>CM061280.1:105846915-107096915 GCA_030848825.1 Tadarida brasiliensis | reverse complement strand
AACTAAATCTAATTTAATAAATACATAAAAGTGACATGTGCAGTTTGAATTTTGAAATATTTATAGAATAATAGCAACATGGTATATCTACTTTATATACTGTAAAAGACAGGATCTTTTGTCAGGAGCATGGATTTCTGACACTTCACTTAGCACTCATTTATTTAACCCTTATTCTCTGCCCATTAATAAAACAACTTTAATGATATACTCAGTGATACTGGAAAGATTCAGGGCTTACAGGGTAGGTTCCTTATATTTTCTATTAGCTTCCTTATGTTTATGTTTTACAAGCCATGTTATGTACTCTGGGATAAATGGCAGGAGAAATCCTCAGGATTTTGAAATTTGATATCTTTAAAAAGGAAATCTGAAAGATCTCCTTGGTGAGGATTCAGAAGGGTAAGAAAGTTTCTTGTGTTTGTATAATTTAAGTGCCCTTCAAGTCATGAAGTAATCCTTTTGATACTGTGAAAGATAAAGCTGGGCACTATTGCAGCAGGGAGGAGGATCCAGCATGAAAGGAACTCAACTTCAGTTTGTGCAGCAGTATTTGGGAGTCTTAAAGGGGAGGGTGAAAAAATGTAAGGAGGAAGAATGAGTAGGGGGATTGAGCAGAATCGCAGAAGTGGACATTTACAAGAAGTGAGAGGGGCTTGATGGATGTGATGTCAATTTCTTAACTGATGCTTATCTGCAGGAGAAACAAACTTCTGGAATCTTTATACCTGGAGGTAGTGATGTAAGTTACAGCAAGGTACCCAACTGGCTGGGAACATTATCTCGCTGAATGTTTGCATTTTGAAGAGGGAGTTCTGAGGTCCTTGAGAAGACAGTTATGGGTGATAGAAGATTTACATCTCAAAGGGGAGAGAAAGGATTTATAATTACAAGCTTTCTAAGGCAACTGCAGATAAGCATCAATTAACAAATCCATATCACATCCTTGAACCCCCTCTCACATTTTGTAAATGTCTCCTTCTGTGACTGCAGTTCTTATATGCCAAGGTTGAGGCCTAGTTGAGAAGAGGGCTTGGAGGAGCCTGACTAGAGTTTGGTCAAGAAGAGGGTCTGTGTCAATATATAAGGAGGGAAGCACTTTCTCAATGCTGTTCACCAATGGAATAGTTTCTTCCTGAGGCAATGAATTCCTCAACTCTGAAAGGATTAGGACAGGGAACACAGAGCATCTCTCCATAAAGGGTGATTCCATTAGTTCTATTCAATGTGTTAGTGTTGCCTCACACCAATTAGATAATAATGTGTCTAAAGAATTTAGAGTTAAAGGGTAAGAAAATTATATTCTAATTTTTCTTTCTGTTTATTTGCAGACTTATATGCTCTTTACTATCTCAAAGTTAAAGCAGCCTAAGTCCATTTTATACACAACAGAAGTGAGCCTTCCAGAATATTTTTGTATCCCCAGGGAAATCCACATTCCTCAGTATCCGGAAGTTCAAGCTAAAGGACTTAAACCTACAAGTAAAAAAGGTAATCAGTAATGTGTGTATTATACTATCCAGCACCGTTGCAGGCACTGGGAGATAATACAATACAAAGAACAAATTATCTCCACTCATAGGATATTCATAATATAGTTAAAAAGAGAGTTTAGTTACGTAAATGCCAATTATTGAATAATATTTTGTGTTGTAAGTAACCACAAACTACATAACAGTAATATAAGTTATGTTCTGAATTTGGGTGTCAAATTACTGGTTACTAAACTTTGCAGACTTGTCTTGGTTAAAGAATACCTATCTGCCCTGGCCAGTTTTGCTTAGTGGTTAGAGTGTTGGCCTGCAGACCAAAGGGTCGCTGGTTTGATTCTGGTCAAGGGCATGTGCCTTGGTTACCTACGGTTTAGTCCCCAGCCCTGGCTGGGGTCGTGCAGGAGGCAACAAATGTGTCTCTCTCACATTGATCTCTTCTCTCTCTCTCTCTCTCTCTCTCTCTCTCTCTCTCTCTCTCTCTCTCTCTCTCTCTCTCCCTCTCTCCCTCTCTCCCTCTCTCCCTCTCTCCCTCTCTCCCTCTCTCCCTCTCTCCCTCTCTCTCACTCTATCTGAAGATAAATGGAAAAATATCCTTGGGTGAGGATTAAAAAAAAAAAGAATACCTATCTGATAAAGACAATAAGTGCACTTTGAGAAAGGGGAACTTTGGCAGTGAACCTGGATACAGAAGTTGTGCTGGAGTTGAGGCTTGGGATAGCTCTAAAGCATAGGAGGGATGTTGACGTCAAGAGCATATCAGAGAAGAACAATACCACTTATGAGTAATTTATCTTTGATATGGACTAGGTTCTTTATTAATTGAGTACTTACTCTTGATCTCCTGGTGTGCCTTTATTTTGATTTGTGTTTAGGAAGGACTAAGCCAGATTTAATAGAATATTAATACATTATTAAATACAAATGATACAGATATAAGCAATGTGACTAAATAGTTTAAAATAGTAAATTTAATTTACATTTTTTTTTCACTTCTTTCCAAGCTGGTGACTAATAATAGGAATAGATTTTTTTTTATTAGGGCTATTCCTAAAATGTACCATGTTTCATGGATTGTAAGCTATGTTATTGCTAATTATGGTTTTGTTAAGTTTTCATTTGATATTTCCCTATGGCTTTGTGCTAACTATACAATATTTCTATATCTAAAATAATAGTTAAAAATTATAAGGAACAGGATAATGTGTTCACTTTGCTTTCCTAGGAAATCTGAGATGTTGAGCATCTTCCCATGTGCTTATTGACCATCTTATACATGTCTATTCAGATCATTTGCCCATTTTTAAAGTTGGGTTGTCTTTCTATTATTGAGCTGCAAGGGTTCTGTCTATATTCTAAATACAATACCCTCTCAGATAGATGGTTTGCAAATATTTTTTCTCATTCTGTTGGTTGTCTTTTCACTCTCTTGAAAGTATACTTTGAAGCACAAAGTTTTTAATTTCAATGAAGCCCAATTCATCTATTTTTGTTGTTCTTATTGCTCTTGCTTTTGATATTATATCCATGACTCTATTGCCAAATTCAAGGTTATGAGGATTTAGACCTCTGTTTTCTTCTAAGAAATTTTTAGCTTTACTTCTTGCATTTAGGTCTTTGATCTATTTGTAGTTACTATTTGTATATTGTTTGAAGTAAGGGTCTAACTTCATTCTTTGTCATGTGGCTATCTGGCGGTGTCCTCACCATTGTTGAAAACACTATTCTTTGTGCATCAAATGATCTTGGCACCCTTATTAAAATCAGTTGACCACAGATACATTGTTTGTCTCTGAATTCTCTTTTGTATTCTATAGATCTATATGTCTATCCTCATGACACTTTTTAAATTACTATTGCTTTGTAGTAAGTTTTGAAATCAGAAAATATGAAGTCCTGCTACATTATTCTCTTGAAACCATATTGTTTTGTTTCTGAGATCCTCAATTTCATATGGATTTTAGAATCAGCTTGTCAATTTTTATACACAAGCCACCTGGAATTCTGATGGGTATTGAAGTGAATCTATAGATCAATTTGGGGAGGACTGTCATCTTAACAGTATTAAGTCTTCTGATTTATGACCATGAAACGTTTTTTCATTTTTTAGATATTCCTTAATTTTTGACAGTTTTGTAGTTTTAAGAGGGTATGTTTTACATTTCTTTTGTTAAATATATTGCTAAGCTTTTATTCTTTTTGACAATACTGTAAACAAAATTATTTTCTTAATTTATTATTTGTATTAGTCCTCTGCCCATTTTTTAACTGGATTCTTTGTCTTCCTTTTGTTGACTTGTATGAGTACTCTATATATTTTGGAAATTAGCCCCTTATCTGATGTATCATTGGCAATTATGCTCTCCCATAGAGTGGGTTCCCTTTCCATTTTAATGCTTGTTTCTTTTGCTGTGCAGAAGCTTTTAGTTTGATGTAGTCCCATGTATTATTTTTTTCCTTTGTTCTTCTTTCCTTAGGCATTGTATCAGTGAAAATTCTTGTGCGTGTGATGTCTGAAATTTTGTTGCCTACATTTTCTTCTAGGATTTTTATGGATTCATGAGTCACATTTAAGTCTTTTATCCATTTTGAGTTTATTCTTGTGTATGGTGTAAGTTGGTGGTCTAGCTTCATTTTTTTTGCATGTAGCTGTCCGATTTTCCCAACACCATTTATTAAAGAGGCTGTCTTTACTCATTGTATGCTCTTGCCACCTTTGTCAAATATTAATTGAGCATAATGTCTTGGGTCAATTTCTGGGTTTTCTGTTCTGTTCCATTGATCTATATGCCTGTTCTTGTGCCAGTACCAGGCTGTTTTGATTACAGTGGCTTTGTAGTATAACCTGATATCCTGTATTGTGATCCCTCCTACTCTGTCCTTCTTTTTCAAGATTACTGTGGCTATTCAGGGTCTTTTTTGGTTCCATATGAACTTTTGGAGTATTTGTTCTAGTTCTGTGAAATATGTCATTGGTATTTTAATGGGGATTGCATTGAATTTATAGATTGCTTTGGATAGTATGGACATTTTAATGATGTTAATTCTTCCAGTCCATGAACAAGGTATATACTTCCACGTTTTTATATCTCCCTCTATTTCTTTTTTCAATGTCCTATAGTTTTCTGCAAATATAATAGGTCCTTTACTTGTTTGGTTAAGTTTATTCCTAGGTATCTTAATTTTTTTGCTGCAATGGTAAATGGGATTGCTTTTTTAGTTTCTCTTTCTGTGAGTTCATTATTGGTGTATAAGAATGCCATCAATTTCTTGATGTTAATTTCATATCCTGCTACTTTGCCAAATTCGTTTATTAGCTCTAGCAGATTTTTTATGAAGTCTTTAGGGTTTTCTATGTACAATACCATGTCATCTGTGAATAATGACAGTTTCACTTCCTCCTTTCCAATTTGGATCCCTTTTATTTTTCCCTCTTGTCTAATTGCTGTGGCTAAGACTTCCAATACTATGTTAAATAAGAGTGGCGAAAGTGGACATCCATGTCTTGTGCCTGTTCTTAAGGGAAATGCTTTTAGGTTTTGCCCATTGAGTATTATGTTGGCTGTAGGTTCTTCATATATGGCCTTTATTGTGTCGAGATATGATCCCTCTGTTCCCACATTGCTCAGTGTTTTTGTCAGAAATGGTTTTTTGCTGAATGCTTTTTCAGCATCTATTGCTATGATCATATGGTTTTTATCTTTCATTTTGTTTATGTGGTGTATCATGTTTATTGATTTGTAAATATTGTACCAGCCTTGCATCCCTGGGATGAATCCCATTTGGTCATGGTGAATATTTTTTTTTTTTTTTAATTCTCACTTGAGGACATTTTTCCATCTTTTGTTCAGATAGAGTGGGAGAGAGAGAGAGGAAGAGAGAGAAACATCGATGTGAAAGGGACACATCGAGTGACCGCCTCCCGCATGACCCAACCAGGGCCGGGGACAAATTGCAACCGAGGTATGTGCCCCTAGCGGAACTGAACCTGGGCCTCTCTGGACCGTAGGCTGACTCTCTAACCACTTTGCCAAACCATCCAGGGTGTGAATTGTTTTTAATATATTGCTGAATGCTATTTGCTAATATTTGATTAACGATTTTGACATCTATGTTAATCAGATATACTGGCCTATCATTTTCTTTCTGTGTAGTGACTTTATCTGGTTTTGGAATTAGCATTATGCTGGCTTCATAAAAGAGCTTGGAAGTCTTCTTTCCTCTTAAATTTTTGGAATAGTTTAAGGAGAATGGGTGTTAGTTCTTCTTTGACTGTTCAGTAAAACTCCCCTGTGAAGCTGTCCGGGCCCGAGCTTTTGTTTGCTGGGAGTTTCTTGATTACATCTTCAATTTTCTTGGCTGTTATGGGTCTGTTAAAGTTTTCTGTCTCTTCCTGGTTCAGTTTTGGTAGACTGTGATTCTAGAAATTTGTCCATTTCGCCCAGGTTGTCCAATTTGTTGGCATATAATTGTTCATAGTATTTTTTTAACAATCCTCTGTATTTCTGTGGTGTCGGTTGTATTTCTCCTTTTTCACTTCTGATTTTGTTTATTTGGGTCCTCTCTCTTTGTTTCTTGGTGAGTCTGGCTAAGGGTTCATCAATCTTGTTTATGTTCTCAAAGAACCAGATCTTCGTTTCATTGATTTTTTGATTTGTTATTTTAGTTTCCATGTCGTTCATTTCCACTTTGACTTTTACAATTTCTTTCCTTCTACTTGCTTTGGGTTTTTCTTTTTGTTGATTTTCTAGTTCTTTAAGTTTTATGGTTAAATAGTCTATTAGAAATTTTTCTTGTTTCTTGAGGTAGGACTGTAGTGCTATGAACTTCTCTCTCAGGACTGCTTTCGCTGCATCCCATAGATTTTGTTTTGTTGTGTGTTCATTTTCATTGATTTCCAGGATGTTTTTTATTTCTTCCTTGATCTCCTTGGTGATCTTCCTTGATCTCCCATTCATTGTTTAATAAGATGCTGTTTAGCTTCCATGTTTTTGAATATTTTTTATTGTAATTATTAATAATTTCTAGTTTCATGCAATTGTGATCTGAGAAGATACTTGATATGATTTCAGTCTTCTTGAACTTGTACAGACTTAATTTGTGTCCTAACATGTGGTCTGTCTTTGAGAATGTCCCATGTGCACTTGAGAAGAATGAGTATTCTGCAGTTTTGGGGTGTAATTCTCTGTAAATATCTATTAAATCCATTTGATATAGTGCATTATTTAGAGTCTCTGTTTCTGTGTTAATATTTTGTCTAGAGCATCAATCCAGTGTTGTCAGCAGGGTGTTGAAGTCCCCTGCTATGATCGTATTACTGTCTATTTCTCCTTTGAAGTCCTCCAGAAGTTTTTAAATATATTTTGGTGCTCCTGTATTGGGTGCATATATGTTTACCAAGGTTATATCCTCCTCTTGGATAGAGCCTTTCAATATTAGGTAGTGGCCTTCTTTGTCTCTAGTTATGGCCTTCATTTTGAAGTCTGTTTTATCAGATATGAGTATTGCTACCCCAGCTTTTATTTCCTTTCCATTTGCTTGGAAGACTTTTTTCCATCCCTTCACTTTCAACCTATGTGAGTCTTTTGTTGTGAGGTGGATCTCTTGTAAACAACATATATGATCCATGCTTTCTTATACATTCAGCTACTCTGTGTCTTTTGTTTGGAGCATTTAATCCATTTACATTTAAGGTCATTATTGATATTTACTTATTTTTTGCCATTTTTATTTATTATGGCTATGTTTCTCTATTTCTTCTGCTTATTACAGCAGTCCTTTTTTTTTTTTTTTTCATTTTTTGTTCAGATAGAGTGGGAGGGAGAGAGAGAGAGAGAAACATCAATGTGAAAGGGACACACCGAGCGGCCGCCACCCGCACGACCAACCAGGGCCGGGGACAAACCGCAACCGAGGCACATGCCCCTAGCAGGAACCGAACCCGGGCCTCTCTGGACCGCAGGCTGACGCTCCAACCGCTGAGCCAAACCGGCCAGGGCTACAGCAGTCCTTTTAACATTTCTTGCAGTGCTGCTTTGGTGCTAATATATTCCCTTAGCCGTTTTTGGTCTGGGAAGCTCTTTATTTCACCTTCTATTTGAATGATAGCCTTGCTGGATAAAGTAGTGTTGGATTCAGGTCCTTGTTTTTCATTACCTTGAATACTTCATGCCATTCCTTTCTGAACTCTAGTGTTTCTGTTGAGAAATCAGCTGATAGCCTTATGGGGGCTCCTTTGTAGGTAACCTGTTGCTTTTCTTTGCTGCCTTTAGGATTCTCTCTTTGTCTTTAATTTTTGGATATTAATTATGATGTGTCTTGGTGTAGACCTCTTTGGGTTCTTCTTACTCTTGGTCCTCTGTGCTTCCTGAACTTGTATGCCTTTTTTATTCACCAAATTAGGGAAGTTTTCTGCCACTGTATCTTCAAATATATTCTCTAACCCTTGCTCATTTTCTTCTTCTTCTGATACTCCTGTGATGCGGATGTTGTTACATTTTGTATTTTTCCAGAGCTCTCTTAAACTGTCCTCCTGTTTTTTTAATTGTTTTTTCTTTTTGATTCTCTGATTGGGTGGCTTTTTCTACCCTTCTTGTAATTCACTGAACCAGTGCTCGCCTTCCTCTGATCTGCTGGTTATTCCTTCCAATATGTTCTTCATTTCTGCTTGGTAGTTTTTCATTTCCAATCGATTGATTTTCATTATTTCTATATATGTATTCATGCTGTTGAGCTTCCTCATAATCATTACTCTGAACTCTGCCTCTGATAGCTCACTTAACTCCATTTCATTTATCCCTTCTTCTGTAGAATTCTCTTGTTCTTTCATTTGAGATTTTTTTTTAATTCTTTTTTTCCTTTATTGATTTTAGAGAGAGAGGAAGGGAAGGAGAGAGAGATAAAAACATCGATGAGAGAGAACATCGATTGGCCGCCTCCTGCATGCCCCCCACTGGGGATGGGGCCCACAACCTGGGCATGTGTCCTGACCGGGAATCTAACCGGTGACCTCTTGATGCATGGTTTGATGCTCAACCACTGAGCCACACCGGCTGGACTGAGATTTGTTTCTTTGTTTCACCATTTTGGCTGTCTCAGCAGGATTTGGAGCCTGCTTGATTTTCCCTGTGAGTGTCAGTGTTCCGCTGATTGTGGCTCCCTCTGCTGGGTTTGGATATGTATGGAAGGGACCACGCTAAACACTAATGTCTATGCTTACTTTCCTGGGTAGAGTTGCATGCCAAACAAAGATTCAATTATCCCAGAGCTTCTGGGTTGTAGCCCTCAGCTGAATGAAAAATTCCTCAGTTGGGTGGGCAGGGTAAGAGGATTACCAGTACATGGGGCAATTGCTTTCCCCTGGGGTAAAGTTGCTTTGAGAAAAAGTGGTTTCTGCAGTGTGGGTTATTGGCTCAGTACAGGGACCCAGGCCTCAGCCTTCACAGCTTCGTCTCCAGAGCCAAGAGACCCAACACTGAGAGTCAGGTCCAAGGCTCAAAGCCTTCAGGATCTCTTCTCTGCCTACTGGCTGGCAGATAGTCTCTGGCTGTTTATGAGCCTCAGGTTGTACTTCTCTGGGTTGAGTGGTATTAAATTCCCAAGGGAGGGGCAGTTGCTTCTCCCCCAGGTGAAAGCTGCTCTGATGGGGCTACTTGACTGAGATGGCTAGTGAAGGATGGGATAGTGGCTCCGTATAAGAACTCAGACCTCAGTCTTTCCAGCTCTGCCCCCAGAGCCACGACTCCCAGCACTGAGATCCAGGTCCAATGCTCAAAGCTTTCAGAGGCTCTTCTCTGCCTATTGGCTGGCAGGTAGTCTCTGGCTGTTAATGAGCCTCAGGTTGTACTTCTCTGGGCTGGGTGGTATTAAATTCCTAAAGGAGGGGCAGTTGCTTCTCCCCAGGGCTGAAGCTGCTCTGGGAAGGGGCTTCTTGAGGGAGATGGCTACTGCCTTTGGGGGATTGTCTCAGTTTAGAGGTCCTGATGGCCTCCTTCCCAGCTTTCTCCTTAGTGCCACGAACCCCTGACTCTCCTCATACAGTTCCAGTCCAGTCCACCCTCCCTCTGCTGGAGCCCAAGGTGAGTGGCTGTAGCTGTAATTTAGTGCACTGGCCCTTCAGGGAAGTGCCAGTGTTCCCTGTGCCTCTCCCTGTTGGACAAAACCTCTGTTCTGGTGATTTTCTCAGCCAGGTATTATATGGGCACCTCTCCCTGTTCCACCACTTTGTGCTAGGGAGCTGGCTTGGGGTTTTAACCCCCAACTTCTGACAGAGAACTGCTAACAACTAAGACAACCCTCCACTTCTGCCTATGGGCACCCAGCCATCCCTCTTGTGCCTCTGCAGCTCCTACCAGTCTCAATTTGGGGTCCTCTTTACATTCCTTGTTATAACGGTTCTCTCTAGCTGCTCTTCACTTGTTTTTTTTTTTTTTTTTTCCAGATTACTTGTCTTTATTTTAGTTGTAATTCCAGTTTGGTCCTGGGAGACGGTCTGTGTAACTTCCATTTAGTCTGCCACCGTTTTCCCCTCAGCCATTTGTATTTTAAACCAATTGTTTCTACCCACATGATGTTTGATTAAAAATTACCACATGGTCTTCTTCCCCTGTTTAATCATTTTTTCATCTAATACCAGAAGATTCTGGTATAATAGTCTATTTATTATTCAGAAAAATAAAATAAAGGTAATTTTATTTTATGAATACATTTTGTATTTTCACGTGTAGCAGTTCAAAGGGGATTTTGATTAAAGTGTGTTAAATTTAAGGCATAGCACTTTATTATAGTGAAACTTAGAAATCATGAAAAGTAATTAGGTAAGTTAATCATACTTAGATAGTTTAGAAAAATCTGATTTTGCTTGTCACTGCTGTCATTTTATTTTTTGGTGAACACAGTATAAAACTTTTCATTTTTTTAAAAATAAAAGTCAGTATTAAAATAGTGTGTGAAACAGAATTTTGTTTTTAAATTTGTGGGCAATTGTAATACTGTTTTGAAAGCAATGAACGTTAACTAGTGGCACATTCTGTTGTACTGTTACACTCAGTCGTAATAAGACACAATGAAAATATTTGTTTTTTAAAAAACATTTTTCCTCTATTGATTTTACGGAGAGAGGAAGGGAGAGGGAGAGAGAGGTAGAAACATGGATGAGAGAGAACATCGACTGGCTGCCTCCTACACCACCCCCCCACCATCACTGGGGATCAAGCCTGCAACCTGGGTATGTGCCCTGACCAGGAATTGGACCGGTGACCTCTTGGTGCATGGGTTGACACTCAAGCACTGAGCCACACCAGCCGGGCAACAATGAAAATATTTAAAGTCATCTTCTTTTCAGTATTAGTCTATGATTGTTTACCATTCATACACGAGTAACTTTTCTTATTTTACTATTAAAATTAAAATCTTAGAGAATTTTTATTTGCTCTTTCATGCTTAAAACATTTTGATCTTTGTCTTTTGTGTTTTAGTCAGTATAATGACAGGTACTGTGATGATAGTTCTTGTGAAAGGAAATAATAATCCTGTTTTTCCTCCGAGAAGTGCCTTCTTATGTTGGAAAGCTGCCCCAATTGCACCTAGCCATTTGATTTCATGTAGAAACGTGTCTCAATTTAATATTAGGAAAAGGGATGTCTAGTGATGGAATAAAAAGAGAAGTGATGTTAGTTTCAGTGGTTGGTGGTAGGTGAAGAGGCGCTTAAAAGATAAACTATGAATACCTTATCTACAAATGTCAAGGTCTGACTATTGCCAGTAGAAGTGGGATTCTTGCGGTGTTGCAAGGAAAGCATTCCAGGAGACCCATAAGGGTGGATGAGGTCTGCTAATAAGATTTATTTGTAGCATCAGATGCAATATCATAGGGGTTCCCCTGGGTTTTCAATGTCCCATCTCTGTCCTTCCCACCTTGGAAAATTAGGGCCAGAAATAGGTCCAATGTCTGGAGATTCTGTGCCACTGGTCCAACATTAGTACTCTCAGTCCCTGTCCGGTAGCTTAGCACTGTTCCTGGCTGCAATCCATTGCTGTGCTGCTATACCCAGGTTCTGTCTTAGAGCCTGTGTCTGGAGACTGCATGGCTGCCAGGGCCAATGGTTACTGCAGAGAGAGAATGAGTGAAGGAACTGGGTGAGAGTGTGTTACTGGGTGAGAGAGAAGAATTTGTTCCTGAGATTATATTATCTCAGGCTTGGGAAATTCCAGGAGCTTTTTCAAAATAACCAATCAATTTCCCAAGCTTTCATGGGCTGGTGCTGGGCCCACCTTCTAGGCAATCCATTCTTTTCCCCAGGCTAGACTGACAGACCTCTGTGCTTGCCATCTTGGTTCCTCTTGAGCATAAGCCTATATCCCTTCCCTCAGTGATCTGCTGGGAATGACGGGTGGTTCCCTGGGGAGTGTGTGAAGCTGCAATTTCCTGGTGAAGCAAGCAGGCTCATGCTCCCCAGTTCTTTATGCTTAATAATGTATAATTCCCTTTACTCCCTTCCCTTATTAATATCTAGCTACCTATGCTAACGTAAACATTGTTATTTATACTTTATTGAGTAACAAGTTTTCTGTAATGCTTTGTATCCTAATCTCAGTAATTGGTGTATATCAACTTTGGAGAGTGTCTTCTTGGGCAATAACTGAATCCTCTGCTCTCCTTCCCAAATCACACATCTGGGTACAGGGCCCAGTCCTATTGATCAAAGGATTGTCCTCAACTGACAATGATATCTCATGTCACTGCTAACAGATTCCTTGGCTAAGACAGAAAATTGAGTCATGTACTTTTGCAATTTGGCCTCAGCCCAAGCAGCCTCTATGGTGACCAAATGATTGAGCTGCTGAGAATGTCACTCCCATCTCTTTCCAGTTCGGGATAACTGTTCTTCAGTTCTTTCTTTGCCCCACCTACAGGGGTAATAACCTGATTGGAATACTGAGTTTTTCCCTTTTGTCTGAAATCCCTTTTTAGAAATGTCATGTTTTTCTTCTCATTTTATTTCCAGCCAACAACCCTGATGCTTCTCAGAAGAACAGATTTTAGACTTGCAGTTAATATCGTGATTTTAGAGATTGATGTTATACAGTAATATATAAATCTTTACCAGAAAAGTTGAGCTGTAATTGTGTGATTCTGACAAATCTAAATATGGAGAGAGAGAACTGGAAATGCTTACTGGAAAAGTTAGGAAATAATTTTTGTAGAAGATTGATAGCTTGTCTTTACTTTTCTGGGCATACTACATGTGATCTCAATGTACAAAAATAATGTAGTTGATACTCTATATCTGTATCCATATCTAAGCTATGTTGCATTTAATTTAATTATTTGTCCTAAAAATTACTAGTTTAAATGTAGTATTTGTGCCTCTTTTATTCTTCATATGTTTTGTTACGTTTTGAAATTTTATTATATTTTATTGAAGAGTAAAGAGGATTTCATTCATTCATTCATTCATTCATTCATTCATTCATTCAGCTTTGTTTTTAAGGGGTTCAAATGATGAAGAAATCTGACCAAATTCTTGTCCTCAGGAAGCTTAGAGTCTAGTGGAAGTGGCAGCAACTGGGCACATAATGATCCTGATCTACAATTCAAACTGCCAAGTACTTGTCTACTTAGCTTTCAGTCATTTGGGGTGTTTATTCACCTTGTTACTGAAATTGTTTCAGGGCTTGCGTTGACCACAATTGATTCAAGGAAAGTGAGATTTGGAACTTTTGCTAGAGTTTTGGGCAGGGAATGGCTAATTTTTTTTTTCCCCTGTCAGGATGGCTAAGCTGGTAGGATAAGCAAGGGCAAACAAAGAGAGTCTCCAAGAATGAGGTCAGCCAAGTCAAAAAGCAGAGAAAGAAAGAAGATATCTCATTATTTTATCTTGTGATTTCTGGATGCTGTCATTATAAAGATGGTCATTCCCTTTGTACATGCCAATTATTACGTCAGTAAATGACATCTGTGGCTCCTGCTTGTTTTAGTGGATTTTCTGACACTCCCAATCAAAGTGGTTTGAGAAATACAGAATCCAAAGCCTGTATTCTTTCCACATTGCCAGTGTTTGCCAACCCTGGCTGTATGTACATCAGTGGCACCTGGGTACCATTGACAAAATACAGATTCTAGGAACACTCTAGACCTACTGAATCATTCCCAGGTTGGAAGAGGTCTGGAAACCTGTATTTTAAAAATTCCCCTCCAGATCACTGTCATAGTTAATCCACATGTTAGAGTTAGGGAAGCACTGTTGCACAGCATAATGCCACCACTTTACATCTCCATTTTACAAATGGAGAAAATCAGGCCCAGAAAATGTAAGTCCCTCTAGGAGGCCACGGAAGAGGTCACATCAAGTCTCATGAGTAAGCACTAAAGTTAACCAAGTTCTTTGTCTATTGCTGTTTGCATTATGCTGCATAAAATGGTCACACTCTCCTTTGTTCTTAGGTTAGTTTGAGTCCCCTATAATGGCGCCTGCAGCTAGAATGAAATAGTAATGCTTTACTTGAGAGGTGCAGATTCAGGGCAATGAGAGTGAGAAAAAAGAGAAACAAGAAAGCCCGGCCGGTATGGCTCAGTTGTTGAGCATGGACTGATGCACTAAGAGGTCACCAGTTCGATTCCTGATCAGGGCACATGCCCAGGTTGTGGGCCAAATCCCCAGTGGGGGCCATGCAGAAGGCTGCCAATTAATGTTCTCTCTCATCAATGTTTCTATCTCTCTCTCCCTCTCCCTTCCTCTCTCTCTAAAATCAATAAAGAAAAAAAAAAGAGAGAGAGAGAAACAGGGAAGGGGAGAATGGGAAGGAAGCAAAGCAACGAATCATGCACGAGCTGCTACCTCAGTGTCCACTACTTACCCCCATGAATGACACATGCTGTAACAGGTCATTCAGCATGTGTCATTTTAAAACAATCTTTATTGTTGAGAATATTACAGATGTTCCCTCCTCTTTCCCCCCATTGCCCTACTCCACCTGTTTCCCACCCCACCCCAGACATTCACCACACTATTGTCTGTATCCAAGGGCAGCAGGTGTCATTTCTGAAAAGCTTTTTGTAAAGAAAGGCCCCTAAGCAATCAATATGGGAGCGGAAGGAAAAGAAGTGTATCTGCATGTTCACCTGTCCCCTGTTCTTGTTTGCCGATTTTACTCCATGGGAGTTAATGGTCCTAGGTGTCAAGGTGGCATTCTCTGGCGCTGTGGAATGCCAGGTTCCATGCTCTGGCATGCCAAGAGGAGCCAGAAGTTCTCTGCCTGTCTGTAGCACAGCAGCCAAAGTGTTGGCTCCCTTAGTTCTGCAGAACGTTAAGGCCATCCTCAGGCAGAGGGATGTGGAGGGTAGGACAAGAGGTTGCTGGAGGTGGTGGGACCAAGGGAATCTCAGGAAGCATATAAAATGCATCCCATACAGCAGTGTTGTCTTACTGTTAATATTTTAAAGAATTCTACCGGTTACAGTATCAGCAGCTTTCGATATAGACAATGTTCAATTTCTTTCTCTTTTCCTTACCTTGTCCACTGACATGCCTCATCCCAGGCCCTGAGCCAATTCTCACTGCAGACTTGGGATCTAGGAGGCCGTCTGTGCTCACCACCAGCCTCCCTGTGTTATCTCTGCACTCTCATGAGTACTATTCCAGTATTAAAGCTGGCAGTGCTGGCTCCTCATTCATATGCTCCCATACTTGTGATGCATCTCCTCTGTCCTGTGCGATCCAGTACAGGCATAGGATTCTATTTTTTTTTAACATGTTTTGATTTTTTTAGAGAGAAAGGAAGGGAGAGAGAGATAGAAACATCAATGTGAGAGAGATACATCCGTTGGCTGCCTCCTGCACACCCCCTACTGGGGATCGAGCATGCAACCCAGGCATGTGTCCTGACCAGGAATCGAACCAGGACCTCTCAGTCCATGGGACAATGCTCAATCCACTGAGCCACACCAGGCCAGACCTATTTTATTTCTTAAAACCCAAGCTTGTTTTTGCCAGACTCCCTCCCTGGGCACTGGTATGCTCTACCTGTCATACACCTTGTTGTAGACAGCCCAAGGCCACTCAAACAAAAATCATGCCCCTGAACTTAGTATCCGGGGGCTTTCCTTGACTGGAATTGGCCTCTGACATCAACCTGCCCTAGTTCCCCTTTTCTTGAGGCCATGTACCTGATTATCATTTGACTTCTGACTTTTGAAAATCTCAGTTGTAGATTGTTTGACTACTAACTGTTGTTTGACTAATATGTCTTTCTCATCTGGCTGCCGTCCTCTACGTGTCCTCCCACTGTCAGAGTTGACACTGTTCTGTTGCCAATATGTGTCCTGTCCTAACATTTGAGGGTTTTGTTGTTGTTGGTTTTATTTTTTTTTTCCAGTTCCAGGGTCATTCTCCACTGCACCATGCAATAATTAGACATAATCGTATCCTGTATTATCAAAGAAAATATACTTTAAGTCAAATAACTTGCTGTAACCTAGTCAACACAATTATAATATCAGAGACTTTGTATATTCTTTGTCCTCATAATTTTAATGTAAGATATTTTTAGTTACATAAATGTCTGACTTTGCCTTTTATTGTTTTATATCTATGGACATAGAAACCCCCCCCCCCAATGCAAACTTTTAAACAGTGTCTTATTCTTTGTGTAGGTCTTCAAAGGTGAACATATGCTATACAACAATATATTTAAGGAGGCATTTAATCAAAAAAATTATAAGCATTTCCACTAGTTTGTCCTAGAGAATGTGCTGTTTATTGGCTTGCTAACAGCTCATGCAAACTAATTTGCACACTTAGTAAATCAATATACAAGAACTTAAAATCAACTCTCTTCAAAACATTTTATTTTTAGTATAAGACAGTTAGAAAAAGTTTATGGTATTCAGACTTGAAAATGCGAAACAAAGTTAATTTGCTGCCAGCAATCTTTTGCTTCCTTCCCCATGGAGGGTTAATTAGAAAGTGAAATCTATTTTAGTTCTTTTTTTTTTTAATTTATCTTCTTAAAAAATTATATGAAATGAAAAATTTGTAGTTATAATACTGTCAAGCTACAACTCCATGATAAGCTCTCTCTTAATTTTCCATTAAATGATCCATGAAGACATATAGAAATTCAAAAATTCAATGGCAATGGAAAGAAAAGATAACAGCCGTCCATTTACATAAATCCTATGAGGAATTCCCAATAATTACTGAGCTGTTGTGGCCTGATTGGAAAACACATTTAATAGCCTCTGCCAACTCATGCTCAAAACATAATTTTGCTATAAAAAGCAAACAATCTAGTCCCATGATCTGCCTTTTCCTCAGAAATTTATTATCTATACCTACCAGAAAACTAGGACACTGCTTCCTCATTGCATACCTCCTAGCACATTGTAGGGGTTTTAAAATATTTTTTCTAATGAATGAATATATGTGAAATAATTTCCAAGGTGGCCCTTTATTAATACTTCTTTGTTTGCATCCCCCTGGAAAAGAATACCCCCCGGACTTAAAGTGACTATAACTGGAGGGGAACATGTGGAGGAACATCATTCTATCAAGGATGTGTGGAATCTGGGCCTGGTGGCAGAGATGGGAATGGTCAAAGATTTTTGTGGTGCATGTTATTGGTGGGATTAGAATTAATCCATTAACAGCAAGATAACAAAATTTTCCAAATGTAAATTTTCCCCTAGATTATTTGAAAACTGCCAGTGGATGTAAGAAAATATCCTGCCTACATCTAATAAATGGATACTTTTTTTATGTAAGAAATTGGCCCAAGGGTATGCATTGAGCTACCTCCCCATTTTGATCTGAGAGATCATTGCAAAGTGAAAGGGGAATGGGGCCCTGTACAGGTGACCACCTAGGAAAGGTAACCCTTTGCTATTTATAGGAGCAAACGTGAAAAGAAAAGGCAAAACCATTTTTTAATGCTAGAAGATAAAAGAGTGACACCTAAATGGGTTATAGTATAACAATAGAGTGACGAAGACAAGAAATGGTGAAATGTAACAAGAGAAAAAGACATTTTCAAAGGAATAAAAATTATACTTAAGGCAGAATTACCAACAGTAACAATGGAAGCCAGAAGACAATTGTCACTGCAGCATTTTAAATCCCGGTAAACTATCATTCAAGAGTAAAGTTGAAATAAAAATATTTTCAATCCAACAATGACATTGAGATGATTTAAAACTCACAGATATTTGCTAAAAAAACAAAACAAACAAAACCCCAAAACAAATGGAGGATTGATTTATGGATGAAGGAAATAAAATTCAGAAGAAAGAACTTGGGATCCAAGAGCAGTAGTTAATAAAATAATCAGTAAATGTGGATAAATTTCACTGCGCATTGGCAATGGAAATAATAACAACAAATAATTCAGCTATTATAAAAACAAAAGAAAACTCAATGACTAGACAATAATTTTAATTTTATAAGGAGTAGGTTATTGACATAGGCATGTACGATTCTCGTATTTAGAGAGAACAGATTTTAACTGTTTTAAGACATTTTAACATAAAGTATGAATGCTGAAAATTTGGGAAAAACAGAAAAATATAGAGAATGAATGTATAATTTCTAAACCAGTAAAATGCACAAAAGGAAATAAAGAAAACTTGATGAACCCAATAGAATACAAATAACAGAGAAGAACTAAAGAAAGGATATAGTAAAGAGACACAGAATGAGGTATTAAACACAAATATATCATTAATCAAGATAAATATAAACTGACTACATTGTAAAAGTTGATATTTTAACAATGGAAAATGACATGCATCTTTATGCTGTTTACAAAATTAGCTGGTAAAATATCCAAAAACCTATACTCAGTATTTATAAATAAAAAATACCTAGCATAAATATATTAATATTTGAATAAGTGGACTTTAAAGCAAATAAATGTATTAATGCAAAAAAGAATAATCCAATGTACAGAAAAATGTCAAACTCTTTTCACCTAATCACATAATCTCTAAATGTATAAAGCAAAAATTGGCAAATATGGAAGGAAAAATGAACATATCCCCAATGAGAGGAGGAGATTTTATTATACATCTCTCAATAATTGAGAGGTCCAGCAGACAGAACATTATTAGTAAGGCCCCACTAAACCTGACCAACATAATCAGATTAGATTTTCCTGTACCTTTGAAGACTAACTTAGCTGTGCTGGAAAAAAAATGAGCAATTCTTGCCCTGTGATACCTTTCTGTGGCCTTTTCCCTGTGCTTTAGGCCACCTGTGAGGATGTACAGGTATTATTTTTCAGCAAAATCTGACAGGTAACTGAAGAGCACTCTTTTCTGATTGCAGATACTTAGAAACTTCATGGGAAGAGAAGTTCAGTGCTCTCAGCCATTTGGAATTGGCCAGGGAAAAAATGTCACATGCCATTCTCTTAGAATCTCCCAAACTCTCCTTTTCCTTTCTTGATTCCTATATCCCTCCTTTATTTTTATCCTCTTTCCTTCTTTTTTCTTTATCCCTTTTCCAATCTTTTCTTCTCTTCTCACCCTTAAATGTTATATTACTTTAGATCTTCCTGGTAATAGAAAAGCATAGCACTTCAGCCTCTTTGAAGTGATAAATTCCATTTTAACCAATATTTCAAACATTGAACTTGCCCATAATTAGTATGGGTCTTTATCATTTTAAATTATTGTAATTTTATTGAGTAGTATAATAAAATTGACAATGTAAGCAACTAAACCATTTCAGAAAAATGGTTTTCTTGAGTGGATGATATTATACTACTCTTCTACTAATGAAAACATTTTACAAAAATAAATCAAACACTCTAATATTTGTAATTGCTGAATGCTTTTCTTTCTTATGTGAAGTCTATGGCACACTTCACATTTTTTATATTACATGAAGAAACTCAGTAATGAGCAGTTGTTAGTACACAATGAGCCTATCACTCTCTTTACTAGAATATTTGTGAGGCAGATATGCTGATAAGAACATAATAAAGTAACTAAAATGGGTAAAATTCCAACTAGCATGTAGAATAGAAAAAAAACAAAATCTAGACTAAAACTTTCCAGTAGTAGATGAAAGTGGGATTAACAATAGGCTAAAACATTCTCTGAAAATATAATTACTCATACATAAACTTAGAACAAATAAATATATATTTATTATAAATTTATTTATATAAATAAACTCATATAAATATAGCTGTTCATTCTCTTGATACCTCATATTCTGAATTAAGAGCTTCTGACTGTTGTTTGCCAATAATATACAATAATTAACTACAGAAGATAATGATTAATTCACTCTACTATTTAGTCTCTTCCACATTTCTGATGCACAAAGAAACCTAAGAGATAAATTAATCAAATGATATTCTATAGAGCCCTAGCATTTTTTTAAAGTACTTCGCTTTGGCTATATTGGAGCCTCCAGCTTCTCATCCTACTTCAACCAGATCAGCTCTACGTTAATTCCTTTTATGTGTTAATTCCTTTTATCTGATTTAGGTATTGTTCACACATTTAGGTATTGTTCACACAAACCAAAAAATAAAATGCTTGAAAACTACTGATCAAATCTCACTGTTTGATTTTAGCAGATTAAGAAATTGAGTTCTGAAAAAAAAAGTCTAAGTTCTTTGCCCAAGGTCACACAGCGCAAGAGAGGAACTAAAACTAGAAAACAGGATTTTAAATTTAGTTGAATGCATCTTTTACCTCCCCAGTTTTATACATGTTATCTTCCTTTGTTGTTAAGACAAGGTAGATATTTTCAGTAAAAGCCCAAGTGGATCATGTTTGCCTATATGCATGTTTTATGTAGTCTTTTCTCCCTAGTGTACCTTAGTTTTGCCTGTGTGACTTGCTTTGGCCAATGGATTATTAAGGAATGTGAAGGAAGCAGATATTCGATAACTATTTGTATATTAGAGCTCTCCTTCTTTTTGCTACTGGTAATTTTTCTGTACTATATGAAACATAGGCTCATTTCATAGAAGTTTAGAGAGCTCATGGACAGATTTCCAGTTGACATCCCAATTCATGAGCGTGTCCAGCCAATACCACATGAAACAGATAAGCTTTCCCAAATGAGGGGAGGCCTGAGAAATCATGAACCAAATAAATTGTTTCTTTAAACTAATAGGTTTTGGTATAGTTTGTTATGCAGGGATTGCTGACCAAAGCAGCAGTACTGACTTATTACAATCATGACCTATTCTAGAATCTGAGCATAGCATGCTTTCATGGGTTATTTAAAAAACTGTAGGATACTCTGACTCCTTCTAGTAGCTAATGTTATATAAAATTAAATGTTCTTTCATTAGAGAGATTCTCTCTTATGTTCCTTTATTTTCTTCAGTAACTGTAATCTGATAAGTTTAGATATATCGGGTTATCTTTAATTACAGAACCCTGGCAACTGCCAGTTACCAGGATCACCTATAAAGAAAAGGTTCCAGGTGAGCTACATCTGAGTAGAGTAGGGATGGAAGGGACAGGTCCAGAATGTCCTTAATATTTGTGATGCCCAGGTCAAAAGTACATATGGAAGCCACATATCATATGTCTAAAATTTAAAAGTAATAAATCAAACTAACAAAATTTTATTTTATTTTATCTTTATTGTTGAAAGTATTACAGATGTCACCCTTTTTTCCCCACTGACCCCTTCTTCAACACTCCCTCTTCATCCTGCTTTCCCCCAAACTATTGTCTGTGTCCCTTGGTTATGCATATATGCATATAAGTTCTTTGGTTTATCTCTTCCCAACCCCCCCAACCCTCTTCCTCTGAGGTTTGTCAGTCTGTACCCTTCTTCCATGTCTCTGGATCTATTTTGATTGACAGCTTATGTTCATGATATTCCATAAATAAGTGAGATCGTATGATACTTGTCTTCCTCTGACTGGCTTATTTCTCTCAGCATAATACTCTCCAGGTCCCTCCATGTCGTCTCAAAGGGTAAGAGATCTTTCTTTCTTACAGTTGCATAGTATTCCATTGTGTATATATACCACAACTTTTTTATCCACTCATCTACTGATGGACACTTGGGTTGTTTCCAGATCTTAGCTATGGTGTTTCAGGCTTCTTAGGATATATTCCTAGAAGTGGAATCACTGGATCAAATGGCAATTCCATTTTTAATTTTTTGAGGAAACACCATATTGTTTTCCAAAGTGGCTGCACCAGTCTGCATTCCCACCAGCAGTGTACTAGAGTATCCTTTTCTCCAGATCCACACCAGCACTTGTTGTTTGAAGATTTGTTGATGGCATCTATTCTGGCAGGTGTGAGGTGATACCTCATAGTCATTTTAATTAGCATCTCTCTGATGATTAATGACATTGAGCATTTTTTCATATGTCTTTTAGCCATTTGTATGTCCTTTTCGGAGAGGTGTCTATTTAGGTCCTCTACCCATTTTTTAATTGGATTCTTTGTCTTCCTTTTGTTGAGTTGTATGAGTACTCTATATATTTTGGAAGTTAACCCCTTATCTGATGAATCATTGGCAATTATGTTCTCCTATATAGTGGGTTCCCTTTCCACATTGATGCTTGTTTCTTTTGCTGTGCAGAAGCTTTTTAGTTTGATGTAGTCCCATTTATTAATTTTTTCCTTTGTTTCTCTTGCCCTAGGTGATGTATCAGTGAAGTGTGATGTCTGAGATTTTTCTGCCTACATTTTCTTCTAGGATTTTTATTGTTTTACGAGTTATATTTAAGTCTTTTATCCATTTTGAGTTTATTCTTGTGTATGGTGTAAGTTGGTGGTCTAGTTTCATTTTTTTGCGTGTAACTGTCTGATTTTCCCAGCACCATTTATTGAAGAGACTGTCTTTTCTCCATTGTATGCTCTTGAGTCCTTTTCGAATATTAATTGTGCATAATGCCTTGAGTTTATTTCTGGGTTCTCTGTTCTGTTCCACTGATCTATATGACTATTCTTTTAAAAAATTTTTTTTTCTTTATTGATTTTAGGGAGAGAGGAAGGGAGAGAGAGATAGAAACATCGATGAGACAGAATATCAATTGGCCGCCTCCTGCATGCCCTCCACTGGGGATTTGGCCCATAACCTGGGCATGTGCCCTGACTGGGAATCGAACCAGTGATCTCTTGGTGCATGGGTCGATGCTCAACCAGTGAGCCACACCAGCTGGCCTGTATGCCTGTTCTTGTGCTAGCACCAGGCTGTTTTGATTCCAGTAGTTTTGTAGTATAATTTGATATCCAGTATTGTGATCCCTGAAACTTTGTTCTTTTTCAAGATTGCTGAGGCTATTCAGGGTCTTTTTTGGTTCCATATAAACTTTTGGAGTATTTGCTCTACATCTGTGAAATATGCTATTGGTACTTTAATAGGGATTACATTGAATCTATAGATTGCTTGGAGTAGTATGGACATTTTAATGATGTTGATTCTTCCAATCCATGAACATGTTATATGATTTCCCTTTTTTATATCTTCCTCGATTTCTTTTTTCAATGTCCTGCAGTTTTCTGAGAACAGGTCTTTTATCTCCTCGGTTTTTTGTTGTTGTTGCAATGGTAAATTAGATTTTTTTTTTTAGTTTCTCTTTCTCAGTGTTCACTATTGGTGTATAAGAATGCCATCAATTTCTGGATATTAATTTTGTATCCTGTTACTTTGCCGAATTCATTGATTAAATCTAGTAGATTTTTGATGGAATCTTAGGGTTTTCTTTGTACAATATCATGTAATCTGTGAATAATGACACTTTCACTTCCTCCTTTCCATATTGAATGCCTTTTTTTCCTTCTTGTCTAATCACTGTGGCTAAGACTTCCAGTACTATGTTGCAAAAGAATGGCAAAACTGGGCATCCCTGTCTTGTTCCTGTTCTTAAGGGAAATGCTTTTAGTTTTTGCCCATTGAGTATACTGTTGACTGTAGGTTTTTCATATGTGGCCTTTGTTATGTTCAGATATAATCCCTCTATTCCCACTTTGCTAAGTGTTTTTATCACAAATGGGTGCTGGGTTTTGTCAAATGCTTTTTCAGCATCTATTGATATGATCATATGATTTTTATCTTTCATTTTGTTTTTGTGGTGTATCATATTTATTGATTTGTGAATGTTGTACCAGCCTTGCATCCCTGGGATCAGTCCCACTTGGTCATGGTGAATAATTTTTTAAATATATTGCTGGATGCTGTTTGCTAATATTGTGTTGAGGATTTTGGCATCGGTGTTCATCAGGGATATTGGCTAGTAGTTGTCTTTCTTTGTAGTGTCTTTATCTGGTTTTGAAATTAGGATTATGCTGGCCTCATAAAAAGAGCTCAGAAGTCTTCCTTCCTCTTGAATTTTTTTGGAATAGTTTGAGGAGAATGAGTGCTAATTCTTCTTTGAATGTTCGTTAAATCTCCCCTGTCAAACTAACAACATTTTATATATAATAGAATACATTCTGTCATATTACATTGACAAATTGTACTTTATAGAAATTTGAAAGAGCCAAGTTTGAATTTAGAATTCTTGGCCTCCTCAGAGTTTTGCACTAGAATATAACAGCATAGATAGCTGGACCCTGGCCCAGTGTTCATCTCTTTTTCTTCCTTCTTTCAATTCGACATGTGCCATAATGGCTCTTGTGTACAAATTTGTGGGTACCTCAGCTCATGTAATTAATATTGATCCATATCTTCCCCTTAATAGCCACCTCTTAGTTACCCTTCAATTCTAGGGGTCTTATAATGGAGGACTGACGTTACGAAGAGTTCTGGGAAAGCACTGGAAATGGGATCAAAGCACTTTGGGTTGTGAATTTTGGCATCTCATAATTGGGGAACATGGATGGGGGTGGGCTCCATGTAGTCCTGTCCCATTGGGCTGATGTCCTCCCTGCACATGCAGAGAGACAATGCCAGAGGAGATTGAGAGTAAGGCCCTAGAAAGTGTGAAGCCCAGGACCGACAGCCCTCTTTCCTGTATGTAAGGGTGTGTGTTAGTTTGGGGAATCCCAGACCCTGAGACCAGGTTTGAGATCAATAGTTTGATAAGTGATCTCAGGAACCATAGGTACGAATATGAGAAAGTGGGAGACAGCAAAGAGATGCAGCTAATTCAGAGAGTAAATGAACAGTTGCCAATGTGAGTTATTTGGGCTCAATGTCACTGGGGATCTCTAGGAGTTTATAGAGAATTCACCCCAGAGTTATTCTAACCAAAAGACAAAGAAACTGAGTTATTTTTTCACCAATATGATATATTATTTGTTGAGGACTACAGCTGCTGACATTAACTGTCACTTCTGGCCTGATCCATGCGAGCTCCCTCCTGTGGCAAGATTTAAATTAAAGGTGACAGCCCAACCAGTGTGGCTCAGTGGTTGAGCGTCAGCCCATGCACCAAGAGGTCACCAGTTCAATTCCTCATCAGGGCACATGCCCAGGTTGTGGGCCCAATCCCCAGTGGAGGGCATGCAGAAGGCTGCCAATCGATGTTCTCTGTCATTGATGTTTCTATCTATCTCTCTCTCTAAAAAATCAATAAAGAAAAAAAAATTAAATAAATAAATAAATGAAAGGCGACATGGCAGGATATAGATAGTGCCTGCTACAATTCAGAATTGGAAAAGACTTTGAGAAAACGTGTCCCTAAAAGAGAATAATGGTATGGCGACATGATGTGACGAGTAAAATTTCCAGCTTTCTAAAAATCAAGGTAGTTTCTACCCCTGCTATTTTATATCTAAGGGAATGTGGATTCTGGCTGATGAATACCTTCATCTAGAAGCTATTTCTGGTTAATAATATATGATAATATTCCTATTTATGTTTCTGGCATGAATCAATTAAATTACTTTAGATGTTTAAGAAAAAGAAACAAATATTATTTTATCAATATACTTTCAAGTGTAGAACTTTCTTTTCTATGAATTCTACTTTATGGTAGATTTGTTTTTGGATTTGTGAGGGAGAGGAGCTGGCACTGTGCATTCCTCAGGGTCTTTGCTCATGAACATTTCATGAGTTGGAAAATGTACACTTAAAAATGTCCTTATATTTCACTTTCAGACTCAGTATCATTAAGAAATGAATGTTTTTAGGGAAAAGGGAACACTGTATAATATAAAACTCTTGACAGAAGCTTTATTTGTGAATGTGTACAATTGAATTATTGTTTGCTATTAAATGACTAGTTATTCTTTATCCTTGATGAAAATAATAATTACTGTTGAATTCCTTAAATTTTCTATTCTAAGCAGTATTAATTTTTTTTCTTTATTGATTTAAGAGAGAGAGAGAGAGAGCGACATCCACGAGAGAGAACATCGATTGGCTGCCTACTGGGGATCAGGCCCACAACCTGGGCATGTGTCCTGACCAGGAATCGAACCGGCGACCTCTTGGTACATGGGTCGATGCTCAACCACTGAGCCACACTGGCTGGGCAGCAGTTTAATTTTCTTCAACTTGCCTAATCTAAATATTTTCACTTTAGTCTGTTCATGTAAGAGAAAAGGGAGCTTTCTTTGTATCTGTTAATAAAGCAACAGATTTTGATCAAATCATTATCTCACCTGGTTTGTTCTAATTATGTTGCCACAACTCAAATACTTCTTTCAGAATGAAAGTAATCAATAAATAACAGATGATAAAATGTACCTGGAGTCCTTTTTGACAAGAAGAACTTTTATTATAAAATTTGATTTGTACTTGAAAGGATGAAATAAATATAACAGCATTCTGACAGACTTTATTTCCCCCCTTAGTCTAGCTGAGAATCTTGGACTTTGGTTAGATGTAATATAGATTTCAAATGTAATCCATTAACAGTGTGTTTTAATATACAATATATAACATTATACATAATATATATGACTTACAGCAGTATACAATATGCAATATATGCTATAAAATACATACTTAATATATTTTATAATATATAGCACATAACATGTAACTTATAGCATACAAATACAAATTCTCAATTTATTTGAATAATAATATAAAGCAGTTAATGTTCTTACAGGAGTAAATGATTTTCTTTCTTTTTTTAAAAAATATATTTTTATTGATTTTTTTTAGAGAGAGGAAAGGAGGGAGAGATAGAAACATTGATGTGAGAGAAAAACATCGATCTGCTGCCTCTTGCATGCCCCCTACTGGGGATTGAGCCCACAACCCGGGCATGTGCCCTGACTAGGAATCAAACTGGGACCTCTCAGTCCTTGGGATGAAGGTCAATCCACTGAGCCACACTGGCCAGGCATGAATGGTTTTCTTGGTGTACAAACTTCAGTGTGTTTGAAAACAAATTTACCTTTTTTAACATTTGAGGTGTTAAATGTGGGTCAATTAAAATTATAGCCAGTTAGTGTTATAATACCTGTCTAGTCAATTGGTTGATAAGCTTGATTTGTTTTCTTGGTTTGAGAGAACTTCTTTGCAGAATTAGGCTTCTAAATATGTTTTTATCATTTCTTTTTCATCTATTACTTACATACTTTGGCATTAGCAAAGAAATTTGTATTATATTCTTTTCTGCATCCTACTTTAAGGTCGAGAGATTTTTTTTATATATTCTTTTTCATTTCATGGAGAATAAGATAATACTGATCTTCTGAAAAAAGGTAGTATTGCTTGGAAGGAAAGGAACTGCACAGATAGCCTACTCATCATAAGAAATTATGCTACCTATTAACTTAGGGCAAATGGTATAACAAGGTAATATGAGAAGTATTAATTGGACATGCCTCTTTGTGCTTGCCCTTGGTTATTAACTATGAACAAATTATTTCTATCTGCTGGTCAAGTCGCAAATTATTTTCATTGTTATGAGACAGAGCACCCATAAGTCACGGAAATCTGGGAAACAATAATGCTTACCAAATATTCCATACATATATCTGTCTTATTTCTCAGCCCCCATTCAGTTAGATAGAGCGATGTGACTGGTTCTGGCCAACTAAATGTGATATGTGATACTTTTGGGCTGAGGCCTGAAAAGCACTTGAGCAAACTTCTAGCCACTCCTGTCTCCCTGACCTGTTAGGGAAGGAGGTAAGGTATTTCTGATGATACTGCTTGCAGAGTGGTATTTTTTACAGCATGGGTCCCTGACTGACTTTATGGAGCAGACCTCCGTCTGACCTATCAGTGACTTATATGTCATTGATAAATAAACTTGCTTGTTATGCCTTGAAGATTTAGGGGTAGTGTGTTACCTTGGCATAACCTAGTCTCTTTTAGATTATACAATTAAATACAATAATATTAAATGTTGCTTTACCCCAAAATGGATTTTAGGATTTATGCCATTTAAAATGATTAAACTATTTTAAAATTATTTTGATAGTTCCAGAAGGATCTTTTCCTGTTTCTTTACAATTTGCTCCTCACGGTCCTGGACGCTACCCTTGTAAAATTTTGTTGACGTCAAGATATGATGTGCGTCTCTATTACATTGAAGGCGTGGTGAATGATGAACACCCAGAGGCCGGATTTGAGTTTGAAACACCAGCATTTGAAGCCCTTACCCAGAATATTCCAATAGTAAGTATGAACATTTTTTTGGTATTTTTCTTCATTCCCGCTGCCACCATCTCAAAGTTCTCCAAACCTCTCATCTTGAACTATTACCGATTTCTTTTTTTAAAATCTTTTTTACTTATTGATTTTAGAGAGGGAGAGAGAGAAACACTGCATTGTTCCACTTATTCATGCATTCATTGATTGATTCTTATATGTGCCCTCACTGAGGATCGGAGAAAGAAACATCGTGATTAAGTCTTATATGTGCCCTGACCAGGAATCGAACCCGCAACCTTGGTCTATTTCTAATTGCGTCATCTTTTGCTATTTGTTTCTCTATATTGATGTCAGAGTTTTATTCCTGAATATAAATGTCATCATGTTACTCACCTGATTACTCACTTATGCTGGATCTCTTTGCTGAAAAAAATTAACTTTAATTTCTTTAACTTATCAAATTCCTACTCAAAAGCCATGCCTCTGGCTCCATGAAGCAGAGTAGTGGTCTCTAAGATCACTCTGCTCCAAATTCAGTTGTGATCTTGACATTTATCAAGATGGATCATAGGCATTAAGAATAATGATTGGCTGTAGCTTGGCTATCTATTGCTCAAAGTGATAATGCAGCATAGAAGAAGGTAATAAAATTGTAAGGAATTTTGAATTTTTTTAACTGATAAATTGTTTTTTATTTGTTTAGTTATGAAAGATATAACAGAAGTCTGCTCAAAGCACAAAATATTTGCTCTGATGAGATATGTAACCTTTGCTATCTATACAATCAACCAGTTAGAACACTTTTTATGACCCATTATTAGAAGTAAAATGTGTAACCCCAAGACCATTTTATCATTTAAACAATTAGTAAGTCTAACAAAGGAATATTCCTTTAGATATTAAATAATCCATAGATTAACCTGTTAGGCAATGTTCCTGTATGGTATTGAAAGGGCATATAGTCATTCTTGTGCCTCATATTCATGTTTTTGATAGTTGTTCTTAACAAATATGACTTTCAAATGGCGATTCTTAAGGAATACTATTCAAAATACAATATACAATTTTGTGAGAAGCACCAAGAATTAATATGTAATTCAACTTTATAAATGTCATCTTTCTGATATTTCTCTACCCTTTTCATGCTTCAGGTGAATAAAACAGAGAATGAATGGAAATGTCAAGTAACTACAGAAGGAGAATATTTTTATGGACCTGTTGCTTTATATGTTGGACCAGGTGAAACTGCACAATATCCTCTCACATTCAAACCTCTTTTGGAATGTGAGATTATGGTATGAATTCATTGATCATTTTTACCCAGTATTAATGTATCAATAAAACAATGTATGATATTCACCTATATAATTTATGGTAAATCTTTTTGCAGGAAAGGTATATTTTCATGAATTTGATCTTTAGAGTTCACTCTGCTTGAAACTCTAATAAATGTCTTAACTTGAGGGATAAACATTCTGAAAATTGCAATGCCATTGCAATTATATCTAGATTACATTTATGTGACATGCTTAACAAAATAAAATCATTGCTCCGATTGTTTTTATTCATTAAGGAAGTTGGTATTTCAGAAATTATTTTCTGAAGACATATTTCTTTGACAAGGATGTAAACACACACATACTTGCTATGTAAGAGAATGTATATATAACTCTATTTAGAGAAAATAAAGAGAAATAATGAGGTTTTCACAGGAAATTCATCTTTCTCCTTTAGTAGAGGTATTTGTACATAAACTGCAAGAATGAGTGGCTGACACTTCCTTGAATGCTCATTTATTAATCAGACTCAAGATTAATAGGATAGTAGAGGTTGTTTGGCATCCAACTGTGACTCCTGTAGAGCTGAAATTTGGTTGATTTGTCACAGGGCAAACTTACTCTACAAAATAAAATAGATGGCATGGAGCATGTCTTTATCATGAAAGGGATTGGTAAAAGACCCGTGGCCTTGGAACACATCATTGCAAACTGTCGTGTGGGAGTCCCAGAAGATAGAACCATAATGGTGCCCAATTATACAAAGAATATTGTAACATTTAAGGTAAGTTGTTTTTTTTTTTTTTTTGTATAACAGTATTTTCAGAAGGAGTATATTGAATTATAGGGAATTTTAAAAACATTTAATTTTATTTAACTAGGTGAAGCAATGACACGTAAAGAATGTTTAGAATTCTACTTTTTATTAGTCTAACAGTTATTAAATTTCATTACAATTATAAAGCTGAATTAGTGCCAAACAGGATGTATTTCTAAATATTAGTACATAATCAAAAGACATATTAAAATCTATTTATTTGAGACACTTGAAGAAATTGTACATAATAATATAAGGTATTTAAAAAAAATTTAAACAGCTTTTGAAATTTTAATGTGAAACCTATATGCACAACATTTCAAAAGTGTATTCTGTCATTTATTGTGAATGATAGTGGGAATATAAAGAAATGCATAATTATTTACATCTTTATTTTTATGAAGCTTTGCGTTTAGCCCTCCTTGCTTAATTTGTTTCGGCCAATCCTAAAATCAATTTTTTCATTCCCCACTCCCATATTTATCTAAAAATTGTTGTGTGCCCGATAGAATCCTTGCAAGAAGTGTCAATTATCTATCTATCACAGGTACCTGAATTCAGTTTTAGAGGGTACTGCCAAAGTTTGGAAATTCTCTAGGTTTACCTTCTGCATTTTCTATGATTTTGAAAAACATGTGCTTTGGTTTTCTTCTTTCTTCCTTGCTAGATTGTAAATGGAGTGAATATCATGAACAAAAATCTCATTTTGTCACTCCCCTGCTAGAACTCTTCAATGTCATCTCTTACCTTCAGGATGGAGTACATACTCCTTGAAGTGGCTTTTTCCGTCCTTCAAAATCTTATCTGCTCAGCTTCATTTCTTGCCACTTTAAGCTCCAGCAATACTTAGGCCTTTGTATATAACATTTCCTTTTGCTACCATCTGGAAATCTTGGTCCAGCTCCCTATCTTCCACTTCTCTGTGTTTGTCTATCTCCTTTTCATTGTTTAGAGCAAGTTCTAGATGCCACTTTCCTAAAAATCCTTCCCTTTTCCCATAAATCTGGAGTAGAAGCTTTTCCTGTGCTTCCACATCTCCTTTGTATCTGTTCCATCATACATATATCATATTGCTATTACCTGTTTATGTTCTCCACCAGATTATAAATTGTGAGAAAAGGGCATGCTTGTCTTATCCATATTTTAAAAATCATAGTATCAAGCACATAATAGCTTTTAAGGAAGTGTTGTTTAATGAACAGATATAAATATAATGAGTGGCATTTAAAAAGAAGAAGGGAAGGAAAGAAGGAAGGAAAAATCATGATTACTTGGATTTACTAACAATAATGAAAAAAATTATTTTCCCACTACTCCCTTTTCCCTTCCAGAATCTACTGGTGAGCAAGGAATCCTGTCTTAAGAGTTTGATGAAAACAGGTTAAAGAAAAATCTGTAATTTCATTACATTGTTTATTTCATTTTGTTATTATGGTGGAGATGATGTCTATAGGTTTTTAATATGTTACTCTCCAGAATCAATGCATTTTTAAAATGTAGGCTTTTAAAAATAAGTATCCTATATTAACTGTATCTAATTAAATGTAGAAGTGGAATTCTATCCGTAACAAAATTATTCTCACAAACAATAATAATTAAAGACTATATATCTATATTTTAATGCACAAATAAAACTGAAGAACCTGATTATTTTACTTATTGAGTATACATTTTTAGTGAAGCTCTTTCTGTAATTAAAGATATTACCTATTAAACTAATTGAATTTTATTTAATTAAAGTATTAATAATATTGTTCATGTGTTCCAAGTCTTCCCAATATTTTTATATTTCTATTCTCAGGACATTTGCCAAACTATTTAACAGTTATTGTTTGACATTGCAGTTGCCTGAGGCTGCAATAACAGTTGTGGCCAACAACTTGAAAGGAAGATCTAGACAATGAGATGTCCTTAGGGGATTTTAAAAGCTTCACATATTCCTGGGGAACATACAGTCCACAGACATGTGCAGTTGTGCACTTGCCTGGGAAAGATCTGAAAGGATGCCAGTTTTTCCATTTCTGGCTGACAGAGAAGCACTGTGTGAGCTGGAAATTAAGGCTAAGGGAGGGTTATAAATAACTACCCGAGTGCTCAAAGTGTGCCTCAACGCATATATAATGCTCCTTGACAAAGGGCAGATGATTTATTGTTTCAAGGCATTTCAAGAAATCTGTGACAAATTATTGCTGACCACTAAGCTAATTAAGCAGGGACTTCAGTGGGCACACACTGGTCTGAATGTAGAATCTACAGAATTAGTTCAGAAAAGTTACAACCAACAAAGAACAAAATATGGGGAAGTAGTGATCTGATTTTTAAAAATGGCTATACTACCTTATACAAAACGTACATTTTTCAACAAAAACAACAAAATTTATGAGGCAAAGAAAAAGGAAACTAAGAAATGGGAAATGTGATCCATGCACAGGAAAAGAAACAGTCACTAGAAACTATCTCTGAAGGAGCCCACATGTTGACTGAGTAGATAAAGACTTGAAACAAACCTTTGTAAATATGTTCAATGAACTAAAAGGAGTCTTGTCTGAAGAATTAATGAAAAGTTTCAATATGCAGATAATATCAATCAATACATAGAATTATAAAAAGTAAATTCTGGCATTGAAAAGTACAGTAAAAGAAAGGACTCATTCACTGTATGGGCTCAAAATATTTTCTGATTTCCCTTAGGATTTCTTCTTTGACATGTTATTTAGGACTATGTTGTCTAAAATCCCCTTATTTAAGGATTTCCCAATTTTTTTCCCCATTTTTGATTTCTAATATAGTTCCATTATTGTTAAAGCACATACTGTGTATAATGCCAGCCCTTTTCAATTTATTGAGGCTTCTTAGCCTTAATTTCCTAAGAATGGTCTATCCTGGAAAATATTCCATGTGTGATTGAAACATGCTAAAGGGCATCTATGAAAGTGCCACAACTAACATCATACTTAATGAGAGAACACATTGAATGATTTTACCTATGATCAGAAACAAGGTAAGGGTTTCTACTCTTGACACTTCTATTGAACATTGTACTAGTAAGTACTAGCTAGTACAATTAGTTAAGAATAAGAATAAAAGGCATCTACATTGAAAAGGAAGAAAACATATACTCTCTAATTGTAGATATCATGATCCTATAAATAGAAAATTATAAGAAATTCACTAGATATGTTCTCAAAACTAATTCATGAGTTTAGAATATTTGCAGGATATAAGATGAATATAAAAATCAACCATTTCTATATATTGGCAATGAACGACCCAAAGTGAAATTAATAATCATTTACAGTAGCATCAAAAATAATAAAATGATTATGAGCAAGACTGACAAAGGAAGGGCAAGACTTGTACACTGAAAACTACAAAATATTGAATGAAATTAAAGAAATTTCCAATAAATAGAAAGATATCCTATGTTCATGCATCAGAAGACTTAATATTGGTATGATGACAGTGTTATACAAATTGATATACAGATTCAACACAATATCAAAATCCCAACTGACTGACATTTTTGCAGAATTTGGCAAGGTAATCCTAAAATTAATATAGAAATGCAAGGGTCACAAAATAGACAAAGCAATCTTGTGAAATAAGGAAAAAATTTAATGATTATACTTCCTGATTTTATTTTTTTAATTTAATTTAATTTTTAATGTTTTTATTTATTTTTTAGAGAGAGAGGAAGGGAGAGAGAGAAACATTGATGTGAGAGAGAAAGATCGATTGGCTGCCTCCTGCACACCCCCTACTGGGGATCGAGCCCATAACCTGGGTATGTGCCCTGACTGGGAATCGAACCGGCACCTCTCAGTCCATGGGACATCATTCAGTCCACTGAGTCACACCGGCCGGGCCATACTTCCTGATTTTAAAACTTACTACAAACTATTCAGTACAAAACTATAGTATTCAACAAAATGTGGTACTGACATAAGGTAGGCATGTAGATAAATGGAATAGAATGGAAAGTCCAGAAATAAACCCTTATAATGATGGTTAACTGATTTTTGACAATGATACCAAGAGAATTCAATGAAACAGAATAGTGTTTTTTTTAAAATGTTGCCAAGAAAACTGCAAAAGAAGGAATTTGGACCCCTAACTCATACCATGTGCAAAAGTAAACTCAAAATTGATCATAGACCAAATTTTAATAGATATAACTAAAAATCATAGAAGAAAACATAGCAGTAGGGGCTCTCTCTCTGGAACATGCCCACACCTTTCTTCCCTCTAAAGCATGCATCTTTACTTTTCTCTCCTAAACTCTAAGGGTCCCCATGAGACTTGCATCCAGGGGAGCAATGGGCAGTAGCAGCTTGTCCTGGGCTAACTCCCTGAACCTGTCTCCAAGGCCCCCTTTTCTCTGACTTTTCAGTGAGCTAACAGTAACTCTGCCTTGACTTCTCTCCTATAATATTTCTAGAGAGTCAAAGCAGCCCTGCCTAGACTCTCTCCTGTTGCTTCTTCTACTCTAAGCCCTTCCTTTGTTTCACTATCCCCAGATTTAATAAATGCTCTCTGAAAATCACCTGGGAGAGAGAGAGAGAGAGAGAGAGAGAGAGAGAGAGAGAGAGAGAGAGAGAGAGAGAGAGAGAAAAGAAGAAAACATAGCAGTAAATCTTCATGACCTTGGGTTTGGCAGTTATTTTTTAGATATGACACCAAAAGTACAAGTAACAAAACAATAAATAAATTGGACTTCAAAGTTAGAAGGGTTGTGCTTCAAATGATACTTTGAAGAAAGTGAAAAATCCAACCAGAGAATGAGAGAAAATATCCACATGCCATGTATCTGATAGGGGCCTTATTTCTAAACTATGTAAAGATCTCTTACAACGCAATAATAAAATGACAAGTAACACAGTTTTTAAAATGTGCAGATAATTTGAATAGACATTTCTCCAAAGAGGATATGCAATGAGCAATAGGCAGGTGGAAGGATATTACACATTATTAGTCATTAAGGAAATGTAAATGAAAATCACAATGAGATACCACTTCACACTCACTAGAATGGCTATAATCAAAATGACAGACAATGAAAACTTTGAGAGAAGATGTAAAAAAATAGGAACCATCATGTATTGTTGGTGAGAAAGAAAAATAGTACAGCCATTTTGGAAAACAGTTTTGGGAGGCAGTAACTTAAAAGATTAAACATTGAATTATCATTTGCCTGAGCAGTTTCACTCCAAGATGTATTTCCATGAGAAATGAAAATCTATGTCCACTCAAAAACTTGTACATAGTTTCATAACAGTATTGTTCAAAATCGACAAAACTGGTAACAACCTAAACTTTCATCAGTTTATGAATGGATACACAAAAGATGTCGTATCATACAATTTAATATCATTCATCAGTAAAAGAAATGATGTACTGATACATATCACAATGTGGATGAACCTTAAAAACATTATGCTAAGTGAAAATGCCAGTCACAAAAAACCACATATTGTATGTATACTTTCTATTGATTAGAATAGGCAAATTTATAGAGGCACAAAATAGATTAGTGTTTGCCTGGGCAGTGAAGGGTGAAGAAATGCAAATACTCAGCATGCTAAAAGTTGGGTTTAATCAGAATTGTGGTTAAATGCTTAAATATTTTTTATATGCTGTATTAATATTGATATAGAAATTCATTGAAATGGTTCATCTTTTGTATATCAAATTGCATAGGGAAAATGGTGTATAGCCTATAAAAGATACTCAGATTTTTCTAAGCATCAATGATCTTGCTACAAGTAACAACAGAAAATAAAGATTGTTTATTTTGCAAGAATCTCCATTGTTCTATTTTTCCATAGGTCTCAGATTTTTCTTCCACTGTATGTAGCATTTTGGGGGGCTTGCCTTTTACTTAAAAGTGAACAGTTTTAATGGAAGTATTTAAATTAAAGTTCATTTTCTTCCATGCTTTAGCTTGTTACACTGATTTCATGTAAGTGTTGACATATAGTTCTTGATATTGAATTCTTTCTTTCAGGTATCCTCAAATCTTCCAATAGTGTGGGGAAAGCCACACATCACCATAGAACCTGATAGTATGGCTCCATATGTTGTACACATCAGCTCTTGGAAACGTGGCATATTCAAAGGTAACCAAACTGTTAATAAAATATTATTAACTACCTCACTAGTCCAGACACATGAAGAGTAGAAATAAAAAATGTAGCTTACATTTCCCCTTTCTAATAAATGACCCAGAGGTAAATGTAGTTTTCCATTTCAGTCATTACCTTTCTAAGTGAGAGCTTTGGGGCACACATTTTGTCTAGTGCTATATCTCTTGGCCATTTATTTGAATTTATTTGTGTGACGAATTCTTAGATGTAGAATTATTTAATTGAGGGAATTTACATTTAAACTTGTGATAATTTAAAACAGTTATACCAATTTATGAATCAAACAGCATCCTATGAGAACGTCCGTTTATAGGACTATGTATAATAAAAACATACATGTACTTAATTGATACATGAACAAACAAAAGGTTAAAATTTTTGGTATGTATGAAGTTTTCTTACTGTGTGTCTAATAAAGCATTCATTTATACAAATTACCCTGGTGGTCCCTGAACAGAATTCCTTGATTGGGAGTGGGCATAAAGGTTATTCTTACAAGCTATTTTAGGAGGGGGGGTGAAAACTATAGAAGAACAGAGGGGCTGTGATTTATCAAAGGAATAAGATACCCTATTTGGAAGAGAATTAAATGCCCTGTGGTGGTTGGATCCTGCTGAGGAAATTATTGTACTGTAGGTAAATGGATATAAGTTAGAAGTGTAGAAAGCATACACCTAGCAGCAATCTTGTGTGCCCTGGAAGTACACTACTATCCTCTCATCTCTGCTTGCCCTAGTAAAGAATGTTTCAGGAAGGGGTCTATACCTAGCACAAAAGGTATAAAAAGCTGCTCCAAACAAGAAAGTACAGAGAGGAGACTGAATGTGAATCTTACTAACAAGCAGAAGGGAAGTTTCAGAATGGCAAACAATGATCCAATTAGTACCACTGTACTAGAATGTGCTGTGAGGAAAGAGCCAACCTACCCACCCCCACTCTCTGCTTGGCCTCAGAGATCACCAGTCATAGTCATTAGCATCTTCTGAAATCTTCCCATCACTTTGCCGACATTTGTCTTTATAAAGCCCATTAATAATTCTCCGTGTGATAGGTAGATTTTGAGCTACAGTGAGCCTATTCCAAGCATTTCAATAAAGTACCATATTTTGCCATTTGTATGTAATTCAGAACTTAAGAAATATAAATTTTAGTTTCATTTGAATCATCAAATGATAGTCATAATGGTGGATTTTGTTTTTTAGTTTCAGAATTTTAACTTTTTCCCATTATTTTTGATAAACATAATAAATTTTGGTTTCATGTTGTATAAAAGGCAATGAGTTCTCTGTCTGAGAAGGAACATAAGAGGAACCTCAAACTGTGGAACATTGTTGAATTAGTAATGTTTATGACTCCCTAAACAAAACAAAGCCCCTAGTTTCTGAATCAGACCCTTAAAGTTATAGAAATTTAGCTAAAAAGCATTAAATAATCAGATTTAATGTGTTTCTTTATATAGTCATTTTTTGTTGGATTTGACAACATTTCTGAGACCATAAAATTTTAATACATGTTTTCACTAATCGGGTATGGACCCTTTTAATGTGTTGGTTTGAAGGACTTTAGGAGGAATTTGGGGAAAGTGAAAGGCAGCTTAGGGTATATTGTAAAGTGGGGATGAATTCATAAATGTCGCTGGCTACACAAGAGATTTTGCAGGCTTCATAATTATGAAAAATATCTGCAAGACATGATCATGAATGTTCTTACCATGGCGATCCATTAGAATTGAATTAATGTTGCCATTATGATGTGGAGAAACCAAGTCTATAGAGAAGGCTAGTCCCATTTATATTTTATTGATGTTACTATTGGAAGACATCAACAATATTTAAGTGGTATAAGTGTAATTGCCTCTAAACAGCGGTTAATCTGTTATCAAGAAAACTAGACTATAAAGTAAATGAGAATGTTCCTATTTGTGCTTTTTAAAGAAGTATAACAGTGTGTGTATCAGTGGTCTTTAAAAAATAACTTTTCAATTCTGTTTTTTATTATATAACAATTATTCACAAAAGGCCTGTAATTTGAGAAGCCTGGATAGGCATAGTAGTTATGAACAAAACTTATATTCAACTAATTATGATCTGTTGAAATAGTATAATAAATGCTTTTCCTTATATGTTGGCAAATACTGAATTGTTTGAACTCCACTATAATGTAACCCTTGCCTTGCTTACCACCTTAGCCCCTCCCCAGGTCCCCTTGACTTCCCAGCAATCCAGCAGCAACTAAAGGGTTAACACATAACTCATCAGGATGCCACAGGACTTTGATCCTGTGTTCTTTCTGATTGGTCAGAGCTGGAATATAAGCTTGTTAATTATTTTGAATATTACTACTGGATACAAAAATAGATATGATATGGCTCCTGAGTCCTAAGAATTCACATTTGGCAGTGGAAATAGATATACATAAATAATCTCAGTACAAGATACATTCTGATGTACCAAAAGTCTAAACATGGCACTGGGGAGCATGGTAGTGGGAAATATTACCCCTAACAGTGGAGTTCTGAGAGGGCTTCTTAAGGAACAATGGCTTTGATCTGAATCTCAAAGGATGAGCTGGGATTTATCAGCCAATATGGTGGAGAAGGCATTCCAGCAGAGGAAACAACCTTATTGTAAACACAGAGACGATCCTTTCTTTAAATAATGAATAGAGGAATGTGTCTGAAGTGTGTATGTATGTGGTAGGAATGCAGAGTGACATACAGTTAGAAATACAGGCAGACTTGTTGGGCAGAGTTTTGTTTTACTTATTGCAGTGGGAGCCACTGAGGATTACTGAGGGCCTGAGTCAACTGAATTTTAGAAAGAGAAATCTGGAGGTAATAGATAAGATAGATAGGAGGGGCAAGAGAAGGCAGTCAGATATGAGAGATCATCTTGGAGCCTTTAGCAATATTCTATTTGATTAGTTCTTAATATTAGTTTGTGCTTATTTCCCCCAAAACAGAGCCTAATAAAAGGGTTTCATTGCAAGTAATTTATTAGAGAGGGTCACAGGAAGGCCTCTGAGAGAATGGGAAAGTAGGTCCTCAGATAACGTGGTTTCATTCAACGACAGTCATTTTGTTATAGCATTGATGGGCTGCCGTAGGAACTTACCTCTTGTTTATATCAGTTAGCCTATGGTAATACTGGTTTTGTCACATGTTTTTTTGCTTAAAGTCACAGAACCTATCAATGACGTTGTATGACGACTTATTGAGAGATGCTGAAGGGAGAAAGTCAATAAAAAGTAAGCCAGATATCAGATTACTGCTGAGACTTGGGGAACCTCACTGGTAACCTTCTAAGAGAAGGGCAAGGAGTTTGGGGTATTTGTCTACTAACTCCTATCCATCATTGATTAAAGTTTGCTCTTCGAGCAGTGAGTCCCCACTGAAAAAGAATCATACAGAACTACTGGTGTGTAAAGGAACTCTATGCAGAGGGGATTTTCATTGGGCACTGAGAGTATATACTGCAGTGGGTGACATGGCATATTGACTGGTAGGTAGAAATTTTGAGAAATGGATGGATTTGGAATTTTCACATCAGCTGGCAGTTAGCTACAGTTGTGTTTCAGGTGTGTCTATGTGGAAGTTTGAATTTAAATGCCCATTTGGCCATGGAACCAAATAGTTAAGATGGACCATACTTACTTAAGGGAAGACCAAACTAAACCAGTGACAGTGGATTTAAAAACAGAGGGGCACTTTCAAGAGAAATAAAAAGGGAAAACGATGCTTGAACAGCTTGGATTTCCAAGAAATCAAACTCTGAGATGGGAGGTTAGCATACAGGTCATTTGTTAGCAAAATGTGTTGTGATCAATGCTTGTGGAAGGAAAGGTAAAGAATATGTTGGCTAGAGGGAGAAGTTGAACTTCCATACAGGCCCAGTGAAGGGTTCAGTCAACCCACCAGGACCTCTGAAGCTAAGATGGCCCTTCAGAGTTGTTCTAAGTAGGGAGAGGAGGACTGGACCTTTATACTGCTGCACTGATCAGTCATTGAAAGTGGCATACATGTGGAAAGAGGTTTAATCTTGGACGAGGCTTTGCTTTTCAAGCAAGGCAATGCCTAAAGAGGGCTGACCTGATGGTCATCTTCCAGAATCATTTCCAGTAGCTACAGACATAACTCCTTCATTTCTGAAAATGGACAATATAATTGATGCAGCAAAATGTCTACTGCAGCTGCATTTGATGAAAGTTGGATATGGAGAGATAAAGGAGAAAGGAGAGTCAAATGTACTTTTGACACTAAGCAACCCTAAGGGAGGTGATACCATTAACTCTCTTGGAAAGAGAGAAGCAATCAGTAGGATAGATTTACTAGTTAAGGAGGGCAAGCCCAATTCTTCCTTAATTTTAAAATTATCTTTTTATGTCAGGAAATTTCAGAAAAATGGAAAAATAATGAATCATCAGCTTGGATATGAAAATATAGAACCTTAAAGGGAAACAAACAAACAGATAAACAAAAACACTGTGTGTGAAGGCATGACTGAAATAATGTGCCCATGACTGAATGCATTAAAACATGATGACAAATTCTCTCCTTAAGAACCAGAAAGTGACCTCTCTGTTCTGCATAAATATTAGAATGCGAAAGACTAATATTACTGTCCATTATTACAGGATTAGTAAGTAATAAATTGTAGGACTACAGTAATGGCCTTTTGGTTATTTGTAGTAGTGAAATGTACAATTCAATTTCCTTTTGTCTGAAGTAGTAGCTTTATTGTTTTTTTCTTTATTGATTTTAGAGAGAGAGGAAGACAGAAGGGGAAAGAGATAGAAACATCGATGAGAGAGAACATCAGTTGGCTGCCTCCTGCATGCCCCCCACTGGGGATTGGCCCACAACCTGGGTACATTGGCCTGATCGGGAATCGAACTGGTGACCTCTTGGTGCAATGGGTCGACGCTCAACCACTGAGCCACACCAGTCGAGCAGAAGCTTTATTTTTTATACAAGGCTAATATTTAGTGAAGATGATTAGGCCTTAGTGGTTAACATATACTTTAGTAATAGTAATTCTTCAATTAATTTTTATTACAAAAACATGATTCACAGATGTGATTTTTGGCTATAAATATGCATGTTCACAACATAGAGCAACTTACTCCTAATATAACCCTAAGAAAAATAATTTGCACAGGTAAGAATTAAGATTGTCTAGTTTGGTATAGCCTACATATCATTTGTCCTAATAATTTGCTCCAGTTGCTCTTCAACGATCTACATAGAGCACCTATGTCTCTGGCATAACTATGCTGAGTTCCTAATGAGGCGGTCACACTAATCACCTCAGGACCCTCTAGCTAGTGAATATAGGGTCATAATATAACTTTTAAAGAACCAAAGAATTTATATGCATGTATGCATAACCAATGGACATAGACAACAATGCAGGGGTGTGGGGAGGATGGGGAGGAGGGGGTCTAGGGGGAAAAAGGAGAAACATCTGTAACAAAATTAAATTAATAAAAATTGGAAAAAAAATAAAAGCACATTTTAATAACAGACGACTGTCTAAACTTGTAGGGGTACCCCTAAGGCCATTTTTCTATATGTAGAGCTATGAAGCTAAATAATTAATTTAGGGTTTGGTAGTCCAAAAATATAATGTGAAATTTGTGCCTCAAACCATGCAAGTGTGAGTTTATTAGCTGACAATTTTTTTCTCTAATTCCCAGTTATGACCCCAAAAGCTAAGATTTCAGTCCAGCACAGAGTAGCTTGTATCCAGTGAGTTATCTCCAGTGACGACTCACTGGAGTGGATTCCTGCTTCCTTTGTTTGTTTGTGTGTTTAACTTAACATTTTCAGTTGGGAGAGGATTCTCTGAATATCCCTTTCAACATATTGTAATAATGGCAATCCCTAAATTTTTTAAATTATGTTTTCTCTCATTGTTAACTGGTGTAGTTGATTTTTTAAACATAAGTATGGGGCTTCATAATTATCCCATAATTACTCCTATTTGTGAGGAACAAATATACTTTTATCTCCAAGGAAAAAAGCCTTTAGCAATTCTTATAATCATTAGTGACATTTATTTGTGACCCTCCCCCCAATAAGGGGGAGGAGGAAGGAGAAACTCAAGTAGTTGAATATCTTACCTTTGTCCATAGAGTTGATGGAAGTACAAACTGGGAAAGCCAATAGCAAGGATCATTTATTGAATTATGAGTCATTTAAATGTATGAACAAATATCAGGTTGAAAGAATCTAATATCTTCATCATGGTCTGGAGGCCTAAAATAATGTCCAAATACTATACAATAAGAATATTTTTATACCTAATAATACAATGTTACATGTCAATTATATCTCAATCAAAATATTTTTTTTATTTTAAGAAAAAAGTTTTATAAAACATTTACAAAGAGTGTCAAGTCTTTAGATCAGCGATTTTCAACCAGTGTGCCACAAGAATTTTTAAAATATGTAATACCTGACCATTTAGTCAGCGGCACTGACCTCTTTTCCCGTAGATTGTCAGATACAAAAATGACAACATCCAACACAACAATAGTCATTGGGTGTGAATGAATCAAAAGTATACCTTTTTTTTTTCAGATCAGCAAAAAATATATTTTTTCGTGTGCTGCAGAATTTTAGTAATTAGTTTATGTGTGCCATGAAATGAAAGAGATTGGAAATCCTTGCTTTAGATGATACAGAACACTTTATGGACACAGTCCCATACAGTCACCAAGGTGTTTGAACTGTTTATTCCATATTAGAAAACTGTTGAGAACCCATATCTTTAAGGTGGTTTCCTGTCATATTAGTAAGTTTGCTGTCTACTCTGAACATTCATGATAGAGTAGTCTGAAATTCTCTCCTGTTATTCATGAGCCTTGATAAGCTGGTAGCTCCAAGAGGAAGTAAAAATGATCCGTTTTGATGCAGCCAAAAATTACCTTGTATTTTTTAATAACAGTCAAAAGTGCTCTTTTAATTGCTGAAAAGCAATTGTATTCATTCACTTCAATGCAACCATGAGTTATAGCTAAGATTCATTTCTGCACGTCTACAGTTTGGAAGTTCATACACTGGAATGAGATCTGTTATGACATTGGCATCAAAAAGCCTTGTCCAAACAATAGCAATCAAGCGTTTATCAGCTTTTCTAAAGACTTTTTAAAATTTATATTAGATAAACTTCTGCTTAATGTCAAAACAAAAGCCCGGCTGGTGTGACTCAGTGGTTGAGCACTGACCCATACATCAAGAGGTCGCCGGTTTCAAGAGCATACAATGGAGTAAAGACAGCCTTTTTAATAAATGGTGTTGGGAAAATTGGACAGCTACATGCAAAAAAATGAAACTAGACCATCAACTTACACCATACACAAGAATAAACTCAAAAGGGATAAAAGACTTAAATGTGACTCATGAATCCATAAAAATCCTAGAAGAAAATGTAGGCAACAAAATTTCGGACATCATACACAGCAGAATCTTCACTGATACATCACCTAAGGCAACAGAAACAAAGGGAAAAATGAACACATGAGACTACATCAAACTCAAAAGCTTCTGCACAGCAAAAGAAACAACCATCAAAACAGATAGGGAACCCACTCTATAGGAGATCATAATTGCCAATGATACATCAGATAAGGGGTTAATCTCCAAAATATATAGAGTGCTCATACAACTCAACAAAAGGAAGACAAAGAACCCAATTAAAAAATGGGCAGAGGAACTAAATAGACACCTCTCCAAAAAGGACATACAAATGGCTAAGAGACATATGAAGAAATGCTGAACATCACTAATCATCAGAGAGATGCAAATTAAAATAGCAATGAGGTATCACCTCACACCTGTCAGAATGGCCGCCATCAACCAATCATCAAACAACAAGTGTTGGGTAGGGTGTGGAGAAAAGGGGACTCTAGTACACTGCTGGTGGGAATGCAGACTGGTGCAGCCACTGTGGAAAACACTATGGTGTTACCTCAAAAAATTAAAAATTGAATTGCCATTTGACCCAGTGATCCCACTTCTAGGAATATACCCTAAGAAGCCTGAAACACCAATCAGAAAGAATACTTGTACCCCCATGTTCATAGCAGCACTATTTACAATAGCTAAGATCTGGAAACAGCCCAAGTGTCCATCAGTGGATGAATGGATAAAAAAGCTGTGGTACATATACACAGTGGAGTACTATGCAGCTGTAAGAAAGAAAGATCTCTTATCCTTTGAGGTGACATGGAGGGACCTGGAGAGTATTATCCTAAGCGAAACAAGCCAAGCAGAGAAAGACAAATTATCACATGATCTCACTTATTTGTGGAATATAATGAACATAACAGTCTGAGGAACAGGGTAGACCCAGAGATGTGGAAGTAGGGTATAGACTGACACCCCTCAGAAGAGGGGGTGGGGGGGGAGGGAAGAGATAAACCACAGAACTTATGCGCATGTATGTATAACTGATGGACATGGACAACAAAGCTGGGGACGGGGTGGGGGGATGGGGAGGAGGGTGTCAACGGGGAAAAAAGGAGAAACATCTGTAACAAAAATAAATTAATTAAAAAAAAAAAAAAAAAAGGTCGCCGGTTTGATTCCTGGTCAGGGCACATGCCCAGGTTGTGGGCCAAATCCCCAGTGGGGAGCATGCAGGAGGCGGCCAATCTATGTTCTCTCTCTCCCTCTCCCTTCCCCTCTCTCTAAAAAAAAAAAAAAAATCAACAAAGAAAAAAAATTAAAAAAACAAAATGTTTAAATTTTGCACAATTAAGTTTTTATTTAGGCCTGTGTTTAAACAAGATAGAATGGTTTTCATAGTTGACATCTTGCTACTCTGAAATGCACTATCTAGAAAGATATGTAGTACCAGTTGCCATCTTGGAAATACAAATTTAGTTCAGAATTTTATTTCTACTGTATGTGATGAGAAGTATTGCCTATTATGCGTATTTTCATAATGTAATGCTGAGCAAAAGTAGTGCTATTTCTTTTTTTTCTTCACAGTTTTCAAATTGTTTATTGGTTACATAGAGAACTACAAATGATTTTTGTATATCCAATTTGCTAAATTCACTTTTAGAATTGTATTTTTGTAGATTCCATAGGATTTCCTAAGTACACAATCATGTCATATGTAAATAATAATTTAAAAGTACTACTATTTCAATTTACATTTTTCATTTAAAGCCTGGGAAGTATATTCATGCTAAGCACCACATTGCAATGGCAAAATTATACATCTTTTACTTTGCTGTTTCCTTTTTTACTGTTTTTATGTTGCAAGGGAATACATTCAGAAGTCAAACATGTCTTCAACCTCTAATTATTTCATAATCTGGTCGTGTGACTTTGGTAATATAATTAATCTTAGTGAATGTCAGATTTCCTGCATGTAAAATATCATTGATAATATTTAACCCTTCAGGGTGGTTATGGGCATTAAATGGGAATATATGAAAAGTTCCCATCTAAGCAGGTGCTTATCTCTCTTATTTAATATACTAGCTCCCATTTAAAAAAATTTCCCTAACGTGATATGGATATATGGGGGGATTTGGGGCTTCTTTTGTCCCCACTCTGTCCTGGTTTATCTCAATGAAAATGCCAGTGAGGGTGCTATCAAAAGCATGACTGAAACTGTTTGGATCTTGCTGGCTTATTCCTACCACCAGTGTGGACTGTCACGTAGTTGTAGAAGCATAAAAACCAATCAGATTCTACTAGTCTTTCAAAACAGGTATTGGTTGCTATAACGCATTTTCATTCTCTATGGGGTGAAAGAAATGGTTTTCACAAGCAGGGCCTTGGGGCACCGCGGAGAGAATGAATGATTATTACTTGGCTCCTCTTGTGCTTCTTTGGTCTCTTCTCTTTGTGTTTGCCATGTCTGCTTTCCTAGGCAGCCTGTGCTCTCATGTTTCCCCTGGGCTTTAGCCATCTGCATGGTGTTACCCCGGAGGGCTTGTGAGCTCTAGACCTGTTCTTCCTGCCCCTCACCCCAAAATCAAAATAAGTATTAATTCTGTTCTCAAGTAGCACTCAGATGATTGGCTAGAGATAAATTCATTTGTGTTAATAGATTAACGAGTGATGACAAATGCTGCACTTTCTGCCTTTATACAAAATAATCTATCCTTGGATTGCCAGGCCAGCATCGTCCTCCAGACCAACACCTGGCATACAGCAGCAGGCGTACCGTCAATATTGAATGGAAGAAGCAATACATTTCAAAAATAAAATTGTTTCTAAAAGATTTTAAAAATTACTTAGTACTGCAATAATAAGAATGCTGTAAAATATGAGAACAAGGAAGATTTCCAAATTGGGAGGAAAGCATACATTTGAAAACAGTGCATTGCTCTTTTAAACTGGAGGCAGGCACTCCTGCACTTCCAGTCTTTGCCATGAGGCCCACATTTAATTGGCAAAACACACACTTGAAATTCTTGAATATATGTTAGAGACGTAGTTCTCCTTAGGAGTGCAAGGCAGGCTGTAGATGCTGTATTGAATATAAATTCAGGTTGCTTTTGGAAGAAGGCTCTAGTGGCTGACAAATCTACTTACAATATTCTGTTTAAAATCTTTATGTTTGATATTTGCAGTACCCAAGATACAGATAGCATCGTTATTGGGAAAATAAAACTTTTATATCTCTCCCCTTCTCCTCTCCCTCCCCCCCGATTTTTGTTTGCACAGGGGATCTGCACTCCAAACCCCCATGTTGTTCAAGTGAATGTCAGATTTCTTACATGTCGTCTATCGTAGATAATATTTAACCCTTCAGTTGTGTACACTTTATCATAAAAGTTAGGAGCTTAAAAAGAATGGGAGATGAGCTGTATTGTACACAGAATAAAGACAGATGTGGCCATAAAACTGTTTTTTTTTTTAATCTATGTTCTTTATTATCCACATAATTTTGTTTTTCTACCTTGCCTTTTGAAGGGGAAATAAAAGAAAGTGAGTTACAATAAAGGTTAAAATAAGAAAATCAAAAGGTAGAAGTAAGAGGAGGGTTAGCAAAAGATTCCTTAGGCTTTCATCTCTAGTCTTGCTACTTAGATTTTATAGGGTCGTATATTAGAGAAAGAAAACAATGAAAATGCATTTGATCATGTGTAATATAATGTGCATAGAGCAAATACTTATGAAAAAACTTTTTGATGTAATTAATGTGCCTCCAAGAAGTTCACAAGTTGACAAAACCCAGCTGCACAGAATGTTTCTTAACAGTGTTCCTCATTAGTGACAGGGAGTGGTGAAGCATGAAGCCAGTGTAAGGAACAGGGAGGGTGTGAGGGGACCAAGTGCAGAGGTCAGAACTTTGCCGGGTTTAACTGTTGCCATGGAAACTTGCTATTGGGGGTTTTCTAAAAGATGAACTAGTTTAGGTAATCACTGAGCAGTATCTGAAACCTATCGCTTTAGATCAAAATAAATGTTTTGGAAGAAGTATGTGAGTGATTTTGCTCTTTTGCCAATCAAAAACCCATTTATTCTGTGGTATATTTGGTGATGTTTAGACGTGACTTAATGTACCATTTCCCATACTCGGTGTCAGGGAAATATGTATGCCTGACTTATTACCTGTGCAACCTGGAGTAAGTTACCAACCTTCTCTATAGTCCAGGTTGCTCAGCTTTAAAATAAGTCTAGTGACTAATTAACTCATATCTATTAAAATAGTTAAATAGATAATGAATGGAGCATATGCCAAATATAGAGTAAGCATTTAATAAATGGTTTTTCATTATTTTCCAAAGAAGACCCATTAGTATAAAATAACATTGCTCAGTCTTTAAACTTGAGTCTGATATTTACATTTTACAAGATAACATGAAATTAGAGAAAAACAATTCCTAATTTTATAAAATGACTTTTATACCGAGAAATGTTTATTTTATTGACTGTTAAAACAGCATTTTGAAAATTCTATCATTTAGAGTGTTTAGCAGATAAAGAACTCCATTTGTCAAAATAAAAGCTTATACAATTGAAAGTATAACTGCTATAATTACTATTCCTATTTGATTTTTTTTTGTAATGCTCTCTGCAGACAAACTGAGAATCTTCATTAAGTCAATGATTCTGTATCTTAGAGAGTTGCTTTTGCTCACTACTATAGTGTTTCCAAAGCCATCTAATAATTTTCCTGTCACTCTGATAAACTCAAACACTAACAATCAAGCTTTTATTTACTTTTGTTCCCTTTTGGATTGGCCTTAGCCAGAACAGAGGAATGTAAGGAACAAAGTAATCACATGTACATACACTGTGGAAAAAATTTATGATCTTTTGAAACATATATTCTTCTCATCATCAGTATTTACTGCATTTGGTTCAGAGGTTCATTGCTGACAGTCAGGTTGCTGAGTCTAATGTTATTATTTTAATAAGTTTACAAAAATTTGACTACTTGTCTCTTCTACTGTAGCTAGCTAATAACCAAAAATAAAGATGCAATTTTAAAATGTAATTGAAACACCAATGAACAAAGAAGTACTTTCTTTCCTCCTATGTATTGTAAGAATACTATTAGAATATTTACAGTGTTGTGTGGTAGACTGCAGAAATTTGCAATTCAGGAGTACAAGGGAAATCCTACATCATATATTACTTTGATAAAAAGACAATTCAAAGCCAAGAAGCTATTTAGACATGTCATTTTATTAAACACAAAATAAAATAAAATAATAAAATAAAAATGTAATTGGCCTTGGCCGGTTTGGCTCAGTGGTTATAGTGTTGGCCCACGGACCAAAAGGTTGAGGGTTCAATTCCGGTAAAAAGCATGTACCTAGGTTGCAGGTTTGATCCTCCGCTCTGGTCAGGATCGTGCAAGAGGCAACCAATTGATGTGTCTGTTTCTCATCGATGTTTCTCTCTTTCTCTCCCTCTTTCCCTTCCACTCTCTAAAAATCAGTGGAAAAATATCCTCTGGTGAAGATTAAAATAATAATAATAATAATAATAATAATAATAATAATGTAATTGTTTAGAAATAAAATTAAAATTACGTGGCCAAGTAAAAGGTTTTTCTCTAGAAAAAATTAAGTAGAAATTAGTGACACAATTCTGACTAAGGTGCATTGTTTAAAAGTGTCCTTTTAATTAAAACATAAGTTACTAAATGGATCTGAAATTGCTTCCATAGTTCTCTTCATCCATTTCCTTTTTGTAAAGATAAATATGTAATTTCTCATTTTGGCCTATAATATATGGTCTTGCTATACTCATATAGGGCTTTTTAATTGTTTTTACAAACGCTTGTCCGATTTTTCTTTTTTTTTTTTTTTTTTTATTAATTTACTTATGTTACAGATGATTCTCCTTTTTTCCCCCATTGACACCCCCCTCCCCCGATTTTTCTTTGTTAAGGGATAATAAAAATATAATAACGTTTAAATGGATGTGTTGGAGGAAGAAAAAGCATGCTGAGTAAATAAATGGACTGAAATGAGAAAGAATGGAGAATGTATACTTTTAATTCTTGGGAGTATTTCATAGTATTTGAAATATTAATTAGGTTTCCTTATTCAGTGCATACATATTGTTGAACATATGTAGGTTTATCTAAATGGCTGTTTTATTTAACAGAATTTTCTTAGTTTTTTTTTTTTTTTTCAAATTGTTCATTGCTAATATATAGGAATTTAACTGATTTTGTGTGTTGATTTTATATCCTGCATATTATATTGCTGAATGCATTTATTAGGTCTAACGTTTTTGTGTAAAATCATTAAAGTTTTCTACATATAACATTATGTCATCTGCCTTTACTGCTATCTCTTGCATAATTGCTCTGGTTAGAAACTCCAGTAGTATGTTGGATAGAAATGACAAAACCAGACATCCTTGTCTTGTGCCAATCTTAGAGAAAATGTTTTTAGTTTTTCATCATTGAGTATAATGTTAGCTATGGGTTTCTCATATATGGCCATTATCATTTTGAGGATATTTTCCTATTCCTGTTTTATTTTTATCATGAAAGGCTGTTGAATTTTGTCAAATACTTTTTATCCATCAATCGAGATGATCATGTGTTTTTTTTCCTTCATTCTGTTGATGTGGTATGTTATACTGATTGGTTTTTGTATATTGAACCACCCTCCACTCATTCAGATTTCTGAAAGCTGATATAGTTCTATTATCTGCCACATTTTAAAAATTATTATAAGAAAGCTATTTTAAAATGGTAATTTTAATGGAGATTTTGAAAAAATGTTCTTGAACTTCTCACTAAATTATTCCATACCACCATCAGATTTAATTCTGTTACTGAAATCTAGAATATATGTTTGGCTTTGTAGTTACTAGTTCCAAGGTAGAGCAACTTTAATGTCTGAAACTGACCTTTCATTTTAGAAAACTAGTCCCTGCTTAATCTGACATCTGTACCTGTGTGTTGTAGGTAAACTTTCATTTTCCATTAAAAGCAGTCAAGATGATGATTCTGAGAAAGACTTATATCAAGATGAAGATGAAGATGAAGATGTAGAATCTATCTTTCAGAAACCAGTGTCAGAATTATCTATCAAGCTTGATAAGGAAGATTCAGGTAAATTTATTAGTATGGAGAGTTTAATTACCAGTATTCATAAGCTGGTTTGTGAGTAGGCACTTTACATTCATAATACATATACAAATGTATTGTATATATTTGTCAGAATTTTATTGTATTATTTTAATATTAAATTTATATTGTTTAATTTCTGGATTTGTTTTGCTGTTAACATTAATAGATTATAATCCTTCAGCTTGAAGGCTGCCTACTCTTTCATAAGTGAAAAACTTCATATATATTTCTGTTATTAAACAAAAAACAGCAGTAAATTTCTGATAAAATATTAATGAGTATATTATTTTAACAATGTAATATGCTTTTCTTCAACAACTGGACACCATAGCCCCGCCAAATTGATACATAAAATTAACCATCACAGAATACATGGGTTAAGAGTGATATTTAGGCAACATTCAGAATGCCCTGGGAAGGGAAAAGCAGTTGGAGCCAGCTAGGCCACTGCAGCAGCAAGTAGTGTTTGAAGTGAAGAGAACAATGTCTTTTATGGTAGTGATGGGGATAGAGAAATACCACTGAAGGTGGAAAACATTTTAGAAACTAGTATTAGATGACTCTCTTGAGAAAGGAAGTAAAAAGAGAGGATTGATTCAAAAAAATAACAAGGTTTGTATCTTGGTGAGTAGAAAAATATTAAGATAGAAATTTAGAAGTGTTGTAACTTTGTTAACATTTGTTAAGTAGAGCCCCCAGGGTGTCAGATGGTGGTGAATCAAGGTTCAGCAAAGGACTGCAAAGGAAAGTGAAATAGAGAAGTTTGCTACTCACAGGCCCAGGAAGAAGTACTCTAGATGCCTCCAGGGGTTGCCAGGGGAGATCAAGACAGAGTGCAGGCAGAGAGAGAGGAAGGACCTGGGCACATGCCTTTATTAGGATCTTTGGATGGAATGCTTTGGGGTTCCTGGGCTAGGGCCACATTGGTCAGTTCAAACCAAAAAAAGTGGAGTTTTCATAAGCTTCATAGGGGGTCTTATCTAAGGGACACAAGGGGAAGGTGCTGGGAGGCTGGGGAGAGTACTTAACACAAGGGTGGTTTTTGGAGTCATATTGTGAACTTATATTTAATTGTGACTCTGCTGTGCTGCTTTCTAGGGTATGCACTTTGGGGAGTGTCTAGGCCCCTGCAGGCTGCTTGGCCACACAAAATGGAAACGGAGGAAGTAATATTATGAAATAGTTTAGTTAAACTCAACAAGTAGAAATAAGCCTGGGAGATGATAATGCTTAGCACAGTTTTGTGTTTCCTGATTTTGATGTGACAGTAAACCATTTACATGGCAATATTCAGTCATCAGTTGAATATTTGGAGCTGAGATAAGGTGAAAAAAATAATAAAACCGATTGTGAAAGTTTAGGGATTCTCCAGTTGAAATCATGCAGGTGAGGCAAAGAACAGATGCCTTCACCTCCTCCCAACTAAACAATGGTAATTATGGCCCTGGCCAGTGTGCCTTGGTTGAGCTTTGTTCTCTGCACCAAAAGGTCGCCAGTTTGATTCCTGGCCAGGGTATATCCCCAGGTTGCAAGTTCAGTTCCCAGCCAGGGTGCGTGCAGGAGATAACTGATGGAGGCAACTGATTGATGTTTCTCCCACATGGATGTTTCTCTCTCTCTCTCCCTCTCCCTTCCTCTCTCTGAAATCTATAAAAACATTTTTAAAAAGGTAACTATGTAAGCTGATAGATATGTTAATTAGTTTGAATGTGGTGATTATTTCAAAATGTATATCAAATCAAGTTATATACTTTCAAGATACACAATTTTTAAGTCAGCTGTACCTCAGTAAAGCTGGGACAAAAAAGAAATGAGCCCTGGCCGGTTTGGTTCAGTGGTTAGAGTGTTAGCCTGTGGACCAGAGAGTCCTGGGTTCGGTTCCCACTAAGGGCATGTACCTCGGTTGCAGTTTGTCCCCAACCCCGGTTGGGGTCGTGTGGGTGGCAGCCACTCTATGTGTCTCTCTTGCATCGATGTTTCTCTCTCTCTCTTCCTCCCTCTCTCCCTCTCGCTCTATCTGACGATAAATGCAAAACTGTCCTCAGGTAAGGATAAAAAAAATGAAAATAACTAAATAATTTTTTAACCTTCCAAATATGGAAATATGAAAAATAATGGTAACACCTATTATTAATGATGGTCAGGCCTAAAGAGATAATCTTATGCATTATAATGGGAACTTCAATTGATAAAAACTTGAAGAGAGCATTTACAGTATGTTTAAAACTTTTAAGAGTTGTTTATCCCCTTTGATCCAATTATTTCAGTCCAATACATTTTTTTGGAATAAAACAAAGAGATGCACAAATGTTTTTGTATAAAAATGTTCCTTATGTAATTTATTATGTGGAATAATAGAAAATTATATTTTCAATTTTTAAATTTTTTTTAAAATGTTTTTGAATAGGTATTACCTGCACATAAATGTTTCTTTTTGCAGTTTTATTGAGAAATAATTGACATATATAACAGTGTCTAAGTTTAAGGCATACAGCATGATGGTTTGATTGACTGCATGTATTGTGAAATGATTACCACAATAGGTTCCACTAAAATCCATCTTCTCATATAGATATAATAAAAAGAGAAGAAAGAAGAAATGAACAGAGGAAAAGAAATTCTCCTTGTGATTAGAACTCTTAGGACTTACTCTCTTAACAACTTTCCTATATCGTACAGCAGTGTTAACTAGTCATCATGTTGTACATTGTATCCCTAGTACTTATTTATCTTGTAATTGGAAGTTTATATCTTTTGACCGTTTTTATCTATTTCTCCCAACCTCCACCTCTGGGAACCACAAGTTTGATCTCTTTTTCTATGAATTTTGTGGGCTTTTGGCTTCTTTGCTTGTTTTTTTAGATATTTGTCTTTTTCTGTGTGACTTAATTCACTTAGCATAATGCCTTCAAGGTCCATCCACATTGTCATAAATGGTAGAATTTTCTCTTTTTTTTTTTTACAACTGAATAATATCCTATTATATGTATATACCACAGCTTCTTTATCCATTCATTCATCGAATGGATACTTAGATTGTTTCCATGTCTTTGCTATTGTAAGTAAAGTTGCTATGAACATGGGGGTGCAGATATCTTTCTGAGTCAGTGTTTTTGTTTTCTTTGGATATATTCCCAGAAGTGGAATTTCTGGATCACATAGTTCTATTATTAAGTTTTGAGGATTCTCCATACTGTTCCATAGTGGCTATACCAATTTACAGTCCTACCAACAGTGTGCGAGGGTTTCCTTTTCTCCACATCCTCACCAGAATTTGTTATATCTTGTCTTTTTGGTGATGATCATTTAACAGGTATGAGGGGATATATCATTGTGGATTGAACGTGCATTTCTGTAATGACTAGTGATGAAACTTAAATTTTAATAGCGACTATTCTCTGAACTATAAAAATGTGTATACACACTTATATGGATATATCAGTTATATATAATTTGTATATCCCAGGGTGTATGTGTGTGTGTGTGCATGTGTGTGTGTGTGTGTGTGTGCACGCGCGCGTGTGTGTGTGTGTGTGTATCTATATGGATAATGTGAAGCATGGAATTTTATACCAAAAAAATGAAGTAGTGTACTCTTGATTATGAGATGATGAATAATTTCCATTTGCTTTAAGCTTTTAAAAAATTTCTAAAGTTACTATAGTGAATATTACTGATTTTATAATTAGAAAAAAATTTTAATATACTTAAGCCCTGTAGTTAAACATTTATTAATTATTATTTTTGTTGTTTTTCTCATCAATAAATCATCACTAATCCCAACCATTGAATTCATATTTGATGTACATTTTTAGCACTGTAGGAATTAAATCAGCTTCATCACAACATTGCTTTATGTGAGTTACAACAATTACAAACAGTAGGTGTTATTGTCCATGTGGTAGTTAATTTTATGTGTCAACTTAGCTTGGCCATGGTGCCCAGATATTAGGTCAGACATTATTCTTGATTTTTCTCTGAAGGTGATTTTAGATGAGAATTACATTTAATCTGTGTACTTTGACTAAAGAAGATTGCCCTTCATAATGTGGGTGGGTCTTATCCAGTAAGTTGAAGGTCATTTCGAAACAAAGGCTGACCTCCCCTGAGCCAGAAGGAATTCTGTCAATAGACTGCCTTTGGAATCGAACTACAACTCTTCCTTGAGTCTCCAGTCTGCCGGTTTACCCTGCAGATTTTGGATTTACCAAACCAATTAAGTGAGTCATTTTGAAAAAAATACACACACACACACACACACACACACACACACACACACACACACACACACCCTGTGGTTTTGTATTCTGACTAATACAGTCCCCACAGATGGACAGACTATTTTATTGCTCTTTGCACTAACCCAGAGTCATTCAGTCTTCTTATAGACACCCTTTCTTTTCAGAATTATTTTCTGTGAGTTCAATGTGGATTAAAGCATTGGAAAAATTCATAAAATATGCATGAGCTAGAATGGGAAAGACTTTTCATTTTAAGAACTTTGGTTTATTGTGAGATGTCACATTTAAACATCATAAAAATATTTAAAGCCCTTTTATAGAATTGAAGGAACAGCCAGTACAAATGTGACCAGTGGTTTTCTCAGTAATCAATATAAATTTGGTAAATTATTCTTTGTATATTAGTATTTTTAAGGTAATCAATTGGTTTCCATAAAATAAGTAAGCACAGGAAGCAATTCAAAATGTGGAGGTAACTCTGGATGGTGTGGTTCAGGTGGTTGGGCATCATCCCATGCACCAAAAGATCACTGGTTTGATTCCTGGTCAGGGCACATGCCCAGGTTGTACATGCCAGTAGGGACATGCAGGAGGTGGCCAATCAATGCTTCTCTCTCACATCGATGTTTCTCTTTCTCCTTTTCCCCAACTCTCTCTCTAAAATCAATAAAAACATATTTAAAAAATAAAAAATATAAGACCGATCTGATTTTAAACAACAACAAAAAATATGGAGGTAAGTTTTCCCTCCAGAACTTCTCACACACATTTGTAATGAGTACTCACCTAGATCTCCTCTCCGTGTCCCTCGCTAGCTGATTGCTCTGAATGTCTGAGTTGTTCTCAGCTCCAATAATTTGATAAGTGCTTCTTGATTGCTAAAGTATTAGAATAGGTCAATATACAATATCATGCAATACAATATGTTACAAAACAGTGAACTACAGTACAATAAGATAATGCCATATACTACACTAAACTATAATGGCATTCAACGGAAAACAATATGCTCTCTCAGGAGAGAGAGACACTGAGAAATCCTCTGGTCTGGGCCTCTTATTTCATAGATGAGGAAACTGAGGCCCAAAGAAACTAGTGATTTATCTAAGTAATTTAGTCAAATATATCAGTTTTCGAAATCTTTAAAACATGACTATACTGATATAAAATGCATATAATTAATTGAAACTGGAGAATGTCTTAAACTGCAAACTAGGTTAATGCTGAAGAATAAGAATATCAAAGTGAGAAGCTGAACAGATGAGAACAAATGGCTGAGTTTGATGCCATTATAAACCCTGCTACACAGGGCTGCTGTGGTAGACCAGGGCTCTGGTTTCTGAATTTGAAAGTGTAACTTTGGTCATTACCAGCAACAGAAATGCCTGCTGTTAAACAATATTGGGAACCCAATTATAAACATAAATTTCTCCTTACTTGGTCCATACTCCATTGCAGCTTTCTTGGGTCTAAATTGCTAGGATCCTTTTTCACCGTGCCAGGAAACCAGAAATCTCTCGAACTATTCCTGACTTTGTCTTTAGACTGGATTCTTATGGTACTGGAAATGTACCATTGTGAATTATAACACCATATTTAGACATTTCTGCGTACAATATGTAAATGCTTTGGCAATTATGGCAAAAAAAGGATTGATTGTTTCTTTTGAAATATTATTCTTTAACTTAAAAGAAAAACATCCATGGTGTGGCTCGGTTGGGAATTGTCCTGTGCAATGAAAGGTCGCCAGTCAGGAGGCAGCCGATCCATGTTTCCCTCTCACGTCAATGTTTTCCTCTCTCTCTTTCCAAAACAATTTTAAAAATCATAAATAAAGTAAAACATCCAAAAGTTTATTTTAGTGGGAAACTAAAATTACTGGAGCAGGCACCAGGCAGGGAGCGTTTACAGGGCATTATCATGCCATGAAGGATAGGGCTTCTCTTAAGGGCTCACAAACAGCGGTGAATTTGCTTTCTAACCCTCCCCTCAGCACTCTTGACAAATGAGTCCATCAAAAAAGAGTTTGAAAATGATATCTGTTCATGTTTCTCAAATTTTTATAAGTATGGTGTTCTGAAGCCTATATTAAGAAATGCTTTTTTTTTTCCAGATGATGATAGCAATGTACAAGTCTGGTATGATCTTGAGATCCATATCCATCCTGGGAAACCTGTAAACACTATTGAAATGAAATGTATTTCTATGGTAAGAGCCCATTAAATGCTCATTAGATTGTGCCTTTTTGCAGACAGAGCTTTTAGTTGTACACTTAAATTGCTATCCGTAGAAAAATCCATATTAAATACTCATATTGGGATAAATTATTCAAATTGTAGAAATTTGATTTTTAAGTCCAGTAATATGTACCTCGAAAGCATATGGAAGATATTTTTTTTAGTTCTGTGGTATCTTACAGTGCTGCACTGATTAGCATTCTACCTGGATGTTTCAAGAGTTACTAGAGCAAACTTAACCTTTGCCTTCATGCTTGCCCTCACATGTCTGATAAAAGCAGCAATGTGTCTCTAGACTTTTTAAATACTGATTCTACAGCAAGTCTTTCACTTTGAAACATATTTGGAGCAACTGGCATAGATTTAGGGTTTTAAATAATAGTGACTAAGAATAGAATTGTCTTATGTGAATTATTAAAGTGTTACTAACACCATGTCCATGATTATCTAAGAGTCAAATATTGAGAGTCTTGGTTTAAATGAAACACGAAGACAGTATTAGTTGCTGTTAATCATGTTTTCATTCAATTTAATTTTCTTATTGTTAGTACTCGAATATTTAAATCCATGATAAAGGTTATTTCTATTTTTTAATATGAAGATAAATTTCTTTATACTATTATTTAGAATCCTGAACTTTTGCTTCATCAAATAGAAAATGAGAAAAGACGTAAAACATTTTCATTCTATAAATCAATTATTTGCCCACCTGCTTTCTGGGTAAATTTCCACTGAAGCATAGAGAATGGATGATTAAACTATTGAAATGCACTCAAGTATAGATCGCAAAAGCAGTCTCTTCTAAGTGGAAAATTATTTAATATGATGGTAGGATCATTTCACTCAATGAAAATGTCCTATTTCCATGACTGTTATCACTGCTGAATAAAATCTTTCCTAAAGGTTATTTTTAAATGACATAACTTTAATTATGAAACCACTTGCTGTGGAAATCATTACTAGATTAAAAGTCATCTCTTTATCAGGACACAGGGGAAAAATATTTTAAAAATAGGTCCAGGAGAAATTGAGACCAGGCGGTGGCACCTCAAAAAGGAGGAGACATTGGCTTTCTTATTAACCGTATGTTTAAAATAGGGATAGAGATGAGTAGACATGAAATATGCAACACAAACTTACAGTATAGATGCAATTCCAAAATTACTCACAAACAACTGTTGCATCTTCTCACTAAAGGGTACATAAAGTGCCCTTTTATGGGAAAGAGTTATTAACCCCTGAAGAAACTACTGGTAGAAATTGAGATTTTTGTAATTCCGAAGTTCGCATGGTAAAGATTGTCACAGGTTGAGATGCACATACCATCAGAGTACTTTATATGGATAAACAAGAAAACTGAGCAAAAAGCAAAAAGAAGCCATCACTTGTCTCTTTCAATGCACTTCAAATATGTTTTTTATTTTTTAAATTAAGATTTGTGCATACCCTTTTGAGAATATATTGTTTGTATGAATAATATACTTTCAAATGGGTCCTTCTCAATTTTCCATAAGGGAGTTCCCCCTCCCCCTGCAATAATTCCATTATTATTATTTAATCCTAATTTAATACCACAGTAGGATACCTATAACTTTTCTTATTTGTGTAATATTTCAGATTATCAATTATACTATTGCTTTTATTTTTCATTGTGAATATTTAACGCATTTATTTCAGAAAGACATTGAAATAATTTCCTCTCAATGTCTACATGAAAATGCAAGTTTTGAGCCCCCATTCTGTTGAGTAGTTTTTGTTGTTGTTTGTGTGCGTTTTAGTAGTTTTACATCACAATGCAGGGGTAAAACTTAGCACAATCAGCTTCTACATTGTTCTCTTTGTCACTATAGACAGGTATTCTGCACTAACTAAATGTTCATTTTCAACTGAGTTTGGTGGAGAAGTAGAGTCTTTTTCCACTAACTCTATCCACATAGGCCACCAATAACAGTGATAATGTTGCTAAGGTATTAAGTTTTGCCACTTTTTAATAGTAATTGCCTAAGGTAAAAACTTATGAGCTATCAATTCATAGACATGCAGATTTAGTTGGTAGAGATGGTTTGGGCTATTTTAAATAATCTCATCAAATAAACTTTTTGCATTTCTTGAAGAAGATGCTTTCTGAATACTTTCCGAAGTACATTAAAGCTGTTGTCCTCACCTATATATTGTTCCCTAATATTTTTTACTACAGTTGCTGTGTTTGCTAAACTTTTGAGAAATATTTTACTTAAACCTTAAATCATAAGATGTGGCAATGGAGTTTGCAAGATACTAAGCCATCTATGATTTTCTATCTGCTTCTCAGCTTTTGTTACATTAAATCCAATTTCCACATCTTCCCTAGAGATGAATGAGTGGTTAGAATCTCTCTAAAATAGGGTTTGTGTAAGAAATATTTAGACCCTGAGGCACATAAATTTGCTTACTTCTTACAGCAGGTTCCAAAAATCAGATTATATTCACAATAAACAGTAATTGGTTGTTAGTAGTTCATTTTATGTTAGGGTAAAGTATTTAGGATTTCTCTTGGAAATTTTAGTGTCTGCTGTTTCATTTTGATTGAACTCAAAAATCTCTTGTATGTCATATAGTTCGGCTGTGGGAGAATGATGAGAGTAATCCACCATCTTCCCACCAACACAGTAATTCCAGTATAGAGCAATGAGCTATATTTTCTGAAAACACAACTGAAGTGTGTGAACAAAATTTTATATGCTTTAACTTTTAGATCAGTCATCGCCTTCATAATAATTGCCCTGTTGTCAGTGATAATTGCGTGACTATTTCTTATTTTTTCATTCTTTAATCAAACTTTAATTAAATTCACTGCATTGTTAATGGTGAGACCTAGAAATCTCTCCACAAGCTATTAAGAGAGAAACATAGTTAAAGGCACAGTTAATCCACATGGTGTCAAATATAAAAACATTAATACAAAACAACACATGTGAGTTGTCAACCATTTTCAATAAGTTCTTAGTTTAAAAGTTTAGCCTTCATAATATGAAAAATATATTTTCAGGTACTCATTTTGTTATGTATTTTCTTCTTTCCTTTATATGTTTATATTCTTTATTTTTTTCTGGGTGAAAAACCATATATCATGAGAGTTGTACATGATATTCAAATTTTTCTTCCTCATGAAATGTTAAGGTAGGAAAAAAAGCATTCTGCTTTGAATTTATCTTAAGTTGTGAAAAATTCTTAAATTGAATTTTAAAGAAGTATCTCATGTCCTCTTTTACATTAATTTTCTATATATGTATATTGCTATGGTATAGATAGAAATAGATTATGTGTGTGTGTATATATGTATATATATGTGTGTGTATGTGTGTATATATATATACATATATATGTGTGTGTGTGTATATATATATATATATATATATATATATATATAGAGAGAGAGAGAGAGAGAGAGAGAGAGAGAAAGAGAGAGAAAGAGAGAGAGAGAGAGCGAGAGAGAACGAACACCTATAGGCTATGTTAAGCAGCTAAGTAGGAGTGTACTTCCTAGGGATCGGTCCCTGCAATTAGATATCTTTCTATTGTCTCTGCCTTTCATAGTCCCCCACCCCCACCCGGACACAAGATTATGGGAAATGTCAGAATACATGAGAACAAACCTATAGATACTACAGGAGTTCCTGGGGTTTTCACAGCTCCTTGTGCCTATGAATACCTCCTCACCCCACATCACCCCCCAATCTGGCATTAGCACCCACCTCTGCGATCTTTGTGTCTCAAGTTGAATGGTGGAGGGCTGGAGATGGGATGGGAGGCCTGACATCAGTAGGTACAGTGACATGAAGGTGGCACTAGTGGAGGAATGACAGTGGTTTTCAAATTTATAATTATGACCTGGTTCCTCTGAGTTCTGGACTGTTGGCACTGAATTTTCAATTTGAGGAAATTATTGAAACATTATAGTCATTACTTCCTCTGAATTACGTGATACTTTTTAAAATACCCTTGGTACAGGTTTTTATTTTTTATTTTTATTGACTTGGTAATGTTTTTCAAATTGAATAAAATTAAAATTGAAGATATCCACAATTAAACATCTTACTTAAATTAATAGTATTGTGTGTTTGGGACCTCAGAAAGAATCCTTTTATAGTGAATTTATGATTATCTTCTGGGAGAGGAGATGGTGAAAAATACTTCCTGCTAGTGCATATTGAATTGCCATTGACGCAATTAAACTTTTATGAGCCAAAACATAATCTTTATTTACTCGGACCCATTGAGAGTAGAAAGTATGAAGTTTTCAGTGCAAATAGTCAGTGAATTAAATTTTTCCTGCTCAGAGAGTGTGTGAATGTAATATTTATCCAGTCATTTATTTATATAGAGGTAATCAAGCAAATGTTTGCTCCATGGGCAAAGCTGCAGTGTCTGTCTTGAAGATATGTTCTGTGAATAACTAATTCTCTCCCCATCACCACCTGTTTCCACCAGCTTAGTATTAGGTTTTTTTTTTTTTTAATCACTCCTGTAATGTGATTTGATAAATTTCAAAATAGCTCCATGTCCTAAAGTACATCCATTACCAATTTTTAAATTGTGACTGTGTGACTGAAACGTCCAACATTCTCCTTTTTATTAGGTTAAGGCATTCTATACAACTGGTCTTTGTTCAGATTGAGATGTGTCCTATCTGTTATTCACCTTTAACACATTTGCTTCAATTAATGGCTTTTGGAAGTTGCCATTAATTGGAATTTGTGGCTGTCATGGGATAAAATATGAGTTACTAGCCAGGATGGGTCAGAATGATGATCAGGAAATGTCCTTGAACTTGAACAGAGCCTTCCAAGGCTGAGTATGTAGCGGGGGGGGGGGGGGGGGGAGGAGGAAGAGGAGAAACCAGAACAGAAGAAAGGAATCTAAACAGGAAGATAGTCATATCATCAGTATAATATGACTTCTTAGCTCAGATTGTCCTTACTGCTTGATGCTGATGTACAGAGCTACTTAAAGTATGTCCTCTAGATCTGCAGCAGCAGCCCCAATGTTTTAGAAATACAGGTTTTCAGGCTCCATCCAAGATCTACTGAATCAGAATCATTGGAGTAGAAGGTAAATGATCTATGCCTTAGCAACCTCTACAGTTGATTCTCCTGCATGCTGAAGCTTGAGTACTACAGCTAGAGGAAATTGACAAGTGGCCCTCACATTAATAATGGTACTAAGGAAAACATATTTTAAATGTAATTTTACAGCATCCTTAGCGTTTAGCTAGACAGATGTTTTGGAGTACTTGTTGTTGAAAAAAATAATGTTACCCTTTAGCAAGACTAATCAAGGAAAACAAAAGATTAAAAGCAAGTGAGATACATTCAGTAGTGGATCAAGGAGAAAAAGAAAACAAATGGCCTTATATTGTATCAAAGTTTTCTTTGTATTTGCTTCGATAGAACACTGACTCTGTGCTGACACTAAGAGCTGATTATATTTGTTCTGGAACTCTAGGAGAGCATTTGGTTTGAAATACCTCTCCGTAATGCAAGAGAGAAAATTCTTCACATAGAAGTGCTGTTTTCAAATCCTGCCCTTAGTGGGCTCACGAACTTTGTGTTGAATCCAGAAGAATGTATTGACTATGCTGTATGCTATACTCCAGTGGCTACGGGCTATAGAGAGGAAAGGTATGGTTTCAGTATGGCATTATATTTTATTGTTGATTTTTTGAAATTAAACTTTTAAAATGATTGTTTGCGTGCTATAACCATTTAGATTACACTTGCTCATATATTTAGCTTTTTAAAATACCATGTATTTATAAATTGTACTAATTTAGAGTTAGTGTTTTCTCCAGTGCAAAAATATTATCTATTGTAATATCAAATTAAATAATTCCTAAATTGCTCTTTATGTACTCTCTTTGATTCCACTTTTCACTAGCCAGATTTTTCTAGGTGCAAAAATTGTGTTAAATGAAAATGATTACACAAGGATTAGGGGTTAAACTTTCAGTTTTCTTGATGAAATTAATTTGTTTTATATTCTCAATTGAATAGAAATCGTCTTCTTGGAAGACATAGAGAATATGAAATTAAAGGTATTATACTATGCTGAATATATACAAAGATGCTTCTTACGATGAGGTTAATGTCCCAATTAACCCATTGTAAATGGAAAATATTGTAAGTCAAAAATGCTTTTAATACACCTAACCTACCCAACATCATAGCTTAGTTTAGCCTACCTTAAATGTGCTGAGAACACTTACATTAGTTTACAGATGAGCAAAATTATCTAACACAATAAATACACTGTAGATTATCAGTTGTAGCCCAGGAAAAGATCAGAATTCAAAATATGAATTGTGGTTTCTACTGAATGCATATCACTTTTGCACCATTGCAAAGTTGAAAGATGGTAAGTTGAACCATTTAAGTTGAACCATCATAAATAGAGGACTGTCTGTGTGTTTATACAGACACACACACACAAACATACACCAATATATACACATATATTAGCAATATAATGATAAGTGTTTTTATAGCATGATAATTATGAAAAACTTAGTAATGTGTACTCAAGTCCATGCACCCACAAACACATAACCACTGTGTTCATGATTAACTTAAGTAGTTTATAGTAAAATAACCAACTTTTTTTTGTTTCAAAGTAATATCTCATTTATTTGTTATAGCTTTAAAGACTAGACTTAGTATGGATATGTATAATGAAATGCATTCATTATTTCATTAAAATGCCTTTTTCTAGTTTCTGTGCTCTTTCGGAGTTAGAATAATTCTTGTTTTAACGAATGATGAATAAATAAATATATTTGTGAAATTTTAGAGGATACAAAGTTTTGTAATGTGAAGTAGGAAAACAAGAACCTAACATATTGTAAAAGACACTGTTTTGATAGACAACCATTGTACATGGGGGCTACTCTCCTCTCCCCAGTGGCACTATAGAAGCTTTGTGGACACAGGCTGAATCTTGAATTTTTGTTGTCAGCGTACATTAGAAGACATAATTTGGGGTAATACAGGCTGCTTACTCTGATATCATCATCTGATAGCATGTATTTTACTTACATACAGTTCTCAAAGTAACCCTGAGAGAGTGGTAGGAATAATTTCTCCCATTTTATAAATGATGAAATTGAAGCTCAAAATGTTAAGTGACTTGTTCAAGGCCGCACAAATAAAAGATGGCAGAGCTGGGATACCAGCCCAGTTACACTGTCACATGCTCTGTCACTGTCTCCCCCGTAGATGAGCACATGCTGATTATAAAGAAAGCTCTCCAGAGCTGCATGTCACTTGATAGCCTTCACATGAAAAAATGTGTGTGTTTAATTCAACAAATTAAATTTGATTTAATCACAGTTTGAAAGCAGGACTTTTCTTGTTATAGCTCCTGCAAGGTATTTGAATTATTTAGGTTTAAACATTTTTCGTTGACTTAACAGGCATTTATTAAACAGATATTAATAATGGTACTGTTTTTCTTGAATAATGAGATGATTTTCTCACCAAAAATGAAAAATTTTAAATATTTCTACAATGAGAGTAGAATGTGTCACAGAGCCATTGTCAAATACTGTATTTGGGATATTTTTTTCTGCCAAATTTATTATATAAACTAAAACAACTGATTAGATTTTGTATATTCTCTCCACCAGCGTTATTTTTCAGCCTGATAAGATTCTTGAGTTCTGGTATGTACTGAAATTTACTGTTGAATTACCACATCCAATCACAATGCCAGAAATGCAGTGTGACCTTGGAAAGTAAGTTCTATTTAATAGATTAAGTTATTTCATGAAAGAAAAAAAATGTTTATCTAAAAGAGTAGTGTTATAATGTATTTAACATTTTAAAATAAGACATGAATATGTTTTTAATTGATTTTCTTTTCCAAGGAAGGTTGGATATTTAAACTACCCCATGGAACACTTAAGTGAAAGAAATAATAGTCAGGACTTAGTAAGGAGAAGCTTTTACTAGAAATGATGATTGTAAGAGAGGGAAAGGGACTATAGAAATAGTCGGAGGGGACTATTGCAGTAGGAAGAATGTTCTGATCTAAGAAATATACAAGCATTTCAAAATCTAAAGGAAAAAGGTTTTTACTTTATAGGGTAACAGGGGGTCAAGTAGAGAGAGCTAAGTAGAATCTTTGGAAGGAAACCTAGACAAGGAAGGGAAAATGACCAGTGAGGACAGATAGGGAAAGCATCTCGCTGGAATAAGCTGACTCCTAGGAAAAGCCAAGAAGGGAGACACGTTCTACTATTTTTGTGCTTGCTCAGGCTTGGAGACAGCAGAGTTCAAGGGGCTGTAGGAAGGAGAGAAACTAAAGTTTGGTCAAGGCAAAGCAGAAGGTAAACAATAGGACACTGAGGATACTTGGTCACTTGGTTAATACCATATTCCCTTGAGATATGAGCATTTATATTTAGGTGGCTGAGTTCTTATTACATGTCTGGCACCAAGTTTGGTCCTAGTACATGGGGATAACCAAATCACAATTTCTGCTAGTGGGCAAATCAGTGCCTTTCCATCGATTTCTGTCCCTTAGCACACACGCACGCGTGCGCGCACACACACACACTCACACACAGACAACAGTGTTGAATTCTCCTAATACCAAATTTTGAACCAAACCCTCACTGCAAGTGATTTAGTAAGGGGTGATTCCAGGGTAGAAAAATCAGTAAGACAATAGGGGAAGCAGGATAAGAAAAGGGAAGAAGCTAAGCAAGGGTGTGCTTTCAGGTACAGCCCCAGACTTTATCTGGTCCTGCAGGAAGCTCTGGAGCATAAATTACACCTCAGAGTTGGTCTTGTATATTCTTGATGTCAAGATGCTGAACTTTTGAACTCCCACTAGTCACTGTTAGCTTCCTTGGGATGAGCTATAAACTCCCAGACACTTCTGCTGTAAAACTGAGGAGGCTCCAGGACCCAAGGGCAATCATCTGAAGGTCTCAGATGTAAGATGAGCAACAAGAATACAGAAGTTGGGGGTGGGCTGGGGACAGAGAGCTGGTAAAAATCTTCTAAAGGAACTAGGTGGAGCACCAGCAGTGGCTACTACAAGTTGTTTACAAACTTATTTCTAGTTTTATGTATTTTTTGTTTTAAAAATATTAATATGTGAAAACTACATATGTATAAATAATTATTAATGCACGTAAGACAATTTTGTGAAAATATTTGGTTCAAACAGTTTTACAATCATGGTTTTTTTCATTTCATTAAAAAGCACTAGCCTTTTCTCTTTCATTTTAGGTTCTTGTTGTTTTTGAACATGGTTTTTTAAAATTTAATTTCTTTTTATCTAAGTCATACTGTGTATAATTAAAAGACATAATATTTAAATATGTTTGGCAGAAACTATTTTTTTTTAACAAGCCTTGTCTTGGATCCTTATCCTTTTTGATGTTTGCATGGTTTTTCATTGTGCCCAGTGTCCTTAAAATTCTTAATTTGTTGGTGTGGCTTTATTTTCATACATTTTTTTCAGGTATTTGGGGCCTCTTTCAGTGTGGAAACAATTGACATAATTCATATTTCTGGAAATCTCGAATTATGTCATCCCTCTCTTCTCTCTACAATATCTGTTTTTTTGTTTTTTGGTTTTTTTTTGATTTACAACTTAGGGGCTATTTTAATGATGCTTTTTTTTTTTTTTTTTTTGCCTTTTCTCCTCAACATTTGTATTTTTGTATTTAGACATATTTACTCAGTTTTATATTCCAATCTTTTTGTTGAATTTTCACATCAGCTATCAACATCCAAGGCCATTTTTATTTTTGTTTTTATTTGAATGTTTCTTTTGTTTGTTTTAAAAATAGAATGTTCTGTTTTTATTTCATGTTTGTAATATTTTATCTCATATCCCTTAAGGTATGAAAGGTAATTTTAAGAAGCCATGGTCTTTGTCTTAATGTTTTTATTTTTTCCTATTAGAAATTTTCTCTGGATGCTCATAGTTATGTGTGAGGCTCTAAACTGATAGTTGAGTCTTATTGGCCCATTCATGTTGTTCTATGTGCTAGACTTCATTTGTTTTCTTTGCTGCCAAAAAGTATTCCTTTTTATTGTTGATGAATCTTTGTTCCAGGTTTGGTATATTATCAAAATTTTATTTATAACATTATATATGCTTTTTTTGCACATTTGTGCTTATTTCTATTGTGTATAAAATGGGGATGTAATAGCATTTAAATTTAGTGGGTAATTGCAAAGAGTTTGACATTGGTTGTACCTATTTACACTCCTACCAGCCATATAAGAACTTTATTTGCTTCACACCCTCAAAAACATGGGTATTGTAAGACCAATTTTAACCATTCTGGTGTGTGTGAAGTGGTACCTCAATGTACGTCTTTTAAAAAAAAATATTTTTTGTATCCTCACCCGAGAACATTGTTTTGCATTTATCTTCAGATAGAGCGGGAGGGAGAGCGGGAGGAAGAGAGAGAGAGAGAAAAAAACATTGACACGTTGACTGGTTGCCACCTGCATGACCGCAGCCAGGGCTGGGGACGAACCACAACCGAGGTACATGCTCTTAGCGGGAACCGAACCTGGGACTTTGTGGTCCACGGGCCGATGCTCTAACTGCTGAGCCAAACCAGCCAGGGCGTGTACTTTTCATTAGCATTTCCTTCATGACTAATGAGGTTGATGCCTTTGTCATATATTTATAGACCATTTTGATAGTTCTTTCAATTACAGTTGACTTTCGGTGTTACTTTGTATTAGTTTCAGGTGTAGAGCACAGTGGCTAGACAATACAGGTTTTTATAGTATCTATACCAATTTGCATTCCCATCAACAGTGTGCTACTGTTCGCTTTTTCCCACATGCTCACCAATACATATCTTACTTTAAGAAACATAGTCATCCTAACAGGTGTGAGGTGATATACCAGTGTGGTTATGGTTTGCATTGCTATAGTATTCCAATTTTTATACTGTATATGAAAAGGCATTAGAAATTATGGTGGATTGAAAATTATGAACCCTCTTGATTATTCTTTGCTTTGACCATAAATACCAGCCACATTTTGGGTGGCAGGTTTATTTCCTCATCATTAGTTTGTATCTTCTCGATGTGATAGAACTTTGTTAATTTATTATTCTTAGTTATTATTTCTGGACTATGTTAACTTTTTTGTCTGGATTTAGTAGTTAGAAAATAATCGGTAAACATTGTTTCTAAAACTGAAATATGTTCCAGTACCCAATATGTAATATCATTGGTGTCAAAAATAGAGAATCAGGGATTATTTAGCAAAATGTCATTAGTTCATATATGATAATTCTTATTTTGCAACTCATACAAGTTATATTAGTTTCATAGGCCTGCCATAACAAGTAACATTAACTGGGTGGCTTAAGACAACATTAGTTTATTGTTTCACAGTTCTGGAGGCTAGAAGATTGAAATCAAGGTTTCAGCAGGACCATGTTTCTTCTGAGGCCAGTAAGGGAGAATCTTTCCTTGCCTCTTCTGATTTCTGGTGTTTGCAGGCAATCCTTGGTGTTCCTTGCCTGTGGATGCATCTCCAGTCTCCACCTCCACTGTCATATGGCCATCTTTTCATGTGTCTTCATATCATCTTCATATAAGGACAGCAGTCATATTGGGTTAAGGGTCACCCTACTGCAGGATGACCTCATTTTAACTAATAACATCTGCAACAACCCTATTTCCAAATAAGGTCACACTCTAAGGTATTGGGAGTTAGGACTTCAATTTATCTTTTCTTCGGGATGCAGTTCAACCCATTATAGCCATCAAGTTTATAAAATTAACACTGAACAAGTTTATGAGCAAGTTTACTAGCTTTGTTTTTTCCTTTTAGGTCTGTCACTCAGAACCTTTCTTTAGTTAATTGTACACATGAAACCTTAAAATTGGAAGTAAAAAACACTAATCCTGATCATTTTACCCTGGATGCTCACACATCACCAGTAAGTATATTCAGAAAGCCAAATATCCTATCACTTCCAGAGCATTTTCCAATTGTGATTTGGGGACAATGGAATATTAGCATTTCAATTATTAATAAGGTTTCAAATGTCTACAATTTAAAAATGGAATTTATATAAATATAATATATATGTAATATATATCCCCAATTTTAAGTTATCAACAAAACCCAATATAATGTTCATATAAATTTTTGAAACTATATGTGCCAGATTCATGTTCACTATCACTGAATTCTAAATAAACTGTGCTTTATTTCTGACCATTTGGTAATCAGTTTTTGCAGTAGGTTCCCAGGAATGTGATTATGACTCAGCAGCCATGCTGTGCTTCCACGGTCTCAAGAGGCCAGTTCTTTTGCAGCCCTTCCTGAGTTTCTGCCCACTACCCCTCCTCCACTTCCAGGCAGTGCTGGCAGCTCAGCCCCTCTCTCCTCCTTTTCTGTCGGGTATGCTGTTTCCTTGGCCCCTGGCAGAGGCTAGAGCCTACCAATGGACCTAAATCATTTTTCTCCTCCCCCACTAACAAAATGAGATCTGAAGGTTCAGCATCAGTATCTATTTCCAAAGAATATATCAAATATATCAGTGAATGTCAAAACCATGCTTTCAAGTAAGTTTCAAAATAATCATTGCAATAGATTATTCTCTTCAGAGGACCTCACAGTGAATCATGAAGACCTACTAAGTAGACATAGTTTTTTTAAATAAAGGCTTTTATTATTTGCCTTTTAATGATTATTTTAAAATCTACAATGTAGTTTCTTTATTTGTATCTTAATACCTGTCTTTTGTCAATCACTGGTTGCCAACTAACAATATCATGATACAAAATTAGTTATTAGCTGCCATAACGTATCAAATTAGATATCACTATTATATTGCTAAAAGTTATATATATAGTAATCTTTAGTTTTGTTAAAGTATATACATAAACTTATATTACTTAACATTGTATTTTCCATAAATTAAAATGGAATGTGATGTTTAGGATATAGGATATAAATAACTGAAATTTCTCATTAGAAAGTATTGTTTTGTGGGGTTTTTTTTGTTTGTTTGTTTGTTTGGTTTTTGTTTGCTTTTTTCAAGGGTATGTTTATTGATTTGAGAGAGATAGAGAGAGAAACATTGATGTGAGAGAGAAACATAGATTGGTTGCCTCCTGTATACACCACGACTGGGGATGGAACCCACAACCTAGGTATGTGCCCTGACTGAGAACCAACCCTGCAACTTTTGGTGTGTGGGACAGTGCTCCAACCAACTGAGCCACCCAGCCAGGGCAAAAGTGGTGGTGTCATATCTTTTTTTTTTTTTTAATCCTCATCCTAGGACATTTTTGCATTTATCTTCAGATAGAGCGGGAGGGAGAGAGGGGGAGAGAGAGAGAGAAACATAAATGTGAGAGAGACACATCGACTGGTTGCCACCCAAACAACCCCAGCCGGGGCTGGGGACAAACTGCAACATATAAATGAAAAGGATATATGTATATACAACTTTACTTATGGTTTTGTTGCATAGTACTCACATTTATACAAGTAAGGATTTTCAAATATTGATGTGCCCTTAGCGGGAACCGAACCCGGGACTCTCTGGTCCACGGGCCGACGCTCTAACCACTGAGCCAAACCGGCCAGGGCTATATCACTACTTTTACAGAAGAATGTAAACTGTGGTGCAAGGGAAAACAAATACAATATTTTGCAGATACCAACTTATTCCATAATGAAGAATATGGACTCCGCTTTAATATTTCCAACTATGTTTTTTTAGTCCATTTTTATACATTTATCAAATATTAAGTATGAAATAAGCAATTAACTCAATATTATGAAATGGCTCAAAAATAAATTTATAGGTTTACTAAAAATAGTATTATATATTGTATAACAAATTAGGAGGAACACCTTAATGTTAATGATACTAAATGAAAAGGATATATGTATATACGACTTTACTTATGGTTTTGTTGCATAGTACTCACGTTTATACAAGTAAGGATTTTCAAATATTGATTATTACTCATAAATGCTTCAATAAATAAGCATAGATTGGTTACCAAGGCAAATAATGATATAAAAATCTTGCTTTCCTCCAATGATATATTATGAAAAATTTCAAAAAGATACAGAAGTTGAAAGAATAATACAATGCACAAACTTATACCTTCTACTTTGGTTCTTATATGAATAGTTTGCCACATTTCTCTCTTCTCTCTCTTACATTTTTTTCCTTTTACTCTCATTTAGGATATTTTTCATTTTAATTTTTAAATTATAGTTTACTTTCAATATTATTTTGTATTGGCTTCATATGTACAACATAGTGGTTAGATAATCATATACTTCACAAAGTGTTCCCCCCAAAATTTCCAGTAACCAACTGGCACCATGCATAGTTATCACAATATTATTGATTTTATTCCTAATGCTGTGCTTTATTTACATCTTTTTTTATTTTTATTTTTGATAACTACCAATTTGTACTTCTTAATCCCTCCACTGTTCAATTTGAAAGTAAGTTATATCATGCTATTTCAACACTAAATACTTCAATTTATATCTCCTAATTGTATATTAATCTCAGCATCTAGTATCCTGTTCAAATTTCAGTTTACTGACCTGTCACAAGACACTTTCCTTCTTGAACTAGGATCCAGTGTAAGCTCACTCCTTGGAATTTGTTATTATCATGACACTTGCTTTTAATGAAATGTTTTTAAGTTTCTCAAAGGTCCTATATTTAACATATTATTTATACATATATCTCATTACACTAAACCAGCAGGTTTACTGCAGTTAAATTCCAACCAATGGTGTGTTTTTTTCCCCCTTAAGAACATTGGAAATGCATTTTTCAGTTAATTTTAGGTGGAAATAAAGGAATTTTATCAAATTACTGCTTGGTTGTATAAACTACCTCAAGCTCCAACACATGTCTCTGACATATATTTATAGAAGAGGAATTTGAAGACAGAAAGGCTAAAATACTTAGGCCACATGGTTAGCACATGGTAGTACTAGAATTAAAATCAAATTTAATGAAGTATTATATGTTTTTTCCAATGAAATAGATTATTTACTTTATATAAATGTATTTTCTTTCTGTGTATAGAAACTGTTTTTCATATTTGCTAAATTTAAAGAATATATGAAATGCAACTTTTTCTTTTGCTAAGGCTGATACTGAAATTAATTTACACTCCTTAAATGTATATTAACTAATAATCTCAAAATATTTGAAGTATCAGAAAACCAGTCTGAGCTAAAAATATTTACTACAGATAAACCACATGTACATAATAAGGATATAACGCTATTCTAAATATAAAGTTAAGTCTGTACTTGTATTTCATAGTCTTCAGAGTTTATTGAGAACCAAATGCTATATTTCACATGGGTTGAATGACACTGCTAACCTGCAATTTTACTTTTTCAAAACTTATCTGGCAAAATAAATTAGTGAAAAAAATAATTGATTTATTTTTAGATATGTACCACTCATTCTATTATTCTATAAGTGCTGATATTAAATATTATATTATTCACAGTGGAGCATTTTGATTACATGAGATACTCAAGTCCTCAATACATTGTGATGAAGTTGCTGGCTCAGCATCTCTAAAAAGGAACAAACTAATACTGTTCAGAATCAAGTTATTCCAGTAGGTCACACCTTGAGTGTGTATGTGATGGGACAAAGAGGAAGACTTCATAGTACACTAAAGAAGAATGACTTACATCTATGCTTAGAATCAGTTCATTTCTTTTAACATCACCAAGGCTATAAGTTAGATTCTCAGTGTTTGCCTTGTATCTTAGAATGGACAATAAACCATGGATTCTTAAATAAAATTCATATTTCTTTTATGGGAGCCTCTAACTCAGATTAAAAAATTAATTTTGATTTTCTTAAATAGAGTGCCGAACTCCATGTGGTCATTGTCTGAGGAAAGAGCATGGCATGAGTACTACTACACACTGTTTACCACTAGCTGTTTTACCAATATTTGTCAAGCAGACATACTGAGATTGGATAAAGTATACAAGGCAACACATTAATCACGCAAACATCAACCCAGCATATATCTAGTGCACAAAGATGCTTACTCAAACAAAAGTGTTGATTGTTTTGTTTCTCTTTTTCTTCTTTCTAAATTTACACAGCTGACTGTACCTCCTCACTCCATGGAAAAGTTAAATGTTCAGTTTCGTCCTTCTGCTCTCGGAAGAGCTGGTCACCAAGCTTCTATTATCTTCTCCTGTGCTCAGGTATGATAGAGTATCCTTAGACCAAGTCAAGGTAATTAAATTTTAAAGTCAACAAATGAGTAAATCTTACTCATCCAGTTGACATCTTTTGCAAGCAGAACAAGCTTATTGTAAACTATTAATTAAATTAACTTTTGGAAAGATAGTATACATCGTGCATGTGCAGGAATCTAAAAAAGGCATTTTTAAATCTTCAGATTGCTGGAATGAAGGAGAATATACACCCAGATTTTAAAACATATGTATTTTAATGTAAATGCCAAATTGCTGGCATTTATGTTAATTTTCTTACTTGGGTTTCACTACTCAAATTTTCATGAACTTAAATATAAACTGTAGAAAATATGATCTTGCAAATATCAGGGTTTTTTTTTTTTTTTTTTTTTTTTACTCTATTTCATCTGTACAGCATTCTTGAATAATAACAATTTTAAAAAACTACAATGGTTAATCATTTTTAAGCATCTCTAAGCTTGCTGCATGCCATTCTTAGAATTATCTCAGTTCATTCTCACCACAATCCTAAGGTGAAAGGATTATCAACCCCATTTTACAGATCAGGAAACTGAGACACAGCAATGAAGATCAGGCAGCTAGTAAAAGGTTGAATGCATACCTGAACCCAGGATGTCTGGCTTCAACCCATTTTCATGACTGTTTTTACAGCTACCTACAGATTGCCAATTGATTAAAACTCTTATTGCCAGTGAAAATTTTACATAGCTTTTAACATTTATTATTATTTTATACTTCTTCAAGTGTTGATGGGGAGGGAAGTAAATGGAGATCAGAACTTTAAATCCTAGGGGGATTTAAATCCAAGAAGCCTGCCATCTGAGAGGCAGTGGAATCACATATAATACAATACAGGGGCCCCAATGTCAGTGCAAGACTTGTGAGTGACTGAAGTGTCCTCTTTCCTAAAACAATGTGTAATTTACCTTTAGAAAAAAAAATTGAGGCTATTAAATTTCTGAGATGATTACTGACTTATACATGACCTGAAGCAATACTAGGGAAGTATGCTTGCCTTAAAAATATTAAAGAAAATAAATAATAATCCCTTTTCATACAGAAGAGGAAGTACAGTGGAGATTATGTTCTTTTACAGAAACAGTTTTAACAAGGCACACTTTTAAATCATTGCTTTATAGCAGGGTTAGCCCCTTCATCTTAATTATTGGGGACAATTTAGTTGCTTGCATTTCTGATGGAAATTATATCTACTCAAGGATAATCTGGCACATTAGCAGAGCAATTACCAGTTCTCCATCTTAATAGCTTTAGAATATCCTAGCCTAGATGTTGAACTTGAAATTCTTAATCAAACACAAAGAACACAAACAGGTAATCAACTTGAACCTTTTATAAATCAGTTTTACATTGGTGCTTGATTTCAATCACTCTAAGCATCTCCTTCCAAGCTGTAGCAAATATCCAAGGATTCATCTGTGGTTAGACTTCAATCCATCATTCATTCACCCTTTCAGCTACAAGGTTCAGACCCAGACCCCTTCAGCCTTTTCAATGTATTACCCTAACCTTTCTGATTGTTTGTGTCTTTTTTTTCTTTGCCCTTATTTTTTCATCTCTGAATCATTCAAGTCTTCCTCTTTAATTTTTCCAGTCAACATCCTTTGCAAGCAAAACCTGTTCATCCGAAAGTATTAACTGAATTAACTTTGGAAAACACAGTATACATCATATATATGTAGGAATCTGAGGAAGATAGTTTTTAAAATAAAATATTAGGGTTTACTTTTCTAAGTGTAAGAGTTTGTAGTTACTTTAACTTTTGCAGTTACTTTAACTTTCAGGGAAAAACTCATAGATTTCTGTCCCTCTTTTGATTTCACTGATATATATTTGAACTGACATGTACAACTGAGTGGCTGATTAATCTAAAATCTAGTAATGGGAATTCTTATAGGATAAATTTCAACTATTTCTGATTGTTACTCTTTGCTGAACTTAAGGAAATGGACATAGTTTTTTATTTATCTCATGAGTTTCTGATTTGAATCCATGTACAGAGCTCTGCATTGTAAAAATCCAATTTTAGGCTAAAGTTGTTTGTACAGATTTTGAATACTGAGTTTAATTTGGTTAGGATATCACAACTATATATATCATGAACTCATATTATGCCATCAGATTCTGTAAATTAGATTGTGTTATTGCATATCAGAATAAGAGGAAGAGCAGTAAGCAGCAAATGTGGTAATCGGGCCTTCTGAGAATTTTTTTCTGGGTTGCCAGTTGTTTCATTTTTATTTTCCAATAGTTGCCAATATTTATTTTGTTTGTACTTTATTGTGTGACTCGCTGCATCTAAAGGTCAGACTAGCAAAAATGAAGGAAAGAAGACAAAGTTAGAGTGGTTTTATTACCCAGCATGATTCTATGATCCTGCAGCCTGGGTCTATGGAAGCTCTAACGCCCTTGAGCTATGCTCAGTGTGCAAAGCCAGTTTTATATCTTTTACCTCCATTTATTCTACCTTTCAGAAACATTGGAATTGGATCTTGAAAGGTTTGTTTTTTGTTTTGTTTTTACTGTGTCTCCTTTCAAAAAAGTTTGAGATAAAGATGGGCTAAAAAAATGTTACTTAATTTTTAATGCATATTTTTGTTGGGATACTTTTTAATTTCCCTCTCTGAACTCAAGAGGATAATTTAAGCAATGCCACAGCAAGTGTATACTAGTGTTCCATAATGGTGGGATGTATACAGTTTAACTTAGAAGCTCTAGTATTCCAGGCCATTTGGCAAAAACATGAAAAGGTAACTTTCTTGTTTTTGTACTTTGGCTCATTTCCAATGGCTCAAAGTAACCTCATTTCTGTTATTCAGGATTTATTTAATTAAGTAGCCAAAAAGTAAGTAATTTACATAAAACAGTCCTTAATTTAATTGAACCCAGTCAACCAATTACAAGTAATCAAATTAGGACATCATAAGTGAAAATCTAGTGAATTTACATTATGCAAGTAGAATCTCTATCCAAAAGTAACACAGTCATTTGAAGATAATATGCAGATAAAAATTGCCTTTTTTTCTCCCTACTCAGAGACAGCATTGTATGCATTTCCTGTCACCATTTATCTCACTTTGAAACAATCTTAAAGCACGTTTCCCTCTTTTTACTGGAATTTAGGCTTGAAAATATCTATGTAGTTTAAGAGATTATAAACTAGGTTGTTGCCATTTATTGGTTTTTATTTAATGACCTCTTCATTCCTTTACAACATTAGTAAAGTATTCAGTGCAGAACTGAGTCACAGTCTGTTGTGCTCTTGGGGGACTTTTATTCTAAATGAATACAAAGGGAACACTTCAAACAGAGCTTTGCAGGCTTATGAAACATAGATAAGTACAATGGCCACATTCAATCTCCTTCACATAGTTTTTGAGCCATGCTTCTATATCCTGTGATAACCAAACATACAGTGTCCTAGATGGTGAGGATAAATAATATGGCATACAGTTGTATACACTGCCTTTTACTGTGACATCAATCTATGCCTCACCTTCTTTGCCTTCATGTGATGGTGATAACCATATGGATTTCACTTGAAATTCACCCTAGGATTTTGGAAATTTCATGCAGCTTTTAGTACCCAGTTTGTTAGACAAGTTGACTTACAAAAAAAAAAACAACAAACAAACAACAACAAAAAAAACCTTAAGCTGAAATGCAAGGTGTTTATTAAGATATCTCTTTAATGCTGCCATAAATAACCTTATATGCATTGAAATATGTTGAATATTTGAATATTGGTCTTATGCCCTCCTTTTTATCAGTGTAAAAACACATTGATTGATTTTTCAATAAAATCAAATGGAATTTTGAAAAGGAAGAAAAGGTAAAACAGGGCATGTGAAATATTAACAACCAAACTTTTTTTATCTGCCACAGTTTTTCCGTGCATTACATTTATTAAGTGTCAAGAATAAAATGCATGCAATTATGACATATATGTTATGAATGTTTATCTTTGAACAGTTTGAAGAATGGCGATTCCTCCTTTCTGGAATAGGACTATTTCCCCAGCCTCTAGAATTGGAAAGAATGACCACATACCTTCAGCAGCTATCAACTATGGCTATAACTTTCGAAAATCCCAGCTACGAAAATGTTTTAATCGACATCATACTAACAAGTAAGTTGTTTCTTATATTTTACCTATGTTATTTTGTAATTACTAACCAAACGTATTTTATCATAGTATCAATGTTTTATAGAGATAGTGGACACGTTAGAGATCAATTAGCTCAACGGCATGTTATAAAAGAGAAAACGTAAGATGTAAAAAATGAGGTATCTTGGCTGAAATCACAGGATGTAAATGGTGGAGCCAGAATCAAAAATTAAAAATCTATGTAACAAGTCAAGTTCTTCTAATTTTATTTATAAAGCCAAAAATGTACATGAGTGGATTTGTAAGATTCTTATCATTGTTATTCAAATATGCCAATGCTTATTCCTTAAAGGTTTACAGAAACTCTAGTGTTCTGATATTGTTTCCTTTCCCCATTTTCTTTATAAATAGCATATTTGGATTAAATTTTGGTTATAATCAATCTTGTTCTTTTTTTTTCCTGTCATATTGAAGATGCATGTTTTTAAATTAGATTGTTTGGAGTTTTTGATCACTTTTTACTAAATGATCAAATAATGTGGTGCTGAAATAAAAATCAACTCATTATGAGTTTTGTCAAATACATTTCATTTATTTAAAAAAAATTTTTTCTTTATTGATTTTAGAGAGAGAGGAAGGGAGAGGGAGAGATAGAAACATCGATGAGAAAGAACATCGATTGGCCGCCTCCTGCATTCCCCACACTGGGGATTGGGCCCACAACCTGGGCTTGTGCCTTGACTGTGAATGGAACCGGCAACCTCTTGGTGCATAGGTCGATGCTCAACCACAGAGCCACACTGGCTGGGCTATCAAATACATTTTAAATCTAAAATGGGACAGTACTAATTTTATCTTTTCAACTGTTATCACTACTTAACTACTGTTGCTATGATCCATTTTATATAGTTCAAATGTTGGGCTAAAAGGAATACATATGTTAAGGTTTTTGATATAAATAAGCAACTTACTCTCCAGAATGGTTTTACTATTGCAATTCATGCTGCCATCAGGAGTGTATTACAGACACTACCTATTTTCCTGAGCCTTATAAGCTCTGACTAGTAGCATTGTCCTTAATCTCCATCAGTCTGACTGGAGAAAAATAGTATTTTATTGTCATTGCAAATTTATTATTTTCTGTTTAATGCTGAAATGAAACACTATTGTTTACCTATTGGAGTTTTCATCTTTCCTGGTCATCTCTTCATGCTCTCGGTATGAAATAATTAAGAAAAATTAAGAATGTAATGTCATCAGATGTAAAATTCCCTTATGAATACTTTGGCTGTGGTGAGGGGAGACATGCCAGTATTTATTAACAGTTGATTCTGGCTGAAAGAAGTCAGCATTTTAATATGGAAGAGACTTCAGCAGATGTATCAGTAGAAGGAAGAAGCCAGGGCTGAGCAGGAGTGAAAGCTATGAAGGAGGTAGGGTTCAACTGATGGGCTAAGGCTCTGGAAGGACTGGGATCAGAGTTGAGGTAGAAGGAAGAGCCATGGGCAAGAGAGGCAAGATAAAACAAATGTGAAGGTAGACAGATTGTTAGGTAGTAGAGGAGCTTGGCCATTAAGAGCGGTTTTGTTTAGATATTCATCTGCTGAGAAAAGGAGATGTAGGAGATTTAAAAAGTGGCACAATGGTTTGAAATAACTACTAGAGGGATTGCAAACCACATTTTAGATAGGCCCCCCAAAAATATGTGTTTGTGAGGATCTACCAGTTACAAGGCTCAGAATTACTGGTATGATAGCACACAAGGCTGATAAATTTCATACCAGGGAATGACATTTTCAGCATAGGTGTAGCCAAATCATGAGAGTGTTATAAAAACATATTGGATCTTTTTTTTTTTTAACATCATCTTGAATATTTTTTATAATGTAGTTTTAATGGTTACATAGTATTTTACCATAGAGATATGTTTTAGTTAATTATCTATCATGGAACACTTAGGCTTTCCAGATTTTTACTCTTTATTTATTAAAAATTTTTTACCTGTTATTTTTTAAATTTATCTTTATTGTTGAAACTATTACAGATGTCCCTCCTTGTCCCCCCATTGACCCCTCCTCCTCCCTGCTATCCCCACCACCACCATCATCACACTATTGTCTGTGTCCATTGGTTATGCATATATGCATATAAGTTCTTTGGTTTATCTCTTCCCACCCACTCCTCCCCCCTTCCCTCTGAGGTTCATCAGTCTGTTCCCTACTTCCATGTCTCTGGACCTATTTTGTTCTTCAATTTATTTTATTCATTAGATTTCACAAATAAGTGAGATCATATGATACTTGTCTTTCTCTGACTGGCTTATTTCATTTAGCATAATACTTTCCAGGTCCCTCCATGCTGTCTCAAAAGATAAGAGATCCTTCTTTTTTATAGCTGCATAATATTCCCCAAAACACCACATATTGCATCAAGATTTTTAACACTAAAAATAAATTGTGGTCCGGCCGATGTGGCTCAGTGGTTGAGCGTTGACCCATGCACCAAGAGGTCGCCAGTTTGGTTCCCAGTCAGGACACATGCCCAGGTTGTGGGCCAGGTCCCCAATGGGGGGCATGCAGGAGGTGGCCAATTGATGTTCTCTCTCATCAATGTTTCTATCTCTCTCTTCCTCTCACTTCCTCTCTCTCTAAAATCAATAAAGGAAAAAAATTTTATTTTTAAATTGGGAAGTAATTTGTGGCTTCTTAATTTTCTTTAATTTGTCCAAACTTATTTCTGCTATTAACAGGAAAAACAGTAAGCTTGACAATTAAGATATATTATTTTTTTGCAGTTTAAAACAGTCTCTTTTAAGTAAACTCACTGTCTTTTGTAAATGCTCAGACTTTCAGGTTCATCCTCTTCTTCCTTCAACCTGAGCAGACACCAACCTAATCTTTCTCTCTTTCCTTTATGAAAAGCTTTCTCCTTTCCTTTTCTCAGTAATGGAGTCTGTGTGTTGTAACCTCCTCCTTTTTTCTTTTGTTGACTCTGTTTTTTTCTAGCCACCATATACATGTCTTCTTGTACTCATGTCCCCTGGTAACTAGGCCTTATAATTTGGTCTGAATTGTTGCAGGGCCACAAGGAAGCATAAAAATACTTAACATATATGCCAGATATACTCATTAAAAATATATTAAATTAATACCTTCTCATTTAAATATTTGTAAATGTCTTAAAATTATTTCTTGATAGGACTATGCAATCCCTTGCTATCTTTCAAAAGAAATGTGAAAGTTCCTGCCCATGCTACAGAATTCACAGAATCCCCTTAGGAAAGTTGATAGCAAGACTCATAATATAGCACCAACAGGGTGGTTGCTGAGTGCGAGAGATCTCACAGTATTTTGGGTCCTGCATTCCTCATTTTTCTCTCTAGATAGGTAGGTAGGTAGGTAGGTAGGTAGGTAGATAGATAGATAGATAGATAGATAGATAGATAGATAGATAGATCTTTAAAAAGTCACTGTTTTTCCAAGAAGGCAACATTTTTAGAGTTGCAAACTTAGGATCAAACTTTTATATTGCCCTATTCTCTAACATCTTTTCTTCTTGGAAGAAATAGCTGATATCTTGGCTATTTCCATTTTAATCACTTCTCTCAGAAATATTGACCTTTGATTTTCCAAGAATCTTTTAATTCTATATAATTAAATTCTATTCAGTTCTTTAATTCTATTGTGTTGTCTTTGCATAAAGTTCTTTCAGTATGCAAAGCATGATGTTGTAAAAACTATATATTGGGGGTCTATTCATATCTAAATCTGTGCCAACTTCCAAAGGTGAATGAGAAAGGCTAGAGAGGAGATGGCCTCACGCCTGGAGAACAGCAGAGATGTCCCAGAGCAGGCCATTATTGAGTCCCAAGTGGAGCCGATTGCTACAAAATAGCTCTCAAATAGCCTAGGAAACTAGGATTTGTTTTGCACCCAACATGTACCATAGTTGAGCTCTGTAAACATGACTATACCTAATCTTTTTGTTTTTTTAATCCTCACTTGAGTATATTTTTGCATTTGTCTTCAGATAGAGCAGGTGGGAGGGAGAGAGAGAGAGAGAGAGAAATATCGATGTGAGAGAGACAAATCACTTGGTTGCCTCCCACACAACCCCAACTGGGGCCGGGGACTAACTGCAATTGAGGTCTGTGCCCTTGGCTGGGATCGAACCCACAACTCTTTGATCTGTGGGCTGACGCTCTAACCACTGAATCAGACTGGCCAGGGCCATACCTAATCTTTAAAAAAAAATCTTGGAGGCTTTCCAGATGTGGAACCTGAGGCTTAGAAATTTCTCAAAGCTATACAGGGTGGGACAAAAGTAGGTTTACAGTTGTGACTATGTAAAACACAGTTCATTCTTGTAGTATTATTTATGGTATTATTTTCCAAATGAACAACTGTAAACCTACTTTTGCTCCACCCTGTATAATGAATAATGATGGAACAGGGTCTTGAACTCATCATGTCTAACTCTCCTCTCCAGGACCATCTAACTGTCATTCTGAATTGTCTGCCTCATCTACACATACTTAGATTTCCTGTCTTGGCCTCCTTTTCAGCCTGGACATGTACCCTTGCTCACTGACTGGCATCCTTGAATCGTTTCCACAATCCTCTCTCATCAGTAATTATGCCCTCTACCCCAGCCCTCTGCTCTCATGTTTCCAAACTGCTTAGCCAGAAATAAAGGAGGAAAAGGGAAAGGTAGTCATGACTGGGAAGCAAAGATCTGAGTTAAAACATTAGAAATTAGGGCCTGATGTACGCATTAAAAAATTTAGGACACATCTACATTATATGCATGTATGTGCTCTTGCTCGTATATCCATATTCCAAACCTGCTCATTTGTGTGCTTGTCAATGGCAGGGATTATATTAACTCATAGCTTTATTCCTACCTAAGTGAGTATTTCAGTACTGGCATATATATTGATAAAACAGTCACTGTTTACAATAGTCACTGACTATTTAATGAGCATCTATTTTGTGCTGAAAACTGTCACATGCATATTTCAAAACTACCGGTATTTGTCATATCCATACATATACACATTGTATTTTGATTGTTGTGTGGTATTCCACATGTGAAATATCACTGTAGATTATATACCTAAAAGTTGCATAGATTAATTGATGCATGCAAAGTGGCTGTTTTGATTACTTTTCTACTAAAGCATCTATAGTCTTGAAATTATTCAATCTTTTTACTAATCGAAATTTAAATATGGTATTAGTGATTTCATTCAAAATATAAGTGCTTCTTTTCCAGACATCAGTAGTTTTTAAATTAACCATCAACAAATCCTCAAACAAGTGCTGGCGAGGGTATGGAAAAAAGGGGACTCTAGTACACTGCTGGTGGGAATGTAGACTGGTGCAACCACTATGGAAAACAATATGGTGTTTCCTCAAAAAATTAAGAATGGAACTCACATTTGACCCAGTAATCCCACTTCTGGGAATATATCCTAAGAAGCCTGAAATACCAATCGGAAAGAATATATGCACCCCTATATTCATAGCAGCACGATTTACAATAGCTAAGATCTGGAAACAACCCAAGTGTCCATCAGTAGATGAGAGGATATCAGGATGACATTGGTTAATAAGATTATATACAATTATATAGGTTTCAAGTATACAGTTTTATGATATATCATCTGTATATTGCATAGTTTTATTGAAGAGCAAAACAAAATAACAGTAAGAATAAAGGTATTCATACCAATAAACACAGTATATTAGTTTTACAAATATCAACTTTCATTTTGTTGGTTGATAAATATAAACAAAGTACTGTATAGAGTTGTTGTTTACTCAGTTAATTGTGACCGTGGTTTTCACTAGCAGTAAAATAATAATGCACACAATATAGCATAGTTGTAAGTTATTCACACCTGCATGACATGGAGAGGCACTACTTAGTGTGTTTGATTTTACATGTTAGAATTCGTTTATGAAAATCTTGTTTCTGGAAGCCTTCTGAAACTTAACTAAAGTGCCTCCAGAGCTGAATAAAAATTGATGTTAAATATGTAGTGATCATTGTAAATTGCCAATCAGGTGTACATAACTTTATACATAAGAAGAGAGATAGGTTGGTGTAAGAAGAAGTCCCACACTGTCACAATCTCTCCCAAATTCAGACAATCAGCTATTTCAATATTTGAATGAATAAATAAACTATATTGGGAGATCGGAGATTGGAGATTGGTAGGTAGGGAAGTTGGAGTATCAAATATATAACAGTCTTTTTATACCATAGTTTCTTTTATTTATTTTTTCCAACCCAGGATCCAATCAAGGATTATGTACTGCATTTGGTTATGAGATCTCTTAAATCTCATTTAATCTAAAGGTGCCCTCCTACCTTGTCCTGTCTTTTATGATATTGGCATTTTGAAGAGTCCAGGCCAGTTGTCTTATAGAATATTGCACATTGTGGATTTCCTTGGTTGTTTCTTCATTATTTAATTCAAACTACACATTTTGGTAAGAATGTCACATAAGAGATGTGGGCACTGGAGGCACCAAATGTTAGTCCTGTTATTGAGGAAGCTAGGTTTAATCACTCGGTTAAGGTCATGTCTGCTAGACTATTTGTTATGTTGTAAAGGTCATCTTTTTCCCTTATAACTAACAATAAATAACTTGGGGAGGGGTGATAATTTGAGACAATGTAAATAACCTCCTCCCTTACCACCTTTACTTGATGGTTTTAGTATCCTGTCGGTTTCTCTACCAGTATCAATTATTATGTCTATTATCCTTGCTGATTTTATTATATCCCATATAGATATAGTGAGAGAGAGAGAGAAAGACCTTTTCCTCCCCTTCCTCCAACCCTTTTTTATTTTATTTTTGAGTATGAGTACAGAATCATGGATCTTTTTAAAAAAAATTTTTATATCTCAGCTTTTCTTGTTTTCAAGTACCCATCTCACTATCACATTTGACAATGTATAAAACGTGTGGGAATCTCAATTCAGAAGACACAGCTTTGTCACCTTCAGCAAGCAACTCATATTTTTTGGGCTTCTGTGTCTCCTAACACACTGCGGGATGTACCAGGTCATCTTCAAGGTGGCTTCTAGCCAGTGATTCTTTGATTCTTTGATCACTGAATGAGTATTGTCTCTTTTATTCAGGGAAAGCTACTTGATCCCTTTGTTTAAAAGTGTCATTATCCCCTGGTCGGTTTGACTCAGCAGTTAGAGCATCAGCCCACAGACCAAAGGGTCTCGAGTTCAATTATGGTCAAGGACATGTACCTTGGTTGCAGTCCCCAGCCCTGGTTGGGATCATGGGGGAGGCAATCAATGTGTCTCTCTCACATCGATGTTTCTCTCTCTCTCCCTTGCTCTTTCCCTCACTCCCACTCTATCTGAAAATCAATGAAAAAGTGTCTTCGAATGAGGATTAAAAATAAATAAATAAATAAAAATAATGAAAGTGTCATTATCACTATATTTCTGGGTAATGTTCCTGAGTTTGGGAAAACAAAAACTAAACAAAACGTTAAAAAAACGACTTTGAAACCTATCTCTTCCTCCTGTGGATTTCTCTGTCTCCAGATCTAGTAGGACCTTATGGCTTTTATGAGCAATTTAAAAGAACTAGAACTAATATGTGTACAAATCCATCGCTCTTACATCGGTAGAAAATAATATCTTACTCTTTTTCCTTTTTCCTCTTGCATTGAGGACTATTGAACTTGTTTGCTGAATTTTTTAATTATAGCCAATTTTTATTGGTTTTGAGAAGGCATTTAAAGAGTGGTGCCAGGGCAGACTGGGAAAAGACAGTTCAGGACCCTCCCCCCTATCCCACCTTTTCCCTTTGTGGTTCTGTTATTGATTCCCTCTGGTCAAAAGAACACAATCTGTAGGATTTCGATTATTTTAAATTTGTTGAGGTTTGTTTTATGACCCAGGATATGGTCTATCTTGCTGAATGTCCCATTGGAGCTTGAAACAGATATGTATTCTGCTGTTGTTTTGTGGAGTATTCTACTAAATATGTTATTTGAATTCTTTCACTTAATTTTGTTATTTGGGTCTTCTATATCCTTACAGATTTTCTGACTAGTAGGTCTCTCAGCTGCTGAGAGGGGGATGTTAAAGCACACAACTGTAATGGTGTATTTGTTTATTTCTTCTTTCAGCTCTATCGATTTTTACTTCATGTAAGTGGAGGCTCTGTTGCCTGTTATAGACACATTAGGATTGTATGTCTTCCTGGTGTATCAATATTTTATAATTATGTAATACCCCTCTTTGTCTCTAGTAATTTTCTTTTCTCTGAAATTTGATTTATATGATATCAATGTAACAGTTCCTGTTTTTCTAAAGGTTAACATTTGCAAGGTACATCTTTTTCTTTCAAACTACCTATGTCATTAAATTTCAAAGTTTCTTGTAGACAGAACATTGTCAGGCCTTGCTTTATTTATATATTTATTCACTTGCTTACTTACTTATTTATTTACTTGCTTATTTTCGTCCTTCTTTCCTTCTCTCCTTCCTTTCCTCCTCCCTCCCTCCCTCCCTCCCTCCCTCCCTCCCTCCCTCCCTTCCTTCCTTCCTTCCTTCCTTCCTTCCTTCCTTCCTTCCTTCCTTCCTTCCTTCCTCTCTTCCATCAGCTCTACCCTGACTACCCTTTCCCACAGCCTGCTATCCCAACAAGAGAATTGGAAGGCTGCCTGCTTCTACCAATCAAGAGGTAGAAGAAAGCCCCCTCCCCTTTTTATCTTTGCCCCTGTTACCTGATCTGGGTCCAAGGCTTTTGCAGTGCCTTGTCCAGTATATATGGGAGGCAATATGGAAACCAAAAAACTCACCACCATTCATTCCTCAAGTCCCAGGGTCTCTAAACAGGCTGCCCTCTTCTTTCTACATTTCAAAGTTTCCCCATGCCGGTCTGCTATGTTGTCTGGCAATTTTCAGTTATAATACATAAGGCCTAGGAGGAATGGGGCTACTTCATTTTCATGGGTTTTTAAAAAAGTAATTATTATTCTTTTGGATACTCTCAAATTTCGCCAATGGGATCTTTTACAAGTCCATCTCTAAGTCCTTTGGATTGTTCCCCATTAGTTTTTGAACATTTTGTTACTTTGTGGCACAACAAGATGTTCCAGGTAACTTGCCCTTAACTTGCTGTGAAGCTCAAATTAGGCATTTTTCCAAGGCTCACTTTATAGAGGCAAGGTATTTAGTATCCACGATATGGGCACTAAATGTGCTTATCGCTGCTGGGATGTCCCTTGCAGTGGACAGAGCAAATAAATGTAATTATTGAAAAGTATTATTTCATACTGATGCCTCCCATTCATATCCTACACCACAGGGTTTTTCCTCAACTTACCTCGCTCTCTCTTCTCCCACATGAAAAACCTGGTTCCCCAAACATCAGTGCAATACTGCTTTGCTCTATCATAGCCATACACCCCTAATATTTTCAAAATTACTATATTCTTACAACTACTGAAAAAGAAAAAGAAAAAGAAAAAGAAAAAGAAAAAGAAAAAGAAAAAAGAGAGAACCGAAAACTACTAAATGAAGTTAATGCTATCTTTGCAGTTACTTTTTCCTCCTAGAATGTATTGCACTACAGTAGAACAGTCGGAATTATGGCCAAAATATTCTTTAAGTAATTCTTTATTGTATGTAACTTAGTTGTGAACTTACAAAAAAAATGAATTCCTTATGTTTTAATTTAAATTCAATTTTAAGGTTTTCTTTTTCATACTTTTAGCCCAACCAGTGTGGCTCAGTGGATTGAGTGCCATCCCATGGACTGAGAGGTCCTGGTTCGATTCCTGATCAGGGTACATGCTTGGGTTGCAGGCTCGATCCTCAGTGTGGGGCATGCAGGAGGCAACCGATCGATGTTTCTCTCACATTGATGTTTCTGTCTCTCTCTCCCTTCCTCTCTCTCTAAAACAAATGAATCAAAACGTATTTTTAAAAACTTTTAAAATTTAATTTAATTTTTAGATTTGTGAGTATGCATTGTTCAAAACTCAAAGCTATATAAAAAATTCTATGTAAACAAATCCTATTCCCATGTCTACACAGCCCACCACATTCTCAACCAGCTGTATGGATGACCATGTTCATTTTATTCTGACTTATCCATAGTGTTTGTTTTTGCAAAAATGAGTGGATATGAATAAATGCATATCTCATGCAAAGGTAGAATACTACATAATTTCTTTTGCACCTTGCTACCTTCATCTATCAATATGTCTGGAATACCAGTTAATGGACATCTTTGTCATTGATTTTCATGAATTTTTAGTACCTCAATTTTTTGGTACACTATTATTTATATGCAACTAGTCTTCAGTACATGGACCTTTTAATTATTTCTAATAATTTGCTGTATAAATAACACCCCAATGCATATTGTTTTACATTTGAGCTTTATATTTTAGTTGTATTTCCACAAGAAGTATTGATAGGCAAATGGTAAATATATATATTATTTTACTGTATGTTACAAAATCCCCTTCGTAGGGGTTGTAACATTATACACTCCCATTTCTTTCCAAGGACAGTGTCAGCTGATATCTAGTTCAGCATAGTTAAAGTTATAAATGCCTGTGCTAACAGAGATTTTTATCTTTTATATATGGTACCACTAAGAGAAATTACCTGTTATGTAGCCAGTAAGTATGTTTTAGATAATTGACTGATTTTTTATTTATTGGTTTAAGTTATTGTTAATGTTGCATAAATGTATATTTATGCATATGTAAATATTAACTACAACAATCCAAATTTAGATTGTTGGATCAAACAGGGTCTTAGTGATATCTGTTATTTGAGTAGTTTAAATGAAAATTCCAAGGATTTAATGAGTTGATTTTATAATGTTTCTTGAATATTATAGAGAAAACTATGTATAATGTTGGATATGTTCTTCAAAAGTGTCATTTAAATCTCATCTTAAAATGTATTTTGAACAATAATCATTGAGACATTTTCTGTTAGAGGAGAGTTTTGATTCTGTTTCAATCTTCACTGATGTTTTTTTCTCTTAAATGTGGCATTTAAGTGTAATATCTCTTTATATTTTTATTAGATCGGGAAATGCCCAAGAATCTCACCCTTGGCATTCAGTGCGATAGCTTCCTCATTGAGACTTCTGCCTTCAGGCTTGGTTTGGATTCCGCACAAGGTACAGAATTTCTACCTTTTATTCTGTCATTCTATATGCTGTCATATTTTACAGAAGATAAAATATCTCTGCTGTCTTAATAAATATCTGATAAAAATTAAATACACAAATTAAAAATTTTGACAGAAATTTTAGTACACTGATAGAAAAACATGGATAGTGTAACCTTTATGTATATTCATTATATCTTCACTGTATTTTATTCCATACCATGTAAGTACAACTTCCAAAATAGTTGAATGTCATACTATTTAACACATAAGTGTGTGAGCCAAAGATGATTTTGGAAAAATAAAAAATAGCTAGTGTAATAAATTTACTCATACTTATGAAAAATAATTGCATCTTTGCAAAGCTAATGATTCCCTGAAAAATTATTACAGGGTGTACATCTATTTTTACTTATATTAATCGTCCCACCTGCATATTGATAAATAGGGAAAAAAATCAAAGGCATAAGAAATAATAAAGTTGCTTAAAAATTGAAAGCCTTAAAATATGAATTTGTTAAAAATAATGTTTTTATACAATTAAAAAATCTAATAATAGTTATGTAAATATAAAATACAAATTATTTTAACATAATTAATACAGAAATGCTAACTGAAATCAGTAACCACTACTAACATCCCAATACAAATGGGTTCATGACTTTCTTTTGTATTTACTGTAGTCATTTCTGTCAGCATCCTCAATCTCATTAATTCACAACTCCATGGTGTAGGTGTTATTATTATTATTATTGAATCAAGGAAATTGCAATTCAGAATCATTAACTCACACAAAATCCAAACATTTGCTTAATGGCAAAGCTGAACCTCTTGTGTCTGACTTCAAAGTCTTTGTTTTGTATTTCTTTGCAATGCATTAAAAGGAGTATAAATAACAGTTCAAAAACAAGGAAATACAGATGGCTAAAGAATGATTGAAACTACTATTAAAGAGATGTTGATTTAAATGATAGCCACCTAAGTGTTCCCCCACCCATTATTATATATCATACTGTAGCACTAGAGAACAAGGTAGTGCTTTGCAAGTCTACATATGCACAAAACTAGACCTAGGGCCTTAGGAAGGTCAGTCAAGGTATGGGGATTGGGCGGGAATTGGGTGTTAGACTTCTTAGTCTGAGAATCCATGTTCTAATTTTGATTGTAATATGGGGAACTGTATTAACTTGAGTTATTTTCTGTACTCTCTAGATCCCATTTTGGACATTGTAAAGAATGAAAATCAGTTTTACTTAATAGGACATTTTTGAAGAACAAATGCATTGTTTATGTGAATAAATTTCTAAACCCTAATATTATATACAAGTATGGGTTATTAGTATTAATTATATCCGTGAAAATAGCTAAACACAAAGATGAATTCCTCGTTTTTTTGTTTTATAAGAAACAAGACCTAGCATACTGCCAATACATGCCAGGGAATATATTTCTGAAAAAAAATGAATAAAAAAATAAGTAACAGTTATTTTGCTTCTGAAATCCATTTGTCATCTAGGTGAAACAATTACTAGACAAATGATTTTAATTTTCATCAATTTCTTATTGATGAAATACTCTTGTTTACCTTGGTGAATACCAGTTTTCTTCAAATGCAGATCTTACAGTAGATATCTATTTCTGTATTTATATTTATATCTGTATTTAAATTATTCAACTTTGTAGTTTTATCTATATTTTTTAAATAATCCAGCTTTGTTCTTCCTTTTCATATCCTGAATCCTTTGTATATTCTATTTTATTCAACATTTTCATTTAAAAAAATATCACCGAATTCAGTTATTCATTCATAATCCACCTTTACAAATTTTGGCAAACCTTTGTGTCACCTAAATGATAATTTACTTAATGGAGAACAGTGTCACTTACCATGAGTATAGCAAAGTACTCTTTGCCAGGGACTATTTAAGCACTTGATAAATAGTAATTGATTTAATCCTCACAACTGTATGATATAGATCAGAGATGAGTATACTGAGATGTCTAGGAGTTAGGTCCAGGGTCACACCTCCAACATATGCTGGAGCTTGGGTTTGAATGTAGGGCTTGGGCTCCTACCCAACTACTCACTACTGTCATAAATAGAAGACAGCTGTGAAACATCAATCAATAAATAATAAAATAGCCCTAGCCAGTTTGGCTAGTAGTTGGCGCGTCGGCCTGTGGACTAAAGTGTTGTGGGTTCGATTCTGGTCAGGGGCACGTACCTCGGTTGCGATTCGTCCCCGACCATAGTCGGGGTCGTGTGGGAGGCAACCAGTTGATGTGCCTCTCTAGCATCGATGTTTCTCTCTCACTCTCTCTCTCTTTCTCCCTCCCTCCCACTCTATCTGAAGATAAATGGAAAGAATATCCTCAGGTGAGGATTAAAAAAATAATAATAAAATAAAAATTTTAAATATCTGTTCAAGTTGCACTCAGAAGTATTTTAAGTATCACTGTTGTAAAGCAGTTTTCCCGGGAAGCAGTTTCTGAGGAGGAGGTTAGCGTGCAGGAAGTTTATTAGGGAGTGCTCTTATGATCTGCCTGCAGAAGAGACTGAAACAATCTGAACCAGGGAGAAGGTGAGGACAAAGGCTTCAGCTACCACATGGCAAGCACTGAAATTAAGATAGCTCTTTAGAGTTGCCTCAGTTTGGGATGAGGAGGCCAGGATTTTATACCTTCATCTCCCCTCCCCCACTGCCCATATTAATCCATCATTAAGTGCAATGGAGTGTGCCCTAGAAAGGACTTGAACCTTGGTCAGGTGACTCTCTTCAGCTAAAGGCAGTTCTCACAAAGAGCTCATATCTAGATACTGTATACTGACAATAATATCGATAGCTTGAGGCATAAAGTCATGAAAATATATACCTCTTTTTACTAGAAGCATTATTACTTTTTCTGATACATACCTCAGTAATTTTAAATATGGCGAAGTGTCGGAGTCAAGGTCCATTTCATTCATTATGTATACCAGATTGTCCCAGCACCTTTCATAGAAAAGGCATCCAGTCCTTCATTGAAGTGCAGTGACATGACACTTTTCTCCCAAATCCAGTGAGAGTATGTTTATGAGTCTGTTTCTGGACTTCTTCTTGAGGTCTAGTTATCTATTCATCTGTGTTTGCACTAATATCATACTGTCTTTTTTTTTTTTTTTAATCCTCATCCAAGGACATTTTTGCATATATCTTCAGATAGAGCAGGAGAGAGAGATGGAGGAAGAGAGAGAGAGAAACATCAATGTGAGAGAGACACATCGAGTGGTTACCACCCACACAACCCCAACCAGGGCCCGGGACAAATGCAACCAAGCACGTGCCCTTAGCGGGAACAGAACCCGGGTCTCTGCGGTCCATGGGCTGATGCTCTAACCACTGAGTCAGACTGGCCAGGGCTCATACTGTCTTAACTATTATGGCTATATGGCAAGTCTGGATATGTGATAACATAAATCTTTCAAAATGGTCCTGTTCTTTAAAAATTTTTTAGTTATTCTAGATCCTTTGCACTTTTAGAATCAGCTAGTTGATTTCCAGACACCCATAGATACACAGAAACACACGCATACCCCTGCTAGGACTTTGATTTATATTGAAACCATCTATTGATATGGGGGCAACTAGCATCTTAGAAATACTGAGTCACTGAGTCTTTCAGTCTCAGAACATAGTACCTCCCTCCATTTATCCAAATGGCTGTCTTTCTTGAAGATTTATTTTAAAGCTCATCTTATCCCCACTGATTTGATATGCCAACATTGTCATAGACTATACTCCCATATGTACTTGGGTCCTTTCTGAGTTATCACTACTATTCCACTGAATCTGTCTGAAAGACCAGAACTACACTGTTTTCATTAGAGAGGCTTTATAATGTGCTTTAATATGTGTTGAGGATACCGCTCTCTCATTCCTTACTCTTTTCAGAGTTTTACTGGCTATTCTTCCCTGTTTATTTATCCATATGAACTTTATACTAAACTTGACTACCTCTGGAAAAATCCTGATAGAATATTTATTAGGATTATTTTATTTATTTATTTATTTTTATCCTCACTCGAGGACATTTTTCCACTTTTGTTCAGGTAGAGTGGAAGGGAGAGAGAGGAAGAGAGAGAGAGAGAAAAAAACATCGACGTGAAAGGGACATATCGAGTGGCTGCCTCCTGCACGACCCCAACCAGGGCCAGGGACAAATCGCAACCGAGATATGTGCCCTTGACTGGAATCGAACCCGCGACCCATTGGTCTGTAGGCTGGTGCTCTAACCACTGAACAACACTGGCCAGGGCTATTAGGATTATTTTAAATTTATAATTTAAGTTATAACTAAATTGTAGCTGTACATGTAGGGAGAAATGACATTTCTATGATAACTGAAACTTTATCAATATTTATTGTATATATTTTTATTAGTTCATCAACTTTGTTTCTTCAGAAATGTTTAATTTTTATTTTTTAATGTTTTTTGCATGTGCTCTAATGATCAAATCATGCTCAAAACCATTTTAGAGCACCTTTCAAAAATAGTGGTAATATTAACAATATATCTCATTCTTTCTGTGCTTTGAGAATGACAAAAAATATATAATTTGTTGTCACATAGTACAAGCTACTTTTATGATTATTTATACTTAATATTTTATTTCTGATTTTAAATGTGACAGCTCACTATGATATTTTCTCTTATTGCTTTCTAGATAACATAAAGGCTTTACTTAAAACTGTAACAGTTTTCTCTGCTGAAGAAAACAGTTAATCATTTTCATGAGAAAGATGAATATACTTAAAAGTGTTATTACATAATGACTATTATATCACCTTAGTACCCTTGATATTCCATGATACAATGGCAAACAAATAGCACACTATTCAAAACATTTTACACAATGTTAATAATTTCTGTAACGGCTAATTAAATTTTATCTTTAATCTAAAAGAAAAGATTTAGAACCTTAATTTAGTTTGTTGTCCTTGAAGTAATCACAGTATCAGGGAATCCTTTTCTGGTTAGATAAAGATTCCTGGGAGAAAAGTTGATGGGGAGGATACATTTGACCATGTTGCTCTATTCCACTTAACTTACTTTTTTCTTGAAATCATCAGGTCTATATTTTTTCATATAATTTTATACTTATAATTAAAACTAACTAGATATAATTTTAGTTAGTGTCATTTTCATGTAACTTTTAAAATTTTCAGTATTCTATTTTAGCTTTAAATATAGATATATAGAGAGACAGAGAGAAAAATATTAAGTGTCATCCCCCTTTCTTCTTTGACAATGGATGTCTCGGTTGTCAACATGAAACTATTCAATTGGCCAGTACATCCTTTGAGTTCTAGGAAGCAGAACTTGCAGATCTAACATTGCTGTCTGCGTTTGAATTTTTGTAAATTTTATTTTCATAACTTTTTCCCATTTTAAATGATATTATGTTATTATTGCATCTACTATTAATTTGTGCAACTTTTTCATATCATCCAACACTTTCCAGGAAGACGTGGTTATTGCCTTTAAAGCTATTAAATCCTAAAATACATATTCTTTGAGTTTGTAATTTCTATTGATTGTTACAAGGATTCCAAAATTAGAATGACATTAATATTAATAATGAAAGCAGTAGCAACAACTAAAGCAAAATTATTATCCTATAAATTTGTATATTCCTCTATATGTATAAAATGCTTTGAGACAGAATTTTGGCTTCACATCTGTTATCTAGATTAATGCTGGATTAAGAACATTTTTAATATTTCCCTGAGAGATATTTCTTCTGAGCTATTATTTGTTTATTATGTTTGAGTATAGGATTTTTCCCATATTTTTCTTTTTGCAATTTTATGGTACAATAGTTCTGTCTTTTATATCATCTGGATCACCTGGCTTAGTTAGAAAGGTTTCTTCCTTCAAACATTGTGAAAACAGACTACTAAATTTTTTTCAAGACTTTTAGAGTTTTAAAAATATTTAAATATGCAATTCATCTGGAATTTGTTTTTGTGTTTGGAGTACAAAATTTTTCATTTGTTTTTCTTTTAGCTAGATAGCAAGTTGAGATTCTATCATTTGTGCAGTAAACCAGCTCTTTCCCACTGAATGGAAACATCATTAGTATAATTAATATAGCCTGGCTGGTGTGGCTCAGTGGATTGAGCATCACTCCATGGACTCAGAGGTCCTGGTTCAATTCCCTGTCAGGGCACATGCCCGGGCTGCAGGCTGCAACCCCAGTAGGGGGCGTGCAGGAAGCAGCCGATCAGTGTTTCTCTCTCACACTGATGTTTCTTTCTTTCTCTCCCTAAAAAAAAAAATCAATAAAAATATAAAAATATGTAATTAATATATAAATGTCATATTATATATTAATTATTATAATTAATGTATATTGTTAATAATGTGTAAGGAAATATATTAGCATTATATAATATGATGATGTATAATTACATATATATTAACTGTTAAATATATTCAGTATTAATACATTAACTGGTGGATATGTTAATAAGATAATATGTATACACATACATACTTCATGATTTATTTATGCTCATTCTATACGTTGTTTCATTAATTCTGTAACTAGCCAGTACCTTACTTTTTATAAATAATGATGTTTTGATAACGTGTTAATATCTGATAAGGCTAGTTCCTTTCTTTGTTCTCCATATAAGACATCAAGAACCGGGATATAAATTATTAATTTTGATGTTGTTTATAAAATGGTCTATCATTATCACAGGATATTGGGGAAAAACAAAATTGTATCAGTGACTATATTATTTCATCTTAAAATAAAAAGTTTTACAGTTTTTCATGTACCTTTTGATGTCATTTAATTTCTCTTCTACTTATGTTAACTAATCTATAATATTTAAATGGTGACACATAACACTTAACTTAAATGCTTATTTTCACAAAATTATTTCATAAACTCCTAAGAGAGGATTCCACACTTACAACTTGGTTATATTATTGCCAGTGAATAAAAGCCAAAACTCTTTTCCAGAATAAAATAATACAATTTTCTTTATTTTTATGTTATTATATTTTATATACATTATTATGCATAATCCTTAAAATGAGAAAGTGTATTTTTAATCAATATGAGTTATGCCAATGATGATTCATTAAGATGATATTCTAATTCAGCGTTAATCCAGATAATAAATGTGAAGGCAAAACTCGGTCTCAAAGCATTTGCTACATGTAGAGGGATATACAAGTGTACAGGATAATAATATTGCTTTAGTTGTTGCTACTGCTTTCATTATTAATATTAATATCATTCTAATTTTGGAATCCTTGCTACAATCAATAGAAATTACATACTCAAAGAATATGTACTTTAGAACTTAATAGCTTTACAGGCAATAACCATGTTTCCCTAGAAAGAATTGTCTACATTCACTGTCTACTTCTTTGTCTTTATTCTCAGTTGTCTAACTCCCTTCAGTGAAGATTTAATCTTGACAACTCAACTGAAATTGCTTTTGTCAAGAAAATCATGACTTGCATGTTGTAATATCTATAGGTCAATGCTCTGTCCTTATTTTACTTTATTTCTCAGTATCATTTGACATAGTTGACTTTTTCTCTCCTTGAACTGTTATATTCATTTGGCTTTTGGTTTTCCTCCTATGTCATTGTTCATTCCTTCTGAGTCTTCTATTCTGTCTCTTATCTGCTATCAGAACTCTAGATGTTGGCTTGGTTTAGCGTTCAGTCTTGCTTCTTCTCCGGTTATATCATCTTATATTATCTTGTTGATCATTTCTTTCAGGCTGTGCATACCATCTACACACCATGACCTCTTAATTTATATCTCTAACTCCAAACTTTCTCTTGAGTTTTAACTGATGTTTTCTTCTCTGCATGGCTATCTAGTAGGCATCTTTTACTAAATATTACTCTTGTCCCCTCAGCCTTATGGTAATTTATTACTCAAAGATTTCTCCATCTCAGTTGATGGCACCATTATTTATCTAGTTTTTATTGCTGAAAAATTAGGAGTCATAATTCATTCATTTTTTTTTTTTTTGCAGATTTCCAGCTCATCAGTAGATACTGAGAGCAAAGCCATAAAATATATATCCCATTTCTGACCACTTTTCAACACCTCCACCACTTTTACCCTAGTCTACACCACTTGGACTACTGCAGTAGTTCCCTTTATTTCAGTCTTGCATCCTACACTCTAATCTACACATAGACGACAGAGTGATCTTTTGTAAAACATAAATTGGGCTATTATCACTGTGCTGTTTAAAACTCCCCTATGTTTTCTAGTTCAACTTTGGGAAATGATGTCAGAAAAGTCCCACAGGATCTGGTTCATGTATTTATTTCTGACCTCACCTTCGCTAATCTCTCCCACCCTTCACTGAGCTGCTCCATCAATATTCTGAGCCATTTCCTACTTAAGTCTTTGCATTGCTCACCCTTCTGCTTGGAACACTCGTATTCCAACTTCTTGTTTAACTTCCTCTGAATCCTTTAAGTATCCATAAAGTGTCACTTCTTTAGAGTAGTTTTCCTGAAAACAGTCTCCACTAATTCTCTCTCTAATTAATTAACTTAAAACCTATTATATACATATTTATTTATTTATTTCTTATTTTTTCCCCACTAGAACTTTAGATCTTTGACACAAGGGATATTTTCTGTCTCATTTCATACAGTAGTCCCAGAAACTAGAGCAGTTCCTTGCTGCATTCATTCATGTACTAATATGTATTGAGAACTATATGTAAGATCCTGTTCTAAGTTCTGTAGATATAGCAGGCAGCCAAACAGACAAAAATATCTGCCCTGCGGGGATTTACATGCTAGTGGAAAGAGACAGACAATAATCAAATAGGATGGGGAGAGAAATTTTGAGCAAGAGAGGAGAATAAGGGAAGTCCTAGTGTTGGAGGTACAATTTTGAATAGGATAACTAGAAAAGTTCTTACTGAAGGGACATCATGCATAAATGAATTAACCTGCAGAAATGGCTATAATAATAAATTGCTGCCTTGGCCGATTTGGCTCAGCAGTTAGAGCGTTGGCCCGCAGATCAAAGTGTCATGGGTATGAGTCCCCGTCAAGGGCATGTGCCTTGGTTGCAGGTTCGATCCCTGGCCCTGGTTGTGGTTGTGCGGGAGGCAACCAATGGATGTGTCTCTCTCACATCAGAGTTTCTCTCTCTCTCTCCCTCCCTCTCTCCCTCTCTCCCTTCCACTCTATCTAAAAATCAATGGAAAAATATCCTTGGTGAGGATTAACAAAATAATAATAATAATAAATTTAAAAAAATAATAAATTGCTGATAGAGTCTTATCTGAGTCTATGCCATCTATGTCTTGTGTAAAACCATAGAATGTTTAGAAAATTTATGTATCACAAAATATAGGAAGGGAAAGCTAATATACTAGATGCCAAATGGATATTTAATCTCAGTATTCTATGATATTTGACTGAGGTTTTCAAGACAAAGTATTAAGGAAATAATGGAATGTCTGGCGTGTGGGTTGAAAACATCAAAGCATAAATTGAATGTGGTGGTGTACAACTTGGGAGCACATTTTTGTTTTGATTGACTTCCTTCTGATAACATACTTTATAATAAGATTTTCTAAAAAACTAAAGTAAATTTAAGCCATAATAGTAAAATTTCTTTTCTCAGGTGTAAGAATGTAGTTAATTGCTCCAAATTACTTTGCACTGATTAGATCATACCTGGATAATTTGGGTCAATTAAACATAATATATATTAGGATACTGGAAAATAATGTACTTGTTTGCACTGATATTGTCTGATGAAGGGTCTTTTGTTATATCTCGGGAAATGGCTGATATATGCTTAATAAATGGCTAGACAAGTCTACTTGTAACCAAAACTTCTGACTTATTGATTAAATTTACACTAGTGCTGCAGAAACTACAGTTGTTAGGAAAGAGTGAAATAGAAAATTTGGAAAATCTTACATTAAGGATAAGGTTATAATCTAGGCAGAAATGGTGATGACCCAATGGGCAGGTAGTCCATAGAGGTAGGAAATCAAGGATGTTATTTGAAGATTCAGGAAATCATTTATCATAGTTGAACTATAACACATAGCTGCCCTTACTGGTTTGAGATCAACTATTGAAGGAGCTGGCCAACATAAGACAGTCAAGATCTTAAATCCTTAGAGGTCTAGATAACTAGCATGACATTGACAAATATAAAGAACTGTGTCTAATGTTTGAGGGAATAAATTATATTGAGCATGGAAAAGGGGTTTCTCCAAATGTGGAAGACAGAGTTTAATTTTCTGTATTGCTGCTCAGAGCATAACTCCAACCAGAGACAGGTAGCTCTAGACAGTAGAACTAGGGACTAAAATAAGGAAGAACTCTCACTGAGGAAACTAAGTGCCTTAAGAAATAGGAGCTCCTCACCCGGCCAGTGTAGCTCACTGGTTGAGTATCGACCCATGCACCAAGAGGTCGCCGATTCGATTCCCAATCAGGGCACATGCCCAGGTTGTGGGCCAAATCCCCAGTGGGGGGCATGCAGGAGGCGGCCAGTCGATATTCTCTCTCATCGATGTTTCTAGCTCTCCCTCTCTCCTCTTCTCTCTCTAAAATCAATAAATAAAAGAGGAAAAAAAAATAGGAGCTCCTCATCAGATGATACATCCAAGTAGTTGCTGAGGGGCCATCTCCAAAAGACTTCTTACAATATGTTCCGACATTCACTGAGAGGTTGGTTACACATGAGGACCATTAAGTTAGAACTCAAAGATTCTGTTATTCTATGATTAGGTTAATGCCATTAATAAAAACAGGTCTATATAGGTTTGTTTGCTTTTAGAATAACTATTCTAATTTCTCTGCTTAGTTTAAAATATTTCCTCTTTCCTAAAAAATGAAACACCTTTTTTTCATAGGTGCCAGAAAAGAGGTAAGCAAGAAACATTTAGAATAAAATTGCTCAGATAATAAAATGAAAGGCAAATTATATACTTTTCTATGAATTTTGGAATCAAGCAAGATATGAGTTAGAAAGTTAAATTTTGTTTTGTAAAATGAAATATATTCTTTTAATTTTTATTGCTCTGATAATATTTTTATTATGTTGGGGTCAAGTATCAAGAGCCTATTTTGAGGGAAACAATAAAACATGCTTAAAATTGAATGAATGAAGATCACTGGCACAGAAACCACTGGTATGGAAGAACATAGAATACATTAGCATCTCTGCACAATCCTTAAAGAGATGGACACTATAAAGAAGGTTTGGAGAGCCCTGGCTGGTTTGGCTCAGCAGTTAGAGCAATGGCCTACGGACCAAAGAGTCACGGGTTTGATTTCGGTCAAGGGCACGTACCTCAGTTGCAGTTTGATCCCCAGCCCTGGTTAGGGTCATGCAGGAGGTAACCAGTGGATGTGTCTCTCTTACATCCATGTTTCTCTCCCCCTCCCTCCCTCCCACTCCATCTGAAAATCAATGGAAAAATATCCTCTGGTGAGGATTAAAAAAGAAAAAGAAAAAGAAAGTTTGGAGAGACAGTAAAGGTGATGACAGCTTTAGCACATTTGGTTCACTTTTGAGAAACTTAATACAATTTTGTAGTCTTCACATTTTTGTTTTAATTCTTAGACTCTGATAAGTGAAAATACATTGTAAGCCATGCCTTATGACCTGTTTGGTACATTCTAAAACACAAAATTTCTGTTTTATGCTACACAAATATTAATTTTTTCATTATGTTTGTTTTTGTATGAAAAAAAAATCAGACTCTAATTCCAAGGTAGATATTACATTCAGTCAGTGAGGTTAATTAAAATTTTCTATCACCTCAAACCTTTATTTGATTTAAAGCAAAAAAATTCCAGAAATAACAAAGTATGTTAGCTAAGAAGAATTTAAAATGAAAATCAATATGAATCTGTCAAATGTAATCAGATCTCTCTCTATGTGATATGTCAAAAATCCAATTACACCTGAATTGAAATTATCATTTTTTTTCTTCTTTTAGCTGACATCCCTTTGCATATTTAAATCTAAAAGTAAGATTAAACGGATATAAATTGCATTCTCTCCATGAGTAAGAAATAAGTACACAGCTGAAATTGTCTCCTGTCAGAAGCTCTATAAGCAAGTCATAATTAAATGTTTTAGAAAGATTAGATGTATATTTTTTCAGTTATCTCATAAAATGGATATGATGAATGCATTTTATGAAAACATCCATTCTAGGATTTCCCTGTTTTGACTAAGTATAACCACTATTACCTTTTGCCACTTTTATTCTTCCTGAATTCTGGTTGCTATACTAGATTTCCTTTCCTATAGCAACTGGGCATGTAATGGAATCCCTGACCTCTTGATAAGGGCAGAAGAAGCCATCATTGAGCACTATCCATCTTATTATGACATGTAAATGGGGCTGAGATCTTTATCACAACTTCCCTCAGGAAGAAAACTGATTGGAAGAAAAAGGTAAATGATGAGGCATTTTTCTTATAGACAAGCACTCAATTCTCTAGTACATTTGCAAACTCTCCATGCTTGACATTAGTTTATTTGTGAGGGCTGAGTGTTGAGAATACTAATCATATATAGCAAAGTATATGTATATGTTTAGGTAGTTAGAGAGTATTAGATAATTGGTGGATTGTTCTAAAGCCATTAGCAAATCCTTATGTGCAATGTATATTTGCTAAGTTATTCATTTTTTTTCCACCTCCAAGACCTCATCTCCAAAGATGGTGAGAGTATGAGATCTTACCACCACCATCTATCTGTTTTCCATGTGGCAGTGCATAATTATATATTTATCCCACTTTATATCTGTAACCAAATGAACACCAGTTCTTCTGGGTTATTCGTCATTCTCAGCATTCATCTCCCCAATGACAGTGTACTTTCACTTTTTTTTTTTTTTACTACAACTCTCACCCCTTTCCAAATCCTAAGACTTTATCACACCATCTTCTAGAATGTGTGATCTATTATAAGGAAAATACCCTCTATCCCGTAAATCAAGTTATCTAAATGTTTTCTCTACCTTCTTGAAACCTGACTCTTCCCTGAGAAGACATTGATTCCCTACAATTAGAAAAATCCTCATCACTTTAATGTTATTGATAGTGGCATTAAGTATCCTAATTAATTTAGTTATAGGCCTTGATTTTTACACTTTAATGTTTTATGACATTTTATGTCATCCCAAAAGAAATTATAGAACTAAGAGAATCAATATATAAATGGAAAGAAGATCTACATTGGGTTGTGTATAAATATTAGAAACAATTCAAATTTGACAAAATAATTTTAAAATGCTTTTATTTATTGTACTTTTTGTTTTGCCAAGATAGCATAGTCCTGTTCCTTCCCACTGTACTCTAGCCAAATATCAGTGCAATAACCACATGTCCCCCACTCCCATAGACTCAGGTGGGCCAAGTGGATAGTTAATTTTCTACCCTATCCCACCACTCTGATTTCCTTCCCCTATGTTGTCTCTGGTGTTGATGGGGCCAAGCAGCAAACTAATCTACCATTCCCCCGCTGAAGAAGGCAGTCCTCCAGTTTCCCTGTCAGAATAGTGTTGATGGGGCTGAGAGGGGAATTTATCTTCTATTTCTTTCCTGGCAGAAGCAGGCAGAGCTCTAAGTACCCCACCGGGGTAGTGCCAACAGGATTGTCACAAGCTGAGAATCCATCCCCACCCAGTAATAATGAGACTTAAAGAGATGGTGCCTGGAGGGTCTAGTCACTTCTAAATGCACTTGTTGTGGTTGAGACAGAGCAAATTGATGCAAGTTGGGTTAGTAAGCAGTCCCTAGAGTCAGTGGAATTCAGTGGAGATCACAGTCTATACCCCTATCAAGCATCAAGATAGAATGAAGTGATGTTATTATCAGTGGAGAGCTCTCTGTGTCCCCACTGGTTGCCAGTGGAAGTGGGCTTCTTGTGATGTCACAAGAAAAGGAATTTTCTGAGACTCACACAGGAGAATGAGGGATATTTATTTATTTATTTATTTATCCTCACCCGAGGACATTTTTTCCATTATTTTGTTCAGATAGAGTGGGAGGGAGGGAGGGGGGGAGAAAGAGAGAGAGAGAGAGAGAGAGAGAGAGAAACATCGACGTGAAAGGGACACATCAAGTGGCTGCCTCTCGCACGACCAACCAGGGCTGGGGACAAATCGCAACCAAGGTACGCGCCCTTAGTGGGAACCGAACCCGGGTCTCTCTGGACCGCAGGCCGACGCTCTAACCGCTGAGCCAAACCGGCTGGGGCGAGGGATATTTATTTACACAACTTGATTGAATGTCTAGAGAATTATGCTGAGTGAAAAAGTTAACTGCAAAAGTTTACACACTGTATGATTCCGTTTATTTAACATTCTTCATGTGATAAAATTTTTGAAATGGAGAATTTATTAGCAGTTGTAATAATTCAGGGATGGAGTAGTGGGGGAGGCAAGGATGTATATAAAATGTCGACCAGAGGGATGCTTGTTGTGATGAAACTTTCTATATTTCAATTGTATCAATATAAATATTCTGGATTTTGTAGTGTATGGTAGTCTTACAAGATGTTACAATGAGAGATAACTGGGTAAAGGGTACATGGGATCTTGCTTTTGTTTTTTACGATTGCATGTTTATAATTACCTTAAATATTTTTGTATTGGATAGGGATTATGTCATGTAACAATATGAGAGAATAGTCAAAAGAATAAAGGTATACACTATGCTTGGAATCTGTAATGTCTCTTTTTTAAGATAAAATATGCATCATTTATGTTTATGTGATTGCTAATAATCAGAGCTAAATAAGCAGAGTTCTAGCATTAGCATTTAGAAAAGATACGTTTTTCTTTATGAACAATAATTGCTATGTCTCATATTGATTTTAGTTAACATGTATCATGTATTTTGACATCAATAATAAAAATGTTATTTGTAAAAATAATGTTTTTGAAATTAAATGTTGCTACTTATGAAGTGGAAAATGTCTTCAAGAACTCACTGTTTAGTGACATTTAATGATGTGTGCTGCTGCCTGCACATAAAACATGCCCAGATCTCCAGGTAACTGTCATGAATGTTTACTAAATTATGTCAGCAGCTAACCATAATTTCACATTTTTAATAAAATTTCCCTTCCTGTTATGTCAAGTGACCAATTTTCCCATGAATGAGTTCAGGTTCCAATCACATAGATTTTTAATTAAGATCTATAGCATAAAGTAGGTGAATATTCTAGCTAGTCAGTGAAGCTACTGATTTTATTGTTAATCAACAACAACAAAGCTACAGCTCTTGTTATGCAAAGATGCCTAGATCTTGTCCTTCAGAAAAATCTCTATAACCTGAAATTTAGACCTACTTATACCACTAGAACATTTCTATGATGAGAAGAGAAATTGAACTTATTTAAATAGTTTATAAGGTCTGGGCTTGTAAAATGGAACCCCAGGCCCAATGCCGTTTCCCTTTTCCACCACTTTATGCAATTTTCTTAGTTTCACAAATACAGGTAAATATTCTTACAGAAAGATGACTGCTTAGGAGTTACAGAACATGAGGCCTTTGAAACAGGCAGCATGCTTGATGGATGTACAGATGCATAGATAGAGAGAAAGGACTATAGAGAAATAGGTAAATTGTGAGTGAGTGATGAACTTTTGAGGAACCTGGTTTACCTTTAATAACATTTGCAATAGTAAAACTTCCTACAGTGAATTGAAACCTGATAACCACTACTGGCATTCATCATTTCCTCCCCTTCTCATAACTGATATTCTTCCTTCCTGTTTTGCTAAGAATATAGAGTCAAATCAGAGTCTAATTTTCTGGTTCTTCTGTTATATCCATCAGCCCAATTTTGTTTTCATCCTTGTGTCTTGTGGTCCCTCCCATTCTATCAGAAAGCTTCTCTGTGGTCTTAGGGCCATCCCTCTGCTTATTCATTGAACTGCACACCTACTCAACTGTGTGGACCTCTCCAGGAGTTCTCTCCTGTATCTTTTCTATAATGATTCTTATTTAATTATTTCTATCAACATGCACATGCAATAAAAGCTCTTGATGTTAAAAGACATGCCTCTATTTATCCCTTATCTCTGCCAGCTACTATCCCATTTCTCTGATCCTTCTGTATAGCAAAACAACTTGAAAGCTTGTCTATACTTACTATCTTCAATTCTTATACCATTATCTTTTGCTGGCTTTATTCCCTATCTGTCTACTAATACTGCTCTTTTTAAGTTCATCATTAATATAACATTGCCAGATATAATCATCTATATGCTATCCTCATCTTGCTCAACTCATGAGCTGTACTTGATGCACCTGATCACTCACTGTTTTAGAAACAGTTGCCCTCTAAGACTCAATTCTCCTTCGATTCTTCTATCTCTCTACTAAGCCCTCCTTGTTCTCTTTTGCATGTTTTTCCTCTGTTCCTGTCCCCCTGACTTCCTAGAGGCCCAAGGCTTAGTATTCTCTCCTCTTCTCATTTCTATCCACATTCATTCCCAGTGGGATTCATTTAGTCACACATGAGCTTCCAACAACTTCTGAGTTATAGCCCCAGCCTTGGCCTCTCCTTAAATCCAGATTCCTATAGCCACCTGCTATCTCAGTATTTCCCCCACGATGTCTGTGAGGGTTCTCAAACTTACTTAGGCACTCTGCTCATTTTATTACAGAGGCCTTCCTCAATCACCCTATATTAATTAATTTCCACATCTTCCTTAACCCTTAAAAATGTATTTACTGAACAACAAACATACATATAGTACATTTTATTTATTGTTTTATTTCTATCTTCACCCTCCCAACATATTCTGGAATGCAGAACCCAGGAAAGCAGGGGATTTATTTTCTTAGCTATTTTATCCTGTAGTACTTATTACAATGCATGGCACATAGTATTTTCTGAATGAATAAGTGAGTAAAATAGTGTAGAATTAATGTATGCTGTACAAAATGGGATTATCTAGATGGAACTGGAGTATGACCTTTGCCATAGCAAAACTTTGATATGTGTATTATATTGCTTCCTTTTTCATATGAAGAAAATCGCACTTAGAAATTTAAATAAAAATTTCCATTTCATAGAACTGGTGAGTTACAGCACAGATTTAAACTTCTAAAGCTCATGCTTTATACTTTATCATAGTGTATTCCTACAGGTGAAGAGAGAGATTTCACACACACACACACACACACACACACACATACAAACACACACACTACTTAGTACGGTGCAGAGGACAACACATGGTCATTAATCAGTGAGGTATATTAGCTGTAGAAGTACTAGTAGTATTAGGAGGAGGAGTGGACATTATCTTAAAATTCTCTGTGGGTAATTTTAATTGAAATTAAAATTAGCTACTTTCCAAGAAAGTATTCAATTCCTTGACACTAATTTTTTGAACCTTAGTTATCTTTTCTATTTATAAGGGATAGAATATTAGGGCTGGAAGGAGAATCAAGATATTCTACTGCAACACTCATGTGAAGCTCAAAACCCTTCTGTCACTGTCAGTGGTGGTACAGCATGTGCTTGGTGGCCTTTAATGACAGAAAACTTTCTCTGTGTCTCTGGTCACGATGCTCTGATAGTGGGTTTTCACTCATTTTGAGTCAGCAATGAAATGTTTACGTGAAAATCAGTATTTTCTTTCAGTACTATTTTTTTTTTTTACATTTCTGTGAATGTACCTTAGATTTTAAAAGCAAGCATAAAACTTTAACTTACAGGTGCTTAGTTCATGGTGTAAAATTTACTTTAGCAGTCATTTTTGTGTTGAATAACCCCAACATATACTTTAAAAACATTATATGTTCCAACTGGACATTTTTTTTCTAAGAAGTATGGATTTGTATCTTTTCTTCAATTGCCTATATGAGTAAATGTAACCTTTCACTTAGTCCTTGCTTTCTCTACACTACACCCTTTGATAGTGTCTATTTCGGACAACTTCTCTATTTAATCACAAATTTTAGCTAGCTCTATAAAAAGATAGACAAGGTAAAGAAAAAAATTTCCAGGGAAAGAACAGTCAATCCCTGGAGTGCCCTTCTTGCTATTCAATAGATGCCCGCATTCATTCAATGAGGTACAAGTAGGAAAGGAAGAATGCTTCGTCCCTAGCTTTTCCAGAGCATAGCAGCCAAATGGCAATCACAGTCAAGTTTGTCTGTGTGCTCTGTGTTTTCAGAGCCTGGAATTAGAATTCCTGTCCACAGATTCAATGGTATCCCATGCCTCTACCTCTGAGATAACATGAAAGAACAGATAATTTCTTATATTAGTTTGCTAAGGCTGCAATAACAGAATACCAGACTGGTGTCTTAAACAAATTTATATTTTCAAATTCTGGAGACTAGAAGTCTAAGAGAAAGAGATTGGATTGGGAGATTTGGTTTCTTCTGAGGTGTCTCTTCTTGGCTTGTATATGGCTACCTTCTCACTATGTACTCACATGCTCTTTCCTTCTTTTGTGTGAGCACATCCCTAGTGAATGTCTATGTCCAAGTTTTTTCTTCTTCTTTTTTTAATCCTCACCCGAGGATATTTTTCCATTTATCTTCAGATAGAGTAGGAGGGAGGGAGAGAAGGAAAGAGAGAGAGAGAAACATCAATGTGAAAGAGACACATCAACCAGTCGCCTCCCACATGACCCTGACCAGGGCCAGGGACAAACCACAACCGAGGTACGTGCCCTTGCCTGGAATCAAACCCATGACTCATTGGTCCACAGGCTGATGCTCTAACTGCTGAGCCAAACTGGCCAGGGCCAAGTTTTTTCTTCTTATAAGGACACTAGTCAAATGGATTAAGGCCTCACCCTAATAGTCTTGTTTTAACTTAGCCACCTCTTGAAAACGCCTTATCTCCAAATACAACTGTAATCGGAGATACAGTTAGGGGCTCAAGATATGTATTGGGCAGGAGGAACATAATTCAGCCCCATAATATCTCCAAAAAATCAATGAATGGACTCTTCTCCAAACCACCGTATTAGCGATTCTGTTCCTTTTTTTAGTCATAATTTAAAGATTATTTTCCAAAAAATCAGTTATTAAAATAACAATAGTCAAGTAGAAACTGCATAGATTTCATGTGTGAAAATGGTTAATGAAAAGTCATGCTTTTGATGGCTTGATGATTTAAAAATAAAAACTTTTATTTTTATTTAAAATAAATAAAATAAACCACCATAACAGAAATAATAGCATGCCTTAGGGTGCTAGTATCTTTCTTAGTATCTCTTTGATTGCCTGACATGGGCCATTTCTAATGCCATGCTAAATATTAAAAATTATGCTATGGGGAGCAGTAATATAATAGCAATAAAGTGATTAAAAACAAATCTTCCTGGATGAAATACTTTCGTTACTAAAATGAAGATTATATTCACTTTACTCTCTTGAGAAGATTTTCTTCTAAGAAGGCAGGAAACCTGATAGCCATTAAAGCATCATACAATTTCTGTATACCAAACAGATCAATGCATAGATATTTCTAACACCTTCAATCAAAATAGCGGTTTTAAAATACAGTGAATAAAATTTGAATGCTCAGTCTAACTAGGCCATAGGAGATTTCAAAAGCAAAACTACTACTAATAATACAATGAATGTCACTCTTTTTAGTATTCATTGATACTAAAGATGAAGTGTTATCAGGGTTTCAAACATTCTATAATGTATACCTCTCATAAAATACATACATAAAATGTGCATATTTCCCCTCAGATGCTTATTAGGATTTTGTACCTCAAGAATAATAACTATAACATCAAAAAGCTAATATATCTGTAGTTTGTTTGTATAGTTATTGTATGGAAATGTAGTAAAACAGAAAGAGATTAGCTCAGAAAATGTTTTGAGTTTAGAATATGTTTTATTTATTAGATTGTTTTACCTAATGAATATAGTAATCATTATACTAGCTAGATTTCCCAGTCAGAAGATAGAAACAACTGATGTGGTTTTTCCCAGCTTCCTGCTAAACACTTATGAAGATGCTGGAAAAATCCTCTAGTAACACTGAAAACTAAGACTGGCTGAAAATGTATCTCAAGGACCTAGAAGCACCTGAAATAATGCTGAAGTGAGAACAATAAAATAAAGGCCACACTCTTGCTTTTGGATAGATCATGAATGGACAAAATGTCAATTATCTCTAAAGTATAAATGTAGGGTGATCCCATTAGAAGTACTATTTGCCACCTCATTCACTTCCAAATTTAGAAAAGTTCTTTTTAAAAAAATGAGCTGGAGGAGAAGGCAGTTAGTCCTGCTAGAAACTAAACCACCTATAATTAAAACAATGTGGTACCTGCACATGAAGAGAAAGAAAGACCAAAGAAATCTAGGGAATCCAGAAAAAGACTAAAATACGTATGGGAATGTCATGAAGGCAGCATTTCAAATCAGTTAACTTTTAAATAAGTGGTTTTTGGATAACTAGTCCCATATAAAAATTCCTAACATTGAATATATTCTTCATTCCATATATATGGATAAATTACTTATCAATTAAATATTTTACTATAAAAATGAAATCATGTAGGTATTAGAAGAAAACATGGGTAGATTCTTTATAAGATAGAAATGAGGACAGCTTTCCTGTCTCTACTCAAACTGTTGCAAAGGACAATGGGAAAATCACAGGAAATAAAACTCAATAGTGAGACACAAAATGAATTTGATAAATTCTCAAATTTTTTTTCATTGTTAAATTTCAGTGATTTCTTGTAAATTAATAACAGCATAGTGATTCTTACTATTCAAGCAAATAATAAGGGTTAAAGAAACTTATCACGAATCTATTAGTGAATAGTTCTTTTTAGTCTGGTAAACAGGTACAGCCACAAATAGGCTACTAGATTGTTAATTAAGTGGCCTTATGTGACATAGCATGATCTTTCCATGCTTTTGATTCAAATGTTATAAAAAAGCATGGTGTTAGCAATAAACTTCTCTTTTGTGTGTTTTTCTGGACTCCTTAAACCATCTAAATGTCTAGGTTTATTTTAGTCATAATATAATCTAATTTCAGTGATAGTATAATTTTGTTAGGGTAAATGATCATTTCTAAACTTGATTTCCTTGGGGATGCATGATGGTTTAGTTGAGTCAGCTCTTGCTGTTTTAATTCATTTGAATCAATGATTCACTAAAAATATAGAGCTCATAAAGACAAAGTTGAAAATAGCACATTATTTAGATAGCTTAGCAAACAATATAATCTTTCACTGGGACTTTGGGCAAGTTAACCAAATTGTTTCAGTTTCTCCATCTCTAAAAGGAGAGACATAATAGTACTTAATTTATGGTGATTTTCTGAGAATGAAATGAGATATTGTGTGAAAAATGCTTAGCACTGAGCCTGACATATAGTCAGTACTCAATAAATACTACCTCATAATCATATTAATTAATTAACTATAGTATTAAACATTAGAACATTTTCATTTCCTGAAAGAATAAGATTTGAAAATTTATAAAATTCTTGACTTGGGCTGATTTGCAGAGGGGCAGTTTTCTATTTCCTTTCTTGATGTTCTTAATAGTTTAGTACAATATTCTCATCTGAGACAAAATGGCTGTGAATATCATTGATCTTATAACAAAGAATTTAAAAAAGAGAGAGAATATAGTCAATATCCCTTATTTTCTTGTAAAGAAATGCTGTTACTGCTCACAATACAGGAAGATACCCATCACTTGGAAACCCTCACTGTTACAAATGGCCAGAAGCTCACCACTCTTCCAGCCTTTTAATACTTGTCCAACAGGTAGAGTTTGTTTTCAAAGTGTAGTCCCATGACCATCTGCTTCTGTATCCCATGAGCTGCTACTTAAACATGCAGCTTCCTAGGCTACAGCCCAGACTGAATATATCAGAATTTCTAAATGTGGAGCTCAGCAAGCTCCGTGTCTGACAAGTTTCACAGGTGGTTCTTATGCAAAGTAAAGATTGAAAAATTCTAATTCATTAGAATACAAGAAAATGCTGTCAGTTTTTCTGTCTTCTGGTCTTTATAACCTAGAGCAGAGGCCCCTTTCTTTCACAAATAAGCTTTGACTTCCCTCATGGCATCAGTTAAATAAATGAAAAGTTTACTGGTGTAGCAATTTGGGGGCTCCAAGGAGAATCTTGGACTGTTATGGTCTAGGAAGAAATACACATGAATTAAAGGGTCAAAAATTGCTATACTTTGTCTTTTGCAAAATGTAATAAGACTTGAAAATACTGTACTCATGGGTTTTATGGTTCTTTTATCACTCAGGGAAACCCAAGCCATCACTTTTAACATTTCCTCAGCCCTCCTGCCTCTTCTGGAAAACCTTGCCTCGGGATAAAATGGTGTTTTTTTTTTGTTTTGTTTTGTTTTGTTTTACTGATTGATTGAGAGAGAGATTTGTTGTTCCACTTATTTATGTATTCATTGGTTGCTTCTTCTTCGTGCTGTGACCAGGGATCAAACCCACAACCTCGGCATAACGGGATGACTCTCTAACCAACTGAGCTACCTGGCCGGGGCCTAAAATGTATTTTTAATAGGGTTGATGACATTTGAAGAAAATTACTGAAGCCAGTAAAGTATGCTTATAATTTTGCATAATGTATTTTTGTTGTTCAGAAGTGATCTTGAAAAATTGATTATCAGTAATGGAATAGGAGGTTACTTTGTGCTCTTAGAATTTTTACCAAGTTAAAAATTACTATTATTATTATTATTTTTTTTTTTTACAGACATTGCATTGCCTCCTAGAGGGGTTATTCCTATCCCAGTGTGTTTTGTTCCTAAAGTTATGAAATTAAGGAAAACGATGGCCGTTGTTCAAATGAGGAGGGCAAATGGAAAAAACTGGCTTATCGACAATTTTGATGAATTGAGCCCAGAGATGAAAAGGTAACATTCAAATGAAGATATTGATTTTATTTTGTCTGGTACTGATATGATCAGTTTCTTTTATATGGTATGCAAAGTAAAGTTCATGATTTGATATTCTCTGATGTGTTGAAATTTGTATTTTCAGAGGAGGAAAATGTATTTGTTAAATGGGTATAGTATGTATCATTACTGATGTGAAGTTCAGAGTGAAAAACAAGTCAATCTTAAGAATCATATCAATGAATCAGAGTCAGAGACACGCAAAGGCCTCCTTTTTTACTGAGAAAGTAGTTACTGCTAAGACAATAAATAATCCATATCTAGAGAACCACCTAAAACAACTTGTCGAGGCAAAGTATAGGACTTCTGATGCTGGCATTCACCTAGTAATGATGGCACAGTGCCAGGTGGATGTGACATCCTGATGAACCTCTCCATGACTAGGGGAAACTCTTCCATTGCCAGAAGGCAGGTTCGTGTACCCTCTTTGCTTCGCTGAAATTTAAGCAAACTCCAATAATGATGGAAAATTTAAATGTTTTCTCTGCTGTTATAGTCCAAATAATGGTTTAAAAATCTGAATTAAAAAGAAATTCTTACTTTGCCCTATGTGTACATACTTCTTTTCCATATTTGTAAAGAAATCTTTTGTTTGGCGCATTCTGCCATGCTTTTCATCACTCCTGCAGTTGAGACTGCCTACAGTGTAGGCCCTACATGATTTGTGGGTCACAGTGTAAAAATGAAAATCAGGGGCCCTTGTTAAAAAATGATTAGTAATTTTAAGACAGGTCCACTAGTGCATTAAACAGGCATGGAGCAATTCTAAGTGTGGGGTTTTTGTGCTGTCACACAGGTCACATGCCATGTCTTATGTTTCATTTTTATCAAGAAAAGCCAGTTTCTAGCAATGATAAGAACCATGCTTCTAGTATTACTGTTCTCCTGATGGTGTATAATGGACTTAAAATTTTGAGAAATGCCCTCTTTCTTTTAACTGGTAGCCCCCAGAACTAAATTACTCATCACTTGCTGAAGTCCCGTATTTAATGGCATTTTTTTATATGTGCTTTGCATGTCCAGTTTAGAATATAACCCATGGGAACTGTATTACCTCTGAGTAATCACAATTTAGTCACATCAGTAAATACCGAGACCAAGCTTTAAATGTAGGGGGAGCCCTGGCCGGTGTGGCTCAGCGGTTAGAGCGTTGGCCCGTGGACCAGAGAGACCCGGGTTCGGTTCCCGCTAAGGGCACGTACCTTGGTTGCAGTTTGTCCCTGGCCCTGGTTGGGGTCGTGTGGGTGGCAACCACTCAATGTGTCTCTCTCACATTGATGTTTATCTCTCTCTCTCTTCTTCCCTCTCTCCCTCCTGCTCTATCTGAAGATAAATGTAAAAAATGTCCTCGGATGAGGATAAAAAAAATAAAAAAATAAATGTAGGGGGAAATTTTCTTCAGTTTTAACTTATTTCTCATAATGGTTGTATTCCATTTTTATTTGTGATACTTTCCCAGGATTTGCTTTAAAATGTTTATGAAATGAACATTTGCCAAAAATATTTTGTATTTCATTCTTTGTTTCTCTCTGCCAAAGTTTAAATTCGCAAGGTTTGCTCAAATACCATTAGGTTAATAGAGAATATGCTCTGTTATGCTAATATTGAAAGTGTTTATGTTTTTTGTTCACTCTTAATTTAATTTCTCATTAGAATTATGGGAGTAGACTGTGGAGAAATCCTAGCAATACGATGGATATACCCTATTCTTGGACTCCCACAGGCAAAACATGAAGAATTCCCTCCAGGTAGGTATATTTTAAGTGTCAGAAAACACTAGGATTTAGCCCGGCCAGTGTGGTTCAGTGGGTGAGTGTCGACCCATGCACCAAGAGGTCACCGGTTCGTTTCCCAGTCAGGGCACATGCCCAGGTTGTGGGCCCGATCCCCAGTGGGGGACATGCAGGAGGCAGCCAATCGAGGTTCTCTCTCATGTTTCTATCTCTAGAGATGTTTCCATCTCTCTCTCCTTCTCCCTTCCTCTCTCTCTAAAATCAATAAAGAAAAAAAAAAAGAAAGAAAGAAAAGAAAGCACTAGGATTTGGAGGTAATTTAGAGGCCTTGTCATCCCATCTTTTCTTTATACAAGTAAGAAGGTCGAGGTCCAGAGAAAGTAAGTTGTGAAATGACCAGCCCTATTAGTGGGAGTGCTAGGGCTGAATCCGGTCTTCTAACAATGAGTCCAATGATATTTCCACAAAACCACACCATTTCCTGTTGCTCTTCCTGTTGGTGAAAACTACAAATCAGCTAAGATCAAAATAACATTAACTTTAGGCCCCTTTATCTCACATTCTGTGAGGCGCTCAAAGCCCTGCACTAAATCTGTAAGAGTCCCAGGAACTTTGGTTCTCCTGTCACATTTAATCACCATATTCCAGCTTCTGTGTAATTCTAAGTCTTATCTAAGAACTATCCTATCCCTCTGCTCTTAGCTGTCCCAGACACAAACTTTTATGATGGTCTCCAAAAACTGGTCAGAAAAACTAAAGTTCTCCAGGAGGTTAGCTTTGCTATCATACACACAACATAAAATCTCTACTTTAAAAATGCCTTTCTTTTTCTCAATGACCCTCTTTTTTTCCCTCCGCATGCTCCAGACTTTTCTCGAGTTTCTGTTTGTTCTCTTTCCTCAGTACTCTTCTCACGTTTTCCACATTCCTTGCTTTTCCCCATTTGCCTCCGAAGATTAGCCTAAGAAATCAATGCCTGTTAGGTAGGCATAAAGCGAAATTTAGTATCCCAATCTCTTACCAGGCTCTAGGCATAGTTCTTCATAACTAAGAAACACTGAGTTGCTCTGCACAGCAAAGGGATAGTTATTTTGGATCTCCCCCTTGAGCAACTCAGATGAGCTGAAAAAAGTCTTGAAATTTTGCATTTTCCTTCTTCCTCCAATACCAATTTTTGCTAGTGAAAAAGAGTTAGTCCTTTACTGACATAAATTATGTTACCACACTTAGAAAGAAATAAAAATAAGTTTTGCTTGTGAATAACAGCATTTTCCCTAATACTTTGGAAGGAAGGCCAGGCTATATATTTCCTTATGGAGTTTCGTTTTATCTGGAATAAAAATCCACATATCTAGCAGTACCTTTGATAATAAATGCCATTTGTTTTACTTGAAGTGTTTTTACTTTTGAGTTAAAAATTATCAACACATATAAATATTTCAAATATATCAAATTATCTTCAGAATGTTTCACAAACATGTCAAAGTGTTTATTTCTTTCTAAAAGATAGTTGTCTCTATACTTTCCAAGGAGCTAAACAATTTAAAATTTGTAGTACAGTCATCTGATCGATGTGATATAATAAAGCCTAGACGTCATTCTCTTGGAATTCTAACAGTGTTGCTTGTGTCTATGCAGACACAGTTTTATTTAAACCAGATTGATGATTTAAAGACTTTTTTTAAAATCTAAAACAAAGCCTATGAGAACATAAACATAATTTTTGTATAGTTTCCTTCAAAGAAAATTAAACATGCTCCAGAAACATAAAGGCACTTTTTATCCAGTCATATCTCTTGGTTATTATTCTATTTTTAAATTAAACGTGAGTTCTGTAAATAGCCTATGTTGCATTAGCCCAACCCAATAATAAGATCAGTGTGCGGAAACAGATTGTGTACTAGTTATTAAATCATTTTTACAAAAGTCTAAAACCTATTTTAGTAATCATTTTTATCTACAAATGCTCTTGAGAAACAAATTGGTATAATTTTATAAATATATATTATTTACTTTTGTACAGTCTATTCTTCATTCTTAAGAACACATTAGAGATAACCTATTGCTTTTCCAACTCAACTGTTTTACCATCAATGTTTGTTTCTTTTTTTTTTTTCATGTATCTATCACCCAGGTTACTTTTAATCTCAGGGTACTTTTTTATTTTTTAATTTTAATTTTTAATTTTTTTAAACATTTTATTTATTCATTTTTGTTACAGATGTTTCTCCTTTTTCCCCCATTGACACCCTCCTCCCTCTCCCTCCCCTCCCCGTCCCCAGCTTTGTTGTCTATGTCCATAGGTTATGCATACATGCATATAAGTTCTGTGGTTTATTTTGTTGTTCTGTTTTGTTCTCTCTTTGCATTCTTATCTGGTCCTGTCCACTAGGGCAGATAATTGGAAGAGGACTCCACTACCTGTCACAGTGGAAATACAATGGAATGTGAATCCACTGTGATTGCGTGATTCTTACATTGTCAGGACACTAATTTCCTAAGGTCTTAATATGACAAGACCAGTGACATGATATTAATTGTAACTTTGATCACAGTAATTTCCAACTTATTGCTTTAAGACTGAAGTGAATGATAACCAGAAAAGCTTGTACATTTTCCTCAGCCATTGCATCCCTCTTAATTTACATTTAACTTTGTACCCTTATCGTACATTTCACATTTATTCTAAGTTTAAAATGTTGATTATCAACCTGTAAAATTTTAAATTAAAAATACATTTAAACATTTATACTATAAATGTGGTATGTATTATGAAAACACATACATCTGAGGACATTATCCAATTTTGCAGTCTAGGTGAATATATTATTATTGATGCCACAAAAGCATAGCGTAATACATTTCAAAAGCTTTTTTAACATTATAGTTCCATTTTTATCCCTTATATTCAATTTATGTCCGGTATTCATCTAAAATGATAAAAATATAACATTTAATATATTTTAGAGAAATACTATTCTTATTTATGTGGACTCAAGTATACGTGGCCCCATAATATAATCTAGAGCTAATGCCAGAGACATACATTAATACTCCTTTATATCATTATATAAAAACAATATTTTCGTTTCTCACAAGATCACTGACACTTCTGTACTTGATGTAAGAAAATATTGTAATTTAATATATATATATGAATATCTAAAGTATTTTTTTAAAATCCTCACCTGAAGATATGTTCTCATTGATTTTTAGAGAGGAGGGGGAGAGGAGAGAGAGAGAGACATTGATGTGAGAGAGAAACATCAATTGGTTGCCTCCCATATGCGCTCCAACCAGAGATAGAACTCATAACCTAGGTATGTGCCCTGACCTGGAATTGAACCTGCAACCTTTCTGGTGTATGGGACAATGCTCCAACCAACTGAGCTACCCAGCCAGGGCTAGATACATAAATTTTTATGCTATACATTACTATATAGTCACATTTTAATATTAATTTTAAATAATTTATTACAATTTTATTTTTAACTGTTAATGGTGTATTTTGTAAATTTAAAAGCAATTTACAAGTGGAAATCAAAATAGTTTATTTAAAGCAATTTTAAGGTGCATGTAAATAAATAATATAGTAGGAACTATTTTAAAATTGTTGTTACAAAATAAAGGTTACAGAACTCACTTTTTAAATTATTTGAAGGTATTTGCTATAGTATAATTATATAAGTAGAGTTTGGTGTTTACCGCAATGAACATATAGATAGATAGCTGAAAAATTCATGTGTTGACCACCAGTTGAATTATTGATATAACTAGGTCAGTTTCTGAATAAGATTTCTACATCCTAGTATAATCTTCTATTACCTAGTTTACATCTTCCAGATTTATCTCTTATCATGCTATTTTTACATATATTTAATATTCATATTTTATTATAAAATGTCAATGTATATGGATACTGTGTGAGTGTGTGTGTGTGAATGACAGATACAATGTAGAGTGAAAGTATGCTAAAGAAACTTTTATTTTTCATGACATAATTTAATCATTTATTTTCTTCTAGCTGAAGAATGATCATATAACCTAATAGTCAAATTAACTGGAAATATTTCTTTCTCGTAGGTATCATAAAATGTCAGGCCAGGAAACGGATAGAAAAGGAGGTGGAAATCTCAGTGACTGGAGATTTTTTGGGAGAAAATCCTATCTTAAATGCATCAGATTTTGTAGTGGTTCCAAAACAACGTTCATATGCATCTTATGAAGATATTGATGGTAAGAAAGCCATAGTCATGGATATAAAACATGATAAATAAAACCTCAGTTTCCTTATATTGCAGGTTGCTGATTACTCAGTTATGTGAAAATCCATGCCCATTTATTTTTCATTTACAATATATCATTAAAATAGTGCTCAACGAGTGTTCATTTATGTGTTTCCTTCACAGTAGTTATCTCCAAAATGATGATAATTATAGTTATTAATGGCTTTATAAGAACATAGTGTTATTACAGTTTATCATCAGAATCCCTGTGAAGCAGGTACTATGACTATATTTTTATTTTACAAGTGAGGAAATCTAAGTCATGATTTGTACAGGGTCATACACTATAACAGTGGAAGGCATGGTATATGAATCCAGGCATGAGTATTTTTTAAAACATTTTTAAAATTTGAAATAAGTTTAGATTTAAAACCTAGATGTGAAATAGTAGGCTCTGAACTGTTCATATTGTAATCAGGCCTAACCTAATTGCTTTTCCTTTTAAAGCCCTGTAGGAATCAAACAATTTTTTTACAAAGGCAAAGCTAAGAGGTTCCTTAACATAAAGTGTAATGCCTGGTACAGAGTGGTCAATCAACACCACTCTTGGGCATGTGCCTTAATAGTGTTGGCCCGCACACCAGTGGGTTGCAGGTTTGATTCCCCGTCAAGGGCATGTACTTGGGTTGCAGGTTCAATCCCCGGCCCCGGGTTGGGGCATGTGAGGGAGGCAACCAATTGATGTTTCTCTCACACACTGATGTTTCCCTCTCTTTCTCTCTCTCCCTCCCTTCCACTCGCTAAAAAAAAAAAAAAAAAAGGAAAATATCCTTGCGTGAGGATTAACATCAACAAAACAAAACTTAGAAGACAATATTTCAAAAACTGGAGATGGAATTATGAAACGAGTATATGAATACCTATGTTATATGTACCCAATGTATTTCATAACATTTGGAATTATGAAAAATTAATTCATACTAGTGTTCTTTTTATTTACTGGCTAGTTATTGATCCTGTGAACTATGTGAGATAAGATAGCAACCTATTATTAGGTTGCATAATGAGATATTTAATTTTTAATTATGTTAATTTATTAGTTATTTCTTTTTTCTCTTTGAATTTTTATTTTCTAATTGCAAATATGCCAACTTAATCACAGACCACTTAAATTTATTTAAAAAGTGAAATAAATTTAAATGAGAAGGGAATTTTCCACTGCAATCCTATTCAATTACTCATTTTAAAGAACTATCTTTTAATATGAAATCATAATGATGCAAACCATTTTTATTTATCTCAAAATCATTATTATAAGTTGGATACAGATTTTGCTTTAGTGAATCATATAGTAGCATTAGAAGAATGTAGGGAATGTAATCTTTAAATTGCCTGGCTGGTGTGGCTCAGTGGTGGAGCATCAACCCATGCACCAAGAGGTCCCAGTTAGATTCCCGATCAGGGCACATGCCCAGGTTGTGGGCCAAATCCCCAGTGGGGGGCATCCAGGAGGCAGCCAGTTGATGTTCTCTCTCATCGATGTCTCTGTCTCTCTCTCTCCCTCTCCTTTCCTCTCTCTCTAAAATCAATAAAGAAAAATAAAGAAAGAATACCCTGTCAGCTCTCTTTTCTTCAACCAATAACCAATACTGAAAGAGAATTCTGATTATTTATGCAGATCAGGGATAAAAATATTAGTGTAGATTATCCAGAGTTTAAATGTGTAACACAACTGCCAATTTCCATTGATATATACATTTTTTTTTATTAAAATAGACCGTCATTTTAATAAGCAGCCAACTTATAGTAACTGATCCCCAGTGAATATCCAGGCCCTTTCTGAAGTGAAATTGTTTTGTGTGTCATCTGCTATGCTTAAGTGAATATTAATAGTTGAGTGTTCAAATCTTGATTTCTATTTGAAATCTATCCTGTTGAAGACAAAATGTTAATGCTCTATAACATTAAGTATAAAAGAAGGTAAAGAAATCCTTGTATATGGGAACCATTTTAATAACGTCTTGCTATTATACTTTAAATTGCTTAAGTTGTACTCTTCTAAGGTCGCAAGCTAAGGAAATTATAATTCTTATAGTAGAAATTGATTGAATCTTATTACCTGGAAAAATCTACTTCCTTCAAGATAAACAAGGTCTATAAGGAAGCTGCCAACAACATCATTTTGGGAAGTTTGAAAGGCATGATATATGAGGAAAATACTCTCTCAAATAGCTCTTCAAAATACACCTTTTGATATGGCTCATATTCACCTTTTCAGTACTTTTCATGATGAAAAATAACACTTAATATTGAAAACTATTTGGAAGGCTTGCAGACTTCTCTCCTCCCATAATTTCCTCTACAATAGCTTTTGCTCTGCTCAATACCAACAAACTCCAGAAGCTCATCTATTTTTTTGGCTAAAGACATTTTAATTTGTGAATGTTTCTTTTCTGAAACTTCTCCTGCTATCCAGAAATAGGGTTTTTTCAGTCTTCTCTCAACTTTAATGTTTCACTGTCTTTATAGTTCTTGAATATTTAATAAATCAGCTGACCTCTCCCTTGTTTTGGTTCCTTAAAGTCATCTAGTGATAACTTGATTCCTTTCTCTGCCCTTATTCCAAAGGTGTAACCAACTTGCCTACACTCTATAAATCTCCCTACTGCCCTTCTCCTCTCACCTATATTTTTATGAAGGCACAAGTCTAACCACAAAATCTGAGAACTCTTTTTTAGTCTTTAGTATATGCAAAGGCAAACCAGCTGTTTTTCCCCATGCATATAATTTAATTATAGTCTACTCAACAAATAGTGTCTAACAGAGTCTTGTTGTTCATGCCATTTTGCACTTCCTAATGTTTCTTAAATCCCTTATGGTGGAAATTAAAGCACTTCACTCTGTGGCTTGGATTGTAATGGAGTTTTCAGTGTGATCGTTGATTATATCCTGTATTCCCTCTTACAAGTATACTGAGAAGTAGATGTAGAAATACAGCAGATGGAGATCAGATGGTTACCTTTATTAATTATGAAGGTGGACTGGAAGTGACTTGGTACTATGGATTTATTTGGGCTTATTTATACCATCCACCAAAATTGAGTGCATTCATGATGAACTACTCAGTTGTAAACTCTCTGTAGGAACAACCTATGCATGAAGGAGGAGGAGTAAGTGTGTATTCTGGATTCAAAACATTGGGAAAGGAAGAGAAAGGTCTACTTATCTGCTCATGTTCCATTCCTTTATCCAAATTCACTGATCAGATATGTCGCTTTTCCTTTGATGGCAAGTGATGAGGGAGGAAGCAAATTGATGCTGATTTTTTTTCCTCCTGAGTTTTTCCTTCTTGTGAGTGAATAGGCTCCTCTATGTAAATATAAGTAGGAGATAAGAATCCCCACCACTCTTTCTTTATCTTCTCCCTTTATCTTCTTTCCCAGAGAGTCCAAAAAAACTATCAAGCCTCATTAAGTGAAAATGCCAGGATTTCTTTGCTCTCTCTATCCCCACTCCTCACACACACCATAGAGTTAACCAGGATTGATCACTTTCATATTTTCTTCAACAACAATGTAGTGAGCATCTTTGCTGCCAGATAGTATGCTGAGACCCAGGGATGCCAAAATGAACAAGACACAGACTTAGAATTCAAAGAACATCTATCCAACATATTGGATTTCTGTGCCTTTATTATTGGTAATGCTCTACTGGGATATTTATACAGTGAAATCTAGGTTCTCAAACTTAATTTGTTCTGGAAGGCTGTTCAAGAAGCAATTTGTTCAAAAGCCAAATCATTTTTTTCCATTAGAAATGTAAATTGAATTAATTTGTTTCAGATGCCCAAATGATTCCCTGTTTTAACCTTTCTTATAGACAGTACAGTATGTTTAATGTACTGTTTAATCCATAAACAAATACTTCTTTTCTTACATTTAATCACCCCATATTAGCCTTAAACAAATCACTTTCAGCACTCATTCCAGGGGAGTCTTTCAGGAGGTAAGTAGGCAGCTTCTTTGCTTGCTGTCCCTACCTAAGTGCGTTTTGTTTATCCAAACCAACAACAGGTTTTCTACGTCTTCAGTTGCCTATGATTATTGTTTCTTTCACACCATTAGCAATATTACCCAATGATATTTTTTGCATTGATTTTTAGAGAGAGTGGAAGGGAGAGGGGAAGGGGAGATAGAGAGACACATCAATTGGTTGCCTCCTGCAGGACCCCATCTAACCTGCAACCCAGGTACTTGCCCTTGACTGGGAATGAAACCTAAGACCCTTTGGTGTGCTGGCCAATGCTCCAATCACTGAGCCATGCTGCCAGGGCAACATGAGCACTCTTGATGGCCTTTTTATGTTTTAAAATTGTGCTAATCATCCATTTCATCAAAAACAAAAGCAAAAACAAACACATAAAAATATTCACAGCACTATTTCCTGAGATGTTAGTGGTAAACTGATTCATGCTGGCGCATTATCTCCTTTGTTTGTGGCCTGACACTTTTTGTCATGCTGATTTATCAGCATGAAAATGTTGTCAGGCCAAAAACTGAAGCTTGTTCAACAACCAAGACATTTTTTCGTGAACAACTCGGTCCAGGACCGAATTGATCAAGATGGGAGAAGTTCGAGAACCGAGATTTAACTGTACTTGTACTTGGATTTTTAGACTGTATTTTGCAATGTCACTTCCTAACACTATAGATTATTCTCTCTGGACAGAATTTCCCCTTTAATTGTATTTCTTCCTAAGTGGCTTTCAGTCCATGCATTTTTTGTGTCTCTCTAGGGAGTAGTTAAGTGATTTTCTCTGTGGGACTTTTTCTGTAAGAGTGGTTTTACCATTTAACAGCACATCAGATTCATGCTGCTTCCTTTTATTTCTCAGGTGTTCTGCATCTTAAGGCTATTTTTCTTTGTTTAATCTGTTGTCTCTTTTTGTGTCTGATTTGCTGACTTATGTGTTACACTGGTCTCTTTTAACCCTAGGCCAGTCATCATGCTATATGTCTTTTGCATGACATACATAAACTCCGATGTCAGGTTTGCTTTGTAATCACAAACAGGTCCTGAGAAACCTGTTATTGGTCTTCCATGACCCCACATTAGCCTCTAGACTTGATCCTTTGCTCTGCTCTTTATTTTACTTTCTCTTCTCAACTCACTCCATTAATGCTTCTGTCCTTAGTACTCTTATAAAATGGCCCTAATCCAATGGTCAGATTTGTGTTCTGAGCTTACTCAACTTGTCAGCAGCATGATATCTTGAGATGGAAACATGGTCCTCTCAATGTCATTCAGTGGATTTCCTTACTAATACACAAAATAATATTTTATCAAAAAGAAACTACAAAAATATGGTACCTAAATCTTGGATAGAGTCTGAAATTGTATGCTAATTGCTAAAGGCTCAGATAAAATATTTATGTTAAAATTAGTCCCTTTCTTTTTTATTTCTGGTATCTTGTTTAAAATAAAACATGTAAGAAAAGCATCAGCCATATGGCCTCTTTCTTCCTTTAATTTTCATTTTGTAGTATACTGTACTTGCAGTCATATCAGAGGAACATACAGTTATTTTAGTTAATCAACATGTTTGATCTATTACCTTATTAAAATGAAGTGAAACATGTAAATGACATACCTATTAAAATGTGCAATTTTATAAAAAGAATAAGTGTGTAGATGACACATTCTTCTTTCTGTTCAAAGAAAATAGCTCTAGTAGTTTATCCAGCATCCTCTCTTTTCTTTGAATACCTTCTTGTCTTCATCCTATTTCAAATTTGTCTTCAGTATTCTACTCATTCCTTATATGACTATTATGTTCTGTCAAACAAATATATATAGCCATTATTAATAAAGAGAACACTATAGAAATTTAGGGAAATAACATGAATAATAATGTTTATTATACTTTAATATTCATTTCTCCATAACTGAGACATTTTTTGTTGGGTTTGTTATGAAATGTATTTCTTACAGATTAAAATGCATGTGGTATAACAATCCATAATTTCAAAGTATATTTTGCAGCCCAGCCAGTGTGGCTCAGTGGATTGAGCATTGTCCCATACACCAAAAGGTCACTGGTTCGATTCCTGGTCAGGGCACATGCCTGGGTTGCGGGCTTGATCCCTAGCAGGGGGTGTGCAGGAGGCAGCTGATCAATGTTGATGCTTCTCTCTCATCATCATTTCTCTCTGTCTCTCCCTCTCCCTTCCTGTCTCTCTAAAACCAATAAGAACATATTTTTTTAAAGTATATTTTGCAAATAACCTGGTTATAATTCAGTACCTTTTGATTATCATGTTTAGTCAACTGTTCTTTTATTAAAAATAAAAGCTTGTTGAACAAGCACTTGTTGTTTGATGCTTTGTTGATGGCAGCCATTCTGGCAGGTGTGAGGTGATATCTCATAGTCATTTTAATTTGCGTCTCTCTTATGATTAGAGATATTGAGCATTTTTTCATATGTCTCCTGGCTATTTGTATGTCCTGTTTGGAGAAATGCCTGTTTAGGTCCTCTGCCCATTTTTTAATTGGATTGCTTGTCTTCCTTTTGTTGAGTTGTATGGGTACTGATGTATTGTTGGCAAATATGTTCTCCAGAGAGTGGGTTCCCTTTCCATTTTGATGCTAGTTTCTTTTGCCATGAAGAAGCATTTTAGTTTGATATAGTCTCATTTACTAATTTTTTTCTTTGTTTCTCTGCCCTTGGCTGTGTGTCAGTGAAAATTCCGCTACATATGATGTCTGAGATTTTTCTGCCTAGATTTTCTTCTAGGATTTTTATTGTTTCATGAGTTACATTTAACTCTCCTATCCATTTTGAGTTTATTCTTGTGTATGGTGTAAGTTGGTGGTCTAGCTTCATTTTTTTTTTTTTTTTGCATGTAGCTGTCCAATTTTCCCAGCACCATTTATTGAAGAGACTGTCTTTTTTCCATTGTATGCTCATGCCTCCTTTGTCAAATATTAATTGTGCATACTGTCTTGGGTCGATATCTGGGTTCTCTTGCTGTTCCATTGATCTATATGCCTGTTCTTGTACCAGTACCAGGCTGTTTTGATTACGAAGGCTTTGTAGTATAACTTGATATGGTGATCCCTCCCACTTTGTTTTTCTTTTTCAAGATTGCTGTGGCTATTTGGGCTCTTTTTTGGTTCCATATAAACTTTTGGAGTATTTTTAAACACCTTTTTAAGAAATGTGCAGTTATTCTCTTAAAGTTATAAGCTAAGCTTGTCATAAGAATAATTTTATCCAACAATCAGATGGTAACTGATTTATACTGGGCTAAATGACTTGGCACTTATCAACCCAATCCACATAAAAATATAGATTCTCTCCAAATTAGGAGCATAGCAAAGGCATGTTTCTTACTTGATAATATGACTTTTCCAATAAAATGCAGAGACTCAGCAAATGAGCTTTAAGACACAATACAGAATGTCAGTTTATCATGATTCTGTTCAACCTGATTCTGTCCCTCTCCCTTAGAGACTCATATATTGGAGTTACAAAGAGGATATGTATAGTTTGAAAAATATACTCATGTGGTTTCTATTTGCCTCACCCCCCCCCTCCACACTCCATCCCCTAGCTTATAAGTATATCTGTATTTTGTACCAATGGATCTTCTTAGGATTTGAATTATGGCATGCATAGTGACAGATTCCCCCCAGGGGGTTCAGTGCTTCTGAAACTAAATTTCACTTCTCCTTTCCTATGTTCATTCTGATACACCATTCCCATAAAGGCTTCAATAATTAGGCAGAAACAAATGCAAATCTCAACTACATACAGTATTTGCTTTTTAAAAATAGTATGTTATTTTAATGCAATGGGAATTTCATCTCCCATTAAACACTCTTCAATTTCTTAAATTTTGTTTCTGTGGAGTGTGGCTTCCTGTGGAACATTTCCATATCCCATCCCCCAAACAAATAGACACAATATGTAGACATATTGGTTTTGCTACAGCAAAGAATGGTTATCGATGGGAACAACAATTGCCAATTTGTCAACAAGATGAAAACCAGCAATTCAGAAGGTCAGAGATTTATTTTTACATGTGGAAAAAGAAAAAAGAGATCTTGTGAGGGAGTGGACCAGCCATTTATTTTACATTAATAAGGTTTGCTGAGTAATCATTAAATGTGACCTGGACTTTTTATACCCAAGCTATTTTTCAGAGCTCTATTGCAAAAATTATAATCAACTATATTTGAAAGATGGTCTGGTTTCTGTTAGAGCAAGGTGGCCATCACTCTTGTGAACCTAAGGATCACTTTTACCTTATACACTAGAGATAGACTTTAGAAATTAGCTCAGCTGTGGACCAGGTCAAGTCATGGCTCTCTGACCTCTCTTCAATGACCCACGTGCAACGAATTCCTCAATTTGGAATTTGAGATCCTTACATGTATGTGGAGAGTAAATATAATAGATTTTTGTACTTCTCTTCTATATGCCAGTCCTAACTTTAAGATATTTTTTATATGTACCCAACAAAACCCTGCTGTAACTTTCTTCTGGTAACCTACTGGTTAAGGAAATACAGTTAACCAGATTGTCTATAGTACCCCAAGACTAAAACATGAAGAACTTTATCTTTTAGCAAAATAAACCAGAACTTGAAACTCCTGCCCTAATGGATTGGAATACTGTTTAAACTTAATTCAAGTCTTTCTTTATAAATTATGTCTATAGGCTTTTAATACATTTATTATATAGAGCATGTCATATTATTTGTATTTTACAGTAAATATTGACTATTCAATTCCATTTTGCTATTTCTTGTTTTAGAAATCTGAATTTTAAAGATTTAAGGTGGGAATTATCTTCAGTGATTATTTTTTATATTTATTCACTTATTTACCTTTTAACAAAAACATACTGAGTACTATTATGCATCTGGTAATATACTAGGTATGAACATGAAGCTTAATAACATCTACCCTCTCCCTCCCTGTAAATACCTGTGCATGATTAGTGTTGCCATGTAACTGATGTCCAATATATACATATTTAATTAAATTGAAATGCACTTTAATCTTGATTTTCCTAGTTGTACCTATAAAACGTGAATTTGAATATGAAATTCTATATGAATCTGAAGATGTGAAGTCTTACTTGCAGCCCTCTGTGGCTATATATTTGAGGACGAGATCTTATAACCTCAAGGCTCAAATGATAACATTGGAATTCAATCTGATATTTTCACCAAAGAAACCATTGAGGTAAACCTGCTTTTACCCTTTTTTTCTTCAAACAATATTATTACTCTTTTAAACTAAATAATGTTTATTTTTCTTTCCACTTTTCTGTATTTGGATTGCATTACTTCTTTGATGCTGTTGAGGTAAATATTTTGGGCTAGACTATTTTTCTAGCTATCAAGCTATGAAAAGTGTCTGATGAGAAAAAAGAGTTCAAATGATTAGCAATCTAAGATATCCTTCCTGAATTGTGGCCTCCCTAAGGTCATTGGGGTATAATATAGAATAGTCTGCTTTGTAAAATTAAAAAGATGAAAGGGAGTATGTCTAATCACAAGTGCTGTACACCTGAAACTAGTCTAATAGTGTATTCCAACTATACTTTAATAAAAAATTCAAATGAAAACAAAAGAAATACTGACTTGGCACTATACATTGGCAGCATGATGTTTCTTAATACTTCTCAGAACCTGTTCAGATGTTGAAAATTTGAAACTATGTTCTTTCTACTTTGCAATTGCTGTCATTTCCCTTTTGCTACCTAAAACCATAACATTGTACATACTTTAGTAATGTTTAAAGGATTACATTGGAATCTATTATAATAGGGAGCTTTAAATTTCTGTCCACTGGGAATCCTCATCCAGGGTCTTTATATTTATCTTTTAGACAACTGATACTTAGTACCTTTAAATATTATATGTTAGGTCACATCTGAAATAGGGCTTTATTTATATCTTAATATAGTGATACTGATCAGAACCACATTATGCACAATGTAGAAAATACAGCTTGGCAATGAAAAAAACAATTGAAAGTATTACTGTGCCTTTAATCATTTTTATAGTTTAACTATATATCTAATGTAGCCAGGCATGTATTTAAAGTGGTTTTGAATATGTAGTCCAATAACTAAAATATACCAGGGTCATCTTCAGGAAGCAGTAATAAAATCAAGCTGCAAGAATAAAGTTCGCTATAAACATTGACATTAACCTCTTTTGTCTTCTCTTTCGTTTTCATAGTTTTCTATGTTTATTTGTTAGTATTTTTACATACTTAGCTTTGTAGTGTGTTAATTTAGTGATATGGAAATTAACAGCAACAACCAGAAGGGGAAATGTTATCATTAGTGAATATGAGCAGAACCAATGTGAATTTATATTCATTTAACATTTTGTAGATTTAAGGCTTCCTGGTGAATATTTGTGAAATTTATGTAGGATAACTTGTATGCATGATTCATAAATTTTTTGTGAGTGTTGTGTGATGTTCTGATGTAGTTCAATGATTCTATTTTGTGCATATATTTATAAATTCATTTACTTTTGTCATTCCTTCTTCCATATATATGGGATAGTTCACTGCAAGATAGATGGTTAAATGAGAAAATCTAAGATAAAACCAATAGCTCTAAACTGTGAAAATGAAGAACAAAAAATAACTATACCCAAACTGTGCTTTACCTAAATAATTAAAATAAAATAAGTATTAAATTCAATTCTTCTCTTCCTGGTTGGCAAAGTAAAAAGGAAGATAAATTTTCCATGTTTTGGTAAAATAAAAATATAACATAGTTTCACAATAGTAAATACAAGGTTATTTTTAGCATCCATGCTTTCACAGCATAGTGTTGTACATAATAAAAATAATGGTCAGGGCCCTAAATGGTGGTTTTAGAAAGAAAAAAAAAAAAACAGGAATATTATTCCTAAGGATCTTGACTTTTTAAAAAAATAAAAGTCAAGGATTTAATACACATACTTAAGAGATCAATAGTTAATATTGTCATGAATCTGTCTAATGATTCTAATTTAACACAGGTCTAAACTTTTTTTAAAAAAATAGAGAAATGATAGATATCACTTGTCTTGGGCATCTTTAGAAATAGTAATTATCTTAGCTCAACTTTTTCCTGGAAATTTTCACCTGCTCAAGAGATGACTAGAGTGAGAATCCAAAGTTCAATTTTACAGAGTTTGGGGGAGACGACTTGTAATAAGAAATAATCACTTATGTACATTATTAGGAATCCACAGTATTGACCATAAGATGGTTCATATGGTCATCCCTGAAACTGAGTGGTCTTCCTTGCTGTGGGCCCAAAAGTTTGACTCAGTGGCTTCCCACTAACTCAGAGAATTACCCAGCTGAATGAAATTAGTCAAAATTGTTCCTTTGAACATGTTCATTCATTTATTCAAAAATCGTTTAGCATCTACAAAAGAGACAAAAATCCCTACACTTCTGGATTATATAGCATAGTGAGTATAATAGATAAGAGAGAATTAAATGTATAAGTAAATAATAACATTTCAGGTTGTCCTGAGAAGGAAATACATAAGGGGAAATATAGAGCTATGAAGGATGTACATCAGATAAGTGAACAGTTAAGATTCTTTGAAGAGGTGATGTCTGAACAAAGACCTTATAGATAAGAAGATCTTGGAAGAGTATTTGAGATGGGAAATAAGTGCATGAGAACATTTGGCATGAACACAATAGTAAGGAAGCCAGTGTTTCTCTAATGCAGTAAGCAAAGGAGAAAGTAAGGTTGTAGAGTTTGGCCAGGATTTGATCACATAGCGTCTTGAGGCTATGAATTTGTCTTTTATGCTAGAAAAAATTGGAAATGACTGAAGGATAAATTTGGGGGGACTGATTTAAGACAACTTGTGCGCATGATTCATAAAATTCTGTAAGTGCTGGGTGATGATCTGTTGTCATTTAACAGTTCTATTTTTGTGAATATATGTGCATATTCATTTACTTCTGCCATTCCATGCTCCAAATGAATTCAGGGTGGTTCAAAGGTAGATACAGAGTGAAATAATAAAAAACAAAATAAAACAATAGCTCAAAATTATAGAAGTCCTCTCCTCCTTGGAAGATGCCAAGAGTAGAAGTGGGAGGAACAGTTACTGAAATTGTGCTGAGAGGAATATAGTACCTTTTTTTCTATGTTTTTTTAAAAAAAAATTTTAAAGAGAGACTAAGGGAGAGGGAAAGAGAGAGATGGATGCATCGATCAGAGAAAGAGAGAGAAAGACATCAATTGGCTGCCTCCTGTAGCCCCTGATTAGGGATCGAGCCCCGGCTGGGCATGTGCCCTGGTCGGGAATTGAACCAACAACCTCTTGGTCCCCGGATGTATAGTTTCATTTACTAAGACAGGAAAGTGTGAGAGAGGTATAGGTATAGGGTTTACATTTTGCATATATGTTTAATAAGATATCAGTCATCATGGGCTAAGTCCACTGTTTCAATGCAATACACTTTATTGTTACCAGCACTCTACTGAAGGGCTATTTTTTAAATATTTGGCACCAGTTGTTTTTTGTTTGTTTGTTTTGTTTTTTATAGTATTAATAATACAGCAGTGAACATACTCATACATATCACTTCTTGAAATCTTTGATGCATACCTCTGGGGGAAATTACTAATAGTGAAATTGCTGGTTTAGTGTGTGCAGCTTCAGAATTTGGTATGCTATTGTCCAATTGCTTGCCAAATGGTTGAATAATTTTAGACTCCTATCTAAAGAGAATAAGAGTTCCCAGAACTGTTCTTCCTGACAGTTTTACATAAGAGGGCTGTGGTTACTTTGTCCAATCTGACATGTGATATTGCAACCACATCATTACATGTTTGAGTCATTTCCAATCTAAGCAAACAAACAGGTAACCAATCCTCAACTTCAGCTACTACTCTGTCTCCACTCTTCTTCATAGCCAAAGACTTAGAAAGGCTATCTCTAGTCTCTTCATTAATTCCACTGCCACTCAAGTATATGTTATTGTGTAAGGTATTTGTGGTCTTTATCAATTACAATATAATTTTTTTAAAGCTTCACTTTAAGTCAGTTTTATGGGGCTTTGTTAAGTGTTCACAGAAAATGTAATTTTTCTATGTGAAGCAAGGGTTGAACATTTTTTTTCACAGTGTTTCATTTTGAAATGAAAATTACCTTATGGATCATCTATTAGCATAGCACTTGGGACCATTTGTCAACCTCTCCTGTGCTGGTTAAAGAAAATTTTCAGTCCAATCTACATATGTTATTGGTTTTTAGTAAATAACTACAGAGTAGATAAGATATGCTACAATATAATTACCTCAAAAGGAGAATGATAATATAACCTGTGACCTAAAAATTGTAAGTGCAGTTAACAGTCATCTACATTTTTTAAGAAGTGAGAGTCCCAGTGTTTTTACTGAAACCACAATGTTTGCTTAGATTTTCACTTTAGATGTTGATCTGCTATGTTGTATTCTCTTTGCTTGTTTTCCTGTAGTATCCTTTATAATCTATTTTTCTATTCAAGGTCTCAAATTATACTGAAAATAGAGTGCATAACAGATGGGATCTGGAACTTTCCCATAATGTTAGTTGCTACTGAGCCTGATGTGGATGACGTCATTAATATTGAAGGGAGTGGTTTATTTAAGGAATCTGTTACTGACTTCTGGCTGTCGGGTCGGAAAAGGTAATATATATCAAGCAAGAGTATGTCACTGGTTTTGTGAATGTAATTTATGCTGAACTGGGAAACACAATTTAAAATGGAAAAATTCTTGATGTCATCTTTTGCTGGTTAAGCTAGAGCAGTATTGCTTGTATGAATCAAAACTTTATATATTTCATAATTTTTATTTTAAAATTTGAAAATAGGGTCTACAAGGTCTTTTTCAAAGAGAAGTGGAATGTTTTTCAGTACATTTTAATGGTTTGGGATTATCAAGTGGTTTAACTAAATAGAGATGATTGGGTAACTTATATTGATTCATTTTTCTGTATTATTATTCTCCTTATCCATAGCTATCTCTGTTATACTTGTATGATAACATAGGCACCGTGACCACAATATTTTTATGTATCTCACATGTGAAATATGTTTTTACAGCTTTTTTTGAGGTATAATGTAAACTCATCCACTGTAAGTAAGTTTTTTGAAAATTTATAGAATTTTCTATCATAACCACATTCCAGGTTTATTACTCTCCCTTTCCCCCCTCCAAATTTCCCTTGAGCCCCTTTGCAATCAACCCCCACTTCTGTGCACAATCTCAGGAAAACAGTGATTTGTGCTCTGTCTATAACGTTGCCTTCTCTGGACATTTCATATAAATAAAATCACCCAATATGTCTTTTTCAAAACTTTTTAAAAAGCAATTTTAGGTTTACAACAAAATTAACAGGAAGGTACAGAGATTTTTCTGATACCCCCTGTCCCACACATGCATAGATAACCTCCTCCATTATCAACATCGCTCACCAGAATGGTACATTTTTTAACCAGGATGAACCAACACTGACACATCATAATTACCAAAAGTCCGTAATTTACGATAGGGTTCACTCTTGATGTTGAACATTCCATGGTTTGCACAAAAGCATAATGGCATATCCATGATTATATCATACAGAGTATTCTCACTGCCCTGAAAACCCTCTGTGTTCTCCCTATTCATCTTTTACCCACCCCCAGCAACCACTAATCTTTCTATTTTTTTCCATGCTTTTGCCCTTTCCAGAATGTCATATAATTGGAATCATGTTTGCTTCTTTTACTTAGTAATATGCATTTAAGGTTTATCCACGTCTTGATAGTTCATTTCTTTTTAGCATTGAATAACATTCTACTGTTTGGATTACCACAGTGTATTTATCCATTCACCTACTAAAGGGCATCTTGGGTGCTTCCAAATTTGGGGCAATTATGAAAAAAAAAAACTGATATAAGCATCTGGGTACAGGTTTTAGTGTGGATATAAAGTTTTCAACTCTTGGGTAAATACCAAGCAGCACAATTGCTGAATCCTATGGTAACAGTGTATTTAGTTTTGTAAGAAATCACCAAATTGTCTTGCAAAGTGGTTGTACCATTTTGCACTTCCACCAACAATGAATTGAGTGTTCCTGTTACTCCATATCCTCACAAGCATTTGATGGGGCCAGTGTTCTGGATTTTGGCCACTCTAATAAAAGTGTAGTGGTATCTCATTTAGTTTCAGTGTGCATTTTCCTGATGACATACGATGGATGCATCTTTTCAAATGCTTACTTGCTATCTGCATATCTTCTTTGCTGATGTACCTGATAAGGTCCTTGGCCCATTTTTAAAATGGACTGTTTGCATCTCTCTGATAATTAGTAATTTTTTTAAAAATATATGTTTTATTGATTTTTTAGAGAGAGGAAGGGAGAGAGTTAGAAACATCAATGTGAGAAACATCAATCAGCTGCCTCCTGCACGCCCCCTACTGGGGATTGAGCCCGAAACCCGGGCATGTACCCTGACCGGAAATCAAACCAGGACCTCTCAGTCCATGGGACAACACTCAATCCACTGAGCCACACCGTCCGGGTGAATAGTGATGTTGAGCATTTTTTTCATATGTCTCTTGGCCATTTGTATGTCCTGTTTGGAGAGGTGTCTATTCAGGTTCTCTGTCCATTTTTTAATTGAATTGTTTGTCCTACTTTTGTTGAATTGTATGAGTACTCTATATATTTTGGATATTAACCCCTTATCTGATGTATCATTGACAAATATGTTCTCCCATACAGTGAGCTCCCTTTTCATTTTGATGCTGATTTCTTTTGCCGTGAAGAAGCTTTTTAGTTTGACGTAGACCTGGAGAGTATTATGCTGAATGAAAGAAGCCAGTCAGAGAAAGATTAGTACCACATGATCTCACTTATTTGTGGAATATCATGAACAAAATAAGCTGTTATCAAAATAGATCCAGAAACATGGAAGTAGGGAACAGACTGACAGACCTCAGAGGGAAGAAGGGTGGGGGTGGGGATTGAGAAGAGATAAACCAAAGAATGTATATGCATTTATGCATAACCAATGGACACATACAATAGTTTGGGGAAAGCAGGAGAAGGGTGGAAGCAGGAGGAGCCGGTCATTGGGAGAAAAAAAGGAGGGAGGACATCTGTAATACTTTCAACAATAAAGATAAGAAATTAAATAAAATGGGCTGTTTGTTTTCTCATTGTTGAGTTTTAAGAGTTCTTTGTATATTTTGGGTAACAGTCTTTTATCAGATGTGTCCTTTGTAAATATTTTCTCACAGTCTGTGGGTATCTTCTAATTCCCTTGATAGTGTCTTTCACAGAGTAGAACTTTTTAATTAACTTCAGTTTATTAATTATTTCTTTCATGAATTGTGTCTTTGCTGTTGTATCTAATAAGACATCACCATACCCAAGGTAATCTTGATTTTCTCTTATAACTTCTAGGAGTTTTATAGTTTTGTGTTTTACATTTAGGCTTACTATCAATTTTGACTTAGTTTATGAGAAGAGTATAAGGTCTGTGTCTAGATTAATGTTTTTTGCATGTGGATGCCCAGTTATTCCATCACCATTTGTTGAAGAGACTACCTTTGCTCCCCTGTATGGTCTTTGCTCCTTTGTCAAAGATCAGTTGACTATATTTATGACTATTTCTGGAGTCTCTTAAGTTCCATGATCTATTTATTTATTCTTTCACTAATACCACACTGTCTTAATTACTGTAACTTTATAGTAAGTCTTAAAGTCAAGGAGTGTCAGTCCTCCAGCTTTGTTCTCCTTCAATATTGAGCTGGCTATTCTGAGTCTTTCAACTCTTCATGTGAACTTTAGAATCCATTGGTTTATATCCATAAAATAACTTACTGGGATTTTGATTGGAATTGAATAGACTCTATAGATCAAATTGGGACTGACATATTGACAATATTGAGTCTTCCTATCTATGAATATGGACTATCTCCATTTATTTATTTCTTATGTGATTTCATTTACCAGAGTTTTGTAGTTTTCCTGATGTAGATCTTGTACATATTGTTAGATTTGTACCTAAGTATTTCATTTTGGGGAGATGCTAATGTAAATGGTCTTGTGTTAATTCAAAATTCTACTTGTTCATTGTTGGTAAATAGCAAAGCAATTGACTTTTGTCTATCACAATCTGTGCTAGAATTTACCAGTGAACCTATCTGGACCTCCTTTTTTCTCTTTGTGAAGGCTATTAGTTATTGATTCGATTTCTTTAATAAAGACCTCTTCAGATAATTTGTTTCTTCTTGTATGGGTTTTGGAAGATTGGGTCTTTCCAGAAATTGGTCTCTTTCATCTAGGATATCACATTTATTTGCATATAGTTCTTCATAGTACTCTTTTATTATCTTTTATATTTCCATGGGATTTGTGGTGATGTCCCTCTTTCATTTTTTTAAACTTTTTTTCCTTTATTGATTTTTAGAAAGAGAGGAAGGAAAATGGAGAGAGAGATAGAAACATCGATGAGAGAGAACATTGATTGGCCACCTCCTTCATGCCCCCCACTGGGGTTTGGGCCCACAACCTGGGCATGTGCCCTGACCGGGAATCGAACCAGCAACCTCTTGGTGCATGGGTCAATGCTCAACCACTGAGCCACACCGGCCAGGCCCCCTTTCATTTCTTATATTAGTAATTTATATCCTCTCTCTTTTATTTTTTCTTAGTTTGCCTGGCTAGAGGCTTATAATTTTATTGATGCTTTCAAAGAACCAGCATATAGTTTTATTGATTTTTCTCTATTGATTTCCTGTTTTCAATCTCACTAATTTTTTCTCCAATTCTTATTTATTTTCTTCTGTTTATTTTTGGTTTAATTTGTTCTTTTTCTAGTTTTCTAAGCTGAAAATAGTTTATTTATTTTAAAATTTTCTTCTTATGTAATATATGCATTTAATGCTACAGATTTCCCTCTAAATACTATTTTCACTGAATCCCACAAATTTTGATAAGTTGTAATTTCATTTTCATTAAAATATTTTTAAAGTTCTCCTTTGGCCCAGGTGTTATTTAGAAGTGTGTTGTTTAATTTGCATATCTTTTTAGTTTTTTAAGTTACCTTTCTGTTATTGATTTCTACTTAAATTGCATTGTGGTCTGAGAGCAGACATTATATGATTTGTATTTTTTTAATTTGTTAAAATATGTTTGATGGACCAGAATGTGGTCTGTCTTAGTGAATGTTCCATATAAGCATGAGAAAAATGTGAATTCTGCTGTTGTTGTAAGAAGTAGTCTATAGATGTTAATTAGATCCAGTTGATTGATGGTGTTATTGAGTTCAACTCTGTCTTTGCTGACTTTCTGCCCACTGGATCGGTCTATTTCTGAGGGGTCCTGAAGTCTCCAACGGTGATAGTGGATTCATCTATTTCTCTTTGCAGTTCTATCAGTTTTTACTTCATGTAGTTTGATGCTTTATAATTAGCGTATACATGTTAATAATTATTATGTCTTCTTGGAGACTTGTCACCTTTGTTATTATGTAATGCCCTTCTTTATCCCTGATAACTTTCCTTGCTTTGAAGTCTGCTTTTTCTGAAACTCATTTAGTTACTTCTGCTTTCTTTTGATTACTGTTAGCATGGTATATTTTTTATCCATCCCTTTACTTTTGATCTATATGTCTTTATATTTAAAGTGGGTTTCTTGTGGACAACATATAGTTGGGTCATGTTTTTTTTAATGATTTAAAATTTTTTTAAAAACTTTTAAATTACATTTGACATACAATATGTTAGTTTCTGGTGTACAACGTAGTGATTAGACATTTATATAACTTACAAAGTGATCATCATCCTGATAAGTCTAGTTAGATTATGTTTTTTGATCGACTGATAATGTCTTTTAAATGGTGTATGTAGACCATTGATATTCAAAGTGATTATTGATATAGCTGGATTGATATCTACCATGTATCCATTACTGTTTTTTGTTGTTGCCTTTATCCTTTGTACCTATTTTTTTTTCTCTTCTTTTTCTCCCTTATGTGATTTTAATTGAACATTTTCTATGATTCCATTCTGTCTTTTTTTTTTACGTTAAATTTCTTTTTTTCACATTTTTTAATGGTTGCCCTAGAGTTTGCAATATACATTTATAAGTAATGCAAGTCCACTTTCAAATAACAATACATTTCATAGGTAGTGTGAGTGAGTACCTTATAATAACAAACCAATCCTAATTCCTTCCTCTCAAACCTTGTTTCACTGCTGTCATTCATTTCACTTCTATATAAGCACACACACACACACACACACACACACACACACACACAGAGTGATACGTAATCAAATATGTTATTGCTATTATTATTTGAACAAATTGTTACCTGTTAGATCAATTAAGGATAATAAAAATAAAGTTTGTATTTTACCTTTACTTATTCTTTCTTCCAAGATTTTCCTTTCTTCGTGTAGATCCAAGTTTTTTTGTATTATTTTTCTTCTTTCTATAGAAGTTTTGCAAGGCAAGTCTACTAACTAAAAATTCTTTCAATTTTTGTTTGTCTGATGAAGTCTTCATTTCTCTTTCACTGTTGAAGGGTATTCCCACAGGGTACAGAATTCTAAGTTGATGGGGGTTTTTTTGTTTGTTTTGTTTTCTCCCAAAACGTTAAATATTTTACTCTATTCTCCTGCTTGCATGGTTTCTGACAAGTCAGATGTAATTTTTATGTTTGTTCCTATGTATCTATGGTATTTTTTTCCAATCTGGCTTCTCTAATTTTAAAATGATATGCCTACATGTAGGTTTTATTGTTGTTGTTTGGCATTTATCTTGCTTTGTATTCCCTCAGCTTCCTGCATCTGTGGTTTAGTGTCCGTAATTAATTTTTTCTGTTCTTTTCTCTCTTCTTTTTTCTGGTATTCTCATTACATCATTTGTAGTTGTCCCACAGTAATTGGATATTATTTCTTTTTCTTCAGTCTTTGTTCTTTTTGCTTTTTCAGTTTTTAAGGATTCTATTGATATATCTTCTAGCTCAGAGAATCTTTCCTGAGCTGTGTCCAGTCTGCTAATAAGCCCATCAAAGGCAGTCTTCATTTCTGATAGTGTTCCTTTTTTATCTCAAGTATTTCTTTGTGTTTCTTTCCTAGGATTTCCATCTCTCTGCCTTACATGGCCTATCTGTTCTTGAATGCTATCTACTTTATCCATTAAACCCCTTACCATATTAATCATAGTTGTTTTGAATTCCCATTCTAATAATTCCATTGTCCCTGCCACATCTGGTTCTGATGTTTGCTCTGTCTCTTCAAATTGTGTTTTTTGCTTTTTGGTGTGTCTTGAAAGATTTTACTGAGAACCAGACATGTTATGCTGGGCAAAAGGAACTACTGTCAAAGACCTTTAGTAACGTGATGCCATGGTGTGGGGAAGGGGAAAGAGTTTGATAGTCCTATGATTAGGTCTCAGTCTTTTAGTGAGCCCATGCCTCTGGACTTTGAACTTCACAGCTGTTTCTCCATTTTTCTCCCCACTTAGGTGGGACAGCATGGCTAGATTGGGCTGGAGTTGGGTATTTCCCTTCCTCAGGTCAGTTAGACTCTGATAATACCTCAGCAGGTTAGGCTCTGGTTAACTAGTTCCACCTGGGAGCAGACCTTGTGAAGAATAGAGTGTTCTAGGGTATTCAAAATGGTTTTTTCCCTCTCGCTGCAGGAAACACAAGGGTATTTTTCTCTGGTATTTACCGTGGGGATATGCTCTAGCTACTGGAGGTAAATCTTATAATATGTTGGGGGCCTCCCTATGACTGGGTCCCCTGGAATTTTTAACTTTCAGATTTGTCTGCACTGAGCATTCAGCAATTAGTCAATTACAATTCATGTTTTCCTATCCTGGTATTGATTCCTGTTTCCACTTGTGGCTCTCCATATTTGCCTTTCTGTCTGATATTGAGATCAGCAGTTTGCCCTGTTTCTTTCCCTCTCTTTTGGATCCAAGATTTGTTGATTTTTCCTTCTGTTCAGCTTTTTACTTGTTAGAATGGCATGGTAACTTCCAAGCTTCTTACATGCAGAACCAGAAACCGGAATTCCAATCTATATGCTTTTGTTTGTGACTTCTTACACTACTCGTATCTGAAGTTTAGCACTTTTCATGAATAAGCACCTCTCTTTCTGTTGTATACATTTGGTCAATTTCCAGAATGTTGAAATGGTTATTTTTAACAGTTTGTCCAGCTTTATAGTTAATTTTGGGGGACAGGATTTGTTAACCTCCCCAGTCAACTGGAAGTGAATCCTGTACAAAATATTTTAAATACACTGTAGTTGCATATAAATGCTTCCTGAAATTCTGTAGTCAAAGTGCTGACTAAGGTCTGATGATAATTACTCTAATTTTCTTTACTACAAGGCCTGTGTAGGTCAGATCTCTTCTGAATGAGAGTAAGAATGTCTACTGATCACAGAAAGCTGAGCTTTGATGAGTGGAGAGTGACAGGTTTCATGTTACTGGGTCATAGTGAGCACATTCCCCTCTTGTGCTGTACAAGATCTGAGAAGTAGAACAGGGAAAGTCAGCACTTAACTTTTTGTTTCTCTTCATTTCTTTTCTTTTCTTTTTTTTTTTTTTTTTTGGTACATGCCCCTAGCGGGAACCGAACCCGGGACTCTCTGGTCCGCAGGCCGACGCTCCAACCGCTGAGCCAAACCGGCCAGGGCGTGTTTCTCTTCATTTCTAAAATGAATGACTTCGCTGCCATGTTTCATGATGGCTTATGTTGGTCCCTGGGTGTACCATAGAAATTAACTTTACAAAGGTGCCAGGCAGACCAGGATGAATTTTATGTACTTAGTTGAAAATCAATGATAGACAGTTAAATGTATAATCACCTGTTATATTTGGAGCTCTTGCATTGGCTAGGACTGGGTTTCACTTAGCCATCTTGAATCCATTGTAGTCTATTTAAATTTTCCAAAGATATTTCAAGTTAGTAGATATTTTTGTTTATATGTAAATTGATTTAATGTATTCAAAAAGTTTTTCAGGGCTGGTGAAATAGTTTCATCTGATTTCCTCATAAACAATAATTTGCTCAAATGCAATATTAGAAAAAAAACATTTGGAATAAGACTCCCAAATTATGTTTCAATTATAAACAATGTTGTTACCATTTGCTACTCCTAATTTGATATATATTTTATTTCACTAATACCATCTGTAGTTCCTTCCAATCCATTTTATACATTGTAGTAAAACCAATTTCCTTTAAACAATGTTATTAACATGCATGTACCTTCCCTTGTCAAAAACATTTGATAGTTTCGTGTTTCTTAGCCAAGGTAGCATCTAAATTATATATGCAGTTTATGGTCCTAGCCCGCTCACACCTTCCAGATTTCCTCTCTTTGCTGTCTAAAACAGATCTTTTTCAGTCTCATGGGGGAAAAGTCACTATTATCAGAGCATGTCTTATCCATTACTTTCTCACTTGTCTTCATTTTCTTTCTGTTTCTAAATGCCCTTCTTATCACCTCTCCAACTTTCTGGATTCTATTCATTGTTATTTTCATCACAACAAAATCTTACTTGACCAGTCAGACCTTAAACTCCTATAGCATTGTATAAACCAATAATTGTTGTTTTTCTTTTAATGCATATGCCTTATCTTCCCTGCCAAGTTTAATATATATGTCTCCTGTCTTTTTGTGTTTCCAGTTCTGGATTTTGTTAAGAATTGGATTATGCATCAATGCCTAGCACTGGTAACAAAATGTTTCAAAGCAACAATCATAATGATGACTATATTAATTTTGATTAATCCTTATAGAGCACTTTCCACATGCCAGGCACTGATTTAATGGCTTTATAAGAATTAACTTCATTTAACAGATATGAAAACTGAGGTACAAAAAGGCTAAGTAAATTGCCTGAAGTCATGCATCTCGATAGAGCTAGAATTCCAATCTAGGCCATCCCTATCCAAAGTCCACTTTTTCAAGCCCTCTGCCATGATACTCAATACACATTTGCTGGATGAATGAGTAAGTCCCATCCTGAACCTCCCATATCTTCTTTTACATTTCACTGGTGGATCTTTTCTAGGAAACTGTTCTTTGTCTTCTACCTGCATCTCCTCTGTCAGTTTGGATTTTAAATTTCTCACTTACAACCTTCCAGGCACTGTGCCTCTCCCCTGCTTTATTCTACTAAGAAGTTCCCCGCCCTGGCTGGTATGGCTCAGCGGTTAGAGCATCGGCCTGCGGTCCAGAGAGACCCGGGTTCGGTTCCCGCTAGGGGCACGTACCTCAGTTGCAGTTTGTCTCCGGCCCTGGTTGGTCGTGCGGGAGGCAGCCACTTGATGTGTCCCTTTCACATCGATGTTCTCTCTCTCTCTCTCTCTCTCTCTCTCTCTCTCTCTCTCTCTCTCTCTCTCTCTCTCTCCCTCCCACTCTATCTGAACAAAAAATGGAAAAATGTCCTCGGGTGAGGATAAAAAAAAAAAAAGAAGTTCCCCAACTCCTTTCACAGCTTTCATTGCAAATGTAATCAACCCTGACAGGAAGATGGTCACTTGAATCTTAAATGTCACTCAGTTCACTTCATATTATAGCCACTCATCTTCAGGCCCAGGAATCTTTAATGAACCTGTAAACTACTTTCATGTCACTTCACAAGTGGAAAACTATAGGATGGTGAGCAAATATCACATTGGAATAGTAGTAAAAACAATGGCTTTACAATAGCTGTTGAGGTCAGGCATTTCAGATATAAAATTATTTGCAAATGACTGAATTTTCATTTAGGACATTGAGTTATTCCAATTTTTATAGGGAAAGCATTTTATTCTTTGTACACTATAAATGTAAGATGTGATTGAAAAAAATCTTTAGAATTCCATACTGTCACACTGGAAAGAATGACACTCTTTAGTAATTTTTTAAATGGCTCCTCGCTGTTCTGTAACCATTCCATGAAGTTACAAATATCAGACTCACAGCCACATGGCAGCATTAGGGTTTAACTGTTGACCAATACAGCAGGATATAAACTCTAGTCATCAAGTTCTCACAAAGAACAGGGTAATGATAAAATTTAAACATGATATTTATATTTTTGTTTCAGATATCCTGATCCATTCACTGCATACTTCTTACCTGACAGTGATCCTGAGTTTTTCGTAAAACCTCAGTCTGGAGAAATTCCTCCTTTTGACACTAATGGAATTACCCTCATCGTGGGTTTTAAACCCCAAATGTATGGTAGGAAATACAAAGCAAAATTAGTAATAAAGGTGAGTTCTATAAGGCAATGATTAAGGATGTTTGATGTCACTAAAGGCATTAAAATGATCTAGGGAGGAAAGGTTACACCCAATGATCACAGTTAAAGAATAGCAGCATTATCTTGCAAGAGCCAACATATTTCAACTGCTCAGTCTTATTTGAATTTCCTTTTGTCCAGTAAAGAACTCTTAATTATGAACTATAACCAGTTGTCATCACCAGTGGGAAGTAAGAAATGATTTTCTGTCCATATTAAGGAAATGTGGAAGAGACAAATAATGACTGCACAGTGACTTGTATAGTAACATAATGTTTTCTATTATAACCTATGCAAAGACTTTAGGTGATTTGATATAGAGATTTTTGGAACCTTCAATTAAGGTATAAGGGTATTGTCAAATGTTAAAGTCCAAAATGAAGAAAATTAAATAGAAGGTAAAATTTATTTTGAATTGAAAAAAAACAATGTAAGATGGGCCATTAATATAAAAGTCTGTTAAAGTGATCATTTCATTAAGAGTTAACATAAACACAATTTTGAATATTTATCTGGTAAGCAAAATTTCTCCATAATATTTTACACATATATTTTACTAAGAACATTTAGGCTAAAAACAGCTTTCAACTTATTTATAAAAAAAACGCCACTGTCCATTTTAGTAGCATAGGCACAAAGGACATGTAGTCATGTTTCATGACACAATTCTTGATGCCAAAGTGATCACAAGACTTCTAAATAAGACACTAATTAGGCATGGACAGAAAAATGTGTTGTTATTGCTTTAATGAAGAGAGAAAAGAATAATGTTGAGTATTGCCTGAGAAAAGTATTTGTATTTGTCATCTTTCTGAAAGTTCTTGCAACCCAGGTACTAAAAATCAATAGCCGCCGGAGTCTTGCTGCACATAGCCCTTTGCTGCATTGATACTTGATTTAAAATGATCATGTTGGTGTACCTGTTTCTCAAGAAATAAGGGCATACTTTCATCTAAGGGGATTAAAGGACATCTTTTAAAAAAATTTTTTTCTTTATTGATTTTAGAGAGAGGCAGGGAGAGGGAGAGAGAAGAAACATCGATGAGAGAGAACATCGACTGGCCGCCTCCTGCATGCTCCCACTGGGGATCTGGCCCACAACCTGGGCATGTGCCCTGATCGGGAATCGAACCAGCGACCTCTTGGTGCATGGGTTGACCCGCAATCACTGAGCCACACCAGCTGGGCTAAAGGACATCTTTAAAAGGAAATTTCCAAATTAAAATGGTGTTCATTTTATCTAGTGTACACTGGACATTTCTGAAATTAACTATTTAGGAGACTTTGTCAACAAAATCTGGGCCTGGTTTTCCTGTGTTGATATGATCATTCAACCACTGGCCGCAGAACTGAAGGGTTTTTGTGAGACAATAAGTTGGTATCTGACATAAGCTGAGAACATGACATTCTCATTTAGTCACGAAGTGGTGCAGTTTGATAAAGCTTATGTGGGGGAAATTGAAATTGAAACGTATTTAAGAAATTACAATTTTGTTGATTCTCTTTTTATTATGGAAAATTCCAAATATGTACAGAAATAGAGTGAACAGTTCATCTCCATGTACTCATCATCCAGTATGAACACTTATCCACTCATGGCCAATTCTGCTTCAAGTATATTCCCATCCCCTTCCCTGCCTTCCATATTATTTTGAGAAAAATCCCAGATATACTGTTATCTGCAGGTATTTTCTGTTAATCTCTAAAAGATAAAAATCATAACCATGAAATATTATCACATCTAAAATTTAACAATGATTTCTTAAGACTGGCACATAAAATATCCATTTAGTGTTCAAATTACCAGATGACTCATAAATCTCATATTTCTTTTACATAAAAATATATGTATAGACTTACAAGAAATTGCAAACATAGTACATAGAGTCCTGTGAATCCTTAGAATCTTTCTCCCTGCTTTTCCCAAAGGTGACATCTTATATATCTGTAGTAAAATATCAAAACAAAGAAATTGACATTGATAAAATACTGTTAACTAGGCTAGAAACCTTCCATTTTTAGCATTTTTCACATGCATTTGTTGGCTGTGTGTGTGTGTGTGTGTGTGTGTGTGTGTGGTTCTAGGCAGTTTGAACCCATGTATAGATATATATAACTACAGTCACAACTGATATAGATCTCTTCCATCACAACAGAGGAACGATGTCATGCTAACCCTTTCATAATCATGTCCAACACCACAATTTCCTCTCTACCCCTGGCAACCACTAATCTTTTTTCCATATCTATGATTTTGTAATTTCTAACATATTATATAAATGGAATCATATTCTATGTAATCTTTTGATACTGGCTTTTATGCTAAGTATATAGCCCTTGAGATTTACAAAAGTTATTACACATATCAAATCAGTGATTTTGAAATCATGGCTCAAACATTGTCTGTCTGACTCCAAAACCCTGCTCTTAATGACAACACCATGATAAATGTGAAGGATTTAAAAAGTTAATTCATTATCTAAATAAATATTGTTTAAATTATCTTTTTTAACGTGTAGATTTTGAGCATTAAGTCAATTAATACTTGTGAAATATATGAAATGAACAGTTTTCATTGTGCTTTACTTGGAAATAAAAATGACGATTTTTAAGAATAGTTTAGTTAAATATTAGCCTACACAAACTTCAACAATCATGTTAGCAAGCTTCATAAGTTCCCTCTCAATAAATCATATTTAGAAGGATTAAAAACTACATTTTCCCCACTATTATACAAGGCATATAGCACTAACTTTGAGAGACCTAAGTTAACTTAATTAGATTGTTACAAAAAGCAGTGCTACTCAAAGACAGTAGATAGCCCACTCAACTTTCCATGGTGGACATGATGCATATTAGATAATTTATATAAAAATGTGAGAACTATCATACTTATCCAAGATAAAACATAATGCTTGCACAAAAGTAATTTTTATATAGCTGGACCTATTATAACTAGAGACATAACCAGACATAAGTAATATGTATGTAAATACATTGCTTTTAAAGGAATCTATCATTGTCATGAAACTGTGGGAAATGGCATATATATGTTTGTATTTCCTGAAATAAGGATTCAAGTCCCAAGTAGCATATTTGCTATGTGATCTCAAGAAACACATGTAGGGAAGCTAGGATATGAGATGAAAGGAATGAAAATTAATAAAGGGTGCTTTATCAAGACAACTACCACAGTGGGCAACTGAAATTTCATCCCATGAGAGTTTTCTGGGCAATAATGTGGATGGAATGTACACCTTAGAATATTTACACTTGAAGGGGCCAGGGAGCTGTGGTATCTCTACAGAAACTGCCACTCTTTAATCATTGGCTATGGAACATTCAGAGAAGCCTTCCGGAGTTTCTGAAAAACAGAGTCAAAGAAGTGCAGATATTGGCAATTGGAAGTTGGGGCAGGCAGTGAAATGAAAAAAGCCAAGGGGTGTGGGTGGGCCAGACCACATCTGCTAGTGGATAATCAGTTTTTCCATTCATAAGAAAATGCCCTTTAAAACATAGCTTTGGGCATTCATTCCATGAGGGCTTTGGCTTTGGCTGATCCCTTTTCAGACTAGAGAGATCGATCATACCTAAATGTGGAATGTCCTTTGTTTAAAAAATAGTTGTTTTTAAAATAAATGTCTTTTAATAAATCGTTGAGGAGTATAGTTATCAATTTGGCATTCTTTTGTAAGCATCAACACAGTGATTCTATCACTCATTGTAACACAGAAGTATTGATTTATTCTTATTTTAACTTCTGCTTTTTATTTGTATTTTCAAAGAGAGGGTTAGTGTTGAAGACATACAGCTATATATTTACAGTGTTCTCAAAAACATAAATTGTTTTTATTCACAGTTTGATTGAAGAAAGTTAGCTGTAAATATAACAACTGTAATATTAAACCTTTATAAAATAAACATTCTTATTACCATATAGAATGTTAGAATAAAGGACATGAACAAGTTCTTACAAATATATTTTACATTTGGATTATATATTATGTACTATATATAAATATATATGCATACACTCACCATCATTTACTGCAAAATTATTTGTATCTTAATTGAAGTGCATACAATAACATTTAGTAATTATTTCCAAAGGGTCTTGGTGATGTGTTGGGTGAAGGTACAAGTCCCTACACGTAGTTCCCATTTGTACCCACTAGGTTTCAGATAGGAGTGTACATCCCTTCATAGAGCTCACTCACGTGTACCCACTGTGTCCATCATTAATGCAGATCTCTTAATGTAGCTTATCTATTTGTACTCATGAAGTGTGTCACTCGTAATGTAAAAATTTACAATGACATATATACAATCACCAAAATGTAGCTTTGCTTTTTTTTTTTTTCAAATTGAACATCCTTATATGAAGTAAAATGTTATTCATTTGTAATATAGGGTTCTTGGTTTGTTCCACTTTTGACTCATTGATTCTGAATACATAATTACTGTGAACACTAGATAGAAGGGCCAGTCCTGATTAAAATAGGGCCATTCCAGATGTGCAAGCAATGACTGCACTTAGCATTTCTTTGATGGATATTAAACCCCGATGTTACTACAGTACTCACTTGGCCTGGACTTATCCTGAATGAGTTTTCTGAACATACATGGTACAAATCTTACTGCAAGGAAGATGTCCTGACATAGATGAACATAGGTAGCATCAGGAAATTCTGCAAGGGCAGTGGGATTTAAGCATGAACATAATCATGCAGAAAATGCTAGACTCCCTAATTTAATATTGCCATCCTATGCATAATGCAAAAGAAAAGGAGTTTAGAATGAATCCCCGTATGCATTGTACTGACTTGGATTTAGATTATGATTGTCATTAATAATTTTACACCATGCTCAGTAATTTCAAATGGTTATATTAATGATGTACTTTCATAATCCAACAGAAAGAAGTTCCACATATTTTACCAGTTGGTTCTATAGCTGCACTTAAATTCTCATGTATAGTTTCGCCTTACAAGATATTGCTTCCATTCGTTATAGTTTCTATACTTATAGAAACTGCTGGGCAACAGTTTCCTGCACACCAGTAGGTTGCTTCCCCCTACATCAGGTGGATGCTTAGTTCATTCACAGGGCAGACCTCTAACGGTGAGAGACTTTTTAGTGAATGCATAAAAGCAAATGCATTCCTGAATTTATTTTCCATGTTAATTATTTGCTTTTATCTTACTGTTTCAGTTTTGTACCTTTCTTATACAAAGGTACCTCTCTTCTCTTACATAGAGAAGAGAGGTGTTAATTTGCTAAATTTTTTCCTGTAGTTTTCTCAGTTCCTGCATATTTTGTGTAAAATGTTCCTCTCTTTGTTTCCAGACAGAGGATATGTACTATTTATATGCTGTCAATGGATTATTACCTCAAGTCACCATGCCACCAAAGAATGTAAAAGCCAAAATTGATGCAACTAACAAGAAGTTTGACAACAGGCCAGTTAATCAGCATAATTTTATCAAAGAAAATGCTAACATCATAAGGACAGGGGCATCCTGTCCCATCAAGGGTGCTTCTTTGATGAAGAATAAATAAAAAACAAAAGTGTTTTTCAAAATATTTCTTGGTCTTAAGTAGAATTGAACATACTTTCCTGATTTTTATTTCATTTTTGAGTATTTCTGAGGAATAATATTTCAATTATAATGGGCCTTATATATTTTATTTTTTAATGGTAAGTCTATTCTCTGAGTGTGTTATACCTAATTTCTGAGTTAACAGACTGGATGCAAATGTTGCAGTTGGTTCACTTTTTTAAAAAAATTTTAATTGAATTTTAGAGAGAGAGAGATAGAGAGAAATCGTTGTTCCACTTATTTATGCATTCATTGGTTGATTCTTGTGTGTGCTCCAACCAGGGATCAAACCCGAAACTTTGGTGTATTGGGACAACGCTTTAACCAACTGAGCAACCCAGCCAGGATCTATAGTTATTTTTTAAAATACATAAACAAGAGGGAGATAGAATGTTACAGACCATATTCACCCAATTTTCTCAGTGAGCACAGAAACTCTTTGCTTTCTAAATAATGTTTTTTTTCACCTTGAAGCCATGATATTCTTCACGTGAGATCAAATATTTTATAGAATAGCTTATAATTGCTCTTTTTTTTATTTTTAGCACTACAGATATCTCTCATTTTCTCCCTTTTTGTCCCCCTTGCCCCAACCCCCACCCCACCCCAGGACTTCACCACCCTGTTGTCTGTGTCCATGGGCTATGCATATGTGCATATAAGTTCTTTGGTTTATCTCTTCCCGCTCCGCCCTCCACTCCCCTTCCCTATAAGGTCTGTCAATCTGTTCCCTACTTCCAAGTCTCTGTGTCTATTTTGTTCTTCAGTTTATTTTGTTCATTATATTCCAAAAACAAGTGAGATAATGTGATACTTGTCTTTCTCTGACTGGCTTATTTCAGCATAATACTCTCCAGGTCCCTCCATGTCATCTCAAAGGGTAAGAGATCTTCCTTTCTTACAGCTGCATAGTATTCCATGGTGTAAATGTACCACAGCTTTTTTTTTTTTTATCACTTTTAAGTATAGGAGTAGATTTATAGTAAAACTGAAAAATGTGACTTCGATGACAATACTATTTCTATTACTGGTATTGCTCAATTTCTCATGTTGATGCTGCTTATGAGTCTTGAAAACATTAATGATAAAATTAGCATACAAGATGGAAGGATTAACCGTTTCTTATATCTACTATTTGGAGCATTATGTGCTATGCAGTGGATTTTTAAATTTCAGTTATTGTGTTTTTCAGTTCTAAAATTTCTATTTGGTTCCTCATTATGTCATCCATTTCTCAGCTGTCTTTCTATTTCTTTGCTGATACTCTCTATTGTTCAAACATGTTCACAATTGCTTTTTTTTTTTAACTCATCTTTATTGTTGAATGTATTACAAATGTTCCCCCCTTTTTTTCCCCATTGACCCCCTCCTCTCCATTCCCACCCCCCTCCTGCCTTCCCCCACACTATTGTAAGTGTCCATTGATTATGCATATGTGCATAGAAGTTCTTTGGTTTATCTCAACCCGCCCTCCCTCCCCGCTTCTCTTTGAGGTTCATCAGTCTAACAACCAATTTGTACTTCTTAATTCCTTCATCTTTTTCACTCATCCCCCCAATCCCCACCCATCTGGCAAGCAACAAAAAATTCTCTGTATCTATGAGTCTGTTTCTGTTCTGCTTGCTCATTTTGTTTGTAGATTCAATTGTTGATAGATAGGTATTTATTGCCATTTTATTGTTCATATTTTTGTTCTTCTTCTTCAAGAAGACCCTTCAACATTTCATAATACTGGTTTGGTGGTGATGAACTCCTTTAGCTTTTTCTTGTCTGGGAAATGATGTCTATCAATTCTAAATGATAGCTTTGCAGGACAGAGTAATCTTAGTTGTAGGACATTGCTTTTCATCACCTTGAATATCTCTTGCCACTCCTTTCTGGCCTGCAAAGTTTCTTTTGAGAAATCAGCTGAGAGTCTTATGGAAGCTCCTTTGTAGGTAACGAACTGCTTTTCTCTTGCTGCTTTTAAGATTCTCTCTTTGTCTTTAACCTTTGGCATTTTGATGATGATGTGTCTTGGTGTAGACCTCTTTGGGTTCAACTTGTTTGGGACTCTCTGTGCTTCCTGGACTTGTAAGTCTGTTTCCTTCACCAAGTTAGGGAAGTTTTCTGTCATTATTGTTTCAAAAAGGTTTTCAATTTCTTGTTCTCTCTCTTCTCCGTCTGGTACCTCTATGATGCAAATGTTGGCATGCTTGACGTTGTCCCAGAGGCTCCTTACACTATCCTCATTTTCTTGGATTCTTCTTTTTTTTTGCTCTTCTGATTGGGTGTTTTCTGTTTCCTTATATTCCAAAACGATGGTTTGCTTCTTGGCTTTACCTACTCTACTATTGATTCCCTGTAAATTATTCTTTATTTCAGTTAGTGCATCCTGCATTTCTGACTAGTCCTTTTTGATGTTGTTGATGTTCTCACTAAGTTCCTTGGAGGTCTCCTTAAGTTCCTTGAAGGTATCACTAAGTTCCTTGAATGTCTCACCAAGTTCCTCGAGCAACCTTATAACCTGTGTTTTGAACTCTGCATCTGATTGATTGCTTATCTCCAAGAATTTTGTTTAATTCTTTTCCTGGAGTTTTGTTCTTTTCTTTCATTTGAGACATGTTTCTTTGTTGGCATTTTGACTGCTTTCCTGTGATTGTTTCTATGTATTAGGTAGAGTTGCTATGTCTCCTAGGCTTCGTAGGGTAGCCTATTGTAGTAGGTGTCCTGTAGGATCCAGTGGCACAGCCTCCCTGATCACCCCAGCTGTGTCCTCGAGGTGCACCCCTAGTGTGAACTGTACACCCTTCTGTTGTAATTGAGTTTTGATTGCCGTTGTCACATCAATGGGAGGGATTTACTCAGGCTGATCAGCTGCAAGGACTGGCTGTGCCCACTGACCACTGGCCTCTGCTGCGTTGGAGGATCAGCTGTGTAGGGGCCCAATACACAGAGCTAGACTTACTTCATCAGGGCTCTGGTACCCACTGAGTCCGCTCATTGAGTGTATCACTTGTGGAGGTGGTTGGGTGGTGGTGCTTTGATGTGGTCTGAAGCTGTCCACTGGGTGTGCTGGCTCTGGGGCAAGGTCAGCCACTGCCTGTATTCTATCCAGGGCCACCAGGCATAAGCTACAAGGTGATCTGCAGATGGCTGCTTCTTGTGCTGGGCTTGGAGGTATTCAGGGAAAGCCAAGTTGTGAACCAAGGCCGGCTGCTTCTAGTGCCAGGCCTGTGGCCACTTAATGAGAGGTATGGGGCTCGCTGAGACCAGATGCTGCTTGTTTGAGAGATTTTAGGAAACTGAAGCAGCATCCAAGACAGGCCAATCCTATGGTAAAGTCTTTGGAAACAGCTTGGGTGGGCCTGAAAGTTGGGTGGGGCGGGGCCTCAGGGAGTCACCAGGGCGGGGCAAACAGTGTGAGCCAGGTTGCTGGAGTCCCAGATATGGCGGCCGTCTGCTGCCCCAGGGAGGGGCTCACCAAAGGAACATCAGCCTCTGCCAGCACCTCTGTCCAGGAGAAAGCTTCCCCTCCAGCCCTCATCCCGAGGCCAAACAGCTCAGTTCTTCCCTGTATGTCTCTGGCACCCCTGAAGCTGCCTCCCCTCCGAGCTCAGAGGAAGCAAGTCCAAGTAAGTCTGTGCGCGGGCCCTTTAAGAGGAGCTCCCTGGGGCTCCTGCAGCCTCAGCCTCCCTCAGCCTCAGTTCTTACTGGTTTTTCCAGCCATAAGTGATGGGGACTTTTCTTCCTGGCACTGGAACCCTGAGCTGGGCGCCTGGTGTGGGACGGGGACCCCTCAATCCTCAGGGAAGACCTTATCAGCCGAGGTGTCCTCCTGATTTTTATCTGCCACACGTGGGTGTGGGACCAGCCCGTCCGTCTCAGCCCCTCCTACCAGTCTCCGTGTGGCTGCTGCTTTAGTTGCGTAGTTGTAGGACTTTCGTTCAGCTCGATTTCAGGTGGTTCTGAATGATGGTTGTTCTGTAGTTTAGTTGTAATTTTGATGTGGTTGTGGGAGGACGCGATACCGCGTTTACCTACGCCGCCATCTTGACCGGAAGTCCCAAATTGCTTCTTGAAGCTTTTATTTTACCGTTTTGTAAAAATGGCTGCTTTAAAATCTTTGTCAAATCATTGTAACATTTCTGCCACCTTGGTGTTGGCATTTATTGTCCTCTTTATTTCAAATTAAGATCTTTCAGGTTATTGATATGAAGAAGGATTTTTTAAATTTGTTTTTATTGACTTTTTTAGAGAGAGACAAAGGGAGAAAGACATAGAAACATCCATGTGAGAGAGAAACATCCATTGGCTGCCTCCTGCACGCCCCCTACTGGGGATCGAGCCTGAAACCCAGGCATGTGCCCTGATCGGGAATCGAATCGGGACCTCTCAGTCCATGGGACCACGCTCAGTCCACTGAGCCACACTGGCCGGGCTGAAGGATTTTTATTCGAAACTTCTACATTGTGGGTTATGAGATCCTGAATCTTGTTTAAACCTGTTTTAGTTGGTTTCATATGCTAGCACACCAGCAGGAGAAGATGGGACATCAACCTGTTATTGCCAAGTGCGGGTGGAAGTCCAGGTTTCCCCCTCTGCCTCCACTGACACTCAAATGGGCGGGGGACTGCTTAATACTGCTGGGTCCGGTGGGATATCCTGCTCCCTACTGGGCTGCCAAGGACAGTTCTATGGCAGGAGGGCTAGGCGTGCCTTGTTCTTGTTCCTCACATGGCCTCCAGTGACAGCACAAGGAAGGTGTCCTCATCAGGAGTGAGAGGTTGTGGAAGTCCTATCTCTGCACCACCCCAGTTGGGAGGGGCAGGAACGTCTTATTACCTCAGGGTGTGAGTAGTTGTTCAGGTCTTTCATGCAGTCTCTCTGGCAGTGTGGGGAACAGAACCTTCTTACTGCCTAGCAGGGATGAGTATAGAAGCCTTGCCTTCTACTCAGCTTTCTCTGACACCACTCCAGAGAGGGATTGTGACACTTCATTACAGCCTGGCAATGGTGAGTATAAAGGTGTAGGCTTCCATTTGCCCTTAACTGGTTTGTATGAGACCACAGTTTTGTCTATGATATCTCCCTGGAGTAGAGAAGTTAATGTGTAAGTTGTCTGCTAAGCTGACCTTTTTCTGGTCCTTTCTTGAGTTCCAAGGTTGTCTTTAGTCAGTCTGCTTTCTCTCCATCATTCAGAGTTAATAGCCATCCATCCATTTATCCATCTAGATATATAGAGAGATAGATATATGTACATAGATACAGATTTTAGTTGTACTTATTGTGAGGAAAGGGGATAAATACATTTACTCCATTATCTCAGAAGAGGTTCATTTCAGATTCATTGAATTAACTGCGAGAGAAAAATAACATGGATGCTTTCAGTTTCCTCCAGCATCCTTGTCATCCATTTATTTCAAAAGTCAAAAGGGGCTTGGCTCTGTATTCTATGGGAAGCTGACTTCAGCATGACTAACAGATCCCTTTGGGATTTTCCTACTGTCTGCTTCTATCCTCTCAATATCAAGAAAAATTCTAGAAGTGTAGGGGCTGGTCCATCCTTTGTCTCAGGAGACTGAACATTGTCCCATGGACTGGGAGGTCCCATGGACTGGGAGGTCTCAGTTCAATTCCCGGTCAGGGCACATGCCTGGGTTGCAGTTTTGATCCCCAGTAGGGGCTTGCAGAGGGCAGCCAATCGATGTTTCTCTCTCGCATCGATGTTTCTATCTCTCCCTAAAAAAATCAATAAAAACATATTTAAAAAATAAAAATAAAAGTGTAGCAGCTGAAGTTAAGCCCAATGCAGTCAAGGTGAACAGCATAGCACATTAATTGGCCTCAACGCTTGTTCTCTGAGATTCTCTAGCATTTGAGGCCAGGCTTCTCTTCATGTCCGGTAGTGCCCCTAGGGGACCCACAACACGGGCTTGGGAAACTTCAAAGAGCATCTCCCATCCTGTTTGTACAATAGCTCCATGCACTTGTTACTGAAATTATTGCTATAAAAACATATTCTTAAAAATATATTAGCTTTACTGTTCTTTTTCTAAAAAATCATTTCATCTTTCCTGATCATAAACTGACACAAGTAAAACAGCCAAATGTTTTGATTAAATGAAGCAAAGAATCAAAAATAATGTCTATAATTCTCTAAGAAAAATGACCTCATTTTACCTCCATATTTATTTGCCTCTTAAATATTCAATAATTGCATTTTTTCTGAAGTGATTTCTTGCACTAAAATAAATGACTGAAGAGTGTCTTATTGCTGACACAGATCACAGTTTGTTGCTAATGGAATGTTAACTGCTTTTTAAGTAACTCTGAATAAATCTGCTGACCCATATAAGAGTCATCTAAGAAGAATCCAATTAATTTTCTGGCTCTTCCGTGTCCGTTGATGTGAAAAATCTTTCATATTTTACTTTGTTTCAGCCATTGCAATACTGAGAGTAGCACCTGGCTTGTAAAAAGATATTTTAATTGTGAGTGTTGACACATTTAATAATATATCAAGGTAACTATTTAAGAAACAGACACTCCCCAAAAGAAAAATGATATTCAACCATGTCCTGGCATGTAAAAATTACCTCCAGAGTATGAGGGTGTATTCCATTTCAGAGATCAGAAAGTCAGTGCTGAAAAAGCATTCTGAGCTTTCCAATGACAAACAAAACCTGTGACCTCAGCTTCATCTGTGGGGAATTAATCCCAGGTGTGACTTTGTGTCTGGGACAGCTACTCACAGAGGACCGTGGCAAACTTTAGCAAAAACAAAACTCAGTGCCTCAGCAGATGTCTTAGTGGCCTGAATTTCCTCAGCGGTGTGTGTGTCTTCCTGCCTTGTGTGCCTTTGTGGGAGAGTTGAGCCCAGGTAGAAAATAGTGCCATTTAGTATATGGTTTGGAAATGGGGGCTCATACCATTCTTCTAGGTCTGCATATTGTTTGTCATTCTTTGAAACAATAATATATTATGTCTGAAAATATGACATATATATGAAAAGATTATGAAATAAGAAATTTATTAGACATTTATTTTTATAAGTCTCAGAGAAGATGAATATTTTATTAAGCCAACTCTTATTTATTTAAAAATTTTTTCTTTATTGATTTTAGAGAGACAGGAAAGGAGAGGGAGAGAGAGATAGAAACATTGATGAGAGAGAACATCGATTGGCTGCCTCCTGCATGCCCCCACTGGGGATCGGGCCCACAACCTGGGCATGTGTCCTGACCAGGAATCAAACCGGCGACCTCTTGGTGCATGGGCTGACGTTCAACCACTGAGCCACACCAGCTGAGCAAGCCAACTCTTCTTTTAGACTTATACCACAGCCCTCCAAGAATATATGCATCTAGTAGTTACTTAAACAATAGCTTACAAGGAGTTGTGTAAGTTGTGCTGGCTACATAGATGCATATGCAGGCTGTAAATTGTTTTTAAGTTGCTAACTTCTGTGTTTAAGACTAGAAAATGATGAGTTATATGACGGAGTGGCATTTCATAATAAAAAGAAATGATACTGAATCTACATTTCAGCATCACTTGCTCCTAAGCACACAATTGAAATTATATTGCCCAGAAATAAGGTCACTCTGGGACCAAGGCTGGGTAATTAGGAATCAGCCAGTTCAGAAGTGTCGCTTCAACAGAGCTTTTCTACAGTCCTGGATATATAATCTTATTTCTATTAAATTATTTTAGTAAATAAACAATTCTCAAGTATAAAGCTCAATGATTTCTACATATATATATACCTGTGATACTAGTACCCAGATCTAGATACATAACATATTCAGCTCTCAAGAAAATTCTCTCCTAGTTAATACTCCCCATAAGGTCACTACGATTTCCAATGTTAGCATTATGAAATAGCTGTAGGTGTTTTGAGCTTCATATAAAAAGAATCATAATTTGTCCTCTTTTCTGTTTGGCTTTCACATAATATTTTGTCTGTGAGATTCATCCACATTTTTGCATATATCAGAAGTTTCTTATTACTGCTGAGTCATAACCCATTATATGAATATATCATATATAAATATATGTATTTTTCCTTTCACCTGTGATGGACATGTGTACTTTTCCTAGGTTTGGCTCATTATGTATAAAGCTTCCAAGACCATTCTTGTCCATATTATTTGATGCACAGCCAGGAGTGGAATTGCTGAATCCTAGGGTATTTTTCTTTTTTTCTTTTTTTTTTTTTTTAGCTTTCTAGTTGCTTTAAAAGAGTTTTCCAATGTGGTTTTACCAGTTTACCCTCAAACTGTGTGAGAGTTACAGTTACTTCTTATCCTTGCCAACGAAGTATAGTCAGTCTTTTCAAATTTTAACTGTTCCGGTGTTATTCTAGTGATACCTCACTGAGGTTTGAGTTTTCATTTCTGGATGACTGATGATGTCGAGCACCTTTTTATGTACTAATTAGCAGTCTGGATTGGAAGAAAACTTGTCATATTAAAAGTATTATAATGCCCTCAACGTCCATCCATGTTGTCCCTTGAAGGCATCATGCTGAGATAAGTCAGAGAAAGACAAATATTGTATATCGCTTATAAGTGGAATCTAAAAAAAAAAATTAACTTGTGAAAACAGAGTTATAATGATGGTTACCTAAACTGAGGCTGGGAGGTCGGAATGGAGGAGATGTTTAAGGTTAGAAACTTGCAACTAGTAGACAGATAAGCTCTGGGGATCTAATGCACAACATAGTGGTTATAGTAAATGATACGGGATTATAAACTTCAGAGTTGCTAAGAGACTAAATCTTAATTGTTCTCAACACACACACACACACACACACACACACACACACACGAAGAAATGATAATTATGTGACATACTAAAGGTGTTAGCTAACACTACTATAGTTATCATTTTGCAATATATTAACATATCAAAGCAACAAGTACACCTCAAACTTACAGAATGTTAGTATCAATCATATCTCAATAAAAATGTATCATAAATTACATATTTTCATTCTTTACATATCTGAGATAAAAACAGCTGTTCTTTCACAACTTCCCAAAAACCATTGATTGGTATTCCAATTTAATAAACTTGAAGAGTAGAAATCAGAGTCATATAACAAAGCCACAGGTCAGTGGTAAGAAAGTACTTGAACTGCCAAGCTATCTCAGATTTTTCAACCATTCACTTTTTTGTTCTGTGTTAATCCTAAAGTATCCAGAGCACAATGTCCATCACAGATTATCTGAGAGGCACATGACAACTCTGACTAAATCATTTATGTCTCAAAGATAACTATTAGAACAACGAGGAAGTTGAAAATTTAGGATTTAAGATTTCATGATCAGTTGCATTTTATTTGACACACATGGGTGTTTTATCATTTTTTCTGAGTACAGAATCATAAATGCATATGTATTACTCAATGTATATGAATATGCATGAGTATAATACACAGAACTATTTGGAGACACATGATACTATAAATGAGCATTCATCTAAAAAGCTCTTGATAGTTCATTAAGCCTCACAAATTGTCTGAGGCACATAAGTAACAAAAATTATGCACATTTCTGAAAGCAAGAGAAGACAAGTCCCAGAGAGACTCAGGTCCTAAGCTGAAGAGAGGACTTGAGTCCTGTGGTGGTGTTAAAATCGTATAGCAACCTGGGCTACCAAACACATAACACTTGGCCACAAGTGCTAAGATTGTGTCACCATTACTGGCTACACCTATGAAGTATGTGTAGCCAGTAATGTGCTTTTGCCTTAAAATCAGATGAGCTGAACCTGAACGGAAACAATTGAATAATATCTGCCAAGATGAGTTCTGGAGTCAGACTTCAGTATGAGTCCTGGGTAAGTCCCTTAATGACCACTTGAGCCTCCATTTCCCTCATTGTTACACGGTAGCTGATAATCCACCTTTTCTTGGAATTGTAGAGACAGCGCACATTAAGTAGCACTGCAAACTGAAAATGGTAGGGTGATAATGCAAAACATCACTTTTATTGGAATTTTGGAACTTAACTCCCAGGAGAAAGTGCAGAAAAAAATGATAAAGCATCACGTTAAGTCCTTTAGATTGCTTGTTGTTGAGCTGCTGTCAGTAATTGACAGATTTGTGACAATTCCTTATTCCAGCGATTTTAAACCGGTGTGCCACAAAAATTTTTAAAACATGCGTCTGGCTGGTGTGGCTCAGTGGTTGAGCGTCAACCCATGAACCAAGAGGTCGCCAGTTCGATTCCCAGTCAGGACACATGCCCAGGTTGTGGGCCCGATCCCCAGTAGGGGGCATGCAGGAGGTGGCCAATCAATGTTCTCTCTCATCGATGTTTCTATCTCTCTCTCCCTCTCACTTCCTCTCTCTCTCAAATCAATAAAGAAAAAAAAAATTTTAAAACATGCAATACCTGACTACAGTCATCCCTCACCACTTCGCGCTTCAACTTTTGCGGCTTCACTCTATCGCGTTTTTTTTTCAAAAATATTCATTAAAAAGTTGATTGAGACAGTGAAAATGATACAGCGCGTGCTCGGTTGTCTGAGTCAATTATACACCCCTGTATTACAATTAAAATTTAAATTACTGTACGTATGGACTGTAGGCCTATGTATTCGAGCACCCCAGGAATCCTTCAATGCCAGGTGCAACCACTAGAGTCTGGAACGGATTAACCACGATAAACAAGGGATGACTGTATTTAGTCAGGGGCATTGATGTCTTTTCCCTTAGATTGTCAAATTACAAAATGACAACAGCCAACACAAGAGCCATCTGATGTGAATTAATCAAAATTATACCTATTTTTTGTCAGATTGGCAAAAAATATATTTTTTGGTGTGCTGCAGAATTTTGGTAGTTTATGTGTCATGAGATGGAAAAGGTTGAACATCACTGCTTTATACACTTTTGTCCACTTTTGTGTGTTTCCAAAATTCTCCAAAACATTTTTTAAAAAGTCCTTTAAAATTAAAATAATACTTAAATATATACTGTGATATTGTGCTTCTCAAAGAGTGGTTCCTGGGTCCTGCAGCCATCTGGGAACTTGTTTGAAATGCAAGTTTTTGAGTCCCACCAATATAACACTAAATGTGAAAATCATTAATGTGATGAAAATATTATTGGTCAGTGCCCGGCTGTTGTGGGTCAGTGGTTGAGCATCGACCTGTGCACCAAGAGGTCCTCAGTTCGATTCCCGATCAGGGCACATGCCCAGGTTGTGGGCCTGATTTCCAGTGGGGGGCATGCAGGAGGTGGCCAATCGATGTTCTCTCTCATTGATGTTTCTATCTCTCTCTCCCTGTCCCTTCCTCTCTCTCTAAAATCAATAAAGAAAAAATATCATTGGTCAGTGCTGGAAGAAGTCATCAGGAGGATGTGACCGCTGGTTGACCCTTGATCTGGACCTGGGCAATCAGAGGCTCCTTACCTGTCACCCCACCCTCTCCAGGAACCACTTCAAGAATTCAGCCTTGGGAGGGTAATGTGTTATTGAAACCAGCTGGATGGTACACATGACTGAATCCAGTTAAGGCCTCTATATAAACGTTAAGGTTCTGGTGGGAGGCTGGGTGCCTGAGTGGCTGGGTGTGGAGTTCCACTAGTCTTCAGGCCATCCGAGACAAGCCAGGTAAGCAAGTTCTCTTGCTTATTAACCTGCTACCTATCAATCTGGTGTGGCCTCTTCCTTCAGTCACTCCATGCTCTCTGTGTGCAGGGACCAGTTTCAAATTTCACCCAGGAATTGCGGAGGTTTTGAAATAACAGAGGTTAAGAGAAATTTTAGTTCAGTATCAACTAGTTGTATAACCTTGGACAAACCACTTACCTTTCCTGATTATCAGTTCCCTCATCTCCAAATGAAGTCTGGATTTTCTTGCCTCCTGGGCCCTTTCTAGTTCGGCATTTGAGGGGGACTCTGATACAGACAACTTAGGTGAGGAAATGAGGTCTCTGAGAAACTGCTCTTCAGAGCTTGGAAAATCATATGGCTTGGTTGACTATGCAATCTGCTAACAATTAAACAGTTGTTTTAAATCAATGATTCTTTGTGTATATTTGGAAGAGAGTTCATTTTCATTTCCAAATACAGTTCAAAAATGTAAATATAGTTTCACAAATAGATTATTGAGTGGTTTTCATTTTAACCGACATTGGTGTTTGGATATTACTATTAAGCATAAATGACAGGTTTATTTACATGTATTTTTAAAAATCTGCATTCTATTTGACGCAGAGTAGGGAGTAATACTTTCTATAACACATTTAAAAAATGAACACTGAGTTATAACACTGTGTATAAATGAGGTTACTGTGCATCTTTAAAAAAAGTGGTTTTAAAGGATGTATAAGAACCAAACCTTGTCAGGTCTTTGGAAAAGTCAACCACCCTCCTCTGGTTCACAAAAAGATGTTAAAAATTCAGTGTCATGAAAATTTGGCCACTCTGAGTCGTATTAATGGAGGACAGAGAATACATGAACTGGGCGGGGGGGGGCGGGTGTTAATGGTAATTTCTCTGAAGTGCCACCATTAATTGCCAGGGTGTTACCCAGACTGAGCATGAGAAAACAGTGGTAATGACAGTAAGACATATTGGACTTAGAAGGCCCTAAGCAAAGGCTGCATTTAGAAGCAGAAGGAGAAGCCAGGAGCTCATTTTCTTCGATGTGATGAGCTACAAGGAGGCAGTCCATGCAACCCCAAAGATGCTGACAGTATCTTCGAGGCCTTCAAGCCACCAGGGTGGCTCTCACGGTTGTTGCTTGCACCATTCAGTCAGTATTAAAAAACAATTTAATGGACACCAGGAAAGTGCCAAGTTACTGGGACCTCTGGGTTCAGAGACTGTCATATCCAGGCCTGAGAAAAAGGATCAATTCTCCATACCAGTCCACAGGCAGCACCTTCCATTCCATGGTGGTCTGTTATTTACAGATTTAAAGTGTCCTATGGATAAATAAAATGCTTAACTTTAAAAAGTATTATTTAATACCTGCAGTTATTGACAGCAATGGACTAGAATTAAGCTGTGTCAGGAGCAAATGTAAGGCTCGCAAAGCTGCGGCTATGGAGATTTATAACAAAGGTGTGTGCCTTAAAGCAAGTTACAATCCCATGGGTACAGGAACTAGCAAAGAAGAAACAAATCAAAGTGTTTAAGCTGGTCAGGGTCTCTAGGCATGTACTCTTATTTAGAGAGTAGATTAAAAGAGAGAAGACCAGTGAAGTGGGGACTGAATCTGATGCATATTTTATTCCCATTTATGCTGAGGGTATAGTGGTCTAAAGAGGAGGGTCACACAAAAATGTGTCTAATCCCAACACATGTCTGATATAAGCCTACTTCATTTGATCCTTATAAATCGGAATGGTTTTACATAAGTAGTCATCCCGTACTTTTGCCTGGTGACCTTCAGTTGTTTGCATTCAAAGGACAGAGCAGGAGATTCTAGTTCTAGCCAAAAATGGAAAAGCCCCTTTCTTCTAGGTATTCAGTCATAGAATTAAAAGCCCTGAATCTAACACAACAAGCCTAGGAAGACTCTGAAAGGCAGTAAGACAGATGACTGGGGACCTTGGGACTTGAGGAACATGGCAGTGAGTTCCCTGGTATATTACTCTATTCAGGCTGTCATAAAATACCAGGGACTGGGTGGTGTATACAAAATAAATTTACTTTCTCACAGTTTTGCATTCTGGAAGTCCAAGGTACCAGCAAGGTGGTTTTTGTTTTTTATTACTATTAATTTTCTTGTGGTTAGAACACTCATTTAACATAAGAATTTAAGAACACTGAACACTTTTTAAGTGTACAATACAGTATTGAAATCTAGAGGCACAATATTGTACAGCAGATCTCTATAAATTATCTTGTATGACAGAAATTGTGTGTATTTATTACCAACACTCCATTGACCCCCTCCTTTTAGCCCCTGAAAGCACAATTCTGTTGTTTACTGTCATGAGTTTGGCTACTTTTGATGTATCTCAGATGGAATCATGCGGTATTTGTCCTTCTGTCACTGGCTTATTTCACTCAGCATAATGTCCCTAAGGGTCATCCATATTGTCACAAATGACAGAATTCCCCCCCCCTTTTTTTTAAGGTGGAATAATATCCTATGGTTTGAATATACCACATTTTCTTTATCCATTAATCTGGATGGAAATTTAGATTGTTTCCAAATTTTGGTTATTGTAATACTGCAATGAACATGGGAGAGCTAATACCTCTTTGAGACACTGATTTCAATTTTTTTTAATGGATAAATGCACAGAAGTAGGATGGCTGGATAATGATTGTTGTATTTTTAATTTTTTGAGGGTCCTCCATACTGTTATCAATAACTGCACAATTTTGCATTCCCATCAACAGTATAAAAGGGTTCCAGTTTATCTACAACATTGCCAGTATTTGTTGTCTTTAAAAAAAAAATAATGGCCATCCTAACATGGGTGAGATGATATCTTGTTGTGGTTTTGATTTGCATTTCCCTTATCATAGTGAGGTCAAGCATCTTTTCATATATGGGTTGGCCATTTGTATGTCTTTGGAGAAATGTATATTTGGGCCCTTAGGCCATTTTAAAAATCAGGTTATTAGGTTTTGGTATTGAGTTTCAAGAGTTCCTTTTATATTTTGGAAATTAGCTGTTTATCAGATAATTATTTAAAAATATGTTCTCCAGTTTAATAAGTTGCCTTTTTATTCTGCTATTTCATTTGATATGCACAAGATTTTAAATTTTATATAGTGTGACTTGTCTGTTTCTGCTTTTACTGCTTGTGCTTTTAGTGTCATATCCATGAAATCATTGTGAAGATCAATGTCATGAATGTTTTTGCCTATGTTTGTTTCCTAAGAGTTTTGCAGTTTCACATCTTACATTTAAATCTTAAATCCAGTCCAGCCGGTGTGGCTCAGTGGTTGAGCGTCGACCCATGCACCAAGAGGTTGCCAGTTCAATTCCCGGTCAGGACACATGCCCAGGTTGTGAGCCCGATCCCCAGTGGGGGGCATGCAGAAGGCAGCCAATCGATGCTCTCTCTCATCGATGTTTCTATCTCTCTCTCCCTGTCCCTTCCTCTCTCTCTAAAATCAATAAAGGAAAAAAAATTTTTTAATCTTAAATCCATTTTGAGTTGATTTTTGTGTCTGGTGTAAGATAAGGGTCCAATTTTATTCATTTGTGTGTGGATATCCAATTTTCCCATCACCATTTGTTGAACACACTGGTCTTTCCCCAGTGTGTATTTTTGGCACACGTTTAGAAGATCACTTGATTATATATACATGGGTCAATTTCCGAGCTGTCTATTCTGTTCCATTGGTCTACATGTCTGTCTTTATGCCAGTACCATACTGGTTTTATTACTGTCACTTTGCAATATACATAGAAATCAGGAGTGTGATTGGTTTGGCTATTGGGGGTCTTTTGTAGTTCCATATGAATTCTAGAATTGTTTTTTTCTATTTTGGGGAAAAGGGCCATTGGGATATTGATAGGTATTGTTTGAATTTCTAAGTCTCTCTTAGCCTGATCTGGTCTCAGTTTTGTTGAGGTAACTGAAGCAGCTTACTTGCCCATCCTCCACTCAAAATAGACCCAGAGCTCTCTAAATGTTGAGAGAGGGAGGGAGGGAGATAGAGATAGAGATAGAGATAGAGATAGAGATAGAGAGAGAGAGAGAGAGAGAGAGAGATTATTTTCTTTCCAGTGCATATAATTATACCTTAGAGTTTTTTAGTTTTCCATTTTTTTAGTTTCTTTCCATACTTCAAAATATGAATGTGAAATGTCTAAAGTACATTTAGGATCAAATCATTGCTATTGTTATGCTCAGAGAGTCTTACTTTTCAATGTTTTCTGTCTCAGTTACTGCTTTCCTGTCAAACTTGGCTACTCTTGGGTCTATGTGGAAATTATATTATGAATAAAAGACAGCTAGTTTAAATTGGTTTTTAAGGGAATTTGACGACTCGTTTACAGAAACTGAACTTTTAGACTCAGTGAACCAATCATCCATCAGTTGATGTGCTCTGTCTAAAATTCAATGTTTCTATTCTCCTAACAACTGGAGACATTTGGGAAAACATCTTTCAAGCGAGACAATAAGCCTATTGATACAGACTATCTCTGCATGGTAGTAGAGCTTCCAACTGTCATATAAAGTAATTAGCTTTTGTTATTCCATGTGAAGTTGTGGTGAATGAAGAAGAGGACACAGAAATCTAAATCCATCCCTATGGTATAGTTAGCTTACCATTCAAGAAATTTCTAATTGTACCACCACAAAAATAATAACGTATTAATGTGATGATCTTATGCACAGAATTGTACTTATAAAAATAATCATACACAGGTTGTATATCATATATATTCATGTATCTCTCTCTCTATACATATATATATATATATATATATATATATATAAATCCATACATGTATCAAGCTGATTTTACTCATTTAACAACACAATATCGTATTTTACAATATCCTTAATTATAATTGGGAATATGATTTATCAAGGCTGAATGCTATTCTGATTTATAGGCACAGCACCATTTAAAAAACATTATGGGTTAAATTGTGTCCCCCACAAAAAGTTCATATTTTGAAATGCTAACCTCCAGCACCTCAAACTGTGACCTTAGTTGGAAGTATGGTTATTGCAGATGTAACTAGTTAAGATGAGGTCATATTGGAGTAAGGTGGGCCCCTAATCCAATACAACAGGTGTCCTTATAAAAAGAAAGTTATGGCCCTGGCTGGTGTGGCTCAGTGGTTGAGCGTCGACCCATGCACCAAAAGGTCGCCGGTTCTATTCCCGGTCAGGGCACATGCCCAGATTGTGGGCCTGATCCCCAGTTGGGGGCATGCAGGAGGTGGCCAATCGATGTTCTCTCTCATCTATGTTTCTCTCTCTCTCCCCCTCTCCCTTCCTCTCTGTCTAAAATCAATAAAAATATATTTAAAAATAAAAAAGGAAAATGATGTGAAGACTGACAGGCATGCGCACAGGGAGAATACTATGGGGAGATTGGAGTTATGCTGCCAAGATCCAAGGAAGTACCGGAAGCTAGGAGAGAAGCCTGGTATAGATCCTTCCCTAGAGCTTTCAGATACCTGCTGATACCTTGATCTCACACTTTTGCTTCCAGAACTGTGAGACAAATTTCTGTTGTTTGAGTCACTGAGTTTGTAGTACTTTGTTATAGTAGCCCCAGCATACTAATAGACTATATCTCTATTTTCAAACATTTTTACTTTTGAAAGTGATGTTGAAATGAATATTATTGTATCTAAATGATTATTCTCTTCTTCAATTATATTATTTTACAAAATAAACTTTATTAAAGTAAAATTCACATACAAATATATGCACCTATTTTAAGGGTGCAGTTTAATGAGTTTCAAAAGATTTATACACCGTTTTGACCAGCACTTACAGTATAGAAGTTTACCCATGTTCCATGCAGTCAGTCCTTCCCACCTCCTGACCCAGAAAATATCTGCTCTGATTTCTTTGACTGTAGATTAATTTTGCCCTTCCTAAAGACATATATAAATTAAATAAGGTAGTCTGGGTTTTTTGTGTTGTTTTTTTTTTGGAGGGGGTGGTGTGTGTGTCTGGCCTCTTTCGATATACCTATTTTTAAAACCCATCCATATTGTTGTGTATATCAGTAGTTCATTCCTATTTATTGCTGAGTAGTTTTTCATTATGTGATTAGAACATAGTCTGTTTTTCCATTTATCTGTTGATTGATATATGGGTCGTTTCCAGAATTTGGATATTAAGAAGAGGGGTGCTAAGTATATTTATGTTCAAGATTTTATGTGGACACATGCTTTCTTGCTTTTTTTTGATAAATAACCAGAAGTGGAATGGCTGGGTCTTATGGTTATATATTTTTAATGTTATAAGAAATTGCTAAATTGTTATCCAAAGTGGTTGCCTCTAGCAAAGTATGAGAGTTCCAGTTGTTCCACATCCACACTAATGCTTTGTCCTCTGGGAGATGTGTACTGGTAGCGCACAGTGGTTTTAATTTGTATTTCCCCGATGACTAATGATGTTGATCATCTTCACATGTGCTTGTTAGCCTTTCCTCTATGTTTTTATAAAAGCTTTGCTTCAATCCCTGCCCCCCAATTTTTATCTGTCTTCTCATGATTGAATTATAAAATGCACACATGTTTACTATGCATTTATATTAATTGATAATATAAATAATAAATAAATATTTAATTTCAGGATACTTGTCCTTTGTCAAATGAGTGTTTTGGAAATATTTTCCCCCAGAGTACAGCTTTGCCTATTAGTTTTCTTAACACTCTTCATTAATGAGCATGTTTTCAATTTTGATGCAGTTTAATTTATTTTTTATTTTATGGTTTGTGCTTTTTTGTATCCTATATAGATATCTTAAGGTCACAAAGATGTCTCAAGGTCACAGAGGTTTTTTCTTCCCCTTTTTTCTAAAAATATTATAGTTTTAGATTTTATGTTTAGGTCTGATCTCTGAATGAATTACTTTGTTTTTGTATAGTATTGAGGCAGGATAGTAAGAAGCTAGGAAAATTTCATGGCAAGTACAATAGGGAAAGTGAGACAGATAGCTGAACAAACCGGCAGAGCTATTTACAGCCAGATAGGGAAGGTCACCTCCCTAGAGATAACATCGAGGCCTCAGTTGTAGTCCAGTTCCAGGCCCAGGAAAGTAACAAAACCAGGTGGGTGAAGCCAGGACCACCTGCAATGAAAATGACCCCTTGCCTTGACACAGACCAATCAGTAGAGACCACAACTCCGAAAGGACAGGCCTGGAAAAGCTGATGGATATTCTATTGAGATCCTCCCCTGAGACCTCCCTTAAGAGTCTCCCACCTTGCAAGAGAGATAAAAACCCTCAAGACAAAGGATCCGGCGCATGCGCTCTCCCTCCCAGGAGCATGTCCGTGCCTTTCCCTTTCCCCTCTTCTTTCCCTACAACACGTGTCTCCTAAGCTCTAAGGGTCCCAACAAGACTTGCAGGCAGGGGAGCAATGGACAGTGTCAGCTTGTCCTACACTAACCCCCTGAACCTGTCTCTAAGGCTCCCTTTTCTCTGACTTCCCAGTGAGCCAAAGCAGCCCCACCTCAGCTCTCTCCTGTAGCTTCTTCTATTCTAGGCCCTTCCTTGTTTCATGGTTCACAGCTTTCATAAACATACTCTCAAAATCACCAGGACTTGTGTTCTGAAATCTTTCCTGCATGAAGTCAAGGACCCACACAGTACCAGCTGGCCCTAGGCAGACCGGCTCAGAGCCAGGTCCCCTGTCTGGTAACAGTATGATGAGTTAAGATGTAATTTCCCCCGTTCAGGTATCTAACTCTTCTAACACCATTTGTCCAAAAGATTATCCTTTTCCCATTGAAGTAGGTTGACATGTTGGTTGAAAATTAACTGATTACATATGTGTGGGTGTATCACTGGAGTGTGAATTCTGTTGTATTGATTTATGTGTCTATTCTATGTCAATATCACACTGTCTTGTTACTGTAGATTTATACTAGGTTATGAAGGAGATAATATAAATTGATTTTTTCATTTTTGCATAATTGTCTTGGTTCTTCTAGATCTTTTACATTTCCACATAATTTTAGAACAAGCTTGTACATTTCTACAAAATATACTGCTGATATTTTCATTATGGTTGTGTTAAATCTATAGATGAGTTTGCGGAGACTGGATATTCTAGCAGTATTGAGTCTTCCTATCCACGATCATGTTATATCTCTTGCTTATGTTTTGTTAATTTTTTATTTTGAAGCTATTTCTATTCTAATTCTGGTTTGATGGCTCATGAAAATACACTGAGTTTTGTAATTTACCATATATCTTGTGACTTTGCTAAATTCATCAATTAATTCTAATTATTTTTCTCTCCTTATAATTCTCTAGCTAGGCAATTGTGCCATATGCAGATAGATAATACTTCTTGCCTTATTGTATTTGATAGCACCTCTAGTATAATATTGAAAAGAAATGGCAAGAATGGTTATTATTTGCTTCTTCCCATGATTCTTTCAGTAGTAATAACATTGTAGATATAGATTGTGTTGATGGGCTTATAATGTAAGAAAAGGTAATTGGAATGACACTAACAGTTTAAAGGCCAGGGCATAGCTATATTTGAACAGATTTTCTGTATGCTATTGGAATTAAGTTAGTATTATCCAAACTAGATAGTATAGTTTATATTCTAATTGTAACCACCAGGGCACTCAATAATAATATAACTCAAAAATATTTTAAGGTAAACAACCAAGGGAATTAAAATGGTATGCAATGTAACAAAAAGGAAAGCAGTAGTGGAGGAATAGAGGAATAAAGTTACTTACATGTAGAAAAGAAATAGCAAGTTGGCAGACATAGATCCTACCTTGCTTGTAGTTACATTAAATGAAGAAGCATCAAACACTCCAATGAAAATGCAGAGATAGCATAATTGATAGATTTTTTAAAAACACAAAATAAGATCCAACTATATGTTGTCTGGAAAACACCCACTTTAGATTCAAATATACAACTTGGTTGAAAGTAAAATGATAAAAAGAGATGTATCAGCAGGAGCCAAAAGAAAGTTGGAGCGGCTTTATTAATACCAGATAAAATAGATTTTAAGACAAAATAGATTTTAAGATGCATGACATCTTTGTCATCACATGGTCTTGTTCCTTTGGGTCTCTGTCTCTTCTTGTAAGGACACCAGGATAAGGAACCAAGGAGTTAAGGCTCACCATAATCCAGTATAACCTCATTGTTACTGGATTATAATTGGAAATAACCTATTTCGAAATACGGTTACATTCTCAGGTACTGGTGGTCAGGATTTGGTTAGGTTATATCTTTTTGGGAGACACAATACAACCCACAATAGATGTAAGAAAAGCAGGAAATTAAAATTAGATAGACTTAAAGAGCAGAAAGGAAAGATGAGAATATAAATAGGCAAATGAGAGAAGAGAGAATTGTATTTTATGTAGATTAAAGGAGCAACCCAGATCAAATCAATATCTCAGGTGAACATTTCACCTTGGGTAGCTGGAAAAGCTTATACTAGCTCCCAGCTTTATGCCACCTGTCCTGGTGAAAGTTCTTTTTGACTGTGGGGATGGTAATATTTTTTTCCTTTTACACACATCAGTCACACTTCCTTCTTTCTCGGTAATGATAATTTTTTAAATGTCATTGTAAAGTGTGACTATTCCATGATAAAATGCTAATATTCTTCCTTTGAATATTAAGTGTTTGTAGGTGGCTTGTTGGCTGTGACCATTTTGTTCCTTTACAGTTCTTTATGCTAGTTGTACTGATATTTAAAGAGCTAGTGTAGCTGTTTTGTTCACCAGAGAGGTACTACTTCTTACTTACCTCAGAGAAGGAGAAAAGGCTTGATCTATGGTTATGGATTTGCAAAACCACCCCAGGGTAATGTAATTTGACACCTTATTAAAGTATCATTTAGATTTTGCTCTTAAAATATAGATCCATCTACATTGTCAATACCATATCCCTCAGACCATCCACAGGTATAGATGCTATCAGCAATTTTAGAGAAGTGTTCTTAATTAATATTGCTGGCATCATTTTTATGTTGTTTATAAATATCTGGAGGTAGGGATGGAATGTCATGATAAAACTGGGGATGTATTTCTAATGTCTTTTCTCCATGTTTCAACCTCCCACATATTCACTTGAAAGTCTAAATGACTCCAGAGTAGCAGTTAAAAAGCCAATAGTTATCCTGTATGTTTGGCAAACATTCTTTTGGTTTCTCTCTTTTTTATTATTATTAATTTATTTATTGTTGTTACAGATGTTTCTCCTTTTTCCCTCCAGACACCCTTTTCCCTGTCCCGCCCCCCCCACCCCCAGCATTGTTGTTTATGTCCATTGGTTACGCATACATGCATATAAGTTCTTTTGGTTTCTCTTTTATCAATTCTTCCTCCAATTTAATATACCAAGTTGAAACAACACTTGGTACCAACACACATACATATTAACCAGGGCTCACCCATGTGATCAGTATGTTGCAATGATTTTATTCCATCTTCACCAATTTAATTTTTGTAAACCTGTTTAGATATCCTGGCTCAGAGATTAGTCAAAAGGTTGTAAAATCTACATATACCATAAAATAACACGATGCTGTTTCTTAAGTGAAGGAATAGTGGACATTGGAAAATCTCTAGATAAGTCAAAGCTTTTGGAAGTTATTATTTAAGGCTATATCTGATTAATTTATAAGGAACTTAAATGTTGCCAAAATAAAACCAGAGGGTTTTTTCTTTAAAAGTTCTAATGATGATCAAAACCATCTATCAGTGCCTATATTCGAAAAGTTTGTGTTAAGATGGAAATTAGAATAAAGATATAAAATGTGACTTAACATCTTTTAAACATGACAGTTTTTAGTTTATGTACTGATTTTTATCAAGAAATTCAATGGCAAACTTTAGGAGGCAGATTAAGGAAAGTTCAAAATGAGGTTAGTAAAATAGTGCCATGGTGGGCTGAGTGAGAGAATAGAAGATGCACTTTGAAACCAAAATGCCTGAGTTCACATCGCTACTCCACCAGACTGTAGCTGTGTGACCTTTGACAAGTAGCTTAACCCCCTTGCCTTAGTTTCCACATCTGTAAAATGGGTATACTTAGTACCTACCTCCTGAAAGTGTTATGAGGATTAAATGACTTACTACATGTAAAGAATTTACAGTGGTTTAAGTGCTTTGGAATTGCTTATTATTATTATTTCTTAAATTATTTTGGCCATATCAATATTGTTGCACCCATTAAAACTCAAAGATATTTTGAAACAAATTTCAAATTTTTCTATTTTTAGGCAAATTTGCAGTTGTCAGTATGAGAAAGTCAGAAGAAAGCATGTGATCCAGCCATTAGAGATGGAATAGAATAATCTCTCTGCAAAATCTCAAAAAAGGATTTTGTCTCCAAATTGCTTGGGAGCCAATGAGAATGGAAAAGATAATGCAGATATTTTTTTGCAGATTTTTTTTTACGAATGAAAACAAAACTTTATATAAATGATGTGAGCAGTAATAGAGGTTAAAGAATATCTAACTATGAGAAAAAGGGCTGGCCCTGATTTTCCACTTACCTTAGTTAAGTCACTGGTTCTTAGTTTTCCTACTGACTCTCTATTCCCACTGCTGAGTGACCAAACTGCCAATGGCAAGGACAGATGCTGAGAACTCAGTATGGCGCCATTGTGAAGGAGAGGGAAATGATTTACCAGGTGGCAGATTGATTATAATTAATCCCTCACATCATTGAGAGCTCTGCTGGTTTAGAATATTAGTTCCACCAGAGCCACAACAATTCTCCCAATAATGCGAAAAAACTGAAATTAACAAATGACCCATTTAGGCTTCAGCATACCAGTTAATTAACAGGCAAAATGTTACTCTATTTTCTGTGCTCACTAACCCTGATTATTAAGAGGAAATAATGTTGTTGCGTCACAGTGGGGTCAAGGTGAATATGTGTTGAATATGGAATTCAAGTGATTCTTTGAAGGACTTCCATGCTAGGGTTAAAAATGGAATATAGAGCAACCCATGGCAGACAGGATCTGTAAGGACTCGCGTCTTTCAGGAAAAGGTAACCATCATGACCAGCTGTGAGCAAAAGGAAAATTGACTGGGTAATGGAAGAAGGAAGTTACAGACCAACAGTAGAAATCAAGATGTTAGATTTTAAGCATTTTTTTTTGCTTGCTTTGTCATATATTCTTATATATTAACCAATTTATGTCCCCTATCTTGTTTTTACATGCTAGTTTCTATAATGAGTATTCAAGGTGGTTAGCCTTATAGTTTAATCTTAAGATTACAAATCATAAAAAATGATTTTGACTGAAACAGAAGGGGAATAAAGACAGTATCACAGAATAATGAATAAAAGAATGTTGGGAGTTTAGGTGAATACAGGATTTTGTGCCATTTTTGTCATTTGAAAGTTGAGTATGGTGCATTTCAATATTGACTTGTCAAAGGAGTAGAGTGTGCCAGATTGTATCAAATCAACATGATTTACACCCTGACCTATACTTGCATCTGTGTCACAGTGGGGAAGCTTCAGAACTACAGTTTTAAGATTCCACTGCTAGCAGAGTTCCAGGTTAAACTTTGCCAATAAGAAGGATGGATGTACACAGTGGAATACTACTCAGCCATAAGAAAAGATGAAATACTGCCATTTGCGACAACATGGATGGACCTTGAGAATATTATGCTAAATGAAATAAGTCAGTCAGAAAAGCTAAGAACCATATGATTTCACTCATTTGCAGGATATAAAACTGAAACTTGTGGATACAAACACCAGTGGGGTGGTTGCCAGAGGGAAGGGGGTGGGAGGCACACAGTGCAATATATAGATCTTGTATTTTAGAAATCTGCACCTGAAACCTATATGATCCTATTAACCAATGTCACTCAAATAAATTTAATAAAATAAATAAGTAAAGAAATGATAAAAAAAATAAAAGAAGGATCACATGTTATTGTATTTGGAAAGCAGAATAGAGGTAGAAACTATTATCCAGCAGCATTAGTGAGAGACTCTCGGGAAATTGCAAACGAATTTGCAGTAGACTTAGAGTGAGCTCCTGTGAGGCAGCTGAGATCATCATCAGTGGCTTGTGCAGACTCATGCACTTCCATATTTCCTGAAAGCCAAGAGTGTTATTTCTGACTTCTACTTCTCTAGCATTTTCAATGGTTATTTACTACTCTAATTTCCTATATTAAACTCCTTTCTACTTGAGATGCTTAGGATGGCATCTGTCATGCTGACTTAATTTCTGATGGATACAGTCATGGATCTGTCTTAGGCTGAAAAAAAAGTCTTTGGAGAATTAGGAACAGAAGTCATTATTCGGGGTGGGCAAAAGTACGTTTACTGTTGTGAGCACGTGAGACAGAGTTTATTCTTGTATTACTGTTTATTAATTATTGTATTATTTTCCATATGAACAACTCTAATCCTACTTTTTCCCACTCCATATTACATCAAAATGATACTTGAAAATTTGTTAGGAAGGTGATACATCAGGTGTTAAAAAGTTACCTAGAAAGTCCAACGCGTGATTTTTCCTAAAAATGGAATAGGTTGTTGTTTCTTTAGTTTAGCACCAAATGAAGTGACTGGCTAGCTCATAGAAGCCCTGTTATATGAAAAGCACACAACTTTAAACACTGGAATCTCATTGGAAAGAAATAGCTGCTCATTTTGAGAGGCAAGCCTGAACTGGGACCAGCCCATGTAACATCATGCTTCTCACCTTATATTTGCTCTAGGATATATGCTTACTGTAATGGTAAACTGTCCACATTATTTGAATTTCTATTCATATTTTCTGTCTGTCTCTTCCTCTCTCTGTCCCCCTCCTTCCCTCCCTCCTGTCATCCTCAGTCTTTCTCACTGTCACTATCACTCTCATAAAAACATAAAAATTGAATTTGCCTAAATGTGCATATAATTTATATAAAATAAATTACCTGTTCCTTACCCTTTTATTTGTCCCCTTGAATTATGTATTTCTAGTATTCAATATGAACATATTATACACCTCAAAAAATGCTAGTTTTCTATGGTGTGACCTACAACATGTCTTTTATTCTCAGCTTCCTGATTAAGTTCAGGTAACAAACAATTCAACACTCTCATAAGTAAACCTCTAATACAATTATATATACTATATAGGTCTTGAGTTTTTGGTGAGTAATCAGTTTTTGTAAACCACAGCAAAGTGCCCTAAAGTAAAAACTCTAGATCACTAATATGCTTATATTTGAACTTGGGACTCGAGTTCCCACTGAGGCTGTCTCAAGACTCGTGAAGGGTCTCAGAATTTATACCACCTGCAAGCTAATAAGTTAGTCTGCTCCAATGATACTATCTGAAAGCATGAGACTCCTGTGTCAGAGTTAAATGAAATTACTACTCACAGCACTGCAAGCAGTATGAGCATCAGAATATTTGCATCAGTTCTCTTTTCCCCACATTCCATAGGGACAATAAATGGGCCTATATGGATGTCTGCACAGAGGGTTGCATTTCAGAAGAGCAATGCTGAGATTAGAGAATTTCAATCATTTTATAAAGGGTGGTAAGCATGCCTTCCCTTTGATCTGGAGGGAGATAGTACTGTGTTTATTATACTGGACAGTAAGTGAACCTGCCCTTTCCTCCAGAGAGAGCCACTATTTCTTCTTCCAAGCTTATTCATTATACAAACATCCTTGAAAAGATAGTCTAGAACAAAGGCACTTAAAATCTCTGTTTGCAAAAAGTGCAGAAATGTGAAAGATCCATGGAGAATTGTCCTAACAGACCTGCCTTTGCAGTCTGAGGTTGATCTCTCATTGTGATTTATTTTCCACCCCTGAGATAGGTATTATCAATACATTGCCTCCTGAAATGTTTTTGACTTGGGGGTTATTGTATCAGAGACATATAAGAAAAAGTATCTCATTGTTTTAAATAATGGGAACTCTCATAAATAAATGCACTAAGGGAGCAGTAGTTCTCACTTTCACTGCCCTGATGCAAAACCAAAGTGCAGGAAACAAAAGAGTGTGGCCAAGATTCACTTTGTCCCTTTATGGCATCTGGACACATTCTCTTCATCAATTTATAACAAATGTGCCTGAGAGCACCTACCCTCATGTTCTCTCCTTTTCCCACCCTTACCTTTTAGGAATCCAGCCTAAGTCGCCTTCCCATCCTTACTTCTTAGGAATCTAAGTTAGGACCCAGGGAAAGCACTTGACCTTCCCCTCTCCACCCACCCACCCACGAGCATATATGCCGGTTCTCTCTTTCCCTTTCCTCTTAGTAATCCAGCAGAGAATCATTTCATGTGGCCTTCTCTCAGATCTGATTCCTGAGTGCAAACAGGCAGGAACCTTCCCTTCCTTAAATCTTAGGAATTCAGTGGAGGGCTCCCTTCCACTTGGTCCTCACTTGAGGCTCACTCCCTAAATGCACATATATGGAATCCATTGAACTTTTTTATTGGGGATCCTGTGTGGGACCCTTTCCTTGGCCTTCTCTATGGCCTGATTCAAGAAGTGCACATATGTTGCTGGACTTCCTCTTCATGCGTATGTGGATAAGACAGAACCCGAGAGCAATCAGTGCCTGCTTGTTTTACTATGTGCTAGAACTGTTTCCATAGTCGACCTTGGTGGATATATTTATTTATTTTTCTTGATTGAATTTAGAGAGAGAGGAAGGGAGAGGGAGAGAGAGATAGAAACATCGATGAGAGAGAACATCGATTGGCCACCTCCTGCACAACCCCCACTGGGGATTGGGCCCACAACCTGGGCATGTGCCCTGACTGGGAATCGAACCAGTGACCTCTTGGTACATGGGTTGATGCTCAACCACTGAGCCACACTGGCCGGGCTTGGTGGATATTTATACAAGGGAAAACCCCAGTGTCCCCTTTTATCTTGAATTTCTGAGATTTGTTTGGATTTGTGCTAAAACTTTCCATTCCTAAACACAGCTTATTTTACCTAGGAGGATCTGGAGCTGAGGCTGTGGGGAGCAATCCAATCTGTTATTGAAATGTAGCACCCACCCGGCTGGTGTGGTTCAGTGGTTGAGCATCGACCCATGCACCAAGAGGTCGCCAGTTCGATTCCTGGTCAGGGCACATGCCCAGGTTGTGGGCCTGATCCCCAGTGGGGGCATGCAGGAGGCAGCCAATCGATGTTCTCTCTCATTGATGTTTCTGTCTCTCTATCCCTCTCCTTTCCTCTCTCTCTAAATTCAATAAAGAAAAATAAATAAATAAATGTAGCACCCATTGGCATCTCATCCTGAAATTTTGCAATCTGGATCTTCTTTGCTTAGTTAATACCCACCTAATTAATCTCTCTGCCTTAGGAGTACTTCCAAAATGCAATGCAAAACTCAAATTCTAGATCTCAATGACTAATTCTACACGATATAAAACATCAAATGCCGACAAGTGTCACAGGTCAGAGACAAGGAACAAGTCATTATAATAAATCGTTGCCATCTCTTGAGAATCTGTGGATTTGTGAGCAGTGTGGTTTCATGTTATAGGGACAGGGAAGTTCATGCTCAATATCAAGGATTTACAACCTGGTCTAGATTACAGAACATACACCCTAGGACATGAACATTAGAGTTGAGGGAGCCCCTGTTGAAGGAGGCTTTTTTTCAGGTACACTGAGCACAACTGGAATACCTCGTAATCACTATGGGGAAAAAAACACATAAGTAGGAAATTTAATGAAAATGAAAAGCAGGATATACAAATGAGAGGTGACCTTGACTAGATTTATTTCAGGAGTCCACTGGCACACCACTCTTCTACCACAGAGCCCTGGCAGCCTTGTGAGATAACCAAAACAAAGGAGACTGGCATGAAACAATGCCTCCAGCATTCAGGGAACAAGCCATGCTATTTGTGAACTCAAGCCTTCTTGGTTTGGGGCATTTTCTTTAGCCTTGTTTTTTTCTCTTCTACAACAAATATTTTTGGAGCAAATGGATAGCTTATTTTGACAGGAAATGGGATCATTGCTTTGCCGGTTGATGGCAATGTTCAAGGTCAGCTTCTGAGTAAAGGAAAGTCAGCCCCAGCAGACAGATATCTATGTGCTGCTTCAGGGGACATGCAGACTGTGGAAGTGCACAGCTACATCATTCTGGAAATAAAATCGGGATATATTTTACGATGATCAATTTCCTTCTCCACATAACAGACAGCGATATTACTTTTTCTAATTTTCACTGAAACAGAGAAAAAGCCCTCATTACATGCTGGGCATGCAAATCAGGTCACAATGATTTTTATAATAATGTGAGCATTTGTATGAGTTCTCACATCAGCACTGCAAGACTGTCTGCCCCTCCTCCCACAGGGCTCACCCCAGCATCATCCCACCCCTGGTGTACGGTCAAAGGCCACTTACTGGAATGTTGTATTCTGTGGGAACATTGTCTGATGTAGAAACGCAAATATAAACTGAGGAATTCTGCATCCACCACTGGAAACAGATGCCAGACAGCTCACAGCGAAACCAGAGACTAACACCCGTGCACAGAAATCTGGGGAGACTGTTCCCAAAACTGACCTTGGCCCTGCCAAGGTGACTCACCATAAGTACTACACCCAGAGCTATATTTGACTCCACACTATCCTACCTCACGGTGTCACTGTTAAAAACCAGGTACTTTCAACAGTCCCAACCAGTGCTTTCATTCCTATTTATTGATACAGCAATACCTTTGCTGGTACAGGTTTTCTTTTGCTTCCCGTTGTTATTTGGGAATTGAGAGCTGAGAAGGGTATAAGAGTGTAGAGATAAAATACTCTCTCTCCTTCCACTGTCACAATCAGCTGTGACTACCACATATGATCATAGGTCATTATAAACTGTTATAAACTACATTATAATCTGTTGTTTTATTATTAATATGCAGCCATTCATCTCAGAGCCACCCCATGGTGTTTGAGTTATTTAATCATAGGACATTTTGAGATGCAGCCTTTTTGCTTAGAACCCCATGCATCAGAGATTCTGGCTGGTTGTTTACCAAACCCATTTCCTGTCATTCACATGCACCTTTTCCCACCTCCCTTGCATCCCTTGCAGCAGGGGGGGCATGTGGATGGATATTATAAACACCACTTCCAGGTCCAACACAACAGATCTGTTGCGCTCTCCTCCACTTTCTTCTGGTAGACAGAAAAAAGAAAACCCAGCAGGAGGTAGCAGTGCTGTGAGAAGGAGGAGGCTGGTCCCTGCATCATCCACTGAAGCCACCCACCAAACACCCACGTTGAACTGTTGCACGAGCCAGTACTACGCCTGAGTTACAATGACTAAGCCAGTAACATTTGGGGGTTGGTCGTTACAGTGGTTAACCTTCCCAGTCTTATATATCCTGGTAGTTTAAAGCCTTATTTAGACTTTAGTTATCACTCTAAATTCCTTCCTACTGCTCTCTAACCAGTTCATTTATAAAAGGTTTTCTAAGAATGTGGAACTCCAAATGGGGAAAGAGTCAGATCCCATATAGAGCTTTTCTCTGAAGACTATTGGCTTCTTAGTTAATTTTCTGCTATGTCTTTCCTGACAAACTGCCTCTTCCTTCCAAAAGCATGGGAGCTGGGTCCTGGCCAGGTGGCTCAGTTGGTTGGAGTGTTGTCCCATACACCAAAAGCTTGTGGGTTCAATTCCTGGTCAGAGCACATACATAGGTTGCGGGTTAGACCCCTGGTCAGTGAGATTGGGGCACGTATGAGAGGAAGCCAATCTATGTTTCTCATCTCTCTCTCTCTCTCTCTCTCTCTCTCTCTCTCTCAAAATCAGTGAGAACATATTCTTGGGTGAGAATCTTTTTAAAGAGCTTAGGAGCTGGAATTCTCACAATCTCTGGTGGCTGGATATATCATCAGTTTCTTAGCAGAAATAAAGAAAATTATCTTTGGAAGACTGTACTTTAAACTCCAAAAATTACTTTAGTTAAAGTTATCTGATATATAATATCATAATATCACATAAACCAAAGAACTTATATGTATATATGCATAACCAATGGACATAGACAACAGTGCGGATAAGGCAGGGTTTTCTGACTGGGAGAGGGATGGAAGATGTCAATGAGGGGAAAGGGAGGACATCTGTAATACTTTCAACAATAAAGATAAATTAAAATACACACAGAAAGAAAATACCATGAAAGAATGTTGACAAAAAGATTCACAAAGAGTCTAGATATTGGCATTGAAAGCTATATTGGCATTATTAAAGAAATAAAAGTACAGTTAAAATTACAACTATGATTAATTATATTATTTTTCAATAAATAGTTATCTACCATCCCTTTCACCTTGAAAGGTGTATACTTGCCCAGCGCATTGATGCTGAACTTCCCCGTGTGACTTGCTTTGGCCAATAGAAAATAGGTCGAAGGTTTGCAAGTTCCAAATCTAGGTCTTAAGACGCATTGTAGCCCTGGCTGGTTTGGCTCAGCAATTAGAGCGTCGGCCCACGAACCAGATAGACCTGGGTTCAGTTCCCGCTAATGGCACGTACCTTGGTTGCAGTTTGTCCCCGGCCCCAGTTGGGGTCCTGTGGGTGGCAGCCAGTCGATGTGTCTCTCTCACGTCGATGTGTCTCTCTCTTTTTTCCTCCCTCTCTCCCTCCCGCTCTATCTGAAGATAAATGCAAAAATGTCCTCGGGTGAGGATAAAAAAAAAAAGGCATTGTACATTTCCACCACCACCCCTCTGGGAAATGTAGATGCCTGCCATGAGAATAATATGCCCTAGGTAGCCCCTACCCACTAAGCGTGTGTTTCAGAATGATATACATGAGAATACCTTAATTTTTCCCAGCTTTATTTAAATATAATTGACATATAACATTGTGGAAGTTTAAGGTGTACAATGTATTTGATACATTTATGTATTGCAAAATAATGACCAATAATAATGTTAATAATAATATACCATTAGCCAAGACCCCCATCCCATCATATAGCTGCCATTTCTTTTTTGTGGTAAGAGCAGTTAAGATCTACTCTCTTAGCAACTTTCAAGTATATGATATGGTATTATTAGCTATAATCACCATGCTGTACATTAGATCCCCAAACTTGTTAATCTTATAACTGAAAAATTTTCTCATTGACCAACATCTTTCCTGGTAACCACTAATCTATGCTATGTTTCTCTGACTCTGGCATTTTTAGATTTCACATATAAGTTAGAGTATATGGTATTTGTCTGTCCCTGTTTTCATAATGCCCTCAAGTTTCATCCACGTTTTGCAAATGGCAGGATTTCCTTCTTTTTCATGGTTCTCACTAGGACTTCCAGTACTAAGGTGAATAGATGTGGTGAGAGTGAGAACCCTTGTCTTGTTTCTAGTCTTAGAGGAAGGCCTTCAACCTTTCACCATTGAGTATGATTTAGCTGTGGGTTTATCATGAAATAATGTTGCATTTTGTCAAATGCTTTTCCTGTATCTAACAGTATCTTTACTTTTTGTTCTATTAATGTGGATTTGTGTATGTTAAACCATCCTTCCACTCCAGGGATAAAACCTGCCTGATCATGGCGTATGATATTTTTAACGTTTGGTCATATTTTGTTGAGAATCTTTACATCTATATTTATCAGGAATATAGGTCTATAGTTTTCTTGTATTGTCTTTATCTGACTTTGGAATCACAGTAATGCAATCTTGTAAAATGAGTTTGGGAGTTTACTTCTCTTCAATTTTTTGGAAAAGTTTGAGAAGGATTGACATTAATTCTTCTTTACATGTTTGGCAGAATTCACCAATGAAAGCATCTGGTCCTGGGCTTTTTGTATTGGGAAGTTTTTGATTACAGATTCACTGTCCTTGTTATTTGTCTATTCAAATTTTCTATTTCTTCATGATTCAATCTTGGTAAGTTGTATGTTTCTAGGAATTTTTCAGTTTCTTCTAGGTTATCCAGTTCATTGGTATATAATTGTCTATAGTACTCTCATGATGTTTTGTATTTCTGTGGTATCAGCGTAATGTCTCCTATTTCATTTCTGATTTTATTTGAGTTCTCTGTTTTTTTTTCTGAGTTAGTCTAGCTAAAATTTGTCAGTTTTGTTTATATTTTCAAAAACAGTTCTTAGTTTCTTTGATCTTTTACATTGTTTTTTTTCTGGTCTCTATTTCATTGATCTCTGCTCTCATCTTTGTTATTTCCTTTCTCTGCTAACTTTGGTCATAGTTTGTGCTTCTTTTTCTAGTTCCTTGAAGAGTAAAGTTATTTAAGATTTTTATTTTTTATTTAGATACAATTGACGTATTTCTTGTTTCTTTCTTTTTTTTAAATCCTCACCCAAGGATATTTTTCTATTTATCTTCAGATAGAGTGGGAGAGAAGGAGGGAGAGAGAGAGAGAGAAACATTGATGTGAGAGAGACACATTGATTTGTTGCCTCCCCCATGACCCCGACCAGAGCTGGGGATGAACTGCAACTGAGGTACGTGCCCTTGACCAGAATTGAACCCATGACTCATTGGTCCATGGGCCGATACTCTACAGCTGAGCCAAACCGTCCAGGGCAAGGAGCATATTCTTTAATCTCCATATATTTGTATATTTTTCAGCTTTCCTCCTGTTATTGATTGGTAGTTTCATACCATTGTGGTTGGAAAAGATACTTGGTATGATTTCAAACTAGTTTTTTCTTTTTTATTTTCTTAAAACTTGTTTTGTGACCTATCATGTGATTTATCCTGTTGAATGTTCTGTGTGTGCTCACAAGATTGTGTATTCTGTTACTGTTGGATGGAATATTCTGTATACAGGGTGGGGCAAAAGTAGGTTTGCAGTTGTTCACATGGAAAATAATACAATAAGTAATAAATAATAATACAAGAATAAACTCTGTGTTTTGTATACTCACAACTGTAAACTTACCTTTTCCCCACCCTGTATATCTGTTAGTTTCATTTGGTCTTCAGTATGATTCAAGTCCAAAGTTTCCTTGTTGATTTTCTGCCTGAATGATCTATTCATTATTGAGAAGCACCAAAAATCTATGGCTGGAAGGGTAAGTGTCTTTTTCCATATAAGACCAGTCTGTGAAGACTGGGAGAAATGGCTATATTGCCCAATGTGCAGTCCCTTACACAGAGAGTAAAGGAAAATGAAGAAATAAGGAAATGAGTCCAAGTAAATAGATAAATCTCTAGAAACCAACCCTAATAAAATAGAGATATGTGAATTACCTGAAGGAAATTTAAAAAAATATAAAGATGCTCACTGGAGTTAGGAGAACAATGTATGAACAAAATGTGTGTGTATGTGTGCGTGTGCACGCGCACATGCACACGCACGCACACACACACACACACATGCATATAACTCCTACCCAAAACTCTAATTTGTAACTGCTTAAGATGAACACAAATTCTGAATTAGTATTTTCACAACCTCAGCAGTGTGATATATTCAGTAAAAGGGAAGGCAAATATTGACATTATGGTACTGAAGTGCTGAGCCATGCTTTTTACTTGTATTTACTTATGTGATGCTCACAACAACCTGATGAGGAAATTTCTATTATTAATTCCATTTTAATATGAGGAAGTGAAGGCACAGAGAGCATTATTAACTTTCCCAACATAACAGAGCTAATAAGGGGTGGGGGGGCCTTCAGAGATTGTAGGCTTAATTGCTATGTTCTACTACCTCACCAGGCTGCATCAACAACTAATGGGTATGTGGTATCCATTTGTGACATGGGGTCCTCACCTATAAATGGTTGTTCTTTCATTCTCTGTGGAAGACCACTTATTTCACATCTTATCATAGTAGTTGTAAGAGCATGTGACTGGAAGCATATTTATTTTTTAATCTCTTGCTCATATGTTTTTAGAAAAACTTCTCCAGCTTGTGTGTTAAGACACATCTCTGTCGTCTTTAGTTTAAGTTTTCTTTCCCAGTTAGAGTTTGTTCTTCATGAGGTCAGGAACCATGTCTTCTATTTCCCTTCAATCTCCCAGATTCATGGCATGATTGTAGGTCATAATAATGGAATAACATTGGTTTATTCATGAATACTTTTTTATCCATAAACCATGACTGACAGTCAGTTTTCTACAATTTGCATAAAAATATTTTTTTCAGACAAGTGTCCATTATATGACAAGGAAGCAACCTGAATAAAACATAGTTATGCTGCTATTGAGGAACTTATAATATAATAGGAAAAGGCATATGTAAGCAAATTATGGAGTGATGTGATATAGAGCAATTGTTAGGATTCATTAATTGTGTGATGAGTAAATAAATTAGCTTCAGTGGGGATGGAGTGTTATAATCCTGATTTTGGTAAGAAATATCTGACTTATGCACTATTTGAACTGAAAGAAACTTTTTGGGATTACATTCTCTAATTCTTTATTTTATAGGTAGGAAACTGGAGTAATGGGATGTTCAGTGGGATTTTTCCTGTTAGTCCAGGCTTGCCCATGAAGGAAAACAGTTTGGTTAAAAAAAAAAAAAAAAAAAAAAAAAGACCCTATGAATTCATTTAATCTCAAGAAGGTCTTTCTATGAACATCATCTGCTCAAAGGCTTTTATAGACAACAGAATCAGCTCTACTACCATCATGCATCCTCTCAGTCCAGAATTGGCCAAGACCTAGAGATGGAAGGAAAGAGAGTCATGCTTGACAGTCTTTGGAGCATACAGGGTGACCAAAGAAAAGCGTTTACCTTCCCTCTCCAAGACTCTACTCCTAAATCCAAGTGCTGATAGTGATGGGTTTGTTCTAAGAGAATCACTTATAAGTATTGGCTAGTTTCAAAGAAAGGGATACTGGGCTTTCTCTTTCTACTTTCTCATTTGGAAGTCCTGGTACCATGGCTTAAGAGAACTTATTAGAGAGTTTTGGGAATAGTTTTACCGACATTCTCTGGAGGTTCACAGCATAGTGAATGGAAAGATTGATGCCACATTCTGATCTAGAGATTTCTGAAGATGGAAGTCCAACCACAGTGTTTGAGACCAGCAAGACTTCAAGAGATCATGGTATAGGAGGGTTTGAAAAAAATATTGAGGCACAGACATTGACTAGGGGCTTCCCAGGAAGAGCATAGCATCTTCTGGAAAGATGTCACAGTCAGTTCAGTCTATTATAAGAAATATACTATAGACCAAGTGGCTTAAACAACAGACATTTACTTCTCACAGTTCTGGAGGCTAGGAAGTTCAAGATCAAGATGTTGGCAGGTCTGGTGTGTGGGGAGGGTCTGCTTTCTCATTTGAAGATGGCTGTTATCTCCTTGTATCCTCACATGGGAGAGCAGAGCAGAGAGAGGAAGTGATGTCTTATGTCTCCTCTTGTAAGGGCACTAGTCCCATTCATGAAGGCTCCTCCCTTATGACCTAATCACCTCTCAAAAACCTCACCTCCTAATACCATCACATTGAAGGCTAGGATTTCAGCATATGATTTTTAAGAGACCGCACAAGTATTCAGCCCGTAATACCTGATGGGGATCCTGAAGGCAGTGAAGCTGGAGGTTGTCAGCCATCTGCAGCCCTTACTGAACAGCAAGTTCTTCCTTGAAAGGAGATCTAAACTGGCATGTCCCTGGCTCCCACACCTGATCCCACATTAAATTTCTGCATCCCTAGCTTTTCTGTTAATTTATAAGTGTAATAAGTGTTTTGTGATGCTTCATTAGATACTCATCAACTACTTCTATACAGCCAAAAAACCTGTGGATACCCAGCATGTTAAGCTGTTAAGAAGAGTCCATTTAGTAAACACGGAACTGGAATGTGTGACTTGACTCAGTTCTGTGCCACATTTCAGCTTTCCTGACAAAAAAGGAGGATCTTTAATTCATATTTATAGCTTCTCATTCCCTTTCCACCCCACAGACACAGACACAGACACACACACAAAATGCAGGGTCTGGCAGGGCACCTGCTGCCCTGGAGGGTCACAGTAAGTGTTGTGTTTAGTAGAATAACTGATAACAGAATGTTTTACCTTCTTCCCTTCCCTTCATTGTCAATGCAAACAGTCTTTATGCCACTTGCTATTGCTGGTGGTTCTGACTCTGGTTTTGAATTAAATTCATTTTGTCTGTTTTCTTCTTTACAAAAGGAAGATTAAAATCCCCAATAGTAAGGAATAATAAAAGAAATACTGAAAAGAAGAAATGCTGTATTAAAAAGAAAATTGAACTACCATTTTCTGGGACCTGCTACTCCAGTGATATCCCCAGAAAGATAATATTTTTTCCAGTACCCCACAGTGATGGCTAGGAGCAAGATGTGTTACAGATTGAGGGATCCAAACAGCCATATTGTTACTGGAGAAATCATTGGGCCAAATTTCCCCTTCACTAGTGGGAGTGGAGTCCTTGGGGTAGCTGAAATAAGCATTTTCAGAAACCCCCATGAGAGAATGAGATGTGGTAGAATATTTGTGTGGAGTTACATTTCTGGAGTTCCAAAGTCCCATGTCCCTTAGTTCAGCCCTAGAAAAGGGGCAGCTGTGGGTTTAGCAAAGCTAGAAGCAGGGCCAGTGTCCAGAACTTTTGTTTCATGGTGGAGTTGTGTCCGGCAGGGCAACAGGCTAGAGTTAGTCCATTGTATGGGTCCACATGGCTGTGGGCCACATGGGCAAATGCAGGGGAGTGCTCCTCCTGCAACAGGAGTCCCAAGAGGGCCAGAGGGCCAAGGGCCAAGAGCACAAACTTCCTTTGTTCATGGGCTTAAATATTCAGACTTTGTGCCCTTGAAGTGGCTTCGCCTATTCTGGCCAGTTATCTGTTTCTAGGCGTGATTGATAGGTAGGCACCTACCCATGTCACCCAGACCTTACTGGGCAGGCATCTAAGCTGCCTTTGTCCTGTCCCTTCCCCCATCAGTTAGCAGGGAACAGACTTGGAGAGTGTTAACTTCCGCTTCCTGGCAAAGCAGTATAAATGGCATGCCTATATTATTTAGTCTCCTCTTCACTCCTTTCCTGTTAATAATAACCAGATTATTGCAATGGTATCGAGATGTCAGCACAAATTTTGAAAAGGAGGAAGTGGAGAGGAAAGGAGGAAGGTAATACAAAGTAATTCTTCACCAAAATTTGAAATTTGGGAGGCTCCTCTGAGTAAATTTAATAACAATTTTCATTTTGTCAGTGGACTGAGAATAATTTTACTTCCAGGATCAAGATGTCTAAATACAATGGGGGAAGTCCAGCTGGTAGTTGAGATGTCAGGAACATTTAGCTGCCTAGGAAGAACCAGTCCTTTGCAAATTATCACTGTCAGTCAAGAGCATCCCCTGGTGATCACCCACAGGGTTAAGTCTGGCAAGTCATGGGGCTGCATGAAACCCAAATAAGTGAATAATAGTTGTTTCAAAGGATGTGGCTTCATTTGCAAAAGTGTCCACTGATGGATGCCTCTTAGTGCTAGGAGACAGCCATTGACTCCTGACTTCCTGAACATACCTGGGGAGAGCTACGAATGGGGAGGCTAAAACAAAGCCAGAGGGGGGCTTCCTGGGAGGCTTTTTGATGCAACTGATTGTGATGTTCTGCTGGATGATTTACTTGTTTCAAGTACATGATTAATGGAATAATTATTCATAATTAGGAAATGCCCAGAGAGCAAAAAACACAAACAATGTTCTGACTAGCTGTCAGTAATTGTCAGGCTCACACTAATAATGCCCAGGAGGTAAAAAGGTTCTGACATTTTCCTTTAACTTTATTAAGAATGTCACTTCCTAACAGCAAATCAGCTGCTATGGGCAGTGTTTATCTTAAAGATTATGTCACCTCAAAGCACCATTTCTCATGGCATCCCTTGCAGAGTACACAGAGGAGGCCTATAAGATATTAGTGCTGCCCTGGCCAGTTTGGCTCAGCAGTTAGAGCATTGGCCCGCGGCCCGGAGAGACCCGGGTTCGGTTCCCGCTAAGGGCATGTACCTTGGTTGTGGTTTGTCCCCGGCCCTGGTTGGTTGTGCGGGTGGCAGCCACTCGATGTGGCCCTTTCACGTCGGTGTTTCTCTCTCTCTCTCTTCCTCTCTCTCCCTCCTACTCTATCTGAACAAAAAATGAAAAAATGTCCTCGGGCGAGGATTAAAAAAAAAAAAAAGATATTAGTGCTAAATTAATTAGGGCCTTTCTAGTAGAAGCCTTTGTAAATAGTGTCCCTCTTCTCTTCTTCCTCATCTCTTCCTAAAATCATGTGTGCTGCTGGTCCTTTAAGAAGACACACTATGTTAGAGGAACAGAATCTGTTAGCTACCAGCTTAGCTTCTAATGAGAAAGCATTATAAGGCCAATCAACCCAGTTTTTATGAAATGGCTTTTCTTCTTGTGCAGTGTGTGTGTGTGTGTGTGTGTGTGTGTGTGTGTGTGTGTGTGTGGAGGGGGGGATCTTAACAGTTTTCCTGCTGTAGAAACTGCTCCATCTTTTTTTTTTTTTGGTTTTGTTTTCTTTGCTACAACTAATCAAAATACTGTCATACTCACCACTGCAGAGTATTGCAAATGGCAACGAGCCATAGAAAGATCCTGGTCAGAGTGAAGGACCGTTTGTAGCGGCAGTCACTAACTTCTCCAGTAGAATATCTTTGGGATTACAGCAACCAAGAAAGTCTAGACTCCCCTGCACAAGTGTCCAAAGAAATTAAACAGAGATGAGTGGAAGGCAGATAACAGGCCTCAAACACATTTTGCCGTTAGCATCCCCTTGTGCGTGTACTCGATAGGATTTTCAAGACTGTATGGCAGTCATGCTGGATGTAGATATTTGAGGTTTTTGCAGGTCTGGGAGCAAGAAAGGGAGGAGGTAGAGAGTGCACTGGTATAGAGCAATTCAATACAAACTAAATGTGGCAATTCAGGTCCTAGGAAGAGATAGGCCAAATTTTGTGCAAAGCTCATACAAAATGCTTACACTTGGTTTGTCTGAGAGAACCTAAAACTAGAGTTCAATTCCATAATTTTCTCCCAAAGTTGGTCACTTTTGCTCATGCCAAGCTAAAACACAAAATAAAAAGTGATAAATGATAAGGTAGCCTGTTGCTACCAGGGCTTTGGGAAGAATAAATTTGTCATTTTAACAAGTCTAGTCACTCACTAGTCGAAGTATGGTACATGGTCCAGTATCACTTGGGAATTTGTTAGAATTGCAAAATGCTGGGCCCCACCACAGAACCACCAAATCAGAATCTGCATGTTAACAAGATACCCATGGAATTTCTGTGACATTGCAGTTTGGAAAGCCCTATCTAAGGCACTTTTTAATGTTACCTCTGCAGTTTAGAAGGGATGAAGATGCATGCTGGACTTCCTAAGCAAAAATAAATCTATTTAATATATTATTTAACATTTTAAGTTTATTTTTTATTGTTGACAGTATTACAATGTCCCATACTTTCCCCCCTCTTCCACCCTCCACCCAGACCCCATCCCACCCCAGGCCTTCCACCACACTGTAGTCTGTGTCCATGGGCTATGCATATATACATATATGTTCTTTGGTTAATCTCTTGCTATCACCCCCCACCCTCCTCCCTCTGAGATGTGTCAGTCTGTTCCATATTTCCATGCCTCTGGACCTATTTTGTTCATTAGTTTATTTTGTTCATTAGATTCCACATATAAGTGAGAACATGTAATACTTGTCTTTCTCTGGCTGACTTATTTCACTTAGTATAATCGTCTCCAGGTCCATCCATGCTGTTGTAAAGGCCATATATGACAAACCTACAGCCAACATCATACTCAGTGGACAAAAACAAAAAGTGTTTCCCTTAAGAATAGAAATAAAACAGGGATGTTCACTTTCACCACACTTATTCAACATAGAACTGGAAGTCCTAGCCACAGTGATCAGACAAGAAGGAATAATAAAAGGCATCCAAATTGGAAAGGAGGAGGTAAAATCGTCATTATTTGCAGATGACATGATATTATACATAGAAAACCCTAAAGACTCTACCAAAAAACTACTAGATTTAAGCTTTTTATAGATAATTAGTTTCTTTTTAAAACAATTTGATTCCCAAAGTTTTGAAAACACAAGTTGAAATGTTGTTCTATGGGGATGACAAGATTCAGACTTTTCCATAGCAGGGTAATGTTTTGAGTGTGCTGTGGGCTATATTGAGAACAACTCTTATAAGCCCAAAAGTTACATGAAATTTTATAAATGGTAGGAATCCTTTTTCTTTTGGGGGCATCAAGCATGCAAATTCATGGTGCTGCCCACTTTACCTCACAGGGCTCTGAAATTGTTTTGATCACATTAAGGAGAAATTATTATTGACACAAAGCAGCTTCTTTTTAAAAACGAGGGTACATTGTACAGGGTAGTATAACCAGTCTCCAAGGTCCAAATATTAAGGAACAAATGTTAAAGGACATTCCATCCAACAGCAGCAGGATACAGATTCATCTCAAACACACATGGAGTATTCTCCAAGATACATCATGTATTAGGTCACTAAACAAGTTTGAACAAATTTAGGAAGACTGAATTCATGGCAACTGTTGTTTCTAACCACAGTAGTATGAAACTAGGAATCAACAACAGGAGGAAAACTGGAAAATTCGCAAACTGTGCATGTTAAATGACATACTCATGAATAACCAGTGGGTGAAAGAAGAAATCAAAAGGGAAATTAAACAATATCTTGAGATAAAAAAAAAACAAACCTGAAAACACAACATGCCAAAATTGATGGGAGGTTGCAAAAGTAGTCCTAGAAGGTAATTTTTTAAGAATGTTTTTATTGATTATTTTAGAGAGAGAGGAAGGGAGAGAGAGAAACATCAATGTGAGAAAGAAACATCAATCAGCTGCCTCCTGCACCCCCCCCCCGTACTAAAGATCGAGCCTGCAACCCAGGCATGTGCCCTGACCAGGAATTGAACCAGGACCCCTCAGTCCATAGGATGATGCTCAATCCACTGAGTTACACCTGGTGGGCCTAGAGGGAAATTTATAATGATAAATGCCTACATGAAGAAAAAAATAAAGATCTCAAATAAACAGCCTAAATCTACACTTCAAAGAACTAGGAAGAAAAAGAAAAAAGCTAAGCCCACAGTTAACAGAAAGAAGGAAATAAAGATAAGAGCAGAAGTAGAAAATAGAAAAGCAGTAGAAAAGATTGCAAATAAATTTTGTTTTTTGAAAAGATAAACAAAATTGATGAACTTTTAGTGAGCCAAACTAAGAAAGAAGAAAAGACTCCATCAAGTACAATTATAAATGAAAGAGAAGACACTACAACGGATCCTATAAAAGTACAAAGGATTACCCTGGCCAGTTTGGCTCAGTGGTTAGAGTGTTGGCCCGCAGACCGGAGAGTCTCGGGTTCAGTTCCCGCTAAGGGCATGTACCTCAGTTGCAGTTTGTCCCGGGCCCTGGTTGGGGTCGTGTGGGTGGCAACCAGTCGATGTGTCTCTCTCAAATCGATGTTTCTCTCTCTTCCTCCCTCTCTCTCTCCTGCTCTATGTGAAGATAAATGCAAAAATGTCCTTGGGTGAAGACAAAAAAAAAAAAAAGTACAAAGGATCCAAAGGATCATGAGACTACTATCAACATTTATAGGTTAACAAATTACATAACTTAGAAGGAATGGATAAATTTCTAGAAACATGCAACCTACCAAGACTGCATCATAAGAAGAAATAAAAAAAATCTGAATAGTCTTATAACTAATAAGGGGATTGAGTTAGTAATCAAATATCTTCTAACAAAGAAGAGTTCAGGACTAGATGACTTCACTGGTAAATTCTCTCAGACATAAAAATTTGAAGAGGAGGGGATGCTTTCAACCTTATTTTACAAGGTCAACCTTACCCTCATACCAAAACCAAGCAAGGATAATACAAGAAAAGAAAATTACAGGGCAATATCCCTGATGAACATAGATGAAAAACTTGTCAACAAAATATACTAGCAAACCTAATTCATCAGCACATTAAAAGGATCATATACCATGATTAAGTGGGATTTATCCCTAAGATACAAGGCTAGTTCAACAAATGAAAATCAATAAATGTGATATAACACATTAACAGAATCCAGGATGAAAACCATATTATCAGAATGATACCATTATAACAACCTGGTTATTAATTAATAAGAAAGGAGTAAAAGGAAGACCAGATAATATAGGGATACCATTTGTACAGCTTTTCCAGGAAGTTGCAGTTTAACACTCTCCAGGTCTGTTCCCTGCAGATAGATGGAAAAGGGACTGGACAGAGGCAGTTTAGACGCATGCCCAGTAAGGTCTGGTGACATGGGAAGGTGCTTGTCTGTCAGTCACACCTGAAAACAGGTAATTGGCCAGAATAGGTGTGCCCACTGCAAGCACAGGAAGATTTTATATTTCAACTCCTGAACAAAGGGGTCCCCACCCTCTTGGCTCTCTTGCTCTCTTGCTGCTCCCATCTGACTCCTGACTTGTGAGGCTCTCATGCTCTGCACTCGCCCACATGGCCCACAGCCATGTGGATCCCCACACACAATGGACTAATGGACTGTGATTAGCCTGATGCTACACCGGACCCAGCTCCACCATGGAACAAAACTTTGAACACTGGCCTTACTTCTAGTTCTGCTAAATTCCCAGATACCCCTCTTCCAGTACTGGTTTAAGAGAAACGGGATTTTTGAAACCAAGGAATGTAACTTCAAGCAAATAAATCTTTTTACCACATCTCATTCTCCTGTGGAGGCCTCCAGAAATGCTTATTCCAGTGGCACCCCAAGAACTCCACTCTCACTAGCAATGGAGAAAGGCAATCCACACAATTCTCCAATAACAAGAATAGATGCAGAAAAGGATTTGACAAAATACAACATCTTTTCATGATAAAAAAAAACTCTCAGTAAAGTAGATACACCTCAACAAAATAAAGGCCATATATGACAAGCCCACAGATAACATCATACTTAAGGGTAAAAAGATAAAAGCTTTTCCTCTAAGATCAGGAACTAGACAAGGGTGTCCACTTTCACTACTTCTATTCAACATAGTACTGGAAGTCCTAGACAGAACAATTAGATAAGAAAAAATAAAAGCATCCAAATCATAAATGAAGAAGTACAATTGTGTTTGTTTGCAGATGATATGATCTTACATATAGAAAACCCTAAAGACTCCACACACAAAAATTATTAGAACTGATAAAGTAATTCAGTAAAGTTGCAGGATATAAAATCAACATACAGAAATTAGTTGTATTTCTATACACTAAAACAAACTATCTGAAAGATAAATTAAGAAAGCAATCCCATTTATAGTAACATCACTATAATAAAATACTTAGGAATAAATTTAACCATGTTGTTGGAAGACCTACACCCTGAAAACTATAAGACATTAATGGAAGAAACAGAAGAAGACACAAATAAATGAAAAGATATCCTGAGTTTTTGGAGTGGAAGGATTAATATTGCTAAAATGACCATACTCCCTAAAGTGATCTACAGATTCAATGTAATCCCTATCAAAATTCCAATGGCTTTTTTCACAGAAATAGAAAAAAATATTTAAAAATATATATATATATATTTATGATTTAAGTATTTTTCCCAACAGGAATAAATCCTGGACAAGTTGCTACCACCATTTCTCATTTTTAAATGCTTATCTTTATGTTAACTGTTAAGAAATTATCTAGGTACACCGAATAATATATGACTAGCATTATTTTAAAAGGAAAATGTGCTGTCATAATGTAATATGTAAGAAAGAATATTAACAACCACACATGCTACAGAATTGCAAAGAAGAGAATAATACTTTCCTATTGCTACATTCTATCTCAGCCTCTAAATTTTTATCATAAATTGAGTTGAGATTAAGTTAGCATCAGACCTCATAGGGTAGAAGTGGAGTCAATGCACTTCTCTGTTTTCAATAAAATGGTGTGGGGTGGGCATGTGTTACTTGGCTTTCCTTGAATGCCTCCTGACCCCATTTAGTCCTCTCCCCTAAAGGGCCCAGTTGACTCCAAGTTGACTTCACACTTATGATGCTTTATGTTGTTCTTGAAAGCAACATTTGAACCCTCAAATAAAATAAGTTTTGTAAGACTATGAAGAATCAGACGGCAAATTTTAAAGAAATGATTCTTTGCCAATGGTTCAGGGAATACATACTATTTGCCATGTAGTCATGTAATAGTGATTCTTTGAACCAAAATTACAGATGGAATGTTTTTACCTAAGTTTCATGAAAAACATAAAATCTAGGGAGAAATGGCTGTGGGAAATTCTAGGGGTGGTTGATAAAGGAGCAACTGTGAGTTAATTCTTTCTAAGTAAATATTTCCCATTCCTATAGCCATTACTTACCTACTTGCTTGTGTCCAAAATATTAATAAGATACAAACATTTCTATCACATAATGAAAGAGAATTCAAAGACTCTTATGAGAGCTAATGCAACTAATTTGTAAATAATTGAGATCAAAATATTTTATGACAGTGGGTCTAAATAAGGGTAAAATATAAAAGAAAGACTGTGCTTGAATGAGATGATCATGAATTGTCAAAGAAAGAGAGTTCATGGACTCCAGCATGTATTTTTTCTGTTTTATAATTTTGCCCGGGACCACCTGGCCACCAAGAAGTGGTAAAGATAGAATTCTCAGGATGATAAAGGCATAACTGCGACAAAAGCACCCATGGGATTTTTATCCTCAAAGCAGCTGCCCAAATCTAAAAGACTTGAGATTCATCAGTGGCAATGATGTTGGGTGGAGAGGAAGAGATATGTCAGCAAAGCCTGAGGAATCTAAACGTTGGGAATGTTGCCCTCCCTAATTCTCTAACAAATCTATATTCCTACTTTTGCTCTTGGCTCATACCTTTTTTCTGAATACACCACTCCCAACTTCTGAAGGAAACCATTTAAGGCTTATCCCAAGGTTTAAGAAATATTTGTTGATAAAGATCTTGCTTTTATCTGAGTCTATATTGATGGATCAGGTGAAGAAATGACTAAGGGAATACAGAGGCAAAAGCCAAGAAAATGGAAAAACTTTTTCCTCTGGGTCATATGTAAAAATACCTTGGTTCACCTATAAAAACACATATATATTGCATCTACTAAGATGTCAGCTCCATACAGACTGCAAGCCAAAGCAGGCAGAACTTCTTCCTTTCAAATATATTTTAAGCTGCATATCTATTTTGTGAGATCCTTCATTCTTTTCTTTTTTTCAAATTGAATTTATTGGGGTGACATTGGTTAATAACATTATATAGGTTTCAAGTGTATAATTCTATAATACATCATCTGTATATTGTATTGTGTGTTTACCACCCCAAGTCAACTCTTTCGTCACCATTTATGCCCCCATACCCTCTTCTACCCCACCCCTCACCTTTTCCCTCTGGTAATCACCATACTGTTTCTGTGTCTATGAGCTTTTTAATTTTTTTCTTAATCCCTTCACCTTTTCAACCCAGTAAGATACTTTATTCTTAAAGGCCATAATTCATTTTCACTGAAAAAATAATTTCATCCATAGTAAGATATATATGATTCCATCACACTGGGCCTTATGGCTTAGAGTGATGCTTCTTCCCATCTCAGGGGCTTTAGAAATTCCTCAGTGGAAGTCTGTGTTCATGGGCTTCCCTAAAAGGCAGAAGCTGAGACAAGTATTTTATTTTGGAATGTATTGGGAAATTCTTTAAGAGATAGTGAAGTGAGACAGGAAGGGAGGAAGCCGTTAACAGTAACTACTGTGAACAATTAGAACTTAGTCCTATTAGGAACCTCTGCCCTGCCCATCATTAGTTGAGAGCTACTGCTTAGGGTAGTAGCTCTCTTGGGCACTTTGTTCTGTCCACTACAGAGACTGAGCTAGCTCCAAGCAAAGCCCTCCAGCAGAGAGTAGCAAGTATTTACAATAAACAGCCTTTAGCATATAGATTTGAATGCCAAGGGTAGAGTGATAGGGCACTAACAGCATCAGTTATGGGGCTCAAATCAGTTAAGAACACACAAACTTCCATTACCCACCCAGAGCATTCTAGACTGCCATGACAGAGATCTTTAAAAGCCTCTCTTCTTCTGCAAGGCCACTCAGAATGCCAATAGTGTTTCCCTATGACAAAGATGACACAGAACAGAGATGGAGGCCAGGTACAATCTTGTGCAGAATGCATTGACATTTCTACACTCTGAGACAGACACATACCCATTTAGGAAATTTGCTTCTCTTTAAGTACCCTGCTGACATCTCATAGACTCACTGGGAATTTCCAGTACATGACAATTCCTGAGCTACCTGCTTAGTGCACAGTAGAAGGCTGTTATTCTGTATCATGGTCCACTGCTTAACCCAATCTGTCAACAGCCAGAAGAGTGGTTTTCTCCCCCACTGAGCCTCACAGATAAGACACTTTCCCAACAGTATTGTTTTTGTCTTTGTGAGTTGATTATCCATCAAGGTTGGAACTTTGGGGAAAATAGGCTCTAGCTCTTTCCCAAGAAATGAATCTCAGTGGCAGTATTAACACATTTAACTCAAATAAAAACATTTCATTATTGCTGTTAATATGGGCCATCTTCAATATCTATAAACTTATTTTTGCTGCACTTTGAGGATTCTTTTTGGAATCCACAGACTTTTTAACAACAGTTTTATTAATATTTCAATTTCTAAAAACATGAATTTTACTTCAGCATTGTTTTATGAAGGGAGAACAGTTAATTTTGTCATGACAGAAGCACTAGACTCCTTTATTATTTGTGAATCTTATGAAAGCCTAAACTTTGATGATTTTTGCTGATTTATGGTAATTTAGAAACTTTTGAATTGTGACACTCAGTATGCCTTATGAAAATGAAGTTGCCCATTGTTCACTTCTTGCTTGAATTTTCATGAGAATAAGGACATTTTATTCCATAACTATAATGCAGTTAATCAACTTCAGATAAGAAAACTGAGACATAAAAAATTAAATAAATTGTTCAAGGTCACAAAGTTTTCTTAGCTTTAAAAAGAGGGAATAATGAAACTTATTTTTAAAGTTTGCTATGAACTTAAATGGGGTATATTTAGGAAGCACTGATAGAGTAAGATCTATATAATTTTTTAAAAATCAATGTCTAAATAAATACTATAGCCCTGAGCTACTGGGATAGACTCCAGCCACCTATGACCCTGAACTGTAATAAAGGAATTGGAAAAGTATTCTCTTACTTGTTTTTATTCATCTGTCTTAACTGTATGTATAGATCCCATTTATTTAAATGTTTAATATTAGAAGTGTTTTGGGAGTTTATTTAGAATTAGCTGGTATTTCTGTTACCAGAAATATGCCATAGGAACTTAACTCTTGTTTATATCAATTAGCCTGTGCTGAAATGAAATTAGTTTCTTTTTATGTTTTGCTTAAAGTTGTAGTTTCCAAGAACCTATAGACAACATTAAGTGAGGACTTACTGTGTACCCATGAAATCATCACCAAAATCAAAGTAATAGACATAACTATCTTTTGACTTCCTTCTGTTCCATAGAGGAGGAAAAATGCTGAAGCATGTTTGTATCTCCTGTTTTCTTTTCTTAAAACAAATCTGATGCCCTCAAGCATTTCTCTGAATATTTGTTGTAAGAAATCAAAGAGGCATTGAAAAATTGCTGTTTGGAATGATGAAATCAAAGCAATAGCAGCTGTATCATAGGATAGAATTTGTCTTAAAATGCGGGCTACATGGGTTAAAAAAAAGTTATTTTCCTCTATGATTCAAGGCAGGTAGGTTAAATATGGACTAGACCAATGGTATGTATCTTGGCTGCATGTTAGAGCCTTTAGAAACTCCACATCCTGGCCTCATTCCAGATCAATTAAATCAGTCTGCAGATGAGACTCAGGCATGTGTTTTTAAAGATCCCCAGGTGTTTTCTTTGAGCAGACAGATTGAGAATCAGTTGTCTAAAAAGAAAACTCATTGTTCTCACAGAAAGTGTGTTTCTAGCACCACCAGAGTGCCATTTTGCACGAAGTAAGGCAGTCTTGACTCATTTGGAATAGAGAATTTGTGTTTTCTTAAATTAAAACAGCTTCATTAAATTTTTTGAGATACTTGAAAAATGCTGAGCATACATTTTCATTATGACCTATACAGACTGGGGAGATATGTTTGAGAGAACGGGATTGGGACATGGTGAGGCTCTTTGTTTAGGCCTGTAGGAATTCCTAGGGATTGAGGGGAAAAAAAGAAGTAATGGAAGAAAAGTCAAAAGAAAGGAGAGATTAGTGGATCTTTGGAGGAATAGGAAGACCCTCAAACAAACTGAACAGTTAGCTGTGAATGATAGTGCAGCAAATGGTCACCATATTCGGGCATTGTGAAATTGTACAGAAACCCTGTTGAAGTTGAATAATCAGCGCCCACTGCCAAACCATTCATTTCAAGGCACCTTGCATTGTCTGGGGCCTGGGGCCTGGGGCCTGGGGCCTGGGGCTAAACAGGCATCTGAGGAGGACTCTCTTTCACAGCAGCCATCACTTCACCTAAACACCTCCAAGCGAAAGTGACTTGTGTTCATGCCCTTAGCCTTTTTGTGGTCCACATCCAGATTCCTTGCTATGGATACTCCCATTGAAACCTGTCAGAAATATATTTCCTAGAAAGAGAAAATGAGTGTTTTACTTAACTGAAAGGTTGTAATGATGGAAGAGAGAGCCCAGAACTTATACTTCAAGCCACTTGTGATATATGAAGGGAACAGGAGAATCCCCTGAAGCCAGGCGAATATCAAAGCACAATCATTCTCACTTTTCCTTTGTAATTCCTTTACTTTCCAAAAGAGAAAGGTCTGGAGTGGATTTTTGGCTATGTGGTATATGGGAGAGTTCCTGAGTAAAAGGATAGAGGTTCAACGATCTTAATATAAGCCAAAAGTTATATGAAAACAAACAAACAAGAGGGGTTTAAGGGAAGACTAGTGCTGAGAGACCCAGGATGGGGGCATGGCTGGGGCCAGTGTGACTGATGAGGCTGCATAGAGAGAACTGTGGGGTCCTAGTGTTAGTGATGTGGCTGGCTTCCAACAAGGAATATTATGTCAGAAAAGAAGATGTTTATGTGTATAAAGGACATGATTTCCCGGGTGTCCTACCATTTTAGGCAGTGTTGGGCTTTCCCGTATTTTTTCCTTATTTTTTCATTTTTATTGAATTTGCTGGGGTGAGATTGGTTAATAAAATTATATAGGTTCCAGGTGTACAATTCTATAATGAATGCATCATCTGTACATTGTATTGTGTGCTCACCACCCAAAGTCAAGTCTCCTTCTATCACCATTCATTACTTAATGGATGTTTAATCTCAAAATACTGCCTCTCTAACGATTATATGCATTTCCATGCCTAGCCTGAAATTACAGAAGGAAAGATTAATCTGTTTTAAAGCAATTTTAGTTGCCAATATGCATTATAAATGAATTTTGATAGGAAAGAGAAATTTTCTAAAATGTTCCATAAATTATATCACTTATAAAGTTGTGTTGTTATTTTTCACAAATAAAATTATTGTTATGTAAAAGAAGACTCATATCCTCAATATTATTCATAGAAAATAATACTGAGAGCAAACAGAAAAGAGCAAAACCATAAGAACAGCATCAAGACAATTAAAATCTCTAATAAATGGAGGTCTGAGAAAGAAATGTGAACAAGAATAAATCACTTCTGAGTTATATTTGCAGTAAATAGAATAAGAAAAGAGATAGGAAGACGTTATACTAGATCACAGAAAGGAAACTTAATCATCATTAAGTCTCTCTCAGAAAGGAAACAGACTATCTCATGTTATCTAAGGATTTTTTTTTCTCCATCAAGTAGAATAATTTTTTAAAATAAAATTGAAGAACAAACATATGAAGTAAAGAGGAAGTCCAGGCTACCAGTTGGTGAAGTGTTTGAAGGAGAACAGTTTCCAATTGAGGAGTAATGTTTTTTGGAGTACTTGATTGTTCTTTCTAGATATAGTTTCTTTGATGTGAAGTGAAATCTGGGTGGACAGCCTGCCCTTTCCTTTTCCTGTGTTCTGCCAAGTTGTCAGATTGAAAATGCACCCAAAGACATGAAACTGTGAGAATGATTTCAAAAATCAAACATAAAATGTTTTGCTCTATAGAGTAATAATATATAATAAGGTTATTAGGAAAGTTTTACTATTCTCTGAAGAAACAGAGAAAAGTAGACATTTTCAAGAATGTTGGATAGGTATACATATAATTCCATTTTTCAGTTTGGGAAAGAGAATAAATTATATTATCTGCTGTCCTGTTGGAGTAACATCATTAGAAAGCCAGTCATTATTATGGATAGATCATAAGATTTTTAAATACTGTACTTTTCAAATTGAGCCCTGATCACAAGGATCTTGCATAGATTCATTAAAATTAAATTATGAAAAGTCAAATTTATTTTTTTAAACTAAACTAATAAAATGTAGAATATATAATATATCTGTATTTCAAGAATGTATTAGAATGTCCTATTATCTCTCTAGGGGAAAAAAAGAATAAGAGAACTATAGTTGAATTATTGTTTATTTAGTTGATTTTACAACTGGCTGGTTTATTGTAGCTAACAGCTTATAAATGATGTGGGATGGCTGGAGTAGATATCCACCATGGGATCATTTCCACAGGCTGTTGTCTTTAGCCCTACCCTCATCATTTATGCTGCTACTTTGGGTGAAGTCTTAAAAGGTTTCTTACTTGAATGTGTCCATCATAATAATTGGTATGAAATCACCTATGTTCCATGGCAGAATAGAAATATATTTTGAAAAAACCAACTTGGTAGTCAGAAAGGTAAAATGTACATATAGTCATATTTGCATTTATTCATTTTAAAATTAATTTATTTTCCAATTACAGCTCACATAGAATATTATATTAGCTTCAGGTGTATAACATAGTGATTAGACATTTATATACCTTAAGAAGTGATTACCCCAATAAGTCTAGTACCCATCTGATATCTGATACCATACATAGTTGCTACAATATTACTGATAATATTCCCTATGCTGTACTGGTAAAAGTTCAGTCTTTAGAGGTATGAGACAGTCAACAACAGTCACTATATAGCCCCTATGTGCTAGTATTGTGTTATGTGACAGCATGTGTTTGCATGTATGTGTGTGCATGCATGTGTGTGTGCATATGGGTATATGAGGAGATGATATGTGTAGATTACATAAATGACAGATTCTGAACTCTAGGAACTTTCTTTTTAAGGACATATGACAGAAATTTTAGAAAAGCATTTGGTAGACATGTTTAGGAAAAGATATAGGGAAAAAATTGCACTGATAGCCAGAGATTTGGGTTCACACATCAGTTTTTGTTCATGTTTTTGCACAAATCACTTGAAAACTGCTGAATGGGAGTAAAACAACTCTAAAGAGTGCATCTGGGGGGCTATTGTGCAAATATTTACTGCCATGCAAATGTTCCCCTAACACATCAACTTCTGAAGAAGGTAATTGAGGCATTTGTGTTATAGAAATAGCTCAGAATTTGGCACCAACGTGCACAGTCTGTCACTTCTCAGCTGTATGGCTTCAAATTAGTTAGAGGCTTTCAACCTGCTTTCTCAACTGTGAAATAAAATTTATAGAGTATTTACTCTGGGCCAGGTTTTATATGTATCTCATTTATTCTCACAACAACTTGGTAAGAAATAACAATGATCAGTGTTTGGAAAGTAATCTTGAATTCCTAGGCAATCACTGAAGAGTGAAAAAGAAGACATGAAGGCAAGGTTGGTGACTGCTTGGAGGCACCATACAAATGAACTATTTATTAGAGGAAGCTTTTTGACTCAAGAGATGCTCTTGAAAGGCTTCAGAAGGCAAAAATTCATCTGAGCAATCTTTCTCTTTCCGAGGGAGCTGCAAATTCCCTCAGATCCCCTTCATTGACCCACAAGGGTGAATTTCATGAACTTCACATTTATGTCAGACCACAAGATGGGCTCACCTCATCCCAGACCTACCAAATATTGAGACCAAGTATGCACTTGAAATCCAAACACCTCTGAAGCAAATTGCACCTGAGAGCTGGGACCTGGAAGAGAGAGGGGAAAATGCAGAAGGGTGGATATAATGTAAAAGTAGATACGTTTACTAAACTTATCAAAGTGATAACTTCATAAGGTATATAAATAATCACTATGTTATACACCAGAAACTAATATAATATTGTATGTCTACTACAATTGAAAAATTAAAAATAGTTTATTTTAAAAAAAGGAGTACATACTTTGGAGTAAGAGAGACCTAAGATCAGATTCTCCCTGGTCTGCTACTTTCTTGATACATAACTTGGGCAAGTTATATAACCTCTTTGGGTCTTATTTCTTCCTTTTGCCAAATGAGATCAGTAATAATTACTTGCCATCAAAGTTGTTAGAACTAAAATAAATGATTCATGTAAAGCTTTTAGCATAGTGCTTAGCATTAGTTTGTGTTCATTTACATGTGCATTAGTTTAAGAGTTAAGTTACAAAATTATTAGTGAACTCTCTACTTCTGGAGTTGTCTGGATCCAAAGGTAATCTTCGCCCAGAAGAGATCATTCCAGACAGTTCTGAAGTGAAGCGGTCCACTGATCGGGTATGGGTCCCTCTGCATTTATTTATTTTTTAATGCTACAGAGAGACGGTTATAATCATGATAAGAACTCTTTAAAGATAGAATTGTTTGCCCTAGAAGCAGTGCTTTCCTCTGGCACTTGTTGAAGTGTAGTTTGGTTAAAGCCAGATAACAGTTCTGAGAAAACCAAGGACTGACAACATGGTTTAACCAGCAGGTATTAAGGGATCATCCAACTCTCACAATGGTGACTATTTCTGAAGCGCCCTCCATGAGTGGGTCATTATTTCCAGCCTTGTAGTGGGTGCAAACCAGCATAGAGACCTTTAAGTCTCTTGGTTATGCTGTGGCATCGCATACCCTGTCAGCTCGACCTGCAGAAGATGTTGGGAATCTGACCAGTGCTCAACGTCTCCACCTTCACCAGCCGGGTCTAAGCTCAGCTCTGGTCTGAATGTTTGTCCCTGACAGCTCTCCAGTTCTTCTCTGCCCCCTTCAGGCTCATCTCAACAAGACAGCTTCCTCGTTATCCTCAAACATGCCAGACAAACTTTCAACTCAGGACCTTTGCTTTTGCTGTTTGCTTTTCCCGAAATGCTCCTCTGCCAGATTCCAGCCTGGCTCCTCGGTCAGTTCCTGCGCATCATTGCTCAGAAGTCCCTTCTCAGGGAGGCCTTCCCTGGCCACGCGAACTAAAAGTCAACTCTCCATATAGACACTTCCAACCTCCCTCTTTTAGTTCCTTCTCTTTAGCACTTATCACTACCTACTATTCTACATGTATTATTTAAAAATCCTATTTATGTGTTTCCTCACCAGCATGTAAGCACCATAATTTTTATCCGTTTTGTTTTCTGCTGTATTCCCAATGTTTAGGACAGTGCCCGGCACAGAGTTGGCTATCGATACATATTTGTGGGAGGAAGGGAGGAAATGGTAATAGTCTTTAATAGGACCAGACGGATTTATTAAGCACTCATTTGGGGCCTGGAAAGGTGCTAAGCACTTTACATGCTAATGGGTCCCGGAGTCCTTGTGACAACTAAGCTGCAAATAACAGGTGAGGAAACTAAGGTGCGAAGAAATCAAGTACAGTGTTTGTTGTCCCACAGCTGCACTATTGCCAGCCCACTAAATCAAGAGCATGTCCCACCTCCCTCTTCCCATGGTTCTCAGCTTAATTAGAGGAGTAAGGGACATGCCTCCCAGGGAGAACAGGTCTGTTGACTATAATTCTACTTTTTAAAAAAATCCTCACCCAACGATACTTTTTCCATTGAATTTTAGAGAGAGTGGAAAGGAAGGAGGGGGGAGAGAGAGACAGAGACAAAGAGACAGACAGATAAGTCAATGTGAGAGAGACACATCTATCGGTTGCCTCCCGCATGCACCCTGACCGGGACCAGAGATCGAACCTGCAACTCAGATACATGCCCTTGACTAGGAATTGAACCTGTGACCCTTTGGTGTGGGGGCTGATGCTCTCTCCACTGAGCCACACCAGCCAGGGCTGACTATGCTTCTTCTACAGAGGGAAGGATTGAAAACATTTGGTAGATGGATTTGGTAGATTTTACTTGGTATTGCATCTCAGGGAGGCCAAGACCTATGGATTGCCATGGTTACAGAGAGGAGCTGCTCATAAGCTTATTCCCTAGTTGCAATTATTCCTCCTTATTAGTTTTAGTTGGGAACAAATTCGGTAATTTCTTATGATATGGTTGTCATCAGAGCTGCTGATTTATTTTAGAGCTACATCTAATTTTTTCTTTTTTACTTTGAAAGTGAGTTAATCACATTACAGAAAATTTGGAACAGGTGAAAAAAAGAAAATTCATAATCACCCAACCCAACCCAACCTCATTGGAATTCATTTTTTTTAATTATTAAGATATGATTCATATATCATCAGATTCATCCTTTTAAAGTATACAATTGAGCAATTTTTAGTATATTCAACGTGTACTAAAAGGTTCTGCAATCATCATCAATATCTTATTCCAGAGCATTTTTATCACCCTGATAAGAAATTAGCAGCCACCCGCATTCCCCACTTTTCACAGCCCCTGGCAACCATGAATATGCTTTCTGTGTCTCTAGATTTCTCTATTCTGAACATTTCATATTAATAGAATAATAAAATATGTTTTATTTTGTGACTGACTTCATTTAGCATAATGTTTTAAAGGTTCATTCATATTTTAGAATATGTCAGTACTTCACTCCTTTTAATTGTCAAATAATATTCCATTATATGAATATGAAACTTTGTTTATCTATTCATCAGTTGATGGAAGTTTGGGTTCTGAGGTTTATTTTTCAGAGGGTAATTCTTTCTTCACCATCTGTTAGCATTTTGGCATTGTGAAAATGTCTTAATGTTTATGAGACAAAATAAATGTTTTCAACTCTCAATGATACTAGTAATTCTTATTTCATAAGTGTTTCTTTTTAACTTTATTTTTTGTTTTTATTTTTTGAGGATTAAATGAAATAAAGTATGCATAGTTTGGTACATAGGGGCTTCCTAGGAATATTTGTGTCACCTCATAGATTGTCTTCTTTTCATTATGTTGTTCCCTACTCTGCCACCCTACTGATACCACTACTTAGTGAACACTGTTAGAGATACATCACATTTTTTAATTTTCAGAAAATAATATGTAGCCAATAAGAAGATAGCACTATATATGAAAGCTGAAACTCTCTCCATAACTTTAGCTTACCCGAATGCCAATCTTTATAAAACCTCTGCCTCTCTGCATTGTTAGTGCTGAAGACACAGGGCATCTCTGTGTCTCACAGCCAAAACACCACCTGAAGCTCATGAGCCAGTCTCACCTAATTAGACTCAGAATCACCATTCCTAGAATGTATAAACACAAGTATCTCATGTCCTCTATTATATGTTCAATCTCCTCCAAAGTTCTGAAAGCTAGCATCTCAGTTCTATCTCTCACTAGTTGTGTGAACTTCACTGTCTTTGTTTCCTCATTCATAAAATACAGTTGATAATAGACACAAATTTATAATTGGTGTTAGTATTAAGTGAAATAATGCATGAAAGTGCTCCACAACATAGTCAACAAACTGACTATTCAAGGGATGACTACCTGAGGCCTCAGGAGACAATAGAAAGAAAATCTTAATTGCCTTCTCTCAATATTCACCATCTTTATCTTCACTTACAGACAGTTTGGTTCATTTCCATCCTTTATTTTTCTTAACACAAAGGAAACAATTTCCTGCCGAACCCTTGAACCGCTCTGCAATTTTTTGGACGATTTTCTAATTTTCAGTCTCTGTAGTCATTTCCTGTATTGCACCATGCACACCCACACCCTATTTGGCATCACATGTGATACTATTTGTTATTTTTCTATAATACAAGTTTGGTTTTACATTAAGAAAATGTATTCATTCTTATTTAACCAACTACCTATTGTTGAATATTTAGTTTGTTACTTTAATATATGTTACTAGGATGAACAACTATGTAGATAAAGTTTGCACTCATTCATTGTCTACTGCGACTAAATTGCCAAATTTTAAATTTCTTAATCAAAGGGCCCATATATTTTTAAGTCTTTTGATATCACATTGTTGAATTGTCTTTCAGAGTTTGCACCAATGATCAGCAAATATGATGTTTCATCATCTATTTCATTCATCACCCATCAAAAGGGAGCAATAAAATACTTGGAGTTTTATATGCAAATATACTCTATTGCTGTATTACTCTGTTGTGCTTTACAAGTAGAATTGAACATATCTTCATATGCTGACTGGACATTTGCATTTATTGTCAGGAATTGCCTGTACCTTTTAAAATCTATTCTTCAATTGGGAGAGATTTTTTAATCACTTTATTTTTGTTACAGATGTTTCTCCTTTTTCCCCCATTGACACCCTCCTCACCTTCCTGCCCCCACTCACAGCATTGTTGTCTTTGTCCTTTGGTTATGCATATCTGCATAAGTTCTTTGGTTTATCTCTTCCCTCCCCCCCTACACCCTTCCCCTGAGGTTTGTCAGGCTGAACCTCACTTCTATGTCTCTGGATCTATTTTGTACACCAGCTTATTTTGTTCATTATATTTCATAAATAAGTGAGATCATATGATACTTGTCTTTCTCTGATTGGCTCATTCCGCTTAGCATAACACTCTCCAGGACCCTCCATGTCTTCTCAAAAGATAAGAGATCTTTCTTTCTGACAGCTGCACAGTATTCAATTGTGTATATGTACCACAGCTTTTTTATCCACTCATCTGTTGATGGACACTTGGGCTGTTTCCAGATCTCAGCAACTGTAAATAGTGCTGCTATGAACATAGGGGTGCATATATTCTTTTTGGTTGGTGTTTCAGGCTTCTTAGGATATATTCCTAGAAGTGGAATCGCTGGGTCAAATATCAGGTTCATTTTTAATTTTTTGAGGAAACACCACATTGTTTTCCATAGTGGTTGCACCAGTCTGCATTCCCACCAGCAGTGTACTAGATTCCCCTTTTCTCCACACCCTCGCCAGCACTTGTTGTTTGATGACTTGTTGATGGCAGCTATTCTGGCAGGTGTGCGGTGATACCTCACAGTTGTTTTAATTTGCATCTCTCTGATGATTAGTGACATTGAGCATTTTTTCATATGTCTCTTGGCCATTTGTATGTCCTGTTTGGAGAGGTGTCTAGGTCCTCTGCACATTTTTAAATTGGATTCTGTCTTCCTTTTGTTGAGTTGTATGAGTACTATGTATATTTTGGAAATTAACCTCTTACCTGATGTATCATAGGCAATTATGCTCTCCCATACAGTGGGTTCCCTTTCCATTTTGATGGTTATTTCTTTTCCTGTGCAGAAGCTTTTTAGTTTGATGCAATCCCATGTATTCGTTTTTTCCTTTGTTTCTCTTGCCTTAGGTGTTGTATTAGTGAAAATTCTGCTTTGTATGATATCTGAAATTTTGTTGCCTACATTTTCTTCTAGGATTTTTATGGATTCATGAGTCACATTTAAGTCTTTTATCCATTTTGAGTTTATTCTTGTGTATGGTGTAAGTTGGTGGTCTAGCTTCATTTTTTTTTTTTTTTTTTTTTGCATGTTGCTGTCTAATTTGCCCAACATCATTTATTAAAGAGGCTGTCTACTCCATTGTATGCTCTTACCACCTATGTCAAATACTAATTGAACATAATGTCTTGGTCAATGTCTGGGTTTTCTGTTTTGTTCCACTGATCTATATGCCTGTTCTTGTGCCAACATCAGGCTGTTTTGATTCCAGTGGCTTTGTAGTATAACCTGATATCCGGTATTGTGATTTCTCCTACTTTGTTCTTTTTTTTCAAGATTGCTGTGGCTATTTGGAGTCTTTTTTGGTTCCATATAAACTTTTGGAGTGTTTGTTCTAGTACTGTGAAATGTGTCGTTATTTTTTTTTAATGGGGATTGCATTGAATCTATAGATTGCTTTGGGTAGTATGGACATTTTAATGATGTTAATTCTTCCAATCCATAAACAAGGTATATGCTTCCACTTTTTTATATCTTTTTCTATTTCTTTTTTCAATGTCCTGTAGTTTTCTGTGAACATGTCCTTTACTTCTTTGGTTAAGTTTATTCCTAGCTATCTTAATTTTTTTTTTTGCAATGGAAAATGGGATTTTTTTTTTTTTAGTTTCTCTTCTGTGTGTTTATTATTGGTGTATAAAAATGCCAATGATTCAATGATTTCTGGATGTTGATTTTGTTTCCTGCTACTTTGTCAAATTCATTTATTGAATCTAGTAGTTTTTTTATGAAGTCTTTAGGATTTTCTATGTACAATATCATGTCATTTCCAAATAATGACAGTTTCACTTCTTCCTTTCCAATTTGGATCCTTTTTTTTATTTTTTCTTCTTGTCTGAATGCTGTGGCTAAGACTTCCAGTACTATGTTAAATAACAGTGGTGAAAGTGGACATCCCTGTCTTGTTCCTGTTCTTAAGGGAAATGCTTTTAGTTTTTGCCCATTGAGTATGATGTTGGCTGTAGGTTTGTCATAAATGGCCTTTATTATGTTGAGAAATGATCCTTCTATTCCCACTTTGCTGAGAGTTTTTATCAAAAATGGATGCTGGATTTTGTCAAATGCTTTTTCAGCGTCTATTGGTATGATCACATTATTTTTATCTTTCGTTTTGTTTATGTGGTATATCACATTTATTGATTTAGGAATATTGTACCAGCCTTGCATCCCTGGGATAAATCCCACTTGGTCATGGTGTATAATTTTTTAAATATATTGCTGGATTTGATTTGCTAAAATTTTGTTGAGGATTTTGGCATCTATTTTCATCAGGGATATAGGCCTGTAATTTTCTTTCTTTGTAGTGTTTTTCTCTGGTTTTGTGATTAGAGTTATGCTGGGCTCATCAAAAGAGCTTGGAAGTCTTCCTCCCTCTTGAATTTTTTGGAATAGTTTGAGGAGAATAGGTGACAGTTCTTCTTTGAATGTTTGGTAGAACTCCCCTGTGTAGCCATCCGGACCACGGCTTTTGTTTACTGGGATTTTATTGATCATTTTTTCTATTTCCTTAATTGCTATTAGTCTGTTCAGATTTTCTGCCTCTTCCCATTTGAGTTTTGGAATAGTGTATGATTCTAAGAATTTGTCCATTTCACCTAGGTTGTCAAATTTGTTGGCATATAACTGTTCATAGTATTTTCTTACAATCTTTTTATTTCTATGGTGTCCCTTGTTACTTCCTCTCTTTCGTTTCTGATTTTATTAATTTGGGTTCTCTCTGTTTCTTGGTGCGTCTGGCTAAAGGTTGATCAATCTAGTTTATCTTTTCGAAGAACAAGCTCTTGGTTTCTTTGATCTTTTGTATTATCTTTTTAGTCTCTATGTCAATTATTTCTGCTCTGATTTTTATTATTTTCTTCCTTCTACTAACTCTGGGCTTTTCTTTTTGTTCTCTTTCTAAATCTTTAAGTTGTTGGGTTACATAGTTTATTAGACATTTTTCTTCTTTCTTGAGGTAGGTGTGTAATGCTATGAACTTCCCTCTCAGTACTGCTTTTACTGTGTCCCGTAGATTTTGTATTGTTTTGTGTTTATTTTCATTAGTTTCCAGGTAAGTTTTTGATTTCTATCTTGATCTCCTTGGTAACCCATTCGTTGTTTAATAACATGCTATTTAGCCTCCATGTGTTTGAATATTTTTGAATGTTTTTATTGTAATTGATTTCTAGTGTCATGCCATTCTGATCTGAGAAGATGCTTGATATGATTTCAATCTTCTTGAATTTGTAGAGACTTAGTTTGTGTCCTAACATTTGGTCTATCTTTGAGAAGAATGTTCATTCTGCAGCTTTCGGGTGAAATGTTGTGTAAATATCAATTAAGTCCAACTGATCTAGTTAATCATTTAAGGGTTCTCTTTCCTTGTTAACTTTTTGTCTAGAAGATCTATCCAGTGGTGTCAATGAGGTGTTAAAGTCACCCACCATGATTGTATTGCTATTGATCTCCCCCTTGAAGTTCTCCAGAAGTTTTAAAATATATTTTGGTGCTCCTATATTCGGTGCATATATGTTTACCAGGGTTATATCCTCTTGTTAGACTGATCCTTTTAATGTTATGTAGTGACTTTCTTTGTCTCTTATTATGACCCTCATTTTGAAGTCTATCTTAGCTGATATGAGTATTGCTACACCAGCTTTTTTTTCATTTCCATTTGCCTGGAAAATGTTTTTCCATCCCTTCACTTTCATGCTGTGTGAGTCTTTTGTTGTGAGGTGAGTCTCTTGTAGACAGCATATGTATGGGTCGTGTTTTTTTATCCAATCAGCTACCCTATGTCTTTTGATTGGAACATTTAAGCCATTTACATTTAAGGTTATTATTGATAGATACTTATTAGTTGAAATTTTTATTTTATACCTATGTTCTTCTCTCTCTCTCTATTTCTTCTTCTTACAACAGTCCTTTCAGTATTTCTTGCAGTGCTGGTTTGGTGGTAGTAAATTCCTTTAGTTTTTTTTTTTTTTTTTTTTTGGTCTGTGAAGCTCTTTATTTCACCTTCAATTTTGAATGATGGCCTTGCTGGATAGAGTAGTCTTGGATTCAGACCCTTGCCTTTCATTACTTTGTATACTTCATGCCACTCCCTTCTGGCCTGCAGTGTTTCTATTGAGAAATCAGCTGACAGTCTAATGGGAGCTCCCTTGTAGATAACTTTCTGTCTCTCTCTTGCTTCCTTTAAGATTCTTTCTTTGTCTTTAATGTTTGCCATTTTAATTATGATGTGTCTAGCTGTGGGTCTTTTTGCGTTCATCTTGCTTGAGACTCTCTGTGTTTCCTGGACTTGTGCGACTTTTTCCTTTACCAAATTAGGAGAGTTTTCTGTCATTATTTCTTCAAACAGGTTCTCTATACCTTTCTCCAATTCTTCTCCTTCTGGTACCCCTATGATGCAAATGTTACGTTCGTGTTGTCCCAAATCTCCCTTAAACTCTCCTCCTGCTTTTTAATTTTTTTTCCCCATTTGCTGCTCTATTTGTGTGTTTTTTTCTACTTTGTCTTCTAACTTGCCAATTTGGTCTTCAACTTCTTCTAATCTACTATTGAATCATTCCAAGGTATTTTTCATATCAACTATGTCATTCTTTATTTCTACTTGACTTTGCTTCTACCTCTTTTTTTATGCTTATGTAGTTCCCACTGAACTCTTTATAATTCTCATTACATTGCTTATAGTTCTCACTAAATTGTTTGAGCACACTTAAAATCATTGCTTTGAATTCTTTATCTGACAAGTTGCTTGCTTCCATTTCATGTAGTTCCTTTTCTGGTGATTCCTCCTTTTCTTTCATTTGGGTGTTGTTTCTTTGTCTCACCGTTTTAACAGTCCGTTAGTTCTAGGGCTGGTGAGGGATGTTGGGATGTGTAGGCAGGTCGGTGTGTATCACATAAGGCTGCTGTACCTCCCAGACTGTTTCGGTATGTGATGCCTCTTGCCTGCTGTGGGTCCTGGAGGATTGACAACTGGCAACTGGTATTGGTCTGTCCTGTTAGGTGCTGCTGGGGTGCATGGGTCAGGCTGGTGCTCTGCTGTGGAGCACTGCTGCCTGGTGGGGCTCAGCTCCTGATCAGTCACTGCTGATGCTGCTGGGTGCGAGTGTCAGCTCCCAGTTTGCACTGCTACTGCTACTGCTACTGCTATTGCCAGGGGATGCTCTCAGCTCCCAATCCTCTGCTGCTGTTGGGTTCTGAGGATGCTCAGCTCCTGGGACTTTGCTGCTGCTGGGGGAGGGGCTCCACTCCAAATCTGCTGCTGCAGTTGTCAGGGGCGGGTCTTAGCTGCCCGAGCCTTACTGCTGCTTGGGCTGGGACACCACTCCTGATCAGCCTCTGCTGATGCTGCTGGGGATGGGTCTCAGCTGCCGCTCTGCGTGCTGTTGCTGCTGCCTGGGGATGCATGTTCACTCCCGAGCCTCTGCTGCTGTTGGGCGTCGGGCTCCACTCCCACCCAGTCACTGCTGCTGTGGTGGAAGGTGCTGGGATCCCAGCCAGTTGCTCCTTCCACAAGCAGGTACCTTGACAGAGCCGCTATTGTGCACTGGTCCACATTGACACAGTGGGGTCCACTGGTCCAATGGTGCAAGTCGCACTAGTGAACTCAGGTCACTCTGCCCTAGCCACTCCTGCTGCCTCCTCCCAGAGAAGACCAGCAGATTAGTTTATAAAAGAAAAGCTGGGACCAAACTGTGTTTCTGGCAGATGGAATCTAACTGGGATGTTTTGCCTCTCCCTTTTTTTCCTAATGGATATTAAAGATATTAAATACTGAACTTTTTCTAGGATATTATACTGGCTTTTCTAGAAGCATCAGAGAATCAATATGCTGGGGATTGATTGGCTGCCTTCTTTCAAGGGATTGTCAGTAAGTCGTTCAGAGGACAAGGTATGGTATACGTGAAACACTTATTGGTCAGCAATTCCAAATCTGGAAAGATAAAGCTTTCTGGAAAGAAAAAGCTTATTAATAGCACAAAGCAAAGTAATATCCAATTTCAAGAAAAATTTTGATGTTAGTGAATTTTGCCTCCATTCTCTTATGCTAAAAATATTTATTAAACATTTTGTAGGTTGTCATGCATTGTTCATGCCACTGGTTATCTTTGAGGAGGTCAGCCAAGGTTCCCCCATTTTTTTTGGTTTGTTGTTGTTTTGTTATTCTTTTTAAAATGATATGTATTGAGGTTCCCCCATTTTTGAAGCTTAATTCTAGTAGATGCTCATAGTCCTCAGTGCTCACATACTTCCTGTTCTGCATCCTGCCCCAGTTTACTGAAAGTACTCTGTGTTGAGTCCTATTCTCATTGTGTTTGTCTTTATGATCTTGAACTCAACACTTAATTCAAATTAACATGCTTAAGAGTGTTGCCATTTTAAAAACATTTCATTCAGTAAACATTTATTGGGCCACTGCTTTATGACAGTCTCTATATTATTCATTACCACAGTACTATCTATGAAATAGTACTTTAACCCAAAGAATGGCTGTTGAATAATTAAGACAGGCTGGTAAAAGAGATATTCAGATCATGCAAGGAGGGAGATGGAGAAAGGTAAACTTTTTACAATTGTTTTTTTAAGCCTCAATATTCTGTTTTACAATGGATTTGACAGCCCCTGCTGCCATATGTCTTTCTGAGCTGGAAGTCATGATGGGTAGGATCAATGACAGTCAGAGATAGAAAAGGCAATGATTATTTCTAAAGTCAAAGAAGGTCATGGCATTCCAAAACAAACAGGACATCCAAAACATTCAAATGACATTTGTTTAAACTATACTGTTTGCCTAGTGTGCAAACAAAGATTGTTGTTGCCAGTAGGGCTATTAATCCTGCTCGCTTGAGATACTAACTTGAGGAATCATACTGTTACCAATCAAGTATCTGTCTTGAAAATGTCTGCCCTGCATGGAAATGGTAGTGTATAACACTGCAAGCTGTACTAATTCCGCTGGCATTTAGTGTTCTAAAATCCACTATATGTTAAACATTTCTATGCAAGCTTCCATCCTCATAGAAGAGTTGAGGAACCAGGAGATTTTTCTAATAATAGGAAACACCACATAAATTGAGTGTTCACTCTATAAGTTCCACTGTTAATGGGATAATATCACCCTGGATAAATAAAAGTAATTGTGCTTTGTCATAATTGATGCTCAAGGACTACTTACATTTTTTGTATAGTTAGACTATAATAAATTGATGTTGCTTTCAATTTGTGTGGGATGCTCTCTTGAGATTAAAAAGTTCTTCGGCATTCAGAGTTGTTCTTTTTTGTTTGTTTGTTTGTTTTGCCATGTCACCTTTATTAAATGTCTGTCTAGTTCTATAAAAGCATTAAACCAGGAATGTTTCTATACAAATATCAGACTCATTTTCCCTTACAGCTAAAGAAGTATCCTGGATTTCTGACTGGCCCCACATAGGTACCAATCTTTACTGTGGAGGACTGCATCACAGGCATTTTTAAATAGCGCCATGGAACCTCTTCTAGGAGGTGAAGGACAAAGGCTAAGATTATTAATTAGTGATTCAATTTTTAAAACTGATATAAGCTTATTCAAATTGTCAATTTCTTCTTGTATAAGTTTTGGCAGATTGTCTCTTTCAATGAATTGGTGCATTTCATCTAAGTTATCAAATTAATGGGCATAGAGTTGTTCATAGTATTCTTTTATTATTCTTTTAAGGTCCATGGGATCTGTAGTCCATTCTTTCATCTCTGATATTAGTAATTTGTGTCCTCTTGATATCATTGTAATAAACAAGTTATTAATCAACTGGAAAGGGACAAAAAGAAGGCCAAATATTTTAGGTATGCCATTTTTGCAGCTTTGCCAGGAAGCTGCAGCTTAGCACTTCCCAGGAAGCCAGTGGTCTCGGGGAAGAGACTGGACAGGGAAGGAATAGACACAAGCCCAGTGAAGTCTGGGTGACATAAGGAAGGTACTTGCCTGTCAGCACACCTGGAAACAGATCACTGGCCAGAGTGGATGTGGCCACTGCAAAAGTGGGAAGACTTAAGATACTTAATCTCCTAAACAAAGGGGTTTGCTCTCTTGCCTCTTTGGTATGGGCTCTCTTGCTTGCTTGCTTGCTTGCTCACTCTCTTGGCTCCTGGCTTGCAGAGGCTCTCATGCTCCTGCATTTGCCCACATGGCTCACAGCCATGTAGACCCCACACAATAGACTGATGGACTATAACTAGCCTAATGTTGTACTGGACCCAGCTCCACCATGGAACGGAAACTCTGGACACTGGCTTTGCTTCTAGCTCTACTGAATCCCCAGCTGTGCATCTTCCAGGACTGGATTAAGGGAAATGGGACTTTGGAAACTGAGGGATATAATTCCATGCAAATAAAAATCACTCATCCTCCTGTGTGTGTCTTAGAAAATTATTTTTCTCAAGATATCGTAAGGCCCCCACTCCCACTAGCAATGGAGAAAGACCATCCATGCATTTCTCCAATAACACTCTCTCTTTTTATCTTCGTTACTCTGGCTAGAAACATCAATTTTATTGATCTTTTCAGTGATCAGATTTAGGTTTCATTTATTTTCTATATTAATTTCTTCTATTAAATTTCATTGACTTCTGCTCTAGGTTTTATTATTTCTTTTCTTCTCATTACTTTGGTTTTAATTTGCTATTTCTTCCCTAGTGTCTTAAGATGGAAACTCAGATTATTGATTTGATATCTTTCTTCTTTTTTAATATATAAATTCAATGCTATAAATTTCCCTCTAAGCACTGCTTTCTTGGCATCCCACAAATTTTGTATTTTCATTGAGTTCAAAATATTTTTTATTTTTATTGAGATTTCTTATTTGACACATGTGTTATTTAGAAATGTGTTAATATCCAAGTATTTTGAATTTTCCAGCTGTCTTTCCATTATTGCTTTCTAGTTTAATTTCTTTGTGGTCTGAGACCAGACATGGGGTAATTTTTAAATTCCTTTACATTTGTTAGTGTGTGCTTTTTGCCCAGAATATGATCTATCTTGGTAAATGTTCCATGTGAGCATGAGAAGAATGTGAATTCTGCTGCTGTTGGATTAATAGCCAGTCTATAAATATCAATTATATTCACTTTATTGATAGTGCTTTTGAGTTCACCTATATCCTTACTAAATGCTGCCTATTGGACTGTCCATTTCTAATAGAAGGATATTAGTCTCCAACTATAAATTTGGATTCATATATTTTTCTTTGCAATTCTATTTTTTTCCCCCTTACATTGTTTAATGCTTTGTTGTTAGGCACATACATATTAAGAACTTATATGCCTTTTTTTGAGAATTGACCCACTTATCATTAGGTAATGCCCTTATTTATAACTTTCATTCAGCTTAAGTCTGTTCTATCTGAAATTAATATAGCTATTTTTACTTTTGTTTGATTAATGTTGGCATGGCATATCTTTTTCCATTTCTTTTTTAAAAAATATTTTTTCTTTATTGATTTTAGAGAGAGGGGAAGGGAGAGGGAGAGAGAGATAAAAACATCAATGAGAGAGAGCATCGATTGGCTGCCTCCTGCATGCCCCCCACTGGGGATTTGGCCCACAACCTGGGCATGTGTCCTGACCGGGAATTGAACCGGCAACCTCTTGGTGCATGGGACGATGCCCAACCAGTGAGCCACACTGGCCAGGCTCCATTTCTTTACTTATTTTTTTATTGAGGTATAATTGACATATAACATTATGTTAGTTTCAGGTGTACAAAATAATGATTGGATACCTCAAAAATTAAAAATGGAAATGCCTTACAACCCAGTGATTCCACTTTTGGGAATGTATCTGAAGAAACCCAAAACACCCTTATGTTCATTGCAGTGTTACTTACAATAGCTAAGATTTGGAAGCAGCCCAAGAGTCCATCAGTAGATGAGTGGATAAAAAGCTGTGGTACATTTATACAATGGATATTTCTATATATTGCAAAATGATCACCATAATATGTCTAGTTAACATCTACCATCACACATAGTTATAAAATCTTTATTTTTTTATGATAAGAATTTTAAGATTTACTCTTATCAACTTTCAAACATGCAATACAGTATTATTAACCATAGTCACCATGCTGTACATTACATCCCCATGACTTATTTATATTTGCTTTAATTTTTTTTTTATTTTCTTTTTTTCAATTACAGTTTACATTTAATATTATTTTGTATTAGTTTCAGGTGTACAGCAGAGTTGTTAGACAATCATATACTTTACAAAGTGTTCCCCTGGATATTTCTAGTACCTACCTCACATTGTGCATAGTTATTACAATATTATTGATTATATTCCCTATGTTGTACTTTATATCCCCATGACTATTTTGTGACTAACAATTCGTAGTTCTTTATCCCTTTACCTTTTTCACCCAGCCCCCACAACCCTTCTCTCTGGCAACCATCAGTTTGTTCTCTATATCTGAGTCTGTTTCTATTTTGTTTGTTCATTTATTTTGCTCTTTAGATTCCACATATAAATGAAATCATATGGTATCTAGCTTTCTCTTCCTGAGTTATTTCACATAGCATAATATCCTCTAGGTCCTTCCATGCTGTCACAAATGGTAAGATTTCATTATTTTTTATGAATAAAATAAAATTCCCTTATATATATGTACCACGACTTTTTTATCCACTCATCTATTAACGGGTACTTGGGTTGCTTCCATATCTTGGCTTTTGTAAATAACACTGCAATGAACATAGGCGTGCATATAATCTTTCAAATTAGTGTTTTGGGTTTCTTCAGATATATATACCCAGAAGTGGAATAACTGGGTCATAAGGCAGTTCCATTTTTTTTTTTTTTGAGGATTCTCCATACTGTTTTCCATAGTGGCTGTCCTGTTCAGGTCCTTTATCCATTTTTTAACTGGATTGTATGTTGTTTTTTTATATTGAGTTGTGTGGATTCTTTATATATCTTGGATATTAACCACATTTCAGATATATAATTTGCAAATATCTTCTCCCATTCAGTGGATTGCCTTTTTGTTTTGTTGATGGTTTTATTCACTGTGGAAAAGCTTTTTAGTTGGACATAATCCAGTTTGTTTGTTTTTGCTTTTGTTGACCAATGTGAAAGAGTTTACTGCTTATGTGTTCTTTTTTTCCCTAAGAGAACACATAAGCATAAATAAGACACATAAATTCTGGTCTTACATTTAAGTTTTTAATCCATTTGGTTTTATTGTTGTACATGGTGTATGAAAATGGTCCAGTTTCATTTTTTGCATAAAGTTGTCCAATTTTTCTAATACCATTTATTGAAGAGACTGCCATTTTTCCATTGTATATTCTTGTCACCTTTGTTGTAGATTAATGAATCACATAACTATTGGTTTATTTCTGAGCTTTTTATTCTGTTCCATTGATCTATGTACCTGTTTTTATGCCAGTGCTATATTGTTTTGATTAGTATAGCATTGTAGTATAGTTTGAAATCAGATGAATGTGATACCTCCAACTTTGTTATTCTTTCTCAAGATTTCTGTGTATATTTGGGGTCTTTTGTGGTATCGTACAAATTTCAGGATTATTTGTTCTAGTTCTTTAAAAATTGCCAAAGGCATTTTGATTTTCTGTACCATTTTCCTATGTTCCATTTTATTTATCTCACCTCTAATCTTTATGATTTCATTCCTTATGCTACTTTTGGGTTTAATTTTCTCTTCTTTTTCTAGTTTTCTTAAGATTTAAGATTAGTTATTGATTTGAGCTTTTTTTCCTGTTACTTGTTTGCAGCTATAAATTTCCCTCCTAGAAATGCTTTCACTGCATTTCATAAGCTTTTGTATACTTTGTTTTTATTTTTATTCATCTCAAGATATTTTGCAATTTCTCTTATTTCTTTTTGACTCATTGGTTATTTAAGAGTATGCTGTTTAAGGCATATAGACCAGTGGAACAGAACAGAGAACCCGGAAATTGACCCAAGACATTATGCTCAATTAATATTTGACAAAGGTGGCAAGAGCATACAATGGAGTAAAAACAGCCTCTTTAATAAATGGTATTGGGAAAATTGGACTGCTACATGCAAAAAAAAATGAAACTAGACCATCAACTTACACCACATACAAACATAAACTCAAAATGGATAAAAGACTTAAATGTGACTCGTGAATCCATAAAAATCCTAGAAGAAAATGTAGGCAACAAAATTTCGGACATCATACGCAGCAGAATCTTCACTGATACATCACCTAAGGCAACAGAAACAAAGGAAAAAATGAACACATGGGACTACATCAAACTCCAAAGCTTCTGTACAGCAAAAGAAACAACCATCAAAACGGAAATGGAAACCAGTGTATGGGAGAGCATAATTGCCAATGATACATCAGATAAGGGGTTAATTTCTAAAATATATAGAGTGCTCATACAACTCAACAAAAGGAAGTCAAAGAACCCAATTAAAAAATGGGCAGAGGAACTAAATAGACACCTCTCCAAACAGGACATACAAATGGCCAAGAAACATATGAAGAAATGCTCAACATCACTAATCATCAGAGAGATGCAAATTAAAACAACAATGAGGTATCACCTCACACCTGTCAGAATGGCCGCCATCAACAAATCATCAAACAATAAGTGTTGGCGAAGGTGTGGAGAAAAGGGGACTCTACTACACTGCTGGTGGGAATGCAGACTGGTGCAGCCACTATGGAAAACACTATGGTGTTACCTCAAAAAATTAAAAATTGAATTGCCATTTGACCCAGTGATCCCACTTCTAGGAATATACCCTAAGAAGCCTGAAACACCAATCAGAAAGAATACGTGTGCCCCCATGTTCACAGCAGCACTATTTACAATAGCTAAGATCTGGAAACAGCCCAAGTGCCCATCAGTGGATGAATGGATAAAAAAGCTGTGGTACATATACACAATGGAGTACTATGCAGCTGTAAGAAAGAAAGATCTCTTATCTTTTGAGACGACATGGAGGGACCTCGAGAGTATTATCCTAAGCGAAAAAAGCCAAGCAAAGAAAGACAAATATCATATGATCTCAATTTTTTGTGGAATATAATAAACATAACAGTCTGAGGAACAGGGTAGACCCAGAGATGTGGAAGTAGGGTACAGACTGACAACCCTCAGAAGAGAGGGTGGCAGGGGAGGGAAGAGAGAAACCACAGAACTTATGCGCATGTATGCATAACCGATGGACATGGACAACAAAGCTGGGGACGGGGTGGGGGGATGGGGAGGAGGGTGTCAATGGGGAAAAAAGGAGAAACATCTGTAACAAAAATAAATTAATAAAAAAAAGAATATACTGTTTAATTTCCACATATTTGTGAAATTTCCTGTTTTCTTTCTGTTAACAATTTCTTATTTCATTTAATTGTGATGAATAAATTTTTGTATGATTTCAATCTTTTAAAATTTCAGTTTTTTGGCCTATGACATTGTCTGTGCTGGAGAATATTCCAGGTGTACTTGAGAGAAATATATATTCTGCTGGTGGATAGAGTGTTCTGTGTGTATCAATAACAATGTTTTAAACCTTCAAAACTCAAAATTTTATCTCTGATAACTATGTTTTTCTTGGAGATCCTCCTCTGCTCCCTCTGTACATTAAATTCCTATTTCATGGTTGTTATGAGTTCTATTAAATATTCCGGAAACTTCTTAACAATGTTAGAGCACATTTCATTGATAAACTGATACACTAAGATTTGTGTTATACAAATTATTGATATTTCATGGGACTATTTCACAGAAGACATAGATTTTTCCCAAAATTTTCATATATGCTGAATCTATTTTGTCTAGTGTGCTGCTTATTTCTCAGCATGCTGGATCCTACAGGTTTTCCCCTGCAGTCACTATGTGTCATCAGTAAGAACATTTGTTTACAGAGAAGCTGTAAACAAGAGCTCTCTCCCATGATGGTATTCAAGATCCTGAGGGGAAAATGAGCCTTCACTTGAGGTGCAATTGGAGAAGGACAACAAGTATTTCTCAGCTCAGTAGCTGAGGCAGATGGCTTCCTGTTCCCAGAGCAGCAGCTGGCATCACAGGGGGAATCTTGGCAAAATGTTTCCCAGGTGCATGGATGATGTGGTGAGCAGTGCCCTGGCATCTGAAGAAGGATAAGATTCAATGGCAAAAGGCCATGTCATGGCCCTCTGACTTGCAGAAGCAAACGTGTTTCATACTTTGTTTATAAAAATGATTCCACTAAATTACATGTTATGAAACCCAGGGTCAGGTTACTTCAGCTTTTACAAACACAGGAACCTGTTACCCGACCATTTCCATGCTGGGGGTGGCCCTACTACCCAGGCACAGTCCGGGACCACTAGTGTTTCAGGTGACCTCCAGGTCCTTGACTTACCCAGGAAAAATTTCAAGGAAGAATCCAAGTGAGAACAAAGCAAGTTTTATTCAAGCAGAGAAAAACAAAGAGGCCAGGGCATGGGCACCATTGTGACAGGAGCAAAAATTAAGCGTCCAAGTGGACATGGACCAACGTGAGAGTGAGTTGCACACGTGGTCAGTTAGTTCTTGGGATTCTATGTATTTGGGGGGGGGGCGTTATCGCCAAGCTTTGTGGTGCCATTCTGACTCTGGGTTCTGGTTAGGAGGGGGCCTTGTTGTAGTGATTTCCACAACCACTGCAGGGGTTCCCTGTCATTAACTGTTTCCCTTTGATCTTGCCCAGAGGTGAGGGCTCTAGTGAAAGGATATGGGTTCCTACTTCCTCATTCCACTTGCTGGGATCTTTCCTTAACTTTTTTCTATCCTGCTTTAGAACTATGATCTTCTTAACATCAGCCAAAGCCTGAATGACAAAGTATCATGATGAAGAATAGATTTCCAGATGGCTCTCTTTATGTTCTTTGGATGACTTCTTACTATAGTATTTTTGACTCATACTTAGAATTACCAACCACATCTATTTTTCCCAGAACACAGCTGTTCTTTTCAGACAGCCAATATTTTTCTAGCCTTAATACAGTAACGCTACTGTTATTTGACTTAGACTGATGTGCAAAAGATTCCAGAAGGATAAAAACTAATAGGCATACAAAGGACTTGAAACATGGTTGGGAAATCACATATTTGAAATCAATCTGAACTTTGTAGCTGTCAGACCTTGGCAAATTCTTTAGTCTTGCTAAATTTTCAGTCCTCCTTTTAAAAATACCAGTTATAAAATGCACCACATACAATTGCTATAAAATTTAAATAAGGAAGATATGTAAAAAGTATATAACATGGTCTCAAAAAATTATGCATTAAATTTTCATTCAGGACATTTATTTAAAGTATAATTCCTTGTTCTCAGCCTGTTATAGGCTTCATGTTTGTATCCTTCCAAATTCATATGTAGCATTTGAAGAGGGGGCCTTTGGGAGGTAATTTGGTTTAGATTAGGTCATGAGAGTATATCTTCATCATGTAATTAGTGCCCTTATAAGAAGAGAGAGAGAGAACACTTGCCAAAGAAAGGCCATGTGAGCACATAGTGAAAAAGCAACTGTCTACAAGCTAGCAAGTGGGTTCTCACCAGACACTGAATCTGCCAGGACTTGAATCTTGGGTTTCCCAGCCTCTAGAAACGTGAGAAATAAGCTTCTGCTGTTTAAGCCACCCAGGCTATGGCATTTTGTTATAGCAACTCAAGATGACTAAAGCACAGCCCCCAGTATGTCAGAATTATTCTAGGAATCTGAATTTAACAAGTTCCCTGGGCAACTTGAGTCTTATAATTACGACATGTTACTCAATGGAAATAGAAGTAAACAATCATGATAATACCTTTTAAAAATTATAGAAATACCAAACATCAGCAGATATTATTTCAGTAGCTTGAAAAAACTAATGTAAGAGCAATCATGCAGCTGTAAATTAGTGTAAATACCACTGGACTTGCTCATATGCCTTTAAAAAAGTAATCATCAGAGATGCTTCACAAAAATCCCAAAATGTACAAACTATGCTCTTCTTCTAGAAGTAGACTCTTTCCTGAGAGTCTCTTAAGAGATTCCAAAGTAGGATAAACCATAAAAATCACCTGTATTTGAATGATTTTGACCTGGCAAGTGGCAATTTCTTATGGTTAAATCTAATATCATTTCGTTTGTTTTCAAAACTTTAAAAAATAGTTCCAATTCTGTATCCGATATACATTCTGTTTGTTTTTTTTTTTTTTATCCTCACCCAAGGACATTTTTGCATTTATCTTCAGATAGAGCGGAAGGGAGAGAGGGAGGAAGAGAGAGAGAGAGAAACATCGATGTGAGAGAGACACATCGACTGGTCGCCACCCACACGACGCCAACCAGGGCCAGGGACAAACTGCAACCAAGGTACGTGCCCTTAGAGGGAACCAAACCCGGGACTCTCTGGTCTGCAGGCCGACACTCTAACCGCTGAGCCAAACCGGCCAGGGCTACATTCTGTTTTGAAAAAGCCCAATAAAAATGGGCAATGCTAAAAATGTGATATCCAAATCCTGTGTGTGTTGAGGGTGTGAATCATTTACTAACATACTGTGCTTTTTTCCCCAAAATTCTACTTGGACAACCTTATATTGCTTTGAATCATCTGGTGCTTGAATATTATTTAAACTTGTGCATTTTCACAGTTATAAAACTAACAAGATTCAATTCAAAATGACCTAACCAACTAAATGGCAGTTTTAAAATTAGCAAGTAGTTCACAGTCAGGCATGGATTTCCTTCTAACTCTGTGAAATGGGATATAATCCCATCCATTCCTTTTCAAACACAAAAGTGGATTCCTTAAGATACTTTTGTGGAGGAGGAAAATAATTTTTTCTCTACCATTCTGTGTTCTTGGCTGAGAACCCTCAGTAATAAAAAGACAGAGTAATAGGAAAAAACAGACAAACAAGTTTAATAACATGTATACCCCCTGTATACCTAGGAGAGATTCAGGAAAAGTGAGTAATTCCTGAAATGGCCCAAGCCACTACCTCAAATATCATCTCCAGGCAAAGGCAAAAGATGTTAGGGTGGAGAGTCAGTCATTAGAAGTTACCAGGAAAAGCACAGTAAGCAAGGCTGTTATGCATACTTAAGTCATTGCCTTCTCAATGGATAACAGTTTCTAGAAATTTAGTCATTCTTCTCTTCCAGGTACAGAGAGGAAGACACCCTTAAAACAGAGGTTTTCCTTATACATTAAATATCTCTTACAAAAAGAGTAACATCTCAGTTTTCAGAGCTTCTCCTGTGTCTGCTGTTCCTTAAAATAATCAGCTTAAAATAATCCTTATGTTGAAGAAGCATATTTTGGTGTGGTAAATTCTGCTCCCCTTCAGTTTCTTCCTTTTTTCCTACACAGGCGCGTGAAAATAATCTATTCCTAAGGAACTGCCACATCTCAGCCATTTTACTTGGAACATCTACGGTATTGAACACCAACTAATTCCATGTGGATTCAGGTAAACACAGCTTCCTCCTGGAAGCTAAGTTTTCTCTCTACTATCTTGTTCAATCATATAGTGGTATCCTTACTGACAGAATCCTGTGAATCCTCATCCCCTGGTGTCAGCTGTTGATGAAAGGTCACACTCCGTTCAGGTGGTGACATCAATGCCCTTGATTTACCCCTTCCACACACATGCACAAACATTTGCTCAGCTGTCAGCACTAAGGCTTGTATCTATAGTTACCATCCACTCCCTGGATAGTTCAGAATGCCCAGCTCTCTCTTCTCTACAGCTAACTCAACGAACTTGTATAGAGCTTACATAGGAATCTTTTATTTCGGGTTGTAAGCTTGAGAAAATATTTGACTTATTGGGGAGAAAATGGGAAACATAAAATGGTAGAACCTGTTAGAACTTTATTATTCATGAATATTCACTAAATACAAAGAGTGTATAATCATCTAATACAGACCCATCTCCTACATAGTATGCTCTTTACCTGTATTTTATGTTTTGACTACAACATTATTGTAATCAAACCCAAGTTTTTATGTGTGATGCATGGTAAGACCAATCACTAAATCAATGAGTATGCAACAAAGAAAAAGTTTATTTCGAGAGGCAGCCACATGAGGAGACAGAGAGAAAGCCCAAAGCTACCTCTCCGATCCCGTTTGAGGTGGGTTTTTAAGAGGTTAGGGGGAAGAGGTATGGGAAAGCACTGGGGAGGGGGGTGAGTTTTAATCGGAGAGCCTTAGAGCTTGGCCATTTATGGCAAAGGGCTTCAGCACCAGATCTTCCTGGACTGGACTCTGCCTCTAAAAGGTTATGATGTTCAAGTTCCTATTATGTCCAGGTCCTTTGGTTCCCTGGGGATTAGGGGGACAAGATTTGGGTTCTGGGTGCAGCTGGAAGTCAAAGATCTCTTCTCTGCACATGCTTCGGCTGCATGACTTGGTCTGTTTTGGTCTGTTGTCTCTGAACTACAACTCATATCTTGTTAGAAACAGGATAGGACCATTTTGAGCTGGTTCTGTGATTACATTATAAGGTTGCTATGTTCATACTAATTTTACAGGTGACTCTGGAGCTTAGAATGCTAACTATCAAATGGGCATAAGAATCATTTTTGAGGTTATTGATTTGTTTATTGTCCGGATTGTGATAACGGTTTAACAGATACACACATATGCCCAAACTTATCAAAGTGAATGTTTTTAAAGCATGCATTTTATTTGATGTCAATTATGCCTCATTAAAGCTGTAAAAACACAAATGGAATGCTGCATATGTTCAAGATAGCACAGATGGAAAAGAGTATTTCTATCTTCTCTCCTCTGAAACCTGTGCTCTTACTCACCAAGCCAGGCAGCAGAGTAGTGGGGGAAGAAGGCATGGCCTGGCTGGAATGATACATGGGCATTTTGGTTTTCCTTAGACTATTAGCACCTTGCCCTGATGTGTGAACCAACTTGGGAAAATGAAGCTCACACTGTGTTATTTGGATATCAAGTTGCCCAGGTTCATGTGCTCTGTCCTTTGTTTCTGGGGATAGAGATGCTGGCAGCATTGACAGGCTCACCCCCAATGACATGTCTTCTAAAAGACAAAGTCTGTGCCACAGCCGCAGATCACAGCTCTGGTATGGAGGCAGCTGTTAGTCAAAGGAGATTGGGATGACTCAGCCTTGGAACAGAGAAATGTGCAAACTCAAAATATCTAAGCTGTAACCGCTGTTAGGGCTCAGGCTGTGAAAGTCTTATCACAGGTCTAACCCCGTAGCACGTATAGTAGATGCTCAATAATTATTTGGGGAATAAATGATGGAATGACTCACCAATTCTAAAAACATTAAGTCCAAGTGGCTTTTTTACCATTAGATTTATATTCTAAAGTTACCACACATTAGATATGGTACAATATTTAGTTTGGGAAAAGGTAGAGATGATTATGCAAACTAAATTGTGGAAATGTTGTAAATATTTCTATTACCTAAGCTTCCCCAGTAACCTGAAGTCACATCATTTACATCATGATCAGCTTTTCTCTGCAATTGCACTTTGCAGTAAACCCCTGGCTTTATTAGGGGCAAATTTGTCTGCATTAGGAGACAACAGATCATCACCTTAGCTTTTAGCTTGCTCTGCTTGTTTCCCACAAAACTCAGCTCAAACAATGATACTCCTATTTTTGTAAGTATTGATAATGAGTAATAGTTCCATATTTTATTGAGGAATAATGGAAGTTTCAGACACTCTAGCTACCTTATACATTATAGGACATGGATCAAGTAAACCGTGCAGTGTGCCAATATAATTTCAACATTTTTAAAAAGAATTATCCCACTTTAAAACTTAGCTGAAAGAAAAATAGGAGTCATTTTATTCCTTAATGATGGGACTTGGAGAAATTGAAATGCTAGCTATTTCTTGTCAGCAACTGGCCCAAGTTTTCCCTCGTCAGTTCCATAGGTCACACCATGTTTGTTTGATAGATAATATAAACTCACTGGGTTTGGAGATTTGATGCTGTTAACTTTCCAAACTTCTCTCTTAGCAGACAAGTTCAATCAGTACAAAGAACACAGTGAGGTGTGGAATTATGCTGCATTATGCAGCAAAGTAATGTATTCCCTGAAACACCTAAAAATGAACAAATACATTTCTGAGGCACAAGAACATGCGCTCCATATTGTAGGCTAAGATTAATTTAGCATGACCAATAAGGTTTCAAATCATGTTGGGAAAGTGCTCCTGTTTAGATGGCTTGGGTGTAGAGCTTATGATGTTATGAGGGAATAGAGGCTACTATCCAGAAAGTAGCAAAATGGGGCAGAAATCAAGGATTTCATGATGAAGAACTCATTGCTATGAAATTATTGACCCTCTTTCTTTCCTGTCCGTGCTGGGGAGATTTTGCCATTCCATGGGTTTTGTTTTCTTTTGTTTTAAAAATGTTCTTTTGGTACAGTTTGACTTTTGATTGTAAAACAAACAAACAAACAAACAAACAAACAAACAAACAAAACAAACTAGTTAGATTATAAAACCCTATCAAATTACCTCTAGAATTCCTTTCAAGAAAAGCTTTAACTCTTTTTTATTTGTTGTCTCTGTTGAATAACAATATTAGGCGTCTTTGTATTTCTCCTTTGCCATTTTCCTGCAGTGAGATTCTTTCCAACTTAATCCTCTTCATCTGTAATTAGCAGTGGATAACAATATCTTGAGTCTCTTTCTCTCTCTGTTTTGCATAAGCAAAATTATGTGATTAGCAATATGCATTTAATAATCCATTTAGGAAAATGAGGTGTGTGAAAGAATTTGGTTTATTGTCTTGCCTGGCTTCCCTGTACTCCTCCTCCTACCCCTTACCAAAGGGGGAGAATTAAGGCAAAGATCATTCACTTTTGATATGGAAGGGATAGGATGTATATACTGTGGAGTGCAGTTTTAGGTCTTAAGTAGATCATATTAGCACAGATGAAGCCATCGGAATGAGGAGGGAGGAGGGAAGGGAAAGGCAATGAGAACCCACTTTGAAAGCATTGAAACTGAACTCTGGTGCTCTGAGTGTGCTTAATACCGATTCCTCGGTATTGGAGTCACCAAGAGGTTGATGAGGATGTGCCACAGGAAGTAGACTACACTGCGTGTGATGCTGGTTAGAGAACAAGCTACAAAAGAGGTAATTACAGCTGAGGATGACGAGTGGACAACCACAGCTGGGAGTGTGCAAATGCACGGATAGCATGTCAAGACAGCTTCTCCTCAGGCCAAGACAGCTTCTCTACAGGCCAAGGAAGCTTCTCCTCAGGCCAAGGCAGCTTCCCCACAGGCCACGGCACAGAGATTCAAGGAGCTTGTTCCAACTGGAGCTTTTCGGGACATATCTTGAAGCCTAATCTTAGATCCAAACGTTGCCACGGTTCTATCTTTCCCTCTGGAATTACTTCCATTGCATTAAAACCCAATCTCTCCAGACAAAGGCCGCGATTAAGCAGGCATTCCAGCCTCTTGCTGGACAGCTGATCTTATTTCTCACCACTTATTTCGGTTGGCAGGGCCAACAAACAACTGTGTTAAAGAGAACTGCCTGTGAAATTCATGAGGGAGCCTTCCAGGGCTTGCCCCTTCACCTTTCAGCATCCGAGCAAATCATGCCTGTCTAGACGGAAGAGCGCCACATCCAACTGCTAAGAGGCTGTGTCTGCCACACTGTGAAGGAATCATGAGGAATCCTCGAGTTATGGTGAGATGAGCCCCACTGACTAGGGCAGCAGACTGTGTAAAGGGAGGGCTTGCATCCTGCCCCAGGGAGCATTCTCAGAGTGACATCAGTCCTCCTGCTCTGCTCCCCTTTCACTACCCGTCCCAAGACGGAGTCTCTGCTTCGCTCTTCTACAAACAGAGGCCTCACTTTTGTTCCCACCAGTATTTTCCACATTTTAGTATTAGCACTTTTAATAATGTGTTTGGTTACCACATAGCTTAAGAATTCATAGCATCGTTAATGTTTAAAAGTCTAACGTGGGTCTCTTTAAGATTCTAAATCTTTTTATTTGGCTTTCACTTCCTAAAGGATAAAAATTTAGTCTGTTAAAATAATCACACCAAGTATGAAAGTATTAAGTATAAGACATGTGCGATAATACATGTGCATATATATCCTATAAGCTATACAAGATCTGCATACATGAGAGGCATATAATAGGAGATACATAAATGTGATATATTTAGTATGTATACAAAATATAAATATATAGTAGATATATGATACATATACGTGATACATTTAGTATATATGGATGTAAATACACACAAGAATCACATCAAGTATGAAATGCTAATTTAGTATACATTTAAGTGTTAATATACTCTTTTAATCTTTTTAATCTTAAAAAGTGTTAATTTAATCTTTTAAAATGAGAATCACTTCAAGTATAAAAATATTTATTATAAAATGTGTGAGATAAAATACATGCATGTATAACTTATACAACATATGCATACATGTAAGGTATATATTATAAAATAAGATATACATGCATAAGATATATATATATATATATATATATATATATATATATGGCACATTTAGTATATATACATGCATGTAAATACACACAGAACTTTACTAAGTGTCTTGGGTAAATAAAACACAGAATGAAGACTGTCTCTATAAGAGGAGTTTAAAAATTTATCTAGAAATGTACATAAACACTAAAATTGACAACTGTGTGACAGGGCAGCATGAATGAAAATAGTAATCATTATTAGAATAGTAAATATTTTTCTATATAAATTGCCTTTGCTTATTCATATACCCATGGAGATATTACTAACAGACTACTCCTTTCTTAAGGAGTGCAATGGCCATGAATATTTTGCGAATCATTTCTCATTTTACTTAACAAGAACAAAAAAGCAAAGCAAAATAAAGACATCTTTTGTGCCTTGGAAACTGGTGTGAAACCTCTGTAGTGGACCCATCATTGAAGTAACACAGGCTGTCTGTTCCTTCTCGGTGGTCCTACCTAGCAGGACAGGTTCCAGTTTTTATTCTCAAATGTCAGACATACAAAGGATCTTGAAAAGACAGGGTCTTACATCCTGTAGGGCGATGTAGTGTATAGATTCCCTAAACTCCTACAGGAAGGTGGTGGGAATGAGGGGAGACAGAAACATCCCTCAGTGCAGTTCTACGTTCTAGAAAAAGCCAAGGAGCCACATGACTGGGGACCTGGGCTTGGAAGGAAGGGGCCATCAGTGAGGGCCCCAGTCATCCAGAGTGTTCTTATTGCATGGGTGGCTCTGAGACGGTGTGTCCAGCATGGTGGTCAGGCGAGGAGAGGCCGTCCTTAGTTGGGATCCTGATTTGCGACGCACTGTTGACACGAGAAAGCACACATGGAGCCGCGAGGGGTAGTCTTGCAACTCTCGTGTGCCTCACCCTCAAGAACAGAAGGTGAGGCTTCCCGAAAGAAATGATGGTAATATTAGAGAAATAATGAAAAAGAGAAAATGAAAGAGAATGATACTCCTAAATATGTGTCTAGTGCATATGTGTAGGAGGCCATTTTTTCTAAATGAGAAGTTATTGTAAGAACCATCAAACTTATAAAAACAGGGTCTTCAAAGTTTTTGCCAGAAGAAAACCTGCTTTTCACTTCACTAAAGGGGAAACAATTACCAGGGAGTGGGAAAGGGAGCACACTGGCAGTGAATAACCTGGGAGGGCCCCAGGGACAGGAAGGCAGAATCGGCTCTGTCCTGAATTGGCTCACTGTGGGGAAGGACAAACACCAGAAGGCGGGATGCAGGGGTGGCTGTGGTCACATCTCCTGGGTAAACTGATCTGCCTTAAAGAGTGAACAGTGATCAGAAACAACCAGTAGAAGGAGTTCATATTAAAAACAAAAGAGGACAAGTCCTATTCCTGTATTCTTTCAGGTGATCCATTTATTATGTGATATTTACTGAAGATTGGCAGGGAATATTGATCATGCTGACCTCCTCAAATCATACTATGATTAATTTAAACATACTGTATGTTTTGCCGGCTTGTAAAAGATATGAAATCTTTCATCTTTATACAGTACTCTATAATCATAATAGTACATCAAAACATAGGAAGTCATCCATCTAATATTCTACCATTTAGAATATCCTTGGTTAGTGAAAACTTAGTGGGTGTAAATTTGATAGACCACAAACTTAGGCACTATGAGACAAGATGTAGCTTTTATTTATTTCCACAAATCACCTTAGTTTCTATCTCAGCACATCCTATACCAGATACTTTTTCTCTCTTTAGGTTCTTAATTTTTTTTCACACCGGCTGGGCTATTATTAGGATCTTATAATCACTTCCAGATAACTCTAGTTACTGGGGCTATTTTCTCAGTCATTTAAGCTTCAACTCAAACAAATTCAGGATTTTTACCCTAGCACCTTTTTCTTTGGGATGGATGTTCTTACACGAATGCCACTATGTCATTGGTGGGGAGGCAGCATTCATTTCACCATCTACCTCTATGTCGGTCCCATGTTGGCATCTAAAGTGATGTAACTAATACATTCTAGTACTTGAATTTGTCTCCTCTCACTCAGCCATTAGCAGAAATTCACAAACTCAATTGAGTACCAAAGCCAGTTAAAAATGCAGCATTCCCTTGAAATAGCTTTAAGACATCTATAGGTCTGCCAGCAATTTTTCTCTCAACTAATTTTCATGTTCTCTTGGGGTATCACTTGAGCTTTTAGATGTTCTTTGTTAATTGTTTGGAACCATGGGACCATTAAGAGGGAAAGAGGAGGGCTGTTGCTCCTTATGCTTGGAATATACCACACCACAATTTTAATTTTGTGTTGTATCTCCCTGATTCTTCAAGGGACCTTCTATAAGACATACTATCTCCCTTGGGTTTGCCAAGAAGGAGATATTTGCTATTATTACATATTGAATTGTGCCCTCCCAACATTCATGTTAAAGTTCCACCTGTCAGTGATGTTATTTGGAATAGGGTCTTTGCAGGCATAATTATTTAAGGTGAAGTCATTAGGATGGGCTGTAATCCAATATGACTGGTATCTTTATAAAAAGGGAAAATTGGAGCCAGACATCCATGCTTGGAGAAAACCATGTAAAGATGAGAACAAAGATCAGGGTGATGCTTCTTACAAGCCAAGGAATGCCAAATTTCCAACAAACCACCAGAAGCTAGGAGAGGGATGGAACTGATTATCTTTCACAGACCTCAAAGAAACCAACCTTGCAGACACCCTCATCTTGTATTTCTAGCCTCCAGAACTATAAGATAATACATTTCTGTTGTTTATTCTACCCAGCTGATGGTACTTTCTGTGGCAGCACTAGCAAACTATTACAAAGGCCTATACTCCCTCTACCTTATTCACTTAGCATAATGTTCTCAAGGTCCATCATGTTGTTGCAAATGGCAGGACTTCATTATTTTTATGGCCAAATAATATTCTATTATATCTATATCTAATCTATATTATTAAATAAATAATATATATATTTTAAATTATCTTTATTGTTGAGAGTATTACAGATGTCACCCCCTTTTTCCCCCCATTGACCTCTTCCAACCTGCTCCGGCCCCCCACACAGGCCTTCACTGCACTATTTCTGTGTCCATTGGTTATGCATATATGCATCTAAATTCTTTTGTTATTCTCTTAGTTCCCCCCTCCCCACTTCCTTCTGAGATTTGTCAGTCTGTTCCCTGCTTCCATGTCTGTGGATCTATTTTGTTCTTCAGTTTATTTTATTCATTCGATTCCACATATAAGTGAGATCATGTGGTACTTGTCTTTCTCTGACTGGCTTGTTTCGCTTAGCATAATACTTTCCAGGTCCCTCCATGTCATCTCAAAGGGTAAGAAGGCCTTCTTTTTTTATAGCTGCAGAGTATTCCATTGTGTAAATGTATCACAGCTTTTTCATTCACTCATCTACTGATGGACACTTGGACTGTTTCCAGATCTTAGCAATTGTAAATAGTACTGCTATGAACATAGGGGTGCATATATTGTTTCTGATTGATGTTTCAGGCTTCTTAGGATATATTCCTAGAAGTGGGATCACTGGGTCAAATGGCAGTTTAATTTTTAATTTTTTGAGGAAACTCCATACTGTTTTCCGCAGTGGCTGCACCAGTCTGCATTCCCACCAATCAACAGACACAGACTATTTCCATATTTGGCTATTTAGAATAATATCGCAATGAATATAGGAGTACTGATAGGTCTTCAAGATACTGTTATTTCCTTAGGCTATATAGCCAGAAATGAGATTGTTAGATCAAATGGTAGTTCTATTTTTTAAAATTTTCATTTTTTTTTCAATTTACAGTTTACATTCAGTATTATTTTATATTAGTTTCAGATGTACAGCATAGTGATTAGACAATCATATACTTTACAAAGTGTTCCCCTGGACATTTCCAGTACCTACCTAGCACCATACATAGTTATTACAATATTATTGACTCTAGTTACTATGCTGCACTTTACATCCCCATGACTATTTCATAACTACCAATTTATTTTTTCGATATTTTATTGTTAGGGTATAGAACTTCAACTGACATTTATGTTGATTTTGTATCTTGTGACTTTACTGAATTTGTTTATTAATTCTAACAGTTTTTTGGTGGAGTCATTAGGATTTTCTATGTACAAGATCATATCATCTGCAGAAATTCCTTTCAGAATTTCTGTAAAGCAGGTCTATCTAGTGGTGATGAACTCCCTCAACTTTTGTTTATTTGGGAAAGTCTTAATTTCTGAAGGACAACTTTGCCAGCTAAAATATTCCTAGTTGGCAGGTTTTTTTTTTTTTTTCTTTCAGTACTAAATGATTCCACTCTCCCCTGGCCTGCAGGGTTTCCATTGAAAAATATACAGATAGCCTTATGAAGGTTTTCTTGTATGTGAGGATTTTTTTTCTCTTGCTACTTTTAAAATTCTGTCTTTGTCTTTGATTTCAGACATTTTAAAAAATAATATGTCTTGTAGAAGAATGTTTTGTGTTTAAATTTTGGGGAGATTTATGAATATCATGAACTTGGATATTCAAATCTCTCCCCAGATTTGGGGAGTTCTCAGCCATTATTTCTTTAAATGAACTTTCTGTTGCTTTTTCCCTTTCTTCTCCTTCTGGAACTTCTATAATATATAGATTTTCTCTTAATAATATCCTTAAATTGTTTCTCTTGATTATATTTTTAGATTATTTCTCTCAAATATCTCATAGTTCATGTAGGCATTCTTCACTCTTTTTCATTCTTTTTTTTTTTCTTCTTTTTCTTCTCTGACTGGATAATTTCAAATGATCTGTGTTCTACTTCACAGAGTGTTTCTTCTGCTTGACTCACTCTGACACTGATGCTCCCTATTGCATTTTTTATTTCTTCTTTATACTCTTCACTTCCAGAGTTTCTGTTTTGGTTATTATTTTTTTATGATTTCTATCTCTCTGTTAAACTTCTCATTTTGTTCATGTGTTGTTTTTCTGATTTCACTGCATTGTCTTTCTATGTTTTCTTACAGCTAACTGAACTTTGTTAAAACAGATATTTCAAATTATTTATGGGGCAAATAATTGAGCTCCATTTCTTTAGGGTCAGTTACTGGAAAAGTGTGTTCCTCTGGTGGTATCATGTTTCCTTGATTTTTCATCTTTCTTGAAGCCTTGCATTGCTAACTTCTCATTTAAAGAATTAGTCACCTCCTACAAAGTTAGTCTTTGTAGGAGGTGACTAATTTAGTAGGAGGTGACAAAGTTAGTCTTTACTGACTAACTTTGGGAAATACCTTCCTTTAACTCTATTAGGTGTTCTGAGGCTTTCTTAGATCTCTTCTAGGGATATGCCTGCTTCACAGTTCTTATTCCCTCTTGAGTGAAGACTCTTAAGATTGTATACCTTTTATCAATCTTGCAAAGTCAGTCCAGGGGCTGATAGCTTCAAGCATGTTATTGTTATATCACTGATCACATCATGATATATTTGGATAGGAAGCCTACTTTCCTCACTGAATGTGAGCTCCTTTAAGTTAAGCCTATTTATTCTTCATCTTTGTACTCTAATTCATGGACAATTCTTGACACACGGTAGCAGCTGCTCCATAATTATTGGTAGAATAAGTAAAATGAAGATTCAGAATTATAAACAGCCTCAAACTCACAGATGCATCATCATTTGGGGATTTTTTTCAGAAACTTGTCTGTGGCATACATTCATTACTAATGGAGTAGAAATTGATGTTAATTTTCTGGAATTCAATTTTGCAACACATATCAAAAGCTTTAAAATTTTATTATTCTTTGAGCCATAAATTCTGCTTCTTAAAAGTGGTCCTCAAAAAGAACTCATAGCCTTGGCTGAGTAGGTTAGTTGGTTAAAGCATTGTCCTGATACTCCAAGGTTACAGGTTCAATCCCTGTTCAAGGCACATACAAGAAGCAACCAGTGAATGCACAAATAAGTGGAACAACAAATCAATGTTTCTCTTTCTCTCTCTCCCCCTCCTTCTCCCTCCCTCTCCCTCCCTCCCTCCCTCCCTCCCTCCTTCCCTCCCTTTCCCTCTCTCTCTAAAATCAATAAAAAAAGAGGAACTCATAGGCTCATAGGTGCCAAAATGAACAAAACTTATTTTTCATTTGTAAGTCATGGTTACTCAACTCAAAATAATTTAAGCAAAAAGTGGAAATGTGATTGCTCCTAATACTAGAAAGAATTTGAAAGTTCTCACAATTGAAGAAAAAGTTGCAACACCCAGAGCCCATGGTCAGGTAGTAAGAACCAGTGTATTCCAAGACTCCCCTGGATGTCATCCATCATTCCTCTTTGCTAGTTTCACTTGACTTTATTCTTCAAATAGGCTTCCTCTCAAAGAAAAAAATATGAACCCCAGCAGCTGCAGATTCTCATTGTCTCTGCTTTAGTAGCTCCAGAGGTAAAAGAAAATTTCTTCTCTTATTCTCCTGGCATCTCTCTATCAAACCAGAAAATGCCTTGGATTGACCTACTTAGGTCATGAAAACACCTCTTGATTATTCACTGTTTCTAAGAGAGTGTAAAGAAGTATGTTGGTAAGCCAAGGCAAGGATACTAGATGATCAAAAAGATAAATAAATAAATAAAGCATATATCTACTGTGAGTCAGAAGATTATGTTCCAGAACATGCACCATATTACAATGTTCAAAAATCTTAACAAAAGGAAGACAAAGAACCTAATTAAAAAATGGGCAGAGGACCTAAATAGACACCACTCCAAACAGGACATACAAATGGCCAAGAGACATGAAAAAATGCTCAACGTCACTAATCATCAGAGAGATACAAATTAAAACGACTATGAGGTATCACCCCACACCTGCCAGAATGGCTGCCATCAACAAATCATCAAACAACAAGTGCTGGCGAGGGTGTGGAGAAAAGGGGACTCCAGTGTACTGCTGGTGGGAATGTAGACTGGTGCAGACACTATGGAAAACAATATGGAGTTTCCTCAAAAAATTAAAACTTGAACTACCATTTGATCCAGTGATCCCACTTCTAGGAATATAGTCTAAGAAGCCTGAAGCACCAATCAGAAAAAAATATATGTACCCCTATGTTCATAGCAGCACTATTTACAATAACTAAGATCTGGAAACAGCCCAAGTGTCCATCAGTAGATGAGTGGATAAAAAAGCTGTGGTACATATACACAATGGAATACTATGCAGCTGTAAGAAAGAAAGATCTCTTACCCTTTGAGACGACATGGAGGGACCTGGAGAGTATTATGCTAAGCAAAATAAGCCAATCAGAGAAAGATAAGTATCACATGATCTTACTTATTTGTGGAATATAATGAACAAAACAAGCTGAGGAACAAAATAGACCCGGAGACAGGGAGTGGGGTGCAGACTGACAAACCTCAGAAGAGGTGGGTGTGGGGGGAGGGAAGAGATAAACCACAGAACTTTTACACATGTATGTGTAAACAAGGACATAGACAATAATGCCGGGGTGAGGAGGGGGGCGGGAGTGGGAGGAGGGTGTCAGTGGGGGAAAAAAGAGAAACATCTGTAACAAAAATAAATTTTTAAAAATGTTGAAATATTAAAAATGTTAACATATTCCTAACCATAGTGATGTAATTAAATAAATTATGTATCACCTAAATACAGTAAAACATTATACAACCATTGAGATTGATTTTATAGAATGTTTAAGGATATGTAAAGATGGTCAGAATAACATAGCAAAAACAAAAATATATAATTGAACTTCTCTTTAGAATATAGAACTATGGGTTATTTTATTTTGTTATTTACAATTTTTAGATTTTTCTGAGTTTTCTATACTGATTATTAATTTTACAATACAAATATTTTTCAATACCTGAAAAATATCACAAATAGAATATAGTGGCTGATGTTAGGGCTGTCAGATGAGAGTATATAGGCCTGGTAAAGAAGCAACATGAAATTACAATAGTGTTTGTTTCACTGTCATTCTTTTCTGTAGATCCAAAGTAGTGCTTGAAGCTTGGGATTATAGGAGTAATATGCTTTTGTTTCTTATTAGAACCTGTTAGAGGAGAACGTGGGTATTGCCTGAAGCTCTTCTAAAGGTGAACTTTGAGCTAAGTCATCCAAGAATTAATATTCTGCTGGTAACATGTTCAAAAGAAAGCCAAATTATCTAAATTTTGACAGTGCATGTTGAGGCAAAATTTTAAAATTCAAACATGTTGCATAGCTAGTGACAGTACAATCTTGGATCTCTTTGCCAAATGGGAACTTTATGAAGCTATGAACAATTTTTTTTAATCCTCACCTGAGGATATGTTTTTACTGATTTTGAGAGAGAGAAAAAAACATCAATGTGAAGGAGAAACACTGATCAGATGCCACCCCCATACATGCCCTGACTAGGGATAGAACCCACAACCTAGGTTTGTGCTCTGACTGAGAATCAAACCTCCAACCTTTTGGTGTATGGGATGACGTTCCAACCAACTGAGCCATCTGTCCAGGGCTGAACATTTATTTTATTTCATTTTTTCCAGATTTAGTGAGGTGTAATTGACAAATACAAATTGCATATATAAGGTATACAATGTAATGGTTTGATATATATATAGATTGTGAAATTATTACCACAATCAACTAATTAACACATTCATCACCTCACATAGTTACCTATAATATAGTCTCAGCAAATTTCAAATGCACAATATAATATTATTAACTATAGTCACCATGCTGTACATTAGATCACCAGAACTTATTCATCTTATAATTGAAAGTTTGTACCCTTTGGCCAACATCTCTCCATTTTCCCCACCTCCTAGCCCCTAGCAAAACCTACTCTTCTACTTTCTGCTTCTACAAGTTTGACTTAGTTTAGATTCCACATATAAGTGAGATTGTATTGTATTTGCTTTGTCAAGTGTACCAAGAATACATAATGGGGAAAAGCTAGTCTCTTCAATTAATTATGTTGGGAAAACAGGTTATCTACATACAAAAGAATGAAATTAGACCCTTATCTTACACAATACACAAAAATTAACTCTAAATGGATTAAATACTTAAATTTAAAAAGAAACCATAGAACTCCTAGAAGAAAACATGGGGAAAAGCTCCTTGTCATTGGTCTTAGCAGTAAATTATTGGATATAACTCCAAAAACACAGGCAGCAAAAGCAAAAATAAACAAATGGGATGCCATCAAACTTAAAAACTTCTGCACAGCAATGAAAACAATCAACCAAATGAAAAGGCAATCTGCAGAATGGGAGAAAATATTTGCAAACCATATATTTGATAAGCAATGCACATTTTAAATATAAAGCACCAATTTATGGAAATCTTATATTTTCCACCAGGAGAGCTAATATAAAACCCTATGGAACAACACCATAGGCAAAAGGTATGAAAGCAAGTCAAAGAAATCAAGTTAGTCTTCAGGCAAACTCGAGAGAGAATTGAAGGTGTTCTTAATAGATCCACTAACAATAAAATACTGGTTTTAACTCTGCAACCACAAGAAATTCAAATTTCTTGACATTACTATCTCCATGAATTATAGTCACTTTTAGGGAAAGAAGATATTAAGTTTCTTAAGTATCTAGCTGAAAGTTTTTTGAAGCTGTGAAAGTAAGTCTTAGTCATAAACATGTCTTATTTCACTAGAGGCTTGGCAGAAATCCCAGCTATAAGCGAACAAATGAATGTCATAAAGATGGGAGAGTATTTAGTGGGAAGGCGTGCCTATGTGTTTATACTGAAACTAAAGGAGTTTTCTTTTTTATTTTGTGAATACTTAAATAATGTTAATAGCTTGTGGAATTTCTTCTTACTTGGGCCACTGATAATGATAAGAAAATGTCCCAAACACAGACAAATGAGAACTGTTTCTTACACATCTGTTTTTCAACTCTACTATGTAAAAATTGAAGCCATACTGGGATTCAGGTTGAGTTATTTACTACCTTAACTCGGTGGACAATGGCCACTCCTCTATAACAGTTTGGGCTATAAAGATCTAATATAAGAGAAAATGAAATACATCTTAATAGCTCTGTAGGGGAAATGGCTCAGTCTGAACTTTCAGTTCTTTATATTTGAGCTCCCTTTAAATTAGAGCTACCACTGGTCAATGTATGATTTTTTAAAAAATTATCTTTCCTGGTCCTGATTTACTGATATTTGGCCACAAATTGCCTTGTGCTTAGGGCTTCTCCATCTTACCTCTAAACTTGGAGCATGTGTCTAAGAGAGAACAAAAATAGCACAAGCAAAAATCAAAAGATAAAAATGTAAACTAAAGCATCACAGTCTTGGCTTGTCTAAGAGCTTCCTTGATTTTATGGCACATGACCTGTCCTATCTCCCAACTTTTGAACACTTTTTAATCCATCTCATCAATACTTAAATCAATCAGTTTGTTTTCCAAATCTTAGCAATCACTGTCTCTCATTGCATGATGCCCTGAAAACTAGTTTTTCATATGTTTTAACCAGTTTTTTTTTTTTAGTTGTTTTATGTGAAAGAATAAATTCAGTCCTTGTTACTATCTTGGCTGGAAGCATAAGTATGGAGCCATTTAAAAAATACCATCCTTTACCTCCTTCATGCCACTAAAAGTCAGGCTGGGCAGTTCTCTGGGGATCACCCCTCCTTTCTAAAGCTCTTAATTTAAGTCTGAGTTCAACCTACCTACACAAGAGCAGCATTCTGCACACTGACTCTCCCACCATTTATATCTCCCTTTGCCAACCTGCTTTTAACATTATGGCCCTAATGAACCATTCTAGCCCTTATGTATTCCAATAGTCAGAGTGGAAGCAGTGACCATGGAAGATATACTTTGGGACAAAGAAATTTCTTTCAGAAATTTGGGTTGGTACTGTTTATCCAAAGCCAGATAGAAAGTGGAAGAAATAATGTGAAGAATTCCAGCTAAGAAAATACCAGAGCCTCTATCCATTGAGTATTTTAGATAAGCTGTCTTTGAGTTTGATATGTGCAGAATAGCCCAAATGCTACATTTGTAGCTCACTGTGGAAACAGATCAAGCCTCAACTTCTCTTGATTCCTGTGTGTCTAACATGGTGCCTACCAAACATAATACCTTTACTTATTTTTATTTTCTTCTTCAGATTTAAATAACATGAGCTTAAGAATGGGGAATGTCTCTGGTGATTAGTGACACTGAGCATGTTTTCATATGTCTCTTGGTCATTTGTATGTCCTGTTTGGAGAGGTGTCTATTTGGGTCCTCTGCCCATTTTTTAATTGGGTTCTTTGTCTTACTTTTGTTGAGTTGTGTGAGTACTCTATATGTTTTGGAAATTAACCCCTTGTCTGATGTATCATTGGCAATTATGCTCTCCCATATAGGGGGTTCCTTTTGGTTGCCATCAACAAATCATCAAACAACAAGTGCTGGCGAGGGTATGGAGAAAAGGGGACTCTAGTACACTGCTGGTGGGAATGCAGACTGGTGCAGACACTACGGAAAACAATATGGAGTTTCCTTAAAAAATTAAAAATTGAACTGACGTTTGACCCAGTGATCCTATTAATACTTCTAAGAATATATCCAAAGAAGTCTGAAATACCAATCAGAAAGAATATATGTACCCCTATGTTCATAGCAGCACTATTTACAATTGCTAAGATCTGGGAACAGCCCAAGTGTCCATCAATAAATGAGTGGATAAAAAAGCTGTGGTACATATACACAATGGAATACTATGCAGCTGTAAGAAAGAAAGATCTCTTACCCTTTGAGACAACATGGAGGGACCTGGAGAGTATTATGCTGAGTGAAATAAGCCAGTCAAAGAAAGACAAGTACCACATGATCTCACTTATTTGTGGAACATCATGAACAAAATAAGCTGTCGACGAAAATAGATCCAGAGTCTTAGAAGTAAGGAACAGACTAATAAACCTCAGAAGAAAGGGTTGGGGGTGGAGATGAGATAAACTAAAGAACTTATATGCATATATGTATAAACAATGGACTCAGACAATAATCCTGTGGGGGGGGGTTGGGAGGAGGGTATGTAGGTGGGAAAAAGGAGAAACATCTGTAACAAAAATAATTTAATTAATAAAATAAAAAATTTAAAAAGAATGGGGAATGAGGTGGGGAAGAGCCAAATATATAGTTTTATATGAGTAAAAGCACTTGAAATCAAATAATCCCAGGGCATTAACTTACATATAAAACTGACATCTACAACTTGCTATGACAAACATATGCTAGTTCTTAGTTGACTATGTCTTAAGCATATGTTACAGAATTTTTTTTTCCTTGATTAAACTCATATTTATTCTCAGCATGCCTAATTCTGTGACAAGCAGGCTTGAGACCTGGTCATCTGGCCTTCAAAGGCAGCATGTCCAGACAGCTACCTGCAGCTCTACCTCTTGAACTCCACCTGTGTGTACATCTTGGTAATGTCATGGTACCTGCCTTCAGGGGGCTGGTGGTTAGAGAATGGTGGTATGTAATAATCTGGCCTTTCTCTCTCAAAGGGGAACTGACTGGGGTCCTGCTTGATGGCCTCCTGGGACAGGAGTTGCAGCTCCTACACAGCTTCCTGCTAGGCCTCAAGCATGGACTCGATGACTTCCTTCTCTATCTTATGCTCTTGCTGCTGTGATGGACCACTTCTTCAGAAGCAAAATCTCTGCTCCACCTCCTCAAAGGAGAGCTCTACCTGAGGCCCCCATCTCACTTTATGCAAGAACCTCACAGGCATAATAAAATCTTCTATGGGAATTAGTTCCTGGCTAGCCTTTTCTAGTCATCCATCCCTTTTCAAAAGCCCCTTTGCAGTTTGGTCTTCTTTTGGACCTACCTTCTTCTTTCACAGAGGATCTGCTCTCATGGGAATGAGTGTCCGGAACAACAACAACGAAGCTTGCTACTAGGTGTCTCTAATCTGTGTCTCCAAGTTTCCAGATGTCCGCACAGTGAGTACAGACTGGGCACAGGAGCTCCCAGTACCATGGAGGCCATGGCCCTTCAGGCCATGACCCACTGCTTCCAGCCATGCACCTCGGTGGTCTGGCCCATGATGCCTTGCATTACGGAGCAATAATTTTTTAATGTTTGAATTTGTGATGTCTAGGGCATTGGACATCGTGTTTCAGATGATTCATGAATGCTAAATGAAGGAAATAAGTGGATCACTTGGCCCTCTCATTTTTGTGGCCTCCAAAAGACAAAAGGAATTTTCGAGCAGTATGTATACTAATAATTCATAAATTCATTAGTTTATTCTCACATGGAAGTATTAAAACAACCAGTGAACAGTTGGTAGATTCAGCTTGTTTTTTTCATGTGTTCTCTCTTCCAAAAACTTTTTAATAACAAAATCATGCAGGTGGAAACAGCATATTCTAAGGTTTTAGGCTAATGTTGGTTCCTAAGCATCCTTCAAATCTACTTCAAATATGTCCTGATGGATCTAGGGGGCATATGTAGACACAGAGATTGGCAACTCCACAGAGCAGGAGTGAGTCCACTGCAGAGCTTGGCCCATTCCTAACTACACCTGGTCCAGTGGAGGGCTTCTGCCAGTCTGCTTTGATTTTGTCTGGGAGACCTGTACTCCTCAGTGGATGGCAGATCATATGCTAAACTTATACGTGGGCTACATAACAAAGAATGAAGAACTAGAACTACAGGGTTTCATCTTCACAGTTACTAAGCAAGTTCCTTTAATGAAGGAAGAGAGAAATATGCTTCTCTGCAATGGACAAGGAAAGATTTATTTTCTAGTCTTTTACTGTGTCACTGTGTCCAGTGTGCTTATGGATAGAGAGACCAAGCTCAGGTGTGACAACTTTGAACACTGAATATCACAAAGGCCAACATAAGGCCCTGCTGTAACTTCGCTGGCTGACTGGCCAGTGCTTGTGAGGCAAGGCCAAGGGCCTGCCTTGGAAATCATTTACATGTCATGCTGTAGCCTTTAGAAAAGGGAAGCCAGAAGCACAGAGACATTTTAAAGACCATTTAAGATTGCGAACATATGGGTAGAAGAATACACTGTGCTGGGAATTAGAAGAACCTTTGGTCCTTTCAAAGGGACATGGCTTACTCAGCAGCAGACTTGGGCACAAACAGAGTCAGAAACACCACTGCTCTCTCTGAAGATGACTCTGATAAGGCATCTACTGGGCACATAGCTGTCTCTCCCATTTCTTGGGCCTAGCAAAAAAGAACAAATGGTGGTCCCCGAGAGAATAAAAATAAGATGTTGTGACTCTACTTTAAATTATAGATGCACTTCAGTATTTTCTTTTAAGCTATAGTCTTTCTCAGCCTCTTAGAAAGTATAAAAACTAAGAGGTACCACTATAACTTAGCAAGAAAAATCAATATCCCTGGTATGGTTTGTAAGTGAGACTCATATTGTCTGAAAGGTGAAGGTGTGAGAAGAGGAAAATTAAAATGATAGAGGCATAGGAAAAATGAATGTTATTAAATGACCTAATAGCTCAGAGTTGTAGCATTTTTTTTTTGTAAGCAACTGGTTTGTATGTATTGTCCAAATGCAAAGGAGATTCACATACTAATTCATGCAGAGATCAGGAGGACAATATAAAAGCCAAAGGAAATAATTGATTACAAATTTTGAAAGCCAAAAAAATTGATAAATATTTTAAAGAAGAGTACAGAGATTTCCTTATACTTTGGCACCTTATACTTTGGCACACAATGCTAATCACAAAAGGTTGCTAGGCAATGTATGTCCTGGTGCCAGTCAGGTGATTCTATTATTCTTTGTAAAGTGCCTATCTCTGCTTTTGAGACTATCACATTCTGTTGTTCAGGGATGCAATTATCCTGTTTTTATTTTGTTTTGTTTTTTTACCATTTAAGGTTGTAATATCTCAAATCTGTGTACTTTTCTTGAGAATTAAATATGTGCATTCCTGTCAAAACTGGAGTATGAAGTTCTTTGAAAAGAAGATAAGATAGAGAAATGTCAATATTAGAGATGGTTTTCAGTAAGCCGATGAGGGAAATGGGGATTAACACTGATGCTAATGCAATTTATGTGCAGAACTCTTCCTAACACATGTACCTGGCATCCTTCAAAGTCACATGGTCTCCAGGGAACAAACTCCATTACTGAGTGCATTTCAAATAGCTTAGAACAAGAATCTAAATAAGTATATGGAAAATTAACTCTGAAATTGCACTTTCATACTGAGGATCACATCATTCTTTTCATAACACCATACTCATATTTTTTTACGACATACGTCATAGTCTTTATTCACTGATCTGTCTCCAAATAAAGGTCAGCTCCTTGACTTTTGTGGCTTTACTCTTCTGCATCTTTGTATTGGTGGAGTACAGTGTCACCTTTCACACAGTCTGGGATATATAACTGTTTCTTGGGAACCAAATTCATCCAGATGCAATTATACTGGCATACATGTAGTGCAAACTTTGCCATGTATGTTCTCATTAGACGTAAAAACTTTTTTCCTAAAAGTATTTTAACTTTGAATATTAATTTTGTGAATAAACGAGAATAAATTTTATATTTGAACTTCGTGAATATAAGCATCCTAATCTATACATGGAAATGTTTGTACTTCCAGTTTCAGCTTAAATACATGAAGAGCTTGGAAGTCATTGCTCCCATCCGTATAAGAATAAGATTGAAAAACTAAAAATTAATGATTTTCTCAGACCCATCAGCAAACAAAGTTCACAGGACAAATTGCTACCCCCAAATCTGAAGATACAAGCACATCCAGAGAGACACAGTTAAGATCTGTTTACCTGGAGAAGATGTTGATGGAACCATAAACTGGTATGAACGTATAAAGAGTAACTTTGATGAACAGCTGGAGACTGGGTATTGATTAGGATGAGAGTGAGACATTCTTGGAGGGTCACAGTCTTAGGAAGGCCTCTACACTTTTGTGGGCTTTATCTCTGGGAACCTTGCCAGGCTTTCATAATGAAATCCAAGTAAGATTCCTTCATTGTTCTGGCAAGGAAAAGAGGAGTAACCACTGTGAAATATGTTCTGAGCCTTCTCCATAACATAATTCTATAGGAAAAGGACTTTCCCAGGGCCTTATCACAGCTGGGAGAAGGGAATTTCTCCCATTCCAGCTTCCTCTAGTATTCCTGTCTCACAGGACACTAGAGTAGTTTGAAATCTCTGGCACCTAAAGCTATGTCAAACATTAAACACATACAAATCCTTAGCAATATTAACATAAATATTCACACTAAATGCCTGTTTACCTCAGTTCCTATTACCTGATACAACATATCCAGCTTTCAACACAAATTAAAAGGCAGGCCAAAAGGCAAGGGAAAACAGCCTGATGAAACAAAACAAGTATCAGAACCAGACTTAGCTATGACACAGATGTTGGAAATATTAGGAGAAAAATTTAAATATCTATGATTAATATTTTCAAGGGTCTAGTGAGAATAAATGACAATATGAAAGAATGATGTAGGTGGGTAGAGTAAACAAAGTGATAGAAATGCTAAGAATCAAAAGTATATGCTACAAATAAAAAAATATAGTATCATAAATGAAGAAAACCTTCAATGGCTTATCAGGAGATAATGATTACTTCTCAAACTTAAATGCAAAGAGAAAAAAACAAACAAACAAATGAATGGAATACAACATCCAAGAATAGGGGTACAATATCAGAAGGTGTAAAGTATGTATAATTGGAATATCAGAAGCAGAAGAGAGAGAGAGAGAACAGAACAAAAGAAATATTTGAAGTATTCATGGCCTAGAACTTCCCCAAATTATTGAGAGACACCAAACCACAGATTTGGGAAGCTCAGAGAGCACAAATAAGATAAATACCAAAAAAAATGAAACAAAAGAAAACAATAACTAAAACGCACACCTATCCACATCACATCTAAACTGTACAAAAGCAAAGGCAAAGAAAAAAATGAAAGAAGCTAGTGGTGGGTTGTAAACACCTTACCTATAGAGCAACAATGTGGCATTCTGAGCCAAGGAATGCGATAAGATGCCTTGGGGCTTCAGAGGGGACAAGGGAACTTTGCAGGACCATAAGAAGAGCAGATGTTCAGTAATTAGAAGTTTGCCCAGCTACCCATATACATAAATCATAAAAGATTTTCTCTGGTAATAACACTTATTATGGACAAAGCCCCCAATTTAGATTCTTCTAGGTAGTTAAGCAGGGACAGAAGTTTCTCCTGAGCCTGCAGGGTTTTGATTACCTTCAGGTCACAATAATCTACATGCCAAAGTGGCACATTTTGGAGAGGCCTGTTCAGAACCTCTTCAGTGTAATGTATTTTTTCCTTTACTAATTTACAGGTACATTTTGGAGAGCAGGATATGCCATTGCAATATATGCCTGTTTGGCATATTGATTATTTTGGGTTGGTTACTTTTAAGAAGCAGCAGATACAGTAGAAGCTCCCTACCAGTAAGAGGAGGATAATTAAAATCTAGAAACTCTTACCAGTAGAGAAGTCCAGGACTTTAATTTACATAGCAACCATACCCTTGTTTACTGTGATTTGCCTGATAACCTCCCATAACTGCTCCACCCACCCAAACATCATTTGTCTTTAGCTGAAAATGGTATTTAAGGTGAAGATTTGGGCCATTTCAGGGAATTACTGAGTTTTCCTGGGTATCTCCCATGTATACAGCAGTTATACATGTTACTAAACTTTTAAAAAAACTATGTTTTTATTGATTTTTTAGAGAGAAAGGAAGGGAGAGAGATAGAAACATGAATGTGAGAGAGATACATCAATCAGCTGCCTCCTGCACATCCCCTAGCGGGGATCGAGCCTGAAACCCGGGCCTGTGCCTGACTGGGAATCGAACCTGGACCTCTCAGTCCATGGGACAATGCTCAATCCACTGAGCCACACCAGCCGGGCATGTTATTACACTTTTGTTTGTTTTTTTCCTGTTAATCTATCTTTTGTTACAGGAAGCGGTCTCAACCAAGACTCTAGAAGGGTAAAATTATTTTTCCTCCCCAACAATAGATTACTCAAAGAGTTAACCATAGCTACAGGTTGGTGTAGCACGTAGAATCAATTATAGTTTACAACAACATCTGTTGATTGAATCTCCAGAGTTTTGTGCTTTTCTTATAAGGATTTATTAAAGGAATTTGAAAAGTATTTTATTCTCAGAGAGTTGGCACTGAATGAGAAATTCAAAAGATAAAGGAAATGGACATAATGATAAGTTCAAGGAGAAGAGACAATAAGAGAGACAGAAATTGTGATAAAATGCTGGCAAAGGAATAAAGGAGCATAGATGAAGTATAAATAATCATTTTAGAGCTTACCCTAGCATGAAATCTTTTTTTTATTGTGTTAAAAAACACATAAAAATGTAAAATCTTAACCATTTTTTTCAGGGTACAGTACAGTAGTGTTAACTATAAGCACATTGCTTGCTACAGATCTCCAGAAAGTTTTTATCTTGCAAAACGGAATCTCAGTACCCATTGAAAGATAACTCCTCTTTTCCCCATCCCTGCAGCTCCTGGCAGCTGCAATTCCACTTCCTGTTTCTGAGTTTGACTAGTTTAGATACCACATATAAGTGGACTCATGTAGTAATTATCTTTTGTGACTGGAATATTTAAGTTAGCAAAATGTCCTCAAGATTCATCCATATTGTAGCATATGACAGGATTTCCACCTCTTTTTAAGGACAAATAATATTTCATTGTATGTATATTCCACTTTTTCTTTAGCCATTCATCTGTGATGGATATTTAGGTTGCTTCCACCTCTTGGCTATTGAGAATAATGCTGCAATGAACATGAGTATGCAAATATCTTTTGGAGATTCTGTTTTCAATTCTTTTGGCCATATTCCTAAAAGTGGCATTCCTAGATCATATGGTAATTTGGCTTTTAATATTTTGAGGAGCCTCCATACTGTTTTCCATAGCAGCTGTACCATTTTACAGGTTCACGAACAGTATTTCTCTACATCCTCATCAACACATTATTTTCTGTTTGTTTGTTTATTTTTGTGATAGAAGCTCATTGAGCTTCTATAAGACAATTATTTTGAATTCTTTGTCAACTAATTCATAGATGTCTATTTCTTCAAGGTCCATTTCTGGAGAGTAATTTTGTTTCTTTGACTGAGTCATATTTCCATGTGTCTTTTATTATTATTATCATTATTATTATTATTATTATTGATTTTTTAGAGAGAGAGGAGAGAGGGATAGAAACATGGATTGATATGAGAGAGAAACATCAATTGGCCACCTCCTGTATGCCCCCCACCAGGGATCAAGCCCACAATCCTGGCATGTGCTCTGACCAGAAATTGTACTGGGACCTTTCAGTCCATGGAATGATGCTCAATCCACTGAGCAACACCACCAGGCTCCCTGTATCTTTATATACCTTGTTATTTCTTACTTCCAATATTTATAGACTAAATATGGCTTTGTACAGAAGACCTTCCCGGATCAACCCAGAAAGAGATTCTAGGAGCCTCTCAAGCATTTTCTGAGGGTGTGTCTTCTCTGTGCTGGTACATGTCATTTCCTAACTATAAAGATTTTCCAGTCTTTCTCAGGAGTTTGTAATCTCTTCTTCCCTCTGATATCTATTTCAGTTATCTAGGTTCTTTGGTGCTACAACATGCCACCAAGTTTTTCTTTGTTCTCAGCAGCCCCAGCTTTCAAAAGTAAGCCGGTTCTCCACAAGTACTCTGAGTCCGGTGTGACAGAATCCAGTCCCTCACGTAGCCTGCTAAAAAACTGGAACATTGGTTGTATGTTCATTCCACTCTTCTCTTTTCCTCTCAAAGGAGAATGAGCATTTTCTTTCAATCATTCCAATCTTTGCTGGCTTGGGGGAAGGGCTATCATGGGTGAAATGCAGTAACTTTTCTTACCATTTTCAATGTGGCTATTCTTGGTTTTGCTGTTTCCTGGGGTACTGAGTCATCTTAACTCATAAAGCCTTTCTGGACTATATACAGCGGTGGGCAAAGGTAGGCTGTGGAGGGCGGCTGAGCCAAGGTCTCTTGTTCCTGTGGTGTTTGCACGGACTCGCCCAGGAGCTTCCAATACCAGGGACGAGGCCCTGTGGTGTTTGCACGGTCTCGCCCAGGAGCCTTTAGTCCCAAGGCCACTTGTTGATCCTGTGTGCTGGCAAGGCCCACGCAGGAACATTCTGCCCAAGATCTCTTGTTGTTCCTGTGTGCTGGCAAGGCCCACACAGGAGCATCCTGAGCCGCAGGCAAGAATATATTGACAGTCTGGACCTTGAGCTCAGAGGCCGATAGAAAGAAACATTTGGTGTTTGAGAACAATGAAGCTTTTGAACTCTCCCCCCACCCTTCAGTTGGCTATGTAATAAACTGGCTGAGCTAGTTCAGGGTCACTGTTTCTCCATCAGAGAGCAGTGTCCAACCTGGCCCCCAGCTTTTCTCTCTAGAATGTCTCTGTGTCTTTCTTAGTCTCTGTGTTTTTCTCAGTCTCCCGTCGCTCCTCCTCGGGTCTGGTTCGACTAGCCGTGCAGGTAGCGGCAGTAGGCTTACAGTTGTTCGTATGGAAAAAGACATGCAGATTATGATGATTACAGTAGCTCTATTAATTCTGTGTTTCATGTACCCACAACTGTAAACCCACTTTTGCCCATCCCTTTATTGTTGTTAAGTCGATGTGTCTGCGGGGAACAAGGTCTGAGGGTTTCTATTCTACCATCTTGCTGACATCACTCTTAAATCTCCATTTATGTTTTATGATAAGGATCAAGTCACTGGGATAAATGAGTTTTATATACTGAATATTTATTATAATAGCTAACCTTTTGTGAATGCTTACTATGTACTTGATACAGGGTATATGATGAAATTCTCACAACCGTATCAATAAAGTTCTCACAACTTCAATAAGGAGTCCAAATACTACTTTCCTCCTCTAATTTACCAAGTAAGAAAACTAACAGAGTTTAGCAAGGTCACCTAACAATGCCTTTCCAGTCAGTAGATAAAATCACGCACAAGCAAAAAAGCAAAACAAAACCAGGAGGTGATTTAATGAGTTAACATGAATTTTATTGCTAAACATCATAACACACCAAAAAAGTCACAAGTGCCCTGGCCAGTTTGGTTCAGCTGTTAAAGCTCCAGCCTATGGACCAAAGAGTCTCAGGTTCGATTTCCGGTCAAGGGCACGTACCTCGGTTGAGGGTTTGATCCCCGGCCCCATTCAGGGTCATGCGGGAGGCAACCAATGGATGTATCTCTCTCACATCAACATTTCTCTCTCTCTGTCTCTCTCCCTCCCTCCCACTCCATCTAAGAAATCAATGGAAAAATATCCTGGGATGAGGATTAAAAAAAAAACAAAACAAACTCACCAGTAATACAGCATTAAATAACAACATGACCACACATATAAAACATTTTCATAAGTTCTTAGACTTTGGGAGAAGAATGTTCAACGTAAAGTTGATTTAATCTGATAAGTATACCACTCAAAGAGAAATGGGTTTCTACTAGTTTCTGTATGGGATTATAGTCTGCCTCTGAAGTCATTCTAGATGCCTATTAGGAAAACCTTGATTCAAATGTATTAATAAGCCCTAGATCTGTTTAGTCAAAGGAAACTCCATGTATGCTCAGGGGTAATTTTCCAAACCCAGTTATATGGAGAAATTTATGGCACATTAGCTCCCTGCAGGATAACTTCATGTTGAACCACCCTAAAAACCCAGCAAAACTCTTCAGGTTGGTTCCACCCACCCCTCACTAACATCTCATTCAAATTTCCCATGTTGCACAATGACTTGTAGAATTTTATCTCTTTCAATAGTCAAGATTCAACTTTGCTATGTTCTCTTTATTGCAGGTAATAAGAATAATTTATATGGCAGATTATTTTATTTTATTTTAGTTTTATTAATTTATTTTTGTTACAAATGTTTCTCCTTTTTTCCCCATTGACACCCTCCTCCCCATCCTCCCCACCCCGTCCCCAGCTTTGTTGTCCATGTCCATCAGTTATGTGTACATGCATATAAGTTCTGTGGTTTATCTCTTCCCTTCCCCCAACCCCCTCTCCTGAAGGTTGTCAGGTTGTACCCTACTTCCACATCTCTGGGTCTACCCTGTTCCTCAGACTGTTATGTTCATTATATTCCACAAATAAGTGAGATCATGTGATAATTTGTCTTTCTCTGCTTGGCTTGTTTCGCTTAGGATAATACTCTCGAGGTCCCTCCATGTCATCTCAAAGGATAAGAGATCTTTCTTTCTTACAGCTGCATAGTATTCCATTGTGTATATGTACGACAGCTTTTTTATCCATTTGTCTACTGATGGACACTTGGGCTGTTTCCAGATCTTAGCTATTGTAAATAGTGCTGCTATGAACATGGGGGTACATGTATTCTTTCTGATCGGTATTTCAGGCTTCTTAGGGTATATTCCTAGAAGTGGGATCACTGGGTCAAATGGAAATTCTATTTTTAATTTTTTGAGGTAACACCATAGTGTTTTCCATAGTGGCTGCACCAGTCTGCATTCCCACCAGCAGTGTAGTAGAGTCCTCTTTTCTCCACACCCCCACCAACACTTGTTGTTTGATGATTTGTTGATGGCGGCCATTCTGACAGGTGTGAGATGATACCTCATTGTTGTTTTAATTTGCATCTCTCTGATGATTAGTGATGTTGAGCATTTCTTCATGTGTCTCTTAGCCCTTTGTATGTCCTGTTTGGAGAGGTGTCTATTTAGTTCCTCTGCCCATTTTTTTAATTGGGTTCTTTGTCTTCCTTTTGTTGAGTTGTATGAACACTCTATATATTTTGGAAATTAACCCCTTATCTGATGTATCATAGGCAATTATGCTCTCCCATATAGTGGGTTCCCTTTCCAATTTGATGGTTGTTTCTTTTGCTGTGCAGAAGCTTTTGAGTTTGATGTAGTCCCATGTGTTCATTTTTTCCTTTGTTTCTGTTGCCTTAGGTGATGTATCAGTGAAGATTCTGCTGCATATGATGTCCATAAAAATCCTAGAAAAAAATGTAGGCAACAAAATTTTGGACATCATACGCAGCAGAATCTTCACTGATATATGGCAGATTATTTTAATAAATTGTGTTCAGTTACTATACTATACTACTCATTTTGCTTTCTCTTTTTTTGGTCACTTTTGCATTTTTAGTACTCCCTCTCCGATGGGAAAAAAGACAAATGGACATTGGCCAGATGTTTTCATTAGACGTAACTTTGTTCTAAAGTTCCAGTACTTAGTTTATATTAACCTTGTTTATCATATTTTACAAAAGCTAATAAAACCAGCAGATAATTCTGAGTCAGAACAACAGAGCAGTAGTATGTTTTTTGTTATAGTATGGCTTTCTCGGTTACCACTTACCAAGGACTTAACTGATTCACGAGCTAGTGGCCTCCAAATTACCTTCCCAGCCTACAGGTCTTCCTTTCCAATCCTTTAAATTAAATTGCATCAAGTGAGAATCATTGCTAAAGGAAAAATAATAAAAAATTTAAACAAGTTCCCTAAAGCACAATTTCTAATAAGCTAAGTGTATATAAGAAAATGAATTTAAATGGAAGGTATAAATGCAAGAGGAAAAAAATCAAAGGTAGAGCAAAATTTGAGTAGAACTTCAGAGGTGATTATTCATTGTTTCTGAGCAGAGTCAGGGCTCATTCGTTCTAGGGGAAAGTAAGAACATGCATGAGGAAAATAAAGTTGCTCAGTTCCTCCTAGTGCTTCCTATTTCCTCAGCAAATATTACCATCTCATTCCACTCAAAAAATGAAATGAATAATGCTTTTTACTGACCCTTAGAAAACTTCCTCTATGCATTGAATGTTATTTAATTTGCATTCATAGTCCTCTGGGAAATAGTGTAAGGGCATTTATTATTAGTTTTAATATTAGTGGGTAGGACTCTGACTATGTAACTTGTTTCTAGGTTACTGAGAGGTTGTCAAAGCCCTAAGGGTATTCAAATCTTCTGCCTCCTAAAATATTAACTTGCCAATACAAAAAATAAAATTACAACTGTGGATATGTCTACATGGTACCAAAATAACAGATGGGTTTAGCTGGAAAAACTGCATGCACACTTATGGAATTGTATCCTCAAATAAATATGAACTGACATATTTTTCATATTTTCATTTTAATTTGGGTGTTGTGAGGATACAGTTGAAGTGTGACAAAGCCCAAGTAGGTGATTGAAATTCAGAGCAGTCAATTTTAGGAAATATTTATCATGTAGATAATCCATGCATATTGTAATTTTGGACACATACTTATTAACAAAATGTGTTTCCTATCCCTCATGTCTGGGCTTTTAATGACCATCATGGTCCAGTATTCCCTATGCCTGAGATACAGCAGAGTGTGAAGTGCTAGTAATTTTCTAAACTGGAATAATTTCAGAGCAATGCATAGGGAGTAATGAGGAGCTTCATTTGGTGTCATGGTGATAGTTTATCGCTCCTGGATTGTACATAAATCTAAACTAGGGAGAGTATGTGTGATGCAGCAAAAAGAGTCCTTGTTTGGTTGGCAAAAATAAATTGTCTTTGTCTCAGCTCTGCCATCACCTTAATAGAGCAACTTGGAAATGTCATCTAGCCCCTTTCAGCCTCAGTTCTCAATTTCAGAAGGAGGAACAGGAGAAAGAGAGGGAGCAAAGAGAGGGAAGGAAGAAAAGAGGGAAGGAAGGAAGGAAGGAAGGAAGGAAGGAAGGAAGGAAGGAAGGAAGGAAGGAAGGAAGGAAGGAAGGAAGGAAGGAAGGAAGGGAGGAAATAAATAAAGGGGGAAGCCAAAAGAAATGTGGCAAGTGAAGGGAAGGAAATAAAGAAATAATGAGGTTCCTAGGGCCCTGGCCAGGTGGCTCAGTTGGTTGGAACATTGTCCCATGCACCAAAAGTTTGCAGGTTCAATTCCCAGTCAGGGCACATATGGGAGGCCATCGATTGATGTTTCTCTCTCACATTAATGTTTCTCTCTCTCCCATCCTTTCTCTCTAAAATCAATAAAACATATGAGGATTAAAAAAAAGAAATAATGGAGGGAAGGAGGATGTAAACAATAAATAAGGTAACAAAGGGACAGAATTTTAGAAATGTGAATGTTACTACATATGCCCATAGAATTCCTATCTCATCTTCTGCCTTAATCTACCCTTCCACTTTAACAAAAAAATTTTCACTATGTTCATTCATTCAATAAACATGTACTAAACACCTACCATTTGTAAATGTTATGCTTTATGCTGGGACTACCACAATAAATATCCCATCATGCCTCCATTCAAAGTTTCAGAGTGCAGCCCTGGCCAGTTTGGCTCAGCGGTTAGAGTGTCGGCCCAAAGTTTCAGAGTGCAGTTAGGGTAATATGTAAAAAAATACAATTACATCGCTGTCACTTCAGTGAATAAAACCAGTTGCAGAGAGGACCATATTTTTTCCATAAGGAGGTGGTTTTGGTTTTGTTCTGTTTTGGTTGCTTTCAGTGCTCCTCAGCTGTCACTTTTATGTTTTCTGACTTCACTATATTTAGGCTTCCCTGGATCTGAAGCTGATCACAAAACAAATCAGGAGGGTAGGCTGTTCTTGGCTGAATGGATTTCTTTAATGTCTTGCCAAGATCATCTTTAATTTTGCAGCTTCCAGTTCTTCTTCTGCTTTATTTCTCTTATTCTTTTTCTCCCCCCTTTCTCAGGTTTTCCTCCCATTTCAATGTCAATCTATTGGTAAGAGACTGCAATAATAACTATTCTGACAGGGGCATTTGTCCTAATGGTTCTCACCTGCCTTGTCTGGTAGCACAGGACATGGAGCTCACCACACAGATTTGTGGACTTTTGTCTCTGTATTCCCAGGGGTTCATGCCAGGAGCCAAGGAGTGATGGTTTGGGCTGATATGTAGATTCATCCTGCTGCTGGACCCAGTGTGATACATCTGTCCCCTGCTTTACCTGCAAAGTAATTAAACTGCAAACAAATCCTGGGAGTCCCCAGAGCTTTTAAGGTCCAAACACTCTTGCCATCTGTGTTCCCTGAAAATTATTGAGTGGCAGACTGTGCTTGGCAGGCATTCTCTGTTCTCCAAACAGGCATGTATCAATCAACAAATTCAGTGTCTTCAAACGCAACGCTTAGTAAACATCACAGCTCTTTTTATAGGTTTGGAAGAATGGCAGTATTTCTATGAGCAGGCTCAGAAATACTTTGGGAAATGTTTTTTATATGCCATCTTGCCAAATCCCCTAACAGACAGATATGTTCACTTGCCACTCCCTGCCAGACTATGTTCCAAAGCCAGGACCAGGAGACAGACTGCAGCCTCAAAAGCAAAGAGGGCTCAGACTTACTTGGGTGAATAAGCCCTATGACCTAAATCATCTCTGTCATGCACATCTATTAAGTTCTTTCTGATAGATACACAACAAGAGCAGTCAAAGGTTTGATGTGGGTAAGAGTTGAATAGAACCCAAAGCCTCATTTTCAGGTGATAATAAAAGCAGACTTCGGATCAAATTCTAGCATATATCCACTTACTAATTACACATTATCAAGTGTCCATAAAGCAGTTCATGCAACTTGGAAGTGGCACTTGATAATCGCAGTTTTAACGAGTATACTAGATAATCCCAAAGTTGCCAAAAGTGTGAAAAACACTGCCTCGAGTTGAGCATCTCTCAGAGCTGGTGGCTGCCCTAGCTGCCTCCCAGATGGTCTTCGGGAGCTGAAAGAAACCAGGAAAGAGCTGCTGGAAGGAAGCCCAGGGAAGGTCACATTTGAGGCAGATTGGATGTGCATGACACATGCTCTTCAGCTTTGTTTATTTTATAAAGCATAGAAATTATCTGTGGAGATTATTTTTAAATACAGAGACATGGAGCCTAAAGCAGGCTTGATGAATCTACGTGTTTACTGGGGGAGAGTCATACATATTATGCAAAAGCTCTGTATTTGATTCTAATGCACAATCATGTTTGTGAATCGCAATAGTGAGCTAGCCAGAAGCCCTTTTCCATTTCTCCAATTCAAGTTTAGAGCTTCTAGCAACAGCAAAACACTGTACTCCTCTGTTCCCAGAGTTGCTGTTAATTAGCAGTGCAATGTCAGACATGTCACTTAGCATATCAGAACTTCAGTTTCCTCACAGGAAGGCACTTTAAACATAAGCTGATACAGATATCCTGATAAAATATTATCCCAAGCCCAGCCATCTAATTAACCACAGGTCTTTGTTGCAGGTGCAGCAGGAGGCAATATTTTGCCAATAATCAAGGCTTTTCTTTCTCCCATTATTTTTGACAACCTTGGGCACTTCATCCATTGGGTTAATGGTATTCCTTGAGTTGGGAGGGCTAACTCAGTTGGAAATACAGAAGTTGAATGAGTTTCTGAGTAGATTTTATTAACTCATAGAACAATTGAGTTGTGAAAACCTGGCATTCCAATAAACTCAGCCTTGAAGGAAGCAGTCCTAGAGTTTTTGTCCTATGTATTTATCTCAAATGATTGTATGAGGATGTGAGAAGTTTCCTGCCTTTGGGCAGATAAAGAACCCATGTATTTGCTGTAAGGAAAGCAAAATATTTGGCAGAGGTGATTAAGGGAATTAAATTGTGGATTGAATGTCACAGGATCATGTTCTAGGGTATCGAGTGATAGAAATCTAGACAGGCTTAGTGAGACCCAAACATAAAGAGCAGTTAGTGAAAGGCCCCTGGAGAAATCCCAGAGTCACTTTGGCATCTGAGATCTAGAGTTGCAAATTGTGACACATGTCACTTAATGTGCTGAGTAGGGGAGCAGCCAAAAGTGGCCTCTTCCCTTCAGAGGAATATAAAAATGGCTAAGAGTGGGCTGGAGACTCTAAAAGCCCTCAAAATGACAGGCAAATGAGCACACACATTGGTCTACAATAAACTGGGTATCATAGAGCAGAAAGGATATGGGCATTTCAGTCACAGAGGCAGTGGATCAGTGTCAACCAATAAAATCAATTAAGATTATGCAGCTCAGCCAAAGCCAGCATGGGTTCTTGGTTTCAATGTGAAGTTACATATCTACCTATCTATCATCTATTTATCCATCCATCCATCCATCCATCCATCCATCCATCCATCCATCCATCCATCCCAGTTTGTTTATAAATACCCCTGGAACATAGATAACTTCCATGGCAAATAGAAAGGAAGGGAAGACAGGAAAGTCATAAACTAATAATGCTACCCTAAAAAAGATTCAGTTTCAAACAAGAATTTACTGAGTTTACTTTCAATTTGAAAGATTAAATTTTCTACCACTAAACTAAAATGAAGGCTCAAAATCAAAATTTAGTTCAGTTACAGACATGGTGACTGTACTCAATATTTCTCTACCTAGGACAATTTTGCTGTCCTGATTAGGGACAAATTATATACTTATTGTCTATTGTCTCTACCCTTTGATGAATATAGTAATTACGTCTCTGTGCGTAACTTAGTATCCTAAAATAGTGACTGTTTTACAGGAAACAGCTCACAGTTGAGTGGGTAACAGATTGCATCCCTAGCAACCACTGCAATTTTAGTCCAATTTGGTCTTGCACAATCCTTAGTTTATTTTTTATTTTAAAAATGCTGCCCCAAAATTGGAGGTGGGTGAGGGTAGTTGCTTCCCCATAAACTATTCTTTCAGGATAAATTAAGTCTTAGAACAAATGCTGCCACATTTACAAATATAGATTAATCAAACATTAATCATCAAGCAGGCATGAAACAGTTCATATAACCTATTTTGTGGGCTCCATGAAGTCCAGATTTCTGTCCCTTTAGGTGCTTTAACTACCTTCTGACATGAAAGGGTCACTCTAGACAGATCCTAAACCATTGCAGAGGCTCGTATCTGTAAACAGTATAATAATTGCCACTATATATCCTCTCAGAGTAGTGGTCCTCAACCTTGGCTGCACATTGGAATCACCTAGGGAGCTCTAAAAACCACTAATGCCTGGACTGCTCCCCCAGTTATTCTGATTTAATTGTTCTGAGGTGTGACTCCAGCATTTGCAGCTTTTTAAAACATTCCAAATATGTCTCATGTGCAGCCAAGTTTAAGAACCATATTTCTCAACCAATAGTAGGGTACATGATTGTTTAGGAATCAATCAAAGTTTAGGCTTCATTCCAAAGGGTAAAATCTACCAACCTCATTAGATTCTTAAGACCTCCTTGTGCAGGTGTGGGCATTATTTCTTACACTAGGTTCAGCCAGTCTGCAAACCTAACTACTTTTTATTTCTCTATGAGAGTCCATTTACAAAAATCATCATTCTAGTCAGCCTATTTCACCAAGAAAATTTCATTTCTGGTATTTAATATGTTAATTCATAAAGCATAGTTTGTTGATTGGTAACTACTTCTTGAGAACAGACTTCCTATTTGAGTACCACCTGACCATGTTTAGACTGTGCATTGTTCTTCAATGTATCTGTACCCAAGTTAGTGTTTGAGCTAACTATTTAAATATTACAATCTAATATTTGTGTGTGTGTGTGCATGTGTGTGTGTGCGTGTGTGTGTGTGTGAGTAGAATTTTAAGTACATTATAGGCAGTGTAACACCCTGCTCACTACCATCATATAGGTAACCTGAATCTGGGGTGCTATTTTCAACTCCTTCCATGGGGGGTATGTTCTCAACTTCTCCCATTGGGATACTACATCCTCTCAGCACTAGCTTCTTCTCCCTCTTACCTCAACCAAAAGTTTTAAATCCTGGTAATAGTACTGCTGAGTATTAATTGACCTTGAGAAAACAGCACAGAGTGTTGTCTTTGTTTGGAAAGTACTTGTAACATGGTCTGATTCCAAAACAAAAATCTGTTTGTACTTTCTTGTCTAGAGGAGAGTCAAGGTCTGTCTGTTGGAATTACTTGTTTGGTTCCAAAGAAACAGGTGAGGATAACCCTCATGGTTTCTCAGTAATAGGGTAATCCTACTCCTGAAGTCTCTTGGGGCTCAGCAACCTCGTAATTCTGCCTTACCTTCCATATTACTAGCTATGTTTTCTTTTTAATTCTTACCTGAGGGTATGTTTGTATTGATTTTTAAAAGGAGGGTGGAGAGAGAGAGAAAAAAACATCGATGTGAGAGAGAAACATCAATTGGTTGCCTTCTGTTTGTGCCCTGACAGGGAATCCACCAGGAATCGAACCTGCAGTGCCCCGACCAAGAATCAAACTTGCAACCTTTTGGTGCATGGGACGATGCTCCAATCAACTGCACCCCCTGGCCAGGGCACTATGTTTTCTTAATGGTCAAAACTTATTACATAATTGTTTGGTTTTGCTCTTGTATTTTAAAGAAAACAGAGGAGGATGCTTGTGATATGAGAGATTTAGCTATCATGGAAATACTCTACCATTCCTGGATATTGTGTTTTATAATAAATAAATATTTGGTCTTCGTTCTGTTTCTGGCACAAAACTCCTAAAACCCTTGGAATTTCCTAAGTGATGAGAGCAATAGAGTTGTCTTTTGTTATATTAATAAGGTGACTTTTGGAAAGCACCTAAATATCGGGCTGGTTTCCAGGGGAACCAATCATGTGATTAGGGAATTGTAACTTTTAGTCCCACCCCCAAACCTCTGGGGATGAGAGATGTCTGGAGGTTGAATCAAGTACCAATGGCCAATCAGTTAATCAGTCATGCATATATAATGAACCCTCCATAAAACCCAAAAGGACAGGGTTTAGAGAGTTTCTAGTTTGGTAAACATGTGGAGGTGCTGGTAGAGTGGCATCCTGGAGAGGGCATGGAAGCTGCACGCCCCTTCGCACATACCTTGCCCTATGCATCTCCTCCATCTAGCTGTTTCTGAGTTATATCCTTTTATAATAAACCAGTGATCTATTAAGTAAAATGTTTTTCTTGAGTTCTGTGAGCCACTCTAGCAAATGAATGAAACCCAAGGAAGGATCATTGGAACCTCCAATCTATAGTAGTTCATTCAGAAGCACAGGTTACAACCTGGACTTGTGACTAAACCCTTAACCTGTGAGATCTGACACTGTCTCCAGGTAGATAATATCAGAATTATGTTATACTTAGACTGTGTTTGCTCTTTAGTTATAGTTAATTCATATCACCATTGAACCCTAGCTGTTTCTATTAGTGAGGATGAGAGGAAATAGTAAGTTCATTAGTAGAGTTTCTCTTTACCTTTATGTTCCTGAGGGTAACCAATTACTAACCTGAGGCCCTCTGTCTCGGTGCCTTTAGCTTGGGTAATCCTTATGCTCAAAGGGAAAAGCAAGATCAGGTCCATGATTCAAACTGCAGGATTTTACATTTACTTTTATTCACTGTGAGATATAAAGGCACAATATCATAAAAGCCAGTTTTTGTTGTCATTCCTTTGAAAGACAAGTGCCTGGGGAATTTGGGGGAAGATTTTATTCAGAGATACAGGCACTGGGGTTTTGGGGGAATACTCAGCAGATGCTGGACACCAGCCATAAACTTGAGTTTGGTCAGGATACTAGTACTTCGTAAGGGAAATACCAAGAGAAGACCTGGCCCCAAATTCTAAGGGGGTCCTTGGTATTTGTAGGAAAATTTTATAGGAAGGTAGGGGCAAGGATAAAGACAAAAGTTCAGATGCTAGCTGGAGAGTTAACTCAGTTCTGAGCCCCAGTATGTCAAACTTTGTTTTCGCATAAGAGAAGGCAAAATTAATCTACTTTTATTACTCTATCAATTTTAGGGCAGTTGTCAAATGGTCGAAGAGAGAATAAATAATGAAAGTACTAATCATAGTAGCCAGAGTCAACATTGGTTTTGTATTTACCATTCATTGTAGAAGAAAAAGATCTGTGTTTTGTTTAGAGATGAATGTGTTAGAGTCACAAATATATTTTTTGAAAACAGGCTCACAAGGATAAATTTTAAATTAAAAAGCTTTCTCATGGACAAGTAAATCTATGTCACATATATAGTAGATGTGTTACCACTTTTAGCAAGGACAAACATATTGAGCTAAACATCAGAAAGCTAGTGTGTACTTTACAATTGTGGTTAGTAAATCCAATTTCCTGCAATAAATACTCCAACAGATAACATTTTCTATAGAAAATATATTCAACAAACCCCTTGTAATTATAGTCTTGAGGTTAAGGATTACATTGCACTAGGGATAAAAATAAATGGAATCAGAATGCTACCAGAAATTTCTTCCATTTGCAACAAACTTACCCCAAAATCAATTTTATAATGACAAGATAAGGAATCTGTATAGATTTGGTTAAATCTGTACATGGCTAATGCTATTTATACCTTGTGCCTTAATGAAAATTGATTTGTAAATATTTCCAACCTCCTCTATTATCTTTTCAATAAGGATTAACAAAGAGCCCTGTATCCTGCATTCCCAAAAGGGCTATATAAAAAATTATTTCCCCTAAAGTTTTCTAATTAAATACTATTCAAATATTTGGTATATAGTTTTATTTTAAACAAAGTAAATCATAATATTTGGTGCTTAAACATTTCCAATTCCACATTATACTCTAGATACTTTGCTTAATACTTTCCAAATATTATTTTATTTGACCTTCCTTAGAATTGTATGAACTAGGTATTCTTAGCCTCATTTTACAGATAAGGAAACAGGATTAGAGAGAAGTTGCTTAGCTAGCATCTGCCAGAGCAGGAACTGGAACCCTTTTGCTCCAAAGCTCTCTCTCTCAGAGAGATAGGGGAGGATGGCCCAAGGTAGCATAATGGTACAGTCTGAGGCCCAATTTATAAAGTGCATTCATTGTATAGTTCATGGTGTCAGTAGACACTTGTTGAATAATGTAGGAATGCCACCCATGTGTAATTGGCTAAATCTAATTCAAGTGCACTTTGGAGTTACCTGGCGAATGATTGATTGCGTAGGCAGAATTGTTCCTGGTACTTTTGTGAGTTGACTTTCCAAACTGTTGGAAACTGATGGACTTGGATCTTTTATTATTATTATTTTTATCCTTACCCAAGGACATTTTTTTTTTTTTTGCATTTATCTTCAGATAAAGCAGGAGGGAGACAGGGAAGAAGAAAGAGAGAAACATAGATGTGAGAGAGACACATTGAGTGGTTGCCACCCACATGACCCCAACTGGGGCCGGGGACAAGCTGCAACCAAGGTACGTGTCCTTAGCAGGAACCGAACCCGGTACTCTTGGGTCCGCGGGCCAACGCTCTAACCGCTGGGCCAAACCGCCCAGGGCAAGGACCTGGATCTTTAAGTAGTCTGCTTCTGTTTTTGCAGAAATATATCTAGGCTTATTTTTCACAGCAAAAATCCCCAGGTGATGTGGCCGAGGGGACTTCTACCACTTAATGACTTATTTGGATTAAATGAATCCTCAACAATTGAGATAATTCATAAATATCTTTTAATGATACTGCTCATTCATAAATAATAATGAGGTTTCTTTATTTTACAATGTATATGTTGCTAACAAATTACATCCCATTTTCCATTTAATTTTTCTATAATATAAAGAAATGTATGTGCCAAGATATAATACTCCATTTAAAAATGAAAATCACTTTCATTTATTTAAAGAGAAAGATGATAATTTGGGGATGACATTTGAATACTACACTAATTTACTATTTGTCAGTTTCTTCAGAAATTAATAGCTTAAAATCTGTGCAAAACATATAGTTCTATTCACTCAAAGAACAGGGGCACTAAATGATCTTTGATGGTCCCTCTATGATTGTGTTTAAAGAAATGGTAGTCATGCCCTGGCCGGTTTGGCTCAGCGGTTGGAGCGTCGGCCTGCGGTCCAGAGAGACCCAGGTTCGGTTCCCGCTAAGGGCATCGGTTGCAGTTTGTCCCCGGCCCTGGTTGGTCGTGCGGGTGGCAGCCACTCGATGTGTCCCTTTCACGTCGATGTTTCTCTCTCTCTCTCTTCCTCTCTCTCCCTCCCACTCTATCTGAACAAAAAATGAAAAATTGTCCTCGGGTGAGGATAAAAAAAAAAATTATTAGAGAGAAATGGTAGTCAGACTGATGAACCTCAGAGGGAAGGGGGTGAGGGAAGGCAGGAAGAGATAAACCAAAGAACTTATGTGCATATATGCATAACCAGTAGACACAGACAACAGTACGGTGAATGGGGGGTGGGGCAGAGGGTGTCAAAAGGGGAAAAAGGAAGGACATCTGTAATAAAAAATTAATAAATTAAGTATTAAAAAATAGGAAAAGAAAAGGTAGTCATATAGGTGTATACACATTAGAGCAAGGGAGGAACATGGTGCTGGGAATCCAGAAAATGATATTCTAATTCTAGGATTTTTATAATAACTAAGGAACTGGGAACAAGTCATGACCTCATTTGACCTAAATCTACTATATTCAACATGAGGAGACTGAATAGTTTCTAACATGATTTTAGGCTGTAAACTCTGCAACTTTAATGCATTTGAATATCATTGCGTTAAGGTGATTTTGGATCACTTTACTTCTAAGTTAGTTTTCATGTTTCACATCAATAACGTAAAGAAAATACAGAGATAATCTTTTTTTTAAAATTTACATACCTACAACCCTGTTCTGTGAATAGAATTCTAGTCTGTATTTATTTAAAAATATATAATTTAGGCAAGCAACAGGATACAAAAATGCATTTATACAACAAGTAAACTCATAGTTCATGTAACCTGGGAATCATATTTACACGAAGATGCCAATAGTCTAGAAAAATAAAACATCTAATGTGAATATGAAGACTATCTCTTCCTTGCTCCTAAAAGAAAAATCATATATAGCTAAGAGTTTTCATCAATATTATTGGTTGTGAAAAGAAATATGTGAATGCCTCAAATAATATCCTGTACAAGCTGTTTGATATTCTGAGAACAAACAGTTTCTGATTTCTGAGAAATCTCACAAAGTAGAGCATATATGTATTTATGGATGCCAGTTTTCAGGATGTTTCTCCAACATCTTGTCATCATGATCTGCTAATATTTCCAGGATCTTCCTTAATCACCTTGCAGGCAATCTAGGCCACCCTGGCATTGACAGCACCATGTGAACACATGTGTTAGTCAACAGCATCTTCTTGTTCTCTCAGGCTAAGTTAGATATTAGTTGAATGTGCTGTCAACATGAACGTTTATACATTTCAGTTAACTCTAGCAGGGAGCAAGTAGGATTAGACTCTGGCTATAGAAACTCATATTTTAAGTAACATTTTGCAAAATATTTCCTAAATCAACTAATTTGTGTTTTTTTTAAAGTTATTGACTGGATTAACTACACTTACCCTCTACCTCTCTTCTCCATAAGATACCCTGCCTCCCCTTCTTGTTTGCTTGACAAATTCTTATTCACTATTCCATATGGTATCAAATGTTACCTGTTATAGGAAGTCTCCCAAATCCTCCCAGGTATGATCAGTTGCCTCCTTTCTTATCATCCCATAGCATGTTGCATATAGAGCAATTAGAGCACTAGCCTGCTGCATATGTATGTGCTTTTCACTGCTCAGAGTTTGATCAAAGAGTGGTTCATTAAGGCACATTCCTGGAGGGTATCATGGTATGAGGGAGAGACAAGACACTACTAAAGTAAATTGGAATTCTATTTGTAGTTAATTCAGGTTTGCCAAAAACTGCTTGAACAAATTATGGTATGCTAAGTAGTCCAGACTCTAATTCAGAGTGGAGATTAGAAAATGAAAGGAGAAAAGGAAGAAATAAAGGAAGGAAGGAGTGAAGGATGGAGGGGAAAAGGAAGGAGGGAAATGGGGGGGGGGAGGAGAGAAGGAAGGAGGAAAGACAGGAACTCGTTAGTTTTTAATTATTATATTGTCATTCATATGTGATTTCGTGGTATAGCTACATGCGGTTTCACCAACCCTGACATATTAAGCAAGTTGCAGCATGGAACAGATGATTTTCACTGAGGAGAAAATTACCTTACATGAATATAGTTGCAAAATCTTGATCCATGATGCTTAAAAAATTTTGTCCTGATTTTCTATTTGGCAATATATTTCTAAATTTACCATGGATTTTCTGATCTCTGGTTCTCCATTTTTCTTTCTATTCTTCACTTTTATTTCTTGGCTTTTAAACTAAACACTTCAAACACACTTTTCAAGATTTCACAGAAGGTAATAAACTAGGTCACTCATTCACAGAAGAAAGGTCTTTATTTTGCATTACTTAATTTCATAATTTTATATTTCAAACTTCTTTTTGATGAGAACTGTGCAGAAAAGTTCAATATTTCATAGACCATTTTGCCATTCCACTTACTCTGAATGGAGTCTTATTTTCTGCAATGATTTTTGGGTTAACTTTCACATTTTCTGGATTCATTTTATATCCTAAACATACTGGGATAAGGGTCATGTAAAATTTTTATCTATGTTTCCTCTATAATATATGTATTTTTTTTTTTGGCAGAGCTGACAATAAGGGTTTGAGGGAAGCAATCTGATAACGTCTCTAATCATGTTCCCCCCAGGTTTCATTCATGTCTTTTTGTATTACATCAGTCTTTGATGCAAATTTTGACATGCACAACAAATTACTCTGCCTTGCTTTACTGAGTTGGGCTGTTTCCTCTCTGCAAATTCCAAGATGTTGGCTTTGTTGCTGACTGTTGCTGACATTAATGCTCATCATCGACCATAATCATTAGTGATACAGTTGTCTTCTTTTATCCACAGTTTAACTTTCTGCAGTTTCAGTTGCCTGTGATCAACCCGGGTCCAAAAATATTAAATTTCCCCAACCATCAACATCTCTGCTCCTGACATCCAACCATCGACCTCATCATGGCTCCATGATCCAGAATCACTCAAAGCAGATGATCCTCTTTCTGATGTATGGTCATAAGGTCAGTAGTAGTCTAATACTACATCACAATGGGTATGTCATTCACCTCACTTCATCTCATCAAGTAGGCATTTTGTCATCTCACATCATCACAAGAAGGGTGAGTACAGTACAATAAGATATTTTGAGAGACCAAATTCACATAACTTTTATTACAGCATATTGCTATAATCATTCTATTTTATTATTAGTTATTGTTAATGTTTTATTGTGCCTAATTTATAAATTAAACTTCAGCCATGTATGTATAGGAAAATACATAGTACATGTAGGGTTTGGTATTATCTGTGGTTTCAGGCATCCACTGGGAGGCTTGTAATGCATCCTCTGCAGGTAAGGGAAGACTACTGTATCTGCAAGATTTAATTTCAACAATGGTTGGCAATGCCAATACCCAGTGAAAAGAAAGTGATAACTATTAGAGGTCAAAGGGGATTGCCCTCATCCAGAAGGAAATTAATGTTAACACTTTTCAGTAGAATAGTGTTGTGCATTATCAGTTTATGTAGAGGTAGTACTGTAATCTGCTTTATCACATCAAATTTCAATGTTAGAATTTGGCTTACAATTACAGCTTGTTGGCTTCATAGCAGTATTTCAGAACACAGATGTGGCCATGAGGATTCCCTCTAAGTTAAAATGTCTACACAAATTGCTCTGGCCTCTCAGGTGGCTGGTTGTGACGTCAGGGATCTTTTTTTTTTTTTTTAATCCTCACCCGAGGACATTTTTGCATTCATCTTCAGATACAGTGGGAGGAAGAGAGAGAAACATTGATGTGAGAGAGCCACATCGAGTGGCTGCCACCCACACGACCCTAACCGGGGCCTGGGACAAACTGCAACCGAGGTACGTGCCCTTAGCAGGGACTGAACCCAGGACTCTCTGGTCCATGGGCTGACGCTCTAAATGCTGAGCCAGACCAGCCAGGGCTGATGGCAGGGATCTTAACAGCAAAGAGCATTCCAGACAAAGCCGTTGCTGTTTTGCATCTACACTAAGAGCCGAAGGGGAAGCCATAGCAAACACACAGAGATGGAGGAGTCAGGGGACCACCTCTGCCCCATTGCTGCTCTGATGGACGTTCTGCAGTCATTGCCGTGGCCGTGGCATGGTATGAGGCCCGAGTGGCATTTTAGTTGTGTCACTCCCGTGTCATTAAGTCAGTTATATCTCTGAGGACCTCAAATTCGTCATCTGTGAAATATGACCTAAAAGCCTGCCTTTTTACATGAGTCTTGTGAAGAGTAAATAAAGTAATTATGCAAACATTTTAGAAGCAGTACTACAAAAACATAGTTTATGATTACCCATTCATACTTTTCTCCCCCCATCTATATACATTGAGCATCCATGTGCCTTTGGAACTTCTCTTTTGTCTCTCAGACTGATGACAATCCCTCCTCCCACCCTAGCCCTACCCCCTGTCACCCCCACCCCATGTCCTGATTATGTCTGACTCATCCTTCAAGACTCTGGTTAAATAGCACATTTGCTTTTCCTACCCACTCATGCTCCTCTCTCCAGACAGTTGATTATCCCCACTTTAGTGCTAATTCCCTACTAAGTGCATACCTAGCATTTTAGGTTTTATCACAATTGGTTTTGATTCCCCTCTTGTATTTGTAAGGTCTTTCTTCTCAGAAGACTGCAATGTATTTTTTTTTTTTTGTATTTTCAATGCTGAGCAGAGGATGCTGGGAGATTGGGGATGTTTGATGGAGTAGTAGGAGAAGAGGCCTGTAGATATGGTCCACATTGTTTCATTATTTCAGGGGGAAGTTTAAGCTGTTCTTTGTGCATTATAGCAGTGATTTTCAGCAGGTATGCTGCAAGAATTTTTAAAACATGCAATACCTGACTATTTAGTCAAGGGCACTGACCTCTCTTTCCTTAGATTGTCAAATAAAAAGTCGTCCGGTGTGAATGAATCAAAATTATACCTATTTTTTGTCAGATCAGCAAAAAACAAAATATTTTTTGGTGTGCCGCAGAATTTTAGTAATTAGTTTATGTGTGGCATGAGATGAAAAAGGTTGGAAATTGCTGTGTTACAGGGTTCATGCCTGTCCAGGCAGTTTAATGAACTAGCCATGTGAGAGCCACTATACATTGTCAAAATGTAATAGAATAACACATACCACATTTGCTTCAACTCTTTTTGGGGGGAGAGAGGAAAAATGTAAATATACTTGAGGCATCTTAGGTATATGGAAGTTTTCATGTACATCCATGAAGGTCCACTGTATATCCACACATTTCTTTCAAATATGTAGCATCTTCCAGGTCTTTTCTCACTGATGGTCTCTCTTTATTTTTAAATAATACATGGACATGATTATAAAACATAAATGGTTCAAGAATATGGAGGGGGGGAATAAATCTCCTTTCCACTCCTGACCTTGAGTTCCTTGGCTTCTATTCCCAGAAGCAGATACAATTATCAGTTTATACTGCAATCTTCCAGATAGATAGATAAAGAGATAGCTATAAAGATATATATACATATAGCTATACAACAACATAGATAACAAACAAATAAAAGGCTATGGATATATTCGTATATGTGTATGTGTAGGACATGTTTAGATAAGGATAGCTAGATAATTGATAGATTGATAGATAAAATATAGAAATAAAGTATCTTATTTAACAGCTTTTTGAGTTTATACTAGTTGGTTTTGTGAACAGAATAGTGGGAATGAGGGTAACCAACACAAGGAGGCTTGAGAATTTCATCCTTTATGAGCATAAATAGGTTCTGTAACATGTACATTTGTGATGGGTGAATCTTGTTAATATCTAAACTTTACTGAGGTCCTTGATGGTCGCAAAGCAGTAGTATACTCTGGAGAATTTTTGATCAGTCTGGTGTCTCTGGTTTATGTGGGAGTACACATTTCTCTTATGTTGGTTTTCACACAGAAAGGGGATATTACTATTTCAGTTTGGACAAGGAGACATTTTATAAGTACTGTAGGGGAACACAGCTCAGATAGTTAAGAACCTTTCATGTGTGAAGAAGGAAAAATAATATGACTTTTATCTGTTATTTATGGGAATTTTGCACATTTTTATTTTTCAATCCTGCCATCTGTATCTGTTATAGATTACATACCATGAGAATTCCTATAAAATCGCTGACAAATTATAAATAAATTTTGATGGATACTTGTACTTAGCCAGTCATCAAAATGAATTTAGGGACATGAATTTGTGCATGGCTCAGTTAATAGGGAGAGAAATTTGTGGGTGGCTCAATTAATTGGATCAACATTCTATGTTCATAACTGATAGATGGACCTAGTGTATAAGCCCTTTCTTGTAACAGAGTTGCCCATTTCATGAAAGAGTGTGAAAAAAAATGTCATTAATTAAAAATATATCCACATCACTTTTAACACTGAATTTGCATAAATCCACCATGAAGCATCTTGGAATTAAGCTGATTTTTTCTTTGGGGTTAATAAAGCTGTAGGACGGTATATATTTGTGTAAGCATTACATGCAAGAAACAGAAGAATGAGCTTATAGAGATTAAATTCTTTTGTAAGGAAAATTGGAGATTTTCACTAATTTGTATATTTTAAGTAATAGCTTATACATTGCTTATAATTTAGAAAATAGTGTTTTGTTGTTGTTGTTAATCCTCATCTGAGGATATTTTTACATTGATTTTTAGAGAGAGTGGAAGGGAGGGAGGGAAAGAAAGAGAGAGAGAGAGAGACATCGATGTGAGAGAGAGACATCGTTTGGTTGCCTCCCCCACAACCCCAACTGAGGCCAGGAATCGAACCTGCAACCCAGGTATGTGCCTTTGACCAGGAATCAAAAAGGGCAACTGCTCTAACTGCTGAGCCACACCAGCCAGAGCTAGAAAATAGTTTTATAGTCAAAGTTTTTCTTATATACTGCTCCCAGCCACGTGATCATCAGTTACCAAAGGCAGCAAATGTCATACGTTTCTTCCAGAGTTATACCTATACCATGGGAAAAATAAACCCATATGTTTGTACACACAAATGTATATATTACACACACACATATATATATAATACACATATTTAGCTTTACATATCCATATATGGTATATCTATATATTACCCATTTTTTCTGCATCTTTCCTTTTTCGCTTAAAACAAGTTGGAGATTGCTTTGTTCATTCTTTTCAATTATATTTCTTCTATGAATGCACAGTAATTTTCAGAGCCAGTCCCCTCTTTATAACATTTGTTTTTAGATTGTTATTGCAAACTGTGCTAAAGGAATAATCTTGGACATGTGTCATTTCCCATGCATTCATGCAAGTATATCTAAAGAATACATTTCTTAATATGAAATTACTGATTCCAAGAATATATGCATTTGCAATTTTGATCATTTTTGTCAAATTTACATTCCTTTTCATACTTCTGAAGGTACCTTAACCCCATTATATACTCACAAAAACATTCACTGCTTTGTTCTTAATTGATATATTCCATTTTACTCCATTTCAAAAGTATGCAAAGCTAATTCACATTGATGTGAAACTTTCATTTTTCAGTATATAAGCTTGAATACTATATGCATTGCAAGTGTCTCACTTATATATGATTTATTTGTAATGCCAATACAACTAGTTGAAAAGTGAAAATAAAATTCAGTAAAATGATCTTTAAAATATAAAGGAAGACATCTGAGAACCTGCTTGGTGGACTGTTTCTCACCAAATCGATTGGCTGAATCAAAGATCATTTTAGTTTTCCTATTAGAGAAGCTCAAATGTTTCTTATAGGATCCAAAACATTTACTTAATGAAATGTTACTACCTCTTAACTTTTATTCAGTCAGTCCTTTATTTCCTGTGATTTTCCTTATTCCTCAAATATGTGCAATAAATATTTTTACACACAGTAAATATACACAGAAATATTTGCCTAAGGAATGTGAATTTGAATCCTGTATGTTGGCAGAATTTGAAAATTAATTGAATCACTAATTAAATTGTTACTTGGAGTGTTTTTTTTTTTTTTTCATTAAGTATCTAAGCACCTTTCTTATGTGAAGAGTGGGGGTGAGAGAGATGAGAGTACCCAGTATTGAAATTCATGTATGGGGGGCCTAGGGACTCCAGAAGTGGTAATGGTGAGGACGTAGTTTTAGACAGTCAGTACTAACCTCAACATTTAAGATTATTATTGCTGTGATGTGATCTTAACTGTGCCCAACCAGTTCCTGCCCAATTTCTGAGCCTGGTTCTTTACTCTTCTTGCTAGGTCTATATTGTCTTTCTATAAACTTCTTTTCCTGCCTAAGTGAGTCAAAGTTGTTTTCTGCTTTTTCAAACCAAAAATCTGCAATCAGTAGCAAACAGGCATTTATTTAATTGCTGATTTAAAATGGTGTGAGTTGGTCAAATAAATGGCAAGTGGCTTTTAAGCAGATATTGACAATCAAGATGTTATAAATAAAAAGCATTGAGATGATAAAATACAGACCAAAACTTGATCAGAGCTTGTACTTTCTATCGAACCCTCCCACATACCAATATACATTGTGAACGCACTTAAAGCTGCCAATCATCAATCTTTAAATCTGAAATGACAAAACAAAACTTCTGGAATCTTGGAAACATTTGAAAGAGGATTTTCAGAGTTTTCACATCTTTCTTTATTGATTTTAGAGAGAGGAAGGGAGAGGGAGAGAGAGAGAAACATCAAAGAGAAAACATTGATTGGCTGCCTCTTGCATGCCCTCCACTGGGGATCAGGACCACAACTTGGGCATGTGCCCTGACCAGGACTAGAACTGGTGACCTCTCTGTGCATGGGTTGATACTCAACCACTGAACCACACCAGCCAGGCCAGAGTTTTCATGTCTTTCAATGACTTTAGATTACAGTTGTGTCTGCTTTCAAGTAAATTTAATTATTTCCCATTCATTCAATCAGGTATCCCCAAGATGACAGAACTAAAGGGGAAAAGTTTCCTGGTTATTTTAGCTACTTGAGAGGTGTTATCTCCTGTGAGATACCTATGAAAGAAAATTCCATAATTTTCATTTAGACATATTAACTTAGTTTTTCTTCCAACCAGGGAAACTAAAACAGAACTAAAAAGTATCAGCATCATTTCTCTACAACTAAGAATTATCTGGGTTTTCTCCCCCAGAGCTGAAGTTTAAGATCATCGTCATGAACCACTAGATTACTTGTGGAATCTATTTATTTGTCATCGTATTTCAGAGGAATTCATAGGATGTGTGTATCTCTAAAAATGTAATCATCTTAAAACAAAAGAAAACCTGAGAACAGTGGTTTAAACACTCTGGGGCGCAATTTTATCAGCTCACCTGTCAGGAGGTAGTCTGTGCCATAGGATGTCTTCAGGGAATCCTGGCCCCTTTCATCTTCCCACCTCTTTATCCTTTGCTTATATTTCAGGCATGAAGCAGGGGGAAGAGCCAAAGCTTTCTCCTCCCAAAGGCTCCCCCTGACCTGCTTTTAGAAGGACTTTACCTACATCTCACTGACCACCAGAATTAACTCTATCTGGCCAGTCAGATTGAGAGGTTGACCTAGTGACTAATTTAGCTTTCCAGTCTCTCTGGTAGAGGAAGGCAAGGGAGAAGGGTTGTAATAGCTTTTGAGTAGCCAATCCACAATATGTACAGCTGTATGTTCACCTGTTAGAGCACGTTCAAAGCACTTTGAATAAACTGATACAACTTATAAGCTTGCTGGTTTTTTTTTTTTTTTTCTCCATATTTAATGGTAGATTTACCCGAAAGGACCAAATCAGCTAGTTGTTTTGGTACCTGGATGTATACTTTGAGAAGGACTAAAGCCTTTGGAAAAATTATACAATAGCAAAATCTATTTAATGTACTGTGTGATCTTGGCTAGGAAAATATTTTCATGTAATTCTGTTGCCTTTGAGAGGCAGGAATGTGATAAATTTTTATGGCTCAGGCACTAATTTCTGTGAGGCTATTTATTAAGACAATTTATACCATAAGGAAGGATGTGTTTTTGTTTTTTAACTAACCAAGAGTACAGACCAAGTCCTACAATGTCGTTCTTCTCAACAAAGCAAAGATAGTTCATTTGAAATTTCGAGGTCATTTAAGAGTCTCTGTCTTAGACAGTTTGGGTGTGATTGTGTGAAATGAATTCATACTTTCAGAATATGGATACTTTTGAAAGAAAGGCCCAGTATAAATGTTATTTATTACTTTAGAGATGAAATAAAAATAATGAATTCAAGAACAGTTTTCTCAGACCCCCCACAATTTACTTTATTCCATCTTATTTAATTTTTTTTTTAATGTTTCTCCCCCCCCCAATTTTGCCTACTGACTGTGTTGGGATATAATATCCTGGGCTTGTGATATAAAAATGACAAAAGAAGCCCTTTTTCTGTCTTAATTAAATTTCTTGTATTTTTTCTGAGAGGATTAGATCTGTATCCTGGTCAAATCCTTGTCCTGCTTTACCACAAATTTTAAAATAACTTCTAATGAGTATTTGTGCTGTGCTTTATCTTGTACAAATGGCTTTTTCTCACACTATCTCATGTTCCTCACATGGTTCTGTGAGACAGGTATGGGAAATACTCTCACTTTATAGATGAGAAAGCTGAGTCTCAGCAAGGGCTGAGATTGTCCAAGTAACCGGGTCTCCTGTATAGTGAACCAAGTTCCATAGCACACCTCCTCCTCCAAGGACCACACTCTTCCCACAGCACCACCCAACTCCTCAGAAACTAGATGGGAAGCAAGCTGCCAGTGGTTGTCTGACAGGTTTTGATCTATCATCTCTAAATTCCTAGACTCCCACAAATCCCCAAAGTGAATGACAGGGGATTTCTTATATAACCTAAGAAAATACAGCCTTGAAGGTGATCTCTTGGAATAACGTTAAGAGTCCACCGGGGGGATGTCTTGTCAAGCCAAAAGCCTCTTGTCTGTCATGGGGGTTTCAGGGAGAGCAGCCATGTCTTCTTCCTCCTGCTCCCCTCATCTTCCAGCTCAGCACCCATTCTGGGTGCCGTTGCTATTCGGGTGAATCAAGGAGGAAGGCAGATGTGTTATCCTTTTCCCAGCTGCTCATTACTTATCAAACCTAATTTATATAGTGAGTATGTTTTACAGAATGGTCCTTAGATATAATCCTTTCCTGATATTCTCTAGGAAAGACAGGATGTGATTCGGACAGTTCAATAGATTGTTTTGTGAAGCTGCCACATCTTCAGCAGATGACTAGAATGTGCTGCATCCTGAGAGAGAGGAGAGAACAATACAACACAGCAACAAAGGAACCTCACCAATGTCCTTTCAGAGGCTTTCTCTCATCAGTCAATACCCACCTGCAGGTATAGTTCAATTCATAGCATTAAAATGGGTCATTATCCTGTATGGCATATTGTTGGCGAAAACATTTCTCAAACTATGTGGCCATTTTTCAGTTTTTAGGATGGTATTTCCATACCTTCTTCCTTTGAGAACAGTGTTGATTTAGATTATTTCTTCTAAACCAGTGCACTGATGTCACGTGGAGGCTCATCCACACACGGGCTTTCCGGGAACTGGAACCACTCACAACCCCACCTTCTGCCTGACACCCTGAGACTCCTGCAGTTTCCCTGAATCAATCACAACTCATGGAACTTTCAACAAACTACTTACAAACTGTGCCCACAAGGATCCACCAGACCAAGCAAAATAAGTAAGTGTGGAAAGTATCTGAAAGCTGTGTGACCACAATAGCAAGCATGAGGAGAGCGAGGAGAAGACGTAGGGATGACATTCTGTCACCCCATGTTCTAATGACTCAGGGATACACCCTCTCTGGCTTGTGTTTTCTATACTCAGAGGACCCCATTTTATTTTATTTTATTTTATTTTATTTTATTTTATTTTATTTCATTATATGTATATTTCATTTTTGAATTAGAGGCCCTCATTTCTTCCTTTGAAGTCCCATCCTAAGTCTCTCTACCATTCCCAGGGACCACACATAAACTAAGTGAGGCTAAGTTATTTTAACTGCTATTTCCAAAACTACCACGAATTCCTGTGGAATTTCCCTCTGTTAGGCCTTGGTTAGTAAATTAGACATCCTGGCTGTATCTGTTGAATCTCACTGAAGAGTAGGGACAACTAATCACTTTTGAGTGGAAAAATCACATATAGAAGCTGGAAAAACAGCTTAAAAGTACAAGAACGGGTTATTTTAGCTTTTCTTTATGACTGATTTACTTGAATGGCATGAATAGCCTAAAAGCATAACTTATATAAACAGATTGACACTGGCTTTCCTATGACTAGGTTTTTTTCTAATTGATGGATGTTTTTCTCTCACATCAATGTTTCTCTCTCTCTCTCAAATCAATAAACATAGCCTCATGATCAATTTATATGATAATGAACGTTCCATTAGCTACAATCTCCAAAGGAGCCATAGCAGGTTTTAGGGGGTGAGTGGTATGGGGGTATCTCATGTAACATTGAATATAGTATTATAAGAAATAAACATTTAATAATTGTTTATAAATTTGTCTTTATTTTACTAAGGGTTTCACGGAGAGCCTCTTTCTTTCCACTCCCTTCATCGTCCCTTTCCAAATTTTTAGTCATGTTTTAAATTAATTTTTGTTTTCATTATTAAAGCACCCCCAAACATTGTGTTTTATATGATTCTCATATCATCTTTACATTCATATAACATTTTGAAATTATAAAGCATATACCTATAGTTATGGCCGGGTGGTGCAGTAGGTTGGAGCATCATCCCATACACCAAAAGGTTGCTGGTTCAATTCCTGATCAGGACACATACCTAGGTTGCAGATTTCATCCCTGGTAGATTCACGTACAGGAGGCAACCGATGAATGTTTTTCTCTCTCTTTCTGTCTTTCAAGTCAGTAAATATATCCTTGGGTGAGGATTTTAAAAAAGCATATGCATATTACTATTCTTAAGACATGAATCTGTATGCTGCTTGGGTCAGATATCCTCTGCTGCAGTAAACTGTACTCAGCAAATGCCCATTTGTATATTTTATCCTAAAGGTTACTATTCATTCTTGACCTTCACCTCAAGGTCATGCATCATCACTGCACAAACTTTGTTCTAGAAAACATTTCCCCTGAATCCTAATATAAGCCCACAACTCTGAAACCTAAAAACTTCTATAACTGAAATTATTTCCTTAGAAATTTTGGCACACAATTCTTTGGCATATAAACTTAAAGGAGTATGAGGCTATAGTCTTTATTTATCACAGGGTGAAAGTTTTTATTTAAAAAATACAAAAGTATTCATGTTTTGATTCCCTGCTGACAGAATTACATAAAATATGCACTACCCAGTTCTTTATCTTTCTGAAGCCTGAAATGTTTTGGTTTTCAAATTACATCTGACCAAAAGAACTTCAGGTAAGAGATTGTGGGCCTTACATACACACATGTACACACATGCATGTACATGTGTGCATTTTATAGGACATACATTTAGGAATTCGTAAGTGAAATAAAGATAAACAGGTCTCTTTTTTGATTTGTTAGGTCTTTTAGTTTGCTCATTTTCTTCATGACTCTCCAGAGTGAAATGTGGTATGCAGTGTTTCCAGATATATTTGAATGAGTAACCTCTTTATCAAGGAGCTTCTTATGTGCTACCAACAAAACGTTTTTGGAAAAACCGCATAAGATAGGAAGATCATCTACCCCAGATTTGGATGGTTGCACAGTTCTCTCACTTGTAACATTCACAAGATTGTACTTGCAAAGTCATCTATTATGTCCACATTACCAAATCCATTGGCTATTATTCACTCTGCATCTTTCCTCTTGTAGTATTTGACATTGTTGATCACATCTTGCTTGAAACTTTATTTGGCACCCAGGACACCATCCTGTACTATTTTATTGCACTGCTTCATTTGCTGCTATTTTTGTCTCCTTTGTTGGAATAACAACCTCTTCTTAATCTCTAAATGTTGGAATGCCCTAAAGTTCATGTCTCATATATGTCCTTTTCTTGATCTATATTTATTCTCTAATGTAATCTAATTCCCAGGCCCCTAACTTTAAATGCTCATCTATATCTGAAAACCCCAAAATGTGCGTATCTACCCTAAACTGCTCTACTGATATCCATCTTCCTCTACTTTGGGGTTTATTAGGCATCTTGAGTTAACCATGCTGGGAAATTGAACTGCTGATTGTTCCCTGACCCAAATGTAAGGCATTCCCCAGAGATCTCCCTCTCAGTATGTCAATTTACTAACGATGTCCAACCATCTCTTTGAGGGAGTATTTGATTCACACAAAAAAATGCAAGTCAGTAAATAATTGTACTTTTAACTTTGTAAATGTTTGACCTTCATTTTGAGTCCCAATTCAGCATGAAGGTAAAAGATTTAGTTCAGTCATCACCACTATAAAATTTTCTTAGTCAAATCAAATTTAAATCAGACAATTAAGGATTTTTGTATATTCTTCCTTTCTTTTAGGGTGACAAATACGTTCAAGGGCTCATGTAGAATAATGACATTTGTGAAAATTCCTGAATCAAGATGGTCAGCAGATCTTCATGCAGACATCCTCCGAGAGGGAACTTGACTCACCTTTGGTCACAGGCAGCTGTCTACATTGGCATCAGACTCTCAGTCTGCCATGGTCTCCAGGCTCTGTAAGTCCACCCACTCTATGTCCTGTTTGTTATAGTCTTGAGGTCCTAAACAGACCATCAGCATCTCTCAGCCCTCTGCACCCCTTACTGGGAGATAGGGCAAAGCTAGGAAAATTTGCAGATGCTATCCCATGAGAAAAGTTCTGGATGTGGTAGGCCATCTCAGTCAGGACCTTTTTGTCTGCCATTTCTCCTCTGTGTGCTATGTAGTTTCTGAGTCTTTTTTTAAATTTTTTTTTTCTTTATTGATGTTTAGAGAGAGAGGAAGGGAGAGGGAAAGAGATAGAAACATCAATGAGAGAGAACATCGACTGGCCACCTCCCGCATGCCCCCTACTGGGGATCGGGCCCACAACCTGGGCATGTGCCCTGACCGGGAATCGAACCGGCGACCTCTTGGTGCATGGGTCGATACTCAACCACTGAGCCACACCAGTCAGGCTCTGAGTCTCTTAAGTAGTCTTTTTTTTAACTGCACTGTCTCTCCTCTGAGAAGGAAGAGGGGAAATCTCAAACTCCCTCAATAACAGATCCACACTGTCTAACATTACTGTACCCTTGTCTGACTCTTACCTGATTGAAATAACTGTCTAGTCTCCAGATTAGCGAAATTTGTATTTTCATGAATTCTATTTGTTTTCAAACATATATTACAAACTATTTCAGGAATATAAGATTACTAGCAATGTACCTCTATCCAGCTTAGATATAAAGCTGTGTAGATCTAATTGAAGACACCAGTATCAGATCTAATTGTAGATCTAATTGAAGACACCAGTATCAGTTTAGATAAGTTAACAACAAATAACCCCCAAATCTCAGTGGCTCAAAACAACAAAAGTTTATTTCTCCTTCACACCAAATGTTCTATATGGATTTGCAGAGATGATGTCTCAGTAAGGGCACTTAGATTGCTGGAGGCTTAATCCCATCATATAGACTATCATATCTTATGCAGAAAAGTCAACTTTCTTTTTTTCCCATTCTTACACTTCTTTCTTGTCTCCATAATTCCCAGAACTGCAAATACCATATTGAAATATAGTAGTGATCATGGACATGATTTTATGTTCCTCATTTTAAAAGGAATGGTTTTAGCTAGTTATCATTAAGTGTAAGCTTTCATTGTGGTCGATGATGTTTTGCATACCTTTCTTCATCTTTTTCAAACTATTGTTTAAGTCTAAAATTTATTTATTTATTTATTTATTTATTTATTTATTTATTTATTTATTTATTTATTTTGAGCGGGGCAAGTGTGAATGCAGTCCCCCACTACAACAAATCATGCAATCGAGTTTCCCATATTTGGGGAAATTGCGAGAGTCAGCACATCCAGAGTGGAATGGATAAGCCTTGCTCTGGGAAAACTGCCTTCGTGATCATGGTATCTCCCCTACAATCAATGTTTTACTCTCACATCGATGTCTCTCACTCTCTCAAAAAAATAAAATTATACTGCTAACATTCATCCTTCTTATTGCATGCAGCTGCTGTTCAGTCATGTATATGTTACTATTTATCCATTCTCCTCCTGGTAGTTGTTTTTAGGATTTTACAACTATATAAGAGATTCTGTGAACATTCCTGTACATATCTCATGGTGCTGGTGGTAGTGGTGGTAGACGTGTGCAAAAGTTTAATTTAGGTATATGATTAGCAGAGACATTGCTGGGTTATAGGGTAAATGAATGTTTATCTTTGCAAGATATTGCCAGTTGTTTTCCAAAGCAATTGTAGTACTTAACACTTCTTCTAGCCATGTCTAAAAGATTACAATAATCCTGGTCTGCCTCAACACTTGGTCAGATTTCTTACTTTCACAAAGAAAATGGGGTGAAATGACATCTCATTCTAGTACTGATTTGCATTTCCTTGCTCACTAAAGTGGCTGCCCACTTTTCTACAGTTTTTCCCCAATATGTGCTCTCTCCTTTGTGAAATACCTGTTCATGTCTTTATATCTACCATTGGGTTATTTGTCCTTTTCTTCAAATAAGAAAAATTTTGATTGAAAAGTCAGACACTTCAGAGAAAGAGGACAGCTTTTAAGTTTAAATAAAAAAATATAATTTTAAAGAATAAATAGCTTCAGTAGCTGATGGTCAAGTGATGCTAAGCTGGACTGTGGTTTAGAGAATAATTCCAAGCTAACTTATAGTGAGATTTATTTCAAAGAATTTATTCTTAGCTTTTTAAATCATATCTGGGTTCAAATCTGAAACCTTTGGCCGAAGTTACAAGGCAAAAGTTGCTAGAAAGTTATTTTGCTAGTAAAGTGGGATGTTCCCAGTTGATCTCCATTTCTGAGATTCTCACTCCTTCAGTTAGCACTGTCGACATAAGAATGTTGCAACTTGTAGAAAAAAAAAGGTATAAGTTTATTAGAGTTTATTTGAGTCAAACAGAGGTAACATCTGGAAGCAAGATCTCAACAGACTGAGAAAAATGCTTCCAGGAATGACAGCTTCTTTTATGCATTTGGAATTAAGGAGGAAACATAAGGAAGATTACATGAAAGTGGGAGGAAGCAAGGCAGGGGTTGGATTTCAGCAGCGATTTTGAACCTTTTTCATCTTATGGCACACATAAACTAATTACTAAAATTCTGTGGCACACCAAAAGTATATTTTTACCGATCTGACAAAAAAATAAGTTTAATTTTGATTTATTCACACTGGACAGCTATAGTTGTGTTGGCTGTTGTCATTTTTTTATTTGACAATCTGAAGGAAAAGAGGTCAGTGCCCCTGACTGAATAGTCAGGTATTGCATGTTTTAAAACTTCTTGCTGCACACCAGTTAAGAATCACTGGATTGTAGGATAATTAACAAGATTATGTGCTCTCTTCAGGGTGATTATGCTTCCTGAATGGTCTGAAAAAGAAGCATTTCAAATATGTTGTTAACCTAGATGCACAAAAATAATGCACAGGGCTTACTTAAGGGAAACATAAACCTTTTCTGAAGAAGTTATATGCCTAGAGCGTTAGTACCCACCGTGACCTGCTCAGTTTGTTATTTATTATCAGAGCACCCTGTAAGGTTACTTTTGGTTAGATTTATTACAGTGTCCCTTTTTTGTCCCACCCTCAGGAACCTTAATAAAGGGACTATTGACATAGATGTAGACAAAATTAAGAGACATATAAAAAAAGAGAGACATATTGATAACATTGTAATAACCTGGTTATTAATTAACAGGAAAGGAGCAAAAGGGAGACTAGATAATATAAGCATGCCATTTATACAGCTTTGCCAGAAAGCTGCAGTTTCTATTTCCCACAGATCTATAGGGTGAGGGACTAGACATAGGCAGTTTAGATGCATGCCCATTAAGGTTTGGGTGACATGAGAAGATGCTTACCTGTCAGCCACACCTGGGAACAAGTCAGTGACCAGAATAGGCGTGGCCAATGCAAACATGAGAAGACTTGATATTTAAACTCCTGAACAAAGGGAGTTCCCTCTCTTGGCTCTCTCTCTTGCTTGCCCGCACTCCTGGCTCTGTTGTTGCAGAGGCAACGTTCCCCTGCATTCACCCACGTGGCCCATAGCCATGTGGACTCCACACAATGGACTAATAAACTGTGGCTAGCCTGATGCTACACCAGACTCAACTCCACTATGGAACAGAAATTCTGGACTTTGGCTCTGCTTCTAGCTCTGCTGAAGCCCCAGCTACCCCTCTTCCAGAACTGGACTAAGGAAAATGGGATTTTGCAAACCGAGGGATATAACTCTATATAAATAAAAGGTATTCATTCTCCCATGTGAGTCTTAGAAAATTATTTTTCTTAAGATATTGCAAGAACCCCACTCCCACTAGCAATGGAGAAATTCCATCAGTGCAATTATCTGGTAACAGTATGAAGGTGAGTTGTATGTTAAATATCTATAGGGATCTGCATGAATGTTTGATTCCAAAATTATCATAGAGCACAACATAGAAATACCATGATCTCTGGTTTGCTTCTTCTTTGGCTCGTTTTGCGAGATTCATATACATCCTGCTTCAGAGTTTTACTGTGTAATTTTTGTGGGGGAGGAAAAATAATTTTCCGTCTATCATTCTAGGTTCTTGGCTCAGACCTCCCTGCCCCCATAACAAAAGACAAATTAATAGGAAAAAAACCAGAAATTTAATAACATATATACCTCTTGTGTACATGGGAGAGACCCAGGAAAACTGAGTAACTCTCCTAAATGGCCTGAGCCACCTCTTTGAACACTATCTCCAGCTAAAGACAAAGGAAGGTGTTGGGGGCAGGGAGGAGCCAGTAATAAAAGATTTCCAGGAAAGGCACAGTAAACAAAGGTAATTTGTTATGCAGCAGATTTAAGTCATTGCCTTCTCTATTGATAAAGTTTTTCGAGATTTACTCATTCTTCTATTCCTGGTACAGACTAGGGAGATAATCTTACAGATGGATATTTCCCTTACAAGTGTAAATGTCCCTTACAAAAGGGTAACTTCTATTTAGTTTGCAGAGCTTTCCCTATCTCTCTGCTGTTTTTTTGTTTTTAATAATCAGCTTAAAATAATCCTATGACAAAGAGACATATTTTGGGATGGCAAATTCTTCTGGCCTTCATTTTCAGTTTTCATTATTCTAGGTCAGAGAGAGAATATAGATGAGAATAAATACTCAGTGAATAAGTAAATCTGATTTCTAAAATTTAGCTCTGAACAACAACAACAAAAAAACAAACAGTACTGCTCTTATAAAAAATTAAAGATAATACACATGTTTATGGATGTGTTTAGTTGAGTTTTAATAGAAGTCTAACAGAATATGTTGTATATATTTGAAGAAAGCAAACAGGCAAACATCCAGCAGAATGAAAAGAATAAACATAACACAGAACTACATTTTATTTCCTTTCATCTATCTGAATTCTACAAATTTAATAATATTCAGTAGGTAAAAGGAGGATAGAAAAGGAATTGGAATTTCACAAAAAAATACAACACCTTCTAGCAAAAAATGATAAAATCAATATTTATCAAGCAAACATGATCATAAAAAGTTACATGGTTTCCTTTTCTTCTTAATTAGAAGAGAAGAGGGTATATTGATATTTGCTTTAGATGGAAGAAGGAAAATAAAGTTGTAATTATGGGAGGGAAAATACTTGCTTTTTCTTCAGCTAATGGGATATTTCTTTTAAATAACAAAAATTCAACTAAGTAAATTTAAAGATAAAATTGAATTTTATTTAATGATTGTCAACGTAAGAAACATTCAAACCTATAGGGAATTTTAGTGAGTTTATTTGAGCCAAACTGTCCATAATTGCCAGGAAGGAAAATACCATCTGATTGAGATAATGCTCCAGAGAATGGCAGTTTTGTGCCTTATTTTATACTTTATAATCAAAAGAGAACATGCAAGTTGATTACCTGAAATCCATTGGTGATAGATTAAGGAGGTGGAAGAAAGCAAAGTGGGGGGGGGCCCTCTAGGATTGGATGAAAAGTAAAATGATAAACACATACATCTTTTACATAGGTGGGTACAGGATAGTTAACACTCCACAATTAACGCATGATAACAATAACAATGAAAGGATTTATGGTCTCTGCCCCTGAGGGATTTGGAACAAGGGGAGTTACCCTGACATTCCAAAGGTATGCTATGATAGGTGCAAAGAGACAATGGACAGGCTTAGTTGAGGTAAAGATTTACTTTTGTTAGGGAAGATTCTAGCCTAGGACAAGACTACCTACCATAAACTGTTTTTAGTTAAAAAGTTTTAATTTCAGACCATCCTTTGTGGTCAATTTAGTAGGTCTCTAAGTTTGCAAGGCCACCGTGCAGGCCTTCCCTGAGCTTGTCAGATAGATATAGATATAGATATAGATATAGATATAGATATAGATATAGATATAGATATAGATATAGATATAGATATAGATATAGATATAGATATATAGATATAGATAGATAGATATATTCTTCAGAATGACAATGCCATTTTTACAAAAGATGCATATTCTTTATAATAAATCAATTAATCTTGTTTATAATTTATTTTACATGTAAAAATGGAATATATGTCACAGTTACCAAAGAGAGACTAAGGCTAAGCATTCATTCAAATTCAAGTTACGAACTCTGACTTTATGTGAATTCTTTGAAGCCTGTGTCCCAACTCATTTGAAAGTATTTATCTTTGCAAATAAGCATTCACCCTTGTTTGTGCTTTATCCAATGTGTTGGATAAAACAGAAAAGAAAATTGGGTATAATATGTTGCCAGTTTTTTGTCAGATGATAATTTATCTAGGAATATATTATTGGACTGAATCAGATTTCCTGTGTGGTTCTGAGCAACTCCTTTGTTAACTGTTCCCACCTACTAACATAAACCAAACTATCAAGTTGAATTTCAGGCACAAGGCTGAGATTTACAAACCCTACATCTAAATATATTGTGGACTTGGACATATCAATGACATTTTTGTGTGAAAAGGGTAGGGAAGTCTACCCAAGGGCACAGAATCCTTCGGGGTAGTGATTAATGAATTTCTCAGAGTCTATAGGAAATCATACTTCAAGGCTGCTCAAAATTTATTAAAATGTCAACCCATTTTCCAAGAGTCATAATCATGAAATGAATGTCAATTAAATTCAAATTCCAAATGCAATGACAAAGCACCTTTTAGAAATCTCTTGTGTATTAGACAGTTTTTTTTCTTTTTTGCTTGTTTCTTCCTTTTTTTTCTGTTTGTTTTAATATATAACTTTAATAGCTGAATGCATTTCAAATATGATAAGAATTCATTTACTTTGCTAGCTGAAATCATTGCTAATAACTGACATTAACTGTATTTTCTGTGCCAGTAGACAAGTTTATGACTCATGATAACTGTTCTATATTATTCCTTTTTCAAATTTTCATCTCATATCGCTTCAGTTTAAAGGGAAGGAAAATGGATAGCTATTTATCTTCACAAATGTTTATTTAAAAAATGGGGGACGTTTTGTTCATGTTTGAGGTGTTGGTGACTTGCCCAAGATCACATAGTCATTCCATGTAAGAACCTGGATTCTCTCATGTGTCCGACTACCATTAAAGCCTATTCTCTAACTGCTGTCCCCAGCTGCCAAACTTTCCTATCTTATTATCTGAGTTCTCTTTCCTCACTATGCTCAACCATGCTTTCTGCACAGAAATGTCATGAGAGATTTTCATAAAAGATATCTTCAAGCTACACTGCTTTTGTGTTTCCTTCCTTTAAACTTGCTTGACATGTTTCAGTCTTTAATCTTATATCTTTTCCCCAAATTTTTTCCGGATGGGTAATTCCAATTTCAGTTTGCTCTACTGAGAAAAGGGAAAGGACATGGTTATTTACATTTTTTAAAAATATCAAAAATTTCCAAATAAATTCATTTGCTTGAAACTACACTTTTATTTAACACTAAAATGCTACAGCAATGGTGCCATAACTAGCTTGATGTCAACAGTTAGAAAAATTGAAAGGTGTCATCTCTTTCAAGTGGAGCTCTGATCTCTACTTGTCAGCCTACGTTGCTCTACTCTGTGCTTGTCTGTTGGGTTAGAGGAGCAGAGGAGACATTTGGGAGAATTGTTACGTGTTCCAGGGTGTTCTGCAAAGGAACTGACACTTGGTGAAGGGTGAAAAGTTGACTGCAGGGCCAGAGGAGGATTGCAATATGTGGTCTAAATTAGATCCAAACACCTTCTAATCCTTTAGAATACTATTAACCGGGCTAGTATTGAGTAAGTATTTATTGAGCACCTACTGGAAGGATGCTCTAGGTAGGTACTGGATTGACAAGATTAGTCCCTACCCTTGCAGATCTATTGATGAATCTTGTGATGAAAGTTTGTTCCTTCATACCCAGAGCTCACATAGCTGAGCTTGAAACATATACCCAGCAGAGAAAAAAAATGGAGAGGCAAAAGGGGCAAATCTGTTAGAAAAAAAAAAAAAAAGTCGCTAAATTGAGGGGAAAAAAAGAGTGACTAATATATTACTCCTGGATAGTTTTCCCTGAGCATGGGGTATTACTTATGTCCCTTATTTGTACTTCTATTCTAAAACTCTGTACTTCTTACACAAGAATCACCTGTGGTCCCACCCCAAACCTACTGGATCAGAATCTGTGTGAAATAAACCTAAGAAGCTCCTATATTAACAGGTGCCCTGGGTGATTTTACTGGGAAGTTTAGGAAACATGGCTACAGCTAGTGTCTGAAACCATTTGAGTTTATCTCTTTGGTTATGTAGCAGACCTCAAACTTTCGTTTGCACAAAAGAACCCTATTCTCTATTATTTGAGCTTAAACCCTTTAGTTTGACAGAGCTTCTCAAAAGGTTGGGAAATATTCATGGTAAGAATGTTAAGGTTCCTGCACCCACCCTCACAGAATTTAATTGAGTGGGCCTGCTGTGGAGCCCACTAATCTTTGTTTTGACTAGCACGCTAAGTGATTCTGATGAAGGCAATCCTTGGAAGGCACTTGGAGAAATATTGGTTTAATTAGAATGTATTCCTCTTGAAAATAAATACATTTCACTCTTATACTTTGGAGTAAAAGAAGGATTTGAAAATTGGGTTTAATTCCAGGTTATAAATATATTAGAGTATAAACTCTGAGAAGACAGGAGTTTTTTTTTTTTTTTCTTTTTGGGGGGGATTGTTTTGTTGTTTTTTATCCTCTTTTGTTCAGTGATTTATGCCCAGCACCTAGAAGAGTGGTTTTTACATAGTAGACACACACAAACTGTTTGTTGACTTTTTAAACCAAAATAATAATAATAATAATAAGGTTTAGGCTGCTATAAAGAATAAAAAGTGTTTATTTTAGTAAAGGAGGCATCGAAATGTGGGGCACAATTTCAGGAAGCAAGCTAAAGTGTGCTCCAGAGGGAAGAAAGACTGTGTTTATAAAGGGCAGAACCAAAAGGTCAGTTCTCATTTCGATCCTCCATGTGACTGAAGGACTTGGGCCAGGTCAGCAGGGATTGATTAGGCCCATCCTGTAAATGGAGGATGCTGGTTTTTGAAATTGATTGGTTTCTTCAAGGTGAAGAATGCAGATAGTCTGGTCACCATGAGGAGGAGGAAGTAAAGTCCATGTGTATCCATGTGGCAGTGTTGATCCAGGATGTTTGTTGTTGGCCTTGAGCTGGGTTTAGCAACAGGTCAGCTGAACATTAACTAATTTAGCATGAGTTCCAAGATCTGAGACAAGATGTGTATAGGCCCCATTTCCTCAGTGGCCTCCCAACTCTGTTTTAAGTGACTCTCTTAGTGATGCTTATTCCATTTCATTTTCTCTATGATCAACTTAATGAATGAACTCAAGGTATAAAGACCTCATGTCCCTTACTCTTGCATTCTTCCCATACATTTTAATGGTTTTTCATAACCAGAAGGAATTCTCAAATTAATTTGCAAACAGACAGCAGAGTGGTAGTGAAAGGAGTAGAGAGGAAAACTCTAAGACAAATGAGAACCTCAGGAGGGAGAAGAAAGAGTCAATAAAGGAAAGCCAGCGTGCCAGCGGGGAGCCCTGTGAAGAAAACTGGCCCCGGCCTCGCAGGCCTAGAGCAGCGGCGCACATGCGCAGGCCTGGTGCCCTGGGGTGGGCCTCCCCCGGCCCCTGGCTGTGGATCTGGACCAGTGCAGAGAGGCTTCCGGGACGCTGTGCTTGCAGCCCGACACTGCACACGTCCTGCCACGGTCCAGACATCATAAGTGCCCCGCGCACTGCTTGCACGTCATGGCTTTGGGGAGCCACTGCTGCCATCTTGCCGGCGTGGAAGCAGCAATGCTCCGTGAGAGTCCTGGAGCCTGAGAGTCCGGGAGCCGGAGAGAGCGGACTGGGCAGCTGACTGCCATGGCGTGGGCACGGCCGCACGTGGGGTGGTGTGCTGCAGCAACCAGAACCGGAGCCTGGAGGCCCACCGCCTCCTCAGCAAAAAGGGTTTCATCGTCAGGTCCTTTGGAACAGGGATGCATGTGAGGCTTCCAGGACCCGATGCGACAAGCCTAATGTTTATGATTTCAACACTTCATATGATGAGATAGATGTACAGTGATCTCGTGCAAAAAGACAGAACTGTATACGCAGAATGGTGTTTTGCACATGTTGCAGAGAAATAAGAAAATCAAGCGGAGGCCTGAAAGGTTCAAGAACTGCAAAGATGTGTTCGACCTGACCCTCACCTACGAAGAGAAAGTGTACCACCAGGTGCTGGAAGAGCTGAATTTCAAACAGCAGAAGACCTTCCCGCGGGTGCGTGTGATCCACATGACCATCCAGGACACCTACAAAGAGGCCAGCCTGGGGGCGTTCCTCTTCTCTGAGCTGTGCCAGTGCATTCAGCTCATGGACGACTAGACAAGGAGATCGGGCAGCTCCTGCTGCTGTTCGAGGAGAACTACGGCCAGACCTTCCTGCACACCGTCTGCTTCTACTGACTGGCACATGGTGCCTCCAGAAGCCGCCTTCTTGCACTCCCTGTTGTTGATACATTTCCTTCCTGATGCTTGTTTTCACTCTGAGGACTTCTGCAGGTGGACAGTACTAGAACCCAAATGAGATGAGAAGATGCACATAATTGCAGATTAACAGCAATAAAATTTTTTGTACCCCATTTTCACTTACAAGTGGGATATTGTTTATTAAGTTTTCTTTAACCAAAAAATAAATAAATGGTTTATAGTACAGTTTCCCCAATACATGTCTTTCATTGTGCATTTCTCCCAACCCCCCTCCCCTACCTGACTGGAATGTACAAATATCTGAATAAAGCAATGGGGCTGTATCTGTTAGGAAAGAACCTACAATTGTCCAATAAATGCATACTAATAGTTTAAAAATAAAAAAAAAGAACAGATGAGGCCCAAACCCTTGCAGTTCTGCTGACCCCACAGAACTGTCTAGGGTGACTGCAGTCTTGGACACCCACTGTTGGCCCCAGAAGGGTGGAGTTGCCCACTCTGATGAGAGATGACCCTGTGGGAGCTGTAGCGTGGGAATCCAGAGGGTGAGGTGTGGTGCTGCAGGAAGTATACATGAAGTGAAGTCTAGGAGGTATACATGTAACTCTGTCCTTCCCTTCCTTCCTTATTTTCTGAGCTTCCCCTGTGCATGTTGAGTTGTATAATCTCATTTAGTGTCAACAGGTAGGTGGGGCTATTGTATCAAATGCATTGGGTTTACTATCCCACCTCAGTTCTCCACAGCCTGCTATGGAATTGTGTCCCTTTATTCAGCACCTGCGTGTTCACAGCTCTTATGCTAGGGAAAGAGAAACCCTGAGTGTTAGTGACCTCACAAACTGAGGAAAGGCCAGCCTGTGGCGTGTAGCTCTCGTGCCTTCTGCAAGGACTGCTGCCAGCAAGGAATGACTCCAAGGGGACAGAATTGTCCCCTGCAGAGACACGTCTGTTCCTGCCTTAGCTCTGGATGTGAGAATGTTAGGGGGACACTACAATGGCTCCTCCCAGCTGTTTCTGGATCTGGGTTGGTGTCCATTGAGAGCTGCTCATTTCCCGAAGGTGCAGGTGTTGAGGTTTTAACAATGAGATTTGGGTCTAACAAATGGAATGCATAGCAGTGTGTGTGTTGTAATCACGGGAGGAGGTACTTCCCCCCCCTAATTATTAAATGCCATGTGAAAGACAAGAGGTAAAAAATGGAATAGTCAATGAATCATGTTCATGTAGCTCTATTCTGATGCCTTCTGAATGTATTGGTGCTCAGAAAAACGGCACAGGTATTGTTCTTATGGATTTTCCACAACACGGACTAGGAATGCTCTTGGAATATGTAGGATGCCAGAAAGTTTCCCTTCGTTCTACACAGATCTGCACTGTGTGCACGGCTCTCCAGGGCACAATAAAAGCCTTATGTCAAAGCTTAGTACAGTGTTTCTTTTTTACCTATGACAGAAGAGTTTTGAAGAAACTAGCTTTGTTGGTGACCCAGGAACACAGGTAGCTCTACTTTTCTGAAAACAGGATTTGGTCCTTCATCATTTCATTTTTAATAGCTACCTTGGAGAAACCACTTACTGTAGAACAGTTATACCATTTGTAGAACACTTGATCGTTTACCAGGCATCTTCACACATGTTTTGAGCCCCTCAAAGGATTTACTGTTCTACTTTTTATAATACAAAAGTGAGGTTCATGGACTTTAAAGCCATTTCCAGCAACTGGCAAAGCAGGCAACAAATACCAATCTTATTCTAAATCGTATACTTTTCTCCCAATAGCAGCTTATGACTCTCACAATGAATGAAGAATAAAATCCCAAATTTGGAACAAGAGGTTTGGATACCATGTGCCTGTCTTGCTCCAGCTGGCATTTGGATGCCAACACAAATCAGGCAGTCACTCGCATTGTCTGACTTAGAGTAGTGGTTCTCAAGGTGTGGTCCCTGGACCAGCAGCCGCATCAGCATCACCGGGGAGATTGTAAGAAACGCAGAACCTCAGTCCCCAACTCAGACATACTGGATCAGAAACTCTGGGGAGGAGCCCAGAAATCTGTGTTGTGAACCAGCCCTGCAGGTGATCCTGATGCCTGCTACTGTTTGAGAAATACGGATTTAAAGGTACGATCCCACAAAGTTCCTCTCCCATCCTCTTATTCCACAATCCAACCTTTAGTTTGAAAGATTTTTCTGATACCTAATAAGCATTTCCCTGTCATTTCCTGCGTCAGGAAGGTTCTGTATAACAGTAAGTGAGAAACAGGCACAAATGCAGAGAGTTTGGAAGGGTGAGGAGGGTGAAGGAAAAAATTGTTAGTTGAGAGCATAGATTTATTCTGGAAGGCTGTTAGGAGCCTCAGGTGTTGGGACTTCAGAGAAGAGATAACAAAAAAACAAAACAAAAAAAAAAAATGAAGAAAGGGCTGAACTTTCCAGTTGTGTCTAAGACTAGTTCTGTCATAATCAGTTACTTTTCCTGAAATGCTATTGTCATTTTAAATTGATAATTCCAGCCCATTGGTTCAACTAATCAATTGATACCATCTACTAAGTTTAAAAACAAAAGCAAACATAGTAAGTGCCTCTCAGTGGAAATCAAGAAACGGGACATTCCTACTTTAAGTCTGGAAAGGATCTGGGTAATGCAGAAGTAATATGTGTTTGTCCCGTGGAATGTACCTGGGCCAGCTCCTAAGAAGCCTCAGGGGAAGTATATGGGTTTGGGGGAACTAATCACGGAGTACAAAGTAATAGCAGGTATTGATTGCTCCCCTGAAAGCCCAACTAACACTGAGTGGATCCTCTTTCTGGGTGTTTCCCAGTCCTTAGCTTGTTTCATGAGTATTTGCCACACAATTTAACAGTGACCATAAGGATGCTTTTTTTGTCCATTTAAAAAATCAAAAGAGAAATGCCTTGTTCTTGCATAGTAGTGAAAGTCCCTTACCTGTTGTTCACTTTTGTCCACTTTTGGGCCAGGGTAGGAGAGTAACTTCCATGGAACTTGTCACGATGACAGGGAGTAGCCATGTTCTTGAATTTTAGGAAAAAGAACGGTGTGTCCCTTGCTAGGCCTGTTGACTCTCTAATGCTAAATAGAGACACTTACAAAAGTAAATTTTATCTGATAGTATAGCCATTTTCATTTTATATGTCCAAGAAAACACTGTAAAGACCTTGCTATATAAATGCTATTAATTTCTTGCAGATATGTGCACAAAGATTTGGAGAATAATTTTTCTCAGGTCAAAAGGCCTTAGTTTCAGAAGCAGCCTCTACTCTTTTCTAGAGCTGGAGAGCCTAACTCATGATATTGTCATTTCATAACACCCCCCCCTTTAATCTTGGCCATATGAATGTATTTGTGACCATGCACGTCACACAAATTCCTCCAGTGTCCAGCCCATCTTTTCAGGTTCATTGTCTGACGTTTCTCTGAAAGTCATTTTCCTATAGGCCATCATCCACTGTCTTCCTCATCCTGTCCAATCACCGAGAATTTTCCACTCAGATCCTCTGTTTATTTTCCATCCCAACTCCTCCATTATCCTTGATGATGTAAACATCCTTCTAAGTAATGTCCCCCACCTCCAGTGCTCCAGCCCCCTACTGCCTTTGCAGGGTGGGCAGGCAGTGACTGATATAACCCCCACCAGAGGTCGCTAGGGACCCAACTCCAGTGTAGAGAGGGAGGAATGCGTCTGTAAATGCAGCCTAAAATTACATGAGGTGTTTGCTTACTTATTTTTTTCATCTTGGAGCTGTCATGGGCCCTGGTTGATTGATATTGAAGATGTGTTTCCTCCATCAGTGATATTTTACAAAATCAACTGCTTGTCAGAAAATCAACTCTTGTACCCAACAGTGTGCCACATTGTTCTGTGGTCTTACAACCAGCTGGACTGTGCTGTGCATCACATGGCCTGGGGCCAGGTTGGTGACACAAGTGTTCTATCGAGGTTTTCTGATTCTGTTCCAGCTCATCGTTTCTTTAGGGAAAGTGAATGAGAGCTGTTTATATGGGTTTCATGACAGAACAGATCTCTGAAAATGATTTAACTCCCTATAGTTTGGTTTTTACAGCCTGTTTTTGTGAAGGTTATCACCAAAGCCAGCTGTTGGACAGCAATTAGCACAGGACTGTTGAGACAACAGAGTGGAGGGGGAAATGAAGATGGGGAGGTTGTGTCCAATCTGGTCAAAATAACCTGGAATCTTATGCTGGCTACTAATTGAACACTTATAAGTGTTGGGCGTAAGTTCCATATTTTTAATTCCCCATTTATAAGGTATGTGATCTTGTTTTGTGTATGTATGTATCATTAAAATTGAGGCAGAGAGAGAATAAATATCTTGCCTGAAATGGTGGGTCTGAGACTGCAATGTAGGACCGCTTAAGCCCCACACTGATGGTTTTAACCACCCTGCTCTGTTCCTGCTACTCATGCCCCATACTTCCATCCTGAACTCCCAAACCCCCAAGATTACTGAGAAACAATCTATATCTGATACATCTTTGTATTTCTCTCATTGCTTCGCTTGATCTGTATATAGTAAGTGCTCAATATCTGCTTATAAAATGAATGAATGCATTTTTAAAAAATCCTCACCCAAGGATATTTTTCCATTGATTTTCAGATAGAGTTGGAAGGGAGGGAGAGAAAAACATCGATGTGAGAGAGACACATCAATAGTTTGCCTCCTGCATGAGCCCAACCAGAGATAGGGATCGAATTGCAACTGAGGTACATGCCCTTTACCAGAATTGAACCTGAGTTGGTCCATGGGCTGATGCTCTAACCACTGAGAAAAACTGGCCAGGGCAAATGACTGCATTTTTATAAAACAGATCTGCATCAGGTCCTGATATTTACAGGCGGCTTGTACCCAAAATGAAAAACATATATAGAAAAAAACAAAATAAAAGTCTCTTTCCTTCTTGGCCAATAATGTTTTCATAGGTACAATGAAAAGAGAAATATTTAATTCAGAGAAGGATAACAGTACGTTTGGTTTGAAGGGAGAATGTGACAGCTGAATGACAGGCTCAAGTGCTGCAGCCCTCCCTGCATGCTGCCTTACTGTGACCTCATCATGGGCAGAGGGCACCTCTCTGCCCCTTGACTTTCAGCTTCACCTGCTGACTTACTTTGTCCTATGGCATGAATGTGGAAGCGACTGAGGGTCATTTCCAGATCTAGACCCTACAAGGCCTCAGGCATTTCTTCTTGCCTTCTTGCACCTTAAGCAGTAGCATGAGAAGAGCTTTCCCCAGCCTGGAACCCAAGTGAAACTTGTGAAGTAGAGCTGGGTCACCCAAGCCCGCTCTAGTTTGTACAACTCCCAGTTGTGTGACCCTTACCGTCCAATTGCAGATACAGTGAAATAAAAATTTCTGTCAAAGCCACTGAGTGTGTATCAATATCTAATAAATACAGGAGATACTCCCATTGTTTTCAGAGTTAAATGCCAGCGGCTCTAGGTCAGCAATATGTTCTACTAATATAATATTCGCTCTATCTCTCACCTTTTGATTCTTTAAATACAATTAAATTTCAGAGATGGCCCAGGGCTCAGAAGCTAGGACAGAGTCAGCCAAATGAACAACTAGATGCACTCCTCAATCTGTCAAGAAGAGAAGCTTCCCTGGGCTAATTCCTGAATGTAGAGATTAGTTTGTATTAGCAAATTGTATTTGGATATTTATAAGAAAATTTCTAATATTGTCTGCAATTTACTTTAATATGTAGTTTGTGTAATGTGTGTGTGTGCACACGCGTGTGTGTGTATGCGTATGTGCATGTGCATGTTGATTTTCAATCTACGCTTTGGTATATGCTGCTGGGCCTAGTTTATTTAGCATTTCAGAGTCTGTATTCAGAAATGTAGGCTCTGCTGGTGTTCTTCCACTATCTTTATCTTTGATCAGCACCAGATGGTTTGTTAATTAGTATAATATAAAGAATGATTTTAATTGTTGACTTGAGTGGTTTCTACATATGTAGATTGGCTAGGAATAATTATATATTTCTGCTTTTGCAGGAATTGGATGAGAACTCCTCAGAAGCCAGAGTCCTGTCTGTACCTTTTAGACTGGTGCCCCAGATCAATGATTAGCTCTGGTTCTTGTATGTAGCCACTTTTAGAGGATTCTGAATAGTGTTATATTGGTCTTACATAGAAATTTGCAACAATGTTTAATGAACTGCCTGAAAGGACAAAGTTATGCCTACTTTCTCATAATTGTGATATGTATAACAGAATACTATCTATGACTTATAACATGCCATTTGGTGGTGAGGTGCCAGCAGAGGAGACCTAGAGACCTTTTTTTTAATCTCTGTTGGAGGTTACCGATATTTGTCAAAACAGTCTAATAATCGGGTATAACCAAATTACCTTTGTTCAGTTTATATGTTTCTTAAAGAGATTGAGTTTTAAGCCAGTTATAAGTGGAGTGACTAAATTAATAGGTCGCATTGTCCTTTAACGAAATTCTATTCAACAAACATAAAAATATTGCTATATGTAATGTGAAAGATAAACAAAGCCAGAAACTAGTTAAAGCCATGAAGACAGAATTTTATTCACTAATAACTACTGTAGGGGAGAGAACTGAGAGTTGCCTGAACTTAACTCCACTGAAACAAAAAGCAGGAAAAATTTTAAAGGCTGAGGTCTGCTAAAGGAAAGGCATTGAGGCCATTAAGAGGGGATTTGCTCCATGTGACTAGGCCATTTGGGTTTGCAAAGTGGTACTTATCTGGAGGAGAAACAAACGTCTCTTATCTTTATGAAAGGAGGCAGTGGTATAAGTTGGAGCAAGAGGCCCACTGAAATTAGGACCTCACCCTCCCATGGGGACAGAAACAGAACAAGACTCATCTCCTTGACTGTGTGCATTTCAAAGAAATGGCTCTGAGATCTTTCAGGAGATAGTACTGGGTGCTGGAAGATTTATATCTCAAAGGGGCAGAGAAAGGATTTGTAATTGCTAGCTTTCTAAAGGAGCCTATCTGCCTATCACCAGGTTTTAGCTGGAACAAACACTAAATTCTCCTTGAAGTCTTGAGCTTTCTCAGGCAGGCATTTTAAGGAGCTGGCTACGATCATCCTAAGGACATGGCCTTAAGCTCTAGAAGCCATGCTTGAGTTTGGTGTAGTCATTTAGTGCAGGGGTTTGATTGGAGTTATATACTGAGACTTTTTTTTATAGCAATTCTCAGTAACAATAAGAATGAATCTGAAAAAACATTATGTTGAGCTGTATATTTCATGTTATGACATTTTACTGTATATATGGTTCGACTCAATTAAGGAAATGACTGGTCATAAGAAAGATCTCAAGATAATGACAGATCCATGGCATGCTGGGAATTATTCTATCTCTTTAGAAGTATGGTCCTTTTCCAGAAATTCTTCCTTTTCAATCAAATTCTTGAATCCAGGCTGTCACCTTCTCATTTTTCTGTTCTTGATTTCCCATTTGACACTCCCAGGAACTTGATTTCTTCCTCTACATGGGAATATATTTGCACTATAGGCAGCACCATTCACATAGATTAGGAAGTGAAGCCATGTCAACTAGCACATCCCCATAGAACCACCCTGGAGCTGGCTCAGACTGGTAAAGTGATTTGGTTAAAGTCACATATATAGCTAACCACAACAAATGACTTATAGCTAGATTCTTTTTTCTTACAATATAATGTAGCGTAAAAACATGTTTGGACATTGGGTTAAGGTAAACAGATTCCTTCAATATCTCATAATATAAACTCAATTTATTTATCATTAGGAATAAATTAATTAATTGTTCTGTTTTTTCAAGTAAATGAAAATTCAGATAAACTCAGGTATTTTGCATAGCCTTATTTCTACTTTCAATTTTGAAACTCAGTGTGTGAAAAATTGATTTAAATTATATCTGTTCCACGGCTTTAACAGTTTAGCCAACTCTCTCCAGGCTTAACCTTTACTTTTAGTACAACTCTTTTATTGTAGTAATACTTTTATCTGAACTTTATAACTGAGCTTTTCTATTTCAACATCTCTGTCATTAGTTTTTAAGACCGGTTCCCACGGCCTCAGCCAGGGTCAAAGTGAACTGAAGCCTGGAAGCCTGGAATGAGGTTCATACCATCTTTGGGACATCTACCTTATTCTGTTTCAGAGAATGTGCTTCTCGGTTTATCCTCCTTGGTGATTTTGTTAGTGAAAATCAAACCTTCAGTTTATTTCAATGTCTTCTCTCATCTTTGCCTTACAGTGCTATTGCCTTACAGGGTATTGCACTGGATATCAGAGGAGAGGGTGGGCACCAATTACAAAGACCACACCCTGTCTGCCTCCATGAAGACACTTAACTAGGAATCAATTTTAAGGAGAAGAGCAAGGGGCAGGAGGAGCTGAGAGACTAAAATAGTTTAATTCAAATGAGGCATGAAAAACACCTAAAATTACTGTATAAATTATTTAAATCAGAAATCAGATAAGTTTAAGCCAAATTACACACACATACACATATAATATACATACATATTTATTTTGTGTATGTGTGTGTGTGTGTGTGTGTGTGTGTGTGTGTGCGTGGGCATGGATATGTATTCAACCACCTAAGAAGCAGGTATAGCTTGGGCAAAGACCAGATTAATTATAAAATAAAAAATAAAGATGCTCCATTTCTCTACCTATTCCATTTATTATGTCAAATTTGCAACCCAGATGCATTTTCTATCTTGAATTATTCTTTAATTACCTTCAAGCGTGTTTAATTATATCCCCCTCCTAGACTGAAATCTCACTAACAGTTTAGTTTCTAGAAAAATCAAATGTACAGTGTGTGTTCAGTAATTAATTTCTGAATGAATTACCAATTAATATTAATTTTCTCAATTTCTTAAACATGGGAAGACTGAGTTTGAATTGCAATTTCACTGTCACATGGAGTCACACATTGTAGAAATACCTCTATGCACTTCCTTTTATACAATGAATAATGAATGAATGCCTTTGGAGGGAAGGAAAGTCTCTACTCCTCTACATGACTCCACTGTTAAAGAAAGGAGCATTGTCCCAAGGTGAAGGATATTTCCTCAGAACCTTGGAGATGGGAACAACTCGAAAGAGATAAAACATACAAGCCCAGTAGTCAGAGAGCCTTGATTTTACACTTAGTCTCTTGGAGTCTTGAGAGTGAGCAACATGTGGAGTTTCCAGCTTCTTTTTTTAGCTTTTAAAAATTGAGGTAGAATTTATATATAACATTATATTAGTTTCGGGTGTACAACATAATGATATGACATATATATATATATATATATATTTTTTTTTTCTTTATTGATTTTAGAGAGAGGAAAGGAGAGAGAGATAGAAACATTGATGAGAGAGAACATCGACTGGCCTCCTCCTGCATGCCCCTCACTGGGGATCGGGCCCACAACCTGTGCATGTACCCTGACCGGGAATCAAATCAACGACCTCTTGGTGCATGGGTCAATGCTCAACCAGTGAGCCACACCAGCTGGGCGACAGGTGTATATATTAAGAAATAATCACCACAGTAAGTCTAGTTAACATCTGTCACAATGCCTAGTTACAAAAATTTTTTTCTTTTGATGAAGACTTTTGAGATTTACTCTCTTAGCAACTTTTAAATATGCAATACACTATTACTAACTATAGTCACCATGTTGTATGTTACATCCCCATGACTTATTATTTATTTTATAACTGGAAGTTTGTACCTTTTGACCACTTTCACCCAATTCTCCCATCCCCACCCCCCACGTCTGACAACCACCAATCTGTTCTGTGTTTGTTTGTTTTAGATTCCACATATAAGTATATAAGTGAGATCATATGGTATTTGTCTTTCTCTGTCTGACTTATTTCACTTAGCATAATACTCTCAAGGTCCATCCATGTTGTCACAAATGGCAAGATTTCTTTCTTTTTTATGGCTGAAAAATATTTGTAGTTTTCTCTGACTGGCTTATTTCGTTTAGCATAATACTCTCCAAGTCCCTCCATACTATCTCAAGGGGTAATAGATCCTTCTTTTCTACAGCATCATACTCTCAACAATAAAGATTTTTAAAAAATTTTTGGAGTTTTCATCTTCAATGAAGAAACCACACAAAGGCACCCAACAGTACACCAAGCACTTATATTAGTTGCAGGTCTGTGAATGAATTAGGCTCTCGAGCTTGGCTGTCTTTGCATAAAACACCTGTCAAGGAAATGCTGACAAGAAATGTAATCACATTCCTCTCCCTTTACACAATTATCAGAGGGGAAATCGAGTTTTAGCAAGAACATGATGGCTGTAAGTTTTATTGTTTATTAAACATGCAATCAATCATCAGAAATTTTCATAGGGAGAATCCAAGAATATGTCAGGAAATTTTATTAATAGAAATTAATCTTGATGTAACTTTGCAAGAGATTTGAAAGCAGAGATTGTATTTTATTATGACAGGAAAGTGTGTGATTTAAATGCATGAACATAAGTTGGCTGAGCTCTTGCAGCAGGTCCCTTTCATCTTGTAGGAAGCTAAAGATCCTTTGACAATTTTCAAAGAGAATGGACCTTCCACCTAGATGCTATGCTGTAGAGGATCACTGTAACTCTTGAGTGCTCACCTATTTAATGATTAGATTCTAATTTGTTCTCCTATAAATCACTTTAAGGTAGACTTGCTGAATAGGGAAAACTAATAATCCTTTTCAAATATCTGTCAGGACTCTACTATATACAGCCTCTAGCAAGTTGAGCATCACTTCATTATCAAGGACAGCACCATTAAGTGAGATGAAAAACTAGGTATCTAGGGCAAAAGTGCTGATCAGCTACAAGCTACTGGGTTTGACAACTTCAGTAGTCTACATCAAGGGGGACTTGTGGACCTATTGAATTGCATTGTGTTAAACAAATCAGAAGGCTTTTAAAAATCAATCTTGAAAACAATTTTACATGATCTACCAGAAATGAAAGCAAAGCTGTACCAAAAGAGTGTGCTATTGGCAAAACTGATTTTGATTAAATTAATATTTTAAGTCTATCTCTATGGCAAAACATGGTTTATTTGAGGTGAAAGGGTACCTACAATCCTAAGAGGTCTGCCAAAGAAATAATTTCTCTATTTGACAAACATATTTTCAAGGTGCTGTTCTTTCTTTTAGAAACCTCCCCTTAATCAATTTTGCAAAAAAAAAAAAAAAGTCTTCTAAGAGAGTGTAGAACAATTGCTCCATGTCCTTGCAGACTTTAGTGTGTCAGAAACCTGCAATACCATAAGGATCCATGTAATCCTTGCATTTTTAAAGTTGAAAAAAATGAAATAGAAGTTAAATGACCTGATAAATGTCATTAATTTGGTGGCAGAATCGACAGCTGAGAACAGGGAGCATTCATTGAGCACTTACTATGTGCTGGTTGCTATTCTATGTGCTTTACATAAATTAACTTCTATAGACGACAGAACCCTATAAGACAGATATTATCATCATTCTCATGGTATAAATGAGGAAACTCAACCAGAAAGAGTGGAATTAATTTGCCCAAGGTCACACAACAGTGAGTGGAAAAACCAAGATTGGTTCTAGATTTTGTTCTGGAAAATTATGCTGTCCTGCCAACTAATTTTGTTTCATATTTTTATTTGGGGGGTTGAGATATTAACTTTTTAATCAGCTTTATTGAGGTAGATAATCTATATACAATAAAATTCAGTCATTTTAAATTGTGATTTAATGAATTTTCACGAATATGTACAGTGAGTAACCACCACAGTGAAGCTATTAAAATTTTCCTTTATTTTTCAAAAATGTCCTTATGCCTTATCACAGTCAATTTCTTCACTGGCCACTAGCAGTCAGTGAACTGCTGTCACTTTGTGTGCTTTTCCTGGAATTTCATATAAATGAAATCATAAAGTATATCTTTGTGTCTGTCTTCTTTCAATTAGCATAATGCTTTTAAGAGTTATCCATGTTCTTGTGTGTATCAGTTGTCCCTTCCTTTTTATTGCTAAGTAGTTTACCATAGTATGAATAAATCACAATTTATCCATTCATCAATTGTTGGACATTTGGGTTGTTACTAGTTTTTAACTATTATGAATAAAGCTTCTATGAATACTTGTGTAGTTTTTGAATAGACATGTGTTTCAATATCTCTTGAGCAAATGCCTAGGAATGAGATTGCCAAGTCATTTAACAAGTGTATGCTTAACTTTAAGACAAAGTTAAAGTGTTTTCCAAATTGGCTGTGCCGTTTTGCATCCGCAACAAAAACACATGAACGTTTTCATTGTTCTACATTCTCACCAACAGTTGTGTTTTCCTTAGCCATTCTGATTGATATGTAATGGAATCTGCTGTGGTTTAATTTTGTGTTTCCCTGATGATTAATTACATTGACCATCTTTTCATGTACACAGTGGTGTTTTGTATGTTTTTCTTTTTGAAATGCTTGTACAAATATTTTACCCATTTTTGAATCACAATGTTTGTCTCTTAATTATTGAGTTGTTCTGAAAACAAGTTAATTTCAGGAAAATTCTTTGCAAATATTTTTCTCTATGTAGGCTTTCAATAGATGCCCTTTATCAGTCCCTTTTATTCTTCTGAGAATTTTTTGTCATGAATCAGTGTTAGAATTCTGTCATTTTTTTTCTGTATCTCCTAGAGGATCATACAAACTTTTATTTATACCTCATTAGTATGGTGAAATACTTGGATTTTTAAATTTAAACTAGCACTAAATTCCTAATATACACCAAAATTGGTCATGATTTATTATTGCTTTTGTATCTTCCTGGAGTCACTGAATTTTTGCATGAATGTTCATGAGGCAAGCAGATTTTTAGCTTGTTTTTTTTTTTCTCTTCAACAACTTTGGTTTTGGTAGCAGAAAAATACTGTCTTCTTAAAAAGAGTTAATAAGTGTTTGATCCTTTTCTGTTTTCTAGAGTTTTATAGAATAGGTATTACATTTTCCTTAAATTCTTGATAGAATTTACTAGTGAAGTCATCTGGGCCTAGAGTTTGCTTTTTAGGAAGTTTAACTATAAATTCAATGCTTTAATACATAAAGTTATATTCAGAATATCTGTTTCTTTCCTCAAGTAAGATTTGATGAATGTCTTTTAAGGAATTTGTCCATTTCATCCAAGTTTACAAGTTTAAAGACATGAAGTTGTTCATAACATCCCCTTCATATTTTAATGGCTATAGGATCTGTACTGATCTCCCTGTTCATTGCTGGCACTGTTAATTGTGTATTTTCTCCTCTCTTATTTTCTTTTTTGGTCAGTTTTATTTGAGATCTATTAATTTATAGATATTTTCAAATATCTTTTGTTTCAATTGCTTTTTCTTTATTGCATGTCACATTTCTATTTCATTTATTTAAGCAGTTATCTTTATCATTCCCTCCCTCTCCTTATTTTGGTTTTATATTCCTCTACTTTTTCTAGTTTTTAAGGTGGAAAACTAGATCATTGACTCAAGACATTTATTTTTTTCTAACATAAACATTTAATGCTATAATTTCCCTCTAAACATGGTTTTTTACTATCCCACAAATTGTGATATGTGGTATATTCACTTTCATTTACTTCAAAATACTATCTTATTTCCATTGCAATTTATTATATGACACATGGTTTATTTAGAATTGTGGCATTTAATATCTAATTATTTATGGATTTTCCACATATCTTTGTTTTTAGTACAACTGTTGTGGTTAAGAGACCACACTTTATATGCATGTGTTTTGACCTTCTTGGTATGTTGTTTGCATTTAATTTGAAAAAATGTCTGTCCATTATTTCTTCAAATAATCCCCTTGTTCTGGGTCATTTGATTGTTACTTATTTTTCAGTCTTTTTTTCTCTCTGTATTTCATTTAGAGTATGTCTATTGTTATGTCTTTAAGTTCACAGGTCTTTTCTTCTCTAGTATCTAAAATGCAGTTATTCCCAGATTTTTTTTCCTTTTCTTTTTCAGATATTATATTATCATCACTAAAAAGTTCCATTTGGACTCTATGAATCTTCCATTTTCCCCCTCATCAAATCCAGATCTTCTGTTATATTCTTGAGCTATGGAACATGATTATAATAGCAGTGTTAAGGTCTTTGTTGGTCAATTCCATCATCTCCATCATTTTGTAATCTATTTCTATTAAATGATTATTTCTTCTGATTATAGGTCATCTTTTTCTTTTTTTTTTCCTGGAAATTTTTCATTGAATTACAGTTTTTGTTGATCTCACTTTGTTGTATTCTGTATTTTGTTGTAGTTCTTTAAAGAGTATTGAACTTTGTTCTAATGTGCAGATTTGGGGTTAACCTTTCAAATCCTGATATTAAACTTTGTTAAGGCAAATTCAGAAAAATCTTTGTTTTAGGGCTATTTAGTGTCACCATTAAAGTGATAGTTTTCTGAGGCCTCTATCAGATGCTCCTTTTGTTATCAAGTCTCTGCACTGGCTGATGGGAATGCAGAATGCCCCTAGCCCTCTGTGAGCTCTGGGAATTTTTTTGCTTACTGTTTCCAGTGATTCTTTTCTCATCTTTGTGGAGATTTTCCCCATGTGTGCACAGATAAGTATGCAGCAAAAGTTTAAGGGGAACCCTCTGCAAAGTTCAAAGGATGAGTTAACCACAACTGAACAGAACTCTCTTTTCTGCCTCCTCCTCTTTTTTTTTTTTTTTTGGTTAATCCTCACCTGAGGATATTTTTCCATTGCTTTTTAGATAGAGTGGAAGGGAGGGAGGGGGAGAGAGAGAGAAACATTGATGCGAGAGAGGAGACACGTCGATTGGTTGCCTCCCACATGACCCTGACCAGGGCCAGGGATCAACCTGAAACCCAGGCATTTTCCCTTGAGCAGGAACTGAACCTAAGATCCTTCGGTTTGTGGGCCAATCACCACTGAGCAAAATTGGCCAGGGCTGCCTCCTCCTCTTTAGTACTCTGCCACTGACATTCTCACCCACTCAACCTCTCCGAACTCAGATTTTTTACTCCTTAGCTCAGTAAAACCACTGAAGTCTGTTTATTCCCCTTCCTTATTCTTCAAACTACTTGGAAACTGCCTACAAGTTAGCTGGAACAATCATAGAGCTCAATCTATGTGTACCCCTTCTCTCCATTGCACTGTCCATTGGCCAATGTCTAAAAACAGTCATTGGATGTGTTTTGCCTTGTTTTCTAAGTTGCTTGAGATGGGAGGGTAATTTTCAGAGTCATTAATCCTTTTACTAGGTAATTTTAGCGGTAATGACCTACATGTTATGTTACAATGTAATTTTATTTCAATCTCTTACTTGTTGTGTGACCTTGAACAAATTGCTGAATGTTAATAATCCATTTATGAGACTAGCAATGTGAATAGTAGGGAAATTTATGCTTATTACACTGTAAAATTTTTTTTGTTAATATATGAATGTCCTGATAATATCTTCAGTCTAAGTCCCAGGTCTTTGGCAAGTTAATAAATATTTTAAATATTTAGTTCCCCATTTTTAAAGTAGGTTTAAAGTAGTACCTACTTAAAGAATCATTTGAAAAATAAGATAATGTAGAGAATTTAGCTCAATGCATAGCATCATCTTGGTACTCAATAAATGGTAGCTTAAATATTAATGTAATTTTAATGGAATGGATATACTATAACATGGATTAGTATGCATTAAGAATGCTACAAGAAGAGATATTAGAGTTTATTATACTGCCTCAATTTTTTATCATAATATATTTCTTGTAGTATATATACTTTAGGGATGAACAAGTTTATTTTCTTTTCATAAGAATGCCATTTCAACAAATACTTATTGAAAACTTATTAGTATATATAAAAGACTGTTCTAGGCACATGGGGTAAGCAAATATTGACAATATATAGTCCATCTCATCAAATATCTTACAATTCAGCAGTCAATTATACATTGAAATATTTCCTCTAACCACAAAAGCATATAGCTACCTTAAACTAGTCTGGAATAAGATCTTTACTATCCTTCTTTAAAATATTTCAAATTTTTATATTGTTTAATTTTTACCTGTAGTACCCCTGCCCATCTTCTATTGTCTGTGGATTCAATTTTTCGTGACTATTGTGGCCTCCGGGGGAGGCCTTCTTCCTGCCCTATACATCTTTGTCCTGACCCAAGTTGCCCCTGGCCTCATAACACTACATTTTCTCTCTCCCCAACACAAAGCTAATGTGTGTTTTATTATCATTTAAAACGATCTTTATTCTTTTTATTCTAATCCCTAAACAAAGCTTATTAATTTTTCCTAAATTTTATTAAACAAAGATATTTAAAAAACTCTGTGACAGTCTGAATAGCATATGGTAGAGTGACCAAGCTTTTGGTGATATTTAACCTTCTAAGTTGGTACCTAAAACACATGATCAAGGGTAAAGAGCTGAACAGGCATAATATTTCTATAGAATGGAAAGGAGATCCACTCAATACTAAAGTTGAAGTAAAAACAAACTAATTTGAAAATAAACATTGTGCTTCTAGTTAACCTAAAACCAATTCCCAGAGAAACTTCTCATGAAAGTTTGAGTGTACATCGTCCTTGTGCTGATTTTCTGTCTGCTTTTAAGTCTCATCCACACCCACTCCCAATTCCCTGAGATTTGCAAGTTGTTACAGAGGAATTCCTATTTCTTAATACATAACAGCATGAATACTTTTATGTGAAATATTCTATAGGTTTTTCTAAAGGAATGAATTAACCATAATAACATATTTTATGAAATAATGTGGTGCTTTTAATGTTTAATTGCACTTTGGTTGCAATTACGTGTTTGTGACTATTGTTTTATTGAATTTTGTCCCATCTGTTCCGTTGTCATGCTCTCCTGTACCTAAAGCCTGCTCATGAGTCATGATTTGCATCTTTTCTTCCTTTATGATCCAGTGTTCATATAATACTAAAAATTCCATCCTTTGTAGTTTCTCACCCTATACTCTGTCTTCTTTCCACACAGGCCCCCCTGGATACTGCTATAGCCTTGCCTTTATCTACACGTTTTGCTTTTATGAATTTGCAATTGTGCTGATGCTGTCCTGATAGGAGCATCCCTCTCACTGAGTTATTTTGCCCCAGATATAGCCTGTGTAGTCCTGGCTTGCAAGATTCAGGATGCCTTCTATACCCTTTGTGGGACTATTTTATCATTTCACATTGCCAAAGGAAGACATGCATGACATTGAGGCTCACCCATCACTTATTAAACAAAACCCAGACATTCTGGGCAAAAAACCACATGATTTCTTTCTAGCTTTAGATTCTTGTCTCTAGCTATGATTATTTAACACACCTCTGGTCTATGTCCTCTTTGTTTTCCCTCTACTTCAAATACCCAAATGAGTCATCTCCTCATTAACTAAAATCAATTTCATTTATTTTAGTTCCTGCTTTTTCTGTATTCTGGTCCAGAGCATACTGTAATTAAAAAAGAATCCTAAACACATATATATTTCAAGATTAATGGATAGAGACTGATAAAAGGATTTCCCAGTGTCCTTTATTCTCTTTTTAACATCAATGCCTAAAAATACCCAGGTATCTCCCATAGCATGTGCCATCTTTTCTCTAAAGGAGGGGAGCTTCTGATCTAGAGATCCTGGGTCCCTGATCTGTCGTTACTCAAGTCACTTATCAGTGGCTGAGCATAAAATGAGCACACTCTTAAAGCATGCACTATTCCTACAGACCTGTTTAGGGCGTAATCACTGTATTGCTTTGCCTGAAAAAAGAATTATAGGCCAATATATAAAACAACAGGACAGATTTCAAATCTATTTATGGACACACAAATCAAAAGAACAACCAAACAGGATTCCTAAACAAGGAAGTTTTTAAACCAGTGTACTTGTCATTCATTTCCCTTCAGAGAAGACAATGCAGCCTATCTTTGAGGAAAAAACTCTGCGATTTGCCTTACTTAGATAGCTTTAATGTAATGAACATGTTTCCAAGAGAAGGGAAAAATTAACACAGTATTGCCTATAGGTTTGAGGATTCACTTGGTACTTTTTGAAGGATTTCTTGTAACACCATTCATTCAGATCATGCTTAACTACCAGGTTCTCTTTAAAATGTTCTATTACTTAGTAGAGAAGTGTTATCACCCTCCTTTCATCTTGCATCAAAAGTGTTCTTGTAGAGTTTACCATTCTTTTTTTTTTTTATCCTTACTCGAAGACATTTTTTTTTTTTTTGCTTTTATCTTCAGATAGAGCTGGAGGGAGAATGGGAGGAAGAGAGAGAGAGAAACATCGATGTGAAAGAAACACATTGACTGGTTGCCACCCACACAACCCCAACCGGGGCCAGGGACAAACTGCAACTGAGGTACAGTGCCCTTAGCGGGAACAGAACCCAGGACTCTCCAGTCCATGGGCTGACACTCTAACCGCTGAGCCAAACCCGCCAGGGTGAGTTTGCCGTTCTTGATATGCACTCCTTGAGGACAATGCATGTTGTTTATTTCATTGGAACTCCAATGACAAAATGAACAATAATTTAAACTTAAGAACTACTTAAAGCTGTGACTTTGGAGGCACAATATCCTGGCTGTGTATTATTTGCTATCAGGCTTTCTATTTTTCCAAGCTCCCCAAATTCTACCATACAATGTAGCATTATATAATGCAACATTTGGAAGGATTAAATATTTACTAAGAAAGTAGGTGAGGTGACAATTAAATAATTATTACCAATTCAATCAGAAGGATTGAACTAATTTTCTGTTCTTTTGATGAAAATGAAATAAAATACTGTTCCTTTATCATTATTTTAATAAAAAATCAGCTTTTAGCTTTAGTCAACATTTACATAAGGGCATTATGACATTTCATACTTAAAAAGTAGTTCCCCAAGATTTTAATAAGATAACGCCTATATTAAAAAGAATGATCTCAGATTAATAACCTGCATTTATACCTTAAGAATCTAGGAAAAGAAAAGCAAACTAATTTACAGAATTATGGGAGCATGCTGGTATGAATAGAAGCTCATGTCTTCAATTCTGATGTGTCAGAGTTGGGTACCAGACTCTCTGAACTCAAGAGAGTGCAGACTATTACCCATCCTTCAGTTCTTTGATAAGAAGCCACTTCTTCCTAGAAGCCTTCTGTGCTGGTTATTCCTTTCACCACCTCCTGATTCTACCTGTGCCCCACCCCTATTCATTGTCCATCATTCTGTCCTGCTCTGAGTTCTAGTAAGCTGACTCGTAGAGACTGAAACACATGAGCTCTCTTGCTTAGGTTGGGTTTGGCCAATGAAATACAGTCAGAGGAAAGAGGATATAATGTTTCTTCTCAGCTTCCTTCCTGTTCCAGGTGACATTTTCAGCAAGTGGCTGGTTCCTTCCACTGACTATTGAGTGTCCCTTCCTGACCCCAGTTTTTACTAGGATAGTAACACTATTTTCTCTCTTTCCCCCATTCAGGCATAAAGGTAGCAATTGTTTCTCGCTTTTAATAGTCTCTGGGGGTATTTGTTGATTCCCACAACACCATTCACATATCTATAAGTGATTCTTTTCTTTAAGCTTCTTGTACCAGCTGAATTGTATTCTATTTCTTGCCAGAATCCTACCTATATATTTCCTCGAGCCCTCTAGACTAGGTTAGTTGCTCCTACTGTGAGCTTACCCTGTATTTCCCCATTGTATCACTTATCACATATTATTGAAGTTATTTGTTTAAACTCTTGGCCTCCTCTTCCAGTCTTTGTGAAGGGAGGTGCATTGTCTGTATTATCCACAATTTTATTACCAGAACCTACTACAAAGTGTGGCATCAGTCAGTAATAATTGAATAAGTCAATAATAAATGTGTGATTAGTAGGTAGGAAACTTATTTCTCCTCCAAATGGGTCAGGTTGAAGACAAAGCTAGTCTCTGGATGGGAAGTGACATTTTTTTTTTCTTTATTGATTTTTAGAGAGAGAAGAAGGGAGAGCGAGAGAGAGATAGAAACATCAATGATACAGAATATTGATTGGCCTCCTCCTGTATGCCCCCTACTGGAGATCGGGGCCACAACCTGGGCATGTGCCCTGACTGGAAATTGAACCAGTGACCTCTTGGTGCATGGGATGGTGCTCAACCACTGAGCCACACCAGCCAGGCTGGATAGTGACATTTTATAAAGAATAGCTCTATGACAGATCATCAAGTAAAGGCTTGTGGCTCAATTCCTTATACTCAATGCCAGAAAGCAATTTCCACTTATCCAAGTTCAAATTCTGCACTACAAGATCTCTAAGATCTTTTACAGTTTAAAAAAATTTTATCAACCAAAAAAGCATTCCCTTTTGTAGCATCTGACTTTCCAGGACTATCAGAGTAGGAGAGCTGGCATTCATGGAACATTGGTTAATTTAATGAATTGAATATTATAATTATGTGTCCACTGATATACAGCCCTTGTGAGGCACTGTGGTCTCATGCAGTATGGACAACTAATGTTGTCATCTGTCTTTGTCTCATGTACTGCTATAAGCCTCATACCCTAGGCACGAATCACTTCCTCTGGAAGCCTTAAGAGCCTTCTCCTGCCTCTCAGTTTGTAGATGAGGAAATTTAGGACATTTCTGGAACCATGTCTATAAGTCTGGAATACTCTGTCTTCATACTGGAATATTCTATTCACCTTCTGTAATAAAAATGTGTCATTTTAGAGATGAAACTGAAGCATGAAGAAAGTTCAGCAAGCAAGTAAGGGAATCGGGATTTGCACTTGGCAATCTGAATCTAAAGTCTCTAATCCTTACCACAAGAGTAGAGGGTAGCCGAGACCACTCCCAGTTCTAGGTGGATAGTGAAAGAAAAAAGGAAGCAATTTCATGAGAGCACGGGATGGTGTTTGGCACCATAGTAAAAATAAGATAAATGAATAAAATAAATAAAATGAATAAGCAGTTAAGCAGTAAGACCTGAATTAGTTAATTCAGCCCTGAAAATAGGTACTTATTTGCAGAGGGGCTCTTTGTAGGGAGAAAAGTAAATGCACATAAAGAAAGTAGCATTTTATTGATGGAACATATTTCCCAAGAGGTAGTAAGTGTCTTTCTAAAATACAGAGGCATGTGCAAGCCCTCAGATTGCAAATGACCACATCTTTGAAGTTATGCATCACATAGATTTGAACAACAGTACTTAAAAATAAATGTAGAAATAGCTAGAGCAGTGAAACATAGTGGCTGAACTTTAGGAAGCAGAATATCTGGACAAAAAAGACTAAAAATTCTGTGGTTACTATGTCAATTGTGAAAGCTGGAAGGGACTAGTCTTGCATAAAGGAATATGAGATGTAAAATTTGAAAAGTCTTGTTACCAAAAGGGAGATGTAGAATCAGGGCAATGAAAGAAGATCCAGGGGAAATTTGGGGGAGAGAGATTACTTTAGTCACTCCCAGTAATTAAGGTTGGCACCATAGCCATGATTAATTATTTTTGTACGAATCTGCAAGTTTCTGTAAATATGTAAGTACATTAATTGACTATTGATTAACAGAATATAGCTAAATTTATTCCTTTGCTTTTATATCATTACTCTAATCCCTTTATCTTTATAAAATCTTAAATAATAACTCATTTGGAGACTATTAAGAAAAAAAAAACATAAAATGGATATATCAAACCAAAATCATAATTTCATAAACCAGGCAACTTTAAGTTATGAAATTAATGCCCCAAAAGAGAGAAGCCCCATTTGGGTAAGTGTCTCTCTTAGTGGCCTGAGTGGCCTGGGGTAGGGGGGGTGACTCTGGCTCAAATCCCTCTTTTCACATTTCATATTTTAAGAAACTGAAATACCTTTCTCTGAAAGCTTTTCTCAATGCTTTTCCCTTGCCCCAAAGATTTCCTGAATATTTACAGGGACGTACAGATGCAACGATTCCTCACTACTTTCCTGATCTCATGGAAGTGATGATTTCCCCTCCAAATAGTGCCTTACTCACACCTGTGCAAAACAATAGTAATAAACACTACATCCTATTGGTGGAATTTGTTTATTGATGAATGTAGGTCCTGATATTGACTTTTCAATTTGTTATTCAGCTCTCCATTTCATCATAAACAATTTCTTTTTTTTTTATTAATTTATTTTTGTTACAGATGTTTCTTTTTTCCCCATTGACACCCTCCTCCCCATCCCCCCACCCTGTCCCCAGCTTTGTTGTCCATGTCCATCACTTATGCATACATGCGCATAAGTTCTGTGGTTTATCTCTTCCTTCCCCCTGACCCCCTCTTCTGAGGGGTTTCAGTTTATACCCTACTTCCACATCTCTGGGTCTACCCTGTTCCTCAGACTGTTATGTTCATTATATTCCACAAATAAGTGAGATCATGTGATATTTATCTTTATCTGCTTGGCTTGTTTCGCTTAGGATAATACTCTCCAGGTCCCTCCATGTTGTCTCAAAGGATAAGAGATCTTTCTTTCTTACAGCTGCATAGTACTCCATTGTGTATATGTACCACAGCTTTTTTATCCATTCATCCACTGATGGACACTTGGGCTGTTTCCAGATCTTAGCTATTGTAAATAATGCTGCTATGAACATGGGGGTACATGTATTCTTTCTGGTTGGTGTTTCAGGCTTCTTAGGGTATATTCCTAGAAGTGGGATCACTGGGTCAAATGGCAATTCAATTTTTAATTTTTTGAGGTAACACCATAGTGTTTTCCACAGTGGCTGCACCAGTCTGCATTCCCACCAGCAGTGTACTAGAGTCCCCTTTTCTCCACACCCTCGCCAACACTTGTTGTTATCATCATAAACAATTTCCACATGCATTTTATTAAACACCTATCTAGATCCACATTCAACTGGTTAATACAGCATGCACACCTTGTGTAAATCTGACTAGTTTTGGAGAAATGCTGTTTTATGGGAGTGATGACTTGATTTGAAATAGTAATTCTATCCTAAAAGACTATGATGTCTCTCTACTGTCCAAGTAAGACTCTGGTAAGCTGAACAGAAAGATAGGGATGGAAACATTTATCAGAGGCTCAGAGGAAACATTTGTCAGAGGATCTTAAAGACATCTCAGCTGTAAACATTGCTGGATAAAAAGTAAAGTTGAGCCCGGCCAGTGTGGCTCAGTGGTTGAGCATCAACCCATGCACCGAGAGGTCACTGGTTTGGTTCCCGGTCAGGGCACATGCCCAAGTTGTGGGCCCGACCCCCTGTGAGGGGCATGCAGGAGGCGGCCAATTGATGTTCTCTCTCATTGATGTTTCTATCTCTCCCTCTCATTTCCTCTCTCTGTAAAATCAATAAAGGAAAAAACTTTAAAGTAAAGTTGAAGCATAAGGAAAGGGAGTCATAGAGTTATGATAAGGCTGGAAATCTACTAGAAGACCTTATGTGACCCCTGAAATGAGTTTAGATTTGGTGTCTTAGTCAATGGAGGAAAGAACTAAACTCTTTCTGAGAAGTAAAAGGACATGATTTGAGTTAAGCTTTCCAAAAATGATTTGGGGAGTGCTGTTTGATGGAGGACCCACTAAAAGCAAGGAGACTAAGTTGGAAGCTCTTACCAAAGTTAAGGAAATATTTGTTATCACGAGCCAAAGAGTTGTATGTGGTCAAGATCCAGATAATTTGTCCAAAAAGGAAGAGGGCAGCAATTGCCAGAGATCCTGGAGTACAGCCCTGAAGAAGGACACTTCAATGAGCAATCAGCAGCAGAGAGTTAAGGATAAGAGTTTTAGGCAGGCAATGGAAGAGCTGAAGGACTTGAAGTAAAAATAAATGCCTGTTATAATAGAACCAGTCAGGAATCTGTGTCCAACTTCTTACCTCATTGGTTATTGAGACACCTTATGCACTGATGACAGCCCATAAATGTTTGTCATGAGAAAGGCTAAGTTGAACTTAAAAAGTTACTATTTTGGGTTTAAAGGTATCAAAGATCAGGATGATATGAGAAATGAAAAAAAGAAATAATAAAATTTCACGTGGTAGGAAGGAAAAAAATGTTACTTGGGAAAAATTAACTGTTGTCTCAGTATTTTCAGAGTGGCAGAATGAAATCTTGGCATTTGCAACAACATGATGGACCTTGAGGGCATTATGCTAAATGAAATAAGTCACACCAAGAAAGACAAATACTGTATGATCTCACTTATATGTGGAATCTTAAAAACAAAATAGAAGAAAAAGAAAAAAAACAAGCTCACAGATACATAGAATAGATTGGTGGTTGCCAGAGGTGAGAGTTGGGGAATGGGTGAAATAGTTGAAAGGGGTCAAAAGGTACAGAGTTCCAGTACTAAAGTAAATAAGTCATGAGATATAATGTACAGTATGGTGACTATAGTTGATAACAATGTATTGCATATTAGAAAGTTGCTAAGAAAATAGATCTTAAAAGTACTCATCACAAGAGAAAATATTATGTAACTGTGTATGATGATGGATGTTAATTAGACTTATTGTGGTGATCATTTTGCAATATGTGCAAATATCAAATCATAATGTTGTATACCTGAAACTAATATAATGTTGTATGTCAATTACACCTCTATAAAAAAAGTGGAAATATCCCTCCTGCCCCCCAAAAGAGTGGAAGAATATATATTATAGAGATGATTCCTTCATTCTCGAATCATCCTGATTGGATAGATTTGGGCTTCTGGTTGAAAAAAGTAAGGCCTCCTGGAAATAGATTAAATCTAAGGTGAGCCATAGAAAGTTGAATTACCATTACTTTTAGTTGTAGAATGAAAAGAATATATCACAAGCAGCATGGGAAAGAGGAGGTAAGATATGATGGCAATGTAAGGGGATTTAAGAGAGTAAAAGAAGAATATATTACACCAAGTTCTAAAAGAAAAAGTAACCTTCCTTCACTACCCCCAAACTTTTAGTAACTGTGTCTATAAATAGCAACTTTGAAAAAACCCAGAAAACAGCACTTTGGGGGAATGAAAGGGAATTGGTGAGGCCCAGCATGGGATAAAGTAGGACAAGAAGAGAAGAGCAGTCAGAAAAAACAATTGAAGATACTACCATAGCAATAAATAGGAGTAAAAGAGAGGAAGGAAAGTGCAGCTCTCTCTGCCCCATCCATATAAGGGAACGCTTCAAAATAATTAGGGGTGCAGGGGACTTCCCTTGGTACCTGGGAAAAGGCCTTGAGCCATTGTATTTGGCTATTAAAGAAAGCATGAGCGTGACCTCAGCAAGCTTGAGATGTGTAGGGTACATTTAAGACTGTAGCAAAGAGTAAGAACATGGCTAAAGATTTTTCTTTTAAGTGAAGTAAAAATTGACACAGAATAGTAAAAGACTTTTCTGAATTAACAAAACCAGTGCATTCTAGAATCTAGTCTCCAAATGCCTCTTCTGTAGTCTCTTTTTACTGCAAAATTCTCTTTCCAGGGCTAAAAGAAAATTTAGAAAATATGTACTAATTTTAAGGTAAATTATAATTTATAATATCAAACCCTGATCATTATTATACTTTATCTATTATACTGGTCATTCTGACTCTCAGTGTCTTTTTTCCATGTGATAAGATTGAAAAAGCAAAAAAAAAAAGCAAACAAAATAAATATGATCTAAAAATAGAAATTGAAAGTAGCTCCAAATCAATTATTAAAAAATACAGTATTTGCTCTTATGAAATGTACAACCTAGACAATAAAACAGGTGTATATTTAAAGAAAATAGAAAAAAATATGTCTTGTGAAATATGTGATGGTTCCCGAATGGGGCAATTACTTAAGAATCTGCTGCCTTAAGAAGTAATGCAATTTTAGTGTAAAGAATATTTTTACCATCAAATATCAAGTTATAGGTAGAAAATACATCTACTTATGTGAACCCATTTGACACATTTTAATACATCCTGGAGGAATTTAATTTACTTACAAGCTACAAAATTTGGCATGCCATGCAATGATACTGATTCCTTTGCTTCTTTTAAAAAATAAATTAATTTCAACTCAGTAAGTAAATATTCTGTGTCTATTACATATAGGTCATCATGCTAAATGGGAGGTATAAAAGTGAGTAATATATGATTTGGGGCCTCAAGAAAAAAGGACCAAAATTATAAGATAAAGCAGAACATTATAAGCTTCATAAGAGAAATATTACAAGATCTAAGTGGCAGAACATTATCTAGGTTGATCATCATAAATGGCTCCACATTCGGTCTGTGTTTTGATAACCAAAGATTATAGGGAGGGCCTGCATATGAAGGGAAGAGTGTAAACAATGACACATAGGCAGGACTTAGTCAATATGTATATGGCATTGGGCAAATACCTGATAACATGGAAGCTAAATAGCAAAAAAAAAAAGATCGCCTATAGTGTAAGGCCTTTTAATATCAAGATAAAGAATAGGGAATCAATGGAAAGGCGTAGGCAACTTTTTAAAGCTTTTGATCAGGGGAATTAAATGGTCAGAACTGTGATTTCAATACATTGTTTTTTTTGTACAGTATATTCATATGACTTATTTATTTTATAACTGGAAGATTGTACCTCTTGACATTATCCTGCATTAGCACATTATCTTTGACAGTGTTGTGGAGCATTACCACTTGAGGAGCAAATGTGATGTAAGAAGTTATGAGGGTCTAATGATAGGAATGGAAAAGAGGGGGTGATGTGAGCTATGAAGGTAGACTTTCTAACATTTAATGGCTGATTGATTAGATGATGGTAAAGGGTGCGTGTAACAATTACTCCCAAAATTTAGTGATTTAAAACAACAATAAATCTTATCTCTTACATTTGCTAAGTTTCAGAAATTTGACAGTGATTTGGCTAGGTGATTTTGGCTTAGGATATCTCATGAGATTGTGGGTAGATATCAGCCAAGGCTGCAATTATCTGAAGGTTTGAATTGAACTGGACAATCCACCTCCAAGACTTATTTAACATGGCTGGCAAATTGGTGTTGGCTGTTAGCAGGAGGCTTCAGTTCTTCTCTATACACCTCTCCATGGATTGTTTGAATATCCTCACAACATGGTAGCTACTTTCCCCTAGGCCTAGAGGGAGTGATCAAGGAGTCCAAGGCACTGAAATGTTATTTATAACTTAGCTTCAGAAGCCTCACACCATCACTTCTACAGAATCCTATTTATCACGTAGGTCAGCCCTAATTCCAAGTAGGAGGTAGTATTCAAGGGTGCAGATACCAGGAAAAGAAGATCATTGGGAAACCTCTTAGTGGCTGTCTACAAAAGTGTGGTTTTCTTTGAGGGAAGGAATCCTCTACTTTATCTCCCAAGATCCTAGCCTACCTAGTTCATGATTGATCTGAAAAATGAAAGATGACTTTGAGCTTTTGAGCTTGTATAGTTGGGAGAATTCTAGCCCTATATTTTATAAAAATAGAGATGAAGAAGCTTAAGAGGAAAATATATAACTTTGATTTATTTTACATATTTTCTTTGAAGAGTGAAATACAAAGAAGAATGTATTTATTTAATTTTAATTCCTCAAATCTCAAAGGCTAATTCAAAGAGACAAAATTCAACACATTATGTTCTATATTGTTACTTCGAAGTATATGAATTGCATTGTGAATAAGATGTGTCATGAATCATTGCTTCATTTTAGATGGAACCTTATACTTTTCAGTAGATGCCAAAATATTGAAAATAATTGGAAAATTTTCAGAGAAGCTTCTTTACAATTACAGTCCTCATGGAGATAAAAAGGGTATAATAGTGATAACTTCACTTGCTGGCAAATTCCAAAAGAAATCATAATAGACAGTTTATACAGATGCATTTTTCTTTGTCATAAACTGAATCCCTAATCTCTGCTGTCATTTTATGATAACAGCTAACATGACTGCATGTATCTACTCTAATCACACAAAACCAGATTCATTTAATAACACACAGCTTCAGGGCTGTGTCTGGCCCTGCTAAATCCCTATGAATATTATTCTTGTACTCTGGATTTGAAGTTTCATTATTCCTTAATTACTTATTAGAACTTCACATACCACCTAAATGGAGATTTGTAAATACAAGTATGAGTGTGTATGTGAGGGAAGCTATAATCATTTTTTGTATCCTATCTCATTCGATTGAAAAGCATCATGCCTTTGTGTTGCTGTAGCAGGTGTATAACCTGTTCATTGATACATTTTTTTCTGAGATTTGCATGATAATTTGCCCTAAACATCCAACCATCAGCAGTAAACTAAAACTGCCTTAGGGTCTAATTTCCTACCACTGTCCATCCTGGACTAAGTGACGTAAGTGATTAATTACACTGTAGTGTCCGTCTATCATGTGAGTTTTAAAATGAGCTACATCTTGTTCAGCCAGTGTGGCTCAGTAGATTGAATGTTGTCCCATGGACTGAGAGGTCCCGGTTCGATTCCTGGTCAGGACACATGCCTGGGTTGTGGGCTCGATCCCCCGTGGGGGGGCATGCAGGAAGTAGCTGATCAATGTTTCTATCTCTCTCTTCCTTCCTCTCTCTCTAAAAAAAAAAAAAATCAATAAAAATATATTAAAAATAAAATAAAATAAAATGAGCTACATCTTTTAGAACATAACTGAAGAGCAATCTGATTTCCTCTTTTTACTGTAATTTGAATAGAAAAATATTTTTCGGAAGATACATTTGAACACAAGATTGATTTTATGTACTTGTCCCAAACATTAGAGTACTACTGTATGTTACCTGCCCAATCTATCACTGGCTACGACGAAATTTTAGGTTACACCAATGAATCTTCCAAATGCAGGGGTGCTGACCAAGCATACAGCCAAGTGGTGAAGCCATCTGGGAAATGGTATGTCTGAGAGGAAAAGACAAAAACATTGCTACTAGCATTAAACATAGGACTTTTTGGTTTTGTGAAGCCCTTCCTTTTCACTGTATTTAAATATCCAATTTAGCATGTCTTTTTAGAAGAACATTTTTAACAAAACTCACTTTGGGACCATGGAATTGAAAAAGAAAGGCTACTAGCAGTATACCATAGTTATAAGTGTTAAGAAATAATCAAAGGTGTGTAAATATTTGCCAGGAGAAATGTGCAGATCTTCCAAGAGTAATTGTGTAGTATTTCTGGAGACAGAGAAGAAAGTGTTTTGGATAGCATTTAGTTCCAATGTGCGTCTCAAGCAGGTAAATTGCACTGAAAATTTCATCTGTGGTTCATGTCCACAATTAGCATCTCTCCAAAATCTGTTTGTGGCTCAGAGAGGGAAATGTGAGCCACAAGCTGGGAAAAGTAATCCAGCTTTTATCCTTTCGATTATTGTTCTTTTTATGACATTTATAATATCAAGGGAACCAAATTTTAAATTAAATCCCTTGATAGATTGTGCTTATTTATCTTGAGTAAGAAATCCTTTCCTAACTTAAAGTCTCAAATATGTGTCCAGTATTTTTTTTAATTAAAAAAATTCATGTTTTAATCCACTTGGGACTGCTTTATGGTTAAAGTATAATGATTTCAATTTAATTTTATTACCACATTTGGGTCATGAATTTCATATAGATAAATAAGTAACATATTTTCCACTGATTAATTATCCTATCTTTGTCACATGCACAAATCCCATTTATTTCTCTATCTTTCTATGCTCTGTATTCTTTGTTCTCTGCTTTTCTACTCCTTTGCTAAAACCTCACTTTCTTGACTACAATGAGTTTTTGTAGTATGTTGTGATAACTGAAGACACAAGACTCTGTCATTGGTGTTTTTCACTCAATTTGCCTTCATTATTATTAGTCATTTGCTTTTTCAAATAATTTTAGAATTATGCTTAAGTTTCATGGAAACAGGGAATTGGTGGGATTTTTATTGGATCTGCCTTAAAATTATAGATTGAAGGATCGTTGATATCTTCACAAGATGTGTATTCTCATTCTAGAATATGATATATAATTCAAGTTATCGAACTCTTCTTAGAACCTTAAAAATGTTTGGTAATTTTATCCATTGAATTCTTATGCACCATTTTTTTTTAAATTCTCACTCGAGGATATTTCTCCATTGATCTTCAGATAGAGGGGGAGAGAGAGAGAGAGACATTGATGTGAGCAACTGGCTGCTCCCACACAACCCTGACCAGGGCCGGGGACCAAACCACAACAGAGGTACATGCCCTTGACCAGAATTGAACCTGCGGCTCTTTGGTCCGCGGCTGACACTCTAACCACTGAGCCAAACCAGCCAAGGCTTATGCACTATTATTTTTTTCATTATTTATACCTTTTATATTTTTCTGATGTTGGCAGTTGTATCTTTCCTTTAGCTTTCTCAGTAATAAAACTGGTACTTAGACTTTTTTTTCTCTCTCTATTAGATTCCTTTGCCTGTCACTAAACAAGTTTGACTTGGGTGAAAGGAATAGGGGTGCTATTCATCAGCAACCTAATACCCCAACGTCTTGAATCATTGGCTGGAAACCTTGAACTGATATTTGGGAAAGAAAACATTCATGCTTCTGATACAGGCTAAGTAGGAAGCATAAAGTTTCAATGCTTTCATAAGTCATGAGGTTTTTTGACGTTGGCGGATTTTTAACTGGCTCAGGCAGGATAAGCCTCAGTAAGCATAGACAACAGAGCTCTAGGCTGACCTCACCCTGACTCACATCAGTGTAGCTTTTAACCAAGCATTCTCTGCTAACACAATGGTTAAATGGCCAAAGAAAAAGCCAGTTAGTCCTAGTTAATGCCTATGTCAAAACAAGCTGAGCTTTCCAAGTGTTTGAACTTTCCAGGCATTTGTGCATAGGGGAAAAAAGAGAGAGAGAAAAAACTTTTGTTATTTTCCAAACCAAATATACATGCTGAAATTTTTAAACTTCCAGCATCAGAAAGAATCATGAGGGATACAGACCAATAGTGTGTGTGGTTAGTGTCAGTCATAAGTAGGTAATGCTGGTTTGGAAACCCCAAATTCAGTCCCTCTAAATGTAATTTTGGACTATCTTCAGGGCTAACTGTTTACTGCAGAAGAATGAAGTAAATTTTAGAAAATGTTACAGAGCAAGATCATGACCTTGGTATTTTTGTCTAATCAGACACTCTTTCTTGATATATTGAATCTTTAGTGAATGATCAAGGATGTGGAGATAATATTCATTAGCTATTTATGTAATGTTCTGTTTCTATTCTATTCTATTCTATTCTATTCTATTCTATTCTATTCTATTCTATTCTATTCTATGCTATGCTATGCTATGCTATGCTATGCTATGCTATGCTATGCTATGCTAATCTACTCTATCCCATCCCATCCCATCCCATCGCATCCCATCCCATCCTATTCCATTCCATTTTAAAATGCTGGCAAGGACTCACAAATTAATTTCACATATATAAGCCCTGATCTGAAATGTGAAAATCACTGTGCTAAGATACTAGTGATATAGGATTTCTGATGTAGGTTTCCCTCTTATTTCTCAAGAGCTACTTAGATTTCTGTTTCTTTTCAAATACAGGTGATGTCAATTTTGTGAGCTTTACATTGAATTCTACTACATTATCTTTATCTCAGATAGCCCAACTCAATTTCTGCTTATAACTCAACTCAAAATGGTCCATAACTTTAAACAGAATAATGCTTATGAGGATGGAAGTATAATTAGCACTTGGATGAATTTTCCCTCTAAAATGAATGTTTAATAAGGACACAAGTTGAAATTACATTTGCTAGCATACAACTTTGAGGGACGATCAGGTGATGGGATATGGCAGTCTGGTTCAAGCTGTGCAATTCAAGAAGTGAAAGAGACATTTGTTAATCTACAAAGTTATTACTATAATTATAATGAAAACAAAATCCTTATGAAAATAACTTTAGAAAATAGATTACAGTGAAAATCATTTAAACAACAGGCTTATTGTTATGCCTTAAATATGAATATTTATAAACCTTTTTTAAAATTTATTTTTAATCCTCACGCAAGGATATATTTTTATTGAATTTTGGAGAGAAAGAGAGAGAAAGAGAAAGAAACATCCATGTGAGAGAGAAACATCAGTCGGTTGCCTCCCATACACACCTTGACTAGGGATCAAACCCACAACCAAGAGTTTGATACAGGATATGCCCTAACCGGGAATTGAACCCGCAACATTTTTGGTGTACAGGATGACACTGCAACCAACTGAGCCACCCAGCCAGGGGGGATATTTACAAACTTTTAATCTCTAATTCATTACCACCTATTGTACCAGGTATATATGTATGTTATACACTTATACATATTGATTGCTTAATAGTAATTAAATAATGGCTATATTTTGTTTAGTATCATTTATGTAACACAGACAAATATAACAAATCCTAACAACAAGTTGGACATTCTCCTCTCCATTCATACTTGATGCAATAGTGCATCGGAGATGTTACAATCTCACAGCTAGTCAGTGTCAGATCCAAGGTTTGCTTTCAGGTCTATTTAATTTTATTAAATTTTTCTAAATATTTATACTGATTCTCTAGCAATAAGAGTAGGAGATTGATGATCAATAAAAAATAAGTTGATATACAGAACTTATATGTATGTATGCATAACCATGGACATAGACAACAATACTGGGGGGGGCAGGATTGGGAGGAGGGTGTCAATGGGGGAAAAAAGAGAAACATCTGTAACAAAAATAAATTAATAAAAAAATTTAAAAAATAAGTTGATATATCTGTTAACTCACTATTTTCAACTGTTCCAAAATTTCTATTTGCATTTCTATATTCTTTTTCACAGTAAGTAATGCAAAACTGGTTTTCTGTATGTTAACTCTCCCCACTTATGCCTCTCCAACTTCAGCTCCTTCTCATTCAAAGTGTTGCATTGCCCAAAGTGAAAGTTGCATTGCCTGCCTAGTTCAGATTTCCATGTAGCTTCAATTTTATTCATAGGTAGATTTATATTAAGAACTAAATATCTGAGAGTTTCTGACAAGTGCACTGCTATTTCTTTGTATAAGAAAGAAATAGTAAGTGAAGATGGATGCTGAATAAATGTAGCAGAAATGCTGTTATATGACTTCTAGTGAATATATTATAAGAAATCAATATAAAAGAAGAACAGATCTGGGATGAATTAACTGTGATGGGAAGATTCAACATTACGTTAATGAAGTTCAATCTTTAGGACCCTTAACTTGAGCAGGCCACTTCCAAGGCTCTCACTGGTTATGACAATATTATATCCCATTTCTTAACCCCCCCCCCCACAAAATTACATAAGCTTCATGTTCTACAACATCTACATCTCTCCTTGGAAATCTGAACAACTTATGGGTATCCTGGCTCAAATAAAAGATCAAGATCAAGAGTAAGAAAAAGAATAGCAAGGGAATTAACACAGAAAAATAAGAGGAGCAATAAAGAACAAAATAAAAGAGCTGATAAGAAAAGGACAGTTTGGGGGTAATCGAGAAATCTCTTGGTACTGTTAAGTGAAACCCAAGGAACATGGATTCAAAACTAAAGAAATATATGCCTTCTTCTTTTACATGGGGACATTCTTTGCCAGTAAAATTTCCACATCAATCCCCAACACAAGAGGCTTCAAATCTAATTAGTTTCAATTTGCTATTAGAAATATTGTACAAAACCTTTAAGCAGGAATTGCTTACCTTCTTATAATTCATGGAAACATGAACAGAAGCTAAAACTCAGTGTGTGAATTCAGGAAACGTCGTAAGTAAATAGCAAAATAGAACATATCAGGTAATGCTGGAAAAATTGTCTTCCTTAGACAGATCCAGAACCTCTGATCTCCACTAAACAAAATGTTGATTCATCCCAGTTCTGAAGCGCATTGTTTGTTTCCTTTTCTTTTTTCTTTTTACTAAAGTTGAAATAACCAGAAGTAAAGAAACAGCAAAATGACTATATTTTACCTAAACATATTATGTTGTTTTGTTCTGATTCATGGTAATATTTTGGCTCTGCTATTTTTCTATGCTTCTTATTTATTTCTGTGTACATATTATCTGTCTGCTGTGGCTATATCTTTCTCTAGTTTTGTCAGTTCCTGAAGACCTTTGAAAAAGGAACAAATAGCAATACATGAAGCTGTAATTAATAATATTTACCTTACACCAATGAAGATCCTTTCTCAATAGAAAAATTTTATAAGGTCCAAGACTCTTGGATATTTAAAGAATTACCTTTCAAACAGGAGAGAGAAAGACTGGATTGGAGAGGAGTTCATAAGTTAGGAATAGATTTATCAGAATAGAAAAGAAAACAAATCACAAGGAACCTCCATATCTTTATGAGATATAAAAGGTTTAGAAGAGTAGGGGCAATTTATAAGCATATTGAAGGGAGGAATAATTTCACTTGAAATTTCAGAAAGTGCTTAGAACAAATATATATGGATGGGAGATACCTCCCTGAAAGGGGAAGAGTGTGTTCTGTGTGAGGGAAAGTAGTGAAAGAGATATATGATGACCAGAAGTGTAGATTGGTAGAAATTGACTAGATACACACCAAACCCATTCTCCTTTCTTGGGTACACTGCTAAAACTATATTCTCTATCCTCCTTGAATATATTGGAGCTATATGACAAATTCTTACCAATGGAAAGCAGGTGGTGATAGTATACCATTTCTGCATTGAGGCATTTAAAAGTGGGTATGATTCATGTTAACTCTCCACTCAACTTCTGCTGTATGGAAGGTGTAAAGGAAATCTTAAAACCATTTCTTGAGGATGCAGTTACACAGCATGGAAGGAGATTGGAGACCTCCATCACCTTTGCATATGAGCCAAAAAACCCCCTCACAAAAACAGGCTTTATATGAATGAAAATTAAACCATTATTGTATTAAACACCTCATATTTGTTTGTGACAAAAACTAATGTTAACTAGCCATTCTGTGCCACTATAAATAGAATGTTGTGCCTACATATGTTAAATATTCTTCCTTGACTAGTTCTCTCTCCCTACAAATGAAACACAAGGGCTTATTTGGAGACTCTAGCAGAGGCACATGCATAGTCATCTATTCTGGACCAAAAAAAGATTCTTTCCTTGCTGGGAAGAAGGTACTGCTTCAGTAAGTTAGTAGCCTCAGTAAAAGAAATAGCTGGAGTATAGAAGGAACTTAACTAGTCCTTATTACCTGTTGATTTATCCTAGGAAATTAATGATCGATGTTAAAGGGGGGAGGGATTGAGGAAGAGACACAGAGTGTCACTCTAGTGGACATCCTCTCAAGGAAGCATAAGTCCAAGTGTTGGTTCACCTTATGGCTTAGTTTTCCCAACTTCCATTAACTTTGCAACTTACTGAAATCTTGCCTCCTTCCAGGGCATTTACATAATTCTGCTGTCAACACTGTAATCAGTGATTTCTAATTGATAGATGTTAATGGCACTTTGCAGTCTTGACTCAACTTTTCTCTGCTGGGCTTGATTGTCACTGCTGACAATTCCTTTCATCTTCAAACTCTCCCATCTTTTTATTCTTTCATTTGTGCCAGGTTTTTTCTCAGATCTCAGATCTTTCCTTCTTGAGGTCAGTCAAAACACCATTTTTCTCTTCCAGACACTCAAGTGGTCAGTTTACTCAGAGTGCCTTCTCAGTCCCCTTTTCTGGGTACAAGTCCATATTTTAAATTTCCACCTATAAGCCCAAACTCCCAAGTCTTTCCCTCCAGCCAACACTACTCTCCTTATCCCCATGCCTTACCACTGGCTGCTTCATAGAAATCTATGCATTTCACTTTTTTCAATTCCAGATGGATCTGAAACTACCGTTTTTAAATTTTTATGTGTTATCTTGTTCCCCAAACCTATCCTAATCTTACAACCCAGTCCAAAAAGACAGAAATATAAACCAAAATCAATTGGTTAGCAACAGATTCATTTTACCATCATAATATATCTCATATCTATTCCCTTCTGTCTGGATTTACTCCCCCACCCTACTCAACACCAACACTAAGTCCTTTCATTTATGACTGCAACTATTGCAAAAGTATCTTTATTTATAGTTTTATGTTGTTTTCAGCCAACACAAAATCAAATTCTATACAACCAGAAGAGAGGCTGGTCTAACAGGCAGGTTTGATCATATATGTAACCTGCTCAAAACACTTTTATCCTATTTTCATAAACCCAAACTTGTCAGTGTGGTAAATGCCCCTTCTTTCTCTAGAATTCCTGAATCTTATAGATCAATGGGTCTCAGATTTTTCAAGCATGAGGCACTTTAATGAGTGACATGTCCCCTTTTTCATGCCCAGTATTTAATGGGAACCTCCCTCCAAAGCAAAATATTTTGCAGAGGATTAAAGAAAATATAATCACAGATTGTTTTTCAGTAACAATTGATTTTCTCCTTATAAAAATGTATTATAGGTAAAATAAAAAAGAAAGGGGAGCCCGTCCGGTGTGGCCCAGTGGTTGAGCATCAACCCATGCACCAAGAGGTCACTGGTTCGATTCCTGGTCAGGGCACATGCTCAGGTTGTGGGTCAAATCCCAGGTGGGGGGCATGAAGGAGGCGGCCAATCAATGTTCTCACTCATCGATGTTTCTATCTCTCCCTCTCCCTTCCTCTCTCTGTAAAATTAATAAAGGAATTAAAAAAAAAAGAAAGCGGATGTAAGTAAAATATCAACTATGGAATGCTGTTAAAGTGCTCTCAGCTATTAAAATACTTTGTTCTGGAAGTGACATAGATAAAACGGCATGAATAAAGGTTCTGTGCAATCCGGTCTTCCTAAGCTTAACACTTTCTCATTTGCCCCATTCAAGAAAAGTATCAGAAGGCAAACAAGTCCAAGTAATGATACAAAAGTAAACTTAAATCCACTGTAAAATTATTCACAAATGTTGGTGTTTAGAGTGATTTTTTTTTTTCAAATTGCTAGTGACACTTCAGGAAACAAATGTGCTGATGGAAAAATGTTGATGACAGACAACCAGGCCTCCTCTTCTCCCTTTGCCGTTCCTTCACGGCACCTGTAGATATCAATTACACTTAGCACATGCTATTCAAATAATTTGTTGACACAGCTGTCTTCTGTTAACTTACACATTGCAAGTTCCTTCAGAATAGGAACTATATACTGTTTTCTACTCTGTGCTTCCAAAGAAATTGTACAGAACATGGAGATATCTAACAATGTTTGTTCAATGAATGAATGAACAAATATTTTCCACTTGTATTTTTGATAATTTTAATTTTTATTTTTCTCTCCATGAACACAGCAGATTTATTGGTAGTGGCAAAGTCTAGAGTTTAACTTGAGCTTTTTTCACAGACAACTTCTAAAATGGTGAAGCGCACTGCAAGGCATCAGAATGCAGTAATTTGAAAATGTGCAACTAACAGAGGTGATCATGGGGTTAAGTGACCTTTTTCCTGATTGGTTTTTATTTCATATGTAAGTTCCATTTCAATGGAGACTCTTTAAAAAGAAAAATGAGCCCTGGTTGCCTCATGAGTGGTAGAGTGTTGATGGTAAAGATATAAGTAGTTAGGATATTATGGGTCTAGCACCACGAACACTCTGTGAACATGCCTTCTATCAAGTAAGCCAGTACATTAACTTATCAGTATGAGATAGTTTATTTTGCTCTCACATCTTTAGAAACTGTAATTGTCTAAATATCAATATAGCTTACCAATATCCTATGCACTTCTAGGTTTTTAGAGCTACTAACTCTAAGTAGTACTACAGCAATTCTTAATAGTTTCTCCTATTTTTGTTCAGAATAGTAGGATATGGTGACAATCTACTGGTGCATAATTAATGTTTTTTCAACTCCCCCCTGTTCCATGTGTGACTAGTTTCTTGCTCTTCACAAATTTCTACTCCTTTTAATTAAACAAAAGGCTACATTTTCCCTCTTTTCCCCTTTCTGTAATCTGCACCGAGCGTCTGGCATGAAATGAAATGACTGATGTAGAGCTCCTGAAAATGACCACAGTCGATGTTAGACTCATTTTAATGACAGCAGAGCATACTGAGGATATTTTCATTTTACAGAAGAACAATATTCATACTAAATTTAGAATAATTTATATTGTTATCTCTAATATAAGTGATCCCTGTATTTAAATATCATTTTAATATCATGATCAACTATTTAATTTTTTTAACACTAGCAGGAAAAGTTTAATTTCTCCTTGAAGCTGAAACAACAACAAAAAATCTGTATATATTTGTGGGCACACACACACTTTACATGTTTAAGTATTTAAGCACGCATTTTTTCACTTAAAAAAAATCCTCACACAAGGACATGTTTTCACTGATCTTTAGAGAGAGGAAGGGAGAAGGAGAGAGAGAGGGAGAAACATCTATGTGAGAGAGAAATACCCACCAGCTGCCTCCTGCATGCCCCCTACTGGGGATCGAGCCAGCAATCCGGGCATGTGCCCTAACCAGGAATCGAACCATGACCTCTCAGTCCATGGGACGATGCTCAATCCACTGAGCCAAACCGGCCAGGGAGGATTACCCAGTCTTATGTAGTTTTGGAAAAATATCCCTGAAACTCTCAGATAAGAAAAAAAGAGTCAAGGAAGAAAAGAGTATAAAGGAATATAGAGGTAGTCCAGTGTGATACTCATTTTTGCCTTGGTGATGTTGCTTGCTTATTCATTTCAGTCCAATGATTGTTGCTTTCATGCTTGCTCAGCCCTTCTCTCCCTGATGAAGCCTGGTTGTCTGATATTGATGATGATTATGTAGTATTTCTGACTAATAGTCTCTAGAGCTGTCTCTTTTTTGTCAGAGATGACAAGAAACAGCAGGGAGACTTATGGAGGATGGAGTAGAGAGTATAAAGAAGATGGATTTGAGCACAAAACAGGAAAATGGAGAGAGCAATATGAAAAAGGACTCTCAGAATGTTAAAGATTGATGGATTTCACCGATCACTGAGTTCTAGCCCTTTGTCTCCAGGGGGAAACTGAGACACAAAGGTATTAAAGGCATTGCTGAAGGCCACAAGAATTTCCCGATTTGATATATTTTCATTACTCCAAGTTGCCAATAAAACTGGTGGAGAACTGTAGTGGTGATCTCAGGGTAGTTTCCATATGGCCAACAATTCCTCCACTGAGAGGAATTGTTTCACTCTTAAGAATATTTTTCCTGTGTTCATTCAAGTGTTTTTACTTTCTCTCTCCAACTCTCAATGTTCAATTTTGAGTAATTCTGCTACCATTCTAAAGGGCTATTTTTGCTTAAGGCAATGTTATAAAAATACTCCATTCTTTACTTTCATCTTACTTTTCTAGACTTGAGAAAAAGCCAGTTGAAGCAAATAATGTAGTTGTGCTAACTTTTTTGTTGTTTTGACTCTCAAAATTAGGCTGAAATTAATCTACTCCAAACAAAAGAATCCTACTGCAAAACAAAACCAGATCTGTGTGAATCTGTGTTAGGGTTCCACCTCAGGTATTTGCATTACCACAATAATTTCTCTATACAAAAAACTGGACAGTGGTGAAAACTGGGACTGCCCAGGCAAATCCCATTGTATATAACTTCCCAGTTTAGTTTGATGGAAGCATTCAAACCTGTTTCTTTGTTTCCCTTATACTAAGATCCAGTCTTCCCAGTGTCTGCTATTTGAACACTTTTATCTTTCCCAAAGATGACAATCCAATAAATTTCTGATGCCCACTGGCTATGGAAGTCTAGTAACACTCCTGGATGATGTTCTATCTCTGGTTCTAACAGATATTTTTCATTTTTTAAAATGTTTTTCTTTTCTTATTGATTTTAAAGAGAAAAGAAGGGAGAGGGAGAGAGACAGAAACACCAGCGAGAGAGAACATTGACTGGCCGCCTCCTGCATTCCCCCCACTGGGGATTGAGCCCACAACCTGGGCATGTGCCCTGACCAGGAATCAAACCAGTGACCTCTCGGTGCATGGGTCAATGTTCAACCACTGAGCCATACCAGCTGGGCTAACAGAGATTTTTTAAAAATCTTGCTTTATTTTGATTCTGACACTGCTAGCCCTGCCCTCGATATTGGCCCTTGTGTTTATACTTATCTTGGGTAATAAAATAAAAAAAATCTGTGAAAAGGTTATATGCACTCTTTTATAAGATATTCTAGCACCAACACATAAAAACTTCTTAAACTATGCTGATGATATAATTTTTCACTTCAAAATTTGACCCCACTAGTCTCTACCTAATTAGAAAATGGCAAGCTCCCGTATTTGCATTATAATTCTAGATATTAAGTTCTTGACAGATTTGTTAAAACATTGGGTTTAATTGGAATAATTGGTTCCTGGTCTTATAATCAGGAATTATTCAAAGTGTTCTAAAACCATATACTCACTAGCTGTAAAGGAAGAACAGAGGCATACCTGTATTATCAAGATGAAATATGAGCTTCAAATCAAATAGTGCTAAAACATTTACTAACTACTAATTTCATTCTTTATTTCACTGAATAATTGTTTTAATAGAATCAACTATTAAAAATTACCAGAGCACAAAACATCTTAGGGTTTTTTTCTTCTGACAAATGGATTAAAGTATAAATAATGATATTGTATATACAGAATAATACCTACACTTGTAATTACAATGGTTATAACTAAAACAAAGAAGAGAGCCAAGATTTATTTTTTATATGTTTAATTTCTTTGAGGATAAGTAGAGAATATATTATTTGAAAAAATTTTGCATTCATAAACTCTTTGCATCCAAAAAACTTTTTTTTACATTTTGTTGAGTAACCGGTTGAGATTTTTTGGAAGGTGTAAACTTTTAGGTAATCTTCAGACATGAAGCCCAAAGTTTTAATATTCTATTACAACTTTCAGTATCTCAACCTTACAGCACCCCAAGAGAAAATTGCAGTGCCCATGACTCGATTTTGTAAAATATTCATGAAATTTTGTTGATACTATGAAGAATGACACTTCTATTCTCTAAAACTGAATCGTGAGTCCTCATAAAGATAACTAAATTTTGTGAAACAAAGGGTCATTATGGTAGTCCACACTTTTAAATTATAAAATAATTACAATTGGCTATAAAAGTATTGGAACCTGGAGTGACAGACCCGCAAGGAACGCACTCTAATATCTGTACAGCAGTGAAAAACCAGTAACCAACAGAAGCTTATTTTTTACTTTGGACCACCATATTTACCCATTTTTCTAGCCCAATGTTTTTCAAAATGGTGACTTTGACAATTATATTTCCATTCTATTATCCATTAATTTAAAAATTGTTGAAACCTACCATAGGTCAAGTCCTATGTTAGACAATATAAATATAAAAATGAATATAAATATAAAAATAGTTTAAGGAAAGAAGCAATAAATGGTAAGTGCTATGGAAGGCTTCTGTGGCAAACCCTATGGATGCCTATCCAACAGCCATTTCTCTTTATCTTTTCTTTGTGAGTAAACTCTGATTCTGATCAAGTCTTTTGGCTAGAGATGCCTTGATCTTAGGTAAGGGTCAAATCTAGGATCTAGGGATGGCATGTGTATTAGTTTCCTATTGCAGCTGTAATAAATTACTACAATTTAGTGGCTTAAAACAACACAAAGTTATTATCTTACAGTTCTGGAGGTTGGAGGTCTGACACAGATGTCATCAAGATACAGTTTTCAATTTGTTCAGATAAATACCCAGAAATGGAATTGCTGGATATGCTAGTTCTATTTTTTAATTATTTGAGGAACCTTCATACTGTTTTCCATAATGGCTGTACCAATTTAATTTCTCACCAAAAAAGTATCCCCTTGCTCCACATCTTCATCAATACTTATTATCTTTTGTGCTTTTGATAATAGCCATTCTAAGAGATGTGATGTGATACATTATTGTGGTTTTGATTTGCATTTTCCTGATGACAAGTTAATTGAGAACATTTCCCTATATTTGTTGGCCATTCACATCTTCTATAGAGAAATGTCCCTTCAGGTCCTTTGCACATTTTTAATTTTTTTCTGTCTACTGTTTATTTTTCTTTTTAATTTTTTAATTAATTAATTTATTTTTGTTACAGATGTTTCTCCTTTTTCCCCCATTGACACCCTCCTCCCTATCCTGCCCCCCACCCAAAGCATTGTTGTCTATGTCCATTGGTAACGCATACATGCATATAAGTTCTGTGATTTATCTCATCCATCCCCATATCCCCCCACCTCTGAGGTTTGTCAGTCTAAACCGTACTCGTTTCTATGTCTCTGGGTCTGTTTTGTTCATCAGCTTCTTTTGTTCATTACATTCCACAAATAAGTGAGACCATGTGGTATTTGTCTTTCTCTGATGGGCTAATTTTGCTTAGCATACTACTCTCCAGGTCCCTCCATGTCTTCTCAAAGGATACAGAATCGTTCTTTCTTACAGCTGCATAGTGTTCCGTTGTGTATATGTACCACAACTTTTTATCAACTCATCTATTGTTGGACACTTGGACTGTTTCCAGATCTTAGCAATTATAAATAGTGCTGCTATGAACATAGGGGTGCATACATTCTTTCTGATTGGTGTTTCAGGCTTCTTAGCATATATCCCTAGAAGTGGGATCACTGGTTCAAATGGCAGTTTCATTTTTAATTTTTTGAGGAAACACCATATTGATTTCCATAGTGGCTGCACCAGGCTGCATTCCCACCAGCAGTGTACTAGAGTCCCCTTTTCTCCACATCCTCACCAACACTTGTTGTTTGATGATTTGTTGATGGCAGCCATTCTGACAGGTGTGACAACCATTCTCATTGTTGTTTTAATTTGCATCTCTCTGATGATTAGTGATGTTGAGCATTTCTTCATATGTCTCTTAGCCCTTTGTATGTCCTGTTTGGAGAGGTGTCTATTTAGTTCCTCTGCCCATTTTTTAATTGGGTTCTTTGTCTTCCTTTTGTTGAGTTGTATGAGCACTCTATATATTTTGGAGAGTAACCCCTTATCTGATGTATCATTTGCAATTATGCTCTCCCATACAGTGGGTTCCCTTTCCGTTTTGATGGTTGTTTCTTTTGCTGTGCAGAAGCTTTTGAGTTTGATGTAGTCCCATGTGTTTATTTTTTCCTTTGTTTCTGTTGCCTTAGGTGATGTATCAGTGAAGATTCTGCATATGATGTCCAAAATTTTGTTGCCTACATTTTCTTCTAGGATTTTTATGGATTCCTGAGTCACATTCAAGTCTTTTATCCATTTTGAGTTTATTCTTGTGTATGGTGTAAGTTGGTGGTCTAGCTTCATTTTTTTTTTTTTGCACATAGCTGTCCAATTTTCCCAACACCATTTATTAAAGAGGTTGTCTTTACTCCCTTGTATGCTCTTGCCAACTTTGTCAAATATTAATTGAGTATATTGTCTTGGGTCAATTTCTGGGTTCTCTGTTCTGTTCCATTGATCTATATGCCTGTTCTTGTGCCAGTGCCAGGCTGTTTTTATTATAATAGCTTTGTAGTATAACCTGATATCTGGTATTGTGATCCCTTCTATTTTGTCTTCTTTTTCAAGATTGCTGTGGCTATTCGGGGTCTTTTTTGGTTCCATATAAATTTTGGAGTATTTGTTCTAGTTCTGTGAAATATGTCATTGGTATTTTCATGGGGATTGCATTGAATCTATAGATGGCTTTGGGTAGTATGGACATTTTAATGATGTTAATTCTTTCAATCCATGAACAAGGTATATGCTTCCACTTTTTTATATCTTCCTCTATTTCTTTTTTCAATGTCCTGTAGTTTTCTGAGAACAGGTCCTTTACTTGTTTGGTTAAGTTTATTCCTAGGTATCTTAATTTTTCTGCTGCAATGGTAAATGGGATTTTTTTTTCTTTTTTTTAGTTTCTCTTTCTATGAGATCATTATTGGTGGACGAGAATGCCATCGATTTCTTGATGTTAATTTTGTATCCTGCTACACTGCAAAATTCATTTATTAGCTCTAGTAGAACTTTTATGGAGTCTTTAGGGATTTCTATGTACCATATCATATCATCTGCAAATAATGACTATTTCACTTCCTCCTTATTCCAATTTGGGCCTAGGGGATGGTCTGTATAGCTTCCATTCACTCTACTGCCATCTCCTTTCTCTCCACAGAAGCTTTTTAAATTAATGCTATCCCATTTGTCTATTTTTGCTTTTGTTGCCTGTGCTTTTGGTGTCATATCCAAAAAAATCATAGCCCAGGCCAATGTCAAGAAGCTTTTTCTTGAACTTTTCTTCTAATAGTTTTACTGTTTGGGGTCTACATTTAAGTCTTTAATCCATTTTGAGTTGAGGTTTGTATATGGTGTGAGATAGGTGTCAGATGTCATTGCTTTGCATGTGAATATCCAGTTTTCCCACCACCTTTTGTTGAAGAGGCTATCCTTTCCTCATTGTGTGTTCTTCCCCCCTCCCCCATTGTGTGTTCCTGACACCCTTTCAAAGTTCAGTTGACCATAAATATATGGATTTATATTTGGGCTCTTTATTCTGTTCCATTTGTCTATATGTCTGTTTTTATGCCAGTGCAATACTCTTTTGATTATTAAGCTTTGCAATATAGTTTGAAATCAGGAAGTGTGATGCCTCCAGCTTTGTTATTTCTCAGGACAACTTTGGCTATGCAGGGTCTTTTGTGGTTCCATAGGACTTTTAGGATTGGTTTTCCAATTTCTCTGGAAAATGCCATTAGAATTTTTATATGAATGGCATTGAATCTATACATGGCTTTGCATAGTATGTACATTTTAACAATATTAACTCTTCCAATCCATGAACATGGAGTACCATTCCATTTATTTGTTTCTTCTTAAATTTCTTTCATCAGTGCTTCATAATTTTCAGTCTATAGATCTTTCACCTCCTTGGTTAAATTTATTCCTAAGTATTTTATTGTTTTTTATGTTATTGTGGATAAAATTATTTTTTATTTCTTTATCAGATATTTCATTGTCAGTGTATAGAAGCAGAACTAATTTTTGCATGGTGATTTTGTATCCTGCAGCTTTACTCAATTAACTTATTAGTTCTAATAGATTTTGTTTAAGCCTTTAGGGTTTTCTACATATATGATTATGCCATCTGTATACAGAGATAATTTTACTTTTTCTTTTCCAGTTTGGGTACCTACTATTTCTTTTTCTTATCTAATTGCTCTAGCTAGAACTTCCAGTACTATGTTGAATAGACATAGTAAGAGTGGGCATCCACATATTTGTTTTTGTCCATTTTATTGTTGTTGATTTTGAGTTTCATTCCATTTTGGTCAGAAAAGATACTTGGAATGATTTTGATCTTCTTAAATTTGTAAAGACTTCTTTTATGACCTAACATATAATCTGTCCTGAAGACTATTTAGTGTGCACTTGAAAAGAAAGTGTATGCTTTTGATGTTGGATAGAAAATTCTATATATGTTTGTCATGGTCATTTGGTCTATAATGTTGTTTAAGTCAGCTATTTATTGATTTTTCTGTCTGGATGTTCTAGCTATTATTGTAAGTGCAATATTGACATCCCCTACTGTTGTTGTAATACTGTCGATTGCATGCCTGTTTGTGATGGTGTGAGTGTCATGGCAATAGCACCAGGGAGAGTGGTAGGATGTGTGGCAGTTCAGAATGGAAGAGGATAAAGTGATGTGGACTTAAGGCAGCTCCATCAGCTGCAGTCGGCATTGTCAAAGACTAGGAGAGGGGTCTTCCGTGGCAAAGATATGATGTTCACAGCAATGAGGGTGCTGAGTTCCTTGGTGGTTAATGAGGCTGGGGTCTTCTTGCTCTCTTTTTCCTCCACAGGGAGAGGTTATGGCCCATGGGATACTTCTTGGCTTCAAGCTGTGCTGGGCTGAGGGATGGAATGACATAGGTAAAATGCTTCTTATACTTTTCTATGTAGACATCCTCAGTTTTTATGCTCCTTGGGTTGCTGCAGCTTCTTTATTGTACTCCATCAGAGCTCTCCCAAATCTATTTCATTGCTGGGTAATTGTTAAATTGTTGCTTTTGTAGGGGGACAAGAGCTGTGAACTTGTAGTCTGCCATCTTGCTGACATCATCTAACATGCAGTTTTAAAATATTGCTGTTTTAGTTGAAGACATTTAGGTTCTTATTTAGACTATTGCCTTGGCCTCCTGAACTCTCTTCCCCCCTTGGGTCATTCCAGCTCTCTATTGATGTCAGATTTATCTTTAAAAATGGAAAAGGTAACCATACCCTAACCTGCAGTGATTTCCCAAGTGAAGTTCAGACTCTTTAGCCTGACTTCCAAGGCCCTGGGTGTTCCTTGAGCCTCACCACCTGCAAGTCCTCAGCTTTCATTCTGAGAGTCAATGCTATGCCAAGTTCCCTTCATGGTTTGTAGTTACATATGTTTTACCCTCTCCCTGTAATTGCCTCATCCCTTTTTTCCTGTGAACTACTTCACATTTCAAAAATCAACTCAACTATAATTTTCTCAACAAAAATATTGCTGAGTATCTCAGAAAAAGTATTGGCATGGCCGTTTGTGTGGTCCCAAAGCATCCTCATGTACAAGTCATTGCAGTCCCAATAGAGTGTATTTATTTAAATTATTTAAATGTGTCTCTTCCTCTCTATATTAGAAATGTTTTGAGGATACATATTGTATCCTCACATCCAGGTCAGTTTTTAGAAAATACAGGCATTTGTTGAATAAGTCTGAAACAGTAATCAAATCAATCCACCTTGTATAACTTCCAGGAATTTCTTCTATGGGCCTAGGAACATGGGCTTGAGAAATATATTGTGTTTTAATCGAAATTTTTCCTGCACTAATGAAGATAATTTAAACTTTGGCATTCTAGTCTAATTGTAACATCTTTATTTTTTTATAATTTCAAGAGTAAATATTTCTACAAAGAGTTTCTTTTATAATTTTATCATCATTTACATTTTAATGTTGAAAATGGATTTAGTTTTGGGGAAAAAATGAGTCCAAAAGTGGTTCTCCAAACTGAACTGATACAGTAATATATTTAGAATCTGAGTCATGCCATGAGAAATGGGTCTAAAATAAAGCCTATATTCCTTAAAACAAAGAAATGTAAGAATTTGGGATTTTTTTTGTTTTGTTTTTCAAATTGAATTTATTGGGGTGACATTCATTCATAAAACCACATAGATTTCAAGTGTACAGCTCAATAAAACATCATCTTCACATTATATCATGCACCCATCATCCCAAGCAAAGTCTCTTTCTGTCCCCATTTACCCATTTATCCCCACTTTGCCCACCACTACCTTCCCTACCTCATTTCCCTCTGGCTATCACCACACTGTTATCTGTATCTATGTGTGATATATATGCATTGTTTTGCTTAATCCATTCACCTTCTTTCATCCAGACCCCCCAAACCCTTCCCTCTGACAACTGTCAGTCTATTACATGTGTCCATGCCTCTGGTTCTATTTTGTTTGTCATTTTATTTTGTTCATTAGGTTCCACATATAAGTGAGATCATATGGTATTTGTCTTTCTCTGACTGGCTTATTTCACTTAGCATAATAATTTCCAGGTCCATCCATGCTGTCGCAAAAGGTAAAATTTCCTTTTTTTTTTAATGACTGAGTAGTATTGCATTGTGTAAATGTACCACAGCTTTTTAATATACTCATGTACTGTTGGGCACTGGCACTGTTTACAGATCTTGCCTCTTGTAAATAATGTTGCATGTACATAGGGGTGCATATATTCTGTCAAATTAATGTTTTGGGTTTCTTAGGATGTAATCCCAGAAGTAGGATCGCTGGGTCAATGAAGTTTCCTCAAAAATTAAAAATGGAACTGCCTTATGACCCAGAAATCCCACTTCTGAGAATTTGGGATTTTTATGAATTCTAGACGTATGGAATACTGATTAAATTCTAACCCTCTCAATGTTTTATGTGCTAAACCAAATTTTATATGGTAACTGTTCAAGAGTGTTATCAGTAATAACTATTCTATTCTATCTCCTCCCTTCACTTTCTTTATTTCCTAACACTGATTTAATTAAGTGGGAAGTAAGGGATAAAAAACAAAGGCTACTGGGAAATTTCCTTGGCAAAGTAAGCACCTGGGATGATTCAGTGCTTCATCTTGATTTACACAGATTTCAGAAGTATGTGGATTTGGGAAATAAAGATTTTACAGGAGAAATACTCAGTAATACTTGAAAAGTAGAACTAAACTTTTAATATTTCAGTGATAAGTGGCATATGTCATCCCATCAGAATTTGGGAATATAATACTAAGGCCAGTTACAACGCTAAATACCACATGACGTGAAAACCACATTGATGAGTTTGTGAGAGCTCTTAAAGGACAGCTGTGCCTCCCTGCTGCCTTTCCACGGAATACAAATCAATAGCAAATGGCATTTGAGCATTGCACTCTAGCGAATACTAAATATCAAATGCTTCCCAATGCTGGCAGTAAGTGGGCCACATTGATTTTTCCCCTGACTCTGCTGGCATCCTGCTAATGAAGCCTGTCTCTGTGGACTTCTACTGTATATGTTAATGCACACCGTGGGAAGTATGCATCATTTCAGAGCCCCCACCCTGTGAGAGCAGTTTGTGGATAAAGAACATTTGCTCTTAGAACCACAGCCTGTATTAAATCATCTGGCTTAGGAAAGTATGATTTCTGCCACAAATTGATGTCTTATCAAAGTGAGTGTGCATCTTTGGAGGTCTGCATGATGTCAGACTGTGTCCATTATGGAAGCACAAACTGCTGTGGTAGAAGACTATGAAGGGATGATCCTCGACAAGGTTGCAAAGCATAGCTCAAAGCACTGGTTCTCAGACTTGGCTGCATAGTGGAGTCACCAGGGGAGTTTATAAAATGATGGCTGACTGGACCCGACCCCCGGGGATTCTGATATAATGGTGTGGGGCTGTGGCCTTAGCATCCGGATTCATAACTGCCTTCCAAGTGATTCTAGTGGGCAGTCAAAGTTGAACACTACTGATGTGAAGAATATGTGCTGTCGTTGAAGTTTAGAGAAGGCATTCTTCCATTGAGTTGGTCACTAACTATGACTGTATTTGTTTATGCCCTGGCTCACTCACACTCACATTGACATGCTTGATATGCTTACTCAGCCTCTAGTAGTGATGTGTGTGTGTGGGGGGGTGCACATTTGGGGAGGAGCTAGGCACTTAGAGTGTTTTAATTTCTTCATACTTAACTTGCTAATACTTTTCTGGAGATGTAAAATGAGCATAGAAGTTTTCAGAAAACTATTGGCAACAGATGGACATCTCTTTAGACTATTGGTACAAAACTGAACTTGATTGTCAGGTTGGACAACGAATAGGCTGTTTATTTTAAATAAATGGTTTAGGGTAGCATGAAGGGTTTAGTCTACTTTCTAGAATTCACATCTTGGGGCTCAGCAGACCACAGAGGACTATGACCCTTCCACCTACTTCCAATGCTGTCTGGCCTGCTTTTCCCAGAATCAAAATATATGCTGACCCAAATGAAGCCATATGAGGTTTACAACTGAATCCAAAACCACATATATTAGGGTGGTACAGTGGGGAGAGGAATGCAGCAGTCTAGCAACACTTCTTGTACTGCAGAGACACGGCATTCTGCCTGCATCATCATGAGCCATGGGTGAAGGATGGGAGTGGAGGGAGAGGCTCCTCCAGGAATACTCCTTAGGCCTCTTCGAGCATATGCATGATCCTTCTGGATGCTCCTACGTTACTCATTCCAACTCCTTTCTCCAGTCCTCTCTCATTCAATAACTGGTGTTCTGTGCTTTCTTTCACTTGCCCCTAAACCAAAAGTACTACATTCAATGAGTAGAGTAAGCCATGGAGCATGTTGACATTTGAGGACATTCCTGACCCACCTTCATTAATTAAGTTATTAATAAATTGCTTGCAATTGTAGATGTGTATAGGAGGTAAAATGTGAAGAAAAAACACTATATGAAATCAAACTGTTCAAAACTATCCACATGAATAATCTTTTCATAAATGAAGTCTTTATGGAGAAAATACACTAATTTTGAAATAAACCAGTAGTCATTTTATTAGCTATATTACATGCAGTGTACACTATAATCCCCTGGATGGATAAAGAAATGGATGTAAGAATGTTACTGATAAATTAATGATTAGTTGATACTGTGAAAAACAGGAAAAGAATAAAGAACATACCAGGTTACCTATATTTATGTGGTACTGACCAACCAGCCTGAATTTATGAGTCAATCTTAATGGAAGGATAAGTTTAATTGAAATGTCCCTAATTCAAAATAATGCAAAGAACAGGCTTAGGTGTATCAAATATCTGTTGCTATAACCCCTGCCTTATGTCAGTTATTTGCAACATATAACCAGATACAGCTATTTCTGAAAGGTGTCTCAATTTGCCTCCATTGAGATTAAGGAAATTGCCAATAGGAAACTTATCTGATTTGTGATTGCTTCAACTCATATCAACATAAAGCATAACCCCACTCCACTCACACATGCACAGAATTTAGGCTAAAAGATAACAACAAATTATTAAGGATGCCCTGACATAGATTGTTGGCCATTAACACTTGCTTTCTCATTTTATTCCACCCTATGAGTCAGTTCCAATAAATGGCAATGGGTCTCAAAGTTGGCCTCAATCTTATGTTCCTAGTTTTAGTTGAGGAGTTATGCAATTACAGAAAGTGAATTTTATGAAAGTCAATTTTCTTCTTGACTAACATAAATCATAAGAATTAAATCTTCTTTAAGAACTATGAAACCAGCCCTGGCCGGTTTGGCTCAGCGGTTAGAGCGTCGACCTGCGGTCCAGAGAGACCCGGATTCGGTTCCCGCTAAGGGCATATACCTCGGTTGTGGTTTGTCCCCAGCCCTGGTTGGTCGTGCAGGAGGCAGCCACTCGATGTGTCCCTTTCACGTCGATGTTTCTCTCTCTCTCTTTTCCTCTCTCTCCCTCCCACTCTGTCTGAACAAAAAATGAAAAAATGTCCTCGGGTGAGGATTAAAAAGAAAAAAAAAAGAACTATGAAACCAGGTAAGGTGGTTCCTGACACTTCAATGATTTAATGTTGGAGGGGGGCAACATATAGGGAACATGTGCAGAAAGGAGTATGGTTGGGATCTGACTACAGTGATATTACCTAGGGGTGTTATGAATATGTGAAATATTAATGGAAAGATGAAAGTAAACATGGAGAAAAGTTGATGTTAAACCCAAGAAATTTGGGAGCAAATATAGCAAGAGAAACCGTAATGAAAAGAAGTGATGATATAATGAAAAAAAAAAGAGTTGTTTAGGTGAAAGAACTATAAAACAGACTTAGAAGTGAGGTAGAAACAGATAAGAAAATAGTTTGTTCATTTATTCTTTGAATTACTGCTCTGTGTCAAGTTCTGTATTAGGTATTCAGCAAAAATAATGGACAAGATAGTTATGGTCTCTGTCCACAAATCCTTGGGTGAGTCTTTTATTTGTACTCCTACTTACAGCATCTCTTAGAATCCAACCTGGACAATGCATTACAGTTACAAGACCTGTTTCTTTCAAGAGACAAAGTGCCTATGGGTCACCGTGCAAGAATTTCTCTAAAGCTGACTTGGCAACAATGATCCCATTGGTGACATCCCTTCTAGAGTCATTAGACTTCTTTTTTGTTGTTGTTGTTGTGGTTGTTACTGTTTATTTTATGTACCCATAGAGAGCTCACTAGGTGAGAAATTAGAGGAAACGATTTTTCATTACTACACTAAAGCATCCAAGGAGAATTCCCCTGATACAATCCTGAGACAGCCCTGCGAAAGAAACCTCTTTAGTTAGAAAAAATATTATATTGAATAAGAAAAAGAAGTACTACATACACACAAAGTTTAAAGTGTTCATATCTTTCTAGAAGTTTAAGTACTCAAGAGGTCCCACTGTGGTTGATTTCAATACTTTTAGGAAGCTAGTATAAGGCATATGGTAAGAATAAAATATTGTGTTTTTGTCTTATTTTTAAATCAATTTATTTAATTTTTTTTCTTCTTCCAAGCAAATCAGAACACTGCTCTGCTTGAAAATAAATTCCCATGATAAAGTGCACAGCTCTTGGGAAAATTCAGTAAATCTGGAGAACTGGTGATATTTCCTGGGTAGCTGGCCAGTCACTCTTATGAAATTTACATTTAGATTGTATGCAGAGATAATACTAGCTGGTCTAAATTCCCATCTGGCTAAAGCCACCCAAATTCTTTCCAAAGACAAACACTTAGTATCCTCCAAAGGACAAAATATGAAATGAGAGTGGAAAAACAGAATAGTAAGTTCCCTTAAGGGTGTATTTCTTAAGTCACCAAAAAACTGAGAGTTTGCATTGGGATTAAATTGCTAGTATCCTTTTGTGTTATCAATGAATAAACATTGACTAATCAGTATTTTATTCACTGTGTGATCCTTAGTTTAATAGCAAGTGCCCATCCCTACCTTACCAGAGCTTCACTCCGCTGCATGCACTGAGATTGCTCAAACTGTAGCCTCAGTCACATCTACCTTCCGATCTTCATTAAGATCTTGACCAAGGCTGGTGACATATTAGCCTCATACCCAGGCCTGTCAAATATATTACCTCTTTAATCCTTGTATCTGATGTGCCAAGGGTTTGCCAAGTTTTGAGATCCTTACTTTTGAGTTTTATAAACAAGAGTTGGCTTTTCTTGTTTGCTATTTTGCATGCTAGTTTTTTGTTTTGTTTTAATAAGGCTAGTTTGCCTTTTTTCAGTTAAGCCCTAATGGACCTTAACTCATCCTTCACAGATAGCTGTTCAGCCCCGCTCCTCTTCACATCCTGCCTACCTCAGTTATTCAGGAAGAGATGATGAGGCACAGGAAGGGATGCTAAGGCAATTCTGGATCCCAGAGGTCTTCTGCAATGTTCCGTGAAGTGACAGCCTATAGACCCCCTCCAGCGGTCATTTGATGGGCAGATCTGAAGAAACACTGAGGCAGAAACACCTCACAAAAGTGTCAGATAAAAGGACAACACCTTTATAGTTATACCATCAGTCTGTAAAGCACATCAGGACAGTATACAACTCTGAAGATGTTCTACACTGTACATACATTGCTTCATTTCCTCATTGCTGAGTCTTTCCTTTCTCCTTTGTCCTGCCTCTGCTTAACTCCTCCAAGATATTTTATTGATTTTTTGTACCTCCAAACTTTTATTCTATTCTCATGATTCCTCAATTTTGGCTCTTTTTTTTTTTTTTCCTTCTGGTACAACACTTCAGGAACTGGAAATACTAATAGCAACTCACAAATGGCAAGCCCTACTTCCTCCTCTTATTCCTACCACTGGAGGCAGTTTCCTTCACAGGAAACTCTGATTTACAAACTGTGGTTGAAAAAATTGAAGCTTCATTGAGGGAAGTTTCATGGAAAAATTATAAAAAAGTAATGGTTCAAATAACCTACTATTCATTCTTCCAATGGATTCTAGATTCTGTAACTCCCCCTCCCTCCCTGCCCCATCCCCAGTTTTGTTGTCCATGTCCATTGGTTCTGAGTACATGCGTACAAGTTCTGTGGTTCATCACTCCCCTCCCCCACCCCCTCTTCTGGCAATTGTCAGTCTGTACCCTACTTCCACATCTCTGGGACTACCCTGTTCCTCAGACTGTTATGTTCATTATATTCCAGAAATAAGTGAGATCATATGATATTTGTCTTTCTCTGCTTGGCTTGTTTCGCTTAGGATAATAGTTTCCAGGTCCTCCCATTTCGTCTCAAAGGATAAGAGATCTTTCTTTCTTACAGCTGCATAGTACTTCGTTGTATATATGTACCACAGCTTTTTTATCCATTCGTCTACTGATGGACACTTGGGCTGTTTCCAGATCTTAGCTATTGTAAATAGCGCTGCTATGAACATGGGGGTACATATATTCTTTCTGATTGGTGTTTCAGGCTTCTTAGGGTATATTCCTAGGAGTGGGATCACTGGGTCAAATGGCAATGCAATTTTTAATTTTTTGAGGTAACACCATAGTGTTTTCCATAGTGGCTGCACCAGCCTGCATTCCCACTAGCAGTGTACTAGAGTCCCCTTTTCTCCACACCCTCGCCAACATTTGTTGCTTGATGCTTTGTTGATGGTGGCTATTCTGACAGGTGTGAGGTGATACCTCATTGTTGTTTTAATTTGCATCTCTCTGATAATTAGTGATGTTGAGCATTTCTTCATGTGTCTCTTGGCCATTTGTATGTCCTGTTTGGAGAGGTGTCTATTTAGTTCCTCTGCCCATTTTTTTAATTGGGTTCTTTGTCTTCCTTTTGTTGAGTTGTATGAGCACTCTATATATTTTGGAAATTAATCCCTTATCTGATATATCATTGGCAATTATGCTCTCCCATACAGTGGGTTCCCTTTCCATTTTGATGGTTGTTTCTTTTGCTGTGCAGAAGCTTTTCAGTTTGATGTAGTCCCAAGTGTTCATTTTTTCCTTTGTTTTTGTTGCCTTAGGTGATATATCAGTGAAAATTCTGCTGCGTTGGATGTCTGAAATTTTGTTGCCTACATTTTCTTCTAGGATTTTTATGGATTCACGAGTCACATTTAAGTCTTTTATCCATTTTGAGTTTATTCTTGTGTATGGTGTAAGATGATGGTCTAGTTTCATTTTTTTGCATGTAGCTGTCCAATTTTCCCAATACCATTTATTAAAGAGGCTGTCTTTACTCCATTGTATGCTCTTGCCACCTTTGTCGAATATTAATTGAGCATAATGTTTTGGGTCAATTTCTGGGTTCTCTGTTCTATTCCATTGATCTATGTGCCTGTTCTTGTGCCAGTACCAGGCTGTTTTGATTACAGTAGCTTTGTAGTATAACCTGATGTCCGGTATTGTGATCCCACCTACTTTGTCCTTCTTTTTCAAGATTGCTGTAGCTATTTGGGGTCTTTTTTGGTTCCATATGAACTTCTGAAGCATTTGTTCTAGTTCTGTGAAATACGTCGTTGGTATTTTGATGGGGATTGCGTTAAACCTATAGATTGCTTTGGGAAGTATGGACATTTTAATGATGTTAATTCTTCCAATCCATGAACAAAGTATGTGCTTCTACTTTTTTATATCTCCCTCTATTTCTTTTTTCAATGTCCTATAGTTTTCTGCAAATATATCCTTTACTTCTTTGGTTAAGTTTACAGAATTGTATTCTTAAATGGATGAAGATGTTCTCTGGGAATAAATTGGGAATTGTATCCATAAATTTGTGATGATTATTTATTCAGAGTTGAGGACAAATGTATTAACACTGAATTTTAGGTGAAAATGTTGAAGGTTAGTCAGAAACTTATATCCAGCTCTGGGGTGCTCCTGAATTGCTGTGAGTGGCAGCAAAACCTATCTGAAATGGAAAGTAGAAAATGACTTAAAATTCAGGGCTCCCTATGCTTTGGTTTAGAGAAAGTCGGAGTCAAGACTTAGACAAAGGACTTGGCGTAAAATCTAGCATTGCCACAAAGATTACCAGATATGGCAATTGTCTGTTTGTGTGGATGGAAATAAATTAATGTAAAGATGATCTCAGGGCTTTAGAATTTAGGATATCTGGTTGTAGGTGGTCCATTGAAGGTAGAGAGTGGGGCGTATAAAGATAGGAGATTCTGAATCTGCTCTATTTGTTAAAAAAATTTCCCTCTAAATACATTTGTGTTCTCTCTGTGTGGCAGTTATTAATGAATATCTTAAAATATACATTCTAATGATAGCTCAATTTACATAGCTTATATTTTCTATTTGTGATTACCTTTGAGTTAATGAGAGTGTCAAATAGGCTACCAGAAGGAAAGAAAGCCTCTCTCCAAAGGTTAAACTAAATATAATGTGATATCACTTCACACCCCTTAGTATGGCTACTATCAAAAAATAGATAAATAACAAATAAGTGTTGGTGAGGATGTGGATACATAGGAACCTTTGTGTACTGTTGGTGGGAATGTAATGGTAGTGCAGCAGCTATAGAAAACAATATGGCAGTTCCTCAAAGAATTAAAAGTAAATTGCCATATGATCCAGCAATTCCATTTCTGGAAATACATTTTAAAAGTGAATGAAAGATCTCGAAGAGATATTTGCACATCTGTGTTCATAGCAGCACTATTTATAACAGCCAAGAGGTAGAGCAACCAAAGTGTTCATCATATATGCATGAATAAATAAAATGTTCATCCAGTGACAAGGAAAGATTACTGCTACTTACCTTCTTGCTCTTGACTGGGTTTTGAGACAGCTGTGAGCTACAAATCTTAAGTTGTATATTGATCACCTGCACGAGTCATATGTCCAACACACATACATACACAAAACACACATACACAAACATATATACACACACACATTTAAGGCAGCTTCAAGTGGTTAAACTCTGGCTGTATCTCTAACTATGGGAACTTAGGTATTTTATCTAATCATTCAAGGCCTCCATTTCCCCACTTTTAAAATGGAGATAATGATGTATCTACATAAGGGGTTGTACTAAGGATAAGCAAGTTAATACATTCAATACTTAAAACTGATCTGGCACAAGAAAAACCATTTAGCCATTTATATTACTGTTAGTATCAGTGGTATTTATATGATTAGATGCATAAAATATTAATATTGGTTAACTCTGAGTAATGGAGAGATGAGGTTATAGGTATATCTTTTAATTTTGTTTTTATTCTTATAGGCTATATTCCCCAATAATATTGTCTAATTAATTATTTAAAAATCAATGTGTTATGATTTTTAATTCTGAGAAGCAACTCATTAAAATGGTGAGCCCCCCTGGGACCCAAACAAAGTTGGGTCTATGATAACACCTAAAGGAGTCTGAGTGATCATTTTAAAATTAGTATTTGAATAATTTCCACATTGTGGATTGTATAGAATAGCACAAAGAAAAAGGTAAAAGTCACAAAATTCAAAGACAGACACCATTATATTTTTGTCATAATATAATTCCAGGAGGCTCCTGTGAATCATATACACCTGGGTTATGTGTGGTGGTGACTCAATGGAGGCAGTGCTGCCCCCTCAGAACCTTTCAGCCCCATCTCACCAAAATTGTCTCACAGAAGACTTTACCAGCAACATTGTGACAGAGTCTTTTGGCCAAAGAGGGAAATTCTTTCATGCTGCCCATTTCCCCGACCTTTTTTTCTACTTAAATTTTTTTTCAGTTTTTGACATACAATGTTATATCAGTTTCAGGTGTACAACCCAGTGATTAGACATAAAACTTACTAAGTGATCACTCCGATAAATCTAGTACCCATCTAACACCATACATAGTTATTACAATATTATTGACTATATTTCCTATGCTGTACTTTACATCCCCATGACTATTCTGTAACTACCATTTTTAGGGTTGCCAGATGTGAGGAGGTTTGGTGATGATGGGTGAAAAAGGTAAAGACTTTTTTTTTAAATCAACTTTTCCTCAAGGGGAGAGAAAAATGGCGGCGGAGTGAATGGAAGCTACACAGATGATCTCCCAGGACCAAACTGGAATTACAACTAAAATAAAGACAAATTGTCGGGAAAAAGCAACAGAAAAGCAGCTCGACAGGACCATATAACCAGGGACACTGAATGAGCCTGGTAGGATCTGCAGTGGCACGAGAGGGGGGGCTGGGAGCCCATGGACAGCAGCGGTTTTAGCTGTGAGCAGCGCCCTCGGGGTTAAAATCCCAAGCTGGGTCCATAGCTCAGAGGGCCAGGACAGAGCACTAAATAGCTATAGCCACTCACCTTGGGCTCCGGCAGAGGGAGGGCAGACTAGACTGGAACTGTGTGGGGACACCCGGGACTTGGAGGGCACTCAGAGTTTGTACTGAGTAGCAGCCACACAGGACGGTGGCCGCCTTGCTTCTTCCCAGAAACCTGGGAAGAAATAGCAGCCCCTCCCTCAGAGAGTCAACCCCTCCCAGCAGGGCCAAAGAAATGCAAATTGAGGCTCATTAACAACCAGCATCTGCCCCACCCTCTGGAAATCCTCTTACACTGAACACCTGAGGAAATTTTGCATGCAGCTGAGAGCTAAAACCCAAGGCCCGGAGTAACCTAGATGAATAGCATCCAGACAAAAAACTAGAGGATAACTGAACCTTTCCTGGGCTTGAAAATCTACACAGGAAAGTAGGACATGACAGGGGTGTTTAACGTGGGTCCTTCCACACACGCAAACCCAGTAGAGGGAGCCACAAAGAGCAGAACACCAACATCCACAGGGGAAATTTGACAGGCCCAAAAACCCACTGAGATTGCCAAAATTGTAAAACAAAGAAACAAGTCCCAAACGAAAGAACAAGAGAACTCTACCGAAGATGAGGTAAATGAAATGTAGTTAAGCAACTTATCAAAGGTAGAGTTCAGAGACATGATCTTGAGGAATTTCAATAGCATGAGTAAGGACATCAATACCATGAGTAAAAATATCGAAACATTGAAAACCAACCAAGTGAAAATGAAGAATGACATAGCAGAAATAAAGAACACATTGAAAAGACTAGCCAGCAGAGTAGAGGAAGCTGAGGACCAGATCAGTGAATTAGAAGACAGGGTAGAAAAAATCAACCAATCAGAAAACCAAAAGGAAAAAACAATTAAAAAACAGGAAGACAGCTTAAGAGAACTGTGGGACAACTGGGAACGTAATAATATTCGTATCATAGGAGTCCCTGAACAAGAAGAAAATGAGCAAGGGTTAGAGAATATATTTGAAGAAATAGTAACAGAAAACTTCCCTAACTTGGTGAAGAACGAAGGCATTCAAGTTCAAGAAGCACAGAGAGCCCCAAGTAAGAAGAATCCAAACAAGCACACACCAAGACACATAGTAATAAAATGCCAAAAATTAAAGACAAAGAGAGAATCCTAAAGGCAGCAAGAGATAAGCAACAGGTTACCTACAAAGGAACCCCCATAAGGCTATCAGCTGACTTCTTAACAGAAACACTACAGGCCAGAAGGGAATGGCATGAAGTAATCAAGGTCATGAAAAACAAGGACCTGAATCCAAGACTACTCTATCCAGCAAGGCTATCATTCAAAATAGAAGGTCAAATAAAGAGCTTCCCAGACAAGAAAAGGCTAAGGGAATATATTAATATTAGCACCAAACCAGCACTACAAGAAATGTTAAAAGGACTGCTGTAATTAGTAGAAGAAATAGGAAGGAAAATAGAACCACACTGAACAAAAATGGCAATAAATAAGTACATATCAATAATCACCTTAAATGTAAATGGATTGAATGCTCCGATAAAAAGACACAGAGTAGCTGACTGGATAAGAAAGCATGACACATATATATGCTGTTTACAAGAGACCCACCTCACAACAAAAGACTCACATAGGTTGAAAGTCAAAGGATGGAAAAAAATCTACCAAGCAAACGCAAAGGAAAAAACAGCTGGGGTAGCAATACTCATATCTGATAAAATGGATTTCAAAATGAACGCCATAACTAGAGACAAAGAAGGCCACTACATAACATTGAAAGGATCTATCCAACAGGAAGATATAACCTTGGTGGTAAACATATATGCACCCAATATAGGAGCACCAAAATATATTAAAAATCTTCTGGAGGACTTCAAAGGAGAAATCGACAGCAATACAATCATAGCAGGGGACTTCAACACCCCACTGACATTACTGGATAGATCCTCTAGACAAAAAATTAACAAGGTAACAGAGACTCTATAAGAAGCACTGGATCAAACAGATTTAATAGATATCTACAGAGAATTACACCCCAAAACTACAGAATTCACATTCTTCTCAAGTGCACATGATAGACCACATGATAGGACACAAACTAAGTCTCTACAAGTTCAAGAAGATTGAAATCATATCAAGCATCTTCTCAGATCACAATGGCATGAAACTAGAAATCAATTGCAACAAGAACATGCAAAGACATTTGAACACATGGAGGCTAAATAGCATGTTACTGAACAATGAATCAGTTACCATGGAGATCAAAGAAGAAATTAAAAACTTCCTGGAAACCAATGAAAATGAACACACAACAACACAAAAACTATGGGATGCAGCGAAAGCAGATCTGAGAGGGAAGTTCATAGTACTACAGGCCTACCTCAAGAAACAAGGAAAATTTCTAATTGACGATCTAACCTCACAACTTAAAGAACTATTATAGAATGCAAACAAAAAGAAAACACCAGAGAAAGTAGAAGGAAGGAAATAGTAAAGATCAGAGCAGAAATGGAGATAGAGAACTTGAACAGACCAATAACAACAAAGGAAATTGAAGATGTAATCAAGACTCTCCCAGCAAACAAAAGCCCAGGCCTGGGCAGCTTCACGGGGGAGTTTTATCGAACATTCAAAGAAGAACTAACACCCATTCTCCTCAAACTATTCCAAAAAATTCAAGAAGAAGGAAGACTTCCAAACTCGTTTTATGAGGCCAGCATAATTCTAATTCCAAAATCAGATAAAGACACTACGAAGAAAGACAACTACAGGCCAATGTCCCTGATGAACATAGATGCCAAAATCCTTAACAAAATACTAGCAAACTGGATCCAGCAATACATTAAAAAAATTATTCACCATGACCAAGTGGGATTCATCCCAGGGATGCAAGGATGGTACAATATTCACAAATCAATAAATGTGATACACCACATAAACAAAATGAAAGATAAAATCCATATGATCATACCAATAGATGCTGAAAAAGCATTCAACAAAATCCAGCACCCATTTCTGATAAAAACGCTCAGCAATGTGGGAATAGAGGAATCATCTTGACATAATAAAGGCCATATATGAAAGACCTACAGCCAACATCATACTCAATGGGCAAAAACTAAAAGCATTTCCCTTAAGAACAGAAACAAGACAGGGATGCCCACTTTCGCCACCCTTATTTAACATAGTACTGGAAGTCTTAGCCACAGCAATGAGACATGAAGAAAAAATAAAAGGGATCCAAATTGGAAAGGAGGAAGTGAAACTGTCATTATTCACAGATGACATATTATACATAGAAAACCCTAAAGACTCCATCAAAAATCTACTGGACTTAATAAATGAATTTGGCAAAGTAGCAGGATACAAAATTAATGTCAAGAAATCGACGGCATTCTTATACACCAATGATGAACTCACAGAAAGAGAAACTAAAAAAACAATCCTATTTACCTTCGCAGCAATCCCCATCAAAATACCAATGACATAGTTCACAGAACTAGAACAAATACTTCAAAAATTCATATGGAACCAAAAAAGACCCCAAATACTCACAGCAGTCTTGAAAAAGAAGGACAAAGTAGGCGGGATCACAATACCGGACATCAGGTTATACTACAAAGCTACTGTAATCAAAACAGCCTGGTACTGGCACAAGAACAGGCATATAGATTAATGGAACAGAACAGAGAACCCAGAAATTGACCCAAAACTTTATGCTCAGTTAATATTCGACAAAGGTGGCAAGAGCGTACAATGGAGTAAAGACAGCCTCTTTAATAAATGGTGTTGGGAAAATTGGACAGCTACATGCAAAAAAATGAAACTAGACTATCAACTTACACCATACACAAGAATAAACTGAAAATGGACAATAGACTTAAATGTACTGTGAATCCATAAAAATCCTAGAAGAAAATGCAGGCAACAAAATTTCAGACATCATACGCAGCAGAATTTTCACTGAGGCAAGCAGCGCTATTTACAATAGCTAAGATCTGGAAACAGCCCAAGTGTCCACGAGTAGACAAATGGATAAAAAAGCAGTGGTACATATACACAGTGGAGTACTATGCAGCTGTGAGAAAGAAAGATCTCTTATCCTTTGAGACGACATGGAGGGACCTGGAAAGTATTATCCTAAGCGAAACAAGCCAAGCAGAGAAAGACAAATATCACATGATCTCACTAATATGTGGAATATAATGAACTAAACAAACTGATAAACAAAATAGACCCAGAGTCATAAAAGTAGGGTAGACTGACAATCCTCAGAAGGGGTAGGGGGAAGGGAAGGGATAAACCACAGAACTTATACGCATGTATGCATAACCGATGGACTTAGACAACAAAACTGGGGTTGGGGTGGGAGAGGATAGGGAGGAGGGAGTCAATGGGGGGAAAAAGGAGAAACATCTGTAACAAAAATAAATTTAAAAAAAATAAAAAAATAAAAATAAATAAAATACTTTTGATAGTTGTATATTCAAACAGTCATTTGAGTTGAAACACTAATGTCTTTCATACATTGTTTAGAAGGGCATTACAATGTCCACTGTGACTATACTGTCTTCTTTATGTGAATTTCTCAATAAAAAAAGTGTTATTTTTTCCACTGTCTTTGGTACTCGTTGAGGAAATAATACATCTCTCAGGCTCAGCTGTTAGTATATGCTGGTTTATATCTTACTTTCCACCATTTTCTATATCGAATGAAGAATTGCATACCTCAGATAAAGCTTTGAAAGGACTTGTTCCTTGTTTATAAATGTCCACTGTTCATAAAATGTATTACAACATTTAAACTTATGTTTGGGCATTTTGAGGTTCAAATATACACAAAAATAGATTAAAGCAACCAGTGCAAGAATTGAAAAGATTGAATTTGAAAATCTCATGACCACATTCGTTGGTGTGTCTGTCACTCACAAGTCTGAACAAGTCTGTAAACAGGGGTTGTTGGATGGTTGAAATGGTTGTGAACTTGTGAACTAAGAATAACTTGAAGTCAATATTTGATGCAAAAAAAGAGAACTTCCCTTTTGCTTGAGGGGAGGATTATACTTGTAAAATGCATTCTTCCCAAGCAAAGCCAGAGCTGATCTTATATGAGATTTTGGTTTGCTTGGGGATTCAAGGATGGACGGACATTCAGAAGCAATATTAGGGATGGGCTGTGTTCTTGTGATCATCAGAGTAAGGCTGCTATAGACCTGCTGACTTTCAGAAGCATGGCCCCTGGACAGAAGAACTTGCTGATTGAGATGCTGCCTGGAAGTGTGAGGCTGTGGGAGATTGGCTGACTTTCAGGACAGGTATTTGTGAGGGTATCACTGATTGGTTGATTTTCAGAAGCCTGTCACTTCTGAAAGTCTAACTTTCAGAAGCTTATTTTCTGGATACAGTCACTGATGGGCTGATTGTACTGATTATACATCTAGTTAATGATGGTTACTTGTTCATGATTTAGGACTACGGCCAAATACCAGGTTTTTCCTTTCTTGAATATTTCCTTTCTTTAATTCTAAATACCCCCTGCCACCCCTTGATCTTATCTCAGCCAAACCTCTGGAGAGACCAGACTTTTATTTGTGGAGGTGTGATTTTCCACACAAATGATTTAATCACCAATCACTATGGTTGAAAAATAGCTCTAACTGTTAAGTTTGTGTGACTTATTGCAAAAATCTGAATACATCACATTTAGGATGTCCTGACAAAGCCGATGTAGAATGCAGGACAAAATCACACAGAGGATATGTCCTGTGTGTTCAGGACTTTTGGCAACCCTAGATGAAGTCCATGTCTGAGACAGGGTCTTCTAGCACTGAGCTTTCCCAGCAGTGTTAAGAGGGCACCCTAGAGTTCTGTGGGTATCAGGGCCCACTGCTGAGTAGATAGGACTCTAAACTTGCAGTCCTCACTTTACCCAGACTGCTCAGCCTTCCTTATGTTCATGGATTGGATTTGGGGGGGATGCTTTAGCTGAAATAAGAGGTCCCATGTTTAAATTTTTACAACCACTGTCTGGCAGTTAGATACAGGATGCATATAGAGTCCTGGCCTCTACAGATCTGTGCTCATGATTGCCTTCAGCCCCTTGCTCTGTGTGTGGTGAGAACCCCAGTTGCCGGAGAGCTACCAGCTGCCTAAAACAAATAGTAAGTACAGCAGATAAGTATCTGGGTATCAGTCTGGGGTGTAATCTCAGTCTTGGACAAAGGTTATCAAGAGTAGAGTTGTAAAAGAGATGAGATAGCAGATTCAAGATTGAAAAATCATTATATATAACCATATAAGCCACAAATACACAGCCATAGGCAATACTAGGCAAAGACACAAGTATATGCTTAAAAGAGAGAGCTTAAGGAAACACAGGAAAAGTTCCTCTGATTGGTGGATTTCTGGGTGAGTATGTTCCCCTTTTAACTTCTTCCTTGGATTTATTGAGCTCTGTGTAATTTTGGTTTCCAAATGTGTTTTCGGGAAAGAGGGTGACATCCTATAGAATGTAGACAACACTTGATTTTACCCAAACTTATGGCCTTAAGTGACCTCAATTAATGCGGCCAAACTCAGTCTGTAGCGTGGGCCCCTATCCTGATAGCTGGACCCATGTTTTCTACTGCTCACTAGACATCACTTGGACAGCCAGCAGAACCTTAAGTGGCCCACATTGACCTCATCCACCACACTTTTCCTCATCTCTACCTCTAACTTAAATCACCACCAACTCTCCCTCCTCCTCTATTCTCCTCTGTTCTCAATCTCAGCTAAGAAGAATAGCTTTAACCTAAGTCAGCCAACATTTTCGTTATAGACTTTTCCCACACTACTTCAATAGTCACTGACTACCTAAAACTCTCAAATCTGTCTTCTCATCATCATCCTCACACACACAGCTTGAATTAGGTGCCTTGTTATTTTCTCTTGTTTTGTTTTCCAGTGTTTTTCCCCAGTTTATCATTCAGGGTTTAACCAGAGAAGGAGAAATACTACAGAGAGGTACTATGTACCTCTTTACCCAGTACCCCTGAATAGCAACATCTTGCAGGCATAGTAAAGAAACATAACCAGGATATTGACACTGATACAATCAAGGTATGAACGTTTTCATCACCACAAAGATCCCTCATATTTTCCTTTTATAGCCACAACCAGCCCCCTCCCACACATACCTCCTCCTTAATACCACCACTGATCTGTTTTCCACCTGTTCCTGAGAGCAGCTGTACCACTTACATCCTCACTAGCAGTGTATGAGTGATCCAGTTTCTCTGCATCCTCACCAGCATTTGGCCATTATTTATTTTGTTTTAGTTATTCTGATAGGTGTGTGAATACCTCATAGTGGTTTTAATTTGCATTTCTCTGATGGCTAATGATATTGAACATCTTTTCATTTACTTGTTTGACGTCTACATATCTTCTTCAGTGAAATGTCTGTTCATACCTTTGGCCCATGTTCTAATTATTGGATTGTTTTTCTGTTGTTGAGTTTTGAGAATTTTTTTTTACATATTTTAGATAATAGTTTTTTTCTCAGAGAGTTAATTTTTGTATATGGTTTTAGGTTTAAGTCAAGGCAATTATATATATATAGTCTATAAATGTTGAAATGTCCCAGAATCATCTTTTGAAAAGGGGCTATTTCCTACATTGAGTTGCTTTTGCAATTGACAAAAATAACATGGGCATAGTAATGTGGGTCTGTCTATTTCTTGGTTCTCTATTCTATTCCATTGAGCTATGTGTCTATCCTTCTGTCAATACCATACAACCTTGATTACTGTAGCTATATAATATCTTAAAATCTGAAAACCTGATTTTCCCATGTTATTCTTCTCTTTCAAAATTATTTTAGTTTTTCTAGTTCCTTTACCTTTCCATATAACTTTTAGAATAAACTTGGTTGGATTTGTATATGAATTACAGTAAATCTATATATCAATTGGGGAGAATTGACATCTTTACTATGTTGACTCTTCCAATTCATGAACACTATTATGTCTCTCCATTTATTTATATATCTTCTTTGATTTCTTTCAGAGGTTCAGCATCAGTAGTTTTAAGCATTCATCCTGTACATGTTTTGTTAAAAATCACCTCTAAGTATCTCATTTTTAAGCAATTGTAAATGACATGTATTTTTAATATTAGTACCCACATGTTTGTTGCTAGTGTATAGAAATGCAACTGTTTTATATATGTTTACCTGTGTCCTGTGACCTTACTGAACTTACTTCTTAGATCAAAGAGGTATTTTCTTTTCTTTTGTAGGTTCCCTGGGATTTTATATGTAGATAATCATGTCATCTGCTAACAGGGATGGTTTTATTTTTCCTTTCTGGTCTGTATGCCTTTTAAAAATATATATTTTATTGATTTTTTAGAGAGAGAGGAAGGGAGAGGGAGAGAGAGATAGGTACATCAATGAGAGAGAGAGAAGCATCAACATCGATCAGCTTCCTTCTGCACGCCCCCCTACCAGGAATTTAGCCTGCAACCCGGGCATGTGCCCTCACTGGGAATTGAACCAGAGACCTCGTGGTGCATAGGTCGATGCTCAGCTACTGAGCCACACCAGCCTGTATGCCTTTTATTGCATTTTCTTTCCTTATTTCCATGGCTAGAACTGCCAGCACTATGTTGAACAAAAATGTTGAGGGCAGACATTCTTGCCTTGTTCTTAACATTAGGGGGAAAGCATTCAGTCTTTCATCATTAAGTATGTTAGCTGTAGATTTTTTATAGATGTTGTCTATCAAGTCGAAGAATTTCTACTCTATTCCTATTTTCCTGACAGTTTTTATCAGGATGGGTGTTGAATTTTGTCAAATGTTTTTCCTGCATCAATTAATATGATCATGTTATTTTCTTTAGTCTGTTAACATGGTGGATTATATTGATTGATTTCAAATGTTGATCAGCCATGTATCCCTGAAACACTGCTTTTATGGTCTTTCAACTGGTTGAATCAGGCCCTCCAAGATTTCTAGGATAATCTCTCTTACTTGAATCAACTGATTAGGGACTTAATTATATCTATAAAGTTCTGTATTAGTAAGGGATATATATATATATACTGATATATATGATGAGAGAGAGAGAGAGAATTTCAAGGAATTGATTTGATTGTGGAAACTGACAAGAATAAAACAGAAGCTTCAGGGTGAGCTGGCAGGCTGGACACTAAGGAAAAAGTTGATGTTTCAGTTCCAGTCCAAAGGCCATCTTCTGACATAATTTCTTCTTGCTTAGGGGAAGTCAGTTTTTTGTTCTATTAAGGCTTTCAAATGATTGAGTGAGGCTCACATATATTATGTAGGGCAATATGCTTTACTCAAAGGCCATCTATTTAAATGTTAATCTTGTCCAAAACCACCCTCACAGAAACATCTAGAATAAAGTTTGACCACATATCTGGGTACCATGGCCCAACCAAGTTGGCACGTAAAATTAAAACCATAAAATTAACTATCGTAAATACCTTACCAATATGTCTCCATCAGTTTTGATCAAATAAATAAGGACTGTAGCCTAGCGAAGTTAATTTTCTGTTCAACATATTTAGAAAATAGGGATATATAAATTAAAATAATGCTGTAACAGTATTTTTACCCATCAATTTGACCAAAATTTTTATTTATTTATTTATTTTTCTTTTTTTTAATTATTAATTTACTTTTGTTACAGATGATTCTCCTTTTTTCCCCCATTGACACCCCCCTCCCCCTCCCTCCCTGCCCCGTCCCCATTTTTGTTGTCCATGTCCATTGGTTATGAGTACATGCGTACAAGTTCTGTGTTCATCGCTCCCCTCCCCCACCCCCTCTTCTGGCAGATGTCAGTCTGTACCCCACTTCCACGTCCCCGGGACTACCCTGCTCCTCACACTGTTATGTTCATTATATTCCAGAAATAAGTGAGATCATATGATGTTTGTCTTTCTCTACTTGGCTTGTTTCACTTAGGATAATAGTTTCCAGGTCCTCCCATGTCGACACAAAGGATAAGAGATCATTCTTTATTAAAGCTGCATAGTACTCCATTGTGTATATGTACCATAGCTTTTTTTATCCATTCATCTACTGATGGACACTTGGGCTGTTTCCAGATCTTAGCTATTGTAAATAGCGCTGCTATGAACATGGGGGTACATGTATTCTTTCTGATTGGTGTTTCAGGCTTCTTAGGGTATATTCCTAGGAGTGGGATCACTGGGTCAAATGGCAATTCAATTTTTAATTTTTTGAGGTAACACCATAGTGTTTTCCATAGTGGCTGCACCAGTCTGCACTCACACCAGCAGTGTACTAGAGTCCCCTTTTCTCCACACCCCTGCCAACACTTGTTGCTTGATGCTTTGTTGATGGCGGCTATTCTGACAGGTGTGAGGTGATACCTCATTGTTTTAATTTGCATCTCTCTGATGATTAGTGAAGTTGAGCATTTCTTCATATGTCTCTTGGCCGTTTGTATGTCCTGTTTGGAGAGGTGTCTATTTAGTTCCTCTGCCCATTTATTAATTGGGTTCTTTGTCTTCCTTTTGTTGAGATGTATGAGCACTCTATATATTTTGGAAATTAGTCCCTTATCTGATATATCATAGGCAATTATGCTCTCCCATACAGTGAGTTGCCTTTCCACTTTGATGGTTGTTTCTTTTGCTGTGCAGAAGCTTTTGAGTTTGATGTAGTCCCATGTGTTCATTTTTTCCTTTGTTTCTGTTGCCTTAGGTGATATATCAGTGAAAATTTTGCTGCGTATGATGTCTGAAATTTTGTTGCCTACATTTTCTTCTAGGATTTTTATGGATTCATGAGTCACATTTAAGTCTTTTATCCATTTTGAGTTTATTCTTGTGTATGGTGTAAGTTGATGATCTAGTTTCATTTTTTTGCGTGTAGCTGTCCAATTTTCCCAACACCATTTATTGAAGAGGCTGTCTTTACTCCATTGTATGCTCTTACCACCTTTGTCAAATATTAATTGAGCATAATGTCTTGGGTCAATTTCCGGATTCTCTGTTCTGTTCCACTGGTCTATGTGCCTGTTCTTGTGCCAGTACCAGGCTGGTTTGATTACAGTAGCTTTGTAGTATAACCTGATGTCCGGTATTGTGATCCCTACTACTTTGTCCTTCTTTTTCAAGATTGCTGTAGCTATTCGGGGTCTTTTTTGGTTCCATATGAACTTCTGAAGTATTTGTTCTAGTTCTGTGAAATATGTCATTGGTATTTTGGTGGGGATTGCATTAAATCTGTAGATTGCTTTGGGTAGTATGGACATTTTAATGATGTTAATTCTTCCAATCCATGAACAAGGTATGTGCTTCCACTTTTTTATATCTTCCTCTATTTCTTTTTTCAATGTCTTGTAGTTTTCTGCAAATAGGTCCTTTACTTCTTTGGTTAAGTTTATTCCTAGGTATCTTAATTTCTTTGCCGCGATGGTAAATGGGATTGTTTTTTTAGTTTCTCTTTCTGTGAGTTCATCATTAGTGTATAAGAATGCCGTCGATTTCTTGATGTTAATTTTGTACCTGCTACTTTGCCAAATTCATTTATTAAGTCCAGTAGATTTTTGATGGAGTCTTTAGGGTTTTCTACGTATAATATCATGTCATCTGCGAATAATGACAGTTTCACTTCCTCCTTTCCAATTTGGATCCCTTTTATTTTTTCTTCACGTCTGATTGCTGTGGCTAAGACTTCCAGTACTATGTTAAATAAGAGTGGTGAAAGTGGGCATCCTTGTCTTGTTCCTGTTCTTAAGGGAAATGCTTTTAGTTTTTGTCCATTGAGTATGATGTTGGCTGTAGGTCTTTCATATATGGCCTTTATAATGTTGAGATATGATCCCTCTATTCCCAAATTGCTGAGCATTTTTATCAGAAATGGGTGCTGGATTTTGTCAAATGCTTTTTCAGCATCTATTGATATGATCATATGGTTTTTATCTTTCATTTTGTTTATGTGATGTATCACATTTATTGATTTGCGAATATTGTACCAGCCTTGCATCCCTGGGATGAATCCCACTTGGTCATGGTGAATAATTTTCTTGATGTATTGCTGGATCCGATTTGCTAGTATTTTGTTCAGGATTTTGGCATCTATGTTCATCAGGGATATTGGCCTGTAGTTTTCTTTCTTTGTAGTGTCTTTTTCTGGTTTTGGGATGAGAATTATGCTGGCCTCATAAGACGAGTTTGGAAGTCTTCCTTCTTCTTGAATTTTTTGGAATAGTTTGAGGAGAATGGGTGTTAGTTCTTCTTTGAATGTTCGGTAAAACTCCCCCGTGAAGCCGTCAGGGCCTGGGCTTTTGTTTGCTAGGAGAGTCTTGATTACATCTTCAATTTCCTTCATTGTTATTGGCCTGTTCAAGTTTTCTATCTCTTTCTGATTCAGTTTTGGGAGACTGTGTGTTTCTAGAAATGTGTCCATTTCGCTTAGATTGTCAAATTTGTTGCCATACAAATGTTCATAGTATTTGTTAATGATCCTTTGTATTTCTGTGGTGTCAGTTGTTACTTCTCCTCTTTCATTTCTGATTTTCTGTATTTGGGTTCTCTCTCTTTGTTTCTTGGTGAGTCTAGCTAAGGGTCCATCAATCTTGTTTATCTTTTCAAAAAACCAGCTCTTTGTTTTATTGATCCTTTGAATTGTTTTTTTGGTCTCCATGTCATTTATTTCTGCTCTGGTCTTTACTATTTCCTTCCTTCTACTTGCTCTAGGGTTTTCTTCTTGTTTGCTTTCCAGTTCTTTAAGTTGTGAGGTTAGGTAGTCAATTAGAAATTTTTCTTCTTTCTTAAGGTGGGCCTGTAGTGCTATGAACTTCCCTCTCAGAACTGCTTTCGCAGTATCCCATAGGTTTTGCGTTGTTGTGTGTTCATTTTCATTGGTTTCCAGAAATTTTTAAAATTCTTCCTTGATCTCCATGGTAACCCATTCATTGTTCAGTAACATGCTATTTAGCCTCCATGTGTTCATATGTTTTTGCATGTTCTTGTTGCAATTGATTTCTAGTTTCATGCCATTGTGCTCTGAGAAGATGCTTGATGTGATTTCAATTTTCTTGAACTTGTAGAGACTTAGTTTGTGCCCTAACCTATGGTCTATCTTTGAGAATGTCCCATGTGCACTTGAGAAGAATGTGAATTCTGCAGTTTTGGGTTGTAATTCTCTGTATATATCTATTAAATCCATTTGATCTAGTGCTTCATTTAGAGTCTCTGTTTCCTTGTTGATTTTTTGTCTAGATGATCTATCCAGTGATGTCAGTGGGGTGTTGAAGTCTCCTGCTATGATTGTATTGTGGTCGATTTCTCCTTTGAAGTCTTCCGGAAGATTTTTAATATATTTTGGTGCTCCTATATTGGGTGCATATATGTTTACCAAGGTTATATCTTCCTGTTGGATAGACCCTTTCAATATTATGTAGTAGCCTTCTTTGTCTCTAGTTATGGTCTTCAATTTGAAATCTAATTTATCAGATATGAGTATTGCTACCCCAGCTTTTTTTTCCTTTCCGTTTGCTTGGAAGATTTTTTTCCATCCCTTTACTTTCAACCTATGTGAGTCTTTTGTTGTGAGGTGGGTCTCTTGTAAGCAACATATGTGTGAATCATGCTTTCTTATCCAGTCAGCTACTCTGTGTCTTTTTATCGGAGCATTCAGTCTATTTACATTTAAGGTGATTATTGATATGTACTTATTTATTGCCATTTTTGTACAGTGTGGTTCTAATTATCTTTCTATTTCTTCTAATAATTATAGCAGTCCTTTTAACATGTCTTGCAGTGCTGGTTTGTTGCTAATATATTCCCTTAGCCTTTTTTTGTCTGGGAAGCTCTTTATTTGACCTTCTATTTTGAATGATAGCCTTGCTGGATAGAGTAGTCTTGGATTCAGATCCTTGTTTTTCATGACCTTGATTACTTCATGCCATTCCCTTCTGGCCTGTAGTGTTTCTGTTGAGAAGTCAGATGATAGCCTAATGGGGTTTCCTTTGTAGGTAACCTGTTGCTTATCTCTTGCTGCCTTTAGGATTCTGTCTTTGTCTTTGATTTTTGGCATTTTAATTATTATGTGTCTTGGTGTGGGCCTGTTTGGGTTCTTCTTACTTGGGGCTCTCTGTGCTTCTTGAACTTGAATGCTTTCTTCCTTCACCAGGTTAGGAAAGTTTTCTGTCACTATTTCTTCAAATATATTCTCTAACCCTTGCTCATTTTCTTCTTCTTCGGGGACTCCAATAATGCGAATGTTATTACGTTTCCAGTTGTCCCACAGTTCTCTTAAGCTATCTTCCTGTTTTTTCCTTTTGGTTTTCTGATTGATTGATTTTTTTCTACTCTGTCTTCTAATTCACTGATCCGGTCCTCTGCTTCCTCTACTCTGCTGGTCAATCCTTCCAATGTGTTCTTTATTTCTGCTATGTCATTCTTCATTTCCACTTGGTTGGTTTTCAGTGTTTCTATATCTTTACTCATGGTGTTGATGTCCTTACTCATGCTGTTTAGTTTCCTCAATATCATGGCTCGGAAGTCAACCTCTGATAATTTGCTTAGCTGCATTTCATTGATCTCATCTTCGGTGGAGTTCTCTTGTTCTTTCATTTGGGATCTGTTTCTTTGTTTCACCATTTTTGCTATCACAGTGGGTTTTGGAGCCTGCCAAATTTTCCCTGTGGGTGTTGGTGTTCTGCTATTTGTGGCTCCCTCTGCTGTGTTTGGATGAGCGTGGAGGGCCCTCCTTCAACACCACTATCAAGTCTCACTTTCCTGGGTAGATATGCAAGCTCAGGAAAGGTTTAGTTATGCTCTAGCTTTTTGCCTGGAGGCTATTAGCCTCAGTTACTTGAAAAGCCTTAGGATCTCAGTTGAATGAGAACCTCCCTCAGATGTTTACAGTGTAAGAGGATTTCTGAGGGTGGGGCCAATGCTGGTTGTTAATGAGCCTCAATTTGCATTTCGTTACCTCTTTACCTCACCTGGGAATCTCCGAGGGAAGGGCTTCCACAGCTCTGGGAAGGAGCAAACTTGGCTGCAGGTCTGTGCAATCGGGAAGGAGGGGCTGGCCACCACCGTCCTTTGTGGCCACAGCTCAGCACAAACTCTGAGCACCCTCCAAATCCCAGGTGTCCCCTCAGAGTTCCAGTCCAGTCCGCCCTCCCTCTGTCGGAGCCCCAGGTGAGTGGCTGTGGCTATTTAGCGCTCTGTCCCGGCTCTCTGCGCTGTGGAGCAGCTGGGGCTCTTAACCCTGAGGGCGGGTGCCGCCGCCGCTCCCAGCCGGGGCCGCCGCTCACAGCCGAGGTTGCTGCTGCTGTCCGTGGGCTCCCAGCCTGCCACCCTCATGCGTCTCCGCAGATCCTACCAGGCTCATTCAGTGTCCCTGGTTGTATGGTCCTCTCCCGCTGCTTTTCTGTTGCTTTTTCCCGATGATTTGTCTTTATTTTAGTTGTAATTCCCGTTTGATCCTGGGAGATTGTCTGTGTAGCTTCCATTCACTCCACCGCCATTTTCCCATCTGACCAAAATTTTTAAAGTTAACAAAATAAATGTGCAAATGTAGGTTATTTATATATAATAATTGGTGAGAACACAAATTGGTACGATATTTTTGGAATGGAAGTTTTAACAGTATTTATAAAAATGTGAAATCATTACATTTTCTACTATAACAATTTTCACTCTGCTCTTGAAGAAAACATGCACATTTTCCAAAGAATTCATGTTCAAAGATGCTTATTGATCATAGCATAAAGTGGGAAGCAACTATGTCTATTAGTGGAAGAATGGTTAAATTATGGCACACATGCACTGAGATTCTAGGTAGTAGTAACAGAAGTGAAGTAGATCTATTTGTCCTGTTATGGAAAGATCATTCATTTTATTTTATTAGTTGATCATTTAATTTATTAATTGACCAAGGCAAGTGGGAGAAGAATATATACATCACTACCCATGTATCACAATAGAGGTTTATTCAATAACATTTATGTATGAAAAAGCCTAGAATCAGCTTTAACACACCAGTTTGTTAATTGTGGTTGTCTCTGAAAAGGGGTTGAATTTTGGAGGCACATTGTAAAGGGTGGAATTGTGATTTATCTGTATTATTGACCTTTTTTGCAACAGGACTCTTTGTACTACTGCTTTTGTAATTAAAATATTTCAGTAAGTCTAACATCAGAAATAGTAGCTGTGTCTCAATAAGATCGAGTTTCTCCTACCTGATGAAACAGACAAAATCTGAAATCTGAATGACTAAGGACAACAAACATTTATGCATTCTGCACATAAAAGTAGATGGGGGTTGGCAAGGGCTCTCTGCTATCAGGTGAACCAGAGATCCAGACTGCTTCCATCTTGTAGTTCCACAATCTCAACACAGGTTCTGCATGTTTGCTGCTAAATAAAAGATAAAGCATGGAAGTGTCAAACTGATTCTCAGATGTCTTAGCCTGGAACTGAGAAACATTGCTTTGCTTGCATTTCACTAGCAAAGGCTAGGATCTTTTCTAGCTATGAGTGCATTTGGTAATGTAGTATTTCCAGGAAACTAGGAAGTCAAGGAGGCAAGATATGGATGAACACTGCTGTCTCCCCACTAAACTGTTAAATAGTATGTGCTTAATAAAGAGCAACTATTATATAATTGTTATGACATCAACCTTCCTTATTTCTTGGAGAAGTTTCTGCAAAGTGTAAATTGGTTTTGCAATTTGTCAACTTTCTCAAGGACCTATGATGTGATAGGTGCTTTCAAGTACAGGATTACATCTAATTTTCAAAAGGACCCTAAAAATCTCTGTAGGAAATGTTCACCCTTCACTCAATAACCTCTTTCTCCACTGCCCTTTGCAATAACTTCTTTAAAATTTTTTTCTTTATTGATATTAGAGAGAGAAGAAGGGAGAGGGAGAGTTAGAAACATTGATGAGAGAGAACACCGATTGGCTGCCTCCTGCATGCCCCCCACTGGGGATCAGGGCCCCAACCTGGGCATGTGCCCTGACGGGGAATCGAGCTGGCGACCTCTTAGTGCATGGGTTGATGCTCAACCACTGAGCCACACCAGTCGGGCTGCAATAACTTCTATAATCTCAATAGTCAGAGAATTTTCTTCTTCCTTGTGGTGTGTGGTTAGTGTATTAACTTGAGAGTCCCTGCTGTACATCACCTGACTGAACATGCGTGAACACATGTACAGGTGTCATTAGACACACTGAAAACCACTGGAGAAAGTAAAGACAAGAGCAAGGGAAGGCTGATGATTTTTTTTTTCTTTTTAAATTAAAGCTATCATGTCTCCCAACAAACCTGCTAGAAGGACTCCAGGGTTTTTAGAAAATCATGTTCTCTAGATATTTGTTTATATCACAATTTTCATAGTCTTTCCTCAGCTACCATTTATGGACAAGGCTTTGATTTTAATCATTTAGGTATTCTCACTTATAGGTTCATATATTCAGTTTCAAATAAGACACTCTATTAAAATCCTAATGCAAATATTAGGGTGGTTTCAGAAAATCCTTTTCTAACCTCAGAGTTATATCCCCCAAACCAGTAGATTCTATGCCAAATCATGTTCTATTAACCAGCCCATTTGGAAAACACCTTGAGTGTGGTGAATTTGCTGACAGAGGATGACCACTTGTCTAAAATTCACTGTCCAAGATAAACTTTACATAGAAGGGGCTGTTGCTATCAGAAGGATTCCATGGTTAGGGCCAGCCAGGAGATGGCTGCAGGGAATTGGAATACTGTCAGGGGGAGGGCAGGTGATTCTAGACTATTTGCTCCAGTGGGAGTAGGGATTGGTGTCTAGAGTTGGATGCAGTGAAGAGCTGGTTAGTAGGTCAGGTTCCAAAATTGGAGAGGAGGGTACACTGGATAACAGCCAGGGGAAGGATGCTGTGATGCCGGAAAGAGCTGGAGCTGGACAAAAATTCTGGCCCCTTGAATGCTGACACTAAGGGAAGCAAACCCCTAGGTAAACAAAGCCCATAGACAATTCCTAAATTGGATTTCTCATTTTCATCTCCCTTCTTTAGGTCTGCTTTTAGTACTTTGGCTGCAGGATCATTCTTTTTTATTACCTGAGAGACATTTTGGAGTAGTGATGTTAGTATAGGCAGCTAGTTAGGTATTAACAAAAGAGAAGGCAGAAAACTGGCTGAGCCTGATTAAGTTGGGAAACTACAATTTCAAAGAAATTCCAAGAAATAGCCAGAATCGCTCCACCAAATAACAGATTAATGTCTGAGTGAGCAGGAAAAAACAGCTTTCCAGTCACCCCAGGGAACAACTGGTCAGTTCCTCCAGATTAACAGAGAAGGGAGAAAAGGTAAAGGGGCAAATTCCTTTTGGCAGTAGAAGCCAAAATGGTGACCATAAAGGGGAGGAGACAAACCTGGGAAAATCTGGGGAAAAGATGGGCTAGGATAAGGATGCAAGCCTGAGAAAAGCCAGGACAGAGATTGGATAGTTTGAAAGAAAGTTTACCCCTTCCCAAACCCAAGGAAATATGGGGAAACTTAACAAAGGACCCAATCTCTCTTTAGCAGCCTCGGGGACCAGAGCGCAATGCTGATCATGGCCTGGGTGCCTTCAAGACTTGATGACAGACATGCAGGTAGGGAATGAGGCACATGGAAGTTAAGTAACTTGCCCAAGGTCAGCCTTGGGAGCCAGAGTAATGCAGGTCTGGGCCCTGTTGACTCTTCTGGGCCTCATGGGCCCAAGTGCAAGCCTGTTACCCTGGAAGCTGGACTTTTCCTGCAGCGAAAGGGAGCTAAACCACCTCGCTGTGGATGAGACATTGGGCTTGCTGTACCTGGGGGCAGTGAATGCGATCTGCCAGCTGAGTGCTAGGAAAGTGCCTCCTGGAGTGTGGCAGACTTTTCAGGGGTGCTGTAATAAATCTTGCCAATATCGCTCAATCCTCCTAAGTGTGTCCCTAAGATTCCTTTCCTGTGACACCATGGAAGAACCTATTTCCAGACTGGTCGTCCTCTAGTAACAGTGAGAAGAAAATGAGTTAAGAGACAAAAGGTCTGGCTCAGGCTGGGATGAGTGGCACCAATGTGAGCTCCAGACAATTTCTGATTAGGGGTCTAGTCCCAACTCTGCCACATAATAGCCATGTGTACTTGGGCATATTTCCTAGCTCTGTGAGCCTTAGTTTTTTCATCTGTAAACTGGGATTGATAAACCCTGACTTATAGGAATATGGGAATGTATGTGTTGAATGTTAAGCAACTAATACACTTCCTGGAATGCATTGGGTCTTTAATGATTGGCAGTGATGATACTATTATTTTGACCCCAGATAGGTAGGGACCACTCTCTTATCTGGGATTTACTTATCTAGGAGATATCAGACAATATGAAGTGTTCTAGGGCACGGTACACAAAATCAGTTAAAAATGCTAATTAGCAAGAAAACCTCAGTAAATTTTTCCATCTTAGAGGATATATTATTTAATTTGAACTTGGGGGAATGTTCTTCAGCTGGGTGTAACTAAGATCTCCTAGACTCTGTGTAATGTCGAACTTCTTCCATCCCTCCCAGCTGCCCTTCTACCCAAACCACCCCTATTTTTATTCATTTTACCCACCAAAAATCTAGATCTCACAGAGTTTGACCACTTATACCCAAGATAACATCACAAAAACATCCTTTGAATGGAGTAGATTCTGGCTCTCTAAGAACAAGACAAATAGTGTCATACCAGTAGCTGCTGGCACCTTAAAGGAATATTACCCCTATTTCTCAGAAAGTCCTTAGAGACAATGTGCAGAAAACAACTAGTTTGTGCAGTATGTTCAACTGCACTGTGATGAGATCATAGAAGAACTCCATTCCTGCCGTAGGTGCAGATTTTTCTGGTTTACCCATGATCCCAAAGTAATGCTAAGAGTTTTTTGCATTCCAGTTTATTGACTTTCAACTCTGAGATACACTAGAAGGTCTGACCCCTGCTCATCTACCCTACCACTCAGCTTAACTTAAAATTACCTCCCACTGAAAGTCTTGTAGTTTCCCAAGGCCCCAGTATGCCTTGTCTCAGGGCATTCACAATTGACTATCATCATATGAATCTCCCATCTTCTAACTAATTTTTATTGGTCCTTTAGGTCTTAGAATACCCATCATTATCATTATATAATTGCTGCTTCTAGATACTAAAATACTGGAGATTGGGGCTGGGTCTTATTGATCCTAATGTCCCCAGTTTTAGTGTGGTGTGTTCCAAAGAACAGCTGCCCAATTGATGTTTGGAGAATGTACAACTGATGTTCCTTCTACACTTTTTATTTTTATTTTTTTGGTTTCACAAACATTTATTTATTCAATTAACCTTTTAAACAACTACTAAATTTTAATCCCTCAGTGTAAACAGCTCCTTGTACTCTTGAATTAACTGAGCAAATACAGACGTATATATCTTTTAATTTTATAGAACAGACTAACAGGGACAAGAGAAGCCAAGAATTGACTAAATTTTACTTTTTTGTCTCTACTTATTGATGGCAACTATTTTACTACTGAGTTCTTATAAATTTCCAAGGAAAGCCCTCTTTCAATTCTATGTTATCTTGTTCTAGATCACTAAAAATGATAAATGGTTTCCAATTTCTATTACAAAATAACAAATCTCTTACTCTTAAATCTGATAAAACAGATTTAAGATAATAATAAGTCTGTGAACAATGTTATTCTAACTTAGATTATTAAGCTAATTAAACCTCCGATTAAAAGAAATAACATTTGAAAAATACAAAAAAAAAAAAATCTCCAGGTCACCCATATGGAATAGGAATACACTGATGTTATATACTGTTTCCCTCCAATCTCATGCCACCGTTCCACTATTTCAAATGTTGACTTCCCTCTTCAAAATCAAAGTGATGAATCTGCCTCAGTCATCATTTACTGAGGGTAGGAGAAGCTGGAACTTGCTCTGGCCTTAGTAGCGGTGCCAGCTCTGGCTACAACTCAGGCTTGGGCTCTCTCTTCATTTCTCAAAGCCACCTCATACTGGGATGGGAAGCACCTGGGGTTGGTCCCATGAATCTTGGCCAAAAACTCCAGCAATTTTATCTTGGCTGGTTTCAGCGTGGGCTCTTGGGCCCCACAGGGATTCATAGCATGAAGGATCACTGTTGAGTGTCTGCCAGTACTCCAGGTACTTTTCCTTCACCAGATCTCTTGTGATGAGCCTCCTGGCTTCCCCAAAGATGAAGTACTTCATCCCAGAATATAAATCAATTGTATTCAGTACTTCCCAGATCTCCTCCTCAGTGGTGCGATTGCCCTTCATGAAGATTATACCCAGGACAATTATCAGGAGGCCAGTCTTGGTCATGCCCACTTCACCACTCAGCCTTCCATCATAGGTGAGGTCCAGTTTGTTAACAAGGGCATAGCTGTGGCTGGTGGGGTCCACTTTCTTCACATCAATGCCAAAGACCAGTTTCATGCATTCGGAGGTTCTCCTGGAGATCTCAGGGAAGTTATCCCTGTACTCTTTGATAACAACATCAGTCATGTCTTCCTTTGTGATGGGCTCATTCATTTGATACTTGTGCAGCAGGAAACTGACTAATAATTCCACCTTTTAATCTAGAGGGCCTAAGAGCAAATTGTAAGCGTCTGGCAGGGATTGTGAAGTGCTTGAGTTTTTCATCTCTTCTTGGCTGCTGGAGACCTCATCTGATTTCCTCGGTAAGGTGGCTGTGATGACAGAAAAAGAATAGGCACTCTGAGAACCCTGGGGAGTATTGGGTGCCCCAAGAATAGAAACTTCCTCTACAGTGCAGGGGATCAGAGAAGAGGAGGAAGAGGAAGACTCATTCTCAGCCTCTAGAACCTGTGTACCCTCCAGGCCCTGGGTCTCACTGTGGGCCTAAAAGCATTGCTCATGTGGGAAGCATGGACTCACCTTATCACTAGGTATAATGACTTGTGTGGGTGGCAGCAGACAGGAGTGTCAGCAGGAGGATGGGAAGAAAGGACCCACAACCTAAGGAAGAGAATGAAGATATTACTGATCTCAGTTTGGTAAACTTAACCATAACAGCTCTGATGGAGGCTGCCTCCACAGGTCTTCTCCTGAGGGCAGTGCTTAGGGGCTCACACGTTTTTTTGTCCTGTACAACCTGTTCCATAATAACATGAAGGAGAAGGTGAAAAGGCTCCAGGCACAGCCAGCCGTCTCAGACTGAAAATTCTCGGGGTTGACAGTAGGGCAGGTGAGATTGAGGTCTGTGGGGTCCCTTCTATTACAAGTTGTGTCATCACATAAGCCTTCACTAATGGTCTTAACCTTGACTCCTTGCATTGATTGGAACATTTCCCTATTCTGAACTAGGGCTAGCCCACCTCAGACTGATGATCACTTCTCTGAGACCCCTGAGTAAGAAGTCAGAGAGTGGCTGAATTAACAGATTTACCCAGAGCTGTCCCAGTCTCACAGCAGAGGTACAGCCCCTTTTGTCCTGGGCTGAGTATTCCCCTCAGTTCTCACTCAGGGCCCTAACGTTGACCCCTGGAAGACCCTAGGTCACTTCTCCTCTGTCAACCTGAGGCTAGGCCCCCTCAGGTCAGGCCTCACCTCCCTGCATCACTCGGAGTGAAAGTCAGGCTGCACTTTAGTCTGAAAGCTATTCTGGAGCTTCCTAGGGCTGTTCTTAGATCAGTGGTTCCATAGTTTCTCAATTAAATCCTCACTTGGACACCTACAGGGCCTGGGAATCTTCCCTCTGCTGACTTGAGGCCACACCCTCAGACCAGGCCTCTACAACCTTGAGGTCTGAGATTCCCGAGGAGGAACTCAGGGCACTACTTTGTCTACCTCTGCAAGGCCTTCCAAGGTTGACAGCAGGGGTGTGACTCTTTCTCTTTTCTGGGGTGGATAGTTGCCTTAATCCTTAATCAGAATCTCCACCTGGACCCTTTGCAGGCCTAGGACTCCTCCCACTGTTTAACTGGGACCCGTCCTTATAGCAAGGTACTCATTTCCCTGAGACCCTCCCCCCACCCAGGAGGACATGAAGGGGCATCTCAATCTGACAGTTATTCTAGACCTCCCAGGGCTGACAGCAGGGTGGGGCTTTGTGGGGCCCCTTCTTTTTGAGGTGGGCTGTCCCCTTAGTACCTATTCAGAATCCTTACCAGGACTCCTGGCAGGGCCGGAGACTTCTTCCTCTCTTGACTTGTGACTGCAACCCGCAGACCAAAGCCCTCACTGCTCACTTTCCCGAGGAGAAAGAGTCACTTCCAGCCACCCATGCCTGGGGCCTCCCAGAGCTGACAGAAAGGGTGGAGCTCTGTGTGGGACAGCACCCCTACCCTTCTGTTCTCACACAAGGTCCTCCTATAGGAACTAGGAGCCCTCCCTCTGCTTACCTGAGGCCACACAGTTCAGACCAAGGCACTCATCTTCATGAAACCCCCTAGCAGAAAGTCAGAGGCTGCAACATCTGGTCACTCCTGCCCAGAGATTCCCAGGACTCACAGCTGGGCTACAGCTCTTTAGAACCCCTCTCTTCTGGGGTGAGGGGCCACTTTCAGCTCTCATTCAGGGTCCTTGGCTCATCTTTTTGATTAATTACTTCCTTGATTAAGATTCCTTTATTGATTAAGGAAGTAATCTGTGTGCACTTATCAAACTGCAGTTGTCATAGAGATTGAGTCTGAATCCCAGGCTAGATTTTAGTTGAGGAAACTGCAATACAATGCATGTGTCCACAACAACTGCTGGACGGTCAGAGAAAACACACACACCTTCCTATTGGAAGACTCTTCTCCAGCCAGACTTAAATGCTTGAGAATCTTCTGTTCCAAAAGATTTACTTTCTACGTGGTAGAGACTCATGTAGACAGACATATTTCTTAGGGAGTTTTGTCTATATAACTTGAAACAGTGTATCACTTCCTATAATCATGAAGTGAAGAGTTGTAAAAGCCAGCATAGGCCCACTGGGTAGATATATACCCGACTTCTGATTTCTAATCATTTGATAAATAACTGAAATAGTAAAGTAGAAAACAACCTTAAAATTTGTCATTTTATGGATGAGGAGCCTGGAGCACAGGGAGGTGGTGATTTGTCCAAGATTTCATGCTTTGTGCCAGAGGAGGATTCACACTGACATCAACTCACAATAACTGGGGCATCAGAGTGAGGAGTGGAGTGTTTTACGAGTGATTTGTTAGTGATCAGTTAAAATTCTTACTGATCAGTAAGCATTCCAAACATACAGTCATAACAAAATTCTTTTTTGACTCATCTTCAATCCCCTCTCTCATCCTCACTACCATATAGCCTTATTATACATTTATTCTGAATCGACACAAATGTGCTTATGACTGTGACATAAATGTAATAATAAAGTACACCTTGTTTTTCAATTTTCTCCCCTCTTCCATCTAATAATGCACCTGGAAACATGTACTATATCAATCTTCAGAGTGGCCCGAAAGTCTGGAAACTCAGATAACATTATTTTATTAATATTTTATAGATTGTACATATTCTTGATAATATTTTATATATTTGTCTATACTTCCAGACACTCTCTATACAGATTTAGCATTTTTCTTTATTTAAAAATTAAATAAATCACTAAGCCCATAATCAAAATTCTAATACATATTTGTCTGAAAAGATTGTCTTGAGGTGGCAAGAGTGTTGAGATATAGAATTGTTGTTCTAAGTATTGCTTTTGAGAATTAGTTGGACATTCTTTCCCTGGGTCATGAGAAATATGAGAAACAATTGAGTTAAAGGGTTGAATATTTCTGCCCAGCTGGTGTGGCTCAGTGGTTGAGCGTTGACCCATGCACCAAGAGGTTGTCGGTTCCTGGTCAGGGCACATGCCCAGATTGTGGGCCCAATCCCCAGTGGGGGGCATGCAGGAGGCGGCCAATTGATGTTCTCTCTCATTGATGTTTCTATCTCTCTTTCCCTCTCCCTTCCTCTCTCTCTAAAATCAATAAAGAAAAAATTTTTTTTAAATAAAAAGGTTGAATATTTCTATATTATTCCTCTCTGCCTTTTATGGACTTGCCTTTGCATTTCAGTTCTTGATCTGTAAGGTTGGCCCACAAAGCCCTATTGATCACATTGATTAAATGCCAAGTAGCATGTTGTGAAGCTCAGGCAAAGCTTAGTCTCAAGCACAAGATCCAGTGAAGGATTTTTCATTTGCTCTTTGAGAGATTATGCTGTGAAGCAGTTTCATCACCTCGTCCATCTTGCCTTGGAATCATTTCACAGTCTTTAGATTTATTTTGTTTATTACTTGCATTCCTTTTTTGAGACTGGAGTATGAGAGTAAGGCAGATTTGAGTTTGATGTCTTCATTTGGTTCTTTTCGTCAACTCTCATGTACTATATTATTAACATAAAATGTTTTTTGTTCTGTTTTCTACATGTTTGGGGGTTTTTAGAAAGAGATTATTTGTTGAGTATGTAGAATTAATATCACCTTCATTTCATTCAGAATTTGCATCTACATAGTACCTTATTTTATTTTATTTTATTTTTTAATCCTCATCTGAAGATATTTTTCCATTTATTTTTAGACAGAGTGGGAGGGAGAGAGAGAGAGAGGGAGAGAGAGAGAGAGGGAGAGAGAGAGAGAGAGAGAAACATCGATGTGAGAGAGACACATTGATTGGTTGCCTCCCGCACAACCCCAACCAGGGCTGGGGACTGAACCACAACCGAGGTACAAGCCCTTGACCAGAATCGAACCTGAGACTCTTTGGTCCACGGGCCGATGCTCTAACCACTGAGCCAAACCGGCCAGGGCCATCATACCTTATTTTAAAGCAAAGTACTTTAAAATGGGTAAAATTCTAAATTACACTAATGTGGGGTATTTTAATAACACAATAGGACAATTGTCAATGGCCATGATATATGTTAAGTCAAAAAGTTGAGATAAAAACATCTTTCCATAAATGTAACAAGTGGACTTCCAGAAATAGGTGCTTTTTAAGTCTTGTATTTCTTTAATATTTTTATTTTATAAAAGTTTTAGATCTATAGAAAACTTGTGAGGCTACTACAGAGATATGTCATATATATATACTATACACAGTTTCCTCTATCATTTATATCTTCCATTAGTATGGTATATTTGTCACAATTAATGAACCAATATTAATACATTATTATCTATAGTCCATACTCTTTCCAGATTTCCTTAGCTTTTCAGGATTCCATCTGGGATACCATGTTAGATTTAGTCATCATGTCTCCTTAGGCTCCTCACTAGCTGTGATAGTTTCTTATACTTTCCTTGTTTTTGACAACTTTGACAGTTTTGAAGAGTACTTGTTAAGTATTTTTTATAATGTCCCTCAATTGAGATTTTTCTGATGTTTCTTACCATTTTATTTTTTCATCTTTTTAAAGAATCAGCTTTTGGTTTCATTGATTTTCTCTATTGTTTTCCTATTTTCAATTTTGTTGATTTCTGCTCTAATTTTTTATCATTTCAGTTCTCTCCTTGCTTAAAGTTTAATTTGCTCTTCTTTTTTATTTTTTGTTTGTTTCCTAAGTTGGAAATTTACATTATTGATTTTAGATCTTTCTTCTGTTCTTATATGCATTTTCTTTTATAAATTTCTCTATGTATTGCTTTAGTTACAGCCAACAAATTTTGGTAAGTTGTAGTTTTATTTTTATTTAATTCATAATACTTTAAAATTTGTCTTAAGATTTCTTCTTTGACTTGTCGTTTATTTAGAAGTACATTGTTTAATTTCCAAATATTTGGGGATTTTCCAGCTATCTTTCTGTTCTTTATTTCTAGTATAATTTTTGTGATCTAAAAACACATTTTGTATGATTTATATTATTTTAAATTTGTTAGGATGTATTTTATGACTTAGAATATGGTCCATCTTGGTGACTCCCATTTAAACTTGAAAAGAATGTATATTCTGCTGTTGTTGGATGGAGTGTTCTATATCTGACAATTAGAGTAAGCTGATTAATAGTATTGTTCAGGTTATCTATATCCTTAATGATATTCTGCCTGAATGATCCATAAATTACTGACAGAAGCATGTTGAAGTCTCTAAGTATAATAGTAAATTTCTCTATTTGTCCTTTCCTTTCTATCAGTTTTTTCCTCATGAATTTTGATGCTCTGTTGTTAGGTACATACACATTAAGAATTGCTATGTCTTCTTGATGAATTGATTCCTTTATTATTATATAAATTTTATCCCTGATAATTTTTCTTGTTCTGAGGTTTGCTTATCTGACATTAATATACTACTCCAGCTTTCTTTTGATTAATGTTAGCATAGTATCTTTCTCTATCTCTTTATATTTAACTTCTCTAAGTCTTTAAATTGAATTTCTTATGGACAACATATAATTAGTCTAGTTTTTCTATACTCTCTGACAATTTCTGTTTTTAGTTGGCATGTTCAGATCATTCATATGTAAAAGTATTATTTATATAGTTAGAGTACTATCTTCCACCTGTGTAACTGATTTCTATTTGTTAAATTTTCACTTTATTTCTTTTTTCTTCTCATTTTCTGCCTTCTCTGATTTAATTGAGCATTTTATTGATTCATTTTTATATCTTCTCTCAGCGTATTATTTATACTTCTTTTGCAAAAATTTCAGTGCTTGTCCTAGGTTTAAAATATATTTTTAAAACAAGTCTTAGTTAATTTCAGATAACACTGTACTGTTTCACATGTATCCAAGTGTCTTGTAACAGAATATTCTCAATTCCTGCCTCTCTTCCCTTGTGACCTTGCACTTATTTATTTTACTTACCTATACGCTTTAATCACTCAATACATTGTTACTATTAATGCTTTAAAGAAACAGTTATATTTTAGGTCAATTAATAATAAGAAAAAGAAAAGAGTTTATTTTATCTTGATTTATTCCTTCTCAGACTCTTTTATTCTTAATGAAAATAAAAACTTCTGATATATATATATTATATAATATTATATATAATATATATAATATATATAATATTATTTATTATACCTAAAGATCTTACTGGCAGGGCAGGTTTACTAGCAATTATTTTTCTCAGCTTTTTTCTCCCTTAGAAAGCCTTTATTTCTCCTTCACTTTTGAAGGATAATTTCACTGGATGTAGAATTCTGGATTGGAGGAGGTTTTTCCCAACACTTAAATACTTCATGTCACTCTCTTGTTGTCTGGCAAGAAGTTCACACTGTAATTCTTCTCCTTGTTCCTCTATAAAAAAAGGTACTTTCTTTTTCTGACTTCTTCCAGATTTTTTCATTATCTTTGTTTATGTGTAGATTGAATATGATATGTCTAGGTATAGCATTTTAAAAATGTATCTTGGTTAGTGTTCTCTGAGATTCCTGGATCTGTGATGTATCTGTCATTAATTTGAAAAGTTCTTAGCAATTATTACTTCAAATATTTCTTCTGCTCTATTCTCTCTTTCTTCTTCCGGTATTCTAGTTACATATGCGTTATACCTTTTGATATAGTTCCACCATTCTTGGATATTCTGTTCTGCTTTGTTTTTCTTTATTTTTTTTGCATTTCACTTTGGAAAATTTCTATTGACCTATTTTCAAGTTTTTCCTCAGATGTGTTGAGTCTACTAATGAGCCAGTCAAGACACCTTTCATTTCTGTATCTGTTTTTGATTTCTAGAATTTCTTCTTAATTTTTTCTTAGACTTTCTCTCTCTCTGCTTACAATACACATTTGTTCTTGTATGTTATCTACTTTCCCCATCAAAGACATATTACTCATGGTTATATTAAATTCTTTGTCTGATAATTCCAACATCTGTATCACATCTGAGTATGGTTCTGATGTTTCCTTTGTCTCTTCAGACTGTGTTCATTTCTTGCCTTCTGGTATGCTTTGTATGTTGTTGTTGAAAAGTAGCTGTATTGGGTAATAAAATTACTAGGAGAAAGAAACCAATCTCAAAAGGCTACATACTATATGGTTCCAACTATATGACATTCTGAAAAAGGCTAAACTATGGAGGCAGTAAAAAGGTCATTGGTTTACAGGTGTTAGAAGGAGGGAATGATGAATAGATGGAGAACTGAGGTATTTTTAGGGCAGTGAAACTGTTTTCTGTGATACTATAATGGTAGATTCATGTCATTATACATTTGTCCAAGCCCACAGAATGTACACCACCAAGAGTGAACCCTAATGTAAACTATGGACTTTAGGTGATAATGATGTATCAATGTAAGTTCATTGATTGTAACAAATGTCCCAGTCTGGTGGTGGATGTTAATAGCAGCAGAGGCTGTACATATGCGGGGACAGTGGTTATATGGGAATTCTGTACTTTCCCCTCAAATTTTCTGTGAACCTTTAACTACTCTAAAAATAAAGTCTATTATTTTAAAAAAGTGAATGAAGATGTTTAGCCTGGATCAGATGGCACAGACCCATTTCTCACTGTCCCTCCTTGCTAAAAACATCTATAAACCCTGGAAATGGTATAAGAAACAAACAAAGGAGAACTTTGAAAGGTAGTAAGAAGAAAGTAAGCTGGTGTGAGACACCAGGACCCAAGGAACAACACAGCAGCAGAGTGTATTGTGTACCCCCAACCAAAAGAGGAGGGCCTCCCATGTTTTCTGACCCCTGACCTAGCAATAGAAGATCTGGTAGATTCAGTCCTCCCCCAGATCAAATGAGAGTTCTTCAGACAACATTAAGGAAGCCTGACAACATAGGCAAGGGGGACCAATTGGGAGCCTCACCAGAAATAAGCAACCAAGGGAATACTCTCTCTTTCCTCTGAGACTGGGACCACTCCTTTACAAAGAGAAAACTGAAGTGGGCAGGCAGAACCCAGCTGCAGCAGGGGGTACTGTGCTGGAAGCTTCTTTATCCTGGAGAGTCTGAGTCTCTTCCCCACCTAGAAACATCGAGATTGACCAATCAAAGAGGAAAAAGGGACCTTATTACAGCAAGCAGTAGCATATAGCAGGCCTCTTTGTCCCTGGGAGCCTGAAATTCTCCTCTCCACCCAGAAACACTGGGGCCTGTGGAGGTGGGAGGGTGGCAACAGGAGAATAGGATGAAGGGGACTCAGTCACAGCCAGCAACTTGGTCCTGTAAACCTCTTTTTTTAAAAAAATATTTTTTCTTTATTGATTTTTAGAAAGAGAGGAAGGGAGAGGGAGAGAGAAAGAGGAAGGGAGAAGGAGAGAGAAATAGAAACATCGATGAGAGAGAACATCGATTGGCCGCCTCCCGCATGCCCCTCACTGGGGATTGGGCCCACAATCTGGGCATGTGCCCAGACCGGGAATCAAACCAGCGACCACTTGGTGCATGGGTTGATGCTCAACCACTGAGCCACACCATCCGGGCAAAACCTCTTTATCTGCATGAGACTCTTCTTACATAGAAACACCAGGATGGCAGGCATATCAGCAAAACAGACCTCATCACAATAAGCAGCCCAACCTGGGAAGTCTCAATTTCCTTGAGAGTGGGACTCTCCTACCTCAGGGATGGGCAAGTGATCTACCTACAGCAGGCTGTATGCCCCCTGCATTGTCTCCTGCCTCAGGTGCTTGTGAGTAGTATTTTCTTTTTCTTTTTTTTAATCCTTACCAGAGGATATATTTATTGATTTTTAAAGAGAGAGAGGAAGGGAGAGAGAGAGACAGAAACATTGATGTGAGAAAGAAACATCCATTGGTTGCCTGCCACACAACCCCAACCAGGGCTGAGGATTGAACTGCAACTGGGGTATGTGGCCTTGACTGGGAATTGAACATGTGACCCTCTAGTCCGCGAGCTAACGCTCTAGCTGCTGAGCCAAACTGGCCAAGGCATATTTTAAAATTTTATTTTACAGTATGAGAAAATATTTATTAAGTATTTGCCTTTAAATGCTTTCAACAAATGCTAGCCAAGAGGCTGCCCTAGCCCTGAGAGTTCTGAAGTGGGTAAAGCAAAGGCAAGCCTCTGAGCTGATCTCTCAGAGAACCATAAAACAGATCAAAATGCACAAGCACAGTTCTTTGAGAATAACGTCCATATTCCCCCCTCTGGCACTAGCAAGCTGAACCAGGAATACAGGCTGCCATCCCCATAGCCACTGCCTATCTAGGAATGGGGGATGGTAGTCAGGTAAGCAAAAATGCTACAGTGATCTCTTACCAGAATTAGGAATCTCTTTATTCATAATCACTCTCTGATTGTTGTAAGTTTTTAAATTAAATTCTAGAGTTCGAAAAAAGGTTGATTCTGATTGTTTCTCTAAGCTTCATCATTGCTCATGGAGGGAAGCATTTTTGGAGTTCTCTACTCTGGCATCTTCTATGACTTCACTCTGATGACATGTCACATGTTTAACAACAGTTACCAGTTACTGGCAAAATTGCTTGTGATTTAAATTTTGTTATAAACTTTTCTGAATTGTCTAAATTCTCTATAGCAGTGTTTGTCAACCTCGACACTAGTGACATTAATTCCATGTTTTAGGATGCTGTCCTGTGCACTAAAGGAGTTTAGCAGCATCTCTGGCCTCTACGCACTAGAGGTCAGTAGCACCTGCACTTTCACACATTTGTTGGGACAACCAAAAATATCTCCAGGCATTGCCAAATGTCCACTGGGAGACAAATGTTCCTGGTTGAAAACCACTACTCCTTAGTGAATGAGATCCTAATATAAGTAGAAAGCTAGGTCGGTATAAAGATATATAGATATAGATATAGATATAGATATAGATATAGATATAGATATAGATATAGATATAGACATAGACATAGACATAGATATAGATATAAATAAAGATATAGATATAGATATATATAGTATTTGGTCGAGTAATGACCTCAAAAAGATATTCACGGCCTAATCAATGAAACCTGTTCATGTTACATTATATGGTAAATAAATAAATAAATAAATAAATAAATAAATAAATAATAAAATAAAAGAGACTTTGCAGATGAGATCAAGTTACAGATCTTGAGGTGGAAAGATTCTTCTATATTATCCAGGTGAGCCCTAAATACAATCACATATATTCTTATAAGAGAGGAAGAGGAAGATTTTATACAAATACACAGAAGAGAAGTTTATGTAAAGACCAAGGTGGAGATTGGGGTGATATGGCAATGAGCCAAGGAAGTCCTGCAGCCACTAGAACCTGGAAGAGGAAAGGAACAGATTCTCCCCTAGAGCCTGCAGAGGCAGTGCAGGTCTGCCTATACCTGGATTTGGGCCCAGTGATACTGAATTTGTACTTCTTGCCTTCAGGGTTGTGAGAGCATAAATTACTGTTATTTTAATCCATCAAATTTGTGGTAATTTTTTACAGCAGCCAAAGGAAATTTAGATAGATAGATAGACAGACAGACAGGTAGATACATAGATAAATAGATGTAAATACTGATCAATATATACAATAATCATGATTTTTACTTGTGTAATATCACAGCTATTTTCCCATGGCATTAAAAGTTCTTCAGAAACATCATGTGGAAGCTGCATAAGTTTATTCTATGAACATCCAGTGTCCTGTTGGAAAATTAGGTTGTTTCAAACTTTTAAAAATAATTGACTCTACAATAATCACCTTTGAACATATAACTTTGTGGGTATATATGAGTATTCCTTTAGAATGAAAACCTAGAAAAGGAATTGTAGTATCAAATGGATTTCATGTTTATAACTTTAAATAGATATTGTCAAATTTTCATCTGCCAATATGCTATGAAAGATCTCGGCTTCTTACAACAGCTTAAAACTTAAACATTTTAAATTATATTTTTCTCAAAAGTCAAATAGCTACATTTCTTTTCTAAATACAAGTAATGTATATCCATGGAAAACATTCAGAAAATTCAAGTATAAAGAGAAAAAAATCATCCTTCCAGAATTTTCCTTTTCTTTGAGCACATACATACATATATACTGTCTAAAAAGGAACAATGGAAAGGAGAAAGAAGAGGGCATTGGAGACATACCAATGGAGTTAAAGAAAGGGATTTCCTCAGAACAAAATTTGAGTCTTAAAGGTTAGCCAAATCAATAAATGAAAGAAAAAATTTATTTCACTTGCCCTCATTTTTATTCCTGCCCTCATTTAAAGAAATAAATGGAGAAATATAAATATTATTTTCTTATTTACATATAGAAATATATGAGAAGTTTTTATATATAAAATATATTTTATTTAAAAATATAAGAAAATTAATTTTTAAATAAAATTTTCTTTATATATAAATGTTTAAAGATATATTTATATATCAAATCTATATAAAGAAATTTTATATAAAGAAATATAAATAAGGGAAGTATATATAAACTTTCTATATTCAGCCATGGCTGGGTGGCTCATGTACACCAAAAAGCTGCATGTACGATTCCTGGTCAGGGCACAAGTGGGAAGCAACTGATTGATATTTCTCTCTCACATCAATGTCTCTCTCTCTCCCCCTCCTTCTCTCTCTAAAAATCAGTAAACATATCCTCAGATGAGGATAAAAATTTTCTATACTCATATATAGAAATATATATATTTCTTTAAGTGAGGGAAAATATAAATGGAGGTATTTTAGCTATTAGTAAGTCAAGGATCATAACTAAGACCCAGAAAGTTTTTTAAAAAGAGGAAAGGATACATATCAGAGAGTAAACTGAAATGATCCCCAGAGGAATATTAGATTCATGAAACTGATGAAAGTCCACCTCTAGGGTTAATGGAATGTTTATGAGGTTGGGGTTTGTTCCCCTAAATAACTAGCACAACCACACAGGTTGTAGTGGTCAACATGGTCAGTACAGAATCACCAATTTCTCTGTCTCTGTTCCTCTACTGAACAAGTTTTTGCTATTTCAGTGAATGGGAACAGTACCTGAAACACATTCTATTAATTTATTCCCCATTTTAGTCCGTCCTCTAATTCATCATTATTTTTACCATATTACATTCCATTTTTATTCAATTTCTATTCCATTCTTCAAAACTTTGTATTGTATATTCCATTCCAAATTCTATTCCATTTTTTTCTAGCCTCTCAACTATTTTTAAATCTATAGTGCATATTTCATAGTCCATTTATTTCATACCATTGCATTTTCAGTTCAATTCTATATTCCTTCCTATTTAATTTCAATTCCCTTTTTCTTTAAAATTTTATCACTCTATATTCCATTCCATTCCTTCTCACATAACATTACATCTTTTATTCTGTATGCCATTATATATTTATTTCCATTCTCCTTTCCATTCCATTTTCCCATTGTATTTCATTCCATTTCCATCCTATTCAATTTTCCAATCCACATCCTATTGAGGTCCATTTTCTACTCTTCATTGCATCCACTTTCCTCTGCAACCAGTCTCTATTTCATCCCATTCTGCATTACATTTCAAATCCATTTCCATTCCATTTTATTTAACACTCTCAATACCAGTCCATTCTACATTGTGTTGTATTTCCAGCTGCTCATCCATTACATGAAACATTCCATTTCATTTTGCCAAAATTGTTATAACAATGACTTTCAGGAGATCAGCTTGCCAATATTTTATTACAGAATTACAGATATGTCTGGCCTTATACTAAGAGTCTTTACTTCTTGGAATTTTTCCATAACAAGGACAAACTTAAGACATAAACAAATTTTAGCAAGAAGTTTGTGTCTCAGAGTGTTGTGTTAGAGGGTGAAAAATTGGAAACAACATAAATGCTGGTGATATAAGAATGTTTGAAAATGTAGGCTTCCTCTATAAATGGAATATTTTCTAATTATAAAATGGCCTTTTGTAAATTTATGAATTGACATGGAAAGCATGTTTTCTGGATGCAAAACAGGTTACGAAAAATATATATGGAGAAAGAATTCCATTTTTATAAAACAAATCAAAACTACAAAATACTTACGAATGGCCATTCTGCCAACATATAATTAAACATTCCCAGTAGTTACTTATGGGTGTATAAAAATTAAGGTGCAAGTTTTCTTACATTTGCTTTTCTGGTTTGGGTACTGAACATGCAACCATTTTGTAATAATGACTAAAAATAAATGTCTAAATATTAAACTTCAAGTCTGTGCATCACAACATATTTATATGAACAGAAACTAGACATCTGTGGCCAAGAATGAAGACGAGGTCAAATAAATTAGCATAAATTCATAACTAGATTACTTTGTAGCCTATACAAACATTGATGTACACTTAAGTGCAGTACTACTTTCAATTCCAGGCAATCCTTGCCTGTGCCTCAGGGGGCCATGCAGGCAGAAGCAGTTTTCCAGGAAAATGTCTAAACCTAGGTCTGGTGCATGGGAACTACTGGAGGCAGAACTGCTGAACATTTTGAGCAGTGTGGGCCAGCCCTCTAACACTTAAATCCACCCCAATCCAGCATGAGGTGATCCAGATGTCAGGAGGAGTCCCAGGACTGCCCCTTCTGGGGTCATCCATGGACCCAGTGTCCTGGCTAGATTCCAAGAGGGTGGCTTAGGTGGGGGATTATCTCTTTCTGACCAGTATAGCATTTCTTTTAAGTGATTTCTTGAGTTTGAGCCACCAGAATAGTGCTGACATGCTGATTTTGGGTCACTGGAATTGTTTATTTGGAAAGCCCCACCCTCCTACACACACTTTTAGGGGCTATATTTACAGATGAGGAAATTCACATCATTGCCCGGGCGAAAGGGGTGGTGCACACTCTCCCTCCTGTTTGCCACCAGGTGGATTGGGGGTGGACAGCTCTTGGCAGATGAGAAGAGCCATGTGACATCCAACTCACCAATCAGAAGCAAAGATTCTATCAGGTTCCGCCCACCTGCCTTACTCTTCTAGCCCTGGCTTCACTTGAGACATGTTTGCAGCAGTGTTCTTCTGTTTCTGAGAATCTGGCATTATGGCCACCCAGTCTTACTGGTAGGAGGAGAGAAGCAGCAGCAGTTTGCATACATGCAGGGTGAGAGGACCAGAGGGAGGGCCTAAGAAAGAGGTCACCCCTGCCACTATTGATGCAAGCAGGACTGGCAGCCCAGATCCTGCTGCCCAGATTCCTGCAGTCTCGAGCGACCCAGCACCACTGAGCTCCTCAGCAGCATGAAAGCTTCCTCCACCACAGCCTCCATTTCGATCATTGTTGAGGGCCCTCACCTGCCTGCATAAACTGTTTGCAGGTAAAGAGGCATTCTGGCCTCCGATGCAGCTGGAGTTTCCATTCTGACTTTAGATGCATAGTGGCTGAGAAGGGCCAGGATACAGACTGTGCATCTGGGCAGCAATGCCGCCACGGGACAACCCATAAGAAGCATTGGCCAGGTCAGCGCAGGTGCTCAGACCAATGAGGCGGGTGGGGAGTGCCAAAAAGCAGCCCCACCTGGAAGAGCCTGCACAGACACAGAATCCTCCCAGGTGCCATCTGTTTCCTAGAGATTCCAGAGTGTAGGTCTGAGTTTTTGCAGCCATGTTCTCCAACGTTTCAGACAGGCCGCAGATGCTATTCTCAGGCTTCTGCCTGGAGTCCAGCATCCTGGCCAGGCCTTGCTCTCCATGGCCACGGGTCCCAGCCAGACCTTCATTACGGAAGCTGTACCACCCAGGCAGGTCCTGTTTTGGCTGTGGCACAGCAAAGCCAGGCCCTGCTCTTCAGAGCCATAACCCCACACCAGGCCTGATCATCCCAAACTGCGCTGCACAGGTAAGAACTGCACTCTGCAGCCACTCTGTCCACCTGAGTCGGGTGGCCTGAGTCCTGTTTCTCTCCCTAGGTTCACCCTAGGAAGGCTTGTCTTTAGGAGTCCCTCAAACTTTCTTGACCCTGAGAAACTATGCCTTGCCTCTCAGCCTGGTGGTAATGCCATCTGCATTAGTGATGCCTCATCCTGGTCTCCTAGCACATTCTCCTTTCATTTTGCTGGGCAATGTGGTGAACACTTCTTTTCCTTCCTTGTGTCTCTTGGCCTGAGCCAGTCTCCTTCCCCATTGGTTTTCTGTCCAGAGCTTCTCTTCCTCCCACCATGATGATGATTATTACTATTTTTTTAAATCTGACCTCCATCTCCAAGCCTAGCTCTTCTACAGATAGGCAGGCCTTGATACCTGAGCTTGATGCTGTGAGGCCTGCCTCTCCAGGAGAGCAGGACAAAAGAAGGAGCATCCCCCCACCCCATACTTCCTGTGCTGTGACACTCTGTAAGCCACCTCCAAGAGTAAAAGTTGGAATGGACATCCATCCAGTGAAATGAATGGGCTTCCTGCTCATGGTTACCTGTGAAGTTTCCAAGAGTTCTGCTAGCCACTAACCAAAATTATGAGGAATGTTAACGCCTCTCCTCCCTGGGGCTCTACCACTAAGCACTTAATCTGCTGTTGACCCTTGATTCCAGGCCCCCTGCTCCCTCAAAAGCACCTGCCTTTGCTCCTGAGCTAAAATTTCCCTTTTCCAAATTGCCTTCTATAGAATAAATGTTTTATTTTGTTTTAATTTTAAAAAATTTGTATTAATTTTTAGAGAGAAGGGAGAGAGAGAGAAAAAGAAAGAAACATCCATGTAAGAAAGAAACATCTATCGGCTGCCTCCCACACACACCCCGACTGGGATTTGAACCCAAAACTAAGGTATGTGCCTTGACTGGGAATCCAACCTGCCACCTTTTGGTGTACGAGATGATGCTCCAACCAACTGAGCCACACTAGCCAGGGCTAGAAAAAAATGTTTTTAAAAAATAGTATCTCATTTTGGTTTTTCTATAATTATATATAAGAGTGAACACTTTTTGTTGTTTGGGCATTTACATTCCTGTAAAATGACTGTTTATATCTTTTGTCCATTTTTCTCATTGCTTTAAAAATATACACTCTGAATAATACTCCTTTATCTGATTAATGTGGGCAAATACTTCCCCCAGTGTTTTGTCTAGTTCTTGAACCTTTTAATACTCTTTTAATAACTGAAAATTTTAAAAATTATTATGCAGCTGAACTTGACTATCCTTTACAATTTGTGCTTTTAATATCTTCATCAAGAAATCCTTTACTAACCCCAATTTATATAAGATGGTCTTTTGTTCTATGTGCTTTAAGTCCTGCTTTTCACAGAATATAATCCACCTGAAATTTGTTTCTATGTACAATTTAGTGTAGAGAGTCCCATTTTATTCCCTTTTCCCATATGGATCATCTTTTGCACGGTAGCATTGAGAATTTCCTTCTTTTCCCACGATCTACCCCCATAGCATTGAAATAGAATAGGTTTTACTGTATGCATGGATCTAACTTTAGACTCTGCAGTAGGGTCATTTGTCTATATCTGTGCTATACCACTGTTATAAAAAGCCTCTATCTGTTTTAGGACTAGTATCTCACTTTATTCTTTTTCAGGAGTGTTTTCATTCATACTTTTCACTATACTCTTTCATATTCATCTTGTTAATAGGTTGTCAAATTGCATGAAATGTGCTATTGGGGTTTTGTTTGAAATTGCTTTGAATTTATAGGTTATTTTGGGAAATCTGTATTATTGTAATAGTGAATCTTCTTGTCCATGAAAACAGTGTATCTTACCATTTATCTAGGGATTTGTTTCCTATGTTTCATTGACACTTTTATAATTTTCTCAGTAGTTTTTCTCTGATGTTTCTAGGTGCAGTTTTCTTTTAATCTATCTTACTTGAGATCTGTAGGGATTCTTAATCCTGTAGTTTGATATCTTCAGTCAGTTTTGAAAAATTCTATACAATTATCACTTCATAGAATAAGTTTTCTTTTTAACCCTCACCCTAGGATACTTTTTCCATTGATTTTTAGAGAGAGAGGAAGGAAGGAAGGAAGGAAGGAAGGAAGGAAGGAAGGAAGGAAGAAAGGGAGGGAGGGAGGGAGGGAGGGAGGGAGGGAGGGAGGGGGAGAGAGAGAAATATCGATGTGAGACACATGGATTGGTTGCCTCCCGCACATGCCCCAACTGGGGCCAAGGATCAAACCCACAACCCAGGTACATGCCCTTGACTGGGAATTGAACTTGCAACCCTTTGGTCCATGGGCCAACACTCTAACCACTGAGCAACACCAGACAGGGCTAGAATAAATTTTTAATAAATAGAAAATATTGGTCTCATTTTGTAAAATGTAAAATGTTCTTTATTAGCTCGAGAATTGTTCATTTTATGTCATATTTTGAGGATTAAAAAAGTAGCATGCTAGTGGACTCTTTAGAAGGGGTAGAGAGTAATCTTTTATTGCCTTTATTTGAAATGGAGTTTTGACCATAAAATTTCCATTTAGATACTTTACCATCTTACCATAGGTGATTTACAACTTAGATAAGAGAAGTAGAGTAGCCCAAGGTGGCTGGAGTAAGGGAGGGGTGATAGAGGTATTCAGGGTAAGGAAGAGACAGTGCATGATCAGGTGGGGGAGGAGTATAACCCAGATAGGAAAATGGGAGTGCTGGAAGGAAGACTCAGAATCAAGAAGGAGGAAAAAATAGATCTCAGAAGCTGGAGGGGGAAGGTCTTGGTTTTTAGAGGAGGAAAATGTTTATGTGTTAGGAATAGGGGCTTCTGAAATCTGCAAAAGGGAGAAGGAGGGGACTGGGGAACTATTTAAGGTTAATGATTAACATGGGAAAATGGTGAAATATTAAGTAAAAATAAGTTCATGGATAATCCCATTAAAATAGTTGTGACTGAAATTTTGAGCCAATATGTGAGGATGAGTATGTATGTGTGTGTAGATATATTTGTATAAAATTGGATGGGCATACACCATGCTATGATCAGGGTATATACAGTGTCCAGTTGTTTTACCACCTTGACTATGTCATCACTTCTGTGATGAGGCTCAACTTAGCTGTTTTTCAAAAATTTGAGTTGTGGAAACATGGTAGAAGACCACATTCAAGTGAATGAAGTGAAAAAATAAAAATAAAACCAACCATTAAAAAGAACTCCCTGGCCCTGGCCAGTTTGGCTCAGCAGTTAGAGCGTCGGCCCGCGGACCAGAGAGTCCTGGGTTCGGTTCCCGCTAAGGGCACGTACCTCGTTTGCAGTTTGTCCCCGGCCCCAGTTGGGGTCGTGTGGGTGGCGACCAGTTGATGCATCTCTCTTGCATCGATATTTCTTTCTCTCTCTTTCCCCCTCTGTCCCTCCTGCTCTATCTGAAGATAAATGGAAAAAAAAAAAAAAAAAAAAAGAACTCCCTGTCCCTCCTTTGCTATATTTCTCCTCTTTTCTCCTTTGCTTTTCTGCTATGTGGCCAATATTAGCATTAGACCTGATCAAGAAGGGCCCTGGTACTGAGCCCATATTTTGAAGGTCTCTGCTTAGGCCATCCTCATTTGCTTCTCATGCCAGAGCTAAGAGTTCACAGGAACAAGGGAATGAGGCTCCAGGTCCAGACACCCTACTACTTTTGTAGAAAATATATTAGGTAACCTAACTCCCTGAGGATACTTCCAGAGCCATCAAGGCCCTATTCTCAAAGTCCTTTCTAGGGAAGGACAACCTGGGCCTTTGGTATGTTCAATCTTAAGCACAAAAGGTGGTTAAGTAGTGGCTTTGTGGGAGCAAGGGGTAGACACAGCTTGGAGGTGTGAGTTGAGGTGCTCTGAGTTAGGTGTGAAGCACTGAATGGTGTAGGACATAGCTAGCCATAGGAAGAAGGGATCCAGGACATGAGCCAGGGGTCTCCATTGGTACTTTTGCCATAGACACTGACTGCAAAGGATAGTGGTGGACGTGTATGTCATTAACTCTGTAGCCTAGGCCCAGGGAGTTAAAGACACCCAGGGATATATATCTAGGAAGCTACACTTTATCTCTGAAAGTTGCCTGACCACACAACAACCCCTCATATCCCAGAGGCAGAGGAAAGCGATACTTTGGGCCTTAGGTCTAGCTCAGTTCCTTCCTTCAGTGAGCCAACATTGCAGGCAGAATCAGAGATCCAACCACCCTAATATATCCTAATATTTTAATGGGTCCCCTGGACATTGGATCAAATCCAATGTCCTAAATCAGCCTGCCACACCCAAATCAGTATAGCCCCAGTTGGCCATAAGCTCTTCTTATTCTTCCCTTTGACCTTGAGTCCTTCCCATAATCCTTCCTTAAGAAAGTACCAAATGCCATCACATAGCAGACTTCCACACTGCAGAATCCATTGGAAACATATTGGACATCATCTTGACCTTCGGGCAGCATTTGATACAGTTGATCACTCCTTTTTCTTGATACATGTTCTCATGTGAATAGTACTCTAATGAACATGGGAGTGCTAATATCTCTTTGAGATTCTGATTTCAATTCTTTTGGATAAATATCCAAAAGTGAGATTGCTGGATCATATGGTAGTTCTATTTTTATGTTTTAGAGCAAGGGTGGGGAACCTTTTTTCTGCCAAGGGGCGTTTGGATATTTATAACATCATTCACGGGCCATACAAAATTATCAACTTAAAAATTAGCCTGTTATATTTGGTCAAACATTTAATTAACTCACCCCTAATGTGATGGCTGGAACTACTTCTCTTTGGTGAGGTATGTGGTGTTAGCTGGTATTGATGATGTTGCTACTCACAACTGCTTTTCCAGGTTTGCATCAGTCAGTCTGGAGCATAGTGGACTCTTTGCAATGGTGAGTTTTGAAAAGAACTGCAGGATTAAGTTGTTCCAAACACAGATGCATATTTCAATGCATATCTCCTCAAAGTGGGAAATTCATAATTGCTTATGTAACGTTTATAGAACTCAAGCAGTGGGAAGTTGTTGTACTTAGTTTTCAGCTCATCATCGCTTTGCAGCTGAATGATTTCGTGTTGTAGGTTATCAGGCACATCAGTTGGTTCCACATTGAATGGCGTAGCAAAGATGTTCAATTCCATTTGTTTACTTTTCACATCCTTGAATCTTTCATTAAATGCCTCAATTAGTTTCACACATTCAACAGCATATTCAAGTGTCCTAGAAGGCTTTTGTCCTTCCAGAGTAGGGAAATGCACCATGTTATTCCTTTCAAGTTGCACTTTCCATGGCCTTAATTTAGCTTAAGATGATTTTATATTTGAAAGCAGGGAGCTGAGAAGGTGTTTGGGGCCCTGCAGCTTGACGTTCAGCTCTGAGTGGTACTTGGTAATGTCCACCATGAATGCTAAATCACACAGCCACTTGCTATCGTTGAGTTTTCTGACAGGTTTTCCCTTTGTCTCTATGAACTGCTTGACTTCCATCCTGCAGTTTGTAAAACCTCATGAGCATGTTCCCATGACTCAGCCACCATACTTCACAATGATAAATAAGATCACCGTACTCAGAGTCAAGATCATTTAGTAACTCCTTAAACTAATGGCTGTTGAGCCCTCTGCTTTTGACAAAATTTATGCATGACACTATTGTTGACATTACATTGCTGAGCCGCAACAACTGTGCACAGAGACTTTCTTGGCGTATGATGCAGTGGCATATAATTAAATCACTTGCATCAAGACTGAGATGATTCAGTTCTTTCTTGACAAATGCAATTAACCTTTTTTGCGAGCAAACCATGGCTGGAACTCCATCTGTTGTAAGGCCATTTAACTTTTCAAATGTTAGCTAAAGTTATTTCATTGATAATACAAGTCTCTCAAACAAGTCCTCACCTCTTGTAGTGCCATGCATAGCTTCCAGTGACAGCAGTTCCTCTAGCGTGTCAAAGTCTGCAGTTATTCCACAAATGAAACGCCCTGTTGGGCAGTATTTGTTATGTTTGTTGTCTCGTTGCAAGCCAGAAAGAAAAATTGGAAATCTGCAGAATCTTTCAGTGTTTTTTCAATATCTATGCTAAGTCAATAATCCAATCTGAGATGGTTCTTGAGACAAACTAACACTCTGAAACAGTTTTACTTTGTCTGGTGCTAACAACTCTGCAGCAGCCACCATGCACTCTTTCACCAACTCTCCCTCTACATGAGGCCTCAGCTTCTTTGTGATTAGTTTGTTCACTATATAACTCGTCTGAATAACATTGTCTCTGTCACAATGAGGCCTAGTGAAAATGGTTTGTTGTGATTCCAAACTCCGCTGAAGAGCATTGATTTTATCCAGACACATTTGGCCTCCCAATTCATTGAGTTTAGTATGTTTTGAGCTGTAATGATGCTCTAGATTGGCTTTTTTACATTACAGCTAACACATTGCCACAAACTAGGTGAACAGGTTTGCCTTTGACTTCAACAAAAAAATAATCATTTGTCCATTTCTATTGGAAAGATCGACACTCTGCATCAACTTTTCTTTTCTTTGTAATTGCCATTTGTAGGATGTCACACCACTTAAGTTTTAATAACTACCCAGTGTGTGTGTCGCCAGTGACATCGTTATTTTGCTTTGATCGCTGTTCTAATCCTGCATCTTAAATTTGGAACATCATTCATCATATCATCGACTCTTGAGGTCTTTTCTTTGTACTGTAATTTTCTTAATCTTCATCTGAGGTTCAGTTTTTGCAAGGATGTTGATTGTGGACATGTAGATAAAGGTTGGATTAGAGTTATCATCTGTGTTGACAAAGGAGTCAACAACATTGTGGTCAATCATCGGAGGCAAGGTCATCAATGTCACGAGGAATCATCTCATCACATCTCATCTTATCATCACCGGATTGCTATAGTTTCGCCACAGTGTGATAACACTTTCACAATGTGTACACTCCCAGTGTGCCTGGCACTGTCCTCTGAGTCACTGCAATACAGGCAGATGGGCCATGGGCAGCTGACAAGAAGCATATGTGTCTGTCCTGTAATGGATGTTCCTTGCTTATCCCTCAAAATTTATGTTATTATTATGATTCACTTATTATAAATTTATGTTGCTATGAAAAAAACTCCTAGATTTATTGAAATTCGAGTCCAGTCTGTGGTTGCCTTGGCAGGGCCAGATCAAATGATTTCACAGGCCTTATATAGCCCACGGGCCGGACTTTCCCCACCCCTGTTTTAGAGGAAACTACATGCAGTTTCCCATAGAAGCTGCATAACTTTGCATTCATACCAACAGTGTACAAAGGATCCAATTGCTCCCCATCTTTGACAACACTTAGTGTCTTTTTTGAACAATAGCCATCCTAACAGGTGTAAGATAATATCTCAAAATGATTTTGATTTGCATTTTTCTGATGATTAGTGACATTGAGCATCTTTTCATGCATCTGTTGGCTGTTTGTATGTCTTCTTTGGAGAGCTCTCTATTTGAGTCCATACCCCATTTTTAAATCAGGTTATTAGTTTTTTTGCTATTGAGTGTGAGAGTCCCTTATATATTATGTAATTTATACAAATTAACCCCTTATCAGATATATGGTTTGTAAATATTTTCTACCGTTCTGTAGGCTGCCTTTTCACTTTTTATTTCCTTTGTTGTGCAGAAACTTTTTAGTTTGATGTAGTCTTACTTACCTATATTTGCTTTTGTTGTCAGATCCATGGAATCATTATCAAGACCAGTCTCATGAAGCTATTCTGTTTTCTTCAAGGAGTTTTACAGTTTCAAGTCTTCTTACGTTTATGTCTTTAATCCATTTTGAGTTGATTTTCTTTTTATCCTCACCCGAGGACATTTTTGCATTTATCTTCAGATAGAGTGGGAGAGAGAGAGGAAAGAAGAGAGAGAGAAACATCAACATGAGAGAGACACATCAACTGGTTGCCACCCACACGACCCCAACCGGGGCCGGGGACAAACTGCAACCGAAATACGTGCCCTTAGCGGGAACCGAACCCAGGACTCTCTGGTCTGAGGGCCGACACTCTAACCACTGAACCAAACCGGCCAGGGCCATTTTGAGTTGATTTTGTGGTGTGAGATAAGAGTCCAATTTCATTCTAAGGGTTTTCTAGTTTTAATTCTTATATTTGTGTCTTTGATCCATTTAAAGTTAATTTTTTTATATACTGTGAGTTAAGGATTCAACTTCATTCTTTTATATGTGGATATTCAGTTGTCACATTACCATTTGTTAAAAAGACCCTTTCTTTCCCCATTGAATGGTTTTAGTACCCTAGTTGATAATCATTTGACCAAAGATATATGGGTTTATTTATGGACTCTAAATTCTATTCTATTATGTCTATTACTGTATCTTTGCAATAAGTTTTGAAATTGGGTAATATGAGTACTACAAATGTATTGTAGTTTTTCAAGATTGTTTTGATTATATGGTATCCTTCATAATTCCATATACATTTTGGAGCCAGTTTTTAAATTTCTTTTTAAAAAGTTCATTGGGTTTTTTATAGGGATTACATTAAATCTGTAAATTGCTTGAAAGTATTGCCATCTTAATAATATTAAATCATCTAACCTATCAAAATGGTATATCTTTCCATTTATTTGGGACTTTTAAAACTATTTCAGCAATGTTTCTATATTTTTCCCCATTATATTTATGTGCTAGTATCCTCACTATCATGAATTTAAATTCTTTAAATCTATCTGAGTTAGGTTCTGGAATAAATACACACACACACACACACACACACACACACACGTTATATACATATATAAAATCCAGTATACTTAAAGGATCGGAAATTCAGTTTTCTTATTTTGAGGGAATTTTAGGAATATTCAAGTTATGTAATTGTTTATATAAATATGCCAGTCAGAACAGAGTCCCTTTAATTTCAGATTTTATAATCTAATATATTAATATCAATCAAGGTAGAAAATGTTACACACTCACATAATCAGAGGTAAAAACATTTCTGAATTACAAACACATAGGCATGCAGGCACAGAGAAATAGAGCTTATAGTTTCAGTTTTACAATTTTAGCCACAGGTCAAGAGTAAATACAGAAACAGTAACCTCCCTCGTACAGATATCAAATAGCTATTTTCTTTTCAGGGGACATGACATTCTTTATTGATTTGAGCTCAAAAATTGACAAACAAAAAGGCTGACAAACCAGATTCTGTGTTGTGTCTCACCCAAGAGAAACTAGATCTCTACAAACCGTCCATCTATTTAGAGCAGCAGTTTCCAACTGGTGTTCCACAAGAATTTTAAAAACAGGCAATACCTGACTATTTAGTCAGGGGCACCGACCTCTTTTCCCTTAGATTGTCGAATAAAAAAATGACAACATGCAACACAACATTAGCCCTCCCATGTGAATGCCCTGTCTTAAACCATAAATATATAGGTCATATAATAGAGTTGCATTTTATTGGTCATGTTGCATGATAGAGTTGCATCTGATTGGTTAATTCTTGGTACCAGAAATCTTTATATAAAAGTATAGGGCACCTGATATGCTTTACTGTTGTATACTGTGTCCTTGGGCGATGGGTAATTTTCATCACAATCAATCAAAACTATACCTATTTTTTGTCAGATCAGCAAAAAATATATTTTTGGTGTGCACAGAATTCTAGTAGTTTACATGTGCCATGAAATGGAAAAGGTTGAAATCGCTAATTTAGATAGATCTCCAAATGGTTTGACCATAAATACAAATTCTCACCACATGAAAAAGTAATTGCTTTTTAAGGTATATACACAAGATAATTGAAACCATAGGTTAACACAAAAACTTGTATACAAATGTTCATATCAGGATTATTTATAAGAGCCCAAAATGGAAACAACCTAAATGTCTATCAACTGATAAATGAATAAACAAAACATGATATATGCATACAATGGACTATTTTTTCATCCATAAAAATGAAGTGCTGATACTTGCCATAATGTATATGAATCTTGAAAACATGCTAAGTGAAAAAGCCAGGTACAAAATGCCTCTTATTGTATGATTCCATTTATATAAAGTGTCTACAATAGGAAAACCATAGAAACAGAAAATAGGTTGTTTACCAGGTATTAGTGGGGAGGAAGGAATAAGGAGCGACTGCTTAATGGGTATAGGGTTTTTTCTTTTGGGGATATAGAAACTATACTGGAATTTGAAATGGTAATTTCACAACACTGTGAATATATTGAGAATACTGACTTATACACTTAAAAATAACTGGTGAATTTTGTTACATGGACTTTACCTTCATAAAAATTAAAATGAAAACAAACCCCAAAACCAAATTCCCAACCATTGCTAGCAATCGTGGGGAATAACTTATTGACTGTAAATGAACCAAAACCAAAACAGAAACAAAATTAGAAGAAAGGAAAACAAAAATTCTAAAGAGTCAACACTGTGCTATTGGTTCATTGGCGTCACAGTGAGAAGTTAAGAAAAGACATGCCTAGTCTTTAAATATACATGTGGTACACTTCTGTGTCACTGAAATTTACCTAGCTCTGGTAGGTGGATCAATTGGACATATGGGTGTGACTTCCCAAACAGTTAAAGGTAATTATAAAAGAAGTGTAAAATAATGACACTCATACATATATGAATACATGTTAAGACATTTTATTTATTACATAAGGAAATTGGTAGATAATATGACTAGTTCACAAGAGAATCCAAAGGGCCGAAACAGGAACACTGATCAGGAATAGTAAGATGAATGTGTAAATGAAGGCAAAATTGGTTTGATTACTGTGTTTACTGTGTGAGAGTGGGACAATTGAGTTTCTACTGGAGGTTGTGCATGTCTATCTGTGACTTACAACTTACAAAGGAAAGTAAAAAAAACCTCAAAGACAATACAAGGCTAAAATCGTTAACCTGGAGTTTTATCCTATGGACAGGGAAATGCTTTCCATTGAAACATACAAATTTTGCTGAAAATAAAGTCAAATAGAAAGTTAGAGTTTGCTGGAAAAGAAGATGAAGTTACCAAGAAGACCAGGTTCCTATCATGGACATTTCTAGGCCAGTCCTGATCAGGGCCCAGTGGACACCAATGATATCACAAAGTCTAAGTAGGCAGGAACAAGCACTGGTATATAGAGAGGCCCAGGCCAGTGGGACAATCTAGCTGGGCTGATTCAGGAAAATGCAGCAAACATCACATCGAGGAAAAAAAGACACCAGCCTCTTTACAGGTACCTTTATAAGAACTATGCCCTGTCCTGCTCAATAAGAGCTAGGCTGAAATTCTCTGTGAGTCGTGTGCACCACCTCCAGTGAAAAGGTTGCCATGCTCAGCACCTGACCTCATCCACACCTATTTTCCTTTCTGGTATTCTTTAGTACCTGGCAGCCAACATCTTGGAGCTGATGAGCAAGGAGGCCCACAACCACTACAAGATGCACATCACCTCAGAACACATGAAGAGAGCCGTGGACAACCTGTACCTCAGCCACCTCTTTGTGAATAACACCTATGCTCAAGTTGATGGGATTCTCTCATCCAGGAAGATGAGGGACCCAGTGGTGATGCCAGGATCCCAGAGCCTAGTGGCCTCATCAACAGCCACATCTAGTCACCTAAACTGCCCATAGATGAGGGGGCCCTTCTGTTGTCAGCACTTGCTATTAAACTGTTTGAACACATTAGTGTGCTTCTGACTCCCCTGTTTCTGTCATTTTGAGTGGAAGTGTCTGTGAGACATCCAGGAGGAGATATCTCATAGAGAATTGGAGGGTAGAAGATGCGATCAGTGTGGAATGCTGGAATCAGAAATATCAGGGAGAAATTTCTAATAGTGACGGTGTGGGAAGTGGCCTTGGTGGGAGTAGCTGACAGAGGTTTTGGGGGAGAGAAGACTTCCTTACCGGTTCTGAGAAAATCAAGGCCTGTGAGGCCAGAAGTTTGGCAGGGGTGGGGCTGGGGGTTTCCCAGAATGATGGCGGTAACTGGGGTGGGGCTGAAGACCATGACTGAGGTGCCAAGGGCTTTGTTCATGATTGGGACAATCTAAAAGGAGGAGGTGGTGGCAACAGGGGTGACAGGGTGGGTGGCACAGCAGTTGGCATGAACGTAATGGGACTGGGTTTTACAGGAGGAATGAGGAGTGGTGGGGAAACCATAAAGGAACTTACATAAAAGGAATTAGAGTCGGGTTGATTTCATTTATTTGTACCCTGCCTCATTACAAAGAAAGGACTTGAGATAGGGATTGTTAACTAGTGTTGTAATTGCCATTTGGAATGTATTCTTGTCTTCTTTTGTGGACACTGGTACATTAAACAGCAATATATAAAACTTACTATCCGGTCTAAGACATGTAAGTCAAGCAGTTCTTAATGATGACTAAATATTACATTATAAACACAATTATAAATCTCATTCTCAACTGAAACACCTATCTTGTCTATCATATATTGAATAGAGTAACAGAGTTATCAGTGGATGAGTACATGTTTTAAAGTGTACAAGTATATTCTGTATAACTTCTATCCCAACTGATGGAATCACAAGCAAATGTAAGTCTTATAAACACTTTTATGTGCTGTGTTAAGTTTTTTAAAAAGTTGTCACATTAAGTGTTGTAGAAAACTACCCCTCTCCTGTGAGTGTCAACATTTGAGGTTTGTTTTTTCATCCATGTTCATTGCCCTCTGCTGTCTTCCTATAACTAACAGAAGGTTGCACAGGACCTTGAAGACCATATAAGGTTAGAATCAGATAATGTGGAGTTGTGTCCTAAGGATGGGAAAGGTTTCCACTGAAACACATTTATTTCTACAGTGTTAAAGTCAAGCAGAAAGAGACAGTTCCCTCAAAATCAGGGGCCAGTCACTAGAGTGACCAGGTTGCTGTTAGGGACATTTCTAGGCTGAGGCCTGATGAGGGCACAATGGTCCCCCATGACAACCCAAAGTCTAGGATGTCACAAAGGGCTCCCTGACGGTGAGGGGCTAGAGCACAGGGATATAACAGGCAGAGCTGAGCACCGGTGTCTTCAGAGACCCAGCCCAGCTAGAGAGTGAAGAAGGGCTGGTCAGAACCAAACCCAGCCATCATGTCACAAAAACAAAGCTGTGACAGCCCCTCGGAGACTCCAGACGGTCTTTTAACAGCTGAGTTACAGTCCCCTTTGACCTACGTGGATCGCCTTCTACAAAATGATCCACAGAGTCAAGGGCTGAGTGCAGACGACTTGCTCCAGGTCATGCTGGACTCCCTGACCGACTACATCGTGGAGATGGTGGGCATGGAGATCAACAACGCCCTTGCGCAGACCACCCAGCAAGGTGCGGAGGGAGCAGCAAGCAGCGATGGAGAGCCGCGCCGCCGCCTGAGGGAGACAGCCTTCACTCTGTTCGAACAGATGCCTGCATCCAGGAGGGGCTGAAGCCGGTCCCAGAGTCTGCGGAGCCAGCGGAGCAGCCGAGCTAAGAGCTGAGGAAGCCAGGCACTGTTCTCCAGTGACAATAAAGGGTTGACATCCACTGCTGTCCTGACTGCCCGGTTTCTGTCATTTTGAGTGGAAGTGTCTGAGACGTGCAGGAGGACAGATCTCGTGGAGAGTCGGAGGGCAGAAGGAGCGGTCAGTGTGGGATGCTGGAAGCCGGGGTTTAAGGGAGCAGTTTCTAAGGGTGCCCGTGCGGGGAGGGGCGCTGGAGGGCGTGGTGGGCGGTGGTTGTGGGGGAGAGAAACCTTCCTCAGGGCTGCTGAGCAAGTCAAGGCCTGTGAGGCCAGAAGGTTGGCGGGGGTGGGGGGTTCCCCAGAATGATGGTGGTAACTGGGGTGAGGCTGAAGACCATGACTGAGGTGCCAAGGGCTTTGTTCATGATTGGGACAATCTAAAAGGAGGAGGTGGTGGCAACAGGGGTGACGGAGAGGGTGGCACAGCAGTTGGCATGAACGTAATGGGACTGGGTTTTACAGGAGGAATGAGGAGTGGTGGGGAAACCATAAAGGAACTTACATAAAAGGAATTAGAGTCGGGTTGATTTCATTTATTTGTACCCTGCCTCATTACAAAAAAAGGACTTGACACAGGGATTAGTAGCTAGTGCTGTGATGCTCTCTGTAGAATATATCCTTCTGTCCTCTCTTGTGGACACTGGTAAATGACATAGAACCTACTCTCTGGACTAAGACAGGCAATTCAAGCAATTCTTAATGGTTATTATTTATGAATTTAGTTATAAATGTACTCCATTGTAAACACAATTATAAATTTCGTTCGCACACGAAACATCTAATCTGCCTATGGTCATATATTTAATAGAGTTTTCAGTGACTGAATTCATGTTTAGAGAGCTTTAACTGTGCTCTGTGTAAGTTCTGTCCCAAGTGATGGACTGAGAAGTATATAGAATTCTTATAAATACTGTCATGTGCTGTTTTAAGTTAAAAATAGTGGTCGTATCAAGTGTTCTACCAATCTATCCCCTTGCCTGTGACTGTCTACATTTGACATTTTCTCTGGTTTATCATAGGCTCAGGGGCCACCCTCTGCTGCCTCCCAGTGTGTCACAGAGGGCAGGTCAGAGGCTGCCTAGCCGGCTTCAACAATGGGATCAGGGGACCTGGCTTGGCCTGCCCGGGTCACCACTTTCTGGCCATGGGATCCTGGCTGTTCCTCTGTTCCCTCTGAGCAGCAGTTCCCTTGCGTGTAAAATGAGGATAATAAGAGTTCCTCCATGTTCGAGTTTTCCAAAAGATGAAGTCAACGTATGTCAGTAACTGGTGTGTCACTAGTGTGTAACAGTGCCTGGCACAGAGTACACCCTTCTAAATAGCTCCATATGTCTCCCTCCCTGTAGGCCAGGTGCTTAGGTGTGCTCCCCAAAGGGCCACTGAGCACGGTTTTCAGTGATTGCTGGAGGCTTGTGCCATGGGCTGTGAGAACCATGGCCTGCTGAGCTTTGTGGAGAGACAGAAGAGTGCCACACAGAGGGAGAGGCAGAGTCTGGGATCCAGACAGTCCTCACCCTAGGTTTCCTCTCTTCTCCCTTCTGCCTGGTGACTCAGCCTCTCTCTGCCTCCTTCCACTGTCTCTGAAAGCTGCTGGAGCTGGTTTAGCCTTTGCCTCCTTCACAGGAGTGTCCTGAGAATGTGTTGAGGTTGTGCTTAGAGCTCGTTGGAATATATGCTTGTATAAATCCAAGAATTTAGATAAATCCATGGTCACAGACAATAGGGTGTTGAAGGACTGGGGCAGGGCCAGAGCCAGGTGAAGGAGGCAATGGAGAGGGAAAAGGGGGAACATCTGTAATATTCTCAACAATGAAGATAATAAAAAATAAAATAAAGGAAAGGAAAAAAAGAGCTGTCTGATCTTTAAACTGTTGATTTTAGCTTTTGGTTGTGGCTTATTGTAGAACTAAAACATAGTCTCCTGGATATGTCACTGGAAGGCAAACCTGAGGAACTCATTAAAGGCTGGAGACACCATAGTTGATGGTTAAACCATGTCAGGTTAGCAGGTCTGTGTGGTCAGGTGCTCACCTTAGTGTCCGTGAAGTAGTCAACACCAGTGGTCACTGTGACAACTGTAGGGAGCCAAACTCTAGGTTTTTTCAGACTCTCTGTTTGATGCCCCCCGTGGAGTTCGGAGGTTGAGCTCTAATGACTTCGTGTTGGGAAGCCCTCTGCAGAGTTACATGGACTTGGGAGAATCAGACAGAGCTATACTGCCATCCCTTTGAGAAATGGGCTTAGCCATGCTGATGGATTTCACAGAAAACATAGGGTCCACAGCCAGCATAATATCAGTCTAAATTACAGCACCCTGCTAAATCCCTCTTCGACGGGAATACAGGAATCCTACTCTCAGGGGAGGAAGGCAGGAAGAAAGTGAGAATCATTGCCCTTGGGAAGAAATGAGGCACCCAAGTGTAGGGGTTTTGTGAGTTTGGAAAAGGTGGGAGGGGGGATGGTGAGTGCCCTATTGGGAGTGAGAAAACTAATACCAGAGTGAATAGGAACAGGGGCTGGGGAGGGTGTGGTTGCCAAACCAGGTCTATGATCAAAAGCAGTGTCAGGGCAGACAGGGGTCAGACACCATACACAGGTCAACATAGAAGAAATCATTATGTGTGAGAAGAGATGAACTTAAGAGTGGAGCTGAGGGGAACTTGGAGCGTAATGTTGGTTTGGTGTTGGCATGAATTCGAGGCCTGGGAAATAGGCTGGCCTCCCACTGAACAATATTTGGGAACAGAGGCATTTTGAAGACCCAAGCTCTCCTGGTTGCTGTGTCTGACAGATCCTGCAGGATGTGGCTGGAGGGAGACCACCTGACTCTTTTAGAAAGGGCCCTGGGAGCCATAAAATACAATTCAAGAAAGAGGGATCCTTCCATGAATATAAGTACATGATTTCCTAAAGTATAAATTATAAAATGGCAACTTACAGACCTAATGTGGACAGCAGATGGATTTGCTAGTCCTTCACAGATGTTTTAAAAGATATTAATTATCTGCTGACATTTAAAAAATCAAGAACTTTTTTCCGGAATAAAGGTCCTGGCAGAGGGACCATTGGTGAAGATGCAGTAAGCCTAGTTGAGAATCTAGTATGAAGTACATGGGTGTTGGAAGAATACAGTCTAGATGGAGTCTCATCAGAAAGTTTATGAGTGAAGGATGCAGGCATTCTAGGACAGGTATCAGAAAATGGTGCATGTGTAAAAGGTGCAGCCACTCTAGGGGCTGATAGATTAGAAGGTGCATGGGAAAAGGGAGAAACCAGCTTCGAAAAAGCTTTTTCAGGAGTTACATGAGTGTATTAAACATCCAATCTATGGTAAGACCTGAAAGGCCATGCATGGTGGAAGGAGCATCTAGCCTGGAGGAGAACTTCTAGGCTGTGAATGGGTAAACAAGTACCAGCCTAGTCAAGTACTCAACAACAGGTGCTGTAGTGGGAGCTATAGCCAACCTAGGAGATAGAAGTCCTTGAGTAGAGGATGCAGACAATCTTGAGTCAGTCCTGATAGGCAGTGCAAGGGAAGAAGGAGTATTCAGACTAGGGGAGGACTCAGTAGGATATAAATGGTAGATGGAACACCCACCCTAGGGGAGGGCACAGAGGAGGTGCATGGAAAAAGGTAGCCTCTAGTCTGTGGGAGGACTGGACAGGAGGTGCATGGGTTAAACAAAGAACCATTCTAGGGGCATATCATGTAAGATGATGTAAGTGGAAGATTCAGACATCCAGGGGGAGTATTCAGCAAAAGGTGCAAAGGTGGATGGTACAGACAGGCTAGGGGAGGACCTGACAAGAAGTTTATGGCTGGTAGGAGCATTCAGCCTAGGGGAGTACTCAGTGGTTGGTCATGAGTAGTAGGCTGTAAAAATGTAATAACTGTTTCCAATTTTCTGTAATTGATGATTTGGCATCTTGGAGTCAAAGACGCCAAATCATCTCCACCATTCCAGTCTTTTCTTGAGCATGAAATCTTACAAACTCTCCAACCACAAGCTTTAACATGTTTTTCTTCCCGCCCAATAAGGGATGTCCTCACTTAGCTGCTTCTCAAGACTATAGTAATAAAGGTCCCAGTTCCTCTTTCTCTCTTTCTGTTTCTCCGTGTGTGGCATGCCATGCCTCTCATCCTCTTGGGAACTGTGAGTAATGAACTGTTCTTTGAAAGGCAATTGACTCCCTGTCTGTTATCTTACCATATGTGACTAAAACAGATCTTGAGTACACTTTAAAACAGTTGGTGCAGTGAGCAGGGTACTTTGGTAACATATGGGAATGACACACCTTTTGGTTTTCTAACTGAATCCAACAGACAGAAAATACTGTGTGGGAAGGTACTTCTGGCTGTTGGTCAGCTTGCGCTTGAGTGGCCATTGCATTACGTTGTGTCTGTGTTATGTTGCCTAGGTTCTCCAATCTAAATTGTAGCAGAGCTCAAAAAGCTGAGTCCTCCGTGAGGGGCTGTCAGGCTTAGGGTGCTGTAGTTTGGGCAAAGTGGTCACCAATTGGCTCCTTGAGTGTTTACAATGCACCTAATCTGGGCAAGGTCCCCAGGAGGGCCTAGGGTAGTTGGCTATTGTACTATGTGAAGGTCCTCCCAAAGAAACAGGAAGTGGTTACCTCTTTCCCAGTACAGGTGAGTTTGATCCACTGAACATCCACTAGGGCTAAAGTCCATAGGAGTTCCTTAGCTAAAAGCAACCCCCTTCCTTATATGTGCTAAGGACATTGGCTTGTCTCTTTTGGTAGCTGGAAACTATCCACCTAGATATCCTTATATTGAAAGGACCTGTTGGCCAGTGATGTGCTCCACTCTTTCCATGAAGACCATGGCTCCCTGCAAACATTGTTGTGTTGATCACAAACTCCTCTGTTGTTGTCTGCCTTGCTGCTATGTTGCACTTTGTCTTTGAACCCTGTGGGTTATCAGAGTTTGTGTTATCAGAGGCCCTTGGCACAATATTTAATGGAAAAAATGCAAGGGTAAGAAACATTGGGTTCCAGCATCTCCAAAAACTCCTGGAGATGTGCTCTATTTAATTAACACCTGTAAAATGCCATAATAATGCTCTTGAGTGTTCCTCAACACTACAGTGTATCAGCACTCCAAGAGCTTTGATTTTAGAAACAAAGCATAAGGATAAATCAGACAGTGCCACAATTGCCCTCTTGGAGGTGGAATGTAATCCCACCGAGGTTGACACTAAACCACCACTGCAGGTGTTTCTGGTAAACACGCAATGGGTAAAAGCTATGGAGAATGAACAGGAAACTGAGAAGGGGTGGGGGCTCAAAATTTTACAAGCTGGAAATAAAAACTGTCTTAAAGGACTTAGTACAGAGAGTTCAGGAAAAGGAGGTGTACTGGTTTCTAAGGGTCTTTACTACTAGCTCTGTGCTCTAGCTTATGGTCCCAAAAATTAGCCAGTTAGTGGGAATAGCCTGAGACCCCTAAATACATGCTTTACCTAGGGATCCTCAAGTTCTCTGAGATAATTTTTACATAGGTTTGGACTCCTCCCTGTACACTGGCTAGACTCATACCTGTACTCAGCATACCTGTCAAACAGGTAAAAGTGACACAGAACAGAGCAGCCCCCAGTAAATTGCTATGCCCTGTGCCAAGTGAGCCCCTTCTATCATTACGTTGGACTTTTATGGCCTGGGAATGGGCTCAACCTGGCATATCCACAATCACTGCTAAGGTCAATGCTAAATGTCAAACAATACAGGATAACAGAACATTATTATGTAAAATTGGTATGGTTAGGTGGTTTTATTATTTTGTAGAAAACCCTGACCCTGCAGATAATGAAGCCATTTTAAACCCTGAGTCTGCCCTCGTTGACACAGAATCCAAGTAATTTTCCTAAAGGGTGTCCCACCAAACTATAAACCTGTCCTTTCACTAAACGGCTCAGCTACACAGTTAGGGAAGTCCTAGAGGAAATAGATGTCCAGTTGACTTGAGAGCAACTCACCCAACAATAAACAGGTTTTAGTTTATCAGAGCCAGTCATTGACTTGACCCTCTAAACATTTTCCCCTTAGATAACCTCTTCTACCTCCTGAGCCTCTCTCTCTGGGACCCCCATATAAATCGCTTTGGGGAACTCCATGAAATGAAAGTTCCCACAAACCTCATAGCTAGATAACCATTTCAAAAACTCCAACTATATCAGGAGGAATTTCTTAATTTAGGACTTTTTCCTAATCCACAGTCAGGACTTTCAACCATCATCCCCAAGTTAAAGAAAGAGGCATCTCTCAAGAAAAAATTTCAGGCCAATCCACCTATAAGCTCCAACAATGAAAAAACCTGCTAGATAGCTTTGGAACTCAAACAGGAGGGAGTTGGTTCCCTTTATTGGATTAGGGGAAGCCCCATTCAGCCAGAGGGAGGTACTATGTCCTAATGCTTCATGCCCTGTCCTGACCTTCAACAATGGCAATCACATACCCCCCTCCTATAGGGTGATGGCAACTCCCTGGAGCTTGTCCACCACCTGGAGAAATTGTACATAAGCTACTCTGATGGTCCATGGGAGCCTGCAAAATAAGCAACTTTTCCTGGACCTTTTAGGTACAGGGGCACAGGTCAGTTATTCTGGGTAACTCTTCCCTTTACAAAAAATATGGTAATCTATGTAAAATCTAGGGCATATTGGCTTTCCCCATTCAGGGCTGGTAGCCCCTCTATCTCTTGTTCATTTAATCATAGCCATGGATATCATTTGGGGAAATCTCTTAAATTGGAGCAAGTCAAAATTGGTAACACTTGCTGTGGGACTTGCTCAATGGGAGCCTATAGACCTCCCATGAAGGTTGTCATTATGTCTCAATAGAAGCTACAACAAGATACGATAAATTATTTAATGTCTCTTCAAAGCTGGTGGTGTGATTCCTACCATCTTGCCTTTTAATAGCCTTATTTGGCCAGAGCTAAAGACAGGCAAGAGTGACACCTAACTGTGGATTATTGCCATTTCAGTGCAGTTCTGTCCATCAAGGCACTGTTTCCTATCATTATCAAGGTTATTAATGACATCCAGGTGACTTCTTTGCAGGGGAGAGGGGAAAGCCATTTGTCACGGGAGTGGAGGAACAGGGTGGGCAATGTGAAGGGGGCAAAGAAGAACTGTACACTATTAGTACAGTGGAGTAACTGGACAGGGTGTGATCAGGGCAAGGAGGATGAGTGACCATCCATTAGTCTATTGATTTATCCGGGCAGTGAAGATGAATGAGGATACCTGTCCCATGAGTGCTGTGGAGTAACAAAGAAGGGAGTATGTATGAACAGGGCAAAGAGGAGGAGTCATGTGCTATCAGTGCCTTGGGGTATCTTAGTAGAAAATGTGGGAAAGAAATGGAGTTGCATAATCAGTGTACTGTTGTAATTGCACAGAGCATGTGAATGTGGCAAAGAAAGGAGCTCTGCTCAACGTGTACAGTGCTGTAAGGGAGAGGGGTGTGAGCAAGGCAAGGAGGAGGAGCCCGGCTCCAGGAGTAGAGTGCTAGAACTGGACAAAGAATGTGAACGAGGAAAGAGAAGGCCCATTCTTTCAGTCCAGTGCAGTAACTGGGAAGGTGTAGGGATTGTAGACATGTACCATCAGTCAGTGTTGAGACTGTGCATGGCATTTAATCTGTGTAAGAGTATCCCTGCCCCATCAGTGAGATAGTTTAACTAGAGAAGTGATGTGAATGGTGTAAAAAGAGGGATGTCACACCATGAGAACAGTGGTTTCTTTGGAAGGGGAAGTGAATAGGGCAAAAAAAAAAAACAAAAAGAAAAAGAATCCTACAGTATTACTTTGTCCCTACATTATCAATAGTGTTAAATGAAAAGTAATATGAGTGATGCAGAGAACAACCCGGCATTCTCAGTGTGGTGGTGAAAGTTTGCAGGGGATGTGAAAGAGGCAACCTGGAGGATCCTCTCGCCCCGAGTACCATGGTAGGACTGGGCATGGTATATGAAGGAGGCAGTGAAGAGAGGGATCATGCATCAGCACAGTGGTTACCTGGGTAGGGTTGAAAATGGAGCCAACAGGAGTCATGCACCATCAGTGCAGTGGTGGTAGAGCAACAAGAAGGGAGAAATAAACCACACGAGCAGGAGCAGCCCTACTCCATCAGTTTGGTTGTAAGGGATGTAAAAGGAGCAAAGACAAACCCTCCACATCACCTAATGGAGTAACTGTATAGGGAAGTTGAGCAGGACCAAGAGTTGGAGCCCTTCCCCATCAGCACATTAGTGTAACCGGAAAGGGGTCGTGAATATGGGATTCCTACCCTGTGAATGCAGTGGAGTCAGTACACATTGATACAAACTGGACCAGTAATGGGGACCCCAACACATCAGTGCATTGGTGTAACTGGACACAGGATATAAATTAGGAACAGCCTCAACCACACGTGCAGTGCTGTACCGGGAACGGAGTGTGACCTGCACGGCAGGAGCAGCCTGCATCATCCCCTGTGTCTGTGTATGTAGAGAGGGAATGTGTAAAGGGCACAGAGGAGAAGAGTGCATCATCAGTGCCGTGTGTACCTGGGAATGGAGTGTGAATGGGACAAAGAGTAAGACCCTTGTATCACCACTGCGGTGGTGCAAATGGAAAGTTGATGAGGACACGGTGAAGAACTTCCGCAAACCATCATGGGTGCAGTCGTGTGAGTGGACAGGGAGAGTGAAAGGGGCAAAGAGAAAGAACTGTTTCAACATCTCGATGGTGTAACTGGATGGGGGAATTCATCAGCGTCAAGAGGATGATTCCCACACCACCAGTTCAAGGCTGTCACTGAGACATGTATGTGAATGGGACAGGGAGCAGGAGCCCTTCTTCGTCACTGGAGTGGTGTGACTGGATAGTGACAAGGACTCCGGAACATTAATGCAGCAGTGTGTTGGGCTGGAGGAGTGAACAGAGAAAAGAGGAGGAGCCCTGCTCCATCACTGCAATGGTGCCTGGACAGGGAACATGAAGGGCAGTCAGGAGTGTGCTAATGCTGACAGTGCGGTGGTGTCGGTATGTGAGTGGGGCAAAGATAGGAGCCCTTCTCATCAGTACAGACCAGTACAGTGGGGTAATCAGACAGAGGACATGGACATGACAGGGAGAAGGAGCAGCAAACCAACAGTGCAGTTGGAAAACTGGACAGGGGATATGAATGGGGCAAAAAGCAATAACCCCACCCCATTAGTGTGGCTGAATAACTGGACAGGAGAATATGAATGGAGCAAATACAGAGAGCTCCGCATCTTTCATGTAGTGATGCAATTGGAGAGAATAGTCTATGGATACAAAGGGGAGCCCTGCAACTTATTTAACTGGTCAAGGGATGCAAACAGGGCAAAGAAGATGCAGTCAGTGCAGTGGAGTACCTAGACAGTGTACGTGAACGGGGACTTACCAGGAGCCCCACTACAGAAGTGCAGTCGAATAACTGCAGTGGATGTCAATGAGGCAATCAGGAAGAGTCCACCATCAGTGCAGTGGAGGAACTATATAGACTGTGCGTGGGCAGGACTGTTGGGAGGAAACCCTGCCACGTCAATGCACTGGAGTAACTAGACAGTGTGTTAAGGCAGCAGTTGGGTGGGGCCCTGCCGTCACTAGTGGAGTAACTGGAGAGGTGATGTGAGTGGGTCAATTAGAAGGAGCCCTGCCACATCAGAGCCCTGGAGTAACCGGAGATGTATGTGAGCAGGGCAATTAGGAGGAGCCCCACCACATTTGTGCAATGGAGTAATTGGGCTGGGTATGAAAACAGGCAGCTGGGAGGAGCTCCATCAGCACAGTGGAGTAACTGGGCAGGTGTGAATGGGGCACTTACTAAGAGCTCCACCACATGGGCACAGTGGAGTAACTGGAAAGACACCTCAGAATTCCTGTCCCTACACAACTGGGGGGAAGGCAGGGATGGCTTTGATGCAGGTAACACCCCCCCAAGTCAGTAGGAATTAGAGTGCTGCTCTACAACACCCCAGGAGAATTACAAGTTTGCCTTCAAGAGAGCGTGATTTACAGTCAGTGTCCAAAAACATTCCATCTGCAATAGATTGATCTGCTTTCCAGAGCTTGAGGCGGCCTTGCAGACACTACCAAGCTGGTTAGCAGAAAACCAATTCTCCTGCCGTCCTGCTCAGAGCCTATCATGTATCTCGTAATATATATCATTGAACACTCTGAAAACAGAGGTCCTAAATCTTTAGACATTGTAATTGTCCAAGATATATACCTTGACAGAAATATGCATAATGGTTATACTGTGGAATATTGTGTAAATAACATGGAAACTAAGTCAGTGACCCAAATCCACCCCAGGTCAGAATAATGAAAAGTCGTCATGGACTACTGTCTGGCAGCCTTGACAAACTGGGTTTCAGCTGAAAAAAGAATGGATCACAAAGCAACTCCTGCCACAATTGGCACCTTATTGACATTTCTGCAGCCATGGCCAGGAAATCAATGGGTTGTGAACACTGAATTATCCTCTTACCTTGGAAGTGATCCTTGCAAGCAAAGCTGCAGGATGTTAGCAGAATGACTTGTGGGAGCATACACCATTCCTGGCTGCTGCTTCTGCTCTGAGAATATAGAGGCCACCTTGAGTTCAAAACTGCAGACCTGGCACTTGAAAGAAGTACTGTGTTCACCATGGAGCCATCTATTTAGCCAGCTGTCTCTCCCTACATGGCTGTGCTACTTTAAATGTGCCAGGGTGAAAATAAATTGAAAAGGATAAGCCAAATCAGTTTTAACGGGTAGAAGCTCTAAACTTTTTGACAATATTTCATAGTTAGGGGTGTTGTGCTCAAGGAAGAAAGGAGAGGAAATAAGTTTGGGAGATGGAGTGGGAAGGTAAGTTTTAGGAGTGTCACCAGGGTTCAGCAGGGCCACCTGGAGCAGTTGTGCAGTTCATGCACTGTGCACAGTGCCAGTCATTGGGGTGAAAATTCAGCCCATGTTCTCTGCAACATGCAAACCTCCCACACTGTGTCTACTGGGGGAGGGGGGGGAGCACTTCTTTCTGAGTCCTCTGCTCACAGGGGGGAACATTTTTCATGGGGTGGGGTAGGAGATTTCCAGTTCATTGTTCTAGAGACAGTACCTTTTCACTCTGTGGAGCTGCCTTTTTTTTTTTTTTAATCACCCCAGAGGGGAACATTTTGTTTCTTAAAGTCTGCCTTGTTTCTTAAAGTCTGCCTGCTGGGACTCTGCCCTCTTCACAGGGAAGCCAGCAGTCTCCTGACCTAGGCTGAGAGCCAAGAAGGATTCCCCTTAATATACACAAAGATGCTCTGAGTTGCTGGTGACCTGGAGTTTGTGGTACCAAGGGCAAAGTCCTGATGCAGAACAGCTAGGTCACATTGTCATGAACCACACTAGCTAATAAACCGAGGCTGTTCTGAGTCACCTCAGTGTTCTGATGCCCTCCACTGTCCTGACCACTGTTGCCCCTTCCCCGGGATCCAGTGACTCTAGACAGCTGGGGCCCTAACGCACCTTCTCCACATGTACTGTCTGGTCAGCACTTGCCCCGTGTTTGTTGTTGACTATTTAACAACATCCTTGATGAAAGGCTCAGCAAACTCCTTCAATTTCTGGGAACCATGACCCCCCCATCCCTATCTCTTAGACTATTTTGTCAACTGGTTGACATTAATTTAGTCCAGTCTTGCAATCTATGACTATTTGAATTTTAATGATTACCCTCTCTGAGAATTCCTGAGCTACTGAATCCCTGAGAGGCAGCCCAGGAGTTGTCTAGAAGAGGCAGATCAGGGCTTCCTAACAACCACTGCTGAAGGAATTAGCCCCGGCCTAAAAGATTGTGCTGTCAGGAGCTATGGAAAAAAGAAAAAGTCTTAATGGAAACATAGATATTTAAAGTTGTACTGAGCAGACATTGTCACACTTTTCAAAAGGATGCTCCCAGCATGTTTTTTCCCTGCTGAGGTATCACTGCTTTGCTGAGTCTCATGTTGCTGCTAACCACAAGGCTATTCTTGGATCGGCTCTTTGGTTTTACAATAATTTACTATAATTCGGGTACATTAAAATTTTTGTGTGTTGTGGTCACTGTTAGGGTTTCACTGGTGATGCAAGTTTGTGAAAGAATTCACAACTGAGAGAAGAGGGAAAGAGAGGAAAATGTATTGTACTTTCCTAAAGAGGGAAAGGACCCATGCATTGGTACACAATACAAGGTTAGGGAAGAAAGAAAGAGTTGCTCTTTTATTGGGGGTTTTAGGGAGCAAATGGCAGCTGTGACAGGGAGGGGGACGGATTGTGTTGAAGTTGACCAGGTGCCCAGATGCTGGGGGTTGTCTTTAGAAGTTACAGTTTGTTTGCTTTCCAGGCGACAGTCAGGCAGATACACCAAGGAGGTATCTTCATCAGCATTTCTTTAGCCTGTAAAATATGCTCAGAGCAAAAAATTACAGAGTTCGAAAGGGAGAGGCTTGTCTGGAAGGGAGGGGGGACAAGGAGGAGGAATTCTTGCTAACCAGCCTGAAGTTGTTAACACAGCAGGAGGAGGGGGTGGAAGAGTGTAGCCTTGAGCATCTTATCTCGCCCTACTGTTCTGTTTGAACAGAGGAACTGTTTGAGTCAAAGGAGCCAATATCTCAGAGTTTAATTACCAGGTGCTTCTCATAAATTGTGGAAAAACCATAACAATGAAAAGAAAGGGCTGTGTTCTGTCCTTTCAGTCACCCAACTGTTGGCTTCTAAGCACTCCCTCCCCTCCTCGCTTGTTACAACATGCTTCTTTGTAAATCATACCTAATTTTATATCCTGAGCACGTATTTTTATTTTCTACAAGCAGATTAGCCCCGAGAGCTGAAGACCCACCCCTGCAATGCCTTTTATAGCCAAGGACCACCTGTGGTAGAAAGACAAGGCAGAGGGATTTTCTACTCTGGCTAGAGGATCTTAGCCACAGAGACAAAGGCTGGCGTGGCCCTTCCTCTGCCCACTATAGGTTGTCCTCACCCAGGTCCTCCAGCCTTGAACCACCTTTCAGTATCATGAACCAGCACTGAGTGTGGCCCCTGCCTCAGTGCTGCTTTACTGAGACTACCATTGGTCCATGCACTCCCCGACCCTCTGAAGTACTGGCCACTAACCTGTGGGCTTCTGCTGCAACCTGTCCTTGTTGCTGTGGCCAACTCTGATGGTGCCCCATCCCCACCCCTGGTGCCTTCCCACTGCACTGAAAGCTCTGAGACTTCCCTCAGCAGCCAGAGCCCACTCTGCCCACTCAGGCCAGCTGCAAGAGCCAGGGGTCCATGTCCTGGGAAGCAGCCTTCAACCAGTGACTGATGGGAGTTTGAGTCTAAACAAACCCACCTCAGTGGTCCCTGAGAAGACATCGCTCTGAGGTCCGTGTCCCCTTCTGTCTCTCCCCCTCCTTGGTTGCCAGAGATGACCTCCATCCCAATATAACTACATTTGCACCTCAATCTGGCCTTGGGTCTGCCTCTAGGGAATCCAAACTCAGACACCACTTCAGCTTCCACATAGGTGTCAGAAGACTGGCCCCATGAGTCACTTCCACCAGCATCCCACACTCTTGACAAGTTTACTGGAATAAGACGGGAATCCCACATCTCTAGGTCCTTCTCACATGGGATGAAGTGTTAAGGTGACGCTTTTCTAGAACTCTTCTTGCTCTGTGGAGCCCAGCATTGATATGCTTTCTAGGTCTGTCATGCAGAAACCACAGTATTACACGTGTTTTCTTCCTTTGCTGACAACACAGCAGGGACAAGTTCATTCAAAAATGGCATGTTGCAGGAGGTACGTTCCTTGTTCTCGGATTGCAACCACCCTAACAGGAGCAGCTGCATGCAGGGGCCACACTCAGTCGCCCTCCCAAACCTGGGAGTGCTGGTTCAGGATACTTCCCAGTGTGGAAGATCAGTCACACTCTGACACTTCTTGGAACGGTTGCTCTTTCCACCCCACTGATGTCCATGTACAAATCTGTCACGACAGACAGACACTTCTGTCTCATCAGTGCTTTTCAGTACCATTATTCAGACCTGAAAATCTTCAGGAATCTAAACAAAATCTAGACCATGAAACACTACTTCATTAGAAAGAAGTTTATTTTCTGTCTACATTTCATAATGACTCCCCTTTCTTCCTTTTAGTAATTTATGCTGCTTCACCCCCGCCACACACACGCTCTTGCCCTAGAATTTAGTTTCTTTATGTTTCATTACAGATTCAAACCTTTCATGCTATAGAACCATTTCCACAGGAGTTTGGACTGTATAGGAGGAACTATCAAAGATTGGGACCCATTGGAAAACCTTTAATTTCCCAGGTAAGTTTCATTCGTGTATATATTCATTGTACACATTTTTCCTTAGTATTTACTGTGTACCAGATACTGTTTGAGGTAGAGGTGATTTATAGACTTAATTCTCTTTGAAAATTGTATATTGTAGGCAGGGAGTTAGACATTAATAAAGAACTCAATGCTTCAATGATAACCATTGCCATAAATTAGAGAAATAAAGTCAAACTTCTCAACAAAATGAAATACCCTTAAATATTTTTCTGTACAAACAAAATCACCCTTTTCTTTTTCTCTTTGTTTTTTTATTTTTATTTTTTTGTTTTGTTTTATTTATTTTTGTTACAGATGTTTCTCCTTTTTTCCCCATTGACACCCTCCTCCCCATCCTCCCCACCCCATCCCCAGCTTTGTTGTCCATGTCTATCAGTTATGCATACATGCGTATAAGTTCTGTGGTTTATCTCTTCCCTCCTCCCCCACCCCTTCTTCTGAGGGTTGTCACTCTGTACACTACTTCTACGTCTCTGGGTCTACCCTGTTCCTCAGACTGTTATGTTATATATTCCACAAATAAGTGATATCATGTGATATTTGTCTTTCTCTCTTTGGCTTGTTTTGCTTAGGATAATACTCTCCAGGTCCCTCCATGTCGTCTCAAAGGATAAGAGATCTTTCTTTCTTACAGCTGCATAGTACTCCATATGTACCATGGCTTTTTTATCCATTCATCCACTGATGGATACTTGGGCTGTTTCCAGATCTAAGCTATTGTAAATAGTACTGCTATGAACATAGGGGTACATATGTTCTTTCTGATTGGTGTTTCAGGTTTCTTAGGGTATATTCCTAGAAGTGGGATCACTGGGTCAAATGGCAGTTCAATTTTTAACTTTCTGAGGTAACATCATAATGTTTTCCACAGTGGCTGTACCAGTCTGCATTCCCACCAGCAGTGTACTAGAGTCCTCTTTTCTCCACACCCTCACTAACACTTGTTGTTTGATGATTTGTTGATGGCAGCCATTCTGACAGGTGTGAGGTGATACCTCATTGTTGTTTTAATTTGCATCTCTCTGATGATTAGTGATGTTGAGCATTTCTTCATATGTCTCTTAGCCATTTGTATGTCCTGTTTGGAGAGGTGTCTATTTAGTTCCTCTGCCCATTTTTTAATTGGGTTCTTTGTCTTCCTTTTGTTGAGTTGTATGGGCACTCTATATATTTTGGAGATTAACCCCTTATCTGATGTATCATTGGCAATTATGCTCTCCTATACAGTGGGTTCCCTTTCCATTTTGGTGGTTATTTCTTTTGTTGTACAGAAGCTTTTGGGTTTGATGTAGTCCCATGTATTCATTTTTCCTTTGTTTTTGTTGCCTTAGGTGATATATCAATGAAGATTCTGCTGCGTATGATGTCTGAAATTTTGTTGCCTACATTTTCTTCTACAATTTTTATGGATTCACAGTACATTTAAGTCTTTTGTCCATTTTGAGTTTATTCTTGTGTATGGTGTAAGCTGATGGTCTAGGTTCATTTTTTTGCATGTAGCTGTCCAGTTTTCCCAACACCATTTATTTATTTATTTTTTTTTATTAATTTATTTTTGTTACAGAGGTTTCTCCTTTTTTTCCCCATTGACACCCTCCTCCCCATCCCCCCACCCTGTCCCCAGCCTTGTTGTCCATGTCCATCACTTATGCATACATGTGCATAAGTTCTGTGGTTCATCTCCTCCCTCCCCCCCACCCCCTCTCCTGAGGGGTGTCAGTTTATACCCTACTTCCACGTCTCTGGGTCTACCCTGTTCCTCAGACTGCTATGTTCATTATATTCCACAAATAAGTGAGATCATGTGATATTTGTCTTTCTCTGCTTGGCTTGTTTCGCTTAGGATAATACTCTCGAGGTCCCTCCACGTCGTCTCAAAGGATAAGAGATCTTTCTTTCTTACAGCTGCATAGTACTCCATTGTGTATATGTACCACAGCTTTTTTATCCATTCATCCACTGATGGACACTTGGGCTGTTTCCAGATCTTAGCTATTGTAAATAGTGCTGCTATGAACATGGGGGTACATGTATTTTTTCTGATTGGTGTTTCAGGCTTCTTAGGGTATATTCCTAGAAGTGGGATCACTGGGTGGCAAGAGCATACAATGGAGTAAAGATAGCCTCTTTAATAAATGGTGTTGGGAAAATTGGACAGCTACATGCAAAAAAATGAAACTAGACCATCAGCTTACACCACACACAAGAATAAACTCAAAATGGATAAAAGACTTAAATGTGACTCGTGAATCCATAAAAATCCTAGAAGAAAATGTAGGCAACAAAATTTCGGACATCATACGCAGTAGAATCTTCACTGATACATCACCTAAGGCAACAGAAACAAAGGGAAAAATGAACACATGGGACTACATCAAACTCAAAAGCTTCTGCACAGCAAAAGAAACAACCATCAAAACAGATAGGGAACCCACTCCATGGGAGAGCATAATTGCCAATGACACATCAGATAAGGGGTTAATTTCCAAAATATACAGAGTGCTCATACAACTCAACAAAAGGAAGACAAAGAACCCAATTAAAAAATGGGCAGAGGAACTAAATAGACACCTCTCCAAAAAGGACATACAAATGGCTAAGAGACACATGAAGAAATGCTCAACATCATTAATCATCAGAGAGATGCAAATTAAAACAACGATGAGGTATCACCTCACACCTGTCAGAATGGCCGCCATCAACAAATCATTAAACAACAAGTGTTGGCGAGGGTGTGGAGAAAAGGGGACTCTAGTACACTGCTGGTGGGAATGCAGACTGGTGCAGCCACTGTGGAAAACACTATGGTGTTACCTCAAAAAATTAAAAATTGAATTGCCATTTGACCCAACACCATTTATTAAAGAGGCTGTCTTTACTCCATTGTATGCTCTTGCCACCTTTGTCAAATATTAATTGAGCATAATGTCTAGGGTCAACTTCCGGATTCTCTGTTCTGTTCCACTGGTCTATGTGCCTGTTCTTGTGCCAGTACCAGGCTGTTTTGATTACAGTGGCTTTGTAGTATAACCTGATATCTGGTAATGTGATCTCTCCTACTTTGTTCTTTTTCAAGATTGCTGTGGCTATTCAGGGTCTTTTTTGGTTCCATATGAACATCTGAAATATTTGTTCTAGTTCTGTGAAATATGTCACTGGTATTTTGATGGGGATTGTATTGAATCTATAAATTGCTTTGGGTAGTATAGACATTTTAATGATGTTAATTCTTCCAATCCATGAAGAAGTTATGTGCTTCCACTTTTTTATATCTTCCTCTATTTCTTTTTTCAATGTCCTATAGTTTTCTGCAAATAGGTCCTTTACTTCTTTGGTTAAGTTTATTCCTAGGTATTTTATTTTTTTGCTGCAATGGTAAATGGGATTTTTTTTTAGTTTCTCTTTCTGTGAGTTCATCATTGGTGTATAAGAATGCCATCGATTTCTTGACGTTAATGTTGTATCCTGCTACTTTGCAGTCTAGTAGATTTTTGATGGAGTCTTTAGGGTTTTCTATTTATAATATCATGTCATCTGCGAATAATGACAGTTTCACTTCCTCCTTTCCAATTTGGATCCCTTTTATTTTTTCTTCATGTCTGATTGCTGTGGCTAAGACTTCCAGTACTATGTTAAATAAGAGTGACAAAAGTGGGCATCCCTGTCTTGTTCCTGTTTTTAAGGGAAATGTTTTTAGTATTTGCCCATTGAGTATGATGTTGGTTGTAGGTCTTTCATATATGGCCTTTATTATGTTGAGATATGATCCCGCTATTCCCAAATTGCTGAGCGTTTTTATCAGAAATGGGTGCTGGATTTTGTCGAATGCTTTTTCAGCATCTATTGATATGATCATGTGGTTTTTATCTTTTATTTTATTTATGTGGTGTATCACATTTATTGATTTGTGAATATTGTACCATCTTTGCATCCCTGGGATGAATCCCACTTGGTCATGGTGAATAATTTTTTTGATATATTACTGGATCTGATTTGCTAGTATTTTGTTAAGGATTTTGACATCTACGTTCATTAGGGATATTGGCTTGTAGTTTTCTTTCTTTGTAGTGTCTTTTTCTGGTTTTGGAATTAGAATTATGCTGGCCTCATAAAACGAGTTTGGAAGTCTTCCTTCTTCTTGAATTTTTTGAAATAGTTTGAGGAAAATGGGTGTTAGTTCTTCTTTGAAAGTTCGGTAAAACTCCCCCGTGAAGCCATCTGAGCCTGGGCTTTTGTTTGCTGGGAGAGTCTTGATTACATCTTCAATTTCCTTTGTTGTTATTGGTCTTTTCAAGTTTTCTATCTCTTCCCGGTCCAGTTTTGGGAGACTATGTGTTTCTAGAAATTTGTCCATTTCGCTTAGATTGTCGAATTTGTTGCCATATAAATGTTCATAGTATTTGTTAATGATCCTTTGTATTTCTGTGGTTTCAGTTGTTACTTCTCCTCTTTCATTTCTGATTTTGTGTATTTGGGTTCTCTCTCTTTGTTTCTTGGTGAGTCTAGCTAAGGGTCCATCAATCTTGTTTATGTTTTAAAAAAAAAAACAGCTCTTTGTTTCATTGATCCTTTGAATTGTTTTTTTGGTCTCTATGTCATTTATTTCTGTTCTGATCTTTACTATTTCCTTCCTTCTACTTGCTCTGGGGTTTTCTTTTTGTTTTCTTTCTAGTTCTTTAAGTTGTGAAGTTAGTCTAATAGAAGTTTTTCCTGTTTCTTGAGGTAGGCTTGTACTGCTAAGAACTTCCCTCTCAGAACTGCTTTCGCTGCATCCCACAGATTTTGTGTTGTTGTGTGTTCATTTTCATTGGTTTCCAGGAAGTTTTTAATTTCCTCCTTGATCTCCTCGGTAACCCATTCATTGTTTGATAACATGCTATTTAGCCTCCATGTGTTCAAATGTCTTTACATGTTCTTGTTGCAATTGATTTCTAGTTTCATGCCATTGTGATCTGAGAAGATGCTTGATATGATTTCAATCTTCTTGAACTTGTAGAGACTTGGTTTGTGTCCTAACATGTGGTCTATCTTTGAGAATGTCCCATGTGCACTTGAGAAGAATGTGAATTCTATAGTTTTGGGGTGTAATTCTCTGTAGATATCTATTAAATCCATTTGATCTAGTGCTTCATTTAGAGTCTCTGTTCCCTTGTTAATTTTTTGTCTAGAGGATTTATCCAGTGATGTCAGCGGGGTGTTGAAGTCTCCTGCTATGATTGTATTGCTGTCGATTTCTCCTTTGAAGTCCTCCAGAAGATTTTTAATATATTTTGGTGCTCTAATATTGGGTGCATATATGTTTACCAAGGTTATATCTTTCTGTTGGATAGATCCTTTCAATATTATGTAGTGACCTTCTTTGTCTCTAGTTATGGCCTTCATTTTGAAATCTGTTTTATCAGATATGAGTATTGCTACCCCAGCTTTTTTTTCCTTTCCGTTTGCTTGGAAGATTTTTTTCCATCCCTTGACTTTCAACCTATGTGAGTCTTTTGTTGTGAGGTGGGTCTCTTGTAAACAACATATATATGTGTCACGCTTTCTTATCCAGTCAGCTACTCTGTGTCTTTTTATTGGAACATTCAATTCATTTACATTTAAGGTGATTATTGATATGTACTTATTTATTGCCATTTTTGTTTAGTGTGGTTCTATTTTCCTTCCTATTTCTTCTACTAATTATAGCAGTGCTTTTAACATTTCTTGCAGTGCTAGTTTGGTGCTAATGTATTCCCTTAGCCTTTTTTTGTCTGGGAAGCTCTTTATTTGACCTTCTATTTTGAATGATAGCCTTGCTGGGTAGAATAGTCTTGGATTCAGATCCCTTGTTTTTCAAGACCTTGATTACTTCATGCCATTCCCTTCTGGCCTGTAGTATTTCTGTTGAGAAGTCAGCTGATAGCCTTATGAGGGTTCTTTTGTAGGTAACCTGTTGCTTATTTCTTGCTGCCTTTAGGATTCTCTCTTGGTCTTTAATTTTTGGCATTTTAATTATTATGTGTCTTGGTGTGTGCCTGTTTGGGTTCTTCTTACTTGAGGCTCTCTGTGCTTCTTGAACTTGAATGCCTTCTTTCTTCCCCAAATTAGGGAAGTTTTCTGTCACTATTTCTTCAAATATATTCTCTAACCCTTGCTCATTTTCTTCTTCTTTGGGGACTCCTATGATGCGAATATTATTATGTTTCCAGTTGTCCCACAGTTCTCTTAAGCTGTCTTCCTGGTTTTTTTTTTTAAACTGTTTTTTCCTTTTAGTTTTCTGATTGGTTGATTTTTTCTACCCTGTCTTCTAATTCACTGATCCGGTCCTCAGCTTCCTCTACTCTGCTGATTAGTCCTTCCAATGTGTTCTTCATTTCTGCTATGTCATTCTTCATTTCTTCTTGGTGCTTCTTCATTTCCAATTGGTTGATTTTCAATGTTTCTATGTCTTTACTCATGGTGTTGATGTCCTTACTCATGCTGTTGAGCTTCCTCAAGATCATGGCTGTGAATTCTACCTCTATTAACTTGTTTAACTCCATTTCATTTATCTCATCTTTGGTAGAGGTCTCTTGTTCTTTCATTTGGGATTTGTTTCTTTGTTTCACCATTTTGACTATCTCAGTGGGTTTTGGAGCCTGCCAAATTTTTCCTGTGGATGTTGATGTTCTGCTGTTTGTGGCTCCCTCTACTGGGTTTGGATGAGTGTGGACGTACCCACGTTAAACACCGCTGTCAAGTCTGACTTTCCTGGGTAGATTTGCAAGCCCAGAAAAGGTTAAGTTATCCTCTAGCTTTTAGCGTAGAGGCTATTAATCTCTGTTACTTGAAGAGCCTTGGGTTCTCAGTTGAATGAAAACCTCCCTCAGGTGTTCAGCATGAGAGGATTTCCTGAGGGTGGGGCAGATGCTGGTTGTTAATGAGCCTCAATTTGCATTTCAATGGCCCACCTGAGTGTGGCTGAATCTCCGAGGGAGGGGCTGCCGCCTCTCCCCAGAGCCCTAGGAAGGAGTAAGATGGCCACTGCCCTGTGTGGCTGCAACTCAGCAAAAGCTCTGAGTGCCCTCCAAATCCTGAGTGTCCCCACACAGTTCCAGTCCAGTCTGCCCTTCCTCTGCCAGAGCCCAAGGTGAGTGGCTGTGGCTATTTTAGCTCTCTGTCCCGGCCCTCTGCATTGTGGAGTCAGCTTGGGTTTTAACCCTGAGGGCACTGCTCACAGCTAAGACTGCTGCTGTCTGTGGGCTCCCAGCCCCCCTCTCATGCCTCCGTAATCCTACCAGGATCGATTCAGTGTCCCTGGTTGTATGGTCCTCGCAAGCTGCTTTTCTGTTGCTTTTTCCTGAAGATTTGTCTTTATTTTAGTTGTAATTCCAATTTGTTCCTGGTAGATGGTCTGTGTAGCTTCCATTCACTCCACCGCCATTTTCATGGACACTCCAAAATCACCCTTTTCAAATGTATGTTATTAGTGGTCATTTGGAGGGAGGGATTGTTTAACAAAATTATTTTTAGTAAAAAGGTGTTTTTAAACAAAATAGGTTAAAATTTGAATTATTAACATTTGTAGGGTTTTTAAACCATATTTACAGTAATTATTCAGACTTAATTCCTGTAGTTCTTTGATTTCCACACTTGCCTTCAGAATTCTACCATCTATTTCTACTTCAGAGGCTTAATTTTGATTAATTTTTTGGAATTTTGATAAATTTTTTCAGAGATGGTAAAATTTTGACATCCATATATAATTGAAATGATTTCTATGGATTTCACATATAACTTGATATAGAATGATTTAGCCACACACAGCCTTTTGCCCTTAACATATTATATGCTGTTCCTTTGTAACCTGTTACTCTGTGACATGCAGGAAAAGTTAGATTTTGTACCTTTGTGAAAATTTTTTTCTTCCCTGAAAATCTGTAGCATTCTTTATCTCTTAAATTCAAAATGTTATCCATTTACATTTAGATATTGATCAGTTTTTGTTAGTTTTGTTTTATTCATCACAAGACCTTTTTCATCTAGTATTAACATTTTTTTCTGCTCAAAAAAAGTTTATTTCCTTCTCTGAATATTACTTTCTTCCAATTTTCTTTCAAGAGTGCCTATAATCTACATATTGGACTCCATTCTCTGTCTAGTATTTATCTGTTTTTCTGAGGCTGCTACTGCACAGCTTTTAGGATAAAAGTGCTTATACTTTGAATAGTCACATGCATATTATAAAGGCAGAGCCACGATGCACCACTACTCAGTTAAATTTTCTGCTTTCCTTCATGATTTTTTCAGTGGATAAATGATTTTCTCAAAAATATGACTCTTCTGAGTACAGTTTATATCCTGGTAAAAGCCTGTGCACCCATCAGCAGTTATTGTGATCGGTAGCCACTTTTCCATCCCTTCTAATGTACGACTCCAAAATTGTGTGAGTCATTAAAAAAGACAAAGTTTTCCAGCCTTCTTATTTCATAGAACTGGGGGGTGGGCAAATCATCTTTTGCTATGATGCTTTAAGTTGTCTCTGATGGAGATGACCACTCATAAAGCTGCTGAGGGGATTAAAGATTTAATACAAGTAAAATGCTTGGGACAGAGCTTGACACCTAATCAGTCCTCTGCATTCCCAGAAACTGAGTTCTCCACCCAGCCCTGATTTCAGACTTTGTGAAGTGCCCTTAGTGACTGTAAAGCCAGGAAAATCAGAAGTGCTTCCCAGAGGTCATGGCTTTGTTCTTTAGGATGAGGGCCAAACTTCCTGGGCCTCATCCCCACGAAGTCACTTACTGTCTGTAGGGCCCTGGAAAAGTTAATTCACCTGCCTGGGCTTTTCACGTCTGGAGGTTACAGATGGATCTCCTCCACAAGCTAGAATTTTCATTCTTAAGTTCCTGTGGTTCTGTACTACCAGGAAGATATCACTACATACCCATCAAAATGGCTGAAATCCAGAATACTGATGACAGTTTACAGTCCTACCCCACAGTTCATTACCTTGACCCCATCTAGGCAGATGAGCAGTGACTCTTGCAAGCAGCCCAGGAAGAAGGCCCTATTGAAACCATGACCACTTGGGTCATGAACTACGTGAATGGTGCAGCACTCAGATATCAGTTGTGCAGTCCAGGTGTGCACGTAAGCACAGTAAGGGGGCAAGTCTTGTCACATGAAGGCTTGCAGGGCATACAGGCCTGGTGGTGGTGCATGAACCCAGGGGCCATCTGGCTGCTATGGGGACACAACAGCAGTACACCCACCTCATCTAAGGCCTTTCCTTATACTTACAAAAAATTAATAGACTTTATTCTTTTGAACACTAGGAAGTTTACAGATAAATTGAGCAGAAAGTACAGTTTCCATATACCTGCCTCACACATTTCCTAGTTTCCCTTATTATTAACATCACACATTAGTATGGTACAATTTTTCAAAATAATGAGTCAATAATGATACATTATTATTAGTTAATTGATTTTCTCTACTGATTTACTATTTTAATTTTTATTGTTTAAACCCTATTTTTATTATTTGTTTTCCCTGCTTACTTTGGATTTGATTTGTTCTTTTTTCATAGTTTTAAGATGGAAGCTTACGTTATGATTTTATATCTTTTTTTTCCAATATATGCATTCAATACTATAAATTTCCCTGTATGTACTGCTTTCATTGCATCCCATAAATTTTGATAGGTTGAATTTTCATTTTCTTTAGTTGAAATATTTTCAGTTCTTTTGAGACTTTTTCTTTGACAGATGTGTAATTTAGCAGTATGTTGTTTAATCTCCAAGTATTTGGGTATGTCTTAGTCAATTTAGGCATCTATAATGAATGCCAAGACTGGGTGGCTTATAAACAATAGAAATTTATTTCTTACAGTTCTGGAGGCTATGAAGTGCAAGAACACAGTGCTGGCAGATTTATTTTCTGGTGAAGGCCTGCTAACAGGTTTGTAGATGACAATCTTCTCATTGAATCCTCCTGTGGCAGAAGGCCCAACGGAGATCTCTGTGGTCTTTTTTGTAAGGGCATTAATCCAATGCTTTGGGGGGTCCGCCCTCATGACCTAATCGTCTCCCAAAGGCTTCACCTCTTAATGCTGTCACATTGGGGGTTAAAATTTCAGCATGTGAATTTGGGAGAATGCATACATTAAGTCTATAATAGGGAGTTTCCAGCTATCTTTCTATTATTGATTTCTAGCCTAATTGCATTGAGGTCTGACAGAATACTTTGTGTGCTTTCTAGTCTTTTAAATTTGTTTAGGCATGTTTTATTCACTAAAATGTGGTCTATCTTGTGAAGATTCCATGTGAAATTTAGAAGAATGTGTAATCTGCTGTTGCTGGATGAAGTGTCTATTAGATCCATTGTATTGATGGTGTTATTCAGTTCAACTATGTCTTTATTATTCTACCTTCTGGATCTGTCCACTTCTAATGGAGGAGTATTGAAGTTTCCAATTATAATAATAGATTCATCTGTTTCTCCTTGCAGTTCTATCATTTTTTTTAACCTCACATTTTTTGATGCTCTCTTGTTAGGCACATACACATTAAAAGTACTTATGTATTCCTGGGGGATTCACTCCTTTGTCAATATGCCATACCCCTCTTTATCCCTCATAATATTCCTTACTCTGCACAAAGTAGGAGAGTACTTTTCTTTCTTTCTCTCTCTCTCTCTCTTTTTTTTTTTTGGCACTAGACTTTTGAGGAAAACTCTGTCAAATTACTAGTTGACCACTAAGCTAAGGGAACAGGGACTTCAGTGAACACAAATAAATGAAATTACAATCTTCACAAAAATAGTTTAGAAAAGTCACTAGGCAAACAAATAACTATAATCTGTTTTAATGCAAATTATGAGGCATTCAGGGAATCAAGAAATTATGGTCCATTCACAGTAAGAAATGAAATTAATAGCAACTTTTCTATCTGAGAAAGCCCACAGGTTGGAATTAGTAGAAAAATACTTTATATGTCTTGAACATGTTCCAAGTGCTAAAGGATATCATGGAAAAGAAGTAAATGAGACCAGAATAACAATGTTATACCAAATGAAGAATATCAATACAGAAATAGAAATCATTAAAAGGAATCAAATGAAATTCTGGAGTTGAAAAGTATAATAACTGTAATGAAAATTCACTAGAGAGGTTCAACTATAGATTTGATGAAGCATAAGAAAGAATCAGCAGGCTTTAAGATAAGTCAGTTGTTGGAATTATTGAGAAAGAAAAAAATGAAGGAAAATGAATGAAGCCTAAGAGACCTGTGGGACACCACCAAGTGAACCAACATATGCATAACGTGAGTCCCAGCAGAGAGAAGATACAGTAAGGGACAGAAATAACATGTGAAGAAATAATGGCAGAAACCTCCCAAATTTAATGAAAGGCATTAGACTACTACATATCTGTGAAGTTCAATGAATTCCAAGTAGGATAAACTCAAAGAGATCCACATTGAGGTACATTATAATCAAATTGTTCAATATGACATTCTACTGCCCTCTGGTATCCATGGTTTCTGATGAGAAATCGGCTTTTAATCTTATTGAGGATCCCTTGTAAGTGATGTATAATTAGTTTAAAACAGTATAAAGAAAATTAGTTTAAAACAATATAGGAAAGATCCTAGTCAATGTCAAACACATTGGATGGGGAAAAATAAAACATCACCACTGCTCCACCACCAACAACTGTTTGGGGCAGTTTGTCCAGTTACTCTTTTAGGACCTGACTTCGAATGTAGGTTTACCACACCACATCATGCAACACTGGGTGAGAAATAGCCTTTTTGTCCTACCTCAGCTGTGTTTGCATGGACCTAGTCAACAGGGAAGGGAGATCAGTGAACGGTAATTTGTATCATAAAGAATGATATTAGTAAAGGAGATATTATCAAAGAGATGTGTTTCAACTCTAAGATGTTATTTTCATTTAGCAACCACCTACTTCACTGCTCATGTGGTAGACCCAGTTTGGGCCCTCTGGCACCCTGTTAAAGTGTTGCCTTCATGTATCCAATAGCAACACAGCAAGTACAGGATCCACTGACAGGTGAGGAGACACAAAGTTGTTTATTCCTACCATATTTATTTTCCATTAGCACAGGCCTCTTACTAATATTCCTGCCAGAATATCTGAAAAATTGTGCTTTACTTTGCTAGAGTGAAGAACCTCCTGACCAACTGTGTAAATGTTTTGTTCAAATGAGGATTAAAGAAAAAGAAAAGATTTTGCCAAAAATGAAAGAAATAATGTATTAGACATGATATTTGTAAAGTCTATGTTATATCCCTGTATCTCCCCTGCCTGCCCCAATATAGTTTCCATTTTGCACATCCCATAACTCCCTATTTTCTGGGCAAAGCAAATTGGTAGAAAGTAATAGACTAGTAATATGTGAACTTTTTAAAACTTTACAATATTAAATACGTTATGCAGACAATAAGACTGTAGAAATTTTGTTTAAAATTAGGACAAGCTTACAAAATATTTGTGTTCTCATTTCTTAGTAATCTTGCTAATAGAGTAGAGTACATTTGTAAGACCAATGATGCTCTCAGAACTTATTAGTCAAAGAAGAATGTGTTTCACTCATAGCCCTAGGGAAACCTGGCTGTGTTCTGTGACAATTCAAGTGATGTACACTATTGTCCTGTCACCTTGACTATTGTCCTGTCACCTTGGGTGCCTATTGGAAAGTTCCTTAATCTTATCTGGTCAGTTGCTGGAAAAAAACAAACTGGTACTTGGGCATTTTGGCCGAGAACTGGAGATTTTAGACCAAGTAGAAACATTGTGTTTGAAATATTTATTTCTTTGTTCAGAAATTTTAAATGCCAGTTCCAGAAATAAAATTATCTAAATGCAAAGAAAATTAAACCATGCTGCTCATGATATAATTTGGGGTGCTTTGTGCAAGTGATCATGTGATTTGACATTGTTTTATAATTCCAACAGGGTCAATCTTATTGTCATGCAGTTATCAAAAGACCATAGCAAACTCTTTATTTGTTCCTTTTTAAAAGTGTAGCCTAGTGACAGCTAAGACATGGAGAAGGGATATTTAAGTCATAATTTTACACAGAGGTGAGTTTCCTGCTCTGTTTTCTTTCTACCTTCATGGCCTGAATGGTTTGCTACAGTTTCCTCTTAATCATATTACAAATCTCAAGATGTGTTTTGTTTATTAGCAACGGATCCCAATTTGTATTGTGTACCCTGCAGGCCAGCAGTGCAATGCAAACTCATACAAATATAAGTAACTTCCTACTGTTACGGTGCTTGTGTCCTGCTTGGCCATGTTTTGAGTCCTTTACCTCGAGGACAACTTGTTTGCCCCATCCACTAACACAACTCCCTGCTGCCTTATCAGCCCCAAAGGCAGGTAAATTCTGTATTTCAGTGAAGTTGAAGACCCCTTCCCAACATGACCCTTTAAATCCTCAACTTAATGAAGTTATGTCATGAGATAGGTATTGTTGACCAGTAAAGTGACCTGGGAAAAGAGGTGTTTACATTCATTCCAAGCACATGAACAAGCAATGCTTACTGGTGTGTGGCTGTAGGACAAGAATAAATGTTAATTGTCAATTGTTTTTCTTTTGAAACAATGACACTGGAATTGGGTGATGTCAGTTTACTATACTATTCACTGATCTGCATAATAAATAAATGTCAAATACAGATAATTTAAATTGCTTTTGGTTAATTAAATTGAATATTTTGCACAATCAGCTTTCTTGATAGTACAAAGCTCTGTTTTAGTCTAGAATGTATTCTTCTGGCTGTTTATGTTGATTGAATCAGGCATTACATTTCCTTAATACTGTTTCTTGCCTAATCCTAGATAATTCTTGAACCATTTCTCATCTCAGATATAAATGAATCATTTTTACATTTCAAGTGTGAATCCTTATATGTTTAGCATTTGGGATTGGACTTTGAATGGCTCTACTCTCTGGCCCCTCAGAAGGCCTGCAAGACAATGACAAAAGAGTAAGTTTTCTCTGAGCACAGAGATACACAAGTCCTGCAAACAGAATGCAGTCTGTGCAATTCCTGGTGAATGCAGAGTTAGAAATCCCAAACTGCTTGATGTTAAAGCACATTCTGTGTCCTTGTTGATCCAGCTAAATAGACAGTCCCCATTTCTAATGCACAACCTAACGGTACCACCTCCACTCACCTTTTAAATCACTCAAGCATTGAATGCTGCAGTGTGGGTCAAATTGTATTCTACTTAGTAGATATCAGTACCAAAGACATATTTGACACTTTCCCCAGACCCCTGCAGTAAAAATCCCATGGCAACCTGCAAACCAGGATAAAAACATTCATTGAGTCACTGATGAGAGCCTTTCTTCCTGCATGTATGCCCAAGTCATGACAGTGGAAGTGATTCAGGCAAGCCAAACGCTCATTCAGAATGTTCCCTGCATTTTATAGTTTCATTGTTTACTGTTAGTCCAGCGGTGTGGCTTAACTTAAACCCTATTAGGTTTAAGAACGTGTTTTAACAATTATGAATCAAACTAAGAGTCATTGACATAAAATGGCCCAAAGAAGAGTATAAAAATGGATTTATAAGCTCAAAAGTCTCATGGTCATAGCTCTTTAGTGACTTCTTTTAAATTAATTTTGTAGAACTAAAGCCCTCTCTTATGTACAACAAGCCAGATGCCATCATAGCCACTTTCCCACTAGTTGATAAGTTCCCTTTGTCAATCAATCATTGGTGCAATTCAACACCAACAGGAATCCCCAATTTGGAGTGCTGAAAAGAAGGAAATTCTATTCCATGCAAACAGCTCAATTGTGATACAGCATGGCTGTTAGAACAGCACAGCTATGGAACAGCTCAATTATGAAGTAACAAAATTGTGAACAGAACTGCCTGGAGGTGGCCCTAAGGCAAGGTCCCTCTCTGGTTACACAGCTGTGCTCTGCTCTGGTCTGCTCCAACTGCCCCTGTCTGGTCCAGTCCACTCTGCTCTGCTCCTGCACTGGTCTGCTCTACTCTGACGAGATGTCTTCAGTGTTTTGGTGTTTCAGCTGCAGCTGGGAAGATGTCTTCATTCTGTGAAAAGTGAAAGTGCCCTCCCAAAGCCAGAGGGGAGCTGACTCATATAAATAGAAGTCACCCCCTGGGCCCCTATATAGTTCATCCTCATGCAAATGAGGACTCAAAATCCTGGCAATTTGTCTAAAAGGCACTGTCCTGATTGGTTACAATGAAGCCTCTATGATTGATCAGTGAAGATGCTGATGGGGATATGGTTTCAAAGCTCTGATTGGATGGGGAAAGCCTCAGTCCTATTGGTTGAAATAGGATTCCAGGAACTCCTTTATCAGGGCTGGCTCCTCCAGCAGAAACACGGTGCACCCAGGCAGTTCAGTGCAGATACAGGGAGTTGAGTGCAGGCTTCTCCCTGAAGTGCAGTTTGCATGAGAGGCCCCTGTGTAGAAATGGCTGCTAGCCTCTGTTTCTTTAATTTGAGCCTAATTAGCCACCAGGGGCCCTTCTTAGTAGGCATCTTCTTTCTCAGGGTCCACACCTTTAACCTGTACTTGTGACATTTCTAAATGATTTCCAATTCAAGCTGCCTAACACCTGTGTGTTTCCTCTTAGATTTGACTGTTGAGTGTCTTTAGGACTGTGCAGCATTAGCTCTCAGCCTGGGTGGTGCTCCACTTGTGGTGTAAAGCAAAGTCCCCAGCTGTCTGCACACCCTGAAATAAAGGGGTGGGGGGGAGGTGACTTGGGAGGAAGCTGAGTGGAGGGAGATGAAGTATCTTTCAGGAAAAGAAAAGCTGGGAGCCTGCCTCCCAGAAGCCCTGTGGTGGTAAATGCTGGCTCTGAGCTTCCTGAAGCCAATGTACAGCATATAATCAAGTGTAATTTCTCCTGATTACCTCAGAAGTAATTAAGGAGTACCTCCCCACCCAAGACCTCTATCTAATTAGAAGTATCTGGTGAGGACGTATTTGCATATCTTCAAGTCACATTATGTCATATGGACATCTGAGCTGATGAAAATTGACATTTACCATAAAATTTAAATGCATCACGTTGAAACCAGGAGTCTTGAGAAACTCACAACTGTGGATGTGGAGCCTGTGTTAATTGATGCGACACAGTGGCTCTGCTTCATGGAGCAAATCAGAGCATGAAGCAGGAGGAACGTAAATATGCAGAGGTCAGAATATCACAGTGAGAGGCAGAGCTGCAGACACTGATTGGCTCAGGTCCCCTGACGGCAAGCTCCAGTTTTCCTCCTCTCTTCCCATGGGATTTATAAATAGGAATTTAGGGGAAGCTTCTCTCTCTCCCTCTCCTGCTCTCTCCCTCTGCTGTGCCTTTTCTGTGCCATTTCTATTTATTCGAGAATTACCACCAAGTGCTATGATTTTTGGACAACAGAGAGACCCAGAGAAAGAGGCCGTTTTTCAGTTGATTCTCAGGAACATGCCATCATTTCATGTGACTGCATTTGCCTTCCAGCAATTACAAAGGCCTGTCATTAAAATAACTGCCTCTTACTATATGCTAAGCATGGTCTTATTTCCTTTGCATGAATTAATTCATCTAATCCTTATAAAACTCCTCTGTATTAGGTGCTTTTATTATCTCCATATTAATGGTTGGAACCTGGGCCTAAGAGTGCAGGAATAATTTGTTCAAGATCACTCAGTTTGAAAATCAAATTCAGAATTTGAAATTAACCAACCTAGCTGTAGAGTCAGAGCTCTGAACAATGCACTTCTGTTGCTAATTGCTATTTCTCCAATATGTTGTTAACACACGTGCATGTGCACATGGGCACACACACAAATGCATTTTAATTTAACACCATTATAGCTCTGGCTGGTTTGGCTCAGCAGTTAGAGCAAGGGCCTACAGACCAAAGGGGCTTGGGTTCAATTCCGGTCAAGGGCACTTACCTGGGTTGCAGATTTGATCCCCGGCCCTGGTTAGAGTCATGCAGGAGGCAACCTATCAATGTGTTTCTCTCACATCGATGTTTCTCTCTCTCTCTCTCTCTCTCCTCTTCCCTCTCCCTCCCTCACTCCCTTCCACCCTATCCAAAAATCAATGAAAAAATATCCTTGGATGAGGATTAAAAATAATAATAACACCATTATATGTATTTCTTTGGTGGTGTTAATTTTAAAGTGTCACTAGTTGATAATTAAAAACAATTATAAATTGCTCTGGGATAAAAATGGGTATGGTGAGTGCATTTAAATCAAACAGCACAAAGAATCATTTTCTTCTGTTTTCTGTACCTTTATGGATCATATTTAAACTGTTTCTAGTGTTCCTATTTAGAGCTCCTCTTGCATCTTTTTCTCTAACCCATCCCTTTTCCAATGTCAACTTCCTCATTGTATTCTCACCATTTGTACCTCACAGCAGTGTCCAGAACACACATGTGAAAGACTTAGCCCAGCTGGTGTGGCTCAGTGGTTGAGTGTTGACCCATGCACCAAGAGGTCGCTGGTTCAATTCCCAGTCAAGGCACATGCCCAGGTTGCGGGCCCAATCCCCAGTGGGGGGCAGGCAGGAGGCGGCCATTCGATGTTCTATCTCATCTATGTTTCTCTCTCTCTCCCTCTCCCTTCCTCTCTCTCTAAAATCAATAAAGAAAAACAATTTTTTTAAAAAGAGAAAGATGTGCTTGCCTGGAGTGTTGATTAAAGGTATACAGCCTATATGGACTAGGGAAGAGCAGTCAGCTGGGTAAGTAGCTATCACTTGCCACTTCCTTTGTGTCTTCAGATACACGCCGCAGTAGTCACCCATCTTCCTCTGTTATATTTGCACACACATGTGCACATTTTCTTCAGATGTCTCAAGCTAATTTACATTATGCCTTTTCTTAACACTCTCTTCTGTATCATAGTTAATTGGAGCAAGGGGATTCTGTAAGAATCTTTCCCATGTAAGATAACATTTCTGTTTGGGGAAACCTACTTAGATTATGATGCCTGACAAAAGGAAGAAAGTTAATAAACTTTGAGCAAGCACATTAGTACCTAGTGACATACATGGGTCAAGCTTTTGGAAGTTTTCAAAATATTAAATCCAATCTCAAAGACTAATGTTCAGTTTCTTCCTAATCGTAACTGTGGATATGGGAATAAAAACTTCATCTTTTCTTTAAAAATATATGCTTTATCTTTATAATGTTTTAGGTTCACAGCAAAATTGAGCAAAAGGTACAGTTTTCCCATATACCTAGACCTTCACACACACATAGCCTCCCCTTTATCAGCATCTCCTAGCAGAGTGGTACAATTGTTACAACTGATGAACCTACATTGATACATAATCACCCAGATTCCTGTTTACATTAGGATTCACTCTTGGTGTTGTATATTCTATAGGTTTGGACAAATGTATAGTGACATATATATACAATTATAGAATCATACAGAGTAGTTTTACTGCCCTAAAAATTCTCAGTGTTCTGCCTATTCAGTATTTCCTCTCCTTTTGACCCTGGTAACCACTGACTATTTTAATATCTCTATAGTTGTGCCTTTTCCAAAATGTCATATAGTTGGAATCATACAGTATGTGTACTTTTTCAGATTGACTTCTTTCACTTAGTAATATGTATCTAAGGTTATTCCATGTCTTTTCATGGCTTTATAGCTGATTTATTTTTATCATTGAATCATATCTCATTGTCTGTATGCACTGCCATTTATTTACTTATTCACCTACTGAAGGACATCTTGATTGTTTCCAAGTTTGGGTAATTATGAATAAAACTCTTATAACCATCCATGTGCAGGTTTTTGTGGGGAAAATTTTTTCAATGCTTTTGGGTAAATACTAAGGACTGCAATTGTGGATTCATATGGTAAGAGTATGTTTAGTTTTGTGAGAAACTGCCAAATTGTCTTTTAAAGTGACTGTACAACTTAGCATTCCCACCAGCAATGAATGAGAGTTCCTATTATTCTGTATTCTCACAACTATACAGTGGTGTCAGTGTTGTGGATTTGGACCATACTGATAGGTGTTTGGTGGTATCTTGTTATTTTAATTTGCATTTCCAGATGACACATACATGTTTCCATATGAACCTTTTCTATCTGTGCATCTTTGGTAAAGTGTATGTTAAGGTCTTTGGCTCAATTTTTAGTCAGTTGGCTTGTTTTCTTGTTGATGACATTTAATAGTTCTTTGTATATTTTGGATAACTGTCCTTTATCAAATGTGTCTTTTGCAAATATTTTCTCCCAGTCTGTGGCTTGTCTTCTCATTCTCTTCCCAGTGTCTTTCACAGAGAGAGAAAAAAAGTTAAGTTTAATGAAGTTGAGCTTATCAGTAACTTTTTCCATGGATCATGCCTTTGGTGTTATAATTAAAAAGTTATTGCCAACACCCAAGGTTATCTAGATTTTCTCCTATGTTATCTTCTGGAACTTTTATAACTTTGCATTTTATTAATACATTTAAGCCTATGATTTATTTTGAGTTGGTTTTTGTGAAGTGTGTAAGCTCTGTGTCTAGATTCATTTTTTTGCATGTGTATTGGATGTCTGATTGTTCCAAAACATTTGTTGAAAATAGTGTCTTTGCTCCATTGTATTACCTTAGCTCCTTTGTCAAAGATCAGTTGACTGTATTTGTTTGGGTCTGTTTCTGGGCTCTCTATTCTGTTTCATTGATCTATTTGTCTATTCTTTTGCCAGTACCACACTGTCTTGATTATAGGAGCTTTATAGTAAGTCTTGAACTCAGATAATGCAAGTCCATTGACTTTGTTCTTCTCCTTCAATATTCGGTTGGATATTCTGGGTCTTTCTCTTATCTCTCTCTGTAGATTAGTTTGTCTATATCCACCAAATAACTTGCTGTGATCTTGATTGGATTACATTGAACCTATGCATCAAGTTGGGAAGAAATGACATCTTCAGTATTCTTATCCATAAATATAGAATATCTCTCCATTTATTTAGTTCTTCTTTGATTTCATTTATCAGGGTTTTACAGTTTTCTGAATATAGATCTTATATATATTGTTATATTTATACCTAGGTATTTAATTTTGGGGGTACTAATATAGTGTTTTTAATTCTATTTCATTGCTGGCATATGGGAATACAGTTGACTTTGTATACAGTCATTCACCACTTAACAATGTTTTGCTCAGCGATGGACTACATATATCATGGTGGTACCATAAGATTATAATGGAGCTGAAAAATTCCTTTCACTTAGTGATATTGTAGGCAGCCTAACGTCATAGCGTAATGGATTACTCATGTGTTCATAATGATGCTGGTATAAACAAACCCACTGCATTGCCAGTCGTATAAAAGTATAGCACACACAATTATGTATAGCACATAGTACTTGATGATAATAAATAACTGTTACTGGTTTATGTATTTACTATACTTTTTATTGTTATTTTAGAGGGTACACCTTCTATTTATTAAAAAACAAAGTTTGCTCTAAAACAGTGTGCTGTGTTATGCTGACAACAGTCTCATATACCTCATGTATGCCAGGTCTCTTGATTGCATCATTTTCTCTTGGGCTTGGTTTAATCTCTGTTGTCTTACAGTAGCATCCTGTATAGCCTTGTAGCCTAGGAGCAATAGGCTATATCATGGTGATTTTCAACCTTTTCCATCTCATGGCATATATAAACTAATTACTAAAATTCTGTGGCACACCAAAAAAGAGATTTTTTGCTGATCTGAAAAAAATCAGGTATAATTTTGATTCATTCATACTGGATGGTTATTGTCATTTTTTTTAAATTTGACAATCTAAGGGAAAAGAGGTCAGTGCCCCTGACTAAATAGTCAAGTATTGCATATTTTTTAGATTCTTGCAGCACACCAGTTGAAAATCACTGCTATATCATATAGCCTAGGTGTGTAGTAGGCTATATCATCTAAATTTGTGTAATTACACTCTATGATGTTCACACAATGAAATGGCTTAACAACACATTTATAAGAATGTATCCTCATTGTTAAGTGGCTCATAACTATATTAACTTTGTATCTTGTAACCTTGATGTAATTGCTTATTAGTTCTAAGATTTTTTTGGTTAATTTTTTGGTACTTTCTACATAGACAATCATGTCATCTGCAAACAGATAATATTATTTCTTCTTTCCCGATGTATATACAATTTGTTTCCATTCCTTGTCTTAATGAAGTAGGTAGGACTTCTGGGACAATGTTGAAAAGCAGTGATGAGAGGAGAGAGGAAGCTTTGCCTTGTTCCTGATCTTAGTGGGAAAGTTTTAAGTTTCTCACCAAAAGTATGATGTTAGTTGTAGGTGTTTTGTGGATATTCTTTATCAAGTTGAGGAAGTTCCCTTTTATTCCCAGTTTATTGAGGGTTTTATCATGAACAGGTGTTGGATTTTATCACATGCTTTTTTTGCATCTATTGGACAGGGACATATGATTTTTCTTCTTTAACCTGTTGATGTAATGGATTACATTAATTGATTTTCTAATGGTGGACCAACCTTGCTTTTCTGTGATAAATCCCATTTGGTTGTGATGTATTTGTACATTGTTGGATTCAGTTTGCTAATATTATGTTGAATTTTTGTATTGACATTCATGAGAGATATTGGTCTATAGTTTCTTTTTCTTGTAATGTCTTGGTCTGGTTTTGGTATTAGGGCAATGCTTCAATATGGAATAATTTAGGAAGTAGTCTTCTTCTTCTATCTTCTGAAAGAGATTATAGAGAATTGGTATAATTTCTTCTTTAAGTGTTTGATAGAATTCACCAATGAATGCATATGGGTCTAACACTTTCTGTTTTGAAAGGATATTAAATATTGATTCAATATCTTTAATTGCTAAAGACCTATTCAGATTGTCTATTTCTTTTTGTGTGCATTTTGGCAGATTGTATCATTCAAGGAATTGGTCTCTTTCACCCAGGTTATCAAATTTGTGGGCTTAGAGTTGTTTATAATAGTCCTTATTATCCTTTTAATGTACATAAGATCAACAGTGATGACTCCTCTGTCATTTCTGATATGAGTAATTTGTGTCCTCTATTTTTAAGTTAGCCTGGCTATAGGCTTATCTGTTTTATCAATCATTTCAAGGAACTAGATTTTGGTTTCATTGATTATCTCTATTGATTTCATATTTTCAATTTCATTAATTTCTGCTCTAATGTTTCATTTTTATTCTTTTCTTTTGGCCTAAATTATATATAATTTTCTCTTCTTTTTCCAGTTTCCTAAGGTGGAAACTTAGATTATTGATTTTTCATTTCTTCTTTTCTAATATATGCATTCATTGCCATAAATTTTCCCCTAAGCACTGTTATTGCTGAATCCCACAATTTGGAAAAGTTGTTCCTTCATTTTCATTTAGTCTAAAATATTTTCTAATTTCTCTTGCGATTTCCTCTTTGACCCATGTGTTATTTAGAAGTTATTTATGTCCATATATTTTGGATTTCTAGCTGTTTTTCTCTTAATGATTCCAGTTTAATTTCGTTATGGTCTGAGAGTACACATTGTATAATTTATATTCTTTTAAATTTGTTAAGGTGTGTTTTATGGCCCGGAATGTGGTCTATCTTAGTGAATGTTCCCTATAAGCTTGGGAAGAATGTTAGATGATGTAGTCTATAAATGTTAATCCTATCCAGTTGATTGATGGTATTGTTGAGTTTAACTATGTCCTTATTGTTTTTCTGCCTGCTGGATCTGTCCATTTCTGGTAGAGGGGTGTTGAAGTTTCTAATTATAATCATAGATTCGTGTATTTCTCCTTGCAGTTCTATCATTTTTTTCCTTCATGTAATTTTATGCTCTGTTGTTAGGGCTTACACATTAAGCATTGTTATGTCTTCTTGGAGAATAGACCCCTTCATTATTATCAATGCCCCTCTTTATTTGTGATAGCTTACTATGGTCTGATGTCTGCCCTTTTAAAATTAATATAGTTATTCTTACTCTGTTTTGGTTAGTATTATCATGGTATATCTTTCTCCATCCATTTCTTTTTACCATGGTTTTATTAAGATATAATCAACAAATAAAAATTGTATATATTTAAGTTATATAGCATTATGTCAACAAGATGACGGAATAAGAGGTTCTCTGCTCATATTCTCACACAACAATAATAATCTGGCAGCTGTCCATGTACAAAAGTGCCTTTTGTAGAGTTTTGGGATCCAGGTAGTAATTTGTGGGATCCAAGACCAAAGAAGGCAGGCCCACATACAGGTGGCAGGCTCACTGACTGTGGTCCTGGTTATAGACCTGGAAATAGCCCTGTTCCCCTATGACTTTGCTATAGTCCTTTTGGCCTTTGTCCTGCCTCCAACACAATCTGCCAAGGGACTGAGAGGAATCATGCCTACTCATTCCTCAAGTCACAGGCCTACAGACCTTCATACTGGATGTGGACCTTGAAGCAGCTTGTAACCCAGCAAGCACTAAACCTCATCAACCATTGTATGGGAGCAGTCCTACTCACATAGGGGCACAGTGAGAGACATGTCCTTCTGAGCCCCTGGAGGCAGGCCCACTGATTTTGTCTGATTGCAGAGTCTGAAGGAGCCTTGTGACTTGGCCCTAGTCACTTCCAGTCATGATCTGGGAGCACTCCTGCCCACCTAGGGACCTGGTGGGAGACATGCCCATCAGTGCCCTTGGAGGTAAGCTCACTGAACTCAGTCCAATTGTGGAGACTGAAGTGTCTTGTGACTCAGTTTCAGCACTATTCAGTTGTGGAATATAGTAGGTTTTCTACTAATCACCATTTTGAACAAAAAAAATAAAATGGTAGTAGAGAATGTTTTTCTTGTTTATTTAAGAGATGAATTAATATTTATAATAAGATAGTCAGGCCCTTTTGAAAGATAAAGCCACAATAAATTGTGTGTTAAACAACCCACTTCCAAGATAATATTGTATAATATATCTCTTGGGGAAATGTGCAATATTTAAGTAATAAGTCAAATTTTAAAAATTGTATTAAAGGAAATTGATGTAAAGTAGATCAAAATCAAGCTTGTTAAAAAAAAAAAAGTGCAGCCCAAACTGCTGTTCAAACTACTGATAGACTAATAGCTCACATCCTAGACCTCCAGCTCACCTGTGATTTATGTGTCTTTCCTCAAATTAAATGCTCCCCCCAAAAAACTACAAATAAAAAGCTGTCAAGATAGCTATTCCAGTAGTATGACAGTGGAATTTGATCTTCTCTATTTGAAGTGTGTGCACTTTCAGCTATGTGAGCTATTTGAGGAAAGGCATTTTAAACTAGAGCAGTTTAAAATACCCTTTCCTTATACAATCCATTAGAACTGAATTACACAGGCCTTCAATCATTTGACAACTGAGTTCTGTGTGAGGAAATGGCCAATATCAAAAGAAGAGTGACAAGGACAGTTTTTATAACATGTTTTTGGAGAAGAAATGTGGTTAATGTGAATCTGCGGAACACTTCCTCTGACAAAGTGCAAATTGCATCAAATTGGGGTAAATAAATGGCATATACAATGACAAAGGCAAGTAAATGGAAAATTATAGCATTGGTGCTTAACTATATCCCAAAGAAACTACCATTCTTTTTAGAAGGAGCTATTTAGTCAAGCAGTTCCTAAAGCTATAATTTTCTTCTTGGGTTTTTTTTTTTTTTTTGGTACCTTAATATAAGATCCTCTGGAAAAGAAACTAAAGGGAATTTTAGAGAGAAAGTACTTAAGTATTCCAATAAGAACAACTTCCTTCCCTAAGTTCTCTGTAAGCCTAATAGAATGAAGCACATGTCTCTCTATCCTCTCTGAATGATGTTTGATTTGAATCTTTTCTACTTTTATTAAAAGTCTGTATGATATTTGGCATCACTGTGTAGATCTGATTCCGTGAGGTTCACAGTTCAGAATGATTTATTTACTTCCAAATACAGTGTCTACAGTTCAAGGAGCTGAGTAGAATTAGTGCCTCAATAAACGAAGATTTCCCTAAATGTATGCAACAAAAAACATAAACTTAAGCATAAGGTAACCAATTATGTTTTTAATCTAAAATTAAACTATTTATAAAAATATTGAATGCATATTGTTAATCTTTCCTGGGCTATCTCAGTGCCTTTCATCAATTTTGCCCCTCTCCCACGGATGCACCAAATGTACACATGGAGCAATTCCCTCTGAAAGGGATCTACAAATTATCTGAGTAACTCCTATTCAATGAATAAATTAAGTAGGAGTTACTCAGATAGTTTCTAAATCAGAAAATACCCATATTGAAATTGGTGGGGAAAGCTGAGACAAATGCTAACCATAAGCCCCACCACAATCGGTGTTGACATACAATTGGGAGGGAACCCCAACTCCCAGCTTTTCCCTGAGGAGCAAAGAGTTTGGACCCCACATGTAGCACTCCAACTTTTAAGACTCCCACCCAAGGGATGGGCCTTCAAAATACATAGTTCTGAAAGCTGATGGGGCTTGTGTCCATGAGACCCACAAGAGTATAGCAAACAAAGTAGCAGTTCTTAATAGTCAGGAGAGCACTTACCATGGTTATCCCTCTAGGGAACAGTGCAGAGGGAGTAGAAAAAAATGCCCATTTCCCAGTCTTTTCCTAAAGGGGTTTATCTGCATACTTTAAAACTCCTGCATGATTTTCCTGGGCACCTCCAAGCCCAGCACAAGAAGCAGCCATCTGCAGATCACCTTGTAGCTTATGCCAGGTGGCCCCAGATAGAACACAGGCAGTGGCTGACCTTGCCCCAGAGATAGCACACCCAGTGGACAGCTTCAGACGACATCAAAACACCACCACCCAACCACTTCCACAAGTGACACACTCGATGAGCAGACTCAGTGGGTATCAAAGCGCTGATGAAGTAAGTCTTGCTCTCTGTGTTGGGCCCCTACACAGCTGATCCTCCAAGGTAGTCAGAGGCCAGTGGTCAGTGGGCACAGCCAGTCCTTGCAACTGATCAGCCTGAGTAAATCCCTCCCATTGATGTGCCAACAGCAATCAAGACTCAATTACAACAGAAGGGTGTACAGTCCACACTAGGGGTGCACCTCGAGGACCCAGCTGGGGTGATCAGGGAGGCTGTGCCACTGGATCCTACCATCTTCCTCAGATACCTACAACAATAGGCCACCCTACAAAGCCTAGGAGACATAGCAACTTTACCTAATACATAGAAACAATCACAGGGAAGCAGCCAAAATGAGGAGACAGAGAAACATGTCCCAAATGAAAGAACAGAACAAAACTCCAGGAAAAGAATTAAACAAAATGGAGATAAGCAATCAATCAGATGCAGAGTTCAAAACACTGGTTATAAGGTTGCTCAAGGAACTTGGTGAGATATTCAAGGAACTTAGTGAGACCTTCAAGGAACTTAGTGAGAACATCAACAACATGAAAAGACCAGTCAGAAATGAGGGATGCACTAACTGAAATAAATAATAATTTACAAGGAATCAATAGTAGAGTAGGTAAAGCCAAGAAACAAACCATCGATTTGGAATATAAGGAAGCAAAAAACACCCAATCAGAACAGCAAAAAGAAAAAAGAATCCAAAAAAAAAAAAATGAGGATAGTGTAAGGAGCCTCTGGGACAACTTCAAGCGTGCCAACATTCACATCATAGGGGTGCCAGAAGAAGAGAGACAACAAGAAATTGAAAACCTATTTGAAACAATAATGACAGAAAACTTCCCTAACTTGGTGAAGGAAACAGACATACAAGTCCAGGAAGCACAGAGAGTCCTAAACAAGATGAACCCAAAGAGGTCCACACCAAGACACATCATCATCAAAATGCCAAAGGTTAAAGACAAAGAGAGAATCTTAAAAGCAGCAAGAGAAAAGCAGTTCATTTCCTACAAAGAAGCTCCCATAAGACTGTCAGCTGATTTCTCAAAAGAAACTTTGCAGGCCAGAAAGGAGTGGCAAGAGATATTCAAGGTGATGAAAAGCAATGACCTACAACCAAGATGACTCTATCCTGCAAAGCTATCATTTAGAATTGATGGACATATTAAGAGTTTCCCAGAAAAGAAAAAGCTAAAGGAGTTCATCACCACCAAACCAGTATTATATGTAATGTTGAAGGGTCTTCTTGAAGGAGAAGAACAAAAATATGAACAATAAAATGGCAATAAGTAAATATCTATCAACAATTGAATCTACAAACAAAATGAGCAAGCAGAACAGAAACATTCTCATAGATACTGAGAACTTTTTGTTGCTTGCCAGATGGGTAGGGCAGGGGGGATGGGTGAAAAAGATGAAGAAATTAAGAAGTACACATTGGTTGTTAGTCTGATGAACCTCAAAGGGAAGTGGAGAGGGAGGGCGGGATGAGATAAACCAAAGAACTTCTGTGCATATATGCATAACCAATGGACACCCGGCAGTAGTGTGGGGAAGGCAGGAGGGAGGTGGGATTGGGGAGAAGGGGGTTAATGGGGAACAAAAGGAAGGAACATCTGTAATACATTCAACAATAAAGATGAGTTTAAAAAACAAAAACAAAAACTCCTGCCTGAGAGTCAGGCTTCTAATTTAGCATGCATTTAGGGGATAGTTATAATCTTCTTCAGAGACTGCTGAAGCTGGTGGACACCTCCCCTGCCTTCTACCTTCAGCCCACTCCAAGTCATTGGTACCACCCTGGAAAGTGCTTGTACATATGTCTGTACCCCAGCTTTTACATCTGCTGCCCAAGGGATGAGTCCCTGGATCACCTTGCTCTGATAGTCAACATGGCTTGCATTTAAGAGTCCCATAGAACTGTAGCAAATAAAGAAGCAGTTCTTAACAGATACAGGAGCATTTCTCCATGGCTGTAAACCCAGGCAAAGCACAGAAGGTGCAGGCAAAAATGTTCTTCTTCCAGTTTCTCCCCACAAAGGGCTTAACTACATACCTTCCAGTTGCCACCTGAGGGTCCAGTTTCTAATTAGCCTGCATCTAGGTGCTAATGACTATGGTTCTCCCCTTTGAGACACTGACGGGCTGTGGTATACCATAACTGCAAGGAGTCACTAAGAACAAAGAAGGCAGCTTAGACAATCACAGAGGTTGGGTTGATTGGTGAGGTTCATCTTCTACACAAGATCATGTTGTAAAGACTGGCAGAGGAGGTTTTATGTAATGCACAGAAATCAACACAGAGAGTAAAGGAAAAAGAAGAAACAGAGGAATATGTGCCAAACAAAAGAACAATATAAATTTACAGAAACAAATATTAATGAAATGGAAATAAGTGATTTACCTGATAGCTTAAAATAATAGTCATAAAGATGATCACTGAGATCAGGTGAGAAATGTGTAAACAAAATGAGAGTTCAAACAATGAGAAAATATATATTTTTAAGTACCAATCAGAAATCATAGAGCTAAAGAATGCAATAATTTAACTGAAAAACTTCGACAGGGAGTTTAAACATCAGACTAGATCAAGTAGAAGACAGGATCAATGACCTTAAAGACAGGATAATGGCATTCATTCAATCAAAGGAGCAAAAAGAAAAAGAATGAAAAGCCAATTAAGATAGTGTAAAGGATGTATGAGGCACCATTAAGTGAGTCTTAATGCATTACAGAAGTCCCAAAAGGAGAAGAGACAGATAAAAAGGCAGAAAGCATATTCAAAGAAATAATGGCTTAAAACATCCATAACCTGGGGAAATAAATAACCAGCCAGATCCAGGAAGCCCAAAGTTACCAATAAAAGGAATCCAGAGAGACGCACAGGGAGAAAAATAATAAATTGTCAAATGTTAAAGATGAGAGACTCTTAAAAGCAACAAGAGAAAAGCAATTTGTTACCTACAAGGGAACCCCCATAAGACTACATGCAGATTTTACAGCAAAAATGTTTAAATCACATGAGAATGGAATTATATATTTAAAGTGCTGAAAGAAAAAAAAAAAAAAAAAAAACCTGCCAACTGAGAATACCTAAAAAAGTTGTCCTAAAAAAGTCTGTCCTGAAGGAGAGATTAAAGAGATTTTCAAACAAATATGAAGGAGTTCATCACCACTAAGGGAGTTCTTCAAGCTGAAAGACAAGGTTACCAATTAGTAACAGGATAATATATGAAAGTATAAAACTCACTGGTAAAAGTAAATATATAGTTAAATACAAAATACTCCAATGTTGTAATGGTAATGGGTAAATCAATTATAACACTAGTAAGAAGGTTAAAAGAAAAAAATATTTTAAGAAACCTATAACCATAATAATTTGTTAGTGGATACACAACATAAAAAGATATATAAACTGTGATATCAAAAACAAAATATGTGGGTAGAGTGGAGTGTAAAATGGAGAACTTGTATGCATTTGAAGTTAATTGTGATCAGCTTAAAATAAACATATATATGAAGTTTTATGTAAGGTTCATGGTAACAACAAAGCAAAAGCTTATAGCAGATATACAAAAGATAGAAAGAAAGGAATCAACATACCCCTACCGAAGATCACCAAATCACAAGGAAAGAGAGCAAGAGAAGAAGAAAAGAAAACTGAATTATAAAACAGTCAGAAGATACTTTTAAAATAATAAGTCCATAAATATAAAAAAATGACCTTAAATGTAAATGGACTAAATTCTCCAATCAAAAGACATAGAGTGCCTGAATGGATAGAAAAAGAAAAAAGATCCAACTATATGCTGCCTACAAGAGACTCACTTCAAATATAAGGACACACATAGACTGAAAGTGGAAGGATGGTAAAAGATATTTATTGCAAATGGAAATCAAAAGAATGCAGGGATAGCTATAATTATATCAAACAAAATAGACTAAGCCACAGCCTAGAACAAGAGACAAAGAAGGTCATTATACAATGATAAAAGGATCAACAAGAGAATATAACATTTAAAAACATTATATACCAAATATAGAAGCACCTAAATATATAAGGTAAATGTTAACAGAGCTGAAATGAGAAATAGACAGCAGTACAATAATAGCAAGGGAATTCAATACCCCACTTTCAAGAATGGATAGATCATTCAGGCCAAAAACCAGTTAGAAAACATTGGACTTGAATAGCACATTAGACCAGATTGACCTAACAGTCATATACAGATCATTCCATCCAACAACAGCAAACAATACATTTTTAACAAGGGCACATGGAGCAGTCTCCAGGACAGACCATATGTTAGGCCACAAACCAAGTATTAAAATTAAGAAGACTATGCCCAGCCAGTGTGGCTCAGTGGTTGAGTGTCGACCCATGCACCAAGAGGTCGCCGGTTTAATTCCTGGTCAGGGCACATGCCCAGGTGTGGGCCCAATCCCCAGTGGGGGGCATGCAGGAGGCAGCCAATCGATGTTCTCTCTCATTGATGTTTCTCTCTCTAAAATCAATAAAGAAAAAAAAATTTGGAAAAAAAAATTAAGAAGACTGAAACCAAAACTTATATGCATAAGCAATGGACACAGACAATAGTGTAGTGAAGGCAGGGGGGAGGGCGGTCAATGAGGGGAAAAAGGAGGGACAGCTATAATACTTTCAACAATAAAGATATATTTTTTAAAAATTAAGAAAACTGAAATTGTATTAGGCATCTTTCCCAACCACAATGGTGTTAAACTACAAATCAATTAGAAGAAAACTGGAAATTTTACAAATATGGAGTGATTGAAAAACAAACTCCTGAACAATCAGTGGTCAAAGAAGAAATCAAAAGATAAATTAAAAAATCTTCAGACAAATGAAAATAGAAAAACAAAATACCAAAATTCATGGGATACAGCAAATCAGTACTAATAGAAATTTTTAGCAATCAACACCTACATTAAGACAAAGAAAATATCTCAAACAACTTAACTTTGCACCTCAAGGAACTAGAAAAAAATGCCCAAAGTAAACAGAAGGAAGGAAATAACAAACATCAGAGCATAAATTAATGAAATAGAGACAATAGAAAATATTAATAAAACTAAGAGCTGGTTTTTGGAAAAGATAAATAAAAATTCATAAACCTTTAGCTAGACTTACCAAGACAAATAGAGAGAGGACTGAAGTAAATAAAATGTGAATGTGTTTCTATATGCTAATAATGGACTGGCAGAAAGAAAATTAAGGAAACATTCCATTTATAATTGCATCAAAAATAATAAGATACCTAGGAATAAATTTAACCAAGGATGTGAAAGACCTGTACACTGAAGACTGTAAGACATTAATAAAAGAAACTGAAGAAAACACAAATAAATGGAAATATATTATATGCTCATGGATTGAATTTGGAATTGTCTTTACATTCAATACAATAATACCTCCTTATCTGCAGGGTGTACAAGCCAAGACCACCAGTGGGGTGCTTGAAATGGTGGATAGTACTGAGCCCTATGTCTACTATGTTTTCCCTTATACATACATACACTTTATGGCTTCTCTTTGGCATATCTGAATTGCCAGCATCACTACTCTTGTGCTTTGGAGCCTTTATTAAGTAAAATAAGGGATACTTGAACACAAGCACTGCGGTACTGTGACAGTTGATCTGATAACTGAGACGGCTACTAAATTACTAATGGGTGGGTATCGTGGATACACTGTAGAGAGGGATGATTCATGTCCTAGGTGGCATGGGGCAGTACAGTGTGAGATTTAATCATGTCAGGCTACTCAGAATGGCACTCAATTTGAAACTTATCAGTTTCTTTCTGGAATTTTCCATTTAATATTTTTGGACCAGTTGAGAGCAAGTAACTGAAACCATGAAAAACAAAACTGTGGATAAAGGAGGGGCTGTTGTATTGATCTCTTGAACATTTTTGTTTTAGTCGGTCTTGATTCTTTGAACATAGATAATTTTACTAATATATCACCCCTGATTCACCGTCTCTTCCACAAGAATATTGTGAGGGATTTTATAAAATATCTTAAAGAGGTTAATATACTATTTTTCAGTGCTTTTCACTTCATCCACAAATCTAGCAGAAATGAATCCTGTCAAAAGAAAAAAATTGGTGATTTTGACTTGACTTGTTATTAGTTCATTCATAATGGTTCTTGGTAAGTACCATTCCATATTTAAATTCTCATTAAAGCCCATAACAGGGATTACTCTATCTTAAGAAATGCATCAGCTTTCTTCCCTTGTTGGCATAAAAGCATAACTGTGAGAGAAAATTGTATGGCAAGTGTATTAAGCAGTAGAGATGGGAGGGATGATACAGTTGTGTGCCTTTAAAGTGAAATTTTAAGGAGCATGGTATAATGGAAAGAATGCCAAACTTTAGTCAGACACTTCCATGTTTGAAACTTGGTGATAAATGAGAAAGAATGAGGAAATCAATATCCAACTTGCAGTGCCTTTTTAAGAATTGGAAGCCATGCATGTAGAGTTTTCCACAGGACTTGGCACTTAGAAGGTAGTCAATTATCATATTATTAAATCGTGGGGGAAATGGAAAAAAGTGAAGGAGAAACACATAGATGAAAAGATCATGAAAGGCATGTCAATCATTACATACAGATATTATTTAGATCTTTATCAAACAAAATGTAAAAGCAATAATGATATCTGAGGCTTCTGAAATTTTGAACACCAACTGGATATTTGGTGACATAAATAATTTTTTTGTTTTAGGTATGAAAATAGTATCATGATTATTTTTATTAAATTTTTTATTTTATATATGCAAACTAAAGATTATACAGATTGTAAGAGGAAGTCGGTAGGGTATAAATGGGGCAGAATTGTCCATGAAGTGATGGTTTTTAGGGCTGTAGGATGGCATCTGGGTTAGTTTGTCTATATTTGTGTATATTAAGATTCTTAATAAAAGATTAAAATAAATAGTGTTCAAAAATTGAGAGGAGAGAAAGACAGAGTTATAGATCATAGCTTAAGACATTAAGCTACCCTGAGAAGCCAGAGTCTCATATAAGGACACTGCAGATTTGAAGAGTGGCACAAACACATATAGGGTTTGTGAAAGAGAAGCAGTGGAGACCAAAGAAGGCCTTTATTTGTGCCACAGCTTTCACTGGATCCCGGCTCTTACACACCTAGTAATCGTCATGAATATCACACAACTTAAAAGTCTAGTTGTGTTTAATGTCAACTTCACAGATCTCATTTTGAATTCTGAGTCTTCGTTATCCCTTTCAAATCCTTGTCCTAGCGCATGTTCACGATCCACTCATATGTTGGTTGGTGGCTTTGTTTCATCTTCATCATTCACTGTCCAACAGGATATTTCCCCTGCCTTTGAACGACCTCCGCTTCATTTGATGATTTATTTATACTTCTAGAATATGCCTGCCAATAGAAAATGTTTCTTTTATTCCTTTAGGACACACTGTAGAGCAGCGGTTCTCAACCTGTGGGTCACAACCCCTTTGGGGGTTGAACAACCCTTTCACAGGGGTCGCCTAAGGCATAACAGTAGCAAAATTACAGTTATAAAGTAGCAATGAAAATAATTTTATGGTTGGGGGGTCACCACACCATGAGGAACTGTATTAAAGGGTCGCAGCATTAGGAAGGTTATAGTACTGTATAGTACTATACAGTACTGCTGTATAGTACAAGCTCTTCCTTACCTTTTGTGTTGTTATTTCAATCATATATACTTTAACTCACTTCAGAAGAAAAAAATCATTAAAATGCTGTTGGAGATCATGCAGGATTGACCAAAAACTTAGCTGAGGCAATTATTTTAGTTACAGCAAGTCTGAGTTGTCAAACAATCAAATAGATGACTACATAATTGATTTTAATTGCTTGTTAAGATGAGAGCAACAACTAGTAAGATGACACCTTGATTCAGATCAGTCATTTTAATGATAGAATCAGAGCTCTGCAGGTTTCAAATTTGAGAAATTAACTGCTACTGAGATGAAAACTAGTAAGGGATACACCTTTTATATAGGAATATGTCAGAAATCACAGTGAGAGAGTTAAAACAAATTGCATTAATATGGTTATGTAACCATTCTACCACACACTGATGTTTACAAAGCAATTTCACATGTGGTCCAATTTAGTCTCCACAAAATACTAAATAGTATTATCCTTATTTTATGCTGAGATATTATTTCTCAAATAATTTAGTTTAAATGACTTATCCAAAGTCATATATCTGATGAGTGCTAGAGTTCCAACTCAAGCTCAGATCTGAATCCAGTGGCTTTTTCATTGTTCCTCACCTGGCATCCACAGATATCAAGTATGTAGTAACTTTTCCAAAGTTATATTACTCTTATAAATAAACTCATTAAATTCACTTGTACTTTGAAACCTACATCACACTTTCAGAGTTATCTTTGAGAAGGATGACCAGTTTTCTGACAACATAAATGAGTAGGGATTTATAACAAACTCACAGCTCTTTTGGCAATTTCACTACAAAGTCTCCCAAATTATATTTTATGACTATTTTGAACCAAATCTAAAGAAGTTTGAGCAAGCCTTTCTGTCAAAGAATTTTACCTTATCAAGAGGATACCCCGTTGCTCTCTAATGCATCAGGAAACTGTAGATTTCTTAACAGACTGATTCAAGTTATCAGTTATCTTGGTGATGAGTTTTCTACAGCCAGATTTTTCTGTAAACACATGATTTTGATTTTTTATTTTTTTCTTTATTGATTAGAGAGGGAGAAAGGGGAGTGAGAGAGAGACAGAAACATCAATGAGAGAGAACATTGATTGGCTGCCTCCTGCATGACCCCCACTGGGGATCGGGCCCACAACCTGGGCATGTGCCCTGGCCAGGAATCAAACTGGCAACCTCTTGGTACATGGGTCAATGCTCAACCACTGAGCCACACTGGCCGGGCATACAGCCAGATATTTTTGTTTCAGCTTTTTATAGAGAGTCTCATTGTTTCTTAACAGTATTTCAAAAGACATTTGTTTCATTATATCCTAGTTGATTCATTAAAATGAAATTAGTTTTACACATGATTACAGTCACTATAGTGATTGTTTGAATCCTAAGCTACTCACAAAATATTCTGTGTATTTTAAGTATCCAAGATCCTTTCCATATGTTCATGTATGTATATGTACTTCATGAACTATACCTTTCTCAGAGGAGGAAACATTAATTTCCCTAAAAATGTATATGAAGCTACTGTATCTTAATGGGAGTGAGAGCATGTTGAGGGGGGTGCTTAAGAAGCAAAAATACTGCCTTAAGACCCAGGCAATACAGGCCCTTCTTAGCAGCTCTGACTGGGCTCCCCATTGGACAACTAGCAGTCCACTTCTCGTCCATAATCTGGGTCCTCATGTCCCAGAGATTCCCTTCTCAAATGACCCTGAGTCCACTTCCAGGGCTGTGTGCGCTTCTTCCTGGGCCCATCATGCTGAGTGCAGACCTGCCTCAGGTGTGGTATGTACACCCCTAGGCCCAAGGGATAACCAAGTGGCAGATATTAGTAAAAATGTGTGAATAAAATTTTAACCTATATATAGGGGTGTCTGCATGAGTACAAGGTCCCTCTCAGTGTGGGATGAAGCAAAGTGGGGAGAAGAGCAGAGGTGAGCGTCATTAGAGACTAGTGGTATACATTTTCTGCGCTGCTACCTTCTAACCTATAACTTCACAGAGTCTGATAATTCATAAGTTGAACCAGCCCTTCCAGGTAATTAGGCAGGCACTTTGTCAAGGTAGGAACATAGAACACATTTGCTTAACAGTTTTTATATCATTTATAACTTTTAAATGCATAGGTTTATGTTCTGTGGGCCTTTATTAGTTCTCTTGTTATAAGCCCTACAAATGTTATAGGTCTGAGCAGGGGTGACATAGGGAATTTGCCTTGCTTTGATAGCATATGCCAATAACATTGAATGTGATATGATACCAACCGAAAAATATGTCATGATGATCATCAGAGCCTTGGTTATTTCTCTTAGATTTAAATAGTTTCCCAGCTTTCCTCTCATACATACCCTAAAAGTAAGAGACCACTTTGGAATGCCTCTATTCAGAGCTATGAACCAAATATTAAGAGTTCAAACTCTCCTGAAAATTCAGAGGAATTTAATCAAAATCTTTATCCATTCAACAAACATTACTCATACAATCATATACTGTGTAAATGGAACAAATATTTAAAGGATCTTTAAAGGATTAAAAAAAAAAGATGCATCGGGCATAGTTATTATTTTCTTGTCTGACAATGAAGATCAGATTAGCATGTTAATGACTCTAATGTAGGGCAACAAGAACTATGTCCATGAGAGACGTGATTCTGTGGGGGTTCCTAGACAGGCAAATTGTTGTGGGAATTACACGCACAGATTTAGCTGTACTGCCCGAGCTAGAATCCCCAGAGTTCACTGTTGTCTGCTCTGTCTGCTTACAGTATTCTTACTTCATTATTTTTTCTAGCCAATTGCTAGTTAATTTTTGAAACTCAACCTATATATTACAGCCTCCGCAAGGTGCATTTCCTAACGCTGTCTCCCTCCCTGGGGTAGGTGTATGTCTGTTGAGATCCTAGAGTACCACGTGCACACTCTTTGCTGTAGTCTAACAGTTTGCACATCTGTTTATCCACTAGAATTGGGTTCCTTTAGAGCATGATGTTATCTTTCATTTATGTATGTCCTCTGCTACCCGCAATGTCTGGGACATGTTAGAAATGACCTAAAGGCCTGCTGGATGACTGTGGGTTGGAGGAATACAAAAACTATATTGAAGACATCAACATAGGACTTGACGAAAAAGGAAAGGGAAAACTATTTGAGGTGAAGGAAATATCAAGAGCAAAGCACAGGTGAAACACTGATATAGGAGAAAAGCAAGGAGAGGAGTTGAGCTTTGTTGTGGGTTTTCTGGAGCAGGGATTTGGGAAAGATTTAGGAAGTTGTGCAGATTAAGGCTTTTGAACATCAGGCTAAGGAGTCTGCACCTATTTTAAAAGCAATGAGTGCTTTTAACCAGTAGAGTTCTATGATTTGAGCTCTACTTTAAGAACTGTAATGTAATGGTATGAATAATGCACAGGAGGAGAGACTAGCAGCAGCAGATGAACTAGGAAACTACACTCAGCAAGCCATTTATTGAGAACTTATTAGTTCACAGACATTGGTCAAGGATCTGGAGACACTGAAGCATGTAAGTAATGGTCTGTCTTTGAAAGCCCACAGTCTAGCAGGGGAGACTTACCTTTAAATAAGGAGGAATAATCCTGGAAGACATTGCACAGATTTGGTGAAGGACACTTTGTATGCAAGGGAGCAGAAAGATTCCAAGTTGGCCATGGTTAGAAACTGACATTTACCTGAAGGGAAGAAATTTCCACTAACCAAGTCAGAGAATGCAAAAGAAGAGGTTGTTTAGGAGGAAATACAATTATTTATTCTTACCGAGCCTATTGTTTTGGGGGGATCACAGGCAGAACAAGAGCACCAGTTTACTGTAAACATGATGCCTCATGAATCTCCCATTTTCTTTTCTGCAGTTACCACCAGTATGCAGTGTAAAGAATCACCAATGTTAAACCGGAAGGCAGGCAGCCTCTCCTTTATTTGGGGGCAGTGGGGGTGTAAAGTTAAGTAGGGAAAAGAGATGATGTAACTGTTGAGAAGATAATGTGAAAATCCAACACTAGCCACACAGGGCCAGAAATCAGTGTAGACCAGACTCTGACAAACGGATATACGTGTGGTTGCTAAGAGTAAATTCATTTCAGGACTTTGGGCTAAGAGGGTCCTACCTACAAACCCACATGCCTTGCTGTGCTGAATTTCTAGAAAGCTCCTGGAATAAGAGCTTTGATGTTTCCTTAGAGAAAACGACTTTCTACTCCTGATGAGAATATTGTCAGTTTGAGGAGGAATTTCATACGGGAAAAGCAGTAGGGCAGTCATCCTTTCCTTTTAAAGTAAGTGGGTACATCTGTCACACCTTTCTCCTCACACAGGCCAATTGAAGCAGAATCATTCAACTCTAGTGCTTCTCGTTCTGGCCCCTATTTCAAGCTGCAAACAAATCTGCCCATCGATGTCATCTTTGTCAGGAAATTTTGTGACATGAAGGCCTGGAATGAGTCCAATGACTACATTCTCATAGACTATTGAGAACCTGTGAGAAATAACACTATGGGAGTCATCACAGAGACTTGCAGTCTGTCTGACATCCAAGGCAGTGACCTAGAGAGGGAAGATCAGAATATTTCCATATCCTGTTATAGATTTGTCAAATCAATCTGTGTGGTCATTAAACCTGTTATATTTTAAGACAAGGAAAAGAATAAGCAACAAATTGGGAAGGAATCAACTCAGGAAATCCATAGCCTCAACTAGATTTCCAATAAAACCTCAGTTACCTTTTAAAAACTATAGTTAACATATAACACACAACATTATATTAGTTTCAGGTGTATAACATGGTGATTCAACATTTATATACCTTCCTAAGTGATCACCACAGTAAGTCTAGTACCCATCTGTCACCATACATAGTATTACAGTATTATTGACTCTGTTCCCTATGCTGTACTTTATATCCCTGTGACTAATTTTATAACTGGTAGTCTGTACTTTGTAATCCTTCCCTTTTCTGCCCAACCCCCCCACACCCCTCCCCACTGGCAACCATCCGTTTGTTCTCTGTATCTATGAGTGTGTTCCTGTTTTGTTTGTTTGTTTTTTCAGATTTCACCTATTAATGAAATCATATGGTATTTGTCTTTCTCTGTCCAATTTATTTCACTTAACATAATGCTCTCTATGTTCCTCCATATTGTTGCAAATAGCAAGGTTTCCTTCTTTTTATAGCTGAGTAATATTCCACTGTGTATATGTACCAAATGTTCCTTATCCAATCATCTATTGATGAACACCTAGGTTGCTTTGATATCTTGGCTATTATAGTAATGCTTCAATGAACACAGGGGTGCATATCTTTTCAGATTATTGTTTTCATTTTCTTTGGATAAATACCCAGAAGTAGAATTACTGGGTCATATGATAGTTCTATTTTTAATTTTTTCAGGAATCTCCATATCTTTCATAGTGGCTGCACTAATTTACAATCCCACCGACAGTACACAAGGGTTGCCTTTTTTCCACATGCTCACCAATACTTGTTATTTGTTGTCTTTTTGATGATAGCCATTCTGACAGGTATGAGGTGATATCTCACTGTGGTCTTAATTTGTATTTCCCTGATGATGAGTCCCAGTCCCAAGCAATTAGTTGCTCCCTCCTCATCACTTACGTCATTGCATTCTGTTATATTTGCAATGAGACTTCCTCACCCGGAGTAAAAGGGCCATCTTATCTGGACAATGTGCTCCTTTAGGACAAGGCCTATGACTGCTCATCTGTGTACACCCAGGACAGCTCATTGCATAAAGTGGGGAATGAATTCATTAACTGAAAGGAACACTGACTAGCTTCAGGCTGTCTGGATGCTAGTCCTGCCTCTCCTCCAATTTCCACCTTTGTAAGAAGACCAGGGAACGTGTTCTATTCCCTTAAGGAAGAATACCCATCTCCAGGTTTCTGCCAGCTCTAAAAGTCTTATCCCTAAAGCCGAGACTGTGCTCTCAGTTCCACTTTACCGTCCACCTGCTGACACCTGCTCTGAGGAGAACAGGGAGCAAGCCTGCCTTTCTCTGGGCACGTGTCTTCCTACCGGCCTCCTTGACAACTGTGTTCTGACACTGTGTCCCCTTAGCACCACTGGCTGGCACGTAGTTTGTCGAGTGCTTGACTAGGGTTTTTGCTTTTTTTTAATTTGATGAGAACAGATAACAATGTAATATTACCTTTCAAAACATCTAAAATGTAAAATGGAAACAAATAATGGAAAAATTATTTTCCTCCTTTGGAAGAGTGTTTAGTGCTCAGTAAAGAGAACAGTAATAACTGCCAATGAATAAGTATTCCAGAGAAATGCAGAATGAGATTCTAGACAGTGGGCCTCTACCTACAAATAGTGAAGCCAAAAACACCAAAGCAGGGCATGAATACTTGCTGCCAGTTTTTTCACTGAAAAATTAAAACTAGAGTCTTGTAGTGAATGAAACGTATCTGACACCGCTGTTAGCACCGCATTTGTTTCTACATTGCGCTGCCTTGAAATTCTACAGTTCTGGTCAAGACTGGCTGTAAAACAACTCAAAAACACGTGGTCCATTATTAAGAATAAGACTTAGTTTATATTACTCACAAGAAGAAATTGAGACCTTCTCTTTAAAAATCAGAAAATAGTATACATAATTTTTTAACTCTATACTAATTTGTCATTCAACAAACAATTTTTGAGGAACCACCAGAGGCTAGATTTCAAAGTCCTGTGTTCATTTTGGGAGAGGGGAGTCCACATGAATAACACACAGTTCTTGTCACAATGACGGTGAAAATTAACGATTAAAGCACTGGTTCTTGCAGCTTAACTTTGCAGTGTTCAAATCACGCATCGATTCATAGAAACAATTCACTAGTGTGCCAGCAAAAACCCCAGTAAACTGGGGAACTTATCATCATTTTTCCTTCCACCCACAAGAATATAATCTCTAAGGCTGAAGAGTCTTTCTCTGTCCTTTTTGTTGCTGTATCTCCTGTTCCTGGAGCAAGGCCTGGCACGGAGTATCCATAATAGTCCATTGAAGGAAAGAATCTATTCACTCCCTAAATACTTCAGTTCGCCTGTATTAGACATCTGTGACAGGTACTGGGACAGTGTAAGATGAACACTCGTGGTCACTGTACTCTGAGACATACACATGAGGCTAGGAGCACAGTCTCTGGAGTCATATCCTTGCGTTCAAATTCTGGCTCCGATTCTCCAGCTGTATGACCTTGGGTATTTCATAACATCTATGTCCTTCACAGTTTGTACATTTGTCATTTGGGAATGGTAGTCATAAATCTCCTCCTGACAGTATCGTGTGAAGGTGAAATTATCTAATGTATGTTCAGTGCACGGCATAATGCCTGGGCATGCTAAACAACCGTCCTTGTTTGTGATACTGTTCTTATCATTTAATAACATTCAGTTCATCCGAATTAACTTGGGTCTCTAAAATCATGTGAAATTACCCAGGAAGATAAACATTTCAAATGATGTGGTATGTAGGACAGAGCAAAGTTCCTAAGGCACAGTAAATTACAATCTAATTCACTGTAACAACAAAGAAGCTGGGGAAATTTGATTTCCAGTATTTGTAGCCCCGCAGCGGTCCCTCTTTATCTTCCGCACATGGCTTTCCTAGCACATAGCTTATGATCAGACAGACAGCACGGAGCTGTTCTTTGCAAAGAAGCAGGGATGAAAACGAACGTTCAGGAATCTGTGAGGGGTTGGAAAGCAAGGCGGTAAAGGTGTTCAGGGGCCCCTGCCCAGAGAGTAACAGAAAATAAACGAGACCTCTGCAGGGAGCCCACCAGGACAGTGCGACAGGAGTTTGCATTTTACCAACATTCCTGGGGGACTTTTATCTCTCCCAGACCTAAGTTGTCCAGGAGAACCTGTGCCTATGAGCCAGGAAAAGACAGTTTCTTCACTGTTGCCCATAAAAACATTTTAAATTAAATATTCGTAGTGGAGCTGTGTCCTTCACTTGTCTCTTCGGAAACGAAAAATGTTAAAACAAATTTAAAAATTGATGTATATTTTAAATAACTCTTCTGGTTTATATAAACACATTTTTGCACTATCATTAAGTGCTTGTGAAAAGCAAATGCACAACAGAAATGAAAAGACTGAATGAACAGGATGTCTCATGATGCCATATTGTAGATGCACAGGTCACTGCCTGCCGAAGGGCCACGGCTGTGATGAAACTGCGGAACTGCTGCCCAGGCTGGACGTTCCTCTCCCCCAGGCATTGACTCTGCTTAGGGGAGACCCAGCAAGCTTCACTGTGAGCCCAGCATTACGGGGATGAAGTTCACTCAACTCGTTCACAGGACAAAATAACTGCTCTATTTTCCTCATGCTCACCTAAGGCAGAAATAGATTTTGTGCCAACATTAGAAATCAATTCTGATGACATGTGGAGATTAAAACTCCCAGCACGTGTTTACAAGAGTAGAAGCGTTAAGGCCAGTGTCACATTCTAATTCATGTTGTGGATTTGGTGTACTACCTACTTAAATGCCCTATTTGTAATTTTAAATACTTCTCGAGTTGCAATACTAAGTAAGTGGTATGTAAGCTTTTAATACATGCAGAAAGGTGTGTTTCTGCAATTCTGGGTGAGAAGGGTGTACTGGGAACGTCTTCCCCCTTCTTTCCTCCCAAGCATGCAACTGACTTCTCCCACATCCCTCACCTCACTGTGCTTGCCAAAGCCACGGACGCATGGACACCACCTGGCTGCCCAGAGCTTTATCTACTCTAGCAGACTAAGATACGGTTAATACACAAGTATGAAAAGTGGCTAAACTTGCGTTTGCCGCTATTCAGATTTCCTTTCCAAGTCACTCTCTGCACATTAGTTATGCATGCACCCTCACCTGGACCGTGAACCCTGTGTCATGCTGTTCCTCCAAATGGTGCGTCCCCTCCTCCCCCTCCCACATTTACCCCATCCAAGCTAGTATTTTCTAAGTAGACATACAATCTCTCTTCCTCTTCCCCAAATAAATGTATCTCATTTTGTCTCTTTTCATTTGTCTGACATCTGGGGATTGTTGTATACGTGCAGAGATTTTGAAAAAGCATGAAAGATTAATCACCCTGGAGGTATAGTTACGTTATAAAAAGAGGGTTACGAAACTACAGTGTTTTGCTCCAAAAGTAAGAAATTTGAAACCTCAGGTCCTAGATCTCTCTGTTTAAATGGCAGCAGGATTCTAGGACGTGGTCTGGAAGGACGTGAGATACAGGCACGTCTTTACAACTTTCAAGTTGCCTGTGTGACATTAGACTTCACTGAGGCCAACTGTATTTGGAGTGGGCCGTATGGAACACAAGTGGAACATACTTGTCCATGATTCCACCTCATACCCACAAACAATGGCACAATGGTTTTTATTGAATATGCTATCCTGTGACAAAAAACTATATGATTAAAATGCAACGGGTCTTATATTTTTAGAAATCTAGTTTCAAGATAACAATATGAATTTCTCTTTCCATTCTATCTTTCAGTAAATCCTATAGGAAAGGATAAAGCTACATTAAGCAGAACTATTTAGCAAGATTAGAAAACAAATAACGAAAGAACATAGTATTTGCAATTGTCAGTTATTCTTCAAATTTATCTGTAAATTCAAAATAATTTCAATAATAATACTAACAAGTTATTTTTGTGAAACTCTGAAATTAACTTAAAAATTAAGATGGAAAGTGTAGGACTCTAAAAGAGCCAAGACAACTCTAAAGAAGTACAAGCAGGCAGAAGCTGTCTTACCAGATAGTAAATAATATTGAGATTCTCTAATAATCAAAATGGGTTTTATTGTCAGAGGGATAGAAAAATAAATCAATGAAACCATAACGTTTTCAGAAAGAGCCTCCAAGTATATATAGGAAGTTGGTGTGTGTTGGACATGATATTACAGATAAAATAGTTAGAATTGCTCAATAAATGATGCCAGAAAAATTGTCCTTCTGCAAGGCAAAAATAATAAAATTAGATATCTAATTTCACACAAAAAATAAATTTCAGAAATTTATATGGATTAAATGAATGTAAAAAAATTAAGTATTAGGAAACATATAAGGAAAGTATTTCTTAATTAGAAAACATAATAATCACATTTAACTGTGTTGTAACTATATAATAATATGAGATCCTTAAAAGCTAACCTAAAGGCTGAAAACTAATCACAGGACCATAGAGTGCTTCCTCTCTTCTCACATCTTAGCAGCCCATCAATAAGGCTCCTGCATAGTAACAGGAATGCAACTGATAGAAGTACATGTCTCAGACCTTACCTAAGAAGAAGTCTCTAGGGAACCCCAAAAACAAAACAGCAGACTTTTCTTAGAGAATTAATTATTTTATTCCTATCTGATCTAATGGATAAAAGTTTGTTCAAAATGATAATAACAACAATGTATTTAGTGATTATGGCCTATGGATAAGTGAAATGAACAATACCAATGGTGTAAGGGACAGGAAGGATGAACTGAGAATACTCTGTTATAAGCTATTTTCAGTACCTGTGAAGTGATATACTGTTATTTGAAAGAGAACTTTGATTAATTATACATGTATGATGCAAACTCAAGAACAATCAATAAAAATGTAGAAAGAATAGCATAATTGCTATTTTAAGAGAGAAAAATATGGAATTATATAATGCTAAATTAAGACCAGAAAAAGCAAAGAGTGGAACACACACACACACACACACACACACACACACACACACACCAAAACAAGGAATAAGGCAATGGACAAAATACAATAGCAAATATAGTAAATATGAATCCAACTTAACAACCCTCACTTTAGCATCAATGGTCGAAATACACCAATTAAAAGACAGAGATTGTCACAGTGGAAAACTACATGTTGTCTATAAGAAACCCACTTTGAATAAAAGACACAGGTAGATTAAAAGAAAAGGGACAGAGAAAGATATTCTATGCTAACACTAATAAAAAAAAAAGCTGAATTCATTATATTAATTTCAGATGAAGCAGAATTTAGAGCAAGGAAAATTATAAAAGATAAAGATGGGCATCACATAATCATAAAGAGGTTAATTCTCCAAGAAGATATACCAATCCTTATTGTGTATGCATCTAACAACAGAACATCAAAATATTGAGGCAAAACTGATAGAACTGCAAGGTGATATAGATTAATCCACTCTTATAGTTGGCGACTTCAACATCTCCTGTCCGTAATTTACAGACAGGCAGAAAAACATTAAGGGCATACTCAAAGTGACTAGCACCATCATGTACTAGATCTAATTAACAGGATGGAATACTTTATCTAACCTTAGAAAATACATTCTTCTTAATAATTTTGATTGTTATAAAGTTCAGACTTTAATTGTGATCCCTAAAGTATTCACTAAGAAAGTAACTAAAAATATATGCAGAAAAGAAAATTAGATGGGAATCAAAATTGTACAGTGGAAATAATCACCAAAAAGACACTAATGGAGGAATTGAGAAATAAAACAGCTATAAGCCATAGAAAACAATTAGCAAAATGGTAGAAGGAACTCCTTCCTTATCAGTAATTACTTTAAATATAATGGATTAAACACTCCAAAGGCAGAGATTGGAAAGATGGATGAAAGTAATGATCCAACTACATGCTGTCTACAAGAGACTTACTTTATGTCCAAAGACACAAATAGTTTGAAAGTAGAAGGACAAAAAAAAAAAATATATTACAGTCTGACTGGTGTGGCTCAGTGGTTGAGTGTCAACCCATGCACGAAGAGGTCACTGGTTCGATTCCCAGTCAGGACACATGTCCAGGTTGTGGGCCCGATCCCCAGTGGGGGGCATGCAGAAGGGAGCCAGTCGATGTTCTCTCTCATCGATGTTTCTATATCTCTCTACCTCTCACTTCCTCTCTCTCTAAAAATCAATAAAGAAAAAAAAATTTTAGAAAGATATTACAAGCGTGTATTTTTTTAGTTTATTTTTTACTTTTTAAGTTACAATTGGCAATACAATATTATATTAGTTTCAGTAGTACAACATAGCGATTAGACATTTATATAACTTATGAAGTTATCTGATAAATCTAATACCTATCTGACACTATACATAGTTATTACAATATTATTGACTATATTCCCTGTGTACAAGCATATATTAACCAAAAGACATCTGGTTAATATCAGAAAAATAGACTTTAAGTAAAAAGTTATTATAAGATACAAAAGTCATTATACATTTATAAAAGGGTGAATCTGTTAAAAATATATAGCAGTAATAACATATATACAGATAACAACAGGACCCCAAGATATATGAATCTAAACTGACAGAATTAAAGGAAAAATAGACAATTCTACAATAAAGTTGGAGACTTTAATGCCACATTTTCAATAATGGATAGAACAACTAGATGGAATATCAATAAGGAAAAAGAACACTTCAACAGCACTATGATTCAATTAGACCCAACAGACATATATAACCTCACAACAGCATCATACACATATTTCTGAAGTGCACATGGAACATTATCCAGGATATATCCTATGTTGGGCCACAAAGCAAGTCTTAATACATTTAAAATTATTGCAGTCATACAAGGTATCTTCTCCTACCGCAACAGAATGAAACTGAAAATCAATAGCTGAACGGAAACTGAAAAAAAAAAAATATCACAAATATGTGGAAATTCAACAATGACCTCTTAAATAAGCAGTATAACAGTACTGAAGAAATCATAAAGGAAACTAGAAAATAATTTGAGATGAATGGAAACAAAACAAAATATACTAAAGCCTATTGGATGCAGCAAACACATTGCTCATATGGAAATTTATAGCAGTAAAAGCTCAAATCAAAAAGGGGAGGAAGGGGGTAGGAGTAGTGAGGAGGGGTCAAAGGGGGAAAAAGGAGAGACATCTGTAATACGTTCAACAATAAAGATAAGTTTAAAAAGAAAAAAAGCAGGGGGGCTAACTTTATATCTTTTTTTATTTTTAAATTTTTTTTGAAATTTACATATTTATTTATTTGTTTTTTAAAATTAATTTGTTTTTGTTACAGATGTTTCTCCTTTGTCCCTCATTGACACCCTCTTCCCCACCCCTCCCTGCCCCATCCCCAGTTTTGTTGTCTATGTCCATTGGTCATGCATACATGCATATAAGTCTGTGGTTTATCTCTCCCCCCCCAAATCCCCCTCCTCTGAGGTTTGTCAGTCTGTACCCCACCTCTATGTCTCTGGGTCAATTTTGTTCATCAGTTTGTTTAGTTCATTATATTCCACAAATAAGTGAGATCATATGATATTTGTCTTTCTCTGCTTGGCTTGTTTCATTTAGCATAATACTCTCCAGGTCCCTCCATGTCATCTCAAAGGATAAGAGATCTTTCTTACAGCTGCATAGTATTCCATTGTGTACATGTACCACAGGCTTTTTTATCCACTCATCTACTGGTGGACACTTGGGTTGTTTCCAGATCTTAGTTATTGTAAATAGTGCTGCCATGGACATAGGGGTACATATATTCTTTCTGATTGGTGTTTCAGGTTTCTTAGGGTATATTCCTAAAAGTGGGATCACTGGGTCAAATGGCAGTTCAATTTTTAACTTTTTGAGGTAACACCATAGTGTTTTCCACAGTGGCTGCACCAGTCTGCATTCCCACCAGCAGTGTACTAGAGTCCCCTTTTCTCCACAACCTCGCCAACACTTGTTGTTTGATGATTTGTTGATGGCGGCCATTCTGACAGGTGTGAGGTGATACCTCATAGTTATTTTAATTTGCATCTCTCTGATGATTAGTGACATTGAGCATTTTCTCATATGTCTCTTAGCCATTTGTATGTCCTGTTTGGAGAGGTGTCTATTTAGGTCCTCTGCCCATTTTTTAATTGGGTTCTTTGTCTTCCTTTTGTTGAGTTGTATGAGCACTCTATATATTTTGGAAACTAACCCCTTATCTGATGTATCATTGCCAATTATGGTCTCCCATATAGTGGGTTCCCTTTCCATTTTGATGGCTGTTTCTTTGGCTGTGCAGAAGCTTTTGAGTTTGATGTAGTCCCATGTGTTCATTTTTTCCTTTGTTTCTCTTGCTTTAAGTGTTGTATCAGTGAAAATTCTGCTGTGTATGATGTCTGAAATTTTGTTGCCTACATTTTCTTCTAGAATTTTTATGGATTCACCAGTTACATTTAAGTCTTTTATCCATTTTGAGTTTATTCTTGTGTATGGTGTAAGTTGGTGGTCTAGCTTCATTTTTTTGCATGTTGCTGTCCAATTTTCCCAACACCATTTATTGAAGAGACTGTCTTGACTCCACTGTATGCTCTTGCCACCTTTGTCAAATATTAATTGAGCATATTGTCTTAGGTCAATTTCTGGGTTCTCTATTCTGATCCATTGATCTATCTGCCTGTTCTTGTGCCAGTACCAGGCTGTTTTGATTATAGTGGCTTTGTAGTATAACCTGATATCTGGTAATGTGATCCCTCCTACTTTGTTCTTCTTTTTCAAGATTGCTGTGGCTATTCGGGGTCTTTTTTGCTTCCATATAAACTTTTGGAGTGTTTGTTCTAGTTCTGTGAAATATGTCACTGGTATTTTGATGGGGATTGCATTGAATCTATAGGATTGCTTTGGTTAATATGGATATTTTAATGATGTTACTTCTTCCAATCCATGAACAAGGTATATGCTTCCACTTTTTTATATCTTACTCTATTTCTTTTTTCAATGACCTGTAGTTTTCTGTGAAGAGGTCCTTTACTTCTTTGGTTAAGTTCATTCCTAGGTATCAATATTTTTGCTGGGATAGTAAATGGGATTTTTTTTGTTTCTCTTTCTGTGATTTCATCATTGGTGTATAAGAATGCCGTCGGTTTCTTGACGTTAATTTTGTATTCTACTTTGCCAAATTCATTTATTAAGTCTAGTAGATTTTCGATGGAATCTTTAGGGTTTTCTATATACAATATCGTGTCATCTGCAAATAATGACAGTTTCACTTCCTCCTTTCCAATTTGGATCCTCTTTATTTTTTCTTCATGTCTAATTGTTGTCGCTAAGACTTCCAGTACTATGTTAAATAAGAGTAGTGAAAGTGGGCATCCCTGTCTTGTTCCCATTCTTAAGGGTAATGCTTTTAGTTTTTGCTCATTGAGTATGATGTTGGCTGTAGGTTTTTCACATATGGCCTTTATTATGTTGAGATATGATCCCTCTATTCCCAAATTGCTGAGCGTTTTTATCAGAAATGGGTGCTGGATTTTGTCGAATGCTTTTTCAGTGTCTATTGATATGATCATATGGTTTTTAGCTTTCATTTTGTCTATGTGGTGTATCACATTTATTGATTTGCAAATATTGTACCATCCTTGCGTGCCTGGGATGAATCCCACTTGGTCATGATGAATAATTTTTTTGATGCATTGCTGGATCCAATTTGCTAATATTTTGTTAAGGATTTTGGCATCTGTGTTCATCAGGGATATTGGCCTGTAGTTTTCTTTCTTTGTAGTGTCTTTATCTGGTTTTGGAATTAGGATTATGCTGGCCTCATAAAATGAGTTTGGAAGTGTTCTGTCTTCTTGGATTTTTTGGAATAGTTTGAGGAGAATGGGTATTAGATCTTCTTTGAATGTTCAGTAAAACACCCCCGTGAAGCCATCTGGGCCTGGGCTTTTGTTTGCTGGGAGTTTCTTAATTACATCTTCAATTTCCTTTGTTGTTATTGGCCTGTTCAAGTTTTCTATCTCTTCCTGGTTCAGTCTTGGGAGGCTGTGTGTTTCTAGAAATTTGTCCTTTTCTCCTAGATTGTCCAATTTGTTGGCGTATAATTGTTCATAGTATGTTTCGATGATCTTTTGTATTTTTGTGGTGTCAGTTGTTACTTCTCCTCTTTCGTTTCTGATTTTGTTTATATGGTTTCTCTCTTTTTGTTTCTTGGCGAGTATGGCTAAAGGTCCATCGATCTTGTTTATCTTTTCAAAGAACCAGCTTTTTGTTTCATTGATCTTTTGAATTGTTTTTTTAGTCTCTATGTCGTTTATTTCTGCTCTGACCTTTACTATTTCCTTCCTCCTACTAGCTCTGGGTTTTCCTTTTTGTTTACTTTCTAGTTCTTTAAGTTGTAGGGTTAGAAAGTCAATTAGGAATTTTTCTTGTTTCTTGAGGTAGGCCTGTAGTGCTATGAACTTCCATCTCAGGACTGCTTTTGCTGTGTCCCATAGATTTTGTGTTGTTGTATGTTCGTTTTCATTGGTTTCCAGGAAGTTTTTAATTTCTTCCTTGATCTTGTTAGTAACCCATTCGTTGTTTAATAACATGCTATTTAGCCTCCAAGTGTTTGAATGTTTTTGTGTGTTTTTATTGTAATTGAGTTCTAGTTTCATGCCACTGTGATCTGAGAAGATGCTTGATATGATTTCAATCTTCTTGAATTTATAGAGACTTGCTTTGTGTCCTAACATGTGGTCTATCTTTGAGAATGACCCATGTGAACTTGAGAAGAACGTATATTCTGCAGCTTTGGGATGAAATGTTCTGTAAGTATCAATGAAGTCCAACTGATCTAGTTCATCTTGTAAGAACTGTATGTCCTTGTTAATTTTTTGTCTGGAAGATCTATCCAGTGGTGTCAGTGGCGTGTTAAAGCCACCCATTATGATCGTGTTGCTATTGATCTCTCCCTTGAAGTCCTCTAGAAGTTTTTAAATATATTTTGGTGCTCCCATATTTGGTGCGTATATGTTTACCAGGGTTATATCCTTTTGTTGGATTGATCCTTTTAATATTATGTAGTGACCTTCTCTGTCTCTTATTATGGCCATTGTTTTGAAGTCTATCTTGTCAGATATGAGTATTGCTACACCAGCTTTTTTTCCATTTCCATTTGCTTGGAAAATTTTTTTCCATCCCTTCACTTTCATCCTGTGTGTCTTTTGCTGTGAGGTGGGTCTCTTGTAGATAGCTACCCTATGTCTTTTGATTGGAGCATTTAAGCCATTTACATTTAAGGTAATTATTGATATAGTTATTAGTTGCAATTTTAATTTTATGCCTGTGTTCCTCTCTCTCTCTGTGTTTCTTCTTCTTACAACAGTCCCTTCAGCATTTCTTGCAGTGCTGGTTTGGTGGTGGTAAATTCCTTTAGCTTTTTTTTTTTTTTTTTTTATCCGTGAAGCTCTTTATTTCTCCTTCAATTTTGAATGTTAGCCTTGTTGGATAGAGCAGTCTTGGATTCAAACCCTTGCCTTGCATTACACTGTACACGTCATGCCACTCCCTTCTGGCCTGCAGCATTTCTATTGAGAAATCAGCTGACAGTCTTATGGGAGCTCCCTTGTAGGTAAATTTCTGTCTTTCTCTTGCTTCCTTTAAGATTCTTTCTTTGTCTTTAATGTTTGCCATTTTTATTATGATGTGTCTAGCTGTGGGTCTTCTGGGGTTCATCTTGCTTGGGACTCTCTGTGTTTCCTGGACTTGTGTGACTTTTTCCTTCACCAGTTTAGGGAAGTTTCCTGTCATTATTTCTTCAAACAGATTCTCTATTCCTTTCTCTGATTCTTCTCCTTCCAGTATTCCTATAATGCGAATGTTGTTACGTTTTATATTGTCCCACAGCTCCCTTAAACTCTCCTCCTGCTTTTTAAATTGTTTTTTTTTTTCCATTTGCTGCTACATTTGGGTGTTTTTCTCTACCTTGTTTTCTACGTCGCTGATTCGGTCTTCAGCTTCTTCTAATCTACTATTGAACCCTTCTAAGGTATTTTTCATAGCAGCTATGTCATTCTTTATTTCCTCTTGATTTTTATTCATAGCTTCTACCTCTTTTTTTTTTTAAGCTGAAATAGTTCCCAGTGAGCTCTTCATAATTCTTATTAAGTTGCTTGTAGTTCTCACGAAATTGTTTGAGCACCCTTACAATCATTGCTTTGAATTCTTTATCTGACAAGTTGCTGTCTTCCATTTCCTGTAGTTACTTTTCTGGTGATTCCTCTTTTTCTTTCCTTTGGGTGTTGTTTCTTTGTCTCCCCATTTTAGCCGTCTGATAGCTCTAGACCCAGTGAGGGATGTTTGGATGTGTAGGCAGCTCACTATATATCAAATAAGGCTACTGTGCCTCCCAGACTGTTTTGTTGCATGTTGCCTCTTGCCTGCTGTAGATCCTGGAGGATTGACTACTGGGGGCTGGTGTTGGTGTGTCCTGGTAGGTGCTGCTGCTGGATCACGTGGGCCCCTCTGGAGCTGTGTTCTCAGCTGGTTGCTGGTGCCACCTGTAGCTGTATAGCTAAGGTCCTGCTGGAGTCAAGCTCCCTGCCTGCAACATGGGCAGCTGGGTCGCACAGGCCTTTCTGGTGCCCCAGCTCCCCCCAGGTCCTGCGGGCAGCTGGATCGTACAGTCCCTTTGGAGACCCGGCTCCACGCCTATCTTGTGGGCAGCTGGGTCGCACAGGCCTCTCTGGTGCCCCAGCTCCCTGCAGTTCCTGCAGACAGCTGGATTGCACAGTCCCTTTGGAGACCTGGCTCCACACCTATCTTGTGGTCCGCTGGGTTGCATAGTTCTGTCTGGTGCCCCAGCTCCCCACAGGTCTTGTGGGCTGCTGTGTTGCCTAGGCCCCTGTGGAGCCCCAGGCCCCACCACTGGCGGCTGGGGAGTGCTGCTGCATGGTGGGACTCAGCTCCTGCTCAGCCTTTGCTGTAGTTTTTGGGGATGGGTCTCAGCTGCTGATCTGTGCTTCTGTTGCCTGGGGATGGATGTCTGCTCCCCAGCCTCTGTTGCTGGGGGTATATCTGGACTCTGATTGGGCTGCTACTGTGGGGGATGGTGCTGGGCTCCCAGCCGTTTGTGGCTTCCGCAACCAGCACCTTGACAGCTCCGCTACTGTGCACTGGTCTGTGTTGACACAGGGTGTCCACTGGTCCAAGGGTGCCAGGTGTACTGGTGGGCTCAGGTTGCTGGGCCCTAGCCGCTCCCACTGCCTCCTCCCAGGGAAGACCTGGGATCTTCCAAAATGGTGGGACCTCCCCATGGTGCAGGGAGAAGCGCCCTGAAGAGCCGCTTACTGCAGTAGCAGGCTGCTCCCGTCCACAGCACCGGAACCTTCTGCTCCGCGTCTCTGCACTGCATGAGTTTGGTAGTCCACCTTCACGTCCACTCACACTCTCTCACACACTAGCTCACTCTCTCATGCACTCACCCTCCCTCCGGTCCTGCTCACCACCATCTTTTCTAACTTTATATCTTAAGCGATTGAAAAGAGAAGAGCAAGTCAAACCAAAACTAACAGAAGGAAGGAAATGATAAAGCTTAGATTGAGAATAAATGAAATACATAAGAGAGTAATAAAATCAATAAAACTGAAATATCCTTTGAATATCAACAAAGTTGTGAAATCTTTAGCTGAAGTGACTGAGAAAAAATGACAGGATTCAAATGATTAAAAATCAGAATGGAGTTAAAATTGGTAATCAAACCTCCAATAAAGAAAAGCATTATTCACACTAGCCAAAAAATGGAAATAAACCAAATGTCTATCAATTAATGTCTGGATAAACAAAAAGTGGTATATCAATACAATGTAATACTATTTAGTCATAAAAAGAAATGAAATACTGATAACACTTTAAGGTGGATGAACCTTAAAATCATCATTCTACGTAAAGAAGCCAGACACAAAAGGTCACATATTGTATAATTTCAGGTATATAAAATATCCAGAAAGGAAAATCCATAAAGTCAGACAGCAGATTAGTGATTTTCAGGGGCAATAGGAAGGTGTGAATGGGGAATGATTGCTTCATGGATATTGGGTTTGCTTTTCGGGTAGTTAAAATCTTTTGGAACTAGAAAGAAGTGGTGGTTGCACATCTTGAATGTGCTAAGTTCTAATGAATTGTACCATTTAAAAAGGTGAACTTTATGTTACAAAACTTTCATCTCTATTTTATAAAAAAGAACATCTGCCTAAGTATACATATTATGCAAAAATTAATTCAAAATACATCATAAATTTAAATGGAAAGCATTTCAGTACTTTAGAGAAAACATAGCAGAACTTCTTCTAGATTGAAATCTAGGCAGAGAGTTCTTAGATTTGACACCAAAGCATGATTGATAAAAGAATAAATTGATATTCATCAAAATAAATAATAGTGACAACACCAACCTGGATTGCTCATACATCACTAATGAGAATTTAAATGTTCTAAAATTCTTAAGAATTATTTTTTTAATTAATTTATTTTTGTTACAGATGTTTCTTCTTTTTTCCCCATTGACACCCTCTTCCCCATCGCCCCAAGAATTCTTAAAATAGTACAACCACTCTGGAGAAAGACTCGGCATTAAAAAAAAAAAAAAAAAAAGTAACATGAGAATATCATGGACTCAGCAATTGCAAATCTGGGAATTTATCCCAGAGAAAACTTTTCACACAAAAAACTATGTGAATGTTTAGAATAGTTTTATCAATAATAACCCCAAACTAGAAACAACCCAAATGTCCTTTCATGGGTTAATGCATAAACACACTATGATACATCCATAACATCAAACACTTCTCAGCAATAAAAAGGAAGTATTGATGCAACAACCTAGATGAATGTCCAGAGAATTATGCTGAATGAAAACTGCCAATCACAAATAGTTACATACCTTACAATTTTATAGCCAGGCCCACTGTCGGTGGAGTTTGCACATTCTCCCCATGTCTATGTGGGTTTTCTCTGGGGACTGCATTTTCCTCTCACATCCCAAAGCTATGAATCAGAGTGTCTACATTATCCCAGTAGGAGTGAGTGTGGGATGCCCTGCAATGGAAGGGCATCTTGTCCAGGATGAGTGCCCGCTTGTTGCCCTGAGCTGCTGGGATAGGCTCCAGCCACCTTTGTCCCTGAACTGGAATAAACGGGTAGGAAAAGAAATCTCTTACTTATTTTTATTAATCTTTCTTAAATGTATGTATAGCTCACATTTACTTCAATGTTTAATATTAGAAGTGTTTTGGGTCTTTATTTAGATGTTTGGTGATATTTTGGGGACCAGAAATATGTCATAGGAACTTAACTCTTGTTGGTGTCAATTAGCTTGTGCTAAAGTTGAGTTTATTTTATATCCCTTCAGTTAAAGTCACCATTTCCAAGAACCTATCAACAAGGTTAATTGAGGACCTGACTGTACGTAGGTAATGGTGTATAAAGATAACTCCAAAAATGTTAACAAGGGTTATTTCTGGATGGTAACATTATGAGTGATCTCAACTCCATAACCCCTTTCTGTACTTCTATTGTTTGGACTATACTTTTAAAATTAAAAAATGGAGTCACTAAGATTACAGAATAGGAGATCCCAGATGCCAGTACCCCCAAAATGCAACAATTAGACAGCTATTTGTGAACAAAAATAGCTGTAGGAGAGCTCAGGAGTCCAATTAAGAAGCTTCAGCAATACATTTACACAGTGGAATACTGTGCAGTTATAAACAAGAAGGATTTCTTACCCTTTGCTACAGCATGGATAGACCTGAAGAATATTATGCTGAATGAAATAAGCCAGTCAGAGAAAGACAAGTATCACATGATCTCACTTATAAGTGGAATCTAATGAACATAATAAACTGACAAACAAGACAGACCTAGAGACATGGAAGTAGGGAACAGACTGACAAACCTCAGAGGGAAGAGGGTGGGGGGACGGGAAGAGATTAACCAAAGAACTTGTATACATATATATAGCAAATGGACACAGACAATAGTGTGGTGAAGGCCTGAGGTGGGGCAGGGCCTGGGAGGGGGGGCAAATTGGGGGACATCTGTAATACTGTCAATAATTAAAAAATAAAAAATAAAATAAAGAAGCTTCAACAATATAGCAGAGAAAAAAAAAAAAACCTGAGAATTACTGCACAAAAAGGGTAGAAGGAACAGATTAATATTGCCTGCATCATCCCATCCTCCAGGCCAGCACTGCTCAGCACCAAGAGAGAACTCCCCAGCCCAAGAGAGTTCCCTTCACTAGAAAAAGCAGAGTGAATGGGGTGAGCCACCAGCTTCCCCAGCCTTTTGGCTGCATGAAGGACCCGCTTCGATTTCACTCTACCCACAGACTGGCAAAGTTGTGATGCCTAGAGATGACTATGAACAAGAAAGAAGGGCAGGGGCTACCAGTATCAACCACGTGGTGGGATTGACTTCGGTTCCCAGTGGCTTGCTCTGCAGAGGACCTCAGCAGCCTTTACCACTAAGGACCTCAACAGATAATGCCAATGCTCCATCATCACTGAAAACCTCCTCGTGGATCCCAGCAGACTGTTCTGTAGAGGATTCTAATAGCTTTGGCCGCTGAGGAAACCAAGAGCCAAGCCAGCCATTGCGGACCACCTGCATATTTCACCACTGAGGTTTTCAACTCACAGGTTTTGGCATTTGTAGTTTCCAGCTGCCTGAGTCCCTGTTCCCTCCCTATCCCTCATGCCAGAGCCTGGGATCCACACTGGCAGCAAGCCTCAGTGTCTGCAGCTATACATATGCAAGATGCCAACCTAGGTCCCCACTGTGGACCCCCTGCTGTGTACATGCCCATGGATAATAGCCCCTGTGGCTACATGAATGCACACTGACAGCCCAGGCTCCCATAGCTTCTCATAAGCCTGGATCTGGCCACAACATATGTCACTGGCCTGCACATGCCTGAGAGTAGAACATTAACGTTCTCATCGTAACAACAAGTGATAATTATGTGAGGTGAAGGATGTGTTAACTAACCTCATTGTGACACACATTTCGCAATATAAGCATGTATCAAATCATCACACTGTACACCTTAAACAATACATGTTAATTATCTTCCTATAAAGCTGGAAAAAATAAATACTGATGTAGCCTAGTACTTCTCATACTTAATGTACAGAAGAAACCACCTTGGGAATCTTGTTAAAATGCAGGTAAACCAGATGCTCATTCAGTGGGTCTGGAGTAAGGACTGATATTCTGCATTCCTAAGAAGCTCCCAGGAGAAGCCGGTGCTGCTGGTCCTCAGATCACACTTGGCACAGCAAGACTCCAGCCAGCCTCCCTGTCTCAGGGCTTAGATCAGAATTGTGAATTCTCTGAGCTGGAAAATTGAAAACAGAACAACAACCAGACTGCAATCACTTATCCCTGTGTTGTCCAGGCAAGGAGATGAGGAGCAAGAATCTGCATCATGTGTTAGGCAGAATATGAGTGCTGATTAAAACTGAATAGTGGTGGAGAAGGGACAGGGGGATTTCAAAAGGAGCCTGATTGGAAATGTGAGACACAGTAGGCAGGAGAAAAGAATGGGTTAGAAAAACAAGAGAGAATAATAGAAGAACACAGACAAGACCAATATAATCTGGCATTTCTGGTCTGTTTCATTGGATGAACACTGCTGAATGCCAGCTGTGCTACTGAGCAATGTGAAGCCCTCAAAACAATTTTTGATGGACATAAAAGAATTTGAGGAGGTGAAAGATGGTCTGATAATTTGGAAGACATGGGTTCAGTCTGGGCATAGCATACCAATTTTTTTTTCTACTTGTTTCCATACCCACTGCTGCTATGCCACATTTGAGAAATTTGCTTTTGAAGATTATCCAGATGGATAGTACAAATATTGTATACATTGGGAAAATAGATTTGTAAAATTGTTACAGCCTACATAAAAATATATTTAATTATTTTTAGTTTACTGGAGCTAGAATAATTTCCAGTGTTTTCCTTGTCAAAGATTATTCATCATTTATTTTGTTTGTATAGTTAATAAAGAAATTTTTGAGAGGGTGTAGCGGTTGGTCATTTTTAACAGTATTTGGGGGTGGGGGAGTAAACTTGAAGCATCCATGAGCAAGAGTTTCCACTGCTGGACTTTGGTGTCCAGGAGGAAATGACCATTTTTATCAAAGTCTCTTACAAGCAACATTGAAAGTCAGCATACCACCTATATACTATATTCCCTGCTTGCAAATAAATATGTTGAGACAAACTACTAAGTGAAGTACTTTGCAGCTACCACATTTATTAGATGCTAATAGATTAGTGTGTCTGGTCCAATCAATGGCATGACCCCCCCCCCAAAAAAATAGAGAGAACAAATGAAAAACCGTATATTTTTAGTTTACTAACTGAATTAGAGAAAAATGCTTTTATTTCTCAACTTTAAAAATATTTTACAGTGGTTCTGTTTATAAGAAACTGTAAGTTGTTTCAGAGGTAATTTACCATCTAGAAAGTTAAGAAATGAATTTGACTTCAGCCCACCCACATATATGGTTGCCATAAAATGAAAATCTTTACAAAAACATTAACCCAAGACAACCATTTACTGGCTAAAATCGATGTCCTGCTTTACTTTAAACAATTGTTTTCCCAGTAGTAATATTTATATTCTTGTATCATTCCTGTTAGCATTTCTGTCTCTTCTTTAGGGAACAGATTTTGTGTGGTTTCATGTTAGCAAAAAACAAATGCAATTGAATCATGAAGATTCTTTAAATAAATTTTAAAACTTATTAAAATAGTTGAATCATTTGTGTTTCCCTCCTACTGGGGCAATAAAAATGTCATTTAGTGTAATTATTTTTTGCTTTTCCTACCAGTTTCTAGATTGCTTAAACCCAAGCAATATTTCAGGGCATTACCATCTAAGAGTTTTAGAAGCTATTTGATCATATGTGGGGAAGCTGAGTTTGTCATTGTCTTATATGATGGCTTTAATCCTCTTATACATAACAAAGCATCAAAGGTTTGGCAGGAGAAAATGAATGCTGAAATAATCAATAGAATGACCATTAAAGTAACTAAAACCTTGAACTTCCATTTTTAATTCATTTCTGATTGTTTTTTTTCCTCCCTCTACCTGTCTACACTTGCCCTGAATTGCATTCTTGTCACAAAATGCCCACTTTTATCAACTGACTGACAAAATTATTAAAGATCTGGTACTTCTCAGCATTTCCAGACACACTGATTTGAGGACAACCCTAGAAGAGACATTTTTAGGGATAGATATATATCTTCAACCCATCGTAATCAAGACAACAAATACGTTTCCAATCTATGTTCATATAATGATCAGGGTTATGAAAACAGTGCCTGCTTAGTGCAGTTCCCAGAGGATATTTGTTCTCCTGGGGTTTATATGCCTTAGGCTTTTAATCACTTTTACATAGAGAATGTTGGGTCCTTCATTTCCAAGGAAGTGTTAATTCTTTTAATTAATATCTCTGGCACAAGGACAATAAAGCCACCTTAGAAGTTTGATTCTATTTTGTTAACAATCTGCAGTTAGCTTAAGGACTGAGAACATCTGTAAAGTTAAATTGGAAAATTACCAATATAATCTTGGATTTGTAAAAACGCATTAGAGTAACACTGCCTTTGGATGCTTCTAGATGTAGAGACTACAAATGAACTTGTGCAAAGAAAGTGGTTTTCTGCCAATCTCCAAGGCTAGTGATTGAACTGAATTGGCATGGCATGATTTGTGGAAATAAAGGCATCCACAAGAGATCATGCTTACCCTGGTGTGTATCTCCCCCAGGCCGACAAATGCAGTAGGGATGGATTCTAAGGAGACAAACCACCATCCACACTGTGAAGGTGAGTTCATTTCCCCCAAACACATACATCTCAATCTGTTCTCTGCCCAACAGCTATGAGTATAGATGAAAACCTGACTAACTTGGCTGATTTTGGTCTTAATGTGTCCTTGGGAGTCATGGATTTGCTTAACTTCAGCATGAATTTATGTAATTTAAAACTTTGCCATGAGTTTCATCTTCTCCTCAGTCACTCAACTTGACACAACAGTGTATATTCATGTCCATACGGCAGGAGGTATATATAAAAAGATAAACAGTAGGGCCACGTAGCATACCTTAGATAACAAGTGAGATATACTGATTTAGGAATCTATATTTCTTTTAAAACTTGTTCTGACTCGATATTATATTATACTGTAAAGTGGAAGCTTTCTATCCCTGCCGTGGTTACTCTAGGATATTTTTCATAGTTTCTGGCCCTATAGTTTCTTTATTGCTCCTAAATACTATTTATAGTACAGAAATAATGTTAATTTATTTTTTAATACTTCACTCTTCTGTGAAGACCAAGTACTTCTAATGCTTCTCCCTCAATGCTGTCCTTGACGGGTGTCTCAAATATTTGAACTACTGAGAATTATCTTATTTTCTGCATATAGAGGTGACTCAAACTCCCTGACTCATGGTAAATAGCATCCATTTTATACCCTGACTTTTTGGGAACAGATACTTTAAGAACAACTTCAATAATACAAACCTACAATATTTTAAATAATTTTACATATGATTGTAATCCATATTTATAGTAACGCTAAAATAATTCAAAAACAAAAGGTGGTTTTCTGTCCAGTTTTAGGAGAAATTGCCAATTTTGGCATTGGAAAATATTTATGAGAAATAATAATAGCTTTAACATTCTGGTATAGAATCCTAAATAAAGGTCACTATGAGGTATTTAGAATCATATGTAGATTTATATTTTCTGTTTGGGACAGAAGATAGGTGAGTGGAGATAGGTAGGAGCCAAGGAGCACAGAGAACATGCTTTTTATTCATAATGGCTCAGTAGAGAAAAATTACTAAAGGAGCTGGGCTATAGCCAACAGAATTTGCAACAATTCTTTGTGTCGAGGATCCATTGATGCATAGGAACTCTTAATCTTTTGGACTGTTCTGTGAAACACAGAATGAAATTTCAACAACATCAAATATCACCACTTAGCAGGACTTTATGTTTAAGCAGCATCTTTCTTAGAAGTAACTTACTAATCTTTATTAATGAATATATAGCTTAGTTATCTAAACTCCCCTGCTTTTCTTTTGATTATAGCTATATAAGCTCTTAGCTATGCCAGAGTGACAGTGCTTTTTAACATCTTTATGTAGGTGTAATTGATATACAAAGCACTGCACATATTTATCCATTTCTTCTCAGTTATCCAATTTGTTTGCATATAATTAGTTATAGTAATATGTTGTGATCTTTTGTATTTCTGCAGTAACAGTTGTAATATCTCCTCTTTAGTTCCTGATTTTGAGTCTTCTCTCTTTTTCCCTAGTTAGTTCAGATAAAGGTGTATCCTGATAGCAACTTAACTTCAATCACATACAAAAATTCTACTATTATTTCCTTCTCCTCACCCTTTGTGTTGTTGATGTCACAATTTGCATTTTTTACATTATGACACCATTAAATTAGTGTGATTATATTTATTCTTACTTTTACTTTTATATTTTAACTTTTGTACTAAAATTAAAAGTGATTTCTATATCATCATTACAGTATAGCAGTATTTTGTATTTGCTTATATATTTAGCTTTATCTATAACTTTAATACTTTCATATGATTTTGTTTTACTGTTTAGTGTCCCTTCATTTTAACTTGAATAACTCTCTTTAGTATTTCTTGTAAGGTAGGGCTAGTGGTGATGACCTCTCTCATTCTTTGTTTTCTTGGGAAAGTATGTATCTCCTTCATTTCTGATGGACAGTTTTGCCAGAAATAGTATTATTAGTTGGCAGGAGTTTTTGGCACTTTGAATATGTCATTCCACTTCCTTTTGGCCTGAAAAGTGATTATTCTTGGTTCTGTGCTCCCATGGGGGTGTTGAAAATTCTTAACTATATTCTGGAGTTCTCATAAAGATATTTTGTCCCAAATATCAAGGTTTTATTGGTGTTTCTGAGGGTGGGGAATGGCCTGGGACTTTCTATTCCACCACTTCCTATTCCATTACTGATGACCCTCCAGGAGACAGTTCTTCTTAGTTTAATAGGTTGTTTGATAGCCAATGATGACTGACCATCAAGAAGACATTTTGAATTTCTTGATCTTTTGCATTATCCAAACATTGAAGGGTGTGTAATCTATTCTACAATTGAAGATTACCCAACTCTCTTGTATTATCTCCTAATATAAAAAAATGCTTTGAAAGAAAATTCTAAATGGTTGACTCAATGATTATTTTAGTTCTATAAGGAACATTCAATACATATCCCTTTTTTCTGAATCACTTATCTGAAATACTGAGTCACTTAAATGAGTATGATATTAATCACCAATTTAGATGAGAAAATGAAAGACTAAATTTTAAGCCAAGGAATTATGAGTGTTAACTAGCTTACTTAGAATAGAGATGTTAACTCTCTTCACTGCCAAAATCAGTCTCTTCCAACAATATGATTAGAAATAAATAAAGAGAATTGACTCTAAATGATGGTATGGAACAGGACTCAACATGGCACATACTAAGTTGTACATTAACAAGACCTGGAGTAAACAGGTAAGTCAACTATTTGAAGGAAGCCAACTAGCATTAAGGATGGGTAAATATTAATAAGAAAATAATTAAGACTGAATTCTATACATAGTAAAAAAGAAACCACACAGGAATGGAAATTAATACAGTAAAAACAATGCATCATTGGAGAATGGTGAGTATTTGAATCTGGCTAGGTTACAGGGTTCTTTCACCAAAGTAGCAGGATGAAATTGTCTTTCTCAATTGGTATATTTGTTGGTCACCTGAAATAATTTGGGCACATTTTGTGAGTAATTGATTGTTGTGTTAACAAACAAGAGGTACCTTCATTGAGGAATTTCAGGAAGGTAAATCTGGGTGTATAAAAAAAGGAGTTGAAGTAAAAATGACGGAGTAGGGGCTCAAAGAATCAATCCTACCACTGATGCAACCATTAAACTGCAAATATATATGAGAGTATGAAAATTTTTGGAGCTCTTGAATATAATATTTTTTTAAAAGATCTTCAGCTAGTAGGGGAGTATTTAATAAAGAAACAGGCTGCTAAACTTTGGCAAGAAAGTATTGTGATGTGTTTGCTTACCAGTCAGCTATCTCCCATTCCTCAGGGCATCAGCAGTCCATAAAGATGAAAGCCCATGTGGCTTTCTGGTGCCTATATAGATCTTGTTCTATGATCAGTGCTTTTCCTATCTGGTGGTTCTCTGAAAGACCAATACAGAAGCTGGCCTTTGTTTTGCCCACCTTTGGCTACAGAGTGGCTTTCCAGGTGGCAGCATATGTTGAAATCACTTAATGATATACTCGACCAGTAACAACTTGAAGATAGAGCAATTCAAATTATCCATGTGGAGGAACAGAAAGGAAAAATAATTAATAAAAATGAACAGAGTCTAAGGGGCCTGTGGGAATACATCAAGAATACCATAATACATATAATTGGAGTCTAAGAAGGAGAAGAGAGAAGAAAAATGGCAGAATATTTGAAGAAATAAGAACTGAAAACTTCTCAAAGAAGCTTAAAAAAACTCCAAATAGAATGAGCTCAAACAGATATAACCTCAGACACATTATGAAATCATCCATCAACAGGTGAGCAGATAAACAAGTTATGATACACACATACACAGGAATGAAGTACGGATACATGGATACATGGGTGAACCTTGGAAATATTATGCTAAGTGAGAGCCAGAAAGAAAAGATCAAACATTGTATGATTCCATAAATATGAAATATCCGGAATAGTTAAATTCATTGAAACAGAAAAATGGACTGGTGGTTGCCAGCCAGGATCTAGGGGGAAGAGGGAATGGAAAGAATTATTTAATGGTGCCTTGATTTCTTTAAGGGTGATAAAAATATTTTGGAACTAAATAGAGGTAGTGGTTGCACAATATGGTGAATGCATTGAATGACATTGATTTGTTCACTTTAAAATGGTTAATTTTTAGTTATGTCAATTTCAAATAAAAATGATTTGGAATTAGACTTTGGAGGCTATTAAGAATACTATTGAAATAACTTCTACATGAAATAATAAGGCCTGGACTTGGATATTGCCATTTCCCATAGAAAGGTGGTACCGCTGTGAGAGACTGTGAGAAGGAAAAAGCATTGGGATTTAAAGAATTTGTCTGGAGGTAAGAAACATAATTTCAGACTATAGTGACTTAAAGATCAAAATAATTATAATAGAAAAAAATGAAAATTCAGAGAACTTGGTTGCTTTTATATTATTATATTGGTATTTATAACATTATATTGACCTTTAGCCAGGGTAATTCTAGCAGTGTCTATGAGACAATGAAGTGTCAATTCCAGTAGTAAATTTTTTTATTAAAAAAACCTTTATCATAAATTGCATAGATACTTATGAATTTCTGGTGGTAAAAACACACATATTTCTCTTTAATTTTCTGATTAAAATTTTTTCAAAACAAAATAAATGAAGGCAAGGAGTGAGTAAATGAGTCTGTTGAGAAATGAGAAAACAAGGAAAAATAGATTAGCTAATTTCTAGTTAGGGGAAAGATGAGAATATATATGTGTATAAGGAGAAATTGATATTTAGTATGTATTCATCAGTTCAGGCTGCCATATAAAAATACCACAGGCTAGGTGACTGAAACAGTAGAAACTAATTTTCTCAAGTTTTGGAGTCTGGAAGTTTGAGACCAGGGTACCATCATGACTAGCTTTCTGGTAAGAGCTTTCTTCCTAGTTTATAGAAAGCTGCCTTGAGCCTATGTCTTACCATGGTGCAAAGAGAGCACTCTGTTTTTTCCTCTTCCCATTATAAGAACACAAATCCTATCAGAATAGGGCCCACCTTTTGAACTCATTTAATTTTAATTACTTCTGCAAGGCTCAATATCCAAATAGTCATGTTGGAGGTTAGGCTTCAGCATATGAGTTTTGGGTGGATAAAAACATTCAGTCCATAACAAGTATATGAAAATAAAGGAAAAAAAGAAGATGGTGGACAGAGAACAAATGACTGATTGGACAGTGTCCCATGCTATTACATGGCATGAATCAGAAGCTCCAATAGATCTGACAGGAATGTAGAAATTCTCATCTTGTATAGAGAGGAAGAAGAACTAGAATTCACAGTGACATGTAGAGGCAATGAGGAGAGGAGGTAATTAGCAAGGACTTCCTAATTACATGATCTCAATCTTTCACCTGTTTTGTAAATGTATTCATTTATCAAGAGTAGGAGATGCTGTGATTAAATTATACCCCAAGGAATACATGGAGAGTTTGAAATGGCTTCCATGGTCATTATAATAGAAATTCAACAAGAATTGTATGGTTTTATTGTCAAGGGCAATGAAGGAGCACTTGGGATTAGAAAACATTAATTTGTAATGGATTTTCAAAGTAAATGATCATAATTTTCTTCAGATCAACTCTTGACAGCAAAAGTTTGGTAATTGGCAGGTCAGACCTGGTAGTTCAGAGCGTGAAAGTTTTCATGTGAGAAAGAAAATAAGAGCCCTGAGAGATGACAGCTAGTATTTGGTCTGGTTGTTTCTAGCTAGGCCATGGATATTCCTCTGCTGAAGATAAAATCATAGAATATCATCATCAGATAAGGATTCTCCCTGACTATGATTGAACAAGACAAGAAAGAACCACTCTGTAATCATGCAATCACAAAAATTACCAAACACACCTCTCTTTCAGCTAATATAAGTAATTACTGTTTCTTCCCCAATGACTTTAGCTTCACACCTTTTCTCCTGTCACCTAGAAAATGTAACTAACCTTTGAGAAATGACCAATTATTGAGTTTTGGTGTAACGTCAAAAGAGAATGTCGCCAGGCCGGTGTGGCTCAGTGGTTGAGCGTCAACCCATGCACCAAGAGGTCGCTGGTTTGATTCCCGATCAGGGCACATGCCCAAGTTGTGGGCCCAATCCCCAGTGGGGGGCATGCAGGAGGCAGCCAATCGATGTTCTCTCTCATCGATGTTTCTATCTCTTTCTCCCTCTCCCTTCCTCTCTCTCTAAAATCAATAAAGAAAAAGAGAATAGTCATAATTGCCTGAAAAGGCTATTAAAATATTCTGCTCTTTTCCTCCTACATATCTATATGAGGTCAGCAAGATTTTCTTCACCTACTTCAACCACAATAATTTACTGAGACACAGGAAAGGTAGAAGCAGGTAAGAGACTCCAGCTGCCTTCGAGTAAGCCATACATTAAAGAGATTTTCAAATAAATAAAACATCACTTTTCTCATGAAAACACACACACACACACACACACACACACACACACACACACACACACAAACATTGAGGAGCATCATTCAGAAATGTAGATTATCGCATTTGGAATAAAATATTTAATCTTTCCCTTCCCCTTCCCTAAGGTGGTGTCAGGGTATATGGAGAGAAGGGTTTTAAGGATCTCCTTGACATGTAAAAGAACCAAAGTCCTCTGATGTGATGCCCTCTATTCTTCTGATCTCTGAGACAAGTTTCCTTGTAAACATGGGTGTGGTTAACCTTGCTGATTGTCACGGCTAAAGTCTCTGATTGGTCCAGTTAGTGATCTTTTAACTTGGTCAGAACAAATGGACCTCAACTAGGTCTTCATTGGTGACAGGTTAGTGATAGCATCGGATCTCCCATCACATGCTGGCTTGACTGCTATAGTGAGCTCCCCTTGTGAGGCCAGACAGATTTCAATCTGTGCCATATGGGTATTGGGGCTCGTTCAGGAAAGAAAAAAATGTAAGGGCTTCCCTCTGTCAGATACCATTATAGGTCAAGTTCCTAGAGTCTTGTTCAAGGTTAGTGGGAGAGCAGCAGTTCAAGAAGTGACCTTTTCCTGACTTTCTCAATGGAAAATAAAAGCAACAGCCTCCTTCTCAACCTTTAATGTTATTCTTATTTACCAAAAGTACCTCCTTTTATTATCCTGCAACCACAAATGGGGAAATTGGTGACTGCTTCCTTCTTTCCCTCTCTCCCTTATTTTCCTCTTCCTTCCAATAATTTTTTAGCTAGAAAAGAGCAGTGTTTTCCTAAACGTCCCCTATACTCTATTTTCCTTGTACCATTGAGAAGTAAACTTAAGAGCTTAAAGTGGGACAAAGAATAGCTATAAATTTCTTCATATGGCTGACACTTCATAGAATAAGATTTGCAAAATACTTTCTAAAGGCAATACCAGACTTGCAAGGCTGCCACCTAGTGTCATAATCCAATTTAGAAAATTTATGAACATTACTTGGTGTTCCATAACCATTTGCAATCACCCCTCAGACAGGTGGATGCCTAGGAAAAAAATTAAGTTAATTGTACTTTATAGAGGAAACCATAAAGAGACTAATCTGTTAAACTGATTGATACAGAAATTTTGATATTGATGTCAATATGTGACAGCAAAACAGTAACCAGGAAAAGCACTAGGGTTTCTGACATTGTGAATCTTGACATATGCTATTGGGTCTGAGTGTTTGAGGTGGGGTGGGGTCCTTGGATTATTTTTATTAATAGAAGGACATTTGACTTGTTAACACTAAGAGGGGAGCACTATAGAAAGGCTTTCTATCCCTGGAGACTTGATTTATCTTTTAGGGTGATACTATATGTTTTATATGTGTATTTCTGGATTTATTAAAAATTCCCCAGTCTGTGGTCATCCTAATGAATAATTCTATTTTTCCAATTGACAGTCTGATTCACTTGCTCTAAAATTCTGTGTTGTAACTATTCTAGAACTATGAAGGAAATACCAGGTATAAGATGTGAGCATTTCCCCAGTCAGCAGAGAACAGAACATTTTAATAAGCCTATTTAAAATGCTCTAGGGTCTTTAGTAAAAATGCTAACATAACACAAAGTATACTATTAAACATATTTACACACTAAGTATTCCCTAATGTTGTACAAATACTAGATCTTACCAGAAATTGGTGAGAGATTATATTCCATATTGTTATAGTAATATTTATATTAATATATTATTATATACTTATAGTAAATTTAATATATTAATGTTAAAATATTAATATATTTAATTTTATTCCGTGTTATTAAAATCCCATTTTTCTTAGTTCATAAATTATTTCAAAGGCAATTTTCACCAGCAAGTAACTATAAAGTGCTGATATTTTTATCCTTTTTAAATACAATTCCAAGTTGAACACAGTGGGAGATTGTTCCTCTGTTGGAAATTACACATAGCTATGCTAGGCAAGTGAATTTGAGTTTCATTCAAATTGAACATATTAATTTTATGAGTTTTATTAAAGTATAATTGACAAAAATATACATACTTAAGATACACAACTTGATGTTTTGATATTCATATATAGTGAAATAATTACCACAATCAAGCTAATTAAAATATCCATCACCTCACATGTACTTGTTACCATTTTCTTGCTTTTGTTTTTTTGTGTGTGTATGGTAAAAGAACATTGAAGATCTACCCACTTAGTAAATTTCAAGGGAAAAAAGCAGTATTTTTAACTTTAGTCACTTTGCTGTGAATTAGATCTCTAGAACTTACTCTTCTTGCATAAGTGACAGTTTGTACCCTTTGACCATCACCCCATTTCTTCCTCCCCCTAGTCCCTGGCAACCATTATTCTACTCTCTGTTTCTATGAGTTTGATTATTTATATTAAACATATAAATGAGGTCATGCAGTATTTGTCTTTTTGTGTCTGGCTTATTACACTTAGCATAATGACCTCCAGGTTCATCAATATTGTCGCAAATGGCAGGATTTCCTTCATTTTTAAGATACACACACACGCACACACACACACAAACACACACATTGGAATATAATATACACCCCATTTACTTTATTCATTCATTAATAACTGGACATTTAGATTTCTTTCATATCTTTTTAATTTTTTTCTTTATTGATTTCAGGGGGAGAGAGGAACAGAGAGGGGGAGAGAGAAACATCGATGAGAGAGAACATCCGTTGGCTGCCTCCTGCATGCCCCCCACTGGGGATCGGGCCCACAACTTGGGCATGTGCCCTGACTGGGAATCGAACTGGCAACCTTTTGGTGCATGAGTCAACACTCAACCACTGAGCCACACCAGCCGGGCTTCTTTCATATCTTAACTAGTGTGAGTAGTCCTGAAAATTGTAGTGCAGCTATCTCTTCAGGTATTGATTTCATTTACTTTGGATAAATAGCCAGTAGTGGGATTGTGGGTCATAAGGTGGTTCTGTTTTTAATTTTTTTAAAGAATATCTATATTGTATTCTATAATGGTTGTACCAATTTACATTCCCACCAACAGTGTACAAGGATTTCCTTTTATTTACATCCTAGCCAACATCTATCTTTTGTCTTTTTGTTAATGGTCATTCTAATAGTTATGAGCTGATATTTCACTGTGGTTTTGATTTCCTTTTTCCTGATGATTAGTGAAATTGATCACCTTTTCATATACCTGTTGATCATTTGTGTGTCTTCTTTTAAGAAATATCTATTCAGGTCCTTTACCCATTTCTTAATCGAATTATGTGTGTGTGTTTTCCACTATTCAGTTGTTTTAGTTACTTGTATGTTTCTTATAGTAACCCCTTATTTGATATTTGGTCTGCTCATATTGTCTCCCATTCTATAGGTTACCCTTTAACTCTGTCAATTCTTTCCTTTGCCGTACAAAAGCTTTTTAGTTTGATACAGTTCCACTTGTCTATTTTTTTATGTATGTTGCCTATGCTTTTGTTATGTATCCAAAAATTCATTGTCCAGACCAATGTCAATAATATTTTTCTCTATATTTTCTTCTGGTAATATTACAGTTTCAGGTCCCATGTTTAAGCCTTTAATCTATTTTAAGTTGATTTTTGTATATGGTGTGAGTTAAGGGTTTAATTTCATTTCTCTGCATGTATATCTAGTTTTCCCAACACAATTTATTGAAGAAACTATCGTTTGCCCATTTTGTATTTATGGCCCTCTTGTTGAAGATCAGTTGACCATAGATGCATGGATTTATTTCTTTATTCTGTTCATTGATCTATGTGTCTTTATGTTGGTACTGTACAGCTTTGTAATGTTTTAAATAAAAAAGTATGATGCTTCCATCTTTGTTCTTCTTGCTCAAAATTGTTTTGGCTCTTTGGGGTCTTTTGTGCTCCCATATGAATTTTAGGATTATTTTTCCTATTTCTGTTCAGAATTCCATTGGGATTTTGATAAGGATTTCATTGACTCTGTAGATCACTTTGGGTAGTAGGGACATTTTAACAATATTAATTCTTTCAATCCATGAACATGAGATATCTTTCTATTTATGTATCTTTTTTTCTTCATCAATGTTAGCTAAAGCAAATTAAATCTCAGACTGTAAGATGTCAACCTGATTTAAAACTCGTAATTTAATGGTTAAAAATAACTCTTGTTTGAAGTAACACATTAAATTAGCTTAACAAATAGGATAGTCACATGTATCAGTTGAATGATCATTACATTCATTAAAAAATGACTTGTTTATACAAATAGAGTTGTACTAGTTTAGCAAATATGCTTTACTTCATTCAATTTATATACACATGCACACAAACAGACCACAAAATATTCACTATAGTCTATCATAAATATCCATTTAGTAAAAATACTACAAGTATTACCATTTCCATAATTCTCATTTCTTCTCTAACTGTAGAAATAATTGAGGTCTTGCCTTTACTAATGACAACTTTGTATTATGGAATGTTTTTAAGGTTTCAAATTTCAAAGAGTAGAGAGTACTATTCCAGACAGTAATTTCTCAGAAGCATGGTCATAAATTAGTTATAAAAGTCAATCCGTTGACTCTCCAATAATCTCACATGCCTACAGTGACAGTTAAACCTATTGATTTTTGGAACCACACCATGAATAAATTGGTCTTTTGATCAGAACCTACCCAACCAGACAGATTGACAGTTGAATAGAATTTGAAATCCACTTAGTTCACTTATCCTAGCAGCACATGGTCTTCAGTGAGTCTTCTTGCCTTTGTGCATCAGTCAAGAGCGGTACCTCAAGGACTGAAGACAATGGAATAATGACAAACTTCCAAAAACCTGAATTGATTACAGAAACCAACATATCCAGAGAAGCCTTTAGCCCGACTAAAGCCCTACCATCATCAACACAGAGTGAAAGCTCTATTAATCTGAGCACAGCTTGTTGTCCCCGAACCACAAAAAATTTGAGACAGAATCCATGCATGTTATCTTAGGATAAAGCACAATAACTACAGATATAGAGCTGTAGATAGTTATGTTGTATTCTGTGTGGTGATTTAGTTATGAAGGATCAGAGTAGGCTCTGAAGAAGGTATCCCACTGTATATAGAAAGCTACTAAGGATTGTAGTAAGTCTAACAAGGGAAAGGTAAACATCCTAAACTGAGTGTATGGTTTTAAAATATATCTGAAAATTCTTTGACACTCTTCCTTCAAGAGGTGAAGTCTAATTTCCTACCTTACTCCCTTTTGAATATGGACTGGATTTAGTTAACAATGTCTAATTAAGAGAATGCAGCTGAAATGATACTCTATAACTTCTGAGGCTAGATTAGAAAAGGCAATACAACTTCTGACTAGCTCTCTCAGGATTTGTCTTTGAAACAAAGCTTCTGTCATGTATGGAAGCCCAATCCACATAGAGAGGCCATGTGTAGGTATTTCTTTTGTTAGTCCCTGCTGAGGTCCTAACCAATATCAACCAGCAGACATGTGAGTAAGGAAGGCTTTGAGATGGTTTCAGATTCAGCCATTGTTCAAGTGCAACATCATGAGAGATTACAGGTGAAATCTGTCAAATTGAGCTCAGTTAATCCCAAGAATTGTTAAGAAATAATAATTAAAAATTAATTATCATTCTTGTTTTACACCACTAAGTATGGATCAGATTGTTAATCAGTAAGAGATCATTGAAACAATGTAACATATACTTCCTGCTGAAGCTATCATGTTTCCCTATTAACATCCAAGGAGTAAGGCAAATCTCAGGTCACTAACAGAGACACTAAAATGTAATTCATGTAAAAGAGTGTGAGATTTAAAATAATGGCCAACTGCTTTGTGTGTGGTTTTCAAAATATGAACAGAAGTGATTTGTTGAAATTTAAGAAATGGGGAGTTAAAGAGTGAGAATTGTTCCATTTGTCATGAATATTCTAGGCACTATGACAGGTAGAGCCTTCTACTATAGATGGGGCATATCCATGTACAATATTATTATAGAACTAACTACTTAATCACATTTTGTCTATTAATCTGCATATTTGTACTCCATGTTGTTCCAAAAAGCAAGTTTTAAAAGAATACAAAAGATTTAAAAATAAATAAGTTTAAAGAATTATGGCAAGGAAAATAGAAAATGATAAGGAAAAAGCACACCCATGATTTAGGTTAAAATGCACATAACTATGACTTACATCTTGTGAGCCATAAATTTCTAACATTAAAGAGACAGTGTTAAATTTAGACAATTACATAATTTAAAAGACCTACCAAATGAAACAAAATAATTACCTAAGAGCACTTACTTACTCCTTGAACTACAAAAATGGGACATTTTTTTCTTGAGGGAAGTGTCAAAACATTATACACTATAATGAGCAGCTTTTCAATTATTATTGACAAGTTCCAGAGTATTTCTTTTCTTTTTGTGTGTGTGTGTCTTCCTTTTGTTTTTTTCTCTTATGGTTTAAATTACATATGATACCTTTTTATTGAAGACTATAGGAAATCATATAAATTGAAAGTTAAAAATACCTCTTCACTTGCTACCAGCACTGCCACTTGATTTGAAACATCCCTTTTATTAAACAAGAAATTCTGCACAAACTATTTACTTTTATTGAAATAATGACCAAAAATTTTCCAAATTTGGTGAAAACTGTAAACTCATAGTCCAAGAAACTCAACAAAATTGAAGCGCAAGAGACATACAAATACTACACCAACATACATCATAATACAATTGCTTAACACTACTGGTAACGAGAAAATCTTAAAAGCAGCCAGATAAAAAAGACATGTTATGTAAAGAGTAGTAAGTTTAAGAATAACAGCAGATATCATGTTGGAAACCATATATGTGAGAAGACAGCACTGAGAAAGAAAACTGTAAATCCAAAATTCTATTGACAGCAAAAATATCTCTCAAATATGAAGGCAAAATAAGGATTTTTTCACTTGTATAAAACTGAAATAATTAATCACCATCAGATCTGCACTATAAGAAATACATATATAATGTGGTACATTTATGTGGATATGTCTGTCAGACTTTTGGAATATTGATTGAATTAGAAACAGATTTGGAGATGTTGATATAGGATTCATCAACATAGAGATAACTGGTATCATAGTTGGCAAGGGGACTGTGTAAAATAAGAAAGCAAGCACAGAGCCAGAAGCATAGAAAACAAAGATGAGAGATGGAGTTAAATTTAATGAGTGCCTAATGTACCAGACACCATGCAAAATGTTTAACATATCTTCTTTCATTTTTTTCTTACATTAGGCCTATAAAGTAGATATAATTTTTCCTGTTTTATAGATGAGAAAACTGAAACTGTGAGTTTATAAGTACATTTCCTTAGAATATGCTGGCTTAAAAATGGCAGGAGCAGGATTGGAATGCAAGATACACATTCCCAACATACAATATAATATTAATACACCACATCATGCTGCTTAGATATCATTTTACCTGAAAAAAATACTTGGCCCTTCAATCTGGCCATCTCTCTACCCTAAATAGGTTAGGTCCTCCATTGCCATAATCTTGTACATTTCCTTTGTAGCTTTCATTACATCTGTGATTGAATAATTACTGATACTGTTATTTACCACCTCTGATAGATTTTAAGTTCCAGGAGCACCTGGGTATGGAATAAGGTGTGTTCTTCACAGTACCTGATGCAGCGCTTTGCAAATAGCAGGGGCCCAATATATGTTGTTTTTTTTTTTTTTTTTTCATGAATGCTTAGTCTCTACTGTTACAAATAGGCTGAAAAGCATCTAGTACCAAGACTGAGAAGAGGCTATTGAAAATACCAACTAGTAATCTTTTAGTGTCACATGATCTCACATGAACTACCCTTCTCATTGCAAAGTGATAACCTAGGAGAATGACTTTGATTAACACTCTGTACTAGCACTGTCCAATGGAAATATAAAATGAGCCTCATATGTAATTTTTAATTTTCTAGTAGTCCATTAAAAAGGCAAAATTTCAGGTGAATTAATTTTAATAACACAGTTTATTTAACCCAATATATCCAAAATATTAGCATTTCAATAGCTAATGTACATTAAATTAGTTATGAAATATTTTACATTCTTTTATTCCCATACCAAGACTTTAAAATCTCGTGTGTAATTTACACATATAACAGATCTCAATTTAAATTAAACATCTTTCAAATGTTCATTACCCTCATGTGGCTAGTGGCTCCCTTTTTAGACAGTGCAAGTCTAAACTCTCTTGGAATGGATTGGGAAAATAGAAGACATGGACAGATGAACATGTTCCAGTGACATAGATGGTAGATCAATTATCCTTTAAAATTGCTATTTCAAAATTTCTTACCTGAGACAATAATTGAGATGTGGAAGTGAACATTTGTAGTAATAATCATCAAAACAAAAACAATCAATGAGGGCTAATAACTGTTTTTTTAAATTGAGGTGTGATTGACATATAACATATTAGTTTCAGGTATACAGTATAATAGTTCAAAACTTGTATATATTGCAAAATAATCACCACAATAAGTCTCGTTAACATTCGTCACCATACATAGTTACAAAAAATATTTTTCTTATAACTTTTTAAAATCTACTCTCTTAGCAACTTTCAAATATGCAATACTGTTATTAACTATAGCTACCATGCTTTACATTACCTCCCCAAGACTTATCTAATTTATAACTAGAAATGTGTACCTTTAAGTACCTTCACCCATTTTACCTACTCCCCAACCCCTGCGCCTCTGGCAACCACCAATCCGTTCTCTGTATCTGTTAGGTCAGTTTCTTGGTTTTGTTTTGTTTTTTGTTTTTTTAATGCCACATATAAGTGAGACCATATGGTATTTGTTTTTCTCTGTCTGACTTATCTCACTTAGCATAATGCCCTCTAGGTCCATTCATGTTGAGCAAATGGCAGATTTCCTTTTTTTTTTTATGGCTGAATAATATTCCATTGTATAGATGTATACCACGGTTTGTTTATCCACTCCTCCATTGGTGGACATTTAGGCTGTTTCCATGTCTTGGCTATTGTAAATAACGCTGCAGTGAACATGAGGGTGCATATATCTCTTTGAAGTAGCATTCTCATTTTCTTTGTATAAATACCCAGAAATGAAATTACTGGATCATATGTTAGTTCTATTTTTAGTTTATTGAGGAACCTCCATACACTGTAGAGATAATGACAGTTGAGGGTAAAAAAAAAAAAAACACCTAGAATTTTTAAAAATGATACTGGTTGGAGCAAGGCAGAGGGAGAACACAAAGAAACAGCCAGTCTCTGTCCCAGAGAGCACCCCAGCATGCTCCCAAATGTATGTTAAAACAGATGCCTGCTCCTCAGACCAGTACTCCAAGACAAGCAAATGAGTCTCTCCCACACAAAGTCTGGGTGCCTCTGGATCAGCCAGTTCCACACTGGGCCCTAGGATGGTTGAGTCCTAGTGCATGAGCACTTTAAGAGCCACTTCTCAGATTGTTATAAGCTTGTGAATCTCATGGATGTGAGTCCTGCTGGTTTTCAAAGCTAGATAGATGTTTTGGGAGCTCATTTCTCAGTTGCAAGTCTTCTCCTCAGGAAGAAGATATGTACTTTGAATTCCCTCCTGACTGGGTCACCACACCAGGGATATGGCTTATGGTGAGATTCTGCCTCAGCCTCTCCTACTGGCTTCAATGTGGGCCTTTTCTTGTTCACCTGATACATAGGAGTTGATCAGTCAGTTTTAAAATTTTTTTTTTCTTTATTGATTTTAGAGAGAGAACAAGGGAGAGGGAGAGAGAGATAGAAACATGGATGAATGAGAACATCAATTGGCCGCCTCCTGCATGCCCCCCACTGGGGATTTGGCCCACAACCTGGGCATGTGTCCTGACTGGGAACTGAACTGGTGACCTCTTGGTGCATGGGTCAATGCTCAACCACTGAACCACACCGGCCAGGTAATATGTACCTGGTTTTGTGGAAGGAGATGAATTCAGGATTCTCTTATGTCATCATTTTGAATCAGAACCTCTAGTAAGTGTTCTAAAATGCTTTATATATAGTAACTAATTTAATCCTCACAACAACCCTCCTAAGCAGATATTGCTAATATTATTGCTATTATTATTATTCCCATTTTACAAATAAAGAAGAAGGAGCTCAGAGAGAATATAAATTTGTCAAAGTTCAATAAGCTACATGCCTTTTATTATTATTATTTCATTAACTAAATTTTATATTTTATGTTATTACACATTATTTACCATATGCCAGTGGTTCTCGACCTTCCTAATGCTGCGACCCTTTAATACAGTTACTCATGTTGTATGTGGGTGTATCTGCATGTGGGACCCGCCTGGAGAAAGATAGAGGAGCAATGTCTTGGTTTCTAAGACCATTGGAAATATGTGTTTTCCGATGGTCTTAGGTGACCCCTGTGAAAGGGTCGTTTGACCCCTAAAGGGGTTGCGACCCACAGGTTGAGAATCGCTGCATATACAATTTCACATGTATTTTTCGCATTTAATTTTGATGACAAATTTATGACCTAATTTATCAGACCACAAAAATAAACTTTACATAGTTTATATGATTTGCCCAAGATTACAGAGAACACAAGAGAAGGAACACGATCCTTTGTGCAGCAAAACATAAGACTGTGAAATGGAGAAAAGGAAATGGGAAGCGTAATTCACCTTAAACACTGAGGACAGCCCAGTGAAGAACAAGTTATAGCCTATAAACATACAAAATGATCCAAAGACTGCACTGCCATGGGACTAATGTTTCAGTTTCACTTACAAAATGCATGCCTAGCACCATGTCTTCCTAGCAAAATAGCACATCCTCAAAGGAGATTGGCTAAATTGAATTCATTTGACTCTCAGATTGCAATTAGATTAACTATCTGGTTGACTGTTTCTATAACTCATTTAGCTTTCATCACAGTTTTTCAAAAGAAGAAGCCAACTACTTCCTAGGCTATACAGGAACCCCCTCTTCCAAAGTTCACAACAAAGCCTAGGGAAATTTATTTATAATTTCTTAACTACAAATAAAATTTTCTAATTAGAGAAGACTTGGAAAATGGATTCCCCAACCCCGTTCATATAACAGTCCTCTTGGTCTCCTAAATCAGTTCTAAACTAACCCACTCTTGAAATTATAAAAAACTTCTGGAGACTCACTTTTCTTTCCACTCTGGTCACTGTCTAATCCATAAGAAGATACTCATGATATTAAGGATACTGGTAATATAAGTGGCTCAAATATGGTGGTAGAAATATTTCAGAGCTATCAGGCAAAATTCCTTTTCACTGCGTTTTTCTCTTTTTTATTAAGGAATTTTAAGTCAACAACAACAACAAAAAAGGCAGAAAAAAGGCAGAGGAAGAATTATTGTATCTTCAAGATGGTTTCAATGGAAAAAATAAAATAGATGGTAGATCAGAATAAATGACTACAATTCTCTTAATAATCCTCTTTCAGCCCTATTTCATTGTGGGGATTTTTTTATCCAGCATTGTTTCAGCAACACACAATGGGGAACGACCCACTTGTTCATTGTGAAGCTATAACCCCTTCTGTTTCCAATCTGTCTTTTGAATTCCCCCAGTTCTAAGTAGATACCTGCTCGGTTGTTCTGTTTGGCCATAAGAATTCCTTATATCTTTACAATTACCCTTATCCTGGCTGACACACCAGCTCTTTCTTCCAGTGAATTGCTCCAACTTGAGGTGGCCCAGCCATAGCTGTGGGAATCAGCTGTTCATTCCCATCTAATAGGCATGAGTAGGTTTCTTTGATCCCTATGACCTCCTTTGGTAATCTCAGCAGCTGGAGCATGAAGTCTTCAGCCCCAGCACCCGCTCACTGGAGCAGTGGACAGAGACTGAAAGCACCAACTGCAATATCAAAGAAATTAAATAACAAGGTGGCAGAATCATTTTTTAAATGGGAAAAACATGCTATCTATAATTACTGAATGTACATCAGTGTTGCTTTAAAAATGGATTTAATGATTCTAAAATGTCATTGTGCTAAAATGTCTACATGTTATAGAGAAAAAAGAATTTAGGATAGAGTCAAGCTGATGCTTGAGATTCCTTCAATAGAAGCCTTGCTCCTGCTGGCCCACTGTCTGTCCCCACCGCCTAAATGACAAGGGTGCAATGAGGCAGCTGTGATCTGTTAAATGCCCAGTAGAAACTCTGTGATGCTGTAAGAGAAGAAATGGTCCTGTACCTGTCACATGTTTACACTCTTCCACAGTGAGTCATATTTAATCACACTTAAAAAAAATAAGTAGATCACCCTACAGTTCCCTTTACATGTTATTCTTTTGCTTTCAGTGAATCTATTAACCAGCTCCATTGTAGGTAGATTATGTTTATTCATAAATGTAAATTCTAGATTTTTAAATTCTGTAGCACACTGTTCACAATAGCCAAGATATGGAAACATCTCAGATGTCTATTGACAGAAGAATGGAAAAAGAAAATGTGGTATATACATACAATGGAATATTATTCAGCCTTAAAAAAGAAGGAAATCCTGTCATTTGTGACAACATGAATGAACATGTAGGATATTATGATAACTGAAATAACACAATTACAGAAGGACAAATACTGCATGATTTCACTTACATGAGGTGCCTGAAATAGTCAAACCCATAGAAGCAGATAATCAAATGATGATTATGAGGGGCCAGGGGAGGAGGAAATAAGGAGTTGCAGTATAATGGATATAAAGTTTCAGATATGAAAAATCAACTAGTTCTAGAGATATGCTGTACAGTATAGTGTCTATAGTCAACAATACTGAATTATGCACTTAAAATTTTAAGAGAGCAGCCCTGGCCATTTTGGCTCAGTGGTTACAGCATCAGCCCACGGACCAAAGAGTCAAGAGTTCGATTCCAGTCAAGGGCATGTACCTCAGTTGTGATTCCTCCCCAGCCCTGGTCAGGGTCCTGTGGGAGGCACCAGTGGATGTGTCTCTCTCTTATTGATATTTCTCTCTCTCTCTTTCTCTTTTTCTCTGTCTCTCTCTGTCTCTCTACCCCCCCCCACACTGTATCTGAAGATAAATGGAAAAATATAAAAATATTCTCGAGTGAGGATTTTTTAAAAAATGAAGAGAGTAGATCTTATGTTAAGCATTCTTATCATAAAAAAAAGAGACACAAGGAAACTTGTGATGAATATGTCTAATAATCTTGATTGTGGTGGTAGTATTAGAGGTGCTTGTATATGTCCATACTTATCAAATTGTACACATTAAATATGTGCATTTTTTCCTATATCAATTCTACTTCCATGAAACTGTTTAGAAAATATAGCTCAGTGAAATTCTAAACTTTCTTCTAGTTTTCTGTTTATGTGGGAAATTTACAACTTTCTGGCAGACAACTTAAAATACATTGTTAGCTACAACACCTAAGGCAAGAGAAACAAAGGAAAAAATGAACACATGGGACTACATCAAACTCAAAAGCTTCTGCACAGCAAAAGAAACAACCATCAAAACGGAAAGGGATCCCACTTTATGGGAGACCATAATCGCCAATGATGCATCAGATAAGGGGTAAATTTCTAAAATATATAGAGTGCTCATACAACTCAACAAAAGGAAGACAAAGAACCCAATTAAAAAATGGGCAGAGGACCTAAATAGACATCTCTCCAAACAGGACATACAAATGGCCAAGAGACATGAAAAAATGCTCAACGTCACTAATCATCAGAGAGATGCAAATTAAAATAACTATGAGGTATCACCTCACACCTGTCAGAATGGCCGCCATCAACAAATCATCAAACAACAAGTGTTGGCGAGGTTGTGGAGAAAAGGGGACTCTAGTACACTGCTGGTGGGAATGCAGACTGGTGCAGCCACTGTGGAAAACATTATGGTGCTACCTCAAAAAGTTAAAAATTGAACTGCCATTTGACCTAGTGATCCCACTTCTAGGAATATACCTTAAGAAACCTGAAACACCGCCCTGGCCGGTTTGGCTCAGCGGTTAGAGTGTCGACCTGCGGTCCAGGGAGACCTGGGTTCGGTTCCCGCTAGGGGCACATAGCTTGGTTGCAATTTGTCCCCGGCCCTGGTTGGTTGTGCGGGAGGCAGCCACTCGATGTGTCCCTTTCACGTCGATGTTTCTCTCTCTCTCTCTTCCTCTCTCTCCCTCCCACTCTATCTGAACAAAAAATGGAAAAATGTCCTCGGGTGAGGATAAAAAAAAAAGAAAAAGAAAAAAAGAAACCTAAAACACCAACCAGAAAGACTATATGTACCCCTATGTTCATAGCAGCACTATTTACAATAGCTAAGATCTGGAAACAACCCAAGTGTCCATAAGTAGATGAGTGGATAAAAAAGCTGTGGTACATGTACACAGTGGAATACTATGCAGCTGTAAGAAAGAAAGATCTCTTATCTTTTGAGATGGCATGGGAGGACCTGGAGAGTATTATGCTAAGCGAAACAAGCCAAGCAGAGAAAGACAAATATCACGTGATCTCACTTATTTGTGGAATATAATGAACTAAACAAACTGATGAACAAAATGGACCCAGAGACATAGAGGTGGGGTACAGACTGACAAGCCTTAGAGGAGGGGTATTGGGGGGGGGAGATAAACCACAGAATTTATATGCATGTATGCATAACCAATGGACATAGAGAACAAAGCTGGGGATGGGATGGAGGGGATGGAGAGGAGGGTGTCAATGGGGGGAAAAGGAGAAACATCTGTAACAAAAAAGAAAAGAAAAATACAGTGTTAGCTAAGGACGTGTGAAAAAATCATCTGAATGCCCACATAGAGATTGCAAATATTTTTTATCCTTCATACTTTTTTCACAGAAAAAAAATCAGAGGAAAAAGCTTTCCATAGTGGAAAAGCATGACATTGTTGCCACATGTTCAATGATTAAAAGTTCCATCTCATCTAGAAAAATATGTTTGAAACATGAATAATGGTGAGGAGGGAGTTAGAAAGTTTCACGCAAACAAAAGGAATGATGTAAGGGTATCCTAAGCTAAATTTCCTCCATCATCTTGCTCATAATAAATTTAAAATATAAGTAGCCAGGTTTTTGTCTAAAAATCCCCTACATTAATGCTATTGGATATGCTTTAGAAGTAGGTAAAATTCATGAAGTGAATTGTTATTGCCAATCCTGAGTTTTGCATCCCTATTTCTGTCTAAATTCTGCACGGAATTCACTTTACTGAAAACTTTGCTGTGCCAATATTTCATCTTTTTTTTTTCTTTATTGATTTTAGAGAGAGGAAGAGAGAGGGAGAGAGAGATAGAAACATCAATGAGAGAGAACATCGATTGGCCGCCTTCTGCATGCCCCTCACTGGGGATCTGGTCCACACCCTGGGCATGTGTCCTGACCAGGAATTGAATCAGTGGCCTCTTGGTGCATGGGTCGACACTCAAGCACTGAGCCACACAGGCTGGGCTATTTCATCTTTTTTTATGGCTGAGTAGCATTCTATTGCATATATATATATACCACATCTTCTTTATGAAATCCTGCCATTTGTGACAACATGGGTGGATCTTAAGGGTGTTGTGCTAAGTGGAAAAGGACAAAAACCATATGATTTCACTCATATGTGGAATATAAAACAAAAAAGAAACAAATGAACAAACAAAACAAAACAAAAACAGACTCACAGATACAGATAACAGATTGGCGGTTATCAGAGAGAAAGGGGGTGGGGGGAGGATGAAATGGGTAAAGGGGGGCCAAATATATTTTGACAGATGGAAACTAGACTTTTGGTAGTGAGCACACAATAGAGTATACAGGTATCAAATCATGTTACACACTTGAAATTTATATAATGTTATTAACCAATGTTACCTCAATAAAAAAAAGTAAAATTAAAAAAAAAAAACCTTTAGCATGTCAGAAATGAAATGTTAAAAAAGAAGAAAACTGTTGCAGAAATCAACTATGTAATGAACACTAATAGTTTTGTCAAAAATATGGCAATAAAAACACCCTGCATTTTGAGTAATAACATCCATACTAGGAGGGAAAATGAGTAAAGCTCTTTATTTAGGAACCCAACCCCTTTCCTGAGGGGCATATATATTGCCTAATATTAGGATTTAAAAATGAAACCAATCTGGCTTCTTTTTATTTTGTGCAAACAGAAAATTAACTGGGGCGGGGAAGACAGAAATAATTGGAAGTTACTGGAAGATGGGTGACTGCAGTAGGGAGTGTATTGTTTGATGTTTCCAAGGCATCTGTAATTTTGCAGTGGACGTCTCATTCCCGCCCTCGTCCTCACAGTTCTGTGTGTTCATGTGAGATGATGCCACAATCTGGCAGGACCAAATCCTCTCTCCTTGACTTGCTGCTGTTTTATTCTGGCTCTTTGGAACTATGTTCCTGTTGCCGCGGTGATCTCAGGAGGAGTCGGGAATGTTGATTTTTCAGTGCATGCTCTTTCCAACCAGCCATTTCGTTGGCATCTATTTCAGTTATTGCCGTAAGAATGAATAGTATCCAAACAGAAAGAAATAAAATCACAGCTGGGCGTTATCTCAGCAGCAGGCATCTCATCGTGAGCACTCCCATATTGTCTGGCTGATTGTTCCCTAAATTGCCTGAATGCCAAGAAACTTCTGTCACCAGATAGCACTGTGAATTGGAATGAGAGGACTTCTGTGCTCCCAGAGACTGAAAGATTAGTCTCCACACAGCCCCCAAAACCTCCCTTCCTGGATGTAACCTTGCTCAGAGTTTGACTTGGTGACATGTTTACTTTCAGTCTCCTCCCCCGGGCAGTGGTGACAGTCTCTTCCCTCTCTGCCATGAAAACACAGCTGCGTGGTACGTTTACCGGCGCCCATCAGTCAGGCACATGTGTAGCACGCAGGCGGGTTGCGCTGCCTGTTCTGAAAGCAGTTCAGGACCAGACTTCTCGGGCCTGACTCAGGAGCTGAGCTTGGCGAGTGTGGTGGAAACAGGAGGCACGACAGAAAGACGCAGTCACATCTTGCTGGGGTGGCAAGCCCACTCGGATAACTCATTTTCTGTTCTCGTAATGTCACCCACCCTCACTATGGCATATCTTGCTCTACATCTTGAGCGCCTGTTCAGCACGTGTGACGCTCTTGGTCTTCTCCAGCAAGAGAATTGTTTGCCCTTTAGTCAGGCTCACATGACTCAGAAGAGTGGACTGATGGAGGGAAAAAATACTGTGATTCTAACACCGCCGCTTTACTCTGTGCGACTACCTTGCCACACTTCACTCATTAGATTAAAATAAAATAGTTATTATTTGAGCAAGAAAGAATTTCTGTGCCTCTCCTCAAATAATAAAAGTTTTTGGTTTTCCTTTTCAATCATTCTCTGCAGAAGTCTGTGTCCACAGATAGTTGTGATTTAGGGGATTTAGAAGAAGACAGGAGTTTCCAAAGAAGTAGAGCTCAAGGGCTAGTTCATGTTGCCTCAATTTACCCACAGAGTTTCTAAAACCTCCAAACCTGGTCCACTGCCTCACTTATGCCCCCTGGGTCCAGAATGAGGAGGAAGACATGAAGAAACGTTACTTCTTTCATTTCATTTGGGCTCATTTGAAAGAGGCCACGCAGCCCATATTATTTCAAATCCATTATGTCCTCTCTGGCCTCCCAGCCCTATGACCCTCCCATCAAGGGGCAAGAGGTTCCCCTACACTTACAGTGGTGGCCAATCACTTATAGGATCAAGCCTGGACTTCTCAGACTCTTTAACTCTCCAAACTCTAACAACCTGCACTTGCTCAACTCTCTCTCCTCCTCAGTCCGACACCCTGTCAATTATCCAACTTGTTATTAATTATTATTTGTCTCCACACTTTTGTCATGACATATGATTCACCTAGAACCATCATCTTCAGCCAATTGCAAATCATTCCCTGCCTGAAGCTATTTTCTTAGCTAGATCTCCTACAAACTTCAAGGTATAGCTCAAGGTTGACTTTTTATTTCCTTGGATGGTTTAATGACTGTATGACCTTTCTAGTTCTCATGAAGTATTCTCTCTGCGAACTCTATACTAGACTGTTTAGCACTTTGTTATTGAATTGCCTAATCTTTTATTATCACCTAAACATTTCATAAACACACATAATCTTATCCTCTAAATATGATATTCTACACTTATCATTTCAATAAATACCTATTACTCTTCTGTCATGGGTCAGGTACTGTGCTAAGAACTATAGATGATATAAAATGTAAAATATATGGTCCCTGTTTTTAAGGATCAACACATTTATCAGTAAAGATTAGGCACATGGAAAAATAACAGGAAAAAGAGGCTGCTGTGTTATGATGATTAAGTGGAAAAGCATATAGAAATGGGTCTTAGAAACTTAAAGCCAAATAACAGTGAACATGTCCCTAAAACTAATAAAATGAGAATGCAAAGAATTCCAGACCTCAGCCAACCAAACAAATAGTCTCAGCAAAAGTAGTTTTGACAAATTCTCTCACAATGAAAAAAATATTAACACAATTAGAGTCGATACGGATGAGGTTTTTTACTATTTTTCAGTTCCAAACTTTGAACTTTTGGAAATACATCCATATATGTCAGTCCCTGTAATCATCACAATTGTATACTTTAGACTAAAGTTTTGTTAAAGTAGACAATGACTAGAAATTTTTCAGTGCTGGAAATATTATGAGATGAGAATACCTCTTGCTTAAAATTGAACAGAGTCAAATTTGGAAATACTAGCCACATTATCCATATAAAAACAATAATAACAAAAAGCATTTATTAAGTACTGCTTATGGGCTAAGTAAGCATTGTGATATGCAGGGAGCTGTATCAGTCAGTTTTATGGCATAAAGTAGTTATCATACTCAGAAAGAAGTAATTGAGATTTAATGAAAGGCAGAGATAAGGGGAACTGATAAAGGATAGTAAAGAATCTCAGTGCTAGTAACAATGATGCACAAATAGCAGCTAGGTGTAAAGAGGCTAAAGGGAATCAGCCACTGGAACCCCAAGAGAACTGGTGCTATAGGTAAGGACCACCCAAAAGGAAATGAAGTCCTTTGGAAAAGAAAGCAGTCACTGCAAATTACTGGCCCAAAACACAGGAAGCTGAGAGAATACAGCCTCTAATCTGCTATTGGTGTCTCACTTTGCCTAAACACAACCAGAAGCCAGAACTCAAAGGAGCCCAATTGATATAATCCATTGAGATCAACCTTCTGGGGCAAAGAGCACAGTGGCATGATTAATAGATGCTGTTGTAAAGAAATTTGCAATCTCTGTGCCTATTAAGAAAGTAGAATGCTTGATGACAGGGGAGGTGAGAAATTCTTTAGGAAATGGGTTAGAAAGCTACATGACCTTTCTTTTGAGATGTATTCGAATATGACTGAGCCTGAGGGAGGGAAAAGCCACCTTTTAATTTGATCAGCAATAACTTTGGAGATTCATATTACTTAAGCAGTAGCCCATTCTGTCACAGGCACTACAGCAGATTTGGAAAACAACTCAGAAACTTTAGTAAATGCTGTTCCAAAGCAATAAATCTCCAGCCAAAATCTAGAGAGCAAACAGACAATAGATGTTGCTTAAAAATAATTTATCTTTCTTGTATGAAAATAAGACAATGAAAGAGATGATTATCATTTAAATGATGAACACTCTATTTTCCTTTAAGCATCCTATGAGGCATCCCCCAGCTGCTATTTACCCAACAAGCTACACATTTCTATGCCAAATTCAGGAGGACACAGACTATTATACTGATCATGTGCCACTGTGCTGCATACTCATCTAGCCCATTGATTTCCACTCTCCTCTTTCTCCACCATGCAGGTAGAAAGGGAGATTGCAGACTCATTGCATTTCTTGATGTGGAGCAGTATGTGCTCAGTATGAGCAGGACCATAGGAGCCCATTAGGAGGCCCTCAAACTCTCAGAAGCTGAAGCAAGAGCAGGGCTAGGAGGCTCTACTTCAACTGGTAAACATGTTTGCCAAGGGATTTGGGGCCTGCTTTCATGGTATATAGTCTCCTTTCTTTAGAGAGTAGATTCTATGAGCTCTTAAGTGACTCGAAGAAACCACAAACTGGACTAGGTCAATATTTTGGAGAAATAATAATGATAATCCTAAGAGCTAGCATTCATTGGACATTTGCTGTATGTTTTATGGATGATCTTCTTTAATCCTCAATATGTTACTGAAGAATTGAATTTCTCCATTGCTAGTGGGAGTGGGGTTCTTGGGGCACCACTGGAATAAGCATTTCCAGAGGCCCCCATAGGAAGATGAGATGTGTTAAAGGCTTTATTTTTGTGGAGTTACATTCCTCAGTTTCCAAAGTTCTATTTCCCTTAAGCCAGTCCTAGAAAAGTTGCAGCTGGGGCTTTAGTATGTTGTAACGTGTCCACAAGATAACCAGAGACGCACAGCCGAATTGTAAAGGAGCACTTCATTATACTGGCGGGCTGGGGGTACAGCTTCCCCAGATCCTCAGCCCTGATTCTTCTTTCTCATCTGATTTAAAAGACAGAAGCCCCATCCCCTTTTTGCCCCACCCCCTCAGGGGACCAGTACAATGGTGGGAGTGACAGCAACCACAGAAGTCAAAATTAGCATTATTCACCGATGGCACAAGTACTTGCAAATACCTATACTCAGGAAACTGCTAATGCCTCCCAACACATGGGGCAACTATAATCTTAGGCAAAAATCCTTTACTTCTTCTAGGGGTAATTAACCTATTATTGGAAGAATATCGAGGAAGGTCTATTGATGATAAAAATGGAGTCATTTAGTTGCCTTAGCCAAGGGGCCTACATAAAAATAGAATCTAGTCACCTTAGCCTCGGGGCCCAGATCAAGTAGAGCTAGAAGCAAAGCCCATGTCCAGAGTTTCTATTCCATGTGGAGTTCAGTCTAGCATAGCATCAGGCATCAGGCTAGTCATAGTCCATTAGTCTATTGTGTGGAATCCACATGGCTGTGAGCCATATGGGTGAATGCAGGGGAACACTCCCCCTGCAACAGGAGTCCCAAGAGAGCAAGAGGGCCAAGAACCAAGAGCAAGAGAGGGAATTTCCTTTGTTCAGGAATTAAGTACCTCAGATTTAGTGTCCTTGCAGTAGCCACACCTATTCTGGCCAATTACCTGTTTCTAAATGTGGTTGACAGGTAAATGTCTTCCTACATCACCCAGACCTTACTGAGCATGTGTCTAAACTGCCTTTGTCTAGTTCCTTCCCCCATCGATCTGTAGGGAACAGAATTGTAGCTTTCTGACAAAGATGTATAAATGGCATACCTATATTATCTAGTCTCTCCTTTGCTCCTTTCCTGTTAAATAATAACCAGCTTGTTATAATAGTATCAAATATAGCTCATAAGTTGCTATTATTAACTTCCCCATTTTACAAATAAGGAATCTCAAGCACAGAGAGTTTCAGTGCTTTTCCTCAAAGCTACCTGTGCTGTTGAGGCAGCAAATCTCAAGACTAGTAGAATAGGTCAAAGTGGACATTATTATTTTTATTAAATATTACTTCTTGCCAGACATTGATGTGAAGGGCTTTACATGAATCATCTTGAGGAAATTGATGCTAAAAGGGGTTACGTGTATGGGGATATGTGTGCTAACAAGTCTGACACAACTATATATGTATAATAGAATCGAACAATTAAACAAGTAGATGGTGAGAGCCAGGTTTCTCACTGTAAGAGTGGGAGTTTACAGAGACACAAAGGGAAAAAGCTGGAATGATCCATGTGGTAAGGGGTTAGAGTTGGAGATGTGAGTGTAAATTTACCTTTAGCTTAATATAGATACAGATGATTGTGTATAGAAATATTATAGATATGTATATACTGGGATTAGTATAAACACATATATTTCCTGTCCTCAATGAGCTGAGAAAGCCCAAAAGTAACTTCACTTCAGTAGCAATGAGCACACCTGGATCCCAGATCTTGGTTTCTAATACCATGCTCTAATAAAAGCAACCAAGGCTCCTTAGAGAAATGGCTGGTTCTAGTGTTGGAGTGAGGAATATACAGGATGAATGTGGAGCATCTTATAATGCCAGTAAACAAGGAAGTGCTCCAAAACAAAAACAAAAAAAACCCACAATGATGAGGGCATGTCAGAGGGGCACAGGAGCTAACTCAAAGAGTTTGCAATGACCAAAGGAAGAACAATGTGAGAAATAAAATAAATAAGGTAGTATTAGATAATAACCCAAAGTATAAAACAAATATCCATGAGTTCATACTAACATAAATAAATGATTGAATAAATAAACTGGGGGAAGAGACAAATCTCCCATAGAGAAGAATTCCAAGTAATTCATTTATATACTTTAGCCTCAGGGAGGTGCAGCATAACTCCTTCTTAAGTGTGGACTGTGCAGAGTGACTTCCTCCCTAAAAATACTGTAATGGAAAGAGGAGAAAAAGAGTAACTTTACAGTAGAAAATCCTAACAAATGTTACATCAGCCAGGTGATCAATGTCAACATCAACATGATCAATTATGTTGACGGTATGTATCCTTGATATAATGTGATAAAAATGTCAATTCACCTCTAGGGTCTTCATCCCAGAAACTCATACCCTTAGTCTAATCATGAGAAAAACATCAGACAAATCCCAATTGAGGGACATTCTACAAAATACCTCACCAGTATTTCTTAAAACTGTCAAGTTCATCCAAAATAAGGGGGGGGGGGAAAGGACCCCTCATGGCACAACCACCACACAAGAGCAGAGACCAGAAATCCCATCATTGTTATTGTTATCATTTTAACTGTTGACTGTTAGCTATTCTATACCCACCAATGTAAAAGATGCATCTATCATTTTACTTTTTATTCAAACCCAGAGATATCCCCCACTTTGCTTTCTCCCATCTCCCTAATCTATCAGCAGTAGATTTCATGCAACTCCCTTATACCTCCTCCTTTGATTGTAATGTATAAAATAAGGTGCAAAACTGCTGTTCTCTGGAGCATTTTCTCAATCCATTGAGATTTTGCTTCCCAGCAATTGTCGCCAGTTTGGCTCAAAGAAATTTATAAAAATTCTTACAAACAAACAACAACAGCAACAAAAACAAAACAAGGAAAGTGTAAAAACTGTCACAGCCAAGCAGAGTGTAAGGAGACATGATAACTAAATGTAATATGGAACAGAAAAAGGATAGTACGTAAAAACTAAGGAAATCTAAATAAAGTATATATAATATCCTGAAATTATATATAATACAATTAATAAAATATGAAATACAAAGAGGGAGAGAGGTAGGAAGTAGAATAAGTTTACAGATGACCTCATATGTATGAGCTGTAATTCAAAGGACACGACATTATGTTGAAAAATCAAATAAGGTTTATGTAACCTCAAGAGATTCATAGAATTCTATAGTAGAACATATGGTAATTACAAATATATTAAAGAAATTAATTATGGGCATTCACCAATGTGGTTTCTGAAAAATACAAATTTGAAGCAGTGATTTTTAAGTAAAACAAAAATCACAGGTAGAGATCTGGAAGACCATATGCTAATATGGCTTTTCCACTAACTATGTGATTTTAAGTAACCTATTCTTTAGCTTTCAAGAAGTAATTCATTAGGCAAATGAAGGGGTGGATTTTTTGCTCTCTCAGTCTGGTTTGAAGGAAAAAGCACGTTTTCAACTAGTCGGCTCTGTGTCAAAATCTTATCTCTTCCATTTATTATCTATGATCTGGAAAAGTAGCTTAAAATTTCTTAGCCATCACTTCCTGTTTTCTGCCCACCTTCTCTTTGGTTTCTTACATTTGTACTCTGCTATGTTCTTGTATAACTATAATTGCTTTTTCAAGGATTTGTTTTTATTTGTTTGCTATTTTCCTTTTTTTCAGTTTTTCTTGTAATGTTGTTAGAATTTTCATCTGCTTTTGGGAACCATTTGCAGATGAGTATTTCTATAATCATGTTTTATTCTATAGTATCCTTGTGTCCAGGCAGAGCTGCTTCTTCTTCCTTTCCTGTTACTTGCAGGAATGGAAATTGAAAGGGGATGGACTTTCCTAGACTTCTAGAAGGAGGCTGGTGTTGGGGAAGCAGGGATGTGCTAGGATATCATTCCTAGCTGCACAGCTCACACCTCCCTCTTCTGTCACTACACTGAATGTCTTACAATATGGTCATCTCTGTAGCCAGTGCTGCTCTGACTGTTAGAGCCCAGCCTGGCCCAAGTGAACTTCTCCCGCCGGCCCTGGATTCCCTAGTTCCTTCTACAGCCCTTTCTTCCACCTGATTCCCTCGTAGAAACTGTTTCTTGCTGTTATGTTCTGCTATCTGCCCCCTCTGGGCTCCTGAACACTTTCTGACCTTGTCTCTCTCTTCTTCCCCCGTGCTCTTGAGGTGTTCATCGCAGTTATGGTCACAGTAGTCCCTCTCAGACTGGATGCTCTCATTTGGGAAGCAACTATTTGCTGGATGTCTGAGATCCTCCAGCCCTTTGAACCCCTCTGCCCACCCTGTTCTTCCCTTGCTCCTCTCACAGTCACCTGTTTCCTCTGAGGCTTCACCTTTGATGTCAGCTATATGCAATGGGAGTCTATAAGTTTTCTGTCTCCTAGTTTCGCTGAAAATATTGTTTAAAGTTTTTCCTTTCCTTTTTTTTTCTCCATATGATTTCCAGGAGAAGGGAAGCATTCTGAAATTAGTTGATTGGTTATAAAACTCTTGATTATAAACAATTTTTTATAAAGTTAAATTTTCAAACTTTTCTAAATAGTTAGAATAGTACCATTTACTAAGGGCTAGGCTCAGTGCCATGTACAGTGAATATAACTACTCGGTACAACAAACTTGAGAGCTAATTGCTGCCATTATCTCATTTTCAGAAGGAGTAACTGAGGTCTAGGAAGGTTAAGTAATTTTCTTAGCACGACAGAAAGAGGCTAAATAGAAGAATTAGGATTCAAAACCAATTTGTTCTAAATCCAAAGCCCAAACCCTGATCTCATGAAGTGAATTGCCACATTTCCTTCAGATTTTAATCTTCCAAGGTTAAAATATTTACATTTCATATTGTGCATACTTTAGTGCATCCTGTCATGGTTTAATGTGGACCAAACATAAAGACCTTAATTGATAAACTGTACTGAATATGTTTCTGTGAGAGCTTTGCATATTTTCCATTTAGACTCAAAAGTGAAAATCTGACCTCTAATTTTAATATGAAAAGATAAATATGGCCTACATTGCAGCAATATATTAAAATAAAATAAAAAACTCTTTAATATTTTCTCCAACATTTGGTAAAAATGCTGTGTTAAAGATAAACATAGAAACAAGATATTTTGAAATATTGGATATGTTGAAGTCCTAAGACTATATTAATATGTATATGTTGTCTACCATGATAATTTTACCTGTTCTTCTGTCAAAATATTCATAAACTTGTAAGTAGTGCCTTATACTTTAAACATCAACCATCTGATAACTATAGTTTCAAGGTTATACATTTGTGTGATTTAAAGTCAAAGTGTGGAACTAACATTTAACAAACACCTATTATATGGCAGACATTCTTAAATACGTAGATTTGAAGATATAGAATTGATACGTAAGAATTAGTTACACACACACACACACACACACACACACACACACACACACACGTTTTCTACTGCTTTTGTAACAAATTACCACACACTTAATGGCTTAAACAAAACAAATGTACTCTGCTACAGTTTTGGAGGTCAGAAGTCTGAAATCAGTTTCACTGCACCAAAATCAAGTCAAGATGTATGCAGGGCTGGTTGCTTCTGGAAGCCTTTAGGGTATAATTTGTTTCCCTGCCCTTTTCAGCTTTTAGTGGCCATCTGTATTTCTTGGCTTGTGGCCCCTGCTCCCATTTTCAATGTGCATCACTCCAGTCTCTGCTTCCATCATCACAACCTCTTCTCTTCTGTAGTCAAATCTCCCTTTATCTCTCTTTTATTTAACACTTGTGATTACATTAAGGACCCAGAATAAACTCCCCATATCAAGATCCTTAACTTAATTATATCTGCAAAGTTCTTTTTGCCATATAAATTAACATTCACAGGTTCTAGGGATTAAGACCAAGGTAACTTTGGGGAGGGGGGCATTATTCAACACTATATATATAAAATATGTACTAGTCAGTCATCCTATTTTATATAATTTATATTATATGGCACAAATGTAAATATATACATATAATATTTTATATGTATTATCTATTTGATATAATTTATACAAATTACATATAATTACATTATTCCATGTATGTGATAACTGCCCATTGTTTTTCATCATAAGACAATCAATCTGAGGCTCAGAGTGTTTGAACAACCTTCCAGAAGTACTTTAGCTCCTCAGTGTCAGGGTGAGAGATAAAATGCAGTATTCTATGATTTCCAAAGTCTTTCCCAATTTTCTTGAATGTCTAATGTTCTTAATAAATAGAAATTTAATCTTGCAAAGATACAAACTAGAATGAAAGAAGGGAACATAAATTTGAAGCTAATTTATATTAAGAAGTTTAATTTTTCAGTGAATTTTGATTTTGTGGACACTAGATTGTAATTTTTGGACCAAAATCATTTAGAATATTCAGGAAGTATCCACACTGCTCAAATGCCCTGGATAACATCTGGTCTTTTTCATCATGGTCTGTGTCACATGAGGCCAAAGCCTGAAGGCAGAGCTAGAACTGCACAGGGTTTCAAAGTCATATACACTTGTGTTAGTCAACTCAGGCTGCCATAACCAATTACCAAAGATTGGTGGCTTAACCAATAGGAATTTATTTTTCACAGTTCTGGATACTGAAAATCCAAAAGCAGGGTGTCACAGAGCTGGTTTCTGGTGAGAGCTCTTTCCTTGGGTTGCAGGTGACCACCTTTTCTCTGTGTCCTCACATCACCTTTCCTTGGTGTATGCATGTAGACAGACAGAAATAGAGATAGAAATTTCTTTCCTCCTCTTCCTTTTATGGTGGAGGGGGGCAGCACTTGAGAAACAGGTTTATTTCTGGTCTTTTTATCAGAATATAAAAAAGTGAACGAAAAATAAGGAAGACAAGACAGGAGATCGGGGTCAGAGTAGGGTGACATGACAAAAGAGGGAGAAAGGGGGGCAGAGATTGAAAGGACACTTTGGAAAGGGCAACATTGTGATGACACAAGGTGAGTGGGGAACCTCAGGGTAGCCAGACAGGACAAGGAGGCTTCCCATGGAGGCACATGGGTTGCGGGGGATGGGGGGGGAGCACCAGGCCAGTTGTCCATATTCTACTAGGGATGATACAACCAACCTCTTGTCCCAAAACCGCCCAGGGCACAGAGAAGGGGCTCGGAGCTCAGCCTCATCTATCCCTGAGGTTTTCAGAGTCCCCTAGGGGAATGACAGAGGAGAGGAGCAGGAGGGAAGAGACTATAGGCCTGCCCTCACTGTCCCTCTGCTGGACAGCACCAGCCTCAAACCTTGGTCTCAGCTGGGTCTCCAGTGGGTGGGTGTGGGGAGGGTAGCCTTCAGGAAGTCTCTTGTGAGAATTCAGATTTTCCTGGTAAAGGGGCATTGGTAATACCTACCCATTACTGTGCCTCCAGGGTGGTCTTCATGACCCTGAGAGGAGGGAAACTTTCTAAAACCTAAGGCCAGGACACAGTTGAGCCCAGCGCTGGGTGCTGGGCATAGGGTCCTCATTGTGCCACATTGTGTCTTGGGTGCTTAAGCACTCCTGGACCTGCCTCTCCTCCATTCCCATGAATAGATGCGGGCATGGTTGAGGGTCTCATAAAGAATGAGTGAAGACTCTGGGCAAGGTGCTGCTGATGACCATCATCTAGGCAGCAGATTGGGCCTGCTGGGCCTGGGCAGGAGCAGGGGACTGGTATATGGCAAAGAGAGCCTCAGCAGTTTATCTTGCCTCTGTGGGCAGTCCTCTAAGTGCTGGTGGAGGGTGTGGAAATACATGAGTGGCTGGACAGATAGGCATCGCCCCCTGGGAGAGGACAGGATTCCCAGAGGACATGTGACTCAGCCAGCATTGGGGGATGGACGTCAACATGGGTGAAAGGAATATAAACATACACTCCGTGAGAGTCTGGGGGAACATCTAAACCCAGAGTGCATAACCAGAGGTGGCTGGAGGTGGCTATCCTGGTCCCACTTGCCCATTGGGTTGGGCTTGGCCCCTGGAGACTCCTGTAGGGTCCAAGAGGGGCTACGTGGCCAGTTCTGCCTTCTCTTTGCTATGGGCTCCAGTCACAGTGCTGGGGCCTGGGGTTCAAGCCTCAGGCAGCAACTAGGACTTGTTTCCGAAGGAGGCTTGAATAAGCATCTGCAGGCCCTAGCCCTCCTCATGCACCTGCTGGTGCATCACCTGCTGCAGCACTTCCTGCCACTGTGCTTCCTGCACCAGCTCCATCCATTGCAGCTTCTCCATGTTCAGCTGCAGCAGTATCCAACTGGTGATGGCATGCTGGGAAAAGACCTAAACATAGATGAGGTAGTTGTGGGGATAGTTCTTCTTGAGCCACTTGTAGACATCGTGCTGACTCCATAGGAGCACAGGCCTTGTCAGGCCACCCAGTGAAGGACTCATGTGGTACAGGCCACAGTGGTCAGAGTACAGCTGGTCCTGGGGCACCTCTGTGCCAGGCTGCTGCAGGAGTTTGACCAGCGGGCTACCAGCTGCCCTCTGGCTGAGTGAGTTATGCCAAGTGAGGCTGGTGCTTGGTGTCATAGTCAGGTGACAGGGGATGCACTCAGCTGACACTGTGTGCTCCAGGAGGGTCAGGTAGAAGCTGGAGTGAGCAGAGGTGTCCACATCCCGGCACTCCCTGAAGCCAGTGTGCACAGCCCTGGTGCGGCCTTGCATGAGGCTCAGCTTGGTCCTCAGTTCTGTGAACATGGGGCCTGCAGTCCCAGGCCCTTACACATGCCCCTCGCCCGGCACAGGGCAGCTCATGTGGCTGGCAAGGAACATGTGCCACCGCCCTTCCCTAGCCAGTCCAGCACCTGGCGAGTTTACTCAGCAAGACACCTGCTGCTGAGCCCCGAGTGCTGGGCACACTCCCTCTTCCTCTTCTTATAAGGCCACCAATCATGTCAGATTGGGACCCCATCTTTATGATCTCATTTAACTTTACCTACTAAAAGCCTTATCTTCAAATGCAGTCATAATGGTGCTTAGGGCTTCACTACATGGATTTGGGGGTTCACAATTCATTTCATAACAACATTGGACACTAATATACTTTGTCATAATATTGAAGAATCCATATGACATAACTAGATAACTTTTATTTTGAACTAATATATCCTTTAAATATGATCAGATATGTTAAAATGGCATCACCTATAAATTTGTATTTTTCTCTATGTCATTCAAAGTGCATCAGCGGAATGAGTGCAAGTAAGGTAAGGATCACCAGTTTGTTCTTGCAGGCACACTATTATAGGCTCACGGAGCTCTAAGTACTCTACAGAAACAAGAACCATTTTTCTTTTCTCCGTTACTTGGTGAATATTGAGATCCAATTCTTATCAAATGGCAGAGTTGAATTTCTATTTAGACATTTATGACACCCAGCAGCCCGACTGACTTTGCACAATAATTCAGAATATACATTACATTTTTTATTTTTATTTTTTAAAATATTTTTATTGCTTTTTAGAGAGAGAGGAAGGGAGAGAGAGAGAGAGAGAGAGAGAGAGAGATAGAAATATCGATGAGAGAGAACAATGATTGGCCACCTCCTGCATGCCCCCCACTGTGGATTTGGCCCACAACCTGGGTATGTGCCCTGACCTGGAATCGAACCAGCGACCTCTTGGTGCATGCGTCGACACTCAACCACTGAGCTACACCAGCCGAGCATATATTACTTTTTAAAAGGTGAGGCAATGCATGTCATTTAAATGACGTCTGCTAGAAAAAAAATGACACAAATATTCAACAAATGTTGGAACTCAATAAATCTGTAAAAGTGAAGAGGTGACCAGGTATTTAAAACACAAATTCATACTTTGATTCAGACTTCCACTTTCAGCTCCAACATGTAAAGAACTTGGCCTCATCATTCCTGTCTTTAAATTTACCAAAAAAAGCTAATACATGGAAAATTAATGACGTTTCTTGAATTCATCAGAGAATTAAGGTCATGGGTCAAACTGCTGCCACACTGAAATCTGGAGAGATGTGCTAATCCAGAGAGTAACAACTAAGATTTGCTTTTCTGGAGCAGAAGACACTTGAGCCACAAACTTGTAGAAAATTTTAAATTATAATTTTGAAAAATTGCTGAGTGTGGACTAGTGTGAGAGTGAGAAACAGTTGGGAACCACTGTCTTAGCCCCTACCCCTACCCCATTTTACTGGGTCTTACCTACAGGAATCCCACCAAGTTCTCACAGTGTAGAGTACAGAAATATATTTTCATGACTCTGGCAAGGGGAGGAGAAAAGTAACCATTGTAAAATATTCACAGAGCATTCCTTATAACAAAGGACTACTCCTCAAGGAAAAAGACTCGAGCAGAGCCTTATCCCACTTGGGAGAAGGGCATTCCCTGACGTTAACCTACTCTAGACTTCCTGTCTTATGTAGAAGGTATGGGGATTAAGAAACACTTGTGAAGATCACACATAAATGGCACATCTTATGTATGTACATCTATTATATATCCCTATATCATATTTTCTTTTTTCCATTAATCTGTCAATTCACATTTAGGCTGTTATCTTATCTTGGCTATTGTGAACAACACTGCAGTGAACATGGGAGTGCACATATCCTTTCAAGGTACTGACTTCATTTCCTTTGGATATATACCCAGAAGTGGGATTGCTTGATCATATAGTAGTTCTATTTATAATTTTTTGAAGAATCTCCATACTCTTTTCTATAATGGCAGTACAAATTTATAGTTTCATCAACAATGTACAAGGGTTAACTTTTCTCCACATTGTCACCAATATCGATGTCTTGTTTTTTTGATAATAGTCATTCTAACAGGTATGCAGTGATATCTCATTGTGGTTTTGATTTGCATTTCCCTGATAATTAATGATGTTGAGCAATTTTTCATATACTTGTTGGCCCTCTCTATGTGTTGTTTTGATAAACGTCTATTCAGATCATTTGCCTGTTCCTTACTCAGGATATTTAATTAATTAATTTATTATTATTATTATTGCTTTTGAGTTGTATGAGTTCCTTTTATATTTTGGATATTAACCCCTTATTGGATATATGGCCTGCTATTATTTTCTTCCATTCTGTAGGTTCCCTTTTCATTTTGTTGATGGTTTCCTTTGCTGTACAGAAGCTTTTAAATTTGATGTAGTCCCACTTGTTTATTTTTGTTTTCTTGCCTGTGCATTTGGTGCCATATCAAAAAAAATTATTGCCCAGATAAATGTCAAGAAACATTTTACCTATGTTTTCTTCTAGTAGTGTTATTGTTTCAGGATTTATGTTTAATTCTTTCATATTGAGTTGATTTTTGTATTTGGTATAAGATAAGGATTTAATTTAATTTTACTGCATGTGGATATACAGTTTTCCAACACTTTTGAAGAGACTGTCCTTTTATCACTGTGTGTTCTTAGCACCCTTGTCAAAGATCAGTTAGCGGTAGATGTGTGGGTTTATTTCTAGGCTCTGTATTCTGTTCAAGTGGTCTATACAGGGGTAGAAAAAAGTAGGTTTACAGTTGTGAGTATGCAAAACACAGAATTTATTCTTATATTTTTACTTATTATTATTATTATTATTATTATTATTAACCTACTTTTGCCCACCTCTGTATGTGTGTTTTGATGGCAGTATCATACTGTAGCTTTGTAACACAGTTTAAAATCAGTAAGAGTGATACCTCCAGCTTTGTTCTTTTTGCTCAAGATTGATTTGGCTACTTGGGGTCCTTTGTGGTTCCATATTAATATTAGGATTGTTTTTTCTATTTTTGTGTAAAAATGCCATGAGAATTTTGATGAGAATAACATTGAATTTGTAGGTTACTTTGGGTAATATGGTCATTTTAATAATATTAAGTCTTCCAATGTATGAACACAGGATGTCTTTCTATTTATCTGTCTTCTTTAATTTCCTTCATCAAAGTTTTACAATTTTCAGTGTACAAGCCTTTAACATTTTTTTGCATATACTTTTTTTTTGTTGTTGACAGTATTACAGATGTCCCCCATTTACACCCTGCCTTTGACCCCTCCACCCAGCCGCCGCCCCACCTCAGGCCTTCCCCACATTATTGTCTGTGTCCTTGGGCTATGCATATATGCAAACTGTTTTTAAAAGGAAAAGCCCATAAAAAATATAAATTTTGTTGTTTTATAATTTCCAAATTTTAAACACAGTAATTTTTTGTTTTGCTATAGGATGAAATGTAGATAGGAATATATAGGTATTTTTTTGTCCTGTTATTTATTTATTTATTTTTTTAGCAAATGTTTTAATTTTTTTTAATTGCTCCCTCTGAGCTTGGAGAGGAGGCAGCTTTAAAGGCACCAGAGACATACAGGGAAGAACTGAGCTGTTTGGCCTCAGGACGAGGGCTGGAGAGGCAGGTTTCTCTCAGACAGACATGCTGGCTGAGGCCTTTATTCCTTTGGTGAACCCTTCCCAGGGGCAGCAGACAGCCCCCATATCTGGGACTCCAGCAACCTGGCTCATACTGTTGGCCCCGCCCTGGTGATTTCCTGAGGCCCTGCCCCACCCAACTTTCTGGCCCACCCAAGCTATTTCCAAAGGCTATACCACAGAATTTGCCTGTCTTGGATCCTTCTTCATAGTTTCCTAAAATCTCTCAAACAAGCAGCATCTGGTCTCAGGGAGCCCCATACCTTTCATTAAGTGGCCCCAGGCCTGGCACTAGAAGCAGCCAGCCTTGGTTCAAAACTTGGCCTTTCCTGGGCACCTCCAAGCCCAGCACAAGAAGCAGCCATCTGCAGATCACTTTGTGGCTTATGCCAGGTGGCCCTGGATAGAACACAGGCAGTGGCTGACCTTGATCCAGAGCCAGCACACCCAGTGGACAGCTTCAGACCACATCAAAACACCACCACCCAACCATCTCCACAAGTGACACACTCAATGAGTGGACTCAGTGGGTACCAAAGCCCTGATAAAGTAAGTCTTGCTCTGTGTGTTGGGCCCCTACACAGCTGATCCCCCAAGGTAGTCAGAGGCCAGTGGTCAGTGGGCACAGCCAGTCCTTGCAGCTGATCAGCCTGAGTAAATCCCTCCCATTGATGTGCCAACAGCAATCAAAACTCAATTACAACAGAAGGATGTACAGTCCACACAAGGGGTGCACCTCAAGGGCCCAGCTGGGGTGATCAGGGAGGCTCCGCCACTGGATCCTACAGGATACCTACAATAATAGGCCACCCTACGAAGCCTAGGAGACATAGAAACTCTACCTAATACATAGAAACAATCACAGGGAAGCAGCCAAAATGAGGAGACAAAGAAACATGTCCCAAATGAAAGAAAAGTATAAAACTCCAGGAAAATAATTAAACAAAATGGAGATAAGCAATCAATCAGATGCAGAGTTTAAAACACTGGTTATAAGGTTGCTCAAGAAACTTGGTGAGACATTCAAGGAACTTAGTGAGACCTTCAAGGGACTTAAGGAGGTCTCCAAGGAACTTAGTGAGAACATCAACAACATAAAAAAGGACCAATCAGAAATGAAGGATGCACTAACTGAAATAAATAATAATTTACAGGGAATCAATAGTAGAGTAGGTAGAGCCAAGAAGCAAACCATCGATTTGGAATATAAGGAAGCAAAAAACACCCAATCAGAACAGCAAAAAGAAAAAAGAATCCAAAAAAAAAAAAAAAATGAGGATAGTGTAAGGAGCCTCTGGGACAACTTCAAGCATGCCAACATTCACATCATAGGGTTGCCAGAAGGAGAAGAGAAGGAGCAAGAAATTGAAAACCTATTTGAAACAATGGTGACAGAAAACTTCCCTAACTTGGTGAAGGAAACAGACGTACAAGTCCAGGAAGCACAGAGTGTCCAAACAAGATGAACCCCAAGAGGCCCACACCAAGACACATCATCATCAAAATGCCAAAGGTTAAATACAAAGAGAGAATCTTAAAAGCAGCAAGAGAAAAGCAGTCCGTTTCCTACAAAGGAGCTCCCATAAGACTGTCAGCTGATTACTCAAAAGAAACTTTGCAGGCCAGAAAGGAGTGGCAAGAGATATTCAAGGTGATGAAAAGCAATGGCCTACAACCAAGATGACTATATTCTGCAAAGCTATCATTTAGAATTGATGGACATATCAAGAATTTCCCAGACAAGAAAAAGCTAAAGGAGTTCATCACCAAACCAGTATTATATGAAATGTTGAAGGGTCTTCTTGAAGGAGAAGAACAAAAATATGAACAATAAAATGGCAATAAATACATATCTATCAACAATTGAATCTACAAACAAAATGAGCAAGTAGAACAGAAACAGACTCATAGATACAGAGAACTTTTTGTTGTTTGCCAGATGAGAGGGGGTTGGAGGCATGGGTGAAGAAGATGAAGGAATTAAGAAGTACACATTGGTTGTTAGACTGATGAACCTCAAAGGGAAGGGGGAAGGGAGGGCGGGATGAGATAAACCAGAGAACTTTTATGCATATATGCATAACCAATGGACACCGACAACAGTGTGGGGAAGGTAGGAGGGGGGCGGGATTGGGGAGCAGGAGATCAATGGGGAAAAAAGGGAGGACAACTGTAATACATTCAACCGTAAACATGAGTTAAAAATATTTTTCTTTTATTTAGATATTTATCTTTTTTAATTAATTTATTTTTGTTACAGATGTTTCTCCTTTTCCCCCCAATCCCCCACCCCTCACAGCATTGTTGTCTATGTCCATTGGTTGTGCTTATATGCATAAGTTCTTTGGTCTGTCTCTTCCCTCCTCTCCCCTCCTCTGAAGTTTGTCAGTCTGAACCCTACTTCTATGTCTCCAAGCCTTTAACATTTTTAATTTTCTTTTTAAATAGTTTGTTCTTTGTGTATATAAACATGATTGATTTTTTCCTGCAGCTTTACTGAATTCATTTATTAGTTCTAACACATTCTTTTGTTACTCTTTTAGGGTTTTCTACATACATGTTCATGTTGTCAGCAAACACAGATCATTTTACTTTTTCTTCTACAATTTAGATACCTTTTATTTCTTCTTCTTGGTTAATTACTCTGGCTAAGACTTCCACTACTATGTTGAATAGAAATGGTAAGAGTGGGCATCCTTGCCTTGTACCAAATCTTGGAGGGAAAGCTTTGAGTTTTTTCCATTGATTATTATATTAGCTGTGTGCTTTTCATATAAGGCCTTTATTGTGTCGAGGTAAGTCCCTCCTATACCTATTTTGTTGAGAATTTTAATCATGGATGGATGTTGAAATATGTCAAATGCTTTTTCTGCATCTATTGTAGTTTTTTCTTTCATTTTAATGTGGTATATTACATTAATTTGCATATGCTGAACCATCCTCTTATCCCAGGGATAAATCCCACTTGGTGGGCTGATAGGTTGCTAGTATTTTATTGAAAATTTTTGCATCTATGTCATCAGGGATATTGGCCTGTAGTTTCTTGTTTTTCTGTTTTGTTTTGTTTCTGGTGTGTGTGTGTGTGTGTGTGTGTGTGTGTGTGTGTGTGTGTGTGTGTGTGTGTTTTGAGGTGTCTTTGTCTGGCTTTGGTATCAGCATACTATTGGACTCATAAAATTAGTTTGTAAGTGTTCCTTCTTCTATTTTTTTGGAAAGGTTTAAGAAGGATTGGTATTGCCCTGCTGGTGTGGCTCAGTGGTTGAGCATCGACCCATGCACCAAGAGGTCGCCAGTCCAATTCCCGGTCAGGACACATGCCCAGGTTGTGGGCCCGATCCCCAATGAAGGACATGCAGGAGGCAGCCAATCGATGTTCTCTCTTATCGATGTTTCTGTCTCTCTGTCTCCCTTCCGCTCTCTCTAAAAATCAATAAAGAATTTTTTTTTTTTTATAAAAAAGAAGGATTGGTATTAACTCTACTTTAAAAGTTTTGTAGACTTCAACTGTAAAGCCATTTGGCCCTGGGCTTTTATATTTTGGGTGGGTTTTGATTACTGATTCAGTATTATCTGTTATTGGTCTTTTGAGGCTTTCTATTTCTTCGTGATTTACATTTGGTAAGTTGTGTTTTTCTAGGAAATTATCTATTTCATCCATATTTTGCAATTTTTTGGCATATAATTATTTATAGTATTAACTTATGATCATTTCTATTACTGAAGCATGTTATAATGATTGCATTTTCATTTCTGATTTTAGTAATTTGAATCTTCCCTCCTTTTTTCTTAGTTTAGCTAAGGGCTTGTCAATTCTCTTTATTTTAAAAAAAACTTAATTTTGTTGACTTTTACATTATTTCTCTATTCTCTATTTGACTTGCTGCTCTATTCTTTATCATTTTCTTCTACAATGTGTGACAGAAGCTCTTTCTCTGGTGAGGGTGCAGCGATGGCTCATTCTCAGGGAGGGTGGCACTCAGCAGCTTCTCTGGCTCTGCAGCAGAGGAGGAATGGGGTTGGCATCATTGCACAGCTCTGGCTGTAACTCCAGGACGAGGAGTACAGTGGCAGCTCTGACCCCAGTGGTGCAGCAGTGGGCCCTTGTCTGGTGGAAATGCTCACAGCAATAATCCTTCTCTAGGGGACACAGTGGTGGTGGCTCCCTCTGTGGGTGGAGCACAACAAAGACTGCAGGGGCTCTTAATGGCAAAACTGCAGGTGTCTGCAGAGGTGACAAGGGTCACTGGAGTCCTCTCACTTTCTTTTTTCCACATGGGACATGGTTGCAGCTGAGGTATTGCTCTTGATGCTGAATTCTGCCAGAATGAAGGATGAGATAATGCATGAAAAATGCTTCCTACACCTTTCTATGAGGTGATTCTGTTTTTTTGTGTGTGTTCTACAGGTTTCCTGCAGCCTCCTTCTTTCACTCTGGAACTCTCCCAGAGCTAGTTTCATCAGTATGTAGTTGTTTATTGATTGTTTTCATTGTTTTTAGGGGGGAGATGAGCATCAGGCCCTCTTAGTCTGCCATCTTGCTGACATCACTGACCTCTATTACTTTTTAAAATTCATTTTGCTAATTTAATTTAATTTTTTTGATTAATTATTTTTTATAACAAATGTCCCTCCTTTTTCCCCCGTTGACACCCTTCTCCCTGCCCCACCCCCACCTTTACTGCACTGTTGTCTGTGTCCATTATTTATGCATATATGCATATAAGTTCTTTGGTTTATCTCTTCTCATCCCCCTACCCCCTTTCCTCTGAGGTTTGTCAATCTGTTCCCTACTTCCATGTCTCTGGATCTATTTTGTTCATCTCTATTACTTTTGATAAGATGCCATTTATTAATCTTATGGAGTTCCCTCAAATGTGATAACTCTTTTGTTTTCTCTTGCTACATTCCAAAGTCTCTCTTTGACGTTCAACATTTTAACTATGATATGTCTCTTTGCATTACAGAATTTGGAATTTGTTGAGCTTCTTGGATTTGTAGATTGGTATTTATTCCCCAGCTATTATTTTTCAAATATTTTTCTATCACTGTCTCTCCTTTCCTTTTTAATTTTTTTCATTCTTTTTTATGTTATTTAGATTGCATAATCTCTATCAATCTATATTTTAATTCACTAATTCTTTCTTTGTCAACCATACTACTGTTAGCCCCTCTATTAAACTTTTAAGGTAAATTATTATGCTTTTCAACTCCAGGCTTTTCACTTGTTCTTTCTAATAACTTCTATATCTTTAGTTATATTCATTATTGAATGAAGTGCTATCAACATACCTTCCTTTAATTCTTTAAATATAGGTTCCTTTGGTTTTTTAACATACTTACATAGCTGCTTTGAAGTTTTTACCTAATAAATCCACCATCATGGACCCTATATAGGCAGTTTCTATTGCCAATGTTTCCCTATGTATGGGTCACACCTTCCTGTTTCTTTGCATGTCTCATAATTTTTTATTGAAAACTGGATATTTTAGATAATTTATTATAGCAACTCTGGATACTGATCTCTCTGGAGGTGACTGTGGTTGATTTTGCTTATTTGTTTGTTCAGTAACTCAGCTCACCTATTTCTGCAAAGTCTATTTTCCCCTCAGTATATAGGCTCTGAGTAATTTTTCCCTTATTTTTATCTTTCAGTCTCGCTACCTAGAGTTCCCTTGTGTTGTTATAAGGCACTTCTTGGTCAAAACTTGTGTTAAGTCCTCTTAGCCAGTTAGATTTTTACTCTTTACCATAGGATGTTTGTATGGCTTGGAGGCTGCTATATGAGTTCAAGAACTTTACTTTTTTTTTGTCCTACTTTCAGCCAGGCTCTAGTAGCTTGAATGTTCCTTCTCTGCTAACTCTAGATGGAATTTGGCCTTGGGCATATATACAGTCTTCCAGATTGCCGTGGATGACTGATATTATTTTAAATCGTTTCTCCTTAAGAGTCATGCCTGAGTTAGAGTAGCTCATTGAAAAGTCAGTGTTTTGTCAGAGGTTTTTTTTAAGCCCCTTATGCCAGTAAGACTTGTGCCCTGTATTAGTAAGTCCGTGTGTGGCTCTGCCTCATGTCTTGCTCTGATTGCTTTTGAATGGGTACAGCACAATCCATATGCACAGCCTTCACAAACTTTAGGGCTGACTGTGACCCTAGGAGGGCTCTTCATGGCTCATTCCCTGGTCCTCACTATTAAAATTCTGGCTGTTCTCCAGTTTGCTTATATCAAAACTACCACCTCCAGTCCACCAAGATCTACATTGTTTTCAATAACAACTTTGAACATGAGTTCTCCACTCACTGTTCCAAATAATGCCCATCCATCCCCTCAGGCAGAGTTGAGGAGTTCTTGGCCCATCAAGCTTTCCTTTACTCCTGGGAAGAACCTCTGTGTCACTATACTGGAGCTGATAGTGAGGACCCACTTTTCCAGAGCAACAACTTCATTCTAGGAATGAGCACTGGGGGACTGAAATATCAGCCCTGCTCTTCTCAGCTTGCCCTCCAGGTATGAACCCTCCACTCTACTAGTGAGCTGGGGCTCAGACAGTTGGGGCTAGTATTCTTGGCTTGCAGCACCTGAGGTAGAGCTTTCACTCTATGAGTAGGGACTGGATGTGAGAAGAGAGACCAGTCCTCTTTTCTGCTCACTCAGAATAGAGGTTCTGCACGTTGGAAATGGGAAGAGTGTGAAAAACCTGCAGCCTGCTCCTCCTGTGATGAAAATATAGCCCCAGACTGGAAGCCAGGGTGAGAGGGATCCACCATATTCTTTTCAGCACATGCCTGGGGTAGAACTGGAAATGGGGTAATGGACCAGGTTGCAGCTCAAATGCCACAGACTCATTGTTCTTACCATGATTCATTAGATTTTCTTTTTTTAAAAAAAAATTTTTTCTTTATTGATTTTAGAGAAAGAGGAAGGAAGAGGGAGAGAGAGAGAGAAATATCGATGAGAGAGAACATCGATTGGCCGCCTCCTGCATGCCCCCCACTGGGGATTGGGCCCACAACCTGGGCATGTGCCCTGACCAGGAATCGAACCGGTGACTTTTTGGTGCATGGGTGGACGTTCAACCACTGAACTATAGCAGCCAGACTAGATTTTCTTTAATAAATGTTTCTCCTATGCTGTATGGTTCTAGGAAATTTTATAGAGATTTTAAAATATATTTTGTTTTGTAATTTTTACTGGTTAAATTGTTTTGGAGGCAGGGGTTTGCTATGCACACTCCTTACTCCATCATTCCAGAAATTCCACCTCCAGTAACTATTTCATATTCTTTGTACTCAAAGTTACTAGCCCAGTATCTTCCTGTTTCATGTTTCATGTCCTCCTTGTTGATACTAAAAGAATAAATGAATGAAGTTATCAGGAGATTGGCTGGCAAGCTCTTCAGTATGGTGCTACTGTGTCCTGCACAGCTATCTGTCCTCTCCCTGCTCTGACTCTGTGTTGGGAAGAGGGACTGATGTCCTTACTCTTCTCTACATCAATGGGAGCACTGTTCTTCCCAATATATAGAAGACAGGCTTTAGGCCTTCTCCCTCTCTTATGTAACATTGCATTTCTAGTACCTGGGGACTTTAAAAATTGTCCACAAATTTTATTCAGAAATCCATAGGCAAATTGGGCTTTGATCATCTACCATGCCACCCCAAAGTTTGTAATGTAGGTATAAAGTCTGTTGTGACATTGGACCATATATCTAATAAGTTAAAATATTTATTGCTTTCCTGTAAAAACAAAACAATCTAAATCAAATTGTTTTCTTCATAAGAGCTCTAAGATTTTTTAGAAGAATGTTACTGGTGTTCCCTGGAATTTTGTTTATACTTGACTAAAAAAATCAAAGAGTACTGTTACCATACCTTATGTCATTACTCTGAATTAATTCCCTTGGGCTACACCTAGGATGAATTCAGAGAAGTGGTTTCTGATCAATACAGTGGGACTCTCCCCTCTTGTGAACTGGACGCTACTTCTTTCATTGCAGCCTAAAATGGAGGCAGATAGTCTGTGGTGTTAAGCATTGCCACATGTTTCGTAGTTTATATTCTGAGAGTCATCATTGCAGCAAGCACATTTGTAAATGGAAATGTATTTATACATAGCTGATCTGCAGTCCTAATAATTCACAGATCTCACATGCCCAGAGAACTCTCAATTTTCATCCAAAATCACTGCAAATCATGACAAATGTCTGTCTGCCCGGTCTATTTTCTGGGTCTGAGAAAATACCTTTGCTTTCTCTTATACTAAACAGTGATTATTTCTTACCTTAAAACTTTAAAAATCTTCTGTTTCCCTTTATGCATAAACTCTCAGTTGGATTATATTTTTATATGAACCAATGTGTTTCTATTTATATCTGTTATCTTTTTAGTCCTCTAAAGGATGTCTGAAAGGACTTTTAGGACATGTGCCCTTAGAAAAATAGACTTAATCATTCTTGAAAACAGTAATTCCTTTAGCTCTATCGAAAGTGAAAACACATGTAGAAAACTTACTGATTTAACAAGGGTGTAAATAATATAACTGTAGATACCAAGAAACTGAGTCAGGGAGGGGGACATTTTTTCCTGAAAATGTGCTCAATCTGTAGTTAACTAGTAGTCTCATGGGCCTTGCAATATTGTTTCCAGGGAGCCTACATTTAAACTCACTAGAGGAAATGATGGGAGCAGGGGAGGAGTGGGATGGCAGCCACAAATTGTTCATTTCCCACAGTGTTTATTTGTCTCTCAGAGGACACATAACTCCATCATTTAGTTATTTTTCACTTTGTTGATCTGGAAAATACTATTTTTGATACCAGTGTCAAAGAGCAATGTCAAACAGAACAGCTGTTTATGTGCTCATAGTATTTTGCTTCAGAAGCCAGTATGGCCTTTATTATTTCATGCCTGGAATGGAAATACTATTTATATGAAGAATAGGATTAATAAATTATTAAGCGTATAAAAAGGATTCAGGAGACATGATTTTAATTCTGGTCTGCTACCAACATACCGTGGAAGAGTTCCAAACTGAATACCTCAGTGCCTTCAAATACAGGATGAGGTTTTTCTGATTCCCAAGTTTTCTGATTACAAATTAAATGAGAGCTAAATATACATTTATGAATACATAAAATTATAATACTTCATGAGGATTAATAATATAATACAAGCAGTTACAAATGAAAAATATTTTAAAGCAGAATAAAACACAAATATAAATGCCATGTTTTTCATTTAAACTAAATTGTAGATAAAATGGTACTTTTTACTATTAACAAAATGGGCCTACAATATGTTACTGTCTCCAATTTGTATCATCTACACATATTGTTATTTAAGCAATTTTATTTTGTATAATCTACAACCACATTGTTATTTAAGGATATATATATATATATGAATAAAATAAAAATATATAAATAATTAAAAGTAAGCATTTTTAAAATATTTGGTGGGAAAGACTCTCAAAATATAAAATTCACCCTGGCCAGTGCGGGTCAGTGGTTAAAGCGCCAGCCCATGCACTGAGGGGTTGGGCTTGATTCCCAGTCAAGGACATGTACCTGACTTGCAGTTTCGATCCCTGGCCCCAGTTAGGGCACATGCAAGAGGCATCTCTCTCTCTCTCTCTCTCTCTTTCTTTCTCTCTCTCCCCCTCCCTCTCTCCCTCCCTCCTTCCCTCCCTTCCACTCTGTCTAAAAAAAAAAAAAAAAAATCAATGGAAAAAATATCCTCTGGTGAGTATTAACAAAAACAAACAAACAAAAAAAATCTAGAGTTCAATACTTCATTAATATATAAGAATTCAAAATTTATTTTTGTCAGAATAATCATAACACATTGATAATCTTTGTTTGTATATGCCATTTAATAACTTTTATTCTTCACAAATAATAGTATACTTTGGAATTTGTTCAGTCTTGAGTTATTTGAAAGGCAATAAATATTTTAAGACATTACATTTTCTACAATACTAATATTTGTATGGACCTAAGTATAATCTTTTCCAAAAAATACTACAATAAATTATGTAATTTCAACAAGCCAACTTAAATTATATATTTTATCTCTTTTAACCATAAACCTAACCATTCATACTAGAGTGAAAATAAATTACTAAAAATACGGATGGAGGGTATGCTTTATTTTATCTCCTATTACTTTCCACTTCTTTTGCTCTAAAGCAGGATAGTGGTTGTCTTAGCACTGCCAAGAGAATTCAGAGTGTAGATATTATGTGATTATAATAATATCATAAAATATCCTGGGTAACTTGTTTGGATAATATATTTGAATCTTTATGTAATTGTACTCAGTATTACCTTTATTATCTTTCAAATACAAATATGAGACTCGTTTTTCTTCGAGGTCAATTAAATATACAATTAAAAGTTACCCCCACATGTCTTCCTCCCATGGCTGTCAGTTCAGATTTTCTGGGATCTCGTTTCTCCATAGATATCTACAAAATCATTTATTCAAACTGCATTCTAAATAGCTTTAAAATTAAAAGTTCCATTTTACAATTTCTTGTGCTCAATGATAAAGTGGTGCATCTTCTTTATCTTGCTAACAACCAAAAAATGTGTCATTCTTGAATGTGCCTGATTTTGCAGGTTGTGAAAGAAGGAAGGAGTGAAGGGATAAGCAGGTCATTAAAAAGATATGGGAGTGAAATCAGCACCAGGAATGTGAAAGGATGATATTTAGGAAGAACTAAACAAATTTAGTTTGTTTAACTAACCAAATATTTATTTAACTTCTAAATATTTATTTCTGCCCTTGAATATCACCTATTCAGTCAAATAGCCATTGTGCATGAGTCAGCAGAAATGGAGAGAGGGGGACATAACAATCAAATTTTGGCTTTTGAATTTCAAACATCTAGGATGAGAGGAATAGTAATACTTTGTATTCATAGGTACTATATTTATAAGAATTTATAATAAGTAGATAAAAAGATTCCCTGATTTGGGAAGATAAATGATATCGGAAGTGTGAAAAGTAAGGGAAATCTGTGAGGGCTTAGAATGTAAGATGAAAAGGAGTGACGTCGCAAGATGGTCAAATAAGATATTCCTCTTTCATATCTCTCCCGCAACAACAATAATTTGGCATGTGTTCTTGGACAAAAGTGCCTTTGTGGGAGCTATGGGATCCATATAGAAGGTTGTGAAACCTCACTGCAGTCCAAGAATGAGGAGAGCCATTTTAAGACAGCAGGTCTACACCCAGGGAGCTGACTCACTGACCATGGTCCCAGCTATAGACTGGGAAATAGATCCAGGAAATAGGAGGACATTTCACATATACAAGGAAATGAACAACACACTCCTGAACAATGAATGAGTAAAAAAATAAATAAATAAGAAATTATCTTGAAACAAATGAAAACACAACTACCAAAACATACAGGATACAGCAAAAGCAATTTTAAGATGGAGGACAAGGTAGAGGATTAAGAGAAGGATAGGGGGTAACAATCTGAGTCTGAGAAATTCCTTACATTGATGAAATCTCTGAGAGGTTAAGTAGTTGAGGTTCTTGGCACTCTCAGGGCAAAACAAACATTGATGACTGTGATGGATATCTAAGTTAAGCAAGTTCATGGGCAAGTAGAGAGATGGAGTAACAATTTCTTTAATAGTTTCTAGAAAGCTAGAAAAATAGTAACTATATTTGTGCTAAGGTTGTATAGAAATTGGTGCACTCTGTGTTGGCTGAGGCAGCTCTAAGTGAAATCTTTCATTCTAAGTTTAATCAGATTAAATTTGATAGAACTACAAGAAAAAACTGAAATCTGGGAAAGTTAAAACATGTCTCACAGAAAGAAGAAGTTCAAAGAACTGAGTTAAGGATGCAAATAATTCAATACCAGCCTTAGGTTAGTACATCTATTATGTATGAACCCAGAGCAAGGGAAATAAAATTTATTTTCAAGCTCTTATACAACATTAAAAAAAATAAATAAAAGTACAAATAAAATTTCAAATGTCCTAACACTACCATACAAGGAGTCACAAAACAAAATTTATGGCAAAATAAAATTGGAAAAATCAATGATAAAAAGGTAATATGCATAAAACACTAATCCAAATATCTCAAAAATTAGGTACACATTCTGAATAATTTGTTGGTAAAATTGGAAATCACACACTTTTTTAGAAGGAAAATGAAATGACTACATTTCAAACCTAAGTTTTGCATCTAAAGTAATAATAAAAGGGAGATGCAAAGTAACTATATTTACTAGAACTTACGAAGCCTAAAAATTAATATTTCAATTCAAGATAGGAAAAAAGAAAAAGTACTCAAAATAGAAGAACAATAGTAACAATTAACATAATTGAAAATACAAAAATAACCCACACAGAATTAATCAATAAATTAAAAATTTCTCTTTTTGCCAAGGAAAATGAAACAGAGGCCAGTCTATCAAATACTATTTTGTTTTTTAAAGAGAGCAGGTGGGAACAAACAACATCAGTAATAAAAAATAGAAATTTAAGATTTAAAAAATAAATATAAGAACAAGATAGTGCTATCAACAAGATATAGGGATAAATATACAAATCTAGGTGACATGGAAAATGTTCTTAGGAAAATATAAATTAAGAAGATGTTCAACAAAAAAGAAAATTACTATATAATAAATGATAGATTTGCTAAATTTCTTCAACAAAAGGACATCAGACCCATATGGACTTATAGGTGGGTTCTACTAAATCTTAAAAAAACAGCTAATGCCAATTGTATAAAAACTGTTTGAGAACAGAAAGGAAGATGGGAAACTACTTAACTGTTTTTTTGTGAGGTTAGTAATTATTGTGACACTCAAGGCAGAAAATCACAAGAAAATAAAATGTTTGGTTAATCATACCTATAAACATAGAAGCAATAGAAGCAAAAGTCCTACATTGATTATCAGCAAACCACAATCAACAGTTTATTATAAAAATTATATCATAACCAAGGGCTAATCTCAAGATTGGAAGAATAACACCATATTAGAAAAATTATCAAAGTAATTAATTCACTAAAATCACAAATTAAATGACAAAACATTTTATTAGCAATGCATATCAATATACCACTGACTAAAATGCAAAAACCATTGATGATAAATATTTTTGGCAAAGTTAACTTTCATAAGTGTATCTACCAGACACCTGAAACAAATATATGTACAATATATAAGATGCAAAGTTTTATAATAATTTACAGTAAAGGCAGGAATAAGATTGTCACCTCTTATAATAACATTGTGTTAAAAGTCCTATCCATTGCAGTAAAATGAGAAAAAAATGTAAAGTATGGATGTGAAAGTTAAAGAAGATGAAAAAAATATTATTTGCAGGTAATATCATTTATGAAACTATTCAAGGTAATAAACTGAGAAACTATTAGAACTAAAGAGAACATTCAGCAGTGGAACATAAAATTTATACTGACACCTATCCATAGGTTTATGTTACTTTACTACAACTGTGTTTAGTACACCAGATATAAGAACAGAGGAAAGCATGTTGAATTGGTTCATAGTGGTGGTTTGTCAGTTGCACATAGTTAAAAAACAAGTTTAAGAGAACTTGTTTGAAAATAGATAATCATTGAGATCTGAATTTTATTTTTAGACTTATTTAAATCTAAATTTACTAGATAATTGTCAACTACATTTCCAACTTTATGCTGTGTAGATGCAGTTTACATGTGAATTTCAATGAGAAGAATATAAATAAATGAAGAAAGAGAAATTTAAAGCACAGACATACTTCCTTGTTTTTGTTTTTAATAAGTGTATCTACTCCTCCTCCAAATCAGTTGAAAATCTCTGAGAAAGAACAGAGTTGTTTCCTTAGTAGAATAAAATGTCCTGAATAATCAAAATAACGTGTTCAGAACTGTTATTCAAAGGAACAGTTTAGTTAAAGGATGACAAGGAGAGATGAAATTATGTTCAATGCAAAACAAAGCTAACATCATTAGAGATGCTACTTCACGAATAATATATAACCTTTATTACTCTGTTGATATATAGTTATGACAATGAATAGATGTTGTTTTCAGTTGATAACAGCATTCTATCAGTTCCAGAATGTATATATCATGTAGTTTCTTGATTTAATATACACATGAATAAAAGGAGATCAAAGGAAAACTCATTTTTCATATGAAAATGAAAAGGAATGAAGAGAGATAACTACATATGCTTTGCTCAACCCTGCTACAATAAATTGTATCACATTGAAAACATTTTTATTAGATTTTAAACCTGTTGATTGATGAGCTATTTTTAATATTCTTTCTCTTGGAGATGCATCGGGTGTGCACACACATAATGCAATTCATTTCTCATGTGGAGAAACACTTAAAATTGAATAAAAACAAACACCCTTCTAATCTCATGACATTTGGAAAACAGTATGTGGAAAAGAAATTAGAGTATGGATTTGGCAGTAAAAAAAAAAAATGACAGAATTGGATTCCCTCATCTATTCTCCAGCTTGAGGGAACTCTAAAATAAGGAGGTGATAAAGAAGGTAAAATGAGTCAATCATAAATAAAGTCAACTATTTAAAAAACCAACTATTCCAAAAACATTTTATTTTTAATTAAATTTATTGGGTTAATATTGGATTAATAACATTATATAAGTTTCAAGTATACAATTATATAATACGTCATTTGTATATTGCATTGTTTGCTCACCACCAAAAGTTGAGTCTTCTTCCATCATCATATATTTGACCCCCTTTACCCTCTTCCTCTACCCCCCAAACCCCCTTCTCCTCTGGTAACCAACCACCATACTGTTATCTGTGTCTATGAGTTTTTCTTTGTTCATTTGTTGCTTCATATCCCACATGAGTAAAACCATTCACTTCTTGTTTTTTTTCTGTCTGACTTATTTCACTTAGCATAATAATCTCAAGATTTATCCATGTTGTCGCAAATGGCAGTATTTCATTCTTTCTTATGGCGGAGTAGTATTCCATTATATAGATGTACCACATCTTTATCTAATAATTCATTGAAGGACACGTAGGTTGTTTCCATGTCTTGGCTACCGTGAATAATGCTGCAATTAACATAGGGGTACATATAGCCTCACAAAAAAATGTTTTCAAGTTTTTGGGGTAGATACCCAGAAGAGGGAATACTGGGCCATGTGGTAGCTCTATTCTTAATTCTTTGAGGAACCTACATATTGTTTTTCTTTGTTGTTGTTTTTTAAAATTTATCTTGTTGAAAGTATTACAAATGTCCCCCCTTTTTATCCCCAGTTGACTCCTTCCACCCCACTCCCACGCACCCCGGCCTATTGTCTGTGTCCATGGGTTATGCATATATACATATAAGTTCTTTGGTTAATCTCTTCCCACTCCACCTACCCCCCTTCTCTCTGAGATTCATCAGTCTGTCCCATGCTTCCATGTCTCTGGATCTATTTTGTTCATCAATTTATTTTGTTCATTAGATTTCACATATAAGTGAGATCATGTGATACTTACCTTTCTCTGGCTTATTTCACTTAATATAATACTCTCCGGGTCCCTACATGCTGTCTCAAATGGTAAGAGATCCTTCTTTTTTACAGCTGCATTGTATTCCATTGTGTAAATGTACCAAAGCTTTTTTATCCACTCATCTACTGATGGGCACTTGGGCTGTTTCCAGATCTTAGCTATTGTAAATAGTGCTGCTGTGAACATAGGGGTGCATATATTCTTTCTGATTGGTGTTTCAGGCTTCTTAGGATATATTCCTAGAAGTGGTATCAAATGGCAGTTCCATTTTTAATTTTTTGAAGAAACTCCATACTGTTTTCCATAGTGGCTCACCAGTTTACATTCCCACAAGAAGTGAATGAGTGTTCCTTTTTCTCCACATCCTCTCCAACATTTGTTAGTACTTATCTTTTTTATAATAGCCATTATGACAGGTGTGAGGTGGTATCTCATGGTGGTTTTCATTTGCATTTCCCTTATAGCAAGTGAAGTTGAAAGTCTTTTCATATATCTCCTGGCCATTTGTATATCTTCTTGGGAAAAGTATCTGTTCGGGTCCTCTGACCTTTTTTTGGGAGGGGGTTTTATTTTGTTATTCCTCACCCAAGCATATTTTTCCATTCATTTTTAGATAGAGTGGAAGGTAGGGAGAGAGAGAGAGAGAGAAACATCAATTTGAGCGAGACACATCGATTGATTGTCTCCTGCACGACCCCAACCGGGGCTGGGGATCAAAATTACAACCCAGGTACATGCCCTTGACTGGAAATTGAACCTGAGACCCTTTAGTCCATGGGCTGACTGTAACCGTTGAGCCAAATCAGCCAGGGCCTCTGATGGTTTTTTTAAATTGGATTGTTTATTTGTGTTTTATTTGTTGTTGTTGACTTGTATGAGTTCTTTATATATTTTGGATATTAGCCTCTTATTTTTGGTATTATTTGCAAATTATCTTCTCCCATTCGGTTTAGACCTTTTTTGTTTTGTTGATGGTTTCTTTGCTGTGTGGAAGCTTTTTAGTTTGATACAGTCTCATGCATTTATCTTTGCTTTTCCTTCCTTTGCCCTTGGAGTCAAATTCACAAAAGCCTCTCTGAGACCAAGGTCCGTAAGTTTAGTAACTATGTTTTCTTCTATGTATTTTATTTTTTTCAGCTCTTATATTTAAATATTTAATCCATTTTGAATTTTTATGTATGATGTCAAATAGAAGTCTAGTTTCATTCCTTTGCATGTGGCTTTCCAATTTTCCCAGCACCATTTATTGAAGAGGCTTTCCTTTCTCTGTTGTAAAAACATTTCATTTTCTTTTTTATTAATCCTCACCTGAGGATATTTTTTCCATTGATTTTTAGAAAGAGTGAAGGGAAGGAGGAGGACGGAGAGAGAGAGAAACATCGAAGTGAGAGAGACATCAGTTGGTTGCCTCCCACACACACCTCAACTGGGGATTGAACCTGTAATGTAGGTTCGTGCCCTTGACTGAGAATTGAACCTGTGACCCTTCAGTGCAGGGGCTGACACTCTAATCACTGAGCAACACTGGCCAGGGAAACATTTCATTTTTAAATGTGCCAGTGATTTATTTGTCTACATTTACTCCAGCACTTTTCTTTAACTCATAAATTTTTAAAGCTTGCCTTTGTGGCAAGTTACTAACAATGAGCTCAATCTCCAATTTAGTAAAATCAAGTCTTCTCAAAGTGGCCTGTACTTACAACTTTGCATTTTGAAAGCTAGCAAGCTTTTATAAGAAATGCAATTCTGGCCTGGCTAGTGTGTCTCAGCGGATTGAACACCATCCCTTGGACTGAAAGGTCCCAGTTTGATTCCCTGTCAGCACACGTGCCTGGGTTGTGGGCTCGATCCCCAGTAGGGGCATGCAGGAGGCAGCTGATCAATGTTTCTCTCTCACATAGATGTTTCTATCTCTATCTCTCTCCCTTCCTCTCTCTGTAAAAAAAACAAAACAAAACAAAACAAAAACAAAAAAAAAAAACAATAAAAACATATTTAAAAAAAAGAAATGTAGCCTGGCCAGTGTGGCTCAGTGGTTGAGCATCGACCCATGCACCAAGAGGTCACTGGTTCAATTCCCAGCCAGGGCACATGCTGAGGTTGTGGGCCCAATCGCCAGTGGGGGGCATGCAGGAGGCGGCCAATCAATGCTCTCTTTCATCAATGTTTATATCTCTCTTTCCTTCTCCCTTCCTCTCTCTCTAAAATCAATAAAAGAAAAAAATGTAATTCTGCCTCTACAGTGATAAAATTAGAAGCCTCCAATCAACAGTGCTAATAATAAAATTTTGAAATCCATTTTTAACATACAAAGTCAAGAAATGGCTTGTAAGATTGATTCTACTTCTCTGAGAGTGTATTAGTATGTTATTTGGATTTCAGATGTAAAAGATTTATTTCACTATAAATGTAAAAATAGTAACGTCAACTTTAGTTTTAAATTATTAAATTATTTTTATGTCTACATAGTTTACAAAATATTATTTAGAACTACATACTTGAGAACTACTTTAATGTACCAGGTTAATTTTTATTAATTCCTAATAGTATAGCTTCTATTGACCAAATGCATTTTTTTAATCTATTATTATTTTTTAAATGTGCCTTTTTATAGGATATATATATAGGTAAGTTCCACTTTCTACGCTGGCATTAAAGCAATTATTTAGCATTCTGGTAATAAGAACAGAGATTGATCATGTATTTCCTGCTATACAGAAAAACATTTTACTTAGGAATAGGAACTTCAAAAGATAAAAAAAAAAAAAGCACATTGTCAGTTGGTGCCATCTAGTGCTGAACAGAGGATGGGTGAAATGCTGTTACAAATACAGAGGAAACAAAGAGTACAGGGCCACCTAGTGATTATTGTAGCACTTCAAAACAGTAGGATGGATAAACCATGTTTAGGAGCTACTTCACAAGTCTAAAATACTTTCAATTTTTAGATAGCATCAAATTTTATTTCATCCCATGGATGATGACCCTCTAAAGCAAAGGTCAGCAAGCCATCACTTATAGGCCAAATGCAGCCTGCTACCTGTTTTTGTACAGTGCATGAGCTAACAATGGGTTTCACATGTTTACATAGTTGAAAAAATTAAAAGGAAGAATAATATTTTGTGACATAATTGTATGAAATTCTAATTTCAGTGTCTATAAATAAAGTTTACTTAGAACACAACAACTATTCCTATTTGTTTTCACGTTATCTGTGGTTGTTTTAGAGCTACAATGAACAGATTGAGTAATTGCAACTATATGTGTCCCACAAAGCCTAAAATTCTTCCTATCTGGTCCTTTACAGAAAGTGTTTGCTGACTACTGCTCAAAAATATGTTGGATTTTGAAAAACACTCCAAGAAAGAATGAACACATGCATATATTATATTGAGTATGTGTAATATATGTGCTTATATATGTCTGTGTATACCTGCAGTTTCTTTAATACATCTATTTGTTGTATTATTAATTCAGTTCCAATTAAACATTATTTTCCATAAGGACAGAATACAGCTTCATACTCGAGGACTCTAAGGTATAGGCTTCTAGTTTGGGTTCCATTATTTTTTCCTTCATTCCTATTTTTATGGATGTATCACACTTCATCCTGAGGGTACAACGCCTGCAAGATATTCCTGAGATCCACAGCCCTGCATCTTGCATTACAGTGTTCAAAAGTATTTAAAACCATCTGGGTGACTTCTTTACAAAGGAGTTGTAAAGCATTGATCAACATTTCCCAAAAATCAACAAAAGGTATTGAGATTCTATTAGCACTGCTGGAGGAGGACAGTCAAGTCCCCATTGTCCTATCTGAAGATTTTGATAGCATGATGTCTCTACAAAATATAAACAGACCCATATGGTATTTGTTTTTCTCTGGCTGGCTTATTTCACTTAGCATAATACTCTCCAGGTCCATCCATGCTGTCTCAATGGATAAGATTTCACTTATATATGGAATCTAATGAACAAAAATAAAACCAAACAAACAAAATAGAAACACACTAATAAAGACAGAGAACAGACTGACAACTGTCAGAGGGGAGGGGCTTTGGAGACTAGGTGAAAAAATTAAAGAGATTAAGCAAAGAAAAAAAACTCATAGACACAGACAACAGTATGGTAATTACCAGAGAGAAAGAGGGATGGGAGCAAGTAGAAGAGGGTAAAGGGGGGATAAAAGGTGACAGAAGGAGATTTGACTTTGGGTGGTGAACACACAATGCAATATACAGATGATGTATTATAGAATTGTACACTCGAAACCTATACAATTTTATTAACCAATGTCACCCTACTAAATTCAATAACAATAGAAAAAATGAAGTTGTGCAGAAAAAAAATGTGAACAAGCCCAAAGGAATATAAAGATGCCGATGGTAAAGGTTAGAAAACTCCAATAAAAGTACTCTAAGAAACATGCAGGTATTTATGGCTGCTTTTTACATGGGAAAGGGAAGAATGGAAAAATCACACGAAGGAAACAAATTAATGTGCTGTTTACTGCTGTAAACATTAGGCTGCTATGCTTGTGACAAAATAATTTTGATACACACTTGAGATTTGTCTGATATTTATCCTCTCAGACTTCCTTGACATATAGAATTCACTTGTAATTTGGTTTGTAAAACATTGAGACAACAAAATACATTTTAAGATGCATGTGTTTGCAGATAAGAATTTAAATTTTTATTCTGCCCTCCATTTCACAACCTTAATTTTACTAATATCTGTGATATGTGAAGATAATACAAAACTAATTCTTATATTAATGGAATATTCTGTAGAAACTTCATACAAGGCCCCCACTCTAACCTCCCTGGACCAATAGAAGATAATCATCATCAATATTTCTGCCAATACTTGTTGGGAAACAGAAATGAGTTGGCTCCTGTTAGGAATGGTGTTATATTGTTGGGCCAGGGACCCAGAATTACTTCAGTCTTACCTAGTCCAGCAAGATCTTTCCTATCACCTTTCCGAGGAAGACATATAAGAGGCACAGAAAATAAAGAAATCCTTTATTATTCAGTGGGGCTTTGGCCCTGAACCTCAAAGTAGAGCAGTACTACCAGATGATCTAGACCACATGGCAAGCTCCATGATCTTTTGGCCCATAGGAGAAATACTCAGAGCCCAGAATCAAACAGGTTGAGTAACCTTCTGGTTTCCAGAGCTCCACAATAAAAAGTTTTTGTTTAATATTTCAGCTAGACAAAAGGCTGCACCCAATTTTCATGTTAAATCCTGGCCCTTTGATCCCACTTCTGTGAATAAGAAAAGACCTGTGAATGGAAAAAAAAAAAAAAAAAGATAGAGCTTCTCAGATGAAACCAAACCTTGTGGGTGAAGAGTGAGAGCATAGGGAAGGGAAAGATCAAGTTTATTTCGGAAGGCTAAGCACTTAGAACACTAAATCCAATCAAGGATTGACCCACCAGATGAGGACCCTTGCACATTGGGTGCACACATTTTTTTGGTCTTCATCATAACACTTTATTAAAGAAGAAATAATGAGGAAAGAGAACCTTGGCTCTTTCATAAGGATCAATAGTGATTTACTAATAGGAAAATTGACTATTCATTGGTTTTAACATTTGGAAATTACTCCTTTTATTGATCAAAATTTTTCCTCTATTTCCCTTGTAACTTCCTATCAATGACTGCTTCTAGCTCTTCCCTGTAGAATAGGAAATTTTTTCTCTACCTTTCTAGGTTTTTTTTGTCTGGTCTAATAAGTAAATTGACATAAGACAAATTAATAGGAGATAAACAAATTTAATTTTGTATCTATTGAAGCCTCACAAAGACATGAGAGGCTCAAAGACAGTTAGGCAACTGAGGCTTATATACCATTCTGAGCTAAGGAAAAGGGAATAAGGGGTCTGTGGCTTCAAAGGGTAGGAAGAAATTTCACAGGAAGATGGGAATGTAACCACATATAAATTTCATTTCTTTAATATGACTTTTTCTCCTTTCTTTCCTTTTGATTCAAACTAGCCTCATCCAGCACCCTGACTCACTTGCCTCCTCCCTTGCATGACTACTCTTTAATCATTAAGCCCTCAGGACAATGAGGTTCTGATCAGCACCAAATAATCTTAGGAACAAGCTCCTGATCTGTTCACCACAAAGACAGATTTGGTCAAACTGGAGATAATATCTAGGTCTCAGTTGTGTTTCAGATCCAGACCCAGAAAAGAGATGAAACCAGATGACATGACGCCATGGCTGACATCGGGACCAGATGCACTGATCAACTACCCCCTACCCTAGTGCTACCAATCAGTAGAGACCACAACCCTAACTCCCTTAGTCACCATGATTAATGTTTTTCCCTTATATAACCCATGCCCTAGAAGCCATCAAGGAGTCAGGTCTTTGTGTGTTAGCTCACCTGTGACTCCAGGTGTGGGCCACTTCCTTAACTAATAAACCCTTACATTCTTTGCTGAAAGCTCCTGTTGATGTCTTCTTGGACTTTGATACATGCAGGCAAACTGACCCCTTTAGTTCAGTGACAGGAACAGCAAATGTTTGTGTTGATATAAGAAATGTCCAAACCAGTAGAGAATTTTTATGAATTTATTTGAGCCAAACTGACAACATATGCTGGGAAGCAAAATCTCAATGGATACAGAGAATGGCAGTTTTGAAGCATATTTTATACATTAGAATCAAAGGAAGATATATAAGAAGGGTTACATGAAATCCACTAGTGGTAGATTAAGAAAGTGAGAGAAAACAAAGCGGGGAAATCTCTACAATTGGATAAAAGGCGAATAGGAAAAACACATACTTCTTTTACATGGGTGGGTACAGGATAGTTAATAATTAACAAGGTAACAATGAGGGGTTCTGTGGTCTCCTGCTCTGGTGGTCTTGTGCTCTGGTGCCTGTGGTTGTGACTTTGAGGGGTAGGAAAAGAAAATTACCCTGACATTTCAAAGGTATGTTATCCTAGATGTGTAAGAACAATAGACAGGGCTCACTTAAGGTAAAGATTGATCTTTACTAAGGAAATTATCGGCCTGGGACATGACTGCTTGCTATGACCTGCTCAGTTAGGAATTTGTGACCAGACCATCCTGTGTGGTTAGTCATTGCACTTGTCATGCCTGACATGTAGCCCCTGTGCTTGTCAGGATTATTGCACAGCCCCCTTTTTGTTCACATTTGGTAAATAAATGTTTTCCACGACATGCAGAGACAATGGAACACAGAGAGGACTTTGAACAAACAGGCCCTGCTGAGCTCCCCCTAGCCCCCCATACCTACCCTATATTCTTTGTAGTTATCTCTAGTGATAATGCTCTTCCTCAACCAGGTCCTCCATCTAAATTATTTTAGGCAGTTAAGGGGGAGGTAAAAGGTCTTCCTGAGTCTTTTGGGCCTTGACTGTCTTCAGCTCAAAATAATCCACATGCCAAATTCTGGGGAGACTTGTTCTGAACCCCTTCAGACCTCTGGATGTATACAGGTAAAGACAATGTAATAATTGTTCAAGAAGCTGCTGGTATTGCAGGATTTACCCTTTATCACCTCAAATAAAAAAATTGCTATGCCTTCCCCACACATACACAGAGGTAGCAAAAGGTATGTCAATGAAAAGAAGCTTAATCTCTGAAAATTTTAGAAAGAATTTTATTTGGATCTATCTGAGGAATATAGCCCATGAGCAGAGCTTCAAGAAACCTTGAAACAGTGTTCCAACTTCAGAAAAGTGAAAGGTGCTTATATAGGCAGAGGTATAAGCGAAATGTACACCTGGCGCCTCAGAGTTTCCACTAGGGTACATACATTTCAATGATTAAGTTTTTAAACAAATGGAAGGAATATATAGAAAAGATAAGTTTGGATCTGGAAGCAAATTGCCTTGAAACTCTTAGCAACGCATTTTATCTGGGTGTAGAAAGAATAGGCACTGCTTTTCGTTTTTGTTTTGTTTTGTTTTGTTTTTGTAATCATTGACCTTTAGTTTGGAAATTTTGTGGGTCTTATATATGACTACCTCCTCCCATCTCATGGTTTGCCTTAGGAGGAATTTAGATAGGCTCCTTGTTCTCTCTTGGTTACTGATTAAGTCAAAGAAGCTGAAGCACCCTTTCTTTTCTCAGGTAACATCTGAATGCTTGAGGAACCCTGACTTTAGGAAACCACAATCTTTTAAAGTAGCTGATGTTAAATCTGCCCAACCTTTGCATTAGACATGCTTTATTATTCTGAACAGCAAACAAATCTGTCCTTTATCCTCTACCCCAGAGGGAGATATTATTTCTATTTTCCAAGCTCTTTACCCTACAAATATCCTTGAATAAATAATTCAGAACGAAAGCTGATACAAGATATGCAAAATGTGACTCTTGGTAATTATCTCCCAATTACATATATGCATATAGTATATATACTCTTCACACTCGTAACAGTTAATTTTTGCATAAATTGGATCCATTTTTATATACTAGTGACATAATTTCTTAAAATAATTATTTTATTTTTCAATTACAGTTGATATACAATATTAGTGTCAGGTGTACAACAGTGATTAGACATTTATATAACTTACAAAGTGATCACCTTGATAAGTTTAGTATTCATCTGACACCATATATAGTGATTACAATATTATTGACTATATTCCCTATACTATACTTTACATTTATTTTTATTTTAAAATTAATTAATTAATTTTTTTGTTACAGATGACCCTCCTTTTTCCCCCATTGACATCGTCCTTCCCACTCCCATCTCCCCACTCTCCTTCACAATATTGTTACCTATGTCCATTGGTTATGCATATATGTGTATAAGTTCTTTGGTTTATCTCTTCCCACCCTCCCAACTCCCCTCCCTCTGAAGTTTGTCAGTCTGTACCCTACTTCCATGACTCTGGGTCTATTTTGTTCATCAGCTTATTTTGTTCATTATATTCCACAAATAAGTGAGATCATGTGATATTTGTCTTTCTTTTATTGGCTTATTTCACTTAGCATAATACTCTCCAGTTCCTTCCATGTCATCTCAAAGGGTAAGAAATTTTTTTTCTTACAGCTTCATAGTACTCCATTCTGTATATGTACCACAGCTTTTTGATCCACTCATCTACTTATGGAAACTTGGGCTGATTTCGGATCTTAGCTATTGTAAATAGTGCTGCTATGACAGAGGGGTGCATATATTCTTTCTGATTGGTGTTTTAGGCTTCTTAGGATATATTCCTAGAAATGGAATCACTGGGTCAAATGGCAGTTCCATTTTTAATTTTTTAAGGCAACATCATATTGTTTTCCATAGTGGCTGCACCAGTCTGCATTCCCACCAGCAGTGTACTAGAGTCCCCTTTTCTCCACACCCTCGCCAGCACTTGTTGTTTGATGATTTGTTGATGGCAGCCATTCTGGCAGGTATGAGGTGATACCTAATAGTCCTTTTAATTTGCATCTCTCTGATGATCAGTGACATTGGGCATTTTTTCATATGTCTCTTGGCAATTGATATGTCCTACTTGGAGAGGTGTATATTCAGGTCCTCTGCCCATTTTTTAATTGGATTCTTTGTCTTTCTTTTGTTGAGTTGTGTGGGTACTCTATATATTTTGGAAATTAACCCCTTATCTGATGTATCATTGGCAAATATGTTCTCCCATACCATGGGTTCCCTTTTAATTTTGATGCTAGTTTCTTTTGCTGTACAGAAGCTTTTTAGTTTGATGTAATCCCATATATTAATTTTTCCTTTGTTTCTCTTGCCCTAGACAATGTATCAGTGAAAATTTTACTATGTGTGATGTCTGAGATTTTGCTACCAACATTTTCTTCTAGGATTTTTATAGTTTCATGAGTGACATTTAAGTATTTTATCCATTTTGAGTTTATTCTTGTGTATGGTTTAAGTTGGTGGTCTAGTTTTTTTTTTTTGCATGTAGCTGTCCAATTTTCCCAACACCATTTATTGAAGAGATTATCTTTACTTCATTGTATGCTCTTACCAGCTGTGTCAAATATTAATTGAGCATAATGTCTTGGGTCAATTTCTGGGTTCTCTGTTCTGTTCCATTGATCTATATGCCTGTTCTTGTGCCAGTGCCAGACTGTTTTATTATAATAGCTTTGTAATATAACCTGATATGCAGAATTGTGATCCCTCCCACTTTGTTCTTCGTTTTCAAGATTGCTGTAGCTATTTGGGGTCTTTTTGGTTCCATATAAACTTTTGGAGTATTTAGTCTAGATCTGTGAAATATGTCATTGCTATTTTAATGGGGATTGCATTGAATCTATAGATTGCTTTGGGTAGTATGGACATTTTAATGATGTTAATTCTTCCAATCCATGAACATGATATATGCTTCCACTTTTTTATATCTTCCTCTCTTTCTTTTTTCAATGTCCTGTAGTTTTCGGTGAACAGGTCTTTTACCTCCTTGGTTAAATTTATTCCTACATATCTTAATTTTTTTGTTGTAATGACAAATGGGATTGTTTTCTTCGTTTCTCTTTCTGTGTGTTCATTATTGGTATATAAAAATGTGCTCGCTTCGGCAGCACACATACTAAAATTGGAACGACACAGAGAAGATTAGCATGGTCCCTGCACAAGGATGACACGCAAATTCATGAAGCATTAAAAAAAAATGTCAATGATTTTTGGGTGTTGATTTTGTATCCTGCTACTTTGTCAAATTCATTTATTAAATCTAGTAGTTTTTTGGTGGAGTCTTTAGGAATTTCTATGTACGATATCATCTCATGTTTGAATAATGACAGTTTCACTTCCTCCTTTCCAATTTGGATGCCTTTTATTTCCTCTTCTTGTCTGATCTCTGTGGCTAAGACTTCCAGTACTATGTTGAATGAGAGTGGCAAAAGTGGACATCCGTGTCTTGTTCCTGTTCTTAAAAGAAATGCTTTTAGTTTTTCCCATTGAGTATGATGTTGACTGTAGTTCTGTCATATATGGCCTTTATTATGTTGAGGTGTGATCTTTTCATTCCCACTATGCTGAGAGTTTTTATCAAAAATTGGTGCTGGATTTTGTCAGATGCTTTTTCAGCATCTATTGATACGATCATATGACTTTTATCTTTCATTTTGTTTATGTGGTGTATCACATTTATTGATTTGCCAATATTGTACCAGCCTTGCATCCCTAGGATTAATCCCACTTGATCGTGGAGTATGATTTTTTAAATATATTGCTGGATCAGATTTGCTAAAGTTTTGTTGAGGATTTTGGCATCTATGTTCATCAGGGATATTGGTCTATAATTTTCTTTTTTTGTAGTGTCTTTATCTGGTCTTGAGATTAGGATTATAGTGGTCTGATAAAAAGAGCTTGGAAGTCTTCCTTCTTCTTGAATCTTTTGGAATAGTTTGAGCAGAATAGGTGTTAGTTATTCTTTGAATGTTTGATAAAACTCCCCTGTGAATCCGTCTAGACCAAGGCTTTTGTTTGCTGGGAGTTTATTGATTACTGCTTCTATTTCCTTCGTTGTTATTGGTCTGTTCAGGTTTTCTGACTCTTCACAGTTGAGTTTTGGAAGACTATGATTCTAGGAATTTGTCTGATTCACCTAGGTTGTTGAATTTGTTGGCATATAGTTGTTCATAGTATTTTCTTACAATCCTTTGTATTTCTATGGTGTCCCTTGTTACTTCCTCTCTTTTGTTTCTGATTTTATTAATTTGGGTTCTCTTTGTTTCTTGGTGAGTCTGGCTAAAGGTTGATCAATTTTGTTTATCTTTTCAAAAAACCAGATTTTGGTTTCATTGATCTTTTGAATTGTTTTCTTAGTCTATGTCATTTATTTCCGCTCTGATTGTTATTATTTCCTTCTTTCTACTAACTCTGGGTTTTTCTTTTTTGTTCTCTTTCTAAATCTTTAAGTTGTGGGGTTAGATAGTTTATTAGAAAATTTTCTTATTTCTTGAGGTAGGCCTGTAATGCTATGAACTTCCCTCTCAGGAGTGCTTTTGCTGTGTCCCATAGATTTTGTGTTGTTGTGCCTCCATTTTCATTAGTTTCCAGGAAGGTTTTTATTTCTTTTCTGATCTCATTGGTAACCAATTCATTGTTTAATAATATGCTATTTAGCCTCCATGTGTTTGAATGTTTTTGAGTGTTTTTATTGTCATTGATTTCTAGTTTCTTGCCATTGTGATCCTAGATGATGCTTGCTGTGATTTCAATCTTTTTGAACCTGTAGAGACTTAGTTTGTGTCCAGACATGTGGTCTATCTTTGAGAATGTCCCCTGTGCACTTGAGAAGAATGTATATTCTCCAGCTTTGTGGTGAAATGTTCTGTAAATATCAATTAAATCCAGTTGATCTAGTGTGTTGTTTAGGGTCTCTGTTTCCTTGTTAATTTTTTGTCTAGTAGATCTATCCAGTGGTGTCAGTGGGGTGTTAAAATCCCCTATTATGATTGAATTGCTGTCGATCTCTTCCTTGAAGTTCTCTAGAAATTTTAAAATATATTTTGGTGTCCTATATTCAGTGCACATATGTTTACCAGGGTTATATCCTCTTGTTGGATTGATCCTTTTAATATTATGTAGTGACCTTCTTGGTCTCTTATTATGACCCTCATTTTGAAGTCTATCTTATCAGTTATGAGTATTGTTATACCAACTTTTTCTCGTTTGCATTTATGTTGTGGTTTTTAAAATGTGCATCTTCCCTTGTTATTCTATCTCATTCTTTTCAACAGCTATATTGTATCTGTTATGGAATATTTATGTGTTTCCCCACCAAAAAAAATTCCTAAGTTGAAGTCCCAATCCCGAATGTGATTTTATTTGTATGTGGGCCCTTTGGGAGGTACGATATTGTGATTTATAAGGAAAAAAATGTATTTGGTCATTCAGATGACCAAAATATATGTCTAACATATATTTGGTCTTCCTCCATGGTTCATGGCTCACAGCTCCCAACACCCTTGTAATTTCCTAAGTGTTGAGAGTGAAAAAGAGTTCTTTTGTTATGTTAATGAGGTGACCTTTGGAAAGCTCCTGAGAAAAGGGGCTAGCTGCCAGTGGAGCAGCCCTGTGATTAGAAGGTTGGCACTTTCAGTGCCACCCCCCAACTTCCAGGGCCAGTAGAGGGGCTGGAGGTTGAGTTCAGTCACCAACGGTCAATAGTCAGTCATGACTATGTGATGAAGCCCCCATAAAAACCCAAAAGTGGAGATTGGGAGAGATTCCCATTTGGTGAACACATGGAGATTTGGGGAAAGTGGCATGCTCAAAGAGCATGGAAGCTCCATGCTCTTTCCCACATAGCTTGCCCTATGTGTCTCTTCCATATGACTATTCCTGAGTTTTACTCTTTTATAATAAACCTGTAATCTAGTGAGTAAACAGGTTTCCTGAGTTCTCTGAGCTACTCTAGAAAATTAATCAAACCCCAGGAGAGTGTCATGATGACCTCTGATCTATAACCTAGTGGGTCAGAAGCACAGATAACAACCTGGACTTTCTACTGGCATGTAAAGTTGGGGAGGTGGGGCACTCTTGTAGGACTGAGCCCTTCAACTGTGGAATCTGATGCTATGTCTAGGTAAATAATGTCAGAATTGAGTTTAATTTTCAGACATCCTGCCTATGTTCCAGAATTGCTTGGTGCTGTAGGGGAAACTTCCCCCCCTCCCCCCGATATACACAAATTGGAATTGGATCCAGGAACCAAAAAAAGAGGAGGTAATTCAGTTTCAATGAAAAATTCTTGTGTTGAAGTCATAGGAATGAAGTCACGAGGGTGGAGTTCCTGTGGTGGGATTAGTGTCTTCACAATAAGGTGAAGGGACACCACAGAGTATTCTCTCTACTATGTGAAAATACAGCAACAGGCAAGCCAGGAAAAGGGACAAAACCAAGAAGAGAACCTGCTGGCATTTTGGTCTTGGACTTCTCTGCCTCTGGAACTGTGAGAAATAAGTATCTGTTGTTAAAACCATCCAGTGCAATGTATTTTATTATAGCACCTGAGGTAACTAAGACAGTATTCCACAGTGTTGGCATATCATAGTTCATTATTAATTCTGAACTATTTCCCTATTAATGCCCTTTTAGGTTTTTTCCCCAGTATCTTGCTTTTACAAAAAATTCTAGAGTATACATCCTTCCTACATATATCTTTGTAAATATGTTTGAATATTTCTGTAGGAAAGATTAATAAAAATGGAATAATTTGATCAAAATATGTACATTTACAAATGTTAAGGATATATACAAGTTGCCTATATCAACTTATATTTCCCCAACAGTCTGATCGTTTCCAAACCCTGTTTTCCTAATAGTGCTAACATAATTATGCCCCCACTAAGGATGAACCTATGGAAATATATTATTTAAAATTGATATCGGATAGTACTTTTGAATTTAATGCAATTTTGTCTTCTGTATCAAATATATCCCTATACAAATGCTGGAAACGGGCTCTTTTTAATTCTATTTTAGATAAACAAAGTGAGGCATTTCAATAAATAGGAGGCTATGGAAAAGAGAGATATAATCAGAATTTCTGGTGCTAATTTCTTATATTTTTATATTCAGTGCTGCTGGTATCCCCTGACACAGATAAGGTACATGCAGTCCATGAGGTCATACATCAAACAGAAAGCGAGATCATTTCTAGAATGTATTTCATCCCCCAAAAGCAACTTCGCAGATAACTTCATCATATTTTTCAAATTAGAGTTTCATGGTAGTGGACTTGCAACCAGGGACTCAAAATGAGCTCGAAGTCAACTAAAACTCCAGTTTTTTATTTGTTTGTTTATTCATTTATTGCAGCTACTGTGGTTGTAGTTTAAACATAAATGATTACTTAGCTAGGTTTTCCCAACCTGTTTATACATGCAATGGGTGTAATTTGTAAATCCCAAGTTAAGAAATTCATGTGGCCCTGGCCAGTTTGGCTCAGCAGTTAAAGCGTCGGCCGCAGACCAGAGAGTCCGGGTTTGGTTCCCGCTAAGGGCATGTACCTTGGTTGCAGTTTGTCCCCGGCCCCGGTTGGGGTCATGTAGGTGGCAACCCCTCGATGTGTCTCTCTCACATCGATGTTTCTCTCTCTCTCTTCCTCCTTCTCTCCCTCCCACTCTATATCTCAAGATAAAATGCAAAAATGTCCTCAGGTGAGGATAAAACAAAAAGAAATTCATGTGTATTCTTACAAGATATAAACACACCACCTTGCTAATTTCAGCTCATATATCCACTTGTCATGTATCCACTTCTTGACACTTGATTCTGTCATTTTTTATTTATTTTTTATCCTCACCTGAGGACATTTTTGTATTTATGTTCAGATAGAGCGGGAGAGAGAGAGAGAGAAACATCAATGTGAGAGAGACACATCGAGTGGTTGCCACCCACACGACCCCAACCAGGGCTGAGGACAAACTGCAGCCGAGGTACGTGCCCTTAGTGGGAACCAAACCTGGGACTCTCTGGTCCGTGGGCCAACGTGGCTATTCTGTCATTTATTATATTAGCCGACTCTTCCATTTCTGTATCATCCATGCATTTAACAAACATACATCCCTTTTGTGAATTCATTCAACTCACTTGTTAAAATGTTGAACATGCTCTGGCCAGTTAGAGTGTTGACCCGTGGACCAATGAGTCATGGGTTCGATCCTATCAAGGGCACATACCTTGGTTGAAGTTTAATCCCTGGCCCTGGTTAAGGTAGTACAGGAGGCAACCAATCAATGTGTCTCTCTCACATCAATGTTTCTTTCTCTCTCTCCCTCCCACTCTATCTGAAAATCAATGGAAAAATATCCTTGGGTGAGGATTAAAAAAAAAATGTTGAACAGGACACATCCAAACACAACTGCATGTCTGTGCTACCAGCATTATGTTGGAAGATAGACATCATTCTGTTTTTCTGTCTTGTTTTTAATTAAAAGAGCCACGGCCCTGAATTGAAATGAGTCTGATGCCACTAGCCAGTAGCCTAGGTGTGGAATATATAAGATGATTGTAGCAGAAAGAAATGTTAATGGAAGGAATAGAGTTGCTACTTTTCACTCAGATTTGTTTTTAAACCGGCCTAATGGGAAAGATAGTAGAGAAGGACCTCATATAAATTGAATTAAATTCTTGTAAAATGAGATGCCTTTAATTTATTTTTTTTAAGCATCAATGTAATGAATAATTTAAAATGCCTATTCTCTTCTTAGATTTGCAGAAAGCAGTGCATTTTTCATATTCACTTGGCAGGTTTATAGATTAATATTGTTTCTTTTTTCAAAGAGAGATTCATCTACCTGCTGAATTATATTTTTATCATTTTGGCAGTTATGATTTTTTTTGACTGAGATAAAATTCACATAACATAAAATTCACCATTTAAAAATGTACAGTTCAGTGGTTTTTCTTATATTCACAATGTTGTACAATCATCACCAATAAATAATTCAAAAACATTTTCCTTACCCCAAAAGGAAACCCTATACCCATTAAGCAGCCACTCCATTACCCCTTCCCTGGCAACTACTAATTTACTTTCTGTCTTTATGGAGTTGTCTATTATGGACATTTCACGTAAATGGAATTACAGCTGTTACCTCTTTTCCAGTTTTGCTTTCTGCTGTTTCAGTTAACCATGGTCAACCATGGTCCAAAATGTTAAATGGAAAGTTACAAAAATAAACAATTCATAAGTTTTAAATTGCACAACATTCTGAGTAACATCATGAAATCTCACGCTGTCCCACTCTGTCCTACCTGAGGCATAAAACATCATTTTGTTCAGTGTATCCATGCTCTACATATAGTACAATAAGATATTTTGAAAGAGAAAGAGATCACATTCACAGAACTTTTATTACAGTATAGTCTTGTAACTGTTTTATGTTTTTATTGTTGTTGTTAAACTCTTACTATGCCTAATTTATAAATTAAACTTTATCGTATGTATGTATAGGGAAAAACATAGTGTGTGTGCATATATATATATATATATATATATATATATATATATATATATAGTACTTTGTGGTTTCAGGCATCCACTGGGGGGGGACTACTGTATGCAATATGTGGCCTTTGGAATCTGACTTTTTACTAGGTATAACATTTTCAAGATGCATGCAGGTTGTAGAATATATCAGTACTTTATTCTTTTTATGGTTTACTAATATATATATATATATATATCACATTTCATTTACCCATTATTCAGTTGGTGAACATGTACTTTGTTTTCAGTTTTTGGCTATTATGAATAATGTTGCTATGAACATTTATGTCTAAATTTCTGTGTGAACATATCTTTCTAATTCTCTTGGGCATATACATAGAAGTATAATTACTGGGTCATATGAAAACTCTATGACTAAATTTCTTTAGGAAAATGATAAGTGTTTTCTACAGGAGTTGCACATTTAACATTCACACTGACAATGTATGAGGGGTTCAGTTTCCACAAATCCTCACCAATACTTCTTATGTCTATTTTTTTTTGTCATAATCATTTTGGTAGGTGTGAGGTGGTACCTTATTGTGATTTTGATTTACATTTCCTTAAAAATTAATGATGTCAAGCATCTTTACCTGTGATTATCATCCATTTGTTTATCTTCTTTAAAGAAATGTATATTCATGCAGTTTGCCTTTTTCTTTTTCAATTGGACTATTTATCTTATTGTCCTTGAGTGAAAAGAGGTCTTTATGTATCCTAGATTCTAGGCCCTTATCAGATATAAAATTTGCAAATATTTTTACCCATTCTGTGGATTGTCTTTTCACATTTTTGCTAATGTCTTTTGATGCATCAAATATTTAATTTTGATGAAGTTCTATTTAATTGTTTTTTCTTTAATCATTTGTGCTTTTGTTGTCATATTTAAGTAACTGTTATCTAATTCATGGTTATAAAGATTTACACCTATGTTTCTTTCTAAGATTTTCATATTTGCAGCTAAATGTATGCATTTAGGTCTTTGATCCATTTTGCAATAATTTTTGTACACAGTGTGAGATAGGAGTTCAAATTAATCCATGTTGATATCCACTTGTCCCAGACCATTTGTTAAAATAACTATTTTTTCTTCAATGAGTTAAAAAATCAGTTTACCATAGATGTATGGGATTTTGCTAGATTCCTACTTCTATTCCATTTACCTATATATCTATCCTATGCCAGTACTATGATGTTTTTTGTTTTTTTTTAAATATGTTAATTGACTTTTAGAGAGAGGGAAAGAGAGAGAAAAACATCGATGTGAGAGGGAAACATCAATCAGCTGCCTCCTGCATGTCCCCAACCGGGGATCTAGCCTGTAACCCAGGCATGTGTCCTGACTGGAAATTGAACTGACAATCTTTTGGTGCATGGAACAATGCTCAACCAACTGAGCCACACCAGCCAGGGCCATGATGTTGTTTTTGTGTGTGTGTGTGTGTGTGTGTGTGTGTGTGTGTGTTTTATTTAATTTATTTGGGTGACACTGGTTAACAAAATTATACAGGTTTCAGGTGTATAATTTGACAACACATCATCTGTACACTGTATTGTGTGATTACAGTAGCTTTGTAGTAAGCTTTGGAATTGGAATATGTGAGTCTTCCAGCTTTATTTTTCTTTCTCAAAATTGTTTTGGCTATTCTGTGCTTCTAGCATTCCCATATAAGTTTTCAGATCAGTTTGTCCATCTCTGCAAAAAAAAATACATTTAGAATTATGATAGTGATTGTATTGACTCTATAGATCAATTCAGGGAGTATTACCATCATAACAAAATTAAATTTTCTAATACATGAGCACAGGATGCCTCTCCATTTATTTAAGTCTTCTTTAAATTCTTTCAACTATACCTTGTCAATTTCATTATACAAGCCCTGCACTTTTTTGGTTAAATTTATTACTAAGTATTTTATTCTATTGTATGCTATTGTAATTGGAATTGTACTCCTAATTTTATTTTTTGGATTGTTCATTCCAAGTGAATAGAAATACAAAAGATATTTATATAGACATCTTGCATCCTGCAACTATGCTAAACTCATTTATTAGCTCTAATAGTTTTTGTGGATTACTTAGGGCTTCTATATATAAGATAATGTCAACTGTGAACACATACAGTTTTATTTCTTCCTTTCAAATCTGGATGCATTTTATTTCTTATTCTTTCCTAACTGCCTTGGCTAGAACTTCTAGCACAGTGTTAAATAGAAGTGGTAACAGAACACATCTTTGTCTCATTCCTGATTTTACGAGTAAAATATTTAGTCTTTCACCAGTGTCATGTTAGTTGTGGATTTTTCATAGATGCCCTTTTATCAGGTTGAGGAAGTTCCCTTCTATTCCTATTTAGTGCAGTGTTTTTTTATAATGAAATAGAGTACCAGTGGATTTTGTCAAATGCTTTTTCTACATATATTGAGATAATTATGTTGTTGTTTTTTCTTCTTTCTATTAATATGGTATATAATACTGATTGATTTTCATGTATAGAATCATTCTTGCACTCCTGGGATAAATCTCATTTGATAAAGGTGTATGATCCTTTTATTATGATACAGGATTCAGTTTGTTAGTATTTTTTGAGTGTTTTTTTTACATCTGGGCTAGTTTATTACCATTAAGTGTTTTTGATAAATGCCTACTGGGAGATTAATCCAGCTGTTAGAAAGTTCCATGGTGGGCAAAACAAAACCAATCCCCTGAACTTATCCCACAGAGCCATTTGACAGGAGAAAACCAATTCTTAGACAACAAGGTTTGTATTGCCCCCTCTGGTAGTTGCAAGCAACAGTCAGAACCACTATTACTGCAAAGATGAAAGGGACCTTGAGGGATTTTTCTCCTCAACTATAGTATTTGTTTAAACTTTCCTAACATATATCTGACCTTATTAGTTATAAAATGCTGTCTTCTCTTCTAAACTTTAATTCCATGAAGTTGGACTGTGGTTTCAATGATCCGTCATTCTCTAATAGTTTTGACAGTGCCTGGCATATAATAGGTACTCAACAGATGTTTGTCAATCAAGTTCTCTCTTTAAGGTAAAGAAACCAAAGTCCTGAAAGATTTATATTGTTACCAGAGATGAGTGGGCCTGATTTCTCTGACACCCGTGGGCATGAGGTTCTTGGGGTACTGCTGAAATAAGCATTTTCAGAAGCCCCCATGGGAGAATAAGATGTGGTAGAAGACTTTGTGTGAAATTACATTCCTCAGTTTCCAATGTCCCATTTCTCTCAAGCCAGGCCTGAAAGAGAGGTAGCTGGGGCTTTAGCAAAGTTAGAAACACAGCCAGTGTCCAGAGATTCCTCCCCATGTTGCAGCCAGGTCCAGATCAGGCATCAGACTAGATTCAGTCCATCAGTCCATTGTATGGAGTCCAAATGGCTGTGGGCCATGTGGCTGAATGCAGGGCATGGGAGCACCACAAGCCAGGAGTTCGGCACAGGCAGCAAGAGAGAGGAAGAGAGAGCTTCTTTGTTCATAAGATTAAATATTCAGATTTTAGTGCTTGCAGTGGCCATGCCTATTCTGGCCACTGACTTGCTCCCAGGTGTGACTGACAGGCAGACACCTTCCCATGTCACTCAGACCTTACTGGGCATGTTGTCTCAACTGCCTTTGTCCAGCCCTCTCCCCCCTTGATCTGCAGACAACAGACATAGAGAGTGTTAACTTCAGCTTTCTGGCAAAGCTGTATAAGTGTCATGCCTATATTATCTAGTCTTCCCTTTACTCCTTTCCTGTTAATAATAACCAGATTATTACAATGGCATCGATGTGACTTGCAGTGGTTCACACAACTTCTCTGAGAGAAAACTTAGCTTCCAGACTGGTTGATTAAGAATATGTTTCTGGGAAAGGTTGAAACTGCAATTAGATCGGATATTAAATCTAGGTTTGGTATCATTTATAGCATGAGAGACGCCATTTTGGGCCTGTGATTTTTTTTTCTCTAACACTGGTTTGGACTTTTATTCTTCCTTGCTACTTTGATTTGCTTTTGAGGACATAGACAATGTATTGAACTTCTAGAATATTGTGTTAGTTTTTCCATGTGCCCAACTCCAATCCCAATGCTCAGGGGTACCCCCAAAATAGATATTTAACAAATATATGGACTACTTTATTCTAAACTCTTTGTTGTTATAAAATACTTCTTTTGTTGGAAAAAAAAACTTTATGGTCAATCTCAACTGCTGTACAGCAAATTGACCACTCACCATTTCCCATATTCCTACAAATCTTAGGGCAATGTAGAGAGTACAGGGTAACAGTTTCTGTCTACTGTTTGGTCAGTTCATGCAAAAGAATATGCATGCCTTTAATTGTCTGTTAAATAGATTTCAGCTCTTGGAAATTCAATAAGATAAAACCTTTATAGTAAATGTCACTATGTGAGACTATATACCACTCAGATAGGGAGAAAAGTACACATGTGAATCACATGTGCCTCAGGAACAGAGTGAACCACACAGATCTGCTAGTTTTGATATAACCTAGAGGAGAATCATCCATTTCCTTTATTGTGCATAAAATATCTGAGAATATTATCATTCTAAAGTGCTAATCCTTACTCAGTGCTCCCAGGCCTTGTCCTGATCCCCTATGGGAGCAATTCTCTCTGACTGTGGGCAATAGCTCCGTCCCCAGCAGGCAAGGACATAAAACTGATAAACATCAGTCCCTCAGCCCTTAGCCAGGGAAACAATAAATGACTTCAACAGATATGTAATTAACAGGCTGCTCAGCAAGTGTTCTGAGCTCCCCAAGCAGGGATTTAAGTCCAAAGATGCATCAGTATGTCCCCAGCAGATGAAAAGCCCAGACAGAAGAGACAACCAAGCTAATTCCTACAGCTCCTCCCCCAATTAAACAAGAGGCTTAGTACACGGTAATCGTATCAATCTGTTCAACTCAACACTAATATTTCTGCCTTTGGAAGTCTGCTTAGGTCCAGCCAACAACTGTAAATGCTTGTTTAATAAGGGAAGTCTTAATGCAGGGGGTGGAGAGACAGTACAGAGAGAAAGAAACATTCTTACCACCAACACTCTATGTTTTGTTTTGTAGGACATAAAATTTACTTCTTGCTTCCGAGAATTGTTTTTCAGCCATAAACCTTTCAAAAATATAGTGTACCTAACTCAAAGCCTTTAAAATTTATGTTATAAAGTTTATTACAGTGCCTTATAAATCAGCACTTGGTAGTAACAAATTATCAGAATGAGCTGTATATTAAAAAGACAAATCAGAATTAAATAGTGAAGATAGAGGTGTTTTCAAATCAGACAGCCAACGCACTAACTAATGGGAACATTTGCAAATGTGACAGTGATTTACAGCAGGGCTCTTGGTTAGATACATAAATCCAGCAGATTTTGCATTTATCACCTGGGACTTTTGGTTTACTGTTTATAAATCAAGAAGTTAATGAAGTCAGAGGTCTGTAAATACAGACACTAAATTAGAAATTTGTAACTTTTGTTTTATAAATTATTTACCTCAGGAATTACATATATAAATAAGCAGAAAAAAGAAACTGCATTTAAACTCAGGTGAAGGTTAGCGTGTATAAATCATAGTTGTAAATAAAAAGTTTACCAATACCAACTCAAGCGATTCTACAATTCTGCATCTCATGAGACAACAACAGGGGTGTGTAGAGCAGAAGGCCAACACTTAGCAACTTCAGTGAAATAATTTGCTCCTTATTCTGTTAATTCCAATAGGGAACTTTAAAAAAATACAGCACTCACCTTACATTTTTGTTTTCTCTAGCAAAAATGGATAAAAAGTGATTATGTGGGGAAGGGGGAAATTTTACGTTTTCCTCCCTTGGTTCTTTCGGCTGGTCGAATAATCAGGTCAACAAGAAACAGACTGACACAAGAAAATCTAATTTAATGTACACAGCAACCCCACATACATGAAAGGGTCAGAGAGCCCACATACATGAGAGAGTCAGAGACAGAAAGGGAATTTTGAGGTATATACGACGTTCTGAGCTAAGGATGAGGTGATGCTCCTTGGGGTTTCAGAAGGCAATTACAGAGAACACAAGTTCAGTAATTATTAGTTTGCCTGGCCACGCAGAGAGGTAAAGAGTCACTTCTGGTGGTATCTCGTGTATTGGGCCAGTTCCTAATTTAAATTCTTCTAGATAGCTAAGAGGAGAGCAAGAGATTTTCTTGACTGCAGGGCTGCATTTGCCTGTAGCTCAAAATAATTCACATACCACTGAGGCACATCATGGGGTGACACCTTCTGAAACCCCCCAGTTATATGGTAAATCATAATCTGGAAAGACTCCATGTAGTTATATCCTAGAAGTTCAAAGATCTTTCTTTTCCCTTCAGAAACGCTGGCACGCACCAACAATCCCAGGTAAGGACAAGGTTCCCGTGTTTTGCTTTGCTTCGTAAAGTCACCGCACAGCGGAACCCGAGACGAGCGCATGCCATTTGCGGGGCAGGTTGCCAAGCCCCACGTGCTCGCTTTACACAAGCCACACGATGTGACACTGAAGCACGTGAGTTTGAGGGACGCTCACAGACCTCCTGTTTGTTTATCCCCAAATGTCTCCTGAAAGGAGAGGGAAGATGCTCATCACAAAAGAACACGAGTGAGGCAGAATCAAGGGACACTGGACAACACAGGGCTAAGAAACATGAGAAGTGACTGACTCGGAGATGACAGTGAACAGGCATGTGTTTGTCTTTTTGGGCTCAGTTTCAGAGACCCCACTGCTGGACTGTGTCCCTGTGAGTTACACGGCCACGGAATAGCTGGGCCCGGTGGAGTAGCAGGAGACTCATCCTGTCAAAGCTCCTCTCTGTCCCTGATCTCCACATCCCATCGTCCCTTGAGAGTCAAGTGTCTTCTTGTCCTGGCCACCGTGAAGCTGAGGTATACTGTCTGCCTCCCCTTTCCAATTGGAGTGTCCCTGCCCAGTCCCCTTCCCTCCATAGCACAGCACGTGGTGTCTCACTAATCAAAACCATTCATGCTCCAGATCTGAACAGTTGCTAATCTGTGACCCCATGTGGCCTAGCATCTTTACGTGTTAACAGGGACCTTCAGGTGCTCTTCCTTAAGGGAGGTAATAATATGGGACTTATGGAAGTAAAAGGGAGGGCTAATAAGGGGTGGGAGTAGATGGGGAAAGCTGTATGTTGAAGGTGTTTAGGAAGAGGAACATCTGTCCTAGAATCACTCGGAGGATACCCACTGCTTACTATCCTGCCTAGAGTGGGATTGAACCAGATCTCAGCAGCCACTGCATCACGAGCACCAAAGACTTGAGCAGAAAGAATCTGCCTTTTCTCTCCTCTGTTTTCACTAACTAGTGACTCACGGATGTGAACACTGTGGATGCCCCCAACCCCCCCCCCCCCACACACACACACACACATCCCTCTTGTCCAAGGTCTGAAATCGTAGCATCTCGAGGCAGACAGTCTCCTGTGAGGAGTGGGGAATAGAACGAGGGACTCGAGGCTTATGCTTCCAACCCCATTCTCCACCATGACTTCATATGTCCCTCCTTTTTCCTCACTTTGCACAATTCTTGCTATACAGCTTCCCCAAATTCACGTTTTTAGACTGTGCACTTTTGTTGATTCCCTGCCTTCAGTTTGGCAGCTGTGTGACTCTTCACAGCATGACATTCTCTGGGGAAACCATGTGAAAATCTAAATGTCAGTTGTGTCTCCATCTCTGAGTACAGATAGAACCACTTGTCCTATTATACCATGCAGGTCCCTCGGGAGGGCTTGCACAGAGAAACCACCCAATAATATGTGTTAAAATTTTAAAACACAGGTTTAAAGACACAATGCATTTCAATGGGTTGACTTGCAAAATGGATACTCTATCAGAGGATTTATTACCACAGAACATTTGTGAATAGAGATAAAAATAAAGGCCAATTAAATGAATAAAGAATCAAATAAATGGCAGCTAGGACTTGTCACTTTTATAAAAAGAACCACCAAATTATGATTTAGGGTCTCTGGGGGATATGTTCCACGTGCCCTTAGACCCACTGGAAGTCATTCTGCTCTGTGTCCCGGGAGGCTGAGCCCTGCTGTGTGTATCACCCAGCTCCTCTGCACTCTGGCTTCTGTTTGGTGTGGCCAAAGGGAGGTGTCAGTGGGAGCTTAGAGGGCAGAAAGGGAGCAAGGTCATGGAATTTATTCCTCTCATCTCTTCCTGACTAGGGCAGTTATGGCAGTGGCTGTCCCCCTCCACAGGTACAACTCCTGCAAGTGACTCCTCCTGCAAGGATCCCTCTCATCCAGCTGCCAGAACACCTTTTCCCTTTTGTTATTGTAGGTCCCTGAGTGCTTCAGTATCCTTCCCTAACCCTATCCACATCTCTGTAAATAGCCCTACACTGAAGGAGTCACCCAAGGGATCATCTTGTCAACGTCCCTTCTTTTTTTTAATGAATACAATAGTCAAATGTCATACAGGTACTGCAAATTGGGTTAGATTTTAAGTCTCTGGACTCCCAGTCTAGGCAGTGCCCCACACAACCCTCTGCCATGTTCCATATGGAAAGAGGCCTGGGGGCAGGGGTTTGGTAGTAAGAGGAAAGGCAAGGGCATATCCATAATGAGAAAGGGTGAAAGGGCAGGAAGAGGGAGGCATGGTCCGCGCACTTGCATTGGCATCCACAGCGCTGTGTTCGGGGCTACACTCCTCAGATGTAGAGACATGCAGTCCTCTCACTGAGAAGCACATTTCATGCCTCCTCCCACAGGGTCAACTCAAATTCCACCTTCCGTTTGAAGCCTTCCTGGAACTGAAACCACCAAACAAAATTAAATTCCCGCAGAATTTATTGCTCATAATGTCGTGAAGATCGAGTGAGATAATGCATATTGAAACACTTTGGAGAAAGTGATAGATTTATAGTATTATTAATGAGAACCATCCATTAAAAATGAGAATCCTCTCCTCCTACATAAGGTGCCTGTTTTGACATGAAAGGAAATGTGGAAAAGATGCTACTATCTTAACCTGTAATTAATATATCTCAACTTTCTTCACAGGGCTCAAATGAAAGGGCTCAATGAAGAGTGAGTAAATAAACTTAAATTGGCTTAGCTTGTTATCAGGATTTTGGCTTCAATGCCTGTTTTCATATGGGCATACATCTGGACCACTGTCTGCAGTAGCCAGTTTTCCTTTATATAAGTAAGTAAGGATGAGGTAGTCTCCATAGACTGAGATGGCCTACATCACCAGCAGGGACAATCTCCTTGACTGTTGAATTCTCCAAACATAACTGGAACCTTTGTTAGATGGATTTCATAATTTTCAGTAGATTTTCTATGACACTCCAATAAAACACCTCCCACAGAAAATGAGGATTTACTAAATCACACTTTTCAGAGGAATCACTTGACTCAAGATGAAATACAGGCTGCAGAGGCAGCCAAGTCATTCTCAATTTACCCTGAGGAAATTCTAGCAGTCAGTATGCATGAGCAGTGAATGGAAACAAAATCAGAATTGAATTCACTGTGTGTACATATTAAATTTGATTTTCTCCGTTTAATCTGCCATATATCATTTTAATTATTTGACCAGCCATAGGGACCAAAAGGGGAAGGTAGGGGTGGTGTTTCTCCTCCCCAACAGATCTATTCTGTGTAAATTGCAGGGTCATGTCCTAAAAATGTCAATTGGATCGTGTCATCTTCTTCCAAAACCTTTTCCAGAATTTCCCATTATACCTAAAATAACATCTCGAATCCTTTGGGAGCTGCCCTCTGCCCTCCTCTACACACTCTTCGTACTCCACTGCCCTGCTAACGCCCTCCCTATGCTACTCTCTGTCTTTCTCTCAAACACCCAAGTTCTTACCTCTGGGCTTTTGTACATCTTCCACCGCGCCATTTTCAGGCCTGGCTTCTCATAGTTGAAGACGTGCTATACATGAACGCTTTCCAGGAAGAGGCCTTCCTGGAGTTTTCAATGGAAATTAGGTTCCCTGTACACTTTAACAGAACAAACTTACACTTTATACAGCATTCATTATGGCTCTTAACTGTGCGTATTCATGTGATAATTTGTCTGTCTCCCCTAGACAGTACACTATGGAAGTGTAGGGCCTTTTTCTGTTTCATTCAACAAAATATCCTTAGAGGCTAACATACTGCCAATATTTCTCAATATGAATGCATCAATGCTGTCCAGTTTCTCCTTTGAATAACATATCAATAGCAAATTTGAATAACAAATCAATAACATATTAAACAAAGGTTAGGCTTCTGGAAGAGTTCCTTGGCAAATAGTTGTTTTCTGACAGACTGTGACAGATTCTTCTGCTTCTTAGAAGGTAGAACATATTCTGCTGCCTTAGTAGCTATGAAGAGTTTGTATATATGACAAAATCATATACACACGAGGCATCAATGAGCCATAGAACCATATCTCAACTTCTATCACTGGTGCTGCTCATTTATAGATCTATAGATTGGAGAGGAGGCAGGGAAGGGGAGGGCAGCCAAGATCCAGACCTGATGCTTGTTTCCTTTGCTTTATCCACACACAAGTGAGAACTCACAGATGTGGAGACATTGCCTAGATAACTCTCTCCTATTTACAAAGAGATGATTAAATAGATCTTTTTCCATGTGACCTTCCTTTTGTCAAGTTTTGGATTGGTGTTTAATGTAGCACCATAGGAGCTTTTTCTTGTCTTTATTTTTCCTTAAATGTATGCAAAATTTATTTTCCTATTTTATCTGAATGTGGTATTGCTGATTGTACATGCGCAAGAATTTAGCCAATGGTTTTGTCCCTACAAAAAGCAGATGAAGGGCATGAAGGAGAATAGGCTCTACAGTAAAAATGTGTTCTTAAATTCCTCAAATTTAATTTCTGAATGGTGGCTAAGGAGGTATCAGTCTCTAAGGAATCTCCTATCCCACCTCACTCCTCCATTCCACCCCATCCACCCTAAAAGAGCTAGAACTGCTTAACTCCTTACCTCTAGGAGAGGTCAGTGAGAATTTTTCTCCTCATCACAGTTTCTGGAAGTGGTTATTAAATTCCACAAATCTCCATGGGCAGAATTAAGATAAAAGTTCCATCAAGAGGCCAGAAAGGATTAAAATGCCACATATGGTAAGAAATTTCCCATTTTCCAATGATAGGTGGCATTCATTTTTTTTTTTTAAGGAAAGCCGGCTGACACCTTTATTACTTTGGGGGGTGGGGTGCTCAGGAGCTCTTGGTGGGGTGAGCCTGCTTCCTCTTAACCATCACGGGCTTCTACCTGTGCAGGATGGCGCTGCCTCTGCAGATGGCAGCCATGCTCAGGTCTGGGAGATTCTGTTCTTGTGGATCATGTGCCAATTCTGCTGAGGGTGGCCTGGGCATTCTTGTTGATAGTGGTCCACACGTAGGAGGTGGCCAGCTTTTGCTGGAGGGATCTCTGCCTCATGATGACCACAATACCTTTGCTGTCGGCCACCAGCTCCACATCCACCTTCTTGTGGTGAATCAGCCCATTGTAGCAGGAGTTTCTGGCCTTCAGGTGATTGGGTTCAGTGCTGTGTGTCTGCTTGTTCCTCTTGATCAGGAAGCTAGAGTAGCTCCATAGACCAACCACTGCATGTGGGCAGACATGATGGCAGCTCCTCTCCCTGTGGCTGCCAGAGATGGAAAGAGCAGGGGACAGAAAGAACAGATGTCATTCATTTCTGTTCTTTCTTTCTTTTTTAAAAAATTTATTGATTTTTGAGAGAGAGAGATAGAGAAACATTGTTTTGTTATTCCACTTATTTATGCATTTATTGGTTGATTCTTGTATTCTTGTATGTGCTCTGACCAGGGATGGGCTCTGCAATCTTGGAGTATGGGGAGGACACTCTAAACAACTGAGCTAACAGGCCAGGGCTAGATGTCATTCATTTCTAAGCAAGGTTTAGTATCAGTAAATTAATTTGAAAGGTTTATGTAAAAATAGTTTTCATTAACTTGACCATACTACATCCCTTACTTAGAATATGTCTAAAAGTAATAACAGAATATTCTAGGCTTTGATGACAGGTAATGCTGTGGAACTTTTGTTACCACTGCACCTAACAAGTTGCCTATATGTTGGTGCTCACTCCAGGTTGAGTGCTGTAGATTTGTTCTATTCCTACCTGAGGCCAGTTGTATTTTATTAAAGGTAATGTTTAGAAATGATTTAAGAAACTTGAATAATGAGAACATAGACTTTTAAGTCTAAGTCAGTCATTAGGAGGCTTGCTTTTTTGTTACCTTTTCCAGGTTCTAAATAATATATTATATATATATATATATGTTATAAAGCAGTTATAAAATGGCACTGCATAGAAGTATTCATGTATCTCTTGAATGTAATCAAAACACTTTTTATAATAAATTAATGCAAAAAAAGATAATGCTACTAATTGTTCATTAAATGGTAGTAGTATATTTATCACTGTTCTTACATTAAAATGGCATATAAATAGATATTTCATGTTGAAAAAAGTCAACTGAAATAAAAATTTATTTTTTCTAGATTTTCAACTCTAGACTGAAATAGACTTTTACCTTTTAAAAATTCTATTTATAGGTATTAATGTAGATGAAAAGAACATGTGTGAATTTTATAAGACATCAACCTCGTCTGGCTGGTGTGGCTCAGTGGTTGAGTGTTGACCCATGCACCAAGAGGTCACTGGTTTGATTCCTGGTCAGTGCACATGCCCAGGTTGTGGCCCCGATCCCCAGTGGGGGGCATGCAGGAGGCAGGCAATCCATGTTCTCTCCCATTGATGTCCCTATCTCTCTCCCTCTTTCTTCCTCTCTCTCTCAAATCAATAAAGAAAAATTATGAATATATATATATATATATATATATATATATATATATATAGAGAGAGAGAGAGAGAGAGAGAGAGAGAGAGACATCAGCCTCTGGAAAGTACAAAAGAGCTCTGTGAGAATATAAATGAGATAGAAAAAAATTGAAATTGGATTGTACAGTATAATATTTAAGCACTCTCTATAATCTGTAACTAGGAAAATGTCTCTAAATATTTTTCCACATTTCTATTTACTATATTTATGCCATCTTCTGGCAATGGCCCCTTAACCTAGAAATATTCAAATTAAAAGGCTCTGATAGCATCAAATAATTTGGTATTTCCATACAGAATCACTAGCTGATATTTTTTAGGTTGAATGGAGTACTGTAAACCTGGAATAAGGCCGCGATAGTTGCTCTCCTTAGTAAATAGAAATAGGATGATTTTACAGAAATCACTGTTTTGTCAGTATGCTAGTCCCAATATACCGTAAGAGATGCTAAACACGCAAAAAAAAAAAATACTGTAAAAATTAAACATTTGGAAAATACCAACTGTTCATGAGTAAATGGAGTTACCAGAATTCTACTGAAAAAAAGTTTGGTGTTGTCCAATAAAAGTATGGGACATACTTTATACTTTATGATCTACAATTCCACTCATTGGTGCATAGTTCTTATAGATATGCCTTAAACAATGCTTTCAGAATGTTCTTTTTAAATTTTCCTATTTTTCAATTAGTTTACATTCAATATTTTCTGTATGAGTTTCAGATGTATAGCATAGCAGTTAGAAAATCATGTACTTCACAGAGTTGTCCCTCAGACATTATAAGTACCCACCTGTCCCCATACATAGTTATCATGATATTGTTGACTGTATTCCCTATGCTGTAATTTAGATCTCTGTGACTATTCTGTAACTACCAATTTGTACTTCTTAATTCCTTGACCTTTCTCTCCAGCTCCCCAACCCCTGCTTCTGTCAGAATGTTCTTAGCAGCATTGTTCTTAACAGCAAAATATGGAATCAGCCCAAATGGCCTTCCATAGGAGAATGGACTAATATTCACTCATTGTATGACTATGCACTGGAATATATACAACAGAAAAAATGAATGAATGAACAGCAGTTGTACACATCAATACAAATGAAGTTCAAAAAAGAGTCACAGAAAAAGGCATGCTCTAAGATTATATTCATATACCACTAAATGAGGTAAAACTAAATAAATAGTTCATGTGTTAAAAAATATAAAATGAAAGCAAGAAAATAAGTAAGAAAAAACTGGGGGCTATGAGTACATCTAGACTGAAGAGAGGAAAGGGATCAGTGAGGAGTATACAGGGGGCTCTGAGGTACTGATAATATTCTTTTCTAGATTTGGTGTTGTGTACATGAGCACTCATTTAAATGCTATTGCTTAAATTAACATACCCCTTTTTGTAAGTATGCTTTTTTTTTTTCATAATAAAAATGTGGTTGTGAAGCAAAATGGTTTTAGGGTTAGCATTTGCTCACAGGGGAACTCTGTAAGATGTAGACTTCCTACCCTAGAGTAGAGGAACTTATTCACAATATTTATGGTGATTTGGACATAACACCCTCTAAGGACCTACCTATATCATCTTGGTCTCAGTGTATAATATTTTTATCTACTGTTGAATTCAATTTGCTAATGTTTTGTTGAGGATTTTTGCAACTATGTTCATGAGAGATGGTGTTCTGTTGTTTTCTTGTAATGTCTTTGTCTAATTTTGATATTAGGATAATGTTGGCCTCAAAGAATGAGTTGGGAAGTATTCCCTCAGCCTCTATCTTATGGAAGAGATATAGAAAATTGAAATAATTTATTCTTTAAATATTTGATAGAATTCACCAGTGACCCCACTTTGGCCTGGTGTTTTCTGTCTTGGAAAGTTATTAATTATTGATTCAATTTTTAAAATAGATATAGGACTGTTCAGATTGTATATTACATTTCTATTGATTTTTTTAGAGAGAGAGGAAGGGAAAGAGACCTACAAACATCGATGTGAGAGAGAAACATTGATTGGCTGCCTCCTGCATGCCCCCTACTGGGGATCAAGCCCGTAACCTGGGCATGTGCCCTGATGGGGAATCAAACTGGGACCTCTCAATCCATGGGACGACAATCCATCTACTGAGCCACACTGGCCAGGCTATTCCATTATTTTTAAGTAGAAAAACAACTCAGACACTGAGACATCAACCTGGAATTATATTCCATCTAGACTTTTTTCAGATTGCTTACAGTTTTATTATTGTTTTTCCCATATGTAATTTGACAATTTAAAAAAATGTGTCTCACCTTTATGGAATCACACCAAAGTATTCAACTTAGCTTTCATATAAACTACTCCTCATACTATGTTTTATTGCTTTTAGATATTAATTAAATTGAGAAATTATCAAAACGTGCACAAGTACCATAAATAGGTATCATAACAAACACAGATCATCCTTGGTAAACATTCATCCCCCATGGGAATGGGCTTATACTAGCCCTGAGTCTTGAGTATGTCCTGGGCATCTGTTGACTTGCTTTACAGAGACAGTGGAGAGCACTGGTTAATTTGGTGAATTGGTTGAGTAGACATAGGTTTGTTAAGTGAGTGCTGACACATATAAGTGACATCAAATATTGTAGTACAAAGGGAATCTGAACTAGAAAGCACAGGTGGCAGGACAATTATTATCTCTTATTTAATCTTCCAGGACTTTAGTTATCTCCCTGTAAAATGTTGATAACAGCCATACCCAGTGAAGAGGTTTTCTGGAGACTTGCAAATCTCTTGTGATTCTTGGTGGGGTGGTAAAGAAAAAGGGAGAGGAAAGCACATTTATAGTGCATTTAAAGAGCTTCATATCAGTTATGTAATACATCACTATCTTTAGACTACATAGGTCTAAGGTCCTTATTTTAATCAATACAAAATAAAGGGCTACTTCTGTAAAACAAGATTGTTTTGACAATACAGTAGATGGCTAAGAATAATGAAATTTTTAACTGATTATAACAAAAATACATTTAAAAAAATTCTTACATATCAGATGTCTTCACTCATTCCTGGTTAATATAGTAGTCTTCTACATTTCTTGTTTGTTTTATTATTGAGATACAGCTTTACAAAATATCAGCTTGCTGTGAGTCTTTTGTAAATATTGCTATGCCTAAAAGATTAAGTCTCAAAGTGGAGATAAAGGCAATTACTAATGCCAATGGAAATAGGTTGAATGAGGTGTATGTTTTCAGAAAATTTGAGTCATTACTTTCTTATTCCAAAAAGTTTGTATGTGGATCATGTGAAAGACTAAAAATTACAGATACAGAAATAAGCAATGAAAACTATATTTTTAAATGAGAATAAGTAAATTATGTATACTTTGTATAGAAATACCTTTTTTATTTCTACTGTTTTCTCTCCCCACCCCCACTTTCTCCCTTCCTCTCTCTTTTATGTAGGGACTTAGAAATAAACATTGAAAAATGAAAATAGGAAAAGACCATGAATTTAAAGTACAGGTTGGGGCAAAAGTAGGTTTACAGTTGTTCATATGGAAAATTATACAATAATTAATAAATAATACAAGAATAAACTCTGTGTTTTACATACTCACACCTGTAAACCTACTTTTGCCCCACCCTATATATCACAAATAAATGTAGAATTAAGAAGCATGAAATAACTGAAAATATTTTATAGTAAATATATCAACAATTAAAACTATGCACTTTTTAATAACAGCTATTTTAGTTTTGCATTAATAGATAAAATGATTGCTTTAATACATTAAAGCACAAATTTAATCTATTTATTTTCTTATATTACTTTATGTTTAACACAGAAACTTGAGCTACAAATGAAAACCAGACTTGGTTTTGCTGTGTGAGCATCTTCTCTTAAAATAAAGCCTGTCTGTAATATAAGAAATAAAAATGTATTCCAGGATGATCATGAGCATCAGCAGTGCAGATCAATTCTGTTTATGGAAGATGATATGCCCTTCACTGAGGCACACACAAAATATTTAAACTTATCACCAAAAAGAGTGTTCAAAGATTGAAATGAAAGTGACAGTGAATTGGTAAAACATTCAAACCATTAAGAAAACATTTCATTAGGCACCAAATAGAAGAATATATTGAGGGAACTATTCACATCTGAATATGCTTATGGTTCTGCTTTATTTTTCTTGCTTTATTGATATTTCAAAGAGTTACCAGAAATCACAGCTTCACCTATTTCACTCCAAAACAATAGTCAAAATATAGAACTCTGGTGTCAATCACCTTGATTCTATGCCAGTCATGAAAAATTGCTCCCTGCAAGGTAAGTTTACCTCCTGTCTTTCAATCTTAATTGTCAACTCAAATAAACATTAACTTATTTTTCTCTTTTATTTTTTATGGAACCTACTAACTATTCATATAAATTGAGCTTTTACAATTTTTTATTTAAAGTAAACTTTATTTGTCTTTCACTTCAATTCTTTTTTCGCTATCCAATTATGTGGATTCCATTCAGAATAGATCTTCTACCCAATAAGTTGGGGAAATGGGAACTGCCCTAAGATGCTAAGCCTAATGGAATAGCTCTTATACAAGGCAGAACTGTGGAGTCCTGGGTACCTCCTCTAACTTGTGTCCATGGCCTCCCACCATTATTACTTAGTTTCTGTAGATTTCATTTAAAAAAAAAATGCTTCTTAATTTGTTGTAAGTCCTCTGATAGATCTCTAGAGACTTTGAATAGTTGTCTATGCCAATTTCATCTGGCTTAACAGATGTCTCTCCAGGGGTAAGATTTCTCCAAACTCTTCACACCACCATTCTAGAAGTCCCACCACCCTCAAAGTCTTAAAGGTGGGTATTTAAGGTACTCTTGGAAAGACATCATTATTTATCTTCATCCATCAATTAACATATCACCAGATGCATTAGATGTAGTGAAAATCATAGCTCTCAGAAGTGGAAGCATAACAAACCACGGTGGTTGAGAATCACTGAATGCATAATACACTGAGGCCAGCTGACTCACCATTGCAATGGGACAAAAAGCAGTGGCAAACAGAGTTTGCTGAAGAGTGAATATGAAAGAAATACTGTCCTCCTGGTCACCAGTTAATGTGATGAAAAGTAGGATACAAAATGGTGAATTTTTATTATATTAGAAGCTGCTTTGATACAACTACTTGCAGTAGAGGTGAGTGCAGAGAGGCCTGAGAAGATGATGTAGATCAGACACTTCCTAAACTTTAACTTGTATACAAATCACTATGAATCTGTTAAACTAAAGATACTGATTTGGTAGGTCTGGGGCGAAGCCAGGGATCTGCATTTCTAGCAAACTCCCAGATGAATCCAGTACTGCTGGCATCCTTGGACCACACTTTGTGTAGCAAGGATTGAGAGCACATGGGACGGAATCTACTGAATGAGCAGATGGGGAGAAGAGGGAGAGGTGGGGCTGACAGAGAGAGAATAGGGGATAAATGTGGGCCCTGATGAGGCAAGCAAGACCTGGAAGGCTTTACTCTTCACAGTGTCGTACCCCTTCTTCATGACTTCTCAAGTATTTAAAAAGTTGAGTAATTCAAAACTATATTGTTCTGGGGGAGGGAAAAACAGTCTTTTTAACAAACAGTGCTGGAAAAACTGTTTATCCACATGCAAAAGAATAAAGCTGGACCCATAACTTATATCACTTAAAAAATTAACTCAAAATGAATCAAAGACCTAAATATAAGAGCTAAAAACATAAAACTCAGAAGAAAATATAGGGGGAAGCTTCATGACATTGGATTTGGCAATGATTTCTTGGGTATGACACCAAAAGCTCAGGCAACAAAAGAAAAAATATACAAATTGGCTTTCATCAAAATTAAAAGCCTTTGTGCACCAAAGGACACTATCAAGAGACTGAAAGGCAACCTATAGAATAGGAGAAAATATTTGCAAATCATATACCTAATAAAGGATTAATATCCAGAGTATATAAAAAAAAGTCCTAAAACTCAACAACTAAAAGACAACCCAGTTTTAAAATGGGCAAAGAATTTGAATAGATATTTCAACAAAGAAGTTAAACAAATGGCAAATAAGCACATGAAAAAATTCTCAACATCTCTAATCATTAGGGAAATGCAAATCGAAAGTGCAAGGTATCAACCTTCTCATCCATTAGGATGGTTATTATTTAAAAAAAAAAAAAGCAGAAAAGAACAAGAGTTGGTGAGGATATGGAGAAATTAGAACCCTTGTTATTGCTAGTGTAAAGAAAAATGGTATAGTCGTGGTGGAAAACAGTATAATCGTTCCTCAAAAAATTAAAAATATTATTACCATATGAGCCAGCAATTGCATTTCTACATATATACCCAAACTAACTAAAAGTAGGGACTTGTACAGCAGTATTTGAAGCAGCACGACTCACAATAGCCAAAAGGTAGAAACAAGCCAAATGTCCACTGTCAAGTGAATGGTTAAACAAAATGGAGAGAGAGAGAGAGAGAGAAAGAGAGAGAGAGAGAGAGAGAGAGAGAGAGAGAGAGAGTAGATAGGGGGAGGAAGAAGACAATAAAGTAAATGTGGTAAAAGGCAATTGGCAAATATGGGAAAAGAAGATTTTTGTACCATTCTTGCAACTTTTCTATCAGTTTTAAATTATTTACATTTTGTAAATTAAAATTGTTCACTGATATAAAGCACTTTTAGTGCAATGCACTTCAAATTACTTGCCTTTTCTTTAATGGAGAATGATAAAGTAAGATGAAAGCTCATTAGCTTTGTGAAAACTGTAGAATATCAAATTTATATTCCTTGATAAAACACCTTATGAAGAAACAGATTTTGTTTATGTGTTGAAAAGATGAGCCATACTCTAAACATTTTGTGATGTTTGGTATAGGTAGTGAAGGTTCTAAATAACATTTAGGTTATATTTACAAATGTAACAGCTTAGGATTGGTCTAGGAATATGGCTACTTTAAGATAAAGCCAGTTATGTTTAAACACTCACATGCACACATTCACCCACACACTCACACATAATCATGTGAAGCAATATGAGAATGATTCACAAGATATATTTAATTGTCTTCTAACATCCCTTGTTTAGCATCAAGAGTTATTTTCACAGTGCAGAGGAATGGACCTTTATGTAATGGATACCTCTGGTAATGTAATTTAGAAGTGCAGAGCAGTTCTATAGAATTTATACTACTGCCTTGTGCTTTCCCATCCCTGCTCCCCTTGAATAGCACACAGACTAGAGTAAAGAGAGGTGAAGAGGACTACTCTCACAGAGTGGGGAGAGGAGTTCAGGTATGTCTTCGCTTTGGTAGGAGAAGTAAACCATTTTAAAATAGTGTCAGCATCTATTAGCTTCCTCCACACTTTCTTTCTGATTAGGCAGAGTAAGTGGTCAATGTTATCTATAACTTTCCCAGAATAAAGCTTTCTGTGAAACAAATGCTTCCCCTTGCTAAAATGAGAAATCTCAGTTCAGCAGAGCCCTATGGAAACGGGACCTGCAGAGACACACCAACATACAGGGATGTGAATCTAGCCCTCCTACCCACATAGTATTTTTAGTTAGGTGCCACTTCCACAGTTCTGCACAGGGGTAATTTTTAATTGCTAGCAATGCACACCATTTGGGAATGCAGATTTCAAACATAATCAAAAAGGTAGGCAAATAAGTGAAAATTTTTTAAAAATTATTTTCAAAAGCTTGCCTTACTTCTTTGAATGTGCAGACTTCTTTACATTCATGTTCAATGTTGCCCTGTCTTATTTCTTCAAAAAGTCCATTAACTCTTAGGTAGCATTTTAATACTGAATTGGCTTTTTCTCCCATGATAAAAACTAAAAAGAGATATAATAATAAGCATAAAATTGTAATAAACATGTGGAAAGTTAATATATAAGATGAAAACTGCTAGATGCTCTTTAGAAAACAGAGCCAACACCCTAAACCTCTTTCTGTGAGTCAGCAATGAAGTAACATTTAGCTCCAAACCACCACATCTGCCATCTTCCTCATCATGTATGTCCTTTCAGTAGCAGTTGCCCTGGGCAGGGACAGTGACATAGTTAACTATGTTATATTCAGGCTTTAGCACATTCCTGCCAACCATGGGGGTTTAAATATAGTAATAATGATAGCACCACTTATAACTATTGTTATAAGTAGATATCCTGAGGCACTCTGCTGTTGGACAGCAGCAAGCAAATCAAAATCCCGTGTCTAGGCTATGAATCTTTGTCCCTTAACTAAAAATGAATAGAATGCCAATTGACCTAATAGTATAAATCCAGAAGAGTCTTACTTGTATGAAAAAGAAGAGGTGACCAAACAATATCAAGAAATTAAGATAAATTCGGCCATGATCCACTCCAAGGAAGAACTAATAATTTTGTTGTAAATGTATTTCAGTAATACCTAGTGTGACACTTTAACACATCTAACCCCATTCCATTCTCCTTCAGAAAGAGAAAATTCTGCTTGGTATATAGAAATACTACACACAATAAAAATACACACCCAAGATACCCTGTACAATAAAAAGCTAATAGCTATATCTACATTTATGGGGAATTCTTTTTATTTTTCTATATAAGTAATTTGATATATGTGCTAGCAAAGAGAGCACTTTCTATAAGTAAATTTAAGCTGTAATTCAATTACATATTTCTAAAAATCTTCCTAGTTTGGAAACATGAATACAATGCCACCAGAATTTAATCCCTGTTAATATAAAGGGCTAAGAATTTTTTTTAATCTTATGTGCTTATAAGATTGAAAAAAGAATATTACAGAAATTCCAAGGTTTTTTTAAAGTCTATATTTTCCAAAGAATTTTTTAAAATATTGATTTTCCAAAGAACATTTCTAAATAAATGAGAGCAGAAAGTGAGTGTTTTTCTTTAAAAAAAAAAAAGATTAGAATAGCAATGAGTTTAAATTTTGCTTCATTATATAAATGTGTATTTCATGTGACAGAAAATATCAATTTGTTATCTAATATTCTTTAACTATCCAAATTAGAGTCAGATAGATGACACTTGCCCTTGGTAACAATGGTAGGCCCACACCTCATTAGTGTAGCCATCTGGAAAACAGACTTTGAGTGTGGCAGGCAAGGAATTCTATCCCCATAAAGCACTGATAAACTGGACAAAGTTTTCAAAAATAACCATTTCAGTACTCTGAAATTTGACAAAAAGCATACAACAAATTGCAAATGTTTATTCAAGAAAAACAGTGGTAAGTTGTGGCATTTTAGCCTAAGCTGCTCCTATTCTGCCTTGCCATCCTCAGCTCTGTGGTATAGTAGTTCTACTAGGTAGGGTAGAGCTGACCATGAGGAGCAATGGCCTGAATGATGAAGAGGGTTGATTTGATTTACAGTGTGGAAAAATAATCAATGCTGAGTGTTGCTGAAAACAATCTATCTACAGCAAACACCTGGGAAGACCAACATCACAGCTAACCTTGGGTTGCAGCATGGGTTAGTATGAACTATAAACAAGAGCATCAGCCATGACTTTAACAGAGATCTGGCAACAAGGCAGCCATAATAGACTTTAATAAGCTGCACAGATGTGAGTTCTGGAAGGCTGTGTCCATGTCCAATGCTGCAAGTCTGTGTGCACTCCCAGGAAAGACCAGAGAAGGTCTTACGTGTCCCTGATTGAATGTGAAGCCTTGCATACTCAGGAAGTAAAAGCCAAAACAGACTTATAAATTTCCCAAACTTTGAGTTCATCCCCCAATTCATATACACAGATCCATCAGCAAGTGCCAAAAGCCCTAGTGGCTCAGGTTATGTTATGGACTAAATGCTTGTGCCCCACTCCCCAATTTGTACTTTGAAGTCCCAACCCCCAATTTGACTATACTTGGAGATAGGACTGATATGGAGATATTTAAGGTTAAATGAGATCATAAGTGTGGGGCCCTGATCCTATAGGATTAGTGCCCTTATAAGAAGAGACACCAGAGAAATTACTCTTCCTCTCCACCATGTGAGGACACACAAGAAGGTTGCTATCCAAAAGCCAAGAGAAGAGGCCTCATAATGAAACCTGCCTTGTCAGCTCCTTGATCTTGGACTCCCTAGTTTCCAGAACTATTAGAACTCCAGAACAGAGGCTTTGTTTGTCACCCAGTTGATGGTATTTTATCATAGCAACCCAACCTAAGATAGGGTGTTTAAGCACAAAATCTGACCAATCAAATGCTGACCACTATGCCTGGTCAGTGTAGCTCAGTGGATTGAGCATTGTCCCATGGACTGAGAGGTCCTGTTTCGATCCCCGATCAGGTCACAGGCCCAGGTTGCAGGCTTGATCCCCAGTAGGGGGCATGTGGGAGGCAGCCAATTGATGTTTCTCTCTCACATTGATATTTCTATCTCTCTCTCCCTCTTTCTCTAAAAAGTCAATAAAAACATATTTTTAAAAAATGCTGACCACTAAGCTATGCTAACATATAGGTGACCTCTAGGTAGCCAGACTTAAAAATAAAAATAAAAATAAAAATAAAGAAATTAGCAGACACATCAGTAGATACATACTACAAGAAAGGCAGATTCTACAGAAGAAATCTAGGCAGAATCTATAGATGCTAAAATACAGTATCTAAAATATTCACTCAAAGATAATTTAAAGGTGTACAAAGAGATAAGAAGTTTTGACTAATACAGAGGAAATAAAGCAGTAAGTAGAAACTCCCTGAAGGTGCTTACATAACAGACTTAGACTACAAAGATATCAAAGCAGCCTTTATAAATATACTCAAAAAATAAAAAAAAACATTTAAAGATTGAAAGGATAGCATGAATTTACTGACTTATCAAAGAGAGAATAAAAATATAGAAAACATAAAAACAAAAAAACTTAAAAATTCTAGAGTACCAAAGTATAATAATTGAAATGAAAAAATATTCAAGAGTCTTAATGACAGATTTGAGCTGGCAAAGAAAGAATCCAAGAAGTTGGAGGTAAATCCCTAGAGATTATGTAATCTTATAAACAGAAAAAGAAGGAAAAAAAAAAGAAAAATAAACATACTCAGAGACAAGTAGAACACCATCAAGCACACCAACATATGCATAGATGGAGTTCCAGAATGAGAAGAGAAAGAGAAAGAAGCAGAAAAAGTATTTGAAGTAATTGATGAAAATTTCCCAGGTTGGTGATAAACATTACTCATCCAAGTTGACCAACAAAATCTACTTGCGAAAAATACAGAGATTCACCCCTAGATACATCATAGTTAAATCTGAAAGACAGAGACAATGAGAAAATATTGAAAACAGCAAGAAATATGATTCAATGCATGGAAGAGAACTACAATAAGAACCTGAGTTGACTTCTTACCAGAAATAATGGAGGCCAAAAGGCAGTGGGATATTCAAATTGCTTAAATGAAAAAAAAACTGTCAACTAAGAATGCTATATATTTTTTTCCTTTATTGATTTTAGAGAGAGGAAGGGAGAGGGAGAGAGAGATAGAAACATCGATGAGAGAGAACATCAACTGGCCACCTCCTGCATGCCCCCCACTGGGTATCAGGTCCACAACCTGGGCATGTGTCCTGACTGGGAATCAAACTGGTGACCTCTTGGTGCATGGGTTGACGCTCAACCACTGAGCCACACTGGCCAGACAAGAATGCTATATTAAGCAAAACTATTTATTTTAAAATAAAGACATTCCCAGATGGACAAAGACTGACAGAAATCATTGCTAACAACCTTGCCTTATAAAAAATCTTCAAAAGTTTTTCTATTTACTGGAGCAGCTACCATGGAAAACGATGTGGTGCTTCCTCAAAAATTTAAAAATGGAACTGCCATTTGGCCCAGTGATCCCACTTCTAGGAATATATCCTAAGAAGCCGGAAACACCAATCAGAGATAAGATATAGGCACACCTATGTTCATAATAGTGCTATTTACAATAGCCAAGATCTGGAAACAAACCAAGTGTCCATGAGTAGATGAGTGGATAAAAAAGTGATGGTACATTTACACAATGGAATACTATACAGTTGTAAGAAAGAAAGATCTCTTACTCTTTGAGACAACATGGAGGGACCTGGAGAATATTATGCTGAGCGAAATAAGCCAGTCAGAGAAAGACAAGTACCACATGATCTCACTTATTTATGGAATATCATGAACCAAATAAGCTGTCGATCAAAACAGATCCAGAGACATGGAAGTAGGCAACAGACTGACAAACCTCAGAGGGATGGAGGGTGGAGGTTTGGGAAGAGATAAACCAAAGAACTTATATGCATATATGCACACCCAATGGACACAGACATTAGTTTGGGGAAAGCAGGCGGGGGGTGGGAGTGGGGAAGAGGGGGTAAATAGGAAAAAAGAGGGAGACATCTGTAATACTTTAAAAAAATAAAAAAATAAAAACTTTCTGACAAAGAAAGTTATTCTATTTGAAAGAAAATAACACCAGGCAGTAACTAGAATATACACAAAGAAAAAAAGACCACTGGTAAAGGTAGTTAAGTATAAAACACAGTGTAAATATTTTTCCCATTTTCTTAATTGTTTTTAAAGAAAACTGCATAATCATAATAATTTAAAAATTGTATTGTGTTTATGACATATAGATATATGTGACAATAACGGCACAAAGAGGGTACAAGAAATGGAACCATAATGGGATAAAATGTCTATGTTTTACTGGAATGAATTAGTATTAAGGTGAAACGTAGATTGTCATAAGAGGCATGTTATAATTCTTAGAGCAATCACTAAAATATAACTTTAAAAGATAAGAAGGAAAACCAACAAATTACTTAAAATGGTGCAGTAAAGACTATATATCATACAAACAAAGGGAGTAGAGGAACAAAAAAAGACAAGATTTATAGAAAACATAATACAGCAGATGAAATTCAACCATGTCAATAATAATATTAAAAGGAAATAGATTAAACACTCCAATCAAAAAACATATTGTCACAATGGATAAATGATCCAACTATATATACCCTGTCTACAAGAGATACACATTATATGGAAAGACACAAGTAGTTGGAAAGTAAAAAGAAAGAAAAAATATGTATTATGCAAACAGTGACCTGCCATCTCGGGGCCTGCCGGGATCAGTGCAACACAATGAACCTACAAGCACACACTGCTTGGAGTGAAAGGGAGCTTTGCAAGGGAGCAAATACTCCAGAGCTTTGGACGTGGTCCTATTTATTTCCAAATTGGTAATAAGCCCTTATTTACATGCAGCGCTCAAAGCACCTGGGCGGGTCAGGTTTCCAAGGTTGAGAGTGGATTATCACAAGGTTAAGAGCACATTAACGTAAGATTACAAAACATCCATCTTCCAACCCCCCAACCCCACAGTGACCAAAGATGTATGGGAGTGGCTATAATAATTTAATTTAAAAAATACTTTAAGACAAAAACTGGCTTATATAGGATGTCAGAGGAATGGAGACCTGAGAGATACCTTTGGTTTCTCCCCTTGAAGTTTCAACAACTTCAACAGCTATAATTCAACAAAGGATTTCCTGGTTAACTCACAAAAATGTCTGAGAGATCCATGCATTGAAACATCTGAAGGTGGGCAAATGGGAGCAAACTGGGGAGGTGAGAAGAGAGAAGAGCTTGAAGGAGCCACAGACACATCCCTGCAGCCTGGAGCTCACTGTGAGGTTCAGCCAAGAGAGGGGAGGAATCAGGTTGTGACTGGCTCTTCCTTCATGCAGGAGGAGCAAAGAGATGTAGTGAGCATTCCTGTAGGAGAAGACAGTATGGGCTGCAGCTGAGCCCAGTGTCCTGGGAAGGGACAAAACACAGAAGTGCAGCCACAGTTGTCTAGTATTCAGCGTTCCGACAGAGAAACAAAGCCACAGAGCCTGGCTGCCTCCCTTTAACCTCCCAGAGCTTGCCTCTCCTCACCCTTCATGTTGGGTTGCAGAGCACATTATCTGCAAACCCAAGAACTGGTACTATAGAAACAACTTTTCCCTGAGTGAGGGGTGCACTCTTCAACTAATCCCAGGGTCTAGTGGAGGCCAGGGGTCATGCCATGTAGGTATGCCTTTTGCCATTGCTGGGAGGGCAAAGCAACAAAGGAGGCAGCCTGCTTCCCCCAGCTCACCCTACCCCAACACATTGAGGCTGCACTGCCAGCAGTGTCTGGCTGCAAAAATAGCACTGGGATTTCACATATTTGGAGCCCCATCACTTACCAGGTTCCCCTGTGGGGTTGGTCCCTGGAACCAGAACAATGGGATCACAGAGGAGGTACCCACCTTTCCAGGCAACACAGGCCATTTTCTTTCTTTCTTTCTTTCTTTCTTTCTTTCTTTCTTTCTTTCTTTCTTTCTTTCTTTCTTTCTTTCTTTCTTTCTTTCTTTCTTTCTTTTTTTTGGTTAATTCTCACCCAAGTATATTTTCCATTGATTTTTAGATAGAGTGGAAGGAAGAGAGAGTGGGAGGGAGGGAGAGAAAGAGAGAGAGAGAGAGAGAGAGAGACATCAATGTGAGAGAGACACACTGATTGGTTGCCTCTTGCATGACCCTGACTGGGGCCAGGGATCAAACCTGCACCCAGGTATGGGCCCATGATGGGGAATTGAACATGATACCCTTCAGTCTGCAGGCTGATGCTCTAACCATTGAGCCAAACTTGCCAGGGCAACACAGGCCATTTTGCATCAACCCACAGAGTTCTGAAAAGCCAGAGAAGTGCAAGAGAGCTAAAAAACTTGTGATCCAGTGCCACCTACTGGAAAACAATAGAAGGATTTCTTCTTATTAATCTACTAGAGAAGTTCCTGCCACTCATACATAGATGCCTAGACAGAGAAGGAATCCATCAAATACCATGAATAACCAAGGTAAAAAGCACCTCAAAAAGAAAATGCAAAATCTCTAGAAAATACTTAAAGACACAGAAATGTGTCAGTTAAATGACAGAGAATTCAAAAATGCAGTTCTGAAAAAACTCAATGAGATGCAAGATAAAACAGGCAGTTTAATGAACTCAGAAAACAAATCAATTAACAAAATGAGTACTTTACCAAAGAGATTGAAACTTTAAAAAAGAACTAAATAGGAATTCTGGAGATGAAGAATTCAGTAAAAGAGATAAAGAATGAACTAGCGAGCATAGGAAATAGAGCTGACCAGATGGAGGAAAGAATTGGTGATATCAAAGATAGAAATTTAGAAATGATGCAGAGGGAAGAGACAGACTTGAGAATTTAAAAAAAAGAATAAGAAAGAACTCTACTAGAACTATCTAACTCCATCAGAAAGAGTAATATAAAGATAGTAGGCATACCAGAAGAAGATGAGAAAGGAACAGAGAGCCTATTCAAACAAATAGTTGATGAGAGAATTTCCCAAACCTATGGAAAGAGCTAAATCCTCAAACCCAAGAAGCAAACAGAACACCTAATTACCTCAATCCAAAATAGTCTTCTACAAGGCACATTGTATCAAAACTGTCAAACATGAATGACAAAAAAGAATTCTCAGGGTAGCCAGGGAAAAGAGGACAGTAACCTATAAAGCAGCGGTTCTCAACCTATGGGTCGTGACCCCTTTGGGAGTCGAATGACCCTTTTACAGGGGTCGCCTAAGACATAACAGTTGAAAAATTAGTTATGAAGTAGCAACGAAAATAATTTTATGGTTGGGGGTCACCACAACATGAGGAACTGTATTAAATGGTCGCAGCATTAGGAAGGTTGAGAACCACTGCAAAGGAAAACACATTAGGTTATCATTGGACTTCTCAGCAAAAACTCTACAATCTAGAAGAGCGTGGAAACAAATATTCAAACTACTGAAAGGGAGAAATTACCAGCCAAGAATAATATATCCATCAAAGTTATACATTAGATATGGAGGACAAATAAAGACTTTTGTAGACAAGCTGAAAGGATTTATCACCAGAAGACCTCTATTGAAGGAAATACTCAAGGAGGTTAATCTACCTGAAACAAAGAATTAAAAGTCACAACACTATGAGTAAGATCACCAAAAAATGTACAGCATAAACAGATAATTTGTGACAACAAAAACATAAAAGGGGAGGGAGTAAAGGTCTAAATTTTCAAAGGAAGATAGAGATCAAATGCATTCACATGAAAAAACAACTACTGTATATGTGAAAATTTATTTTTTAAAAAACCAATGGTAACCACACACACACACAAAAAACAAAACTAAGGCCTATACCTTTTAAAAAAAAGGAACTAGTGGGGGAAAAATGGAATGCCATCAAGAAAAACAACAACAAACAGAAACACAAAGGAAAAGAACTAATGGATAAAAACTTCCTGGAAACCAATGAAAATGAACACACAACAACACAAAATCTATGGGATGCAGCAAAAGCAGTTCTGAGAGGGAAGTTCATAGCACTCCAGGCCTACCTCAAGAAACAAGAAAAATTTCTAATAGACTATCTAACCTCACAACTTAAAGAACTAGAAAGCAAACAAAAAGAAAACCCCAGAGCAAGTAGAAGGAAGGAAATAGTAAAGATCAGAGCAGAAATAAATGACATAGAGACCAGAAATACAATTCAAAGGATCAATAAAACAAAGAGCTGATTCTTTGAAAAGACAAACAAGATTGATGGACCCTTAGCTAGACTCACCAAGAAACAAAGAGAGAGAACCCAAATACACAAAATCAGAAATGAAAGAGGAGAAGTAACAACTGACACCACAGAAATACAAAGGATCATTAACAAATACTATGAACATTTATATGGCAACAAATTCGACAATCTAAGTGAAATGGACAAATTTCTAGAAACACATAGTCTCCCAAAACTGGACCAGGAAGAGATAGAAAACTTGAACAGACCAATAACAGCTAAGGAAATTGAAGATGTAATCAAGACTCTCCCAGCAAACAAAAGCCCAGGCCCGGATGGCTTCACAAGGGAGTTTTACCGAACATTCAAAGAAGGACTAACACCCATTTTCCTCAAACTATTTCAAAATTTCAAGAAGAAGGAATACTTCCAAACTCGTTTTATGAGGCCAGAATAACTCTAATTCCAAAACCATAAAAAGATACTACAAAGAAAGAAAACTACAGGCCAATATCCCTGCTGAACATACATACCAAAATCCTAAACAAAATACTAGCAAATCGGATCCAGCAATACATCAAAAAAATTATTCACCATGACCAAGTGGCATTCATCCCAGGGATGCAAGGCTGGTTCAATATTCGCAAATCAATAAATGTGTTACACCACATAAACAAAATGAAAGATAAAAACCACATGATCATATCAATAGACGCTGAAAAGGCATTCGACAAAATCCAGCACCCATTTCTGATAAAAATGCTCAGCAATTTGGGAATAGAGGGATCATATCTTGATATAATAAAGGCCATATATAAAAGACCTACAGCCAACATCATACTCAATGGGCAAAAACTAAAAACATTTCCCTTAAGAACAGGAACAAGACAGGGATGCCCACTTTCGCCACTCTTATTTAACATAGTACTGGAAGTCTTAGCCACAGCAATCAGACGTGAAGAAAAAATAAAAGGAATCCAAATTGGAAAGGAGGAAGTGAAATTGTCATTATTCGCAGATGACATGATATTATACATAGAAAACCCTAAAGACTCCATCAAAAATCTACTAGACTTAATAAATGAATTTGGCAAAGTAGCAGGATACAAAATTAACGTCAAGAAATTGACAGCATTCTTATACACCAATGATGAACTCACAGAAAGAGAAACTGAAAAAACAATCCCATTTACCATCGCGGCAAAAAAATTAAGATACCTAGGAATGAACTAACCAAAGAAGTAAAGGACCTATTGCAGAAAACTATAGGACGTTGATAAAAGAAATAGAGGAAGATATATAAAAGTGGAAGCACATACCTTGTTCATGGATTGGAAGAATTAACATCATTAAAATGTCCATATTACCCAAAGCAATCCTATAGATTCAATGCAATCTCCATCAAAATACCAGTGACATATTTCACAGAACTAGAACAAATACTTCAAAAGTTCATATGGAACCAAAAAAGACGCCAAATAGCCACAGCAATCTTGAAAAAGAAGGACAAAGTAGGTGGGATCACAATACCGGATATCAGGTTATACTACAAAGCTACTGTAATCAAAACAGCCTGATACTGGCACAAGAACAGGCATATAGACCAGTGGAACAGAACAGAGAATCCGGAAATTGACCCAAGACATTATGCTCAATTAATATTTGACAAAGGTGGCAAGAGCATACAATAGAGTAAAGACAGCTTCTTTAATAAATGGTGTTGGGAAAATTGGACAGCTACATGCAAAAAAATGAAACTAGACCATCAACTTACACCACACACAAAAATAAACTCAAAATGGATAGAAGACTTAAATGTGACTCATGAATCCATAAAAATCCTAGAAGAAAATGTAGGCAACAAAATTTCGGATATCATACGCAGCAGAATCTTCACTGATACATCACCTAAGGCAACAGAAACAAAGGAAAAAATGAACACATGGGACTACATCAAACTCAAAAGCTTCTGCACAGCAAAAGAAATAAGCATCAAAACTGAAAGGGAACCCACTATATGCGAGAGCATAATTGCCAATGATACATCAGATAAGGGGTTAATCTCCAAAATATATAGAGTGCTCATACAACTCAACAAAAGGAAGACAAAGAACCCAATTAAAAAATGGGCAGAGGAACTAAATAGTCACCTCTCCAAACAGGACATACAAATGGCTAAGAGATATATGAAGAAATGCTCAACATCACTAATCATCAGAGAGATGCAAATTAAAACAACAATGAGGTATCACCTCACACCTGTCAGAATGGCCGCCATCAACAAAGCATCAAACAACAAGTGTTGGCGAGGGTGTGGAGAAAAGGGGACTCTACTACACTGCTGGTGGGAATGCAGACTGGTGCAGCCACTATGGAAAACACTATGGTGTTACCTCAAAAAATTAAAAATTGCATTGCCATTTGACCCAGTGATCCCACTCCTAGGAATATACCAGAAGAAACCTGGAACACCAATCAGAAAGAATATATGTACCCCCATGTTCATAGCAGCACTATTTACAATAGCTAAGATCTGGAAACAGCCCAAATGTCCATCAGTGGATGCATGGATAAAAAAGCTGTGGTACATATACACAATGGAGTACTATGCAGCTGTAAGAAAGAAAGATCTCTTATCCTTTGAGACAACATGGAGGGACCTCGAGAGTATTATCCTAAGCGAAACAATCCAAGCAGAGAAAGACAAATATCACATGATCTCACTTATTTGTGGAACACAATAAGCATAACAGCCTGAGGAACAGGGTAGACCCAGAGATGTGGAAGTAGGGTACAGACTGACAACCCTCAGAAGAGGGAGTGACAAGGGAGGGAAGAGATAAACCACAGAACTTATGCACATGTATGCATAACTTATGGACATGAATAACAAAGCTGGGGATGGGGTGGGGGGATGGGGAAGAGGGTGTCAATGGGGAAAAAAGGAGAAACATCTGTAACAAAAATAAATTAATTAAAAAATATGTGAAAAATAAATAAATAAATAAAAAATAAAAAACCAAAATAATAATAAATAAATAAATAAACAGTGGAGGAACAGAGCTACCAGAAAACAAAAGATAAAAGGTCTATAGGTAATCCTCATATATCAATAATTACCCTAAATGTAAATGGACTGAATTCACCAATAAAGAAGCACAGAGTAGCAGATTGGATTAAAAAAAACAAACCAACCTTATGCTGCATTCAGGAGACACATCTAAGCTGCAAAGACAAATTCAGACTCAAAGTGAAAGGGTAGGAAATGGTTCTCCAAGCAAATAGCATCCACAAAAAAGCAGGTGTGGCAATACTTATATTTGACAAAATAGATTTCAAGATCACAAAGGTAACAAGAGACAAAGATGGATATTTTATAACGATAAAGAAGACACTACATCAAGAAGACATAACACTTCTTAATATAGATGTACCCAGTTAGGAAGCACCAAAATATATAAACGACTATTCAGAGAACTAAAGGAAGAAACAGACTAAAACACAGTCATAGTTGGAGAACTTATCACTGCATTGATAGCTCTAGAGAGATCATATATAGAGAAAATCAATAAAGAAATATCGGCCTTAAATGACACATTAGATCAAACGGACATAATTGACATTTTCATCCCAGAAAATCAGATTATACTGTTTTCTCCAGTTCATATGGAACAGTCTCAAGGATAGACCATGTGTTGGGTCACAAAACTAGCCTCAACAAATTCAAGAAGATTGAAATTATACCAAGCATATTCTCTGACCTCTGACTACAGTGCTTTGAAATTAGAAATAAACTGCAAAAAATGAATATGTGGAGATTAAACAATTTACTACCAAAAAATGACTGGGTCAAAGAAGAAATAAAAGGTGAGATCAAAAGATATATAGAGACAAATGAGAATGACAATACAACATATCAAAACTTCTGGGATGCAGTGAAAGCAGAAATAAGAGGGAAGCTTATATCATTACAGGCATATCTCAAGAAACAAGAGAAATCCCAAGTAAACAGCCTAACATTACATTTTTAAAAACTAGAATAAGAAGCACAAAGCAGCCCAAAGTCGGAAGAAGAAAGGAAATAATAAAAATTAGAGCAGAATTTAATGAAATAGAAAACAAAAAAGACTATACAAAAATTAATGCAGCAAAGAGCTTGTTCTTTGAAAAGATTGATAAATTTGACAAACCTTTGGGTAGACCCACTAAGGAAAAAAGAGAAAAGTCTCAGATAAACAAAACCAAAAATTAAAGAGGAGAAGTTACCACAGATATCACTGATATACAAAGCATCATATAAGAATACTATGAAAGACTATATGCCAACAAATTCAGTAACCTAGAAGAAATTGATAAATTCCTAGAAATATATAACCTTTCTAGACTGAAACACGAAGAACTGGAAAATCTAAATAGACTGATCAACAGTGAGAACATTGAAACAACCACCAAAAAACTCTCAAAATTAAAAGTCCAGGGCCAGATGGCTTCATTAGTGAATTCTACCAAAGATTCAATGAATATTTGATACTGATCCTTCTTAAACTCTTCGAAAATATTAAAGAAGAGGCAATACTTCATAACACATTTTATGAGGCCAACATAACCCTGATACCAAAACTTGGCAAGGATAACACAAAAAAAGAAAACTACAGACCAATATCTCTAATAAATACAGATATGAAAACCCTAAACAAAATACTAGCAAATTGAATACAACAATTCATTAAAAAAATAATACATCACGATCACGTGGGTTTCATTCCAGGGTCACAAGGATGGTTCAACATATTCAAACCGATCAATGTAATACACCACATTAACAAAACACAGAATAAAAATCATATGATCTTATGAATAGATGCATAAAAAGCATTTGATAAGATACAACATCCATTTATGATTAAAACATTCAGTAAAATAAGTATAGAAGGAAAGTACCTCAAAATAATAAAGGCCATGTATGACAAACCCTCAGCTAACACCATACTCAATGGTGAAAAACTGAAAGCTTTCCCTCTAAAATCAGGAACAAGACAAAAATGTCCACTCTCACCACTCATTAAACATAGTACTGGAAGTCCTAGCCATAGCAATCAGGCAAAAGAAAGAAATAAAAGGCATTTAAAGTGGGATTGAAGATGTAAAAGTGTCACTTTTGGCAAATGACATAATTCTTTATATAGAAAGCCCTAAAGACCACCAAAAAACTATCAGAAACGATAAACAAATATAGTAAAATTACAGAGTACAAAGTCAATGTATAAAAATTTACTGCATTCCTATATACTAACAATGAAATTTCAGAAAAAAAATGAAAAAACAAAAAAAAAAACAACAACAAGAAACAATACCTTTTGCAATTGCAACAAAAAATAATACAATACCTAGAAATAAACTTAACAAAGGATGTGAAGGACCTGTATACTGAAAACTGCGAAGCATTATTAAAAGAGATTGAAAAAGACAATATGGAAAGATATTCCATATTCATGGATTGGAAGAGTCAACATAGTTAAAATGGCCATATTACCCAAAACAATATACAGATTTAATGTAATCCTCATCAAAACCCCAATGACATATTTTAAAGAAATAGAACAAAAATCATCAGATTTTTGGTATGGAACCACAAAAGACCCCAAATAGCCAAAGCAATACTCAGAAAAAAGAATGAAGCCAGAGGTATCACACCACCTGAGTTCAAATTATACTGCAGAGCAAAACCATCAAAACCACATGGTAATGGCAGAAAAACAGACCCACAGACCAGTGGAACCAAACTGAGAGCCCAGAAATAAAACCACATATATAGAGGCAAATAATTTTTTACAAAGAAGTCAAAAACATACAATGGGGAAAAGAAAGCCTCTTCAGTAAATGGTGCTGGGAAAATTGGAAAGCCACATGCAAAAGAATGAAACTAAACTGAAGTTTGTCCCCATGTAAAAAAATTAATTAAATATGGATCAAAGACCTAAATATAAGATCTGAAATAATAAGTTACATAGAAAAAAACATAGATACTAAACTTATGGACCTTGGTTGTAGTGAATATTGTATGAATTTGACCCCAAAGGCAACAAAAACAGGGACAAAAATAAATGAATGTGACTATATCAAACTAAAAAGCTCCTGTAGAGCAAAAGAAACCACCAACAGAACTAAAAGGCAACCAACAAAATGGGAGATAATATTTGTAAACAACAGCTCAGACAAGGAGCTAATATCCAAAATATATAAAGAACTCATACAATTCAACATCAAACAAACAATCCAATTTAAAAAATGGGCAGAGGACCTAAACAGACACTTCTCCCAAGACGACATAAAAATGGCCAACAGATATATAAAAAGATGCTCAACTTCACTAGCTACTAGGGAAATGCAAATCAAAACTATAATGAGATACTGCCTCACACCTGTTGGAATGGCTATTATTAACAAGACAAGTAATAACAAGTGTTGGAGAGGCTGTGGAGAAAAAGGAACCTTCATTCACTGCTGGTGGGAATGTAAACTGGTACAGCCACTATGGAAAACAGTATGGCAGTTCCTCATAAAATTAAGAATAGAGTTACCATATAACCCAGCAGTCCCTTTTCTGGGTATTTACCCCCCAAATTTGAAAACATTTGTTTGCAAAAATATATGCTCCCCAGTGTTCATTGCAGCACTATTTGTGGTGGCCAAGACATGGAAACAACCAAATTATCCTTTGATAGAAGATTAGATAAAGAAGATATGGTGTATATATATATACAAGGGAACACTACTCAGCCATAAGAAAATATGAAATACTGCCATTTGCAACAACATGGATGGACCTTGAGAATATTATGTTAAGCAAAATAAGTCAGTCAGAAAAAGCTAAGAACCATATATGATTTCACTCATATGTGGGATATAAAACTGAAACTCATAGACACAGACAACAGTATGGTGGTTACCAGAGGGAAGGGGGGTGGGGAGGTTGTAAAGTGTAAAGGGAGCCAAATATATGGTGACAGAAGATTATTTGACTTTGGGTGGTAGGCACACAATGCAATATACAGATCATGTATCATAGAAATGTACACTTGAAACCTGTATAATCTTATTAACCAATGTCACCTCAATAAATTTAATTAAAACAAAAAATAAAAATAAAAGCTTGTACAATGCAAAAAAAAAAGACAAAAACTCTTATAGAGGCAAAGAGAAGCCTTTTATAATGATAAAATGTTCAAATCATCACAAAGAGATAACATTATAAATGTACATGCATATAACCAAAGAGCCTCAAATACATGGAACTAAAACTGACAGACTTGAAGAATGATATAGATGAGTCAGAAATAATAATTAGAGACCTCAATTCCCACTTTCAGTAATGGGTAGACTAAGAAGAAAAGCAATAAAAAAGTAGAAGACTTTACTAAAACTGTAAGACAACTAGACCTAACAAAAATTTATAGAACACTTCACTCAACAACAACTGAATTCTCTTTTTCCCAAGCACTCATGAAATATTCTCCAGGATACAGCATATTCTAAGACAAGCCTCAATATGTTTAAAAGGATTGGAATCATGCAAATAACTTTTTGACCCAAATCGAACAAAATTATAAATCAATTAACAGAAGACAAATTGGGAAATTAAAAAATGTGTGGAAATTAAACAACACACTTCTAAATAACAAATGGGCCAAAGAAGAAATCACAAGGAAAATTAGGAAATACTTTGAGATGAATGTAAAAGACACACAGCATATCAAAAATTATGAAATGCAGTAAATGCAGTGATTAGAGAAAAATGTAAAGCTGTAAATGCTTATATTAAAAAATAAAAAGATGTCAAATAACCTAACATCCCAAATTTTTTAAAAATATAGAAAGATTAGAGCTAACTGAACCCAAAGCAAGCAGAAGTAAGGAAATGTTAAAGATCCAAGCAGAAATGAAAGCAATATAGGACAGAAAAAAAAAAATAGAGAAAAATCAAAGAGAGTTCTTTTAAAAATCAACAAAATTTTCAAGATGTAACTGTTGCAAAATACCCACCACTAAAGTTTTTTAGGTTCCACATTTTCTCTGTTTTGCCTTCTTATATATTTTCCAAGTTGTTCTGTGCATTTTAAATTCACTTAACATACCACAGTGCAGTGCGACTGCTCCAGCATACTGGGCTGTGAGCCTCTTCCTTAAACGTGTAAGGCATCTTGTGAATTCTGTAAGCAGTTCTGTCTCAACACCCACATTGATGTCTTTTATTCTTGCTATTTTTTATTATTATTTGTCATTTACGAATTTGCTTAAGGGTTAAGGAAATGTACCATTGAGTTATGGTAATTCAATTAGATTTTGTGTTATTGTCTTTTGAATATGCCTTGTTTTTTTTAGTTTTTTTTTTCTTTATTGATTTTAGATAGAGAGGAAGGGAGAGGGAGAGAGAAATAGAAACATCAATGAGAGAGAACATCAATTGGCTGCCTCCTGCATGACCCCCCAACTGGGGATCGGGCCCACAACCTGGGCATGTGCCCTGACTGGGAATCAAACCTATGACCTTTTGGTGCATGGGTCGAAGCTCAACCACCAAGCCACACCAGCCGGGCTTGTTGTGTAGTTCATATTCATGGCCTAAACTTGACCACACTGTTGCTGATTGTATGGTTTTCACCTGGACACAATGTAGAATGCTTGATTACTTATGTTCCTCTTACACTAATATGCTCTGGGCTGGAGACATGAAATCCTCTAGCCACCAGGACTTGCTATTTAAGTGGCTTGACAACTGGGCCACCAAAGAACTTGAACTTCATGTTTTAGGGATTGAGCTGTTCTGGAACATATTGCTGCACTTTGGAAAATCACAACTGAGTGCCAGTGGTACCTTTTCCATAGAGAATTTGCCCCACTTTGCTTTAAAGATGTCTTCTTTATCCACACATAGTTGATAGGTCCAGTCTGCCCTTGATCAAGGCCTTGGTCTTGGTGGGTTTCCTACATCAGTCAATCACTTCAGTTAAAAATGGCTGCAGGTGTAAGAACTCTTGTCCAATATATTTGCAACTATGCTCCCATTTATAGACATACTCTCTACTGTTCAATCTCCAGACTCTAATGCAAAGGTGGTGTGGACTCCCTTTGTGTGGGCGTGGTTTGTGGATAGTGGCAAGGGACTGATATCAGAAAAATACCTTCAAGAGTACTAATTTATTAATAAATATTAGGTGTTTGTTTAAAAATAAATAAATAAAAATCAACAAAAATGACAATTTCCAGCTAGACTGACCAAGAAAAAAATGACAAAATACTTAAATTATTAAAATTGGGAATGTAACAAGGACATCACTACCTGGTTTATAGAAGTAAAAAAGATTGTAAGGGGATAATATGGAGCAGAACTAGATAGTCCACCTAGATAAAATGGGCAAATTCCTAGGAAAATACAAACTACAGAAACTGACTCAAGAAGAACTACGATATGTGAATAGATTTATAATAAGTAAAGTGATCAAGCTAGTAATTTAAAAACTACCCATAATCAAAAGTCCAGGCTCAAATGATTTCATTGATGAACTCTATCAAATATTTAAAGAATGAATAGCTTATTCTTTACAAAATCTTCTGAAAAATAGCAGAGGGAACATTTTCTAACACATTCCTAGGACAGTGTTATCATGATAGCAGAAGCAGCCAAGGGTTTCACAAGAAAACTGAAGAGATTTGGCTTATGGGCTGTAGTTTGACAACCCATGCTATAAAACAAACCAGTTTGTGATAAAACAGCAGAATGGATAAAAGTGTGTGTGTGTGTGTGTGTGTGTGTGTGTGTGATCAATAATTATTGATTCAATAATTTTTGATGAAGTTAGAGTAAGCTTTTAGTATAATTGGTCCAGTACTTGCATGATGGTATGACTGAGTGAATTGTGTACATTGAGACATCAGTGTTATTTTTCAGCTCCTCAGATAATTCCATAGTGCAGCCACGTTTGAGTATCAGGATGTTAAAGCAATGCTTCTAAATGGCAGTGTGCCTATTTATTACCAGGGATCTTGTTAAAATGTAGATTCTGATTTAGTAGGTCTGGAGTAGGGCTTCAGAATTTGCATTTCTAACAAGTGCTCAAGTGAGGCTGATGCTTCTTGTCCATAGACCACACTTTGAGTAGCAAGGTGCTCCCACTTGTTTTCATTGTCCAGGACGTCTAGGTCATGCTCCAAGGGACTCTGATGTACTTGGTCTGGGATGTGGCCTATACATCAAGATTTTTTAAAGGTCTGCAGGTGACTGTAATGTTAGAAAATCTTAGGAACCTCTAGGCTAAAGTGCATGTTTAATAAATTTTAATTTTTATAATATCAGTAGCCCTAATATGGTCCCTTTTGCACTTCTGTGCCTTATTTCACACTCCTTTATGACAAAACATCCATATATATGGTAGGAATCAAAGTGAACCCTTTATCCTTTTGCTTTTGTACATCCCTGAGGAGCAAAAAGTAGTTCAAGATGGAAAGAGAAGGATCAGGCAAACTGGATTTGGGAAGACTAAGCAAAAACGTGTTCTAGGGGGCTATTTTAAAGGATAGCTGGTTGAGACAAAAATGAGAGGATTAGCACAGAAAGCATCACAGTAAAACTCACTTCCCAGCCTGAGCTTGGGACAGCATAAACAAAAATCTTTCTTCCTTGAGTCCTGGCTACACCTGACAACCAAAGAAGCTACAAAGGATTTTTTTTTTTCTTCTCAACATGCAAGGTGACATGGTTGGCTAAAATGCAAAAGACTTCAATGGCAACATATACAGACATGCAATCTTTTCCCCAAAGCATAATCCACACAAAGGAACTTAAAAGTGACTCAAGGATGATGATAAAAATGATGATGATAATGATGATGAAGATAATATGGCTAACAAATAAAGTATTTACACTGTGCCAAACACTGTCCTAAAAGATTTACATATATTAACTCATTTAATCTCCACAGTAACCCAGTAAATTTGACACTTTTATTATTCTTATTTTATTTATTTATTTTTATTTATCTTCACCCGAGGACATTTTTGCATTTACCTTCAGATAGAGCTGGGGGGAGAGAGGGAGGAAGAGAGAGAAACATCGATGTGAGAGAGACACATCGACTGGTTGCCACCCACATGACCCCAACCAGGGCTGGAGACAAACTGCCACCGAGGTACGTGCCCTTAGTGGGAACCGAACCCGGGACTCCCTGGTCCATGGGCCGACACTCTAACCACTGAGCCAAATCGGCCAGGGCTATTATTCTTATTTTAAATGTGAGGAAACTGAGAAATTAAATATCTTACCCGGTTTCACCCAAGATGAGTGGCTAAGACAGCGGTTCTCAACCTGTGGCTCACGACCCCTTTGGGGGTCAAACGACCCTTTCACAGGGGTTGCCTAAGACCATTGAAAACACATATTTCCAATGGTCTTAGGAACTGAGACATCACTCCTCTATCCGTCTCCAGGTGGGTCCACCCACATGCAGATACACCCACATACAGATACACCCACATATGAGTACCCCGCGTGATGACATCATCACGCCAACCCCATCACATACACCCTGTACAAATACAAGTGTATGTGACAGGGCTGGTGCCATAATGTACTTATGCAGACCAATCACACATGTGTAGAGAGCAGCTACTGTGTAGAAAGCAGCTGCTCTGTTAAAAGCAGCTACTGTGTTGAAAGCAGCAGTATTAGAGGTAAAACAACACTTCATGAATTATAATTACTGGGTAAATGTAAAATCATGTACTGTAAAATTGTTGGGAGCCATCAGGCAAACACGGCAGTGTAGCCTGAGGGGCAAGGCGAAAGCCACCAACGCGCGACCCCCCTGAATACTTTGAGTTTGGCTTGACGCATGGGAACAAGGATATGCAGAGGTCAATTCTAGGGCAGAAGATTAGAAGCATACCAAGAAAAAGTCAACATTGTATGAGATGCCAAACAGGGAATGTCAGCAAACCTCCCTAGCTGTATATAACTGCTTGCTTCAAAAAATAAAATTGCTGGATCTTGCAGTCCAGTCCTCCTGACCCCGACTCTTAATTCCGCGTCTCCTCTCTCCCCGGGTTCGGTTGTCGAGCGGGCCTCGACATAAAATCAACTACTGCAAAAAAAAAAAATATCTGTACCATGGGAACTTAATCTGGATGCTGATTGGTCTTTTTATATTCAGCTGTGGTTAATGTGAATACTGCCCCCTTGCGACAGTAACAGGTATGCAAAAAAAAACAACAAAAAAACACAGAATGGTAAATCATAGGAAACTTTAATGAACTGTATTAACTAAACTATGCCATGTATCATCTTTTGTATTATTAAAGTTATTGTTATATATTATTTTCATTAGCAAACCATCTCATGACAATGGATCATGTAGAGAAGAATGTTAAGAAAAGAAAATATAGTGAGGATTTTTTACAGTATGGTTTTACCTCAATAATTACAACAGGAATTGAGAAACCACAATGTGTTATTTGTTGTGAAGTTCTATCAGCCGAATCTATGAAGCTGAACAAACTAAAATGCCATTTTGATAGCAAGCATCTGAGCTTTGCCGGCAAGGATACCAACTATTTTAGAAGCAAAGCTGATGGACTCAAGAAAGCCAGACTTGACACTGGTGGCAAGTACCACAAACAAAATGTAGCAGCCATTGAAGCTTCATATTTAGTGGCACTCAGAATCACCAAAGCTATGAAAACTCATACCATTGCTGAGGATTTACTGTTGCCAGCAGCCAAAGACATTGCTCGAGTTATGATCGGAGATGAATTTGTTAAAAATTGAGTGCAATTTCCTTATCTAACGACACTGTCCACAGAAGAATAGATGACATGTCTGCTGATATTCTTGATCAGGTAATCCAGGAAATTAAATCTGCTCCACTTGCAATATTTAGCATCCAGCTTGATGGATTTACAGACGTTGCAAACTGTTCACAGTTACTGGTTTACGTGAGGTATATTAATGATGGTGAATTTAAAGATGAGTTTCTTTTTTGCAAACCTCTTGAAATGACAACTACTGCACGTGATGTATTTGACACAGTTGGTTCATTTCTGAAAGAGCATAAGATCTCTTGGGAAAAGGTTTGTGGTGCTTGCACAGATGGTGCTCCAGCTATGCTAGATGTCAATCTGGATTTCAACATTTGGTACTGAATGAGTCACCAAAAGTCATCGGAACTCACTGTATGATTCATCGGCAAGTATTAGCAACAAAGACGCTGCCACAAGAGTTGCAAGAAGTAATGAAAAGCGTCATAAGTTCTGTCAATTTTGTAAAGGCGAGCACTTTAAACAGTTGACTGTTTTCACAACTGTGCAACGAGTTGGATGCACCAAACAATGCTCTGCTATTTCACACTGATGTGAGATGGTTGTCAACAGGAAAAGTTTTAAAACGTGTTTTTGAGCTTTGTGATGAACTCAAAACGTTTTTTAATCAGAAAGCAAGACCGCAGTTCGAAGCACTTTTCAGCGATAAAAGTGAACTGCAGGACTTCCGGTCAAGATGGTGGCCTAGGTGGACGCGGAATCGCATCCTCCCACAACCACATCAAAGTTACAACTAAATCACAGAATAACTATCACTTAAAGACCGCATGAAATCAAGCTGAATGGAAGCCCTGCAACTACGAAATTAAAGAAGCAGCAGAATGGAGACAGCATACTGCCCTCCAGGACCCTCCTTGTTGCCTGAAAGGAAACGAGATCCTGCAGCCAGGGGCGCCTGCAGAAGCTGAGCCACCCTCCCACCACGGAGGAACCCAGGAGCGAGGGAGCCAAGCGACCCCCCCCACCATGGAGGAACCCAAGAGTGAGGGAGCCGAGCGACCCCCCCCACCACGGAGGAACCCAGGCGGAGCGAGGGAGCCGGGCAACCCCCCCCACCACAGAGGAACCCAGGTGGAGCGAGGGAGCCGGGCGACCCCCCCCCCACCACAGAGGAACCCAGGTGGAGCGAGGGAGCCGGGCGACCCCCCCACCACGGAGGAACCCAGGCAGAGCGAGGGAGCCAAGCAACCCCCACACCAATGTAGGAACCCAGGTGGAGCGAGGGAGCTGAGCGACCCCCACACCAACGGAGGAAGCCGGCAACACACAGGAGAACTGAGCAAACTGAACAACGAAATTGACCCAGAGACATGGAGGTGGAGTACGGGGATGATGGGCCTCAGAGGAGGGGGGGAGGCGGGGGAAAGAGATAAATCACAGAGCCTATGTGCATGGGTGCATAACCAATGGACATGGACAACAGGGATGGGGACGAGGAGAAGGGGAGGGGGAGGAGGATGTCAATGGGGGGAAAAAAGGAAAAACATCTGTAACAAAAACAAATTAATAATAAAATAAATTATAAAAAAAAAAAAGTGAACTGCAGAAAAGAGCTTACTTGGTTGACATCTTTGCCATCTTGAATGAGTTAAATTTATCACTGCAAGGACCAAAGCAACATGCTCGATTTGTCTGAAAAGATCCAATCATTCCAAATGAAACTTCAGCTTTGGCAAAAAAATTGGATGAAAATAAAATTTACATGTTGCCTACTTTATCTGCTTTCTTTGAGGAACATGACATTGAACCAGACAAAAAGGATTACGATGATAATTTCTGTGAAAGAACACTTGCACATGCTTGCAGACAAAATTTCATCATACTTTCCAAATCTACTTGACACCCTATTTGCACTTGCCAGAAGCCCATTCACAGTCAAAGTTGAAGATATTCCTGAGACAGCTCAAGAGGAGTTCATTGAACTTATTAACAGCGATGCAGCGAGAACTGATTTCTCTACAATGACAGTTACAAAATTCTGGATCAAGTGTTTGCAGTCACATCCTGTTCTGTCTGAGACTGTGTTGCGCCTTCTTCTTCCATTTTCAACAACATATCTTTGTGAAACAGGGTTTTCCAGCTTGTTGGTTATCAAGTCTAAATACAGAAGTAGACTTGCTGTGGAAGATGATCTTCGTTGTACTCTTGCAAAGACTGCCACGAGAATTTCTGATCTGGTGAGAAAGAAGCAATCTCAACCTTCGCACTGACGTTGGCTTTTTATGCATACTGTCGCAAAATGTAGCAATGTAGTTTACTGTTGTTATATTAAGACTGTTACCCATGCTACACCATGCTTCAAGACAAAATTTCATTTATTTGTAATTAGAAATAAATATTTCACAATATATAATTACATATTGTTTTTGTGATTAATCACTATGCTTTAATTCTGTTCAATTTGTAACAATGAAAATACATCCTGCATATCAGATATTTACATTATGATTCATAACAGTAGCAAAATTACAGTTATGAAATAGCAATGAAAATAATTTTATGGTTGGGGTCACCACAACATGAGGAACTGTATTTAAGGGTCGCAGCATTAGGAAGGTTGAGAACCACTGGGCTAAGATGATATGTGAACCCAGACACTCTGAGGTTAATTAATCACTATATCAAACTGCCTCTCCAAAACAGAAAAGTATAAAGGATCCTCAGTGAACTGACAGTTTTAAACAGCCACAGTGCTTGCCCTGTGCTTCCTCATATCTAGGGGAGAGATATGTATTGAAGTATATATATAAATAGTCCTGCACCCCCCAAAAAAATCTGAGACAAACTCAGAGAGAGGAGAGGTCCTCAAAGCAAGCTGAGAAAAAAAATATTGAAAATACCAAGTTTGACAAAAAAGAGTAAAGGGACAATCAAATTTTCTGGAAACTGAACTCAAAAGACCATAATCTTCATTTTTAAGGAAGTGTTAAAGCGAAGTCATGGAGAAATGTGGAAGGAAATTACTGTTTAGCTAAACTTATTCATATTTTACTAAATAATTCAAAGCAATCTGCTAGCATTAAAGAGACTCAAGCTACCCATGTGTCTTTGGATATTGCATACAAAGTCTACAAATTTTTAACTTTGGTCTTTGTAAACTATACATGCTATAGGAGAAACAAAATGTTTTGAGTATTTTTCCCCAGACCTGGACAACTTTAGGATTAACATAGGTACAGATTTCATCTGGTCAAATAGAGATAGGACTGAGAGAGGGAAAGAGTTTTTAAAGGGGGAAAGAAAAAAAAAAACATACATGGAGTAGCAGGTCTATCATTTCCTTGTGAAATCTTTTTACTGGGAAATAATTTCTTTCTATCCATAGCCATAGAGACAAGGTAATAGGCTAACTCCTCTCCATATCATGTAAGGAGAAACCAGAGGCCACACTGAGGTTAGGAACAGGCTGATTTTGAGATGAACTCTGAGCAGACATGTGTGACCACACTCTGGAATGAGGTCACAGTACAGGTGGGGCCAGCAGCCCCCTGACTGAACACCTCAACCCATCAGCTAAAGTTAGCTGTCCTGGGCTTGGGGTTAGGTGGGCCATACTCTCTCTACACTTTCTTTCTGGTGAGCTTATCCAGTCCCATGACTTCAAAGGCATCTATAGCTGATGTCTCTCATATGTGTATTTCCAACCCTGACATACCACCTGAGCTCCAGATTCATTTTTCTGGCTACTTGCATGACATTTCTACTTGGATATCTAATAGGAATCTCAGATTTCACACATGTCTTCTCCAACCCTTGTGTCCCTCTGAAAATGTCCCTAGATGAATAAATAGCACTACCATCAATCCAGGTGTTCAAATCCAAACACCAGGGCCTAGATAATTTTCCCAATTTCCCATTCCTCACCTCTGCTCCATAAGTAAATCTTGTCAGTTTACCTGCTTAAAAGCTCATCCAGTGTATCTGGAATTTGCCTACATCTCTTCATTTCAATTACCATCGAAGTTCAAACCCTATTGTCTCTCACCTGGACCAGCTACAATATGTCCTAACTGGTCTCTCAGCTTCAACTCTACATTGACATTCAGCCTTAACCTTATATATTTTCAGCCCTTTAAATGAGGGAATTTGTGGTTTTGGGAAATGTGTTATCTTTAATAGGAGAAAGGGTACAACTGAAGGAGAAAAGCAGCACATGTCCAACATGGTGACCACAGAAAGTCACTCCTGTGTCTAGGGGAAAGTCAGCCTAAGGCTCATTTTCCATTATTACTATTGCCCAGGGTGAGCTTGTCAAAGATATTATTCTATTCAGACTTCTATGACACCCCCCCCAATATTGCTACCCAGAAGCAACAAACTTTAACATTTGAACAATTTAATGAGCTAAAATTTTTCAGACAAAATTGGAAGACTCCCTTTATTTTAATCCCTGCCCAATCCCATTCTTCACTTCTTCTTTAGAGGCAACCAGTATCATGAATTCCATACTATGATTTTGTTATATTTTTACCATGCACATGTACCCACATTCACCAGGGCCCCACTTCAGCCCACCTGCATATACCACATTTTTTATAAAAGGAAGATTAATTCTGTGTTTTTAAGGGTCCCACATAATACCTCTCCCTCCATCCAGGGTCCCACAGAATGCCTCCTCCTTCCATCCATGAATATCCTCAGCTGCATGTGGATGGGACATGGGTGGGTGGACAGACTCCTGGATACCTGTTTTAAAACTTAAAAGATGAAGGTTTCGCCCTGGCTGGTTTGGCTTGGTGGTTAGAGCATCAGCCCATGGACCAGAGAGTCCTGGGTTCGGTTCCGCTAAGGGCACGTACCTCGGTTGCGGTTCCTCCCCCACCCCAGTGGCAACCAGGCAACGTGTCTCTCTCACATCGATGTTTCCCTCTCTTTCTTCTTCCCTCTCTCCCTCCCTCTCTTCCTCCTGCTCTATCTGAAAATAAATGCAAAAATGTCCTCCGGTGAGGAATAATAATAAAAAAAAAGATGAAGGTTTTGCACACACGAATCAAAGACCTTTATTTAGGAACCAATAACGTTATTAGAAGAAATAGTAAAACTTGAACATAAAAACTGAAGTGAACGTTTTGCAAGGGCGATAAAGCAATAGGCATGCTCAGCATGGTGACCAAGGGAAGTCACCCCATGGATATCAGGAAGGAAGTCCAGGCTCAGTTCTTGCTGCCACCCAGGGTGAGCTTGTCAAAGATGTGCTCTGCCAGACGAGATTCCGGGGCTCCCATCTTTCGCAGGTTGGTGATATGGTCCCCTAACTCTTTGATGAACTGCACCTTCTCATGCAGGAAGTGACACTTCAGGAAGTTACACACTTGAGCATCCTTCTTCTCGGTAGCCAGGTGGTACAGATTGAGCAGGCTCTCATTCATTTGCTTCGTCAGGTGCAGTGCGTATTCCATAGCCCTCAGGCCACTCTCCCAGTTCTCTTTCTCAGGTCTAATTATGTTGCCTAGGCGGATAAGGCCCCCGCGCTCGTTCTGCATCCACATTAGTTTTTCCGCATTCTTCTTCTCCTTCTTCGACTGCTGAAGGAAGTACTGGCTGAAGTGCCTCAAGGCCACATCTTCACGATCGAAATATAAGGCCATGGACAGGTACACGTAAGAGGCGTGGAAATCTAGATTTATCTCCTTGTTGATGGCGGCTTCGCAGTCAGGAAGGTAGTTCTGACGCACAGATAAGGGTGTACGGACAGCCATGGCTAACAACAAGGGTGCGGGGTACAGGGGGAGGGTCACCAAGACCAAGGCAGCGTGTAGCTGGGGATGTGGGGCGAACCTTGGAGCGTCCCAGGAGTGAAAAAGCAACCACTGTGGCCAGAGAGGAGTGTGCTATTTTCGAATTTTAAGTCACAGGCGGCTAGCGGTTGTCTCTGACACGGCACCACAAGATGGAAGATGGGACCGGAAGACGGAGATGGGACCGGAAGACGGAAATAGGACCGGAAGACAGAGTGTTGGGGGAGGGGAGGACAGAGGGAGGAGCCCTTGAGGGGAGGAAAGGGGGGAGCGAGGGGGGCCCGAGAGGGCAGCACACCATCGACGTGTTTCGGGTTCCATCACACACTGGGTGAGGCAGGGAGAGTCTACCCTGAGCACTTGGCAATTAATGTTCTAAATTTTACAATAACATTACTATCTTGCAAAAACGTCACCTGTCCTCTAATTGTTTCCTTCTAGAGTTGACATTTTTTATTTTATAAATCCCTTTTCTTGCCTTAAAATTCTGAGACTATGAATTTGAATTTGTGGTAAAATTTCCTTCTGTTACCTGTATTTCATCTGGGTCCCCCCACCCCAAAATGAAATAGTTCTGTGTGTTCCTTGTGATCTTCTCTTTCACCTTCCTCATGCATCTGGCAAACCTTTGTTCATTTATATTTATGGATAAAGGACTGACTTGATCAACCGAGGTACTTAGCATGGATCTGAGCTAGAGTTGTGATGTCCATATCACTACTGGGCTTCTGCTCGAAATGGGGCGGTGGGGGGTGTCCATTATATACATGGCATGTAGCCAACAGGTAGGACAGGGACACTCCGTGTTGCCAAAATAAAGATGATATTTCTGACCTTGAAAGACTCGTGTATTTTCCTTGTAGGTAGATGCGACCTATCGTTCCCCTTCTCTGCGGGTCTGCGATGGTCTTAAACTGACTCTCTGTGTTTGGAGTGTGGTTTGGGGAGAGTAAAGGGGTCACAGGTCCCAGGTGCTCACTGGCCTGCACAGGCAGGGTGGGAGGTTAGAGCTGAGCAGGTAGAACTCTGCTGCTCCCAGAGCAGCTCTGGGATCTCACAGCTGACCAAGGACCCTCCACGGTGCTGCAGTGTCACTGGCTCTGTTCTGGGAGTGTCTCTGAAAGTGCTCAGGTTTTCTACTGCAGATGGTTCATATTCTCTGAAGTCACCCATCTGGTAGCCTCTGCTGATCCTCTCTTTCAAGAATTCATCACAATATCCGGTCTCCTAATGGCACCCTTTCTTGTGTGTGTGTGCAGATAATTTTTGTGTTTCATTTACCAACGTGATTCAATTATCTATCTTTAACTATTTTAAAATAAAAACTCCTGTTTTCTGAATACTCCATACACTTACAGATTTCAAAAACCTCAGAGACCTCTCTGCTGGCAGCCATTGGGTATTATTTGTTATAATCAGGAGGAGAAAAAGAATGAAAAAGAAGAAATCCTACTCATGTTAAGCAAAATCATAGAGTCAGAAGGAAGAAACTTTAGAAACCTATTCCTTACTGCACGCTTTGTTCAAGTGCACATAGGACATTTACCAAGATAGACCATATTCTAGGCTACAACACAAGGTTCAATAAATACAACATTATTCATATCATGAAAAAAATGTTCTCTGATCATGGTAAAACATGATTAGAAATCATTAACATAAAGATATCAAAATACCCAAGCACTTAAATATTTGGAAGCTAATAATACATCTTCACACAACCTCAGTGTTAAAAAAAAAATTATTTGGAGTTGAATGAAAACAAAACCAGAGCCTATCAACATTTGTAGGTTAAAGCAGTACTTGCATGTTAATTTAGAGCATTAAATTCCTATATTAGAAAAGAAGAAAGGTCTCAGATCCATTATCTAACACTCTTACCTTAAAAAGTAGAAAAAGGCTAAAATAAATCCAAATCAAGCAGAAGGAAGGGAATTATAAAGATATGACCAGAACATAGTGAAATAGAAAACATAAACAACAAAAACAATAAATCAAATCAATGAAATCACAGCAGTTTTTTTGAGAAAATTAAAAAAACAAAAATATAAATCTCTACACAGGCAGAGAGAGAGAGACAGACAGACAGACAGACAAACAGATTTTTGCTAAGAACAAAAAATTAGTAGTTTTGGGAATGTGAAAGAATACATCACTGTGGATCATACACTTTTCAAAGGATAGTGAGGGAATATAATTGAAATTTTGTATTATAAGAAATATACATTTTGGTTTTCATCCCTAGTTCCTGGACAGAGGTCCTAAAACCCTTGTAATTTTCTAAGTGATAAGAGTGATAGAAACACACTTTTTTTTATACTACTTACTTTTTGACCCCAGCTCCTTAAAGAACTCTGGAGTGATAAAGGTGAAAGGAGCATCTTTTGCTATTTATAATTAACTCCTTTCAGCCATACCTGAGTTTATGATAATGAGACAACTTATAGGAAGCCCCTAAGGATGGAGGTCTGTTTTCCAGGGGAACCAAACACGTGATTAGAAGCTTGGAGCTTTCAATCCTTCATCCTGACCTCTGGAGGGGAGAGGGGCTGGAGGTTGACTTAATCACTAACGGCCAATGATTTCATTAATCATGCCTATTGTAATGAGGCCTCCATTAAAACCTAATCATAGAGGTTCAGAAAGTATCTGGGCTGTGAATACATGGAGGTACTATGAGGGTGATGCAACTGGAGAGGCCATGGAAGCTGCATGGCCCTTCTCCCTATACCTGCCCTGTGCATCTCTTCCCTCTGGCTGATCCTAAGTTGTATCCTGTTATAATAACTGGTAATCTAATAAGTAAACTGCTCTTCTGAGTTCTGTGAGCCATTCTAGAAAATTATCAAACCGCTTGAGGAGGAGGTCACAGGAACTTTCCATGTACAGCCTGTTGGTCAGAAGCACAGGTGAGAACGTAGACCTGCAATAGGTGCCTGAAGTGGAGGATCGGAGGCAATCTTACGGGACTGAGTACCTAACCTGTGGGATCTGTACTAAGTTCAGGTAGTTAGTGTCATAATTGAATTATAGGACACTCAGGTGGTATCTGAAAAGTTGGAGAATTGATTGGTGTGGTAAAAAATACACAATTTGTTGTCAGAAATCGTCTCTTTAATAATGAACTAGTTTATGCCAATAAATTCAACAATTTAGTTAAAATTAAACTATAGGTCAATCTAACAAAAATTCTAAATAAAAATGTGACTGGAACAAATCTACATGACCATGTTGTATACATGTAGTCACCAAACTTCACTCAAGAAGAACTATATACCATAAAAAGTCTTGAAAAACAAGGTTGGGAGTCTTTCCAACTCTTGAACTATTTAGAATACTTTGAGAGGGCTAGGTGTTCTTTGAATATGTGGAAATATTCACCTGTGAAGCCATCCAGTCCAAGACATTTGTTTGTTGGGAATTTTTTTTTGTTTGTTTGTATTATTATAATTATTATTATTACTGCTCCGATTTCATTAGTTGTAAGCCATCTGTTCCGTTTTTCAGTTTCTTTTTGATTCAGTTTGGGAAGAATGTATCTTTCTATGAATTTATTTATTTCTTCCATATTGTCCAATTTGTTGGCATATAGTTGTTCATAGTATTTCCTTAGGCTTACTGCATACCCTCAATACAGATATTATTGTATCAGGCCCTTCCTGCTAGTGGGTAGATGATAAATGCACATTTTGGGTAAATAACACCTACTGTACCTGAATGTGTTAACATAGAAGGACTGACACTGCTATCTTTAGAATGGCCTCCTTGTGAGGTTTGACCTTGGGCCTGGTATCCGGGAACTCCAATTTGGAGAGTGATCCCATTTTCCCTAATTGATAAAAGTGTCTCATTGTGCCTAGACAGGGTAAGCAATATAGTTTATGCTGAACGCATGTTTTCTTTCTGTGTGTATGAAATCTTGGTATTTGCTAAGCCAAAAGTGCCTACATGCCTAGCCCCTAATACCAACTTGGGGCACTGAGTGTATAAATAGCTTTGCAGCCTCGGAATTATATACATGATAGTTCTACTTGGACGTCTAATAGGCATCTCAGATTTTATATAATATGGCATTCCCATCCTTCCACCCCAGATATGTCCCTGCCCAAAAGTCCCCAAATTAATAAGTAGCACTACCATCAACCCAGGTATTCAATTCTAAACACCAGAACCTAGGTTATTTTCCTCATTTCTCATTCTTCACCTCTGGTCCATAAGATCATGGCATCAGATCATGGCAACTCATTCAATCTATCTGGAATTTGCCTTCATCTCTTCATTTTCTCAGTCACCACCACAGTTCAAGCCTGCATTGTCTTTCACCTGGACCAGTTACACCCTCTCGTAACTGTCCTCCCAGCTGCAGCTCTCCCCCACTTTCTACAGTCTTCGAAGCAGTGGGTCACTGACAACATTCAGAGGAATTTATCTACTTGATATTCAATATCAGAAAATTGACCCTCAGCCTTGACCTTGTGTTTTTCAGTCCTTCTGCTGAGATAATTTGGGGTTTGGGGTACCATGTTACTTTAATGGAAGAAGAGTACAATTGAAGCAAAAACTATATTTGGATATTTTGTAAGGGCAGTATGCATGTACAGCACGGTGGCCATGGGAAGTCACTCCCAGGTCTATGGGAGAGCCAGCCTAAGGCTCAGCTATCATGATCACTGTTGCTCAGGGTGAGTTTGTCAAAGAGTCACTGTGCCAAGATGGCTTCTGGGGTCTCCAGCCTGATACCCAGATAATGTCAATAAACATTGAAATTTGCATATTTTAGTAAACTAAAAATTTTAGGTAAAATGTAAGAATCCTTGATTTCAATCCCATTCTGTTCACTCTGGCTCCAGAGGCAAGCACACCTGTGATTTTCAGGCTGAGTTTTATACTTTTATCATGAACGTGCATCCACATTCACCAGGGCCCCAGACGATCCACCTCACCCCACCCCATATGACACATTGTTTATAAGGGGCAGATTAAATTTGTGCTTTCCAGGGACCCACGGAACACCTTCCTCCATCCAGGGTCTCACCTCACAGAATACATCCTCCCTCCACCCAGGGTCCCACGAAATACCTCCTCCCTCCACCCAGTATCCCACTAAATAACACCTCCCTCCACCTAGGGTTCCACCAAATACCTCCACCCTCCACCCAGGGTCCCACGAAATACCTCCTCCCTCCACCGAGGGTCCCATGAAATACCACCTCCCTCCATCCAGGGTTCCACGAAATACCTCCTCCCTCCACCCAGCGTCCCACGAAATACCACCTCCCTCCATCCAGGATCCCACTAAATAACACCTCCCTCCACCTACCTAGGGTTCCACCAAATACCTCCACCCTCCACCAAGGGTCCCACGAAATACCTCCTCCCTCCACCCAGGGTTCCACGAAATACCACCTCCCTCCACCAAAGACCTCCTCCCTCCACCTTGGGTCCCACGAAACACCTCTTCCCTCCACCCAGGGTCCCACGAAACACCTCCTCCCTCCACCCAGGGTCCCACGAAATACCTCCTCCCTCCACCCAGGGTCCCACGAAACACCTCCTCCCTCCACCCAGGGTCCCACGAAATACCACCTCCCTCCAACCGTGGAGATCCCAAGTTGCACGTGATTGGCGCGTGGGTGGGTGGAGTGACTCCGGAATACCTATTTTAAAACAAAAGGTGAGGGTTTTGCTCACACGAATCAATGAAAGACTTTTATTTATTTAGGAAACAATAACTTTACTGCAAGAAATGCTACAAATTGAACATAAACACGGAAGCGAACGTTTGCAAGGGCAATATGGCAACAGGCATGCTAGGCACGGTGACCAGAGGAGGTCAGCCCATGGCTCTCAGGAAGGCAGTCCAGGCTCAGTTTTTCACGCCGGCCCCCAGGGCGACCGTGTCAAAGAGGTACTCTGCCAGGCTAGATTCTGGGGCCCCCAGGCTCCGCAGCTCGACGATACTGGCCCCGAAGTTGTTGATGAACTTCACATCCTGGCGGAGGTGGTGCTGCTCCAGGAATTCGCACAGGTGCGCGTCGTTCTTGGTGGCGGCCAGCTGGAACAGGCCTTGCAGGCTCTGGTTCACGATCCTCTCCACGTGCAAGGCGCTCTTCATGGCTTTCAGGCCGCTCTCCCACTGGTTGCGATCAGGCCTCCTGACATCGCGCAGGCGCAGCCGGCCGCCACGCTGGTTCTGCAGCCGCATCAGCGCCTCGGCCTGCTCGCTCTCCTCCCTCGACTGCCACAGGAAGAAGGTGGCGAAGTGCTTCAAGGCGATGTCCTGGCGGTCGAAGTAGAAGGCGATGGACAGGTACACGTAGGAGGCGTAGAGCTCCAGGTTGATCTGCTTGTTGATGGCGGCCTCGCAGTGGGCGTGGTAGTTGTGGCGCACGAGCGAGAGCGGCCCGGGCACGGCTGGGGGCTCGGGAGCCACGGCTGGGGGCTCGGGAGCCAGGGCCGGGGGTGCAGGAGCCACGCCTGGGAGCATAGGCAGCAGGTTTTCGGGAGGGGGCCCTCCGGCCAAGAAGGTCAACAGGGCGTCATGGCGAGGGTTGAGGGGCGGGCTGCGGGGCGGGCAGCGGCGCGGGCGGAGGCGGCGGCTCCGCCGGGGACGGGTCATCCCCATGGTGGCGGGTGAGGGCAGCCGAGGCCCAGTGAGCAGCGGTGGCGGTGGGGACTTCGGAGGTCCCTGGAGTGGGCTACCAGGGCGGCCGCAGACAGGCCTTGTCAGGTGTTGGCCGCAGGCCGCGGGCGCTTGCTCTGAGGGGCACCGGAAGAAGGAAGAAGGCAGAAGTGACCGTTAATCGCGACCGTTGGGAGAGGGGGCAGCGCGGGGGGAGGGTCCCTGGCGGGGAGGGGCCTGAGGGGGGCCCAGGAGGGGGGCCCGAGAGGGCGGCGCACGCGGACTCTTCCAGGTTCCATCTCCGCCTGGGAGGCGGGGAGAGTCTGCCCTGAGCACCTGCGTGGAATGTTGTACATTTTACGGTAGTGTTTCTGTCTTGCAAGAACTTGTCCTCTAATTGTTTCCTCAGACTTGACATTTTTTATTTTATAAATCCCTTTCCTTGCCTTAAAATTCCGAGACTATGGATTTGAATTTCTGGTAAAATTCCCTTCTGTTTCCCGTATTTCATGTGGGTCCCCCCGCCCCGAAATGAAAGAGTTCTGTGTGCTCCTTGGGATCTTCTCTTTCACCTTCCTCATGCATCTGGCAAACCTTTGTCCATTTATATTTATGGATAAAGGACTGACTTGATCAACCGAGGTACTTAGCATGGATCTGAGCTAGAGCTGTGATGTCCATGTCACTACTGGGCTTCTGCTCGAAATGGGGCGGTGGAGGGTGTCCATTATGTACATGGCATGTAGCCAACAGGTAGGACAGGGACACTCCGTGTTGACAAAATAAAGATGATATTTCTGACCTTGAAAGACTCGTGTATTTTCCTTGTAGGGAGATGCGACCTATCGTTCCCCTTCTCTGCGGGTCTGCGATGGTCTTAAACTGACTCTCTGTGTTCGGAGTGTGGTTTGGGGAGAGTAAAGGGGTCACAGGCCCCGGGTGCTCACTGGCCTGCACAGGCAGGGTGGGAGGTTAGAGCTGAGCAGGTAGAACTCTGCTGCTCCCAGAGCAGCTCTGGGATCTCACAGCTGACCAAGGACCCTCTGGGTGCTGCAGTGTCACTGGCTCTGTTCTGGGAGTTTCTCTGAAAGTGCTCAGGTTTTCTACTGCAGATGGTTCATATTCTCTGAAGTCACCCATCTGGTAGCCTCTGCTGATCCTGTCTTGCAAGAATTCCTCACAATTTCCGGTCTCCTAATGGCACCCTTTCTTGTGTGTGTGTGCAGATAATTTTTGTGTTTCATTTACCAACGTGATTCAATTATCTATCTTTAACTATTTTAAAATAAAAACTCCTGTTTTCTGAATACTCCATACACTTACAGATTTCAAAAACCTCAGAGACCTCTCTGCTGGCAGCCATTGGGTATTATTTGTTATAATCAGGAGGAGAAAAAGAATGAAAAAGAAGAAATCCTACTCATGTTAAGCAAAATCATAGAGTCAGAGGGAAGAAACTTTAGAAACCTATTCCTTACTGCACGCTTTGTTCAAGTGCACATAGGACATTTACCAAGATAGACCATATTCTGCCCTACAACACATGGTTCAATAAATACAACATTATTCATATCATGAAAGAAATGTTCTCTGATCACGGTGAAATATGATTAGAAATCATTAACATAAAGATATCAAAATACCCAAACACTTAAATATTTGGAAGCTAATAATACATTTTCAAACAACCTCAGTGTCAAAAAAAATTATTTGGAGTTGAATGAAAACAAAAACAGAGCCTATCAACATTTGTACGTTAAAGCAGTACTTGCATGTTAATTTAGATCATTAAATTGCTATAATAGAAAAGAAGAAAGGTCTCAGATCCATTATCTAACACTCTTACCTTAAAAAGTAGAAAAAGGCTAAAATAAATCCAAATCAAGCAGAAGGAAGGGAATTATAAAGATATGACCAGAAAATAGTGAAATAGAAAACATAAAATTAAAAGCAATATATGAAATCAATGAAATCACAGCACTTTCTTTGAGAAAATTAAGCAAACAAAAATATAAATCTCTACTCAAGCAGAGAGAGAGACAGAGAGACAGAACAAAAATTAGCAGTTTTGGGAATGTGAAAGAATACATCGCTGTGGATCATGCACTTTTCAAAGAGTAATGAGGGAATATAATTGAAATTTTGTAGTATAAGAAATATACATTATGGTTTTCATCCCTAGTTCCTGGACAGAGGTCCTAAAATCCTTGCAAGTTTCTAAGTGATGAGAGTGATAGAAACACACTTTGTTATAATACTTACTTTTTGTCCCCAGCTCCTGAAAGAACTCTAGAGTGATAAAGGTGAAAGGAACATCTTTTGCTATTAATAATAAACTCCTTTCAGCCATACCTGAATTTATGATAATGAGGCAACTTATAGGAAGCCCCTAAGGATGGAGGTCTGGTTGTCAGGGGAACCAAACACGTGATTAGAAGCTTGGAGCTTTCAGTCCTTCATCCTGACCTCTGGAGGGGAGAGGGGCTGGAGGTTGACTTAATCACTAACGGCCAATGATTTCATTAATCATGCCTATTGTAATGAGGCCTCCATTAAAACCTAATCGTAGAGGTTCAGATAGTATCTGGGCTGTGAATACATGGAGGTACTATGAGGGTGATGCAGCTGGAGACGGCATGGAAGCTGCATGGCCCTTCTCCCTATACCTGCCCTGTGCATCTCTTCCCTCTGGCTGATCCTAAGTTGTATCCTGTTATAATAACTGGTAATCTAATAAGTAAACTGCTCTTCTGAGTTCTGTGAGCCATTCTAGAAAATTATCAAACCGCTTGAGGAGGAGGTCACAGGAACTTTCCATGTACAGCCTGTTGGTCAGAAGCACAGGTGAGAACGTAAACCTGCAATAGGTGCCTGAAGTGGAGGATCAGAGGCAATCTTACGGGACTGAATGCTTAACCTGTGGGATCTGTACTAAGTTCAGGTAGTTAGTGTCATAATTGAATTTTAGGACGCTCAGGTGGTCTCTGAAAAGTTGGAGAATTGATTGGTGTGGTAAAAAATATATACATTCGTTGTCAGAAATCGTCTCTTTAATAATGAACTAGTTTATGCCAATAAATTCAACAATTTAGTTAAAGTTAAACTATAGGTCAATCTAATATATGAACTTAGATGCACAAATTCTAAATAAAAATGTGACTGGAACAAATCTACATGACCATGTTGTATACATGTAGTCACCAAACTTCACTCAAGAAGAAATATATACCATAAAAAGTCTTGAAAAACAAGGTTGGGAGTCTTTCCAACTCTTGTACTTTTTAGAATACTTTGAGAAGGCTAGGTATTCTTTGAGTATTTGGAAATATTCACCTGTGAAGCCATCCAGTCCAGGACATTTGTTTGTTGGGAATTTTTTTGTTTGTTTGTTTGTATTATTATAATTATTATTATTACTGCTTCGATTTCATTAGTTGTAAGCCATCTGTTCAGTTTTTCAGTTTCTTCTTGATTCAGTTTGGGAAGAATGTATCTTTCTATGAATTTATTTATTTCTTCCATATTGTCCAATTTGTTGGCATATAGTTGTTCATAATATTTCCTTAGGCTTACTGCATACCCTCAATACAGATATTATTGTATCAGGCCCTTCCTACTAGTGGGTAGACGATAAATGCACATTTTGGGTAAATAACACCTACTGTGCGTGAATGTGTTAACATAGAAAGACTGACACTGCTATCTTTAGAATGGCCTCCTTGTGAGGTTTGACCTTGGGCCTGGTATCTGGGAACTCCAATTTGGAGAGTGTTCCCACTTTCCCTAATTGATAAAAGTGTCTCATTGTGCCTAGCCAGGGTAAGCAATATAGTTTATGCTGAACGCATGTTTTCTTTCTGTGTGTATGAAATCTTGGTATTTGCTAAGCCAAAAGTGCCTACATGCCTAGCCCCTAATACCAACTTGGGGCACTGAGTGTATAAATAGCTTTGCAGCATCGGAATTATCTACATGATAGTTCTAATTGGACGTCTAATGGGCATCTCAGATTTTATGTAATATGGCATTCCCACCCTTCCACCCCAGATATGTCCCTGCCCAAAAGTCCCCAAATTAATAAGTAGTACTACCATCAACCCAGGTATTCAATTCTAAACACCAGAACCTAGGTTATTTTCCTCATTTCCCATTCTTCACCTCTGGTCCATAAGCAGATCATGGCAACTCATTCAATCTATCTGGAATTTGCCTTCATCTCTTCATTTTCTCAGTCACCACCACAGTTCAAGCCTGCATTGTCTTTCACCTGGACCACTTACACCCTCTCTTAACTGGCCTCCCAGCTGCAGCTCTCCCCCACTCTCTACAGTCTTCGAAGCAGTGGGTCACTGACAACATTCAGAGGAATTTATCTACTTAATATTCAGTATCAGAAATTTGACCCTCAGCCTTGACCTTGTGTTTTTCAGTCCTTCTACTGAGATAATTTGGGTTTTGGGGTACCATGTTACTTTAATGGAAGAAAAAGTACAATTGAAGCAAAAACTATATTGGGATGTTGTGTAAGGGCAGTATGCATGTACAGCATGATGGCCATGGGAAGTCACTCCCAGGTCTATGGGTGAGCCAGCCTGAGGCTCAGCTATCATGATCACTGTTGCTCAGGGTGAGTTTGTCAAAGAGGCACTGTGCCAAGATGGCTCCTGGGGTCTCCAGCTTGATACCCAGATAATGACATTAAACATTAACATTTGCATGTTTTAGTAAACTAAAAACTTTTAGGTCATATATAAGAATCCTTTATTTCAATCCCATTCTGTTCACTCTGTCTCCAGAGGCAAGCACACCTGTGATTTTCAGGCCATGTTTTATTCTTTTAGCATGAATGTGCATCCACATTCACCAGGGCCCCACACCATCCACCTTACCCCACCCCATATGACACATTGTTTATAAGGGCCAGATTAAATTTGTGCTTTCCAGGGTCCCACAGAACACCTCCTTCCTCCACCCAGGGTCTCACCTCACAGAATACCTCCTCCCTCCATCCAGGGTCCCACGAAATACCTCCTCCCTCCACCCAAGGTCCCAGGAAACACCTCCTCCCTTCTTCCCGGGGCTCACTGAATACCTCCTTCCTCTATCCAGGGTTCCACTCCTCCCTCCACCCAGAGTCCCACGAAATACCTCCTCCCTCCATCCAGGGTCCCACGAAATACCTCCTCCCTCCATCCAGGGTCCCACGAAATACCTCCTCCCTCCACCCAGGGTCCCAGGAAACACCTCCTCCCTTCTTCCCGGGTCTCACTGAATACCTCCTTCCTCTATCCAGGGTTCCACAGAATACCACCTCCCTTCAACCAGGGTCCCAGGAAACACCTCCTCCCTTCTTCCCGGGTCTCACTGAATACCTCTTTCCTCTATCCAGGGTTCCACAGAATACCACCTCCCTTCATCCAGGGTTCCACCAAATACCTCCTCCCTCCACCCAGGGTCCCAAGAAATACCTCCTCCCTCCACCCAGGATCCCACGAAATACCACCTCCCTCCATCCGTGGAGATACCGAGCTGCACATGGTGGAGAGACTTCTGAACACCTCTTTTAAAACTTAAAAGGTGAGGGTTTTGCAAAAATGAATTAAAAAAATACCTTTAAGAAGCAATAAATTTATTTAAAGAAATGCTAAAACTTGAACATAAACACGGAACTGAACGTTTTGCAAGGGCAATATTGCAACAGGCATGCTTGGCACGGTGACCAGAGGAGGTCAGCCCATGGCTCTCAGGAAGGCAGTCCAGGCTCAGTTCTTCTTGCTGGCACCCAGGATGAGCTTGTCAAAGAGGTACACTGCCAGGCCGGATTGTGGGGCTCCCATACTGCGCAGGGTGTTGATATGGTCCCCCAACTCTTTGATGTAGGTCACCTGTTCATGCAGGTAGTACCTCTCTAGGAAGTGGCACAGGTGGCCATCCTTGTTCTCGGTGGCCAGCTGGTGCAGACTGAGCAGACTCTGGTTCACTCTCTTCGCCAGGAGCATTGAGAACTCCATGGCCCTCAGGCTGCTGTCCCAGTTGTCATGCTGAGGCCTGTGGATTCCCTCCAGGAGGGTGCGGCCCCCGCGCAGGTTCTGCAGCCACATCAGCCTGTCCGCCTGCTCCCTCTCCTTGTTTGCCCGCTCTCGGAAGAACTGGGCACAGTGATTCAGGGCCACGTCATGGCCTTGGAAGTAGATGGCCATGGATGTGGACACGTAGGAGGCGTAGAGCTTCAGGTTGATCAGGTAGTTGACGGAGGCCTCGCAGTCGGGGTGGTAGTTCTCGCGCACGTAGGAGGGCGGAGGGGCGTCCATGTCTGGAGCCACACGCTCTGTGGACACCAAGGCTCAGGTGGCCGGAAGCGGGAGCTGCGGGGCGGGCAGTGGTCGGGTGGAAGGTACAGGCTGCAGGGGTGTCGGGGTGTCCCCGGGGCAGGCGGTGCGGGGGCCGGAGACTGGCCGCGAGGGGGCCGGAGACTGGCCGCGAGAGCGTTAGGCTGCCGGCGGCCGGCTCTGAGGTGGGAGCGGAAGAAGTGACCGTTATTTAAGTGTTTGGGGGCGGGGCGGGGCGAGGGAGGAGCCGTTACAGGAGGCAGGGGGGCGTGAGGGGGGCGTGAGGGGGGCTCCCACCCCTCGGGCGGCCACGGCTTTGGCGTTTTCCAGGTTCCATCCCAGCCTGGGTGAGGAGGGCGTCCTGGTGCTGGGCATCCGTGTATATAATATTTAAAGATGTTTTTCATGAATATAAGTGCAACTGTTGTGAGTTAATCGCCTCCATGCTTTCTGTGAGCAGTTTATTTGAACGTTGCCCTATGTGATTGTTTCTTTAAATATAGTCCTTTCCTGGTGTCGTTGGTTACGTGTAATATCACAAAGCAGTGTTTGAATGACTTCCACACGACACCGCGGACAGTTGTGACAGCTTCACTCAGTTCCTGGGCCTCATCACTCCAGGGATGTCCCCTCTTCTCCTCCTGTTCACCGTCGGTTCCCACTGCTCCGATGGCCGAGCACGGCCTCCAGGCTCTGACTCGTTCACCTCTCCATCTTTCACTCTTTGAACTTGCTCTTCACTCCCTTCATCCTCGCCCATCACTCCTCTTAAATCCTTAGTGTTGAAAGTACTGCTGGTGTCCCTCCTTTTTACCTCCATTGACCCCCCACCCCGCACTGCTGTCTGTCCGTCCCTCCCACCTGGCCATCTTCCCGCGCAGCCCTGCAAGCACGTCCTTCTGTCCTGTCCGCACCCCAGGGCGCACGTGTCATGATGGCACCCCTAATCCTGGCTTGTTCACCTGTTTCACCTGGCGGGCCAACTTCTTTCCCCTTGGGTAAGTACAGACTCCCTTTCCTCTGGCAGGAAGCGAAGGGTGTAGGCGCATTCCTAGGGAAAGCACTGAGCCGGGGGACCTAGCTTCCCTCCAGCCTCACTTGTAGCTTCACCGCCACCCAGCGAGCCTTGGCTTGGACGTTGTCAGTCAGGTCCTGAGGAATGAGCCACAGCGACTGGGAATACCACTGATCTCAAGTTGCCTTTCATTCATTCATTCAACAAGAATTGATTGATTATCTAGAATGGCCCAGGCACTGGTCTAGGATTTGGGCATATATTAGTAACAAAGAGAGACTAAGTCTGTTCCCATGGGATTTGTGTTCTCATGGAGAAGCAGATCAAAACAATAACAAATATAAACCTGCTATCTTTCTCCCTTTATTGTCCCAAGTAAATACACACAAGATATTACTCGTGCATATGGAAATTACGAGGAGAAAATATATACTTAGAATTCAAGGATATTATAGTGGAAGACATAAGACCAACCTAAGTATTTATAATTAATTTATGTATCTATTAATTCAACAAACATTTATATACTCCAAATGTGTGTTGGACACTGTGATTCTGGAGATACACAGAAGAATTAAACGTGGTCTCTGTTCTCAAGGTACAAGATAGTGTGACAGAATATTATAAATGCTCTCAGATGATTTAAAGTTATGAATAAAATGTCTATTTTTACTTAAAAATTTATTCCCATTGATTTGATTAATGTACCTTTCTTGGGGTGTCTGTTCCTCTTTGGAAGCTTATGCTATTTCATAATCAGTCTTTATGAAGAAAACAAAGGGTTAAACATCAAATGTCACTATGTAAATTTATCTAATCAGCTTTAGAAGCATTTAATCGTTGATTCTGTAAATAAATAGAATAATAACAATGTCTCTTAAGTTTGTTTTAATGATAGAAAAGAACTACATGATCAGTTTCTCAAAGAGATATAATTGTGTTATATATATTTGCTTAACACCAGTCTTTAGTCTCAATATAATTGTGGACTTCCAGAATTTCCTTGAAAGATTCCATTGTAGACTTCACTGTAAGAATCTATTTGAATAGAAGAGGTCTTGATTTTTCAGAACATTTTCTCATTATACACTGTAGTCCCAAGATTAATTAATAATTAATTTATCCCTACAATTTTACTCTACAAATATTTAGAATAATAACACTGTTGAATGCTTATATGTATACTAATGATGAGAATAGTGTTTCTCATATATTTCATCCCTCATTATTACCTCCTAGGAAAATAGGTAATGGTAAAATAAATACATAACTAAAATAAACCTAACACTTAAAACCAATTTTTGTAAGGGAAAATCAACAAACAAGCATGGGCTGGGACATCAAATTTCTATAAAATAAATATACGTATGTACTAAAAAGCATTCTGTTCAGTTTTTCTTTAATGAGAAATAAAAAACTAAATAAAAACACAAAATGAGAAAACTTCAAATCAGATCATGTTTTTAAAAAACACGAATATAGGACCATAAAATGAAATGTTTGTGGTCAGACTGTATATTAGTTAGGGTTCTCCAGAGAAACAGAACCAGTAGGAAATATATACCTATAGCTGTAGATATAGATATGAATAGATTTATATAAGAAACTGGCTCATGCAGTTATGAAAGCTGACAAGTCCCAAAATCTGACAGCAAACTGGAGACTCAGGAGAACTGATGATGTAGGTTCAGTCCAAAGGCCAACAGGCTTGAGAACCAAAAGAAGCTGATGCATCAGTTTAAATTTGGAAAAAAAAAATTAAGAAGTTTCAGTTATGCTTCAGATTATGCTTTTCCTTTTAAACACAATCACTTCTCACTGAGAATAAATTTATTATCTCTTCTCTATATACTGAAATTCAGGTTCTCTTTAGAGTGCCATGCCTTTACACCCTGATGTATGTAGACCATCTCAGGTCTTGACCACTGTTTTTTTGTTTTTGTTTTTTCTTTATTGATTTTAGAGATAGAGAAAGGGAGAAGGACAGAGAGATAGAAACATGGATGAAAGAGAACATTGATTGGCTGCCTCCTGCATGCCCCCTGCTGGGGATTTGGCCCACAATCTGGACATTTGCCCTGATGGGAAATCGAACCGGTGACCTCTTGGTGCATGGGTCCACACTCAATCACTGAGCCACACTGGCCGGGCTTGACCACTCTTCTTTATGAAACAATTGACACACTTGAGTTTATAGGATGATTCATAAAGTAAATTTGCTTCCAGTTAGTGGAAGCCATAATTTAAACATTGTCCATGGTTTTTTTTTTTTGTTTGTTTGTTTTTATTAACTTGTGAAACGTAAAGTAATACTTTGTTCTGATGTAGTTCTTCTGGTTTCATGGTGTACCATTAAAAGTCTCACTAACTTCAGCCCGGCTGGTGAGGCTCAGTGGTTGAGCATCGACCCATGCACCAAGAGGTCGCTGGTTCGATTCCCGATCAGGGCACATGCCCAGGTTGTGGGTCTGAGCCCCAGTGGGGGGCATGCAGGAGGCAGCCAATCAATGTTCTCTTTCATCAATGTTTCTATCTCCCTCTCTCTTACTCTGTCTCTAAAATCAATAAAGAAAAAAAATTTAAGTCTCACTAACTTCAATAACTGAAGGTGCTGAAGTTTCATTCTTTTGAAATATTTTTCATTTCCCAGTCATCACTTTAAAAGGAATTTTTAGTCTTTGAAGCTGATGAAATAAGTCAGTGTGACCATAAAAGTGGACATGGGACAATTGTCTTTTTTACACTTGTACATGCCAGTCTAGCAGCAGTCAGACTCAACATAATTCAAAACACACATGCAAATGTGGACACTGTATCTGTGTGGCAGTATTGAGCTATAAAGAGATCAAGATAATCCTGAACATGTTTCCAGTAGTTTTTCATTTAGATGTAAACACAAGAACAAATGCGGATAGAGAACACTGAGTTAGAATGGCATGAACACACCATGTATCTTATCAGTAACTGTTTAGTACCTAATGTATTCCCAGTTTTGTACTGAATGATTGCAACAGACATTGACTTTAATCTCATGTTCCCAAGAGTCTGTTTCAGTTCACTTTGTTCACCAACAGAATAAATATAGGACCAATATAAAATTAGATGTTAATGAGTTGATAATAGAATGGGTATTAATATATTTATTTTGAAATATTCATGTATTCAATAATATTTTATTTAAAATCTTTCCTTCTGTTATCACAGATACAGAAGTTTCTACAGAAGTTCTCATACCTTTTCCTACATAGCAATTATGTTTAGGGAAAATATATTTGGTGCAATTATGTTAGTTAACCTAAAGATCTAGAAAGTCTTGGTTGAAGCTATAGATATTTTGTTTCACCAAAATTGAGTGTAAATTTTTTCCAAACAAGTTAGGAAAAAAGCCTAATCCATATAAAATTTTTCTATGATTCCATACCTTAATATAATATTAACCCAGAGTGTTAATAGAATAAACTGATATTCTGTGTGATCATTCTTCTTCATAATTTTACCTGAAAATGTGCTCTTATTTTTAATTTTCTAAACTTTTCTTCCAATGGTGTATTTGCTGATTTCCTCTTTTATAAAAATATAATACCTCAACCAGCCAATGTTAAAACTCAGTGAAAAACACAACTTTCAATGTAAAATTTTTGTAATGTATTTCCTGTGGATTATTCCTATTTATTACCTTCCTTCTGAGCTTTTCATTTCTCAATTCTTGTTCATACATGAAAAATAAACAATGTCCTTTTGACTTACTACCTTGCAGGCTTTTGCCATTTTCCAAACACATCTCTGAATATTTAGGTCAGTTAAACCTATTTAGAGAGTTTAAATTTCTAATAAATATCTGCTATTTAGTAAATTTCTGCCTAAATGATTTTAAACCTCATTTATTGTAAAGTGAATTAATGGACTGGGGTATATTCGTTAGGTAGAAATGTTATCAACATTTCATTTTTGCTAATGCAGATGGTGCTCTAAGTTCTGATCTTTTAAAAAAATATGTTTTTATTGATTTTCTAGAAAGAGAGGAAGGGAGAGAGAGATAGCAACATTGACGTGAGGGAGAAACATCAATCGGCTGCCTCCTGCACATCCCTCCACTGGGGATCATCCCCCACCCGGGTATGTGCCCTGACTGGGAATCGAACCAGGAACTCTCAGTCCATGGGACGATGCTCAATCCACTGAGCCACACCAGCTGGGCTAAATTCTGATTTTTTAACATGACAACCCATGAGAAAAGGCTCAATAATCTATTAATAATCTGGGAAATACCTTCAGCTGCATGACCCTATTTTCCATTAGTAATGTTACCCCTTAATTTTATCCTTCCAGAAGAGTGCTGATTCTCCTAAACAGTTGGCAATAATATAAATGTATACAGTGTGTGTGTTTGTGTGTGTGTAATCAGGGAAGAGATTGAGTGCAAAGACAAAACCTCTCATTCCTTGAAGGACATGGATCAAAGATGTGTTATGGAGTAACTGGTGGATTTGGTGAGGCCAAAGGCAGCCCGGTTGAAGGGAAGAGGCTATTGAATCTGGAAATTGAGGGAAAGAGAACTAGCGAAAAGAATTATTGAAGGATAATATCCTCCCTTTGCCCATTTGTGTGTAATGTTCTGGCCTGGAGTAGAAGGGGAAAGCTGTGCTGAGAGCAGCTTTTGATGGCAGGGAATATTATTTTCTTTTCTCTCTCTTTTTTTTGTTTTGTTAATCCTCACCCGGGGATATTTTTTCCATTGAATTTTAGAGAGAGTGGGAAGGAGCGGGGTTGGGGGGAGGGAGAGAAACATCAATAAGAAAGAACACACATTGATTGGTTGCCTCCCAAACACACCCTGGCCAGGCCAGAGATTGAACCTACAACCTAAAATATGTGCCCTTGACTGGGAATTGAACATGTGACCCTTCGGTGCATGGGCCGATGCTCTAACCACTGAGCACCACTGACCAGAGCTATATTTTTGTACATGCAGCTATTGAAACATAGCTGAGTGTTCCTAATCTTAACTGTTAAGGATTAAAACCAGTAATAATAACTGGAAATGTCCAAAATAATCTATTTAAAATTGCTTGTCTATTTTACCAGGTTTCTATCTATTATCAGTGCTTTTGTTCCCCTCTAATTCTTTGCTTTGCTTCTTAACCAAATGTATTCCTCCATTATGCTGCAGGGAAATGCAATTGTCCCTACGTGGCCCTTCTCCTCAGTTCTTTTTTCCACATCAACAATCCCTAATTTTTAGAAAAACGATGATAGCATATAAATGAATTAAGGTACAGAATTCCTCAAGTTATAAACATCAATTCCTGAGTCATTATTAATTGATAAATATATTTATCACATCAATGGAAATATTTCAGTTAATCATTTTGTCTACTGTGATTGCAGCTAGAAGATGAAAAAACATACTTTATTCAGTTGTACAAATGGAGGAGAGGTGGAAATAGGAATAACAAGATTCTATGCAGAACCAAGAGTCCACTTCCTTGTCTCCTACAGATACTGTTTTATAAACCATGGTGGTGATTTCCCTAGCCATACTATTAAATATATTTTGTTAGGTTACATTCTAAATTAAACCAGTTCATTGGAGTAAATGTATGGGACATTTGGTTTTATAAAACTGTTTCATAGCTAGAGGATGTAGAGCATTCCTCAGACTGTCTTCTTGCAAAGGAGTGCTGTTGGGTTAAATGAATAAGATAAAACAGGTAATAATATATTAGAACTACTTTTATAAAATAGCAATTCAATTTATATTTTATGATAGGGTCAATAGCATTTTAGAAACCCATGATATGTTTTATGTGTATATTGAATGCATACATGTGTATGTTCATATTAGGCTTTGATAGTTAATGTTAACATTAGCTAAAATTTGGACCTCGGTGTGAAATGTGGATTGTAAATTGTTCTAAAGAGATATGATTATTAACATAAAATAATAACCTATATTTTTAATTAATGTGAGAGTGTTATAACTTATAAATAATAATAATGATGATTATTTTTGCCTAGTTTTCCAATGTTGGACATTACCAGGTAAAGTAGATGTTAGTGGGAACATGTATCTTGGCTGATTGTATGTATGTGTATTCTGTGAATTTTTAATTCTTTAAAAAATATAGATGTTGTATTAGAAGCCATGGAGTAAGATTAAATCAGCACTAGTGGAAAACTGAGGTTATTGATTAGTCTGGATTTTTTCAGATCCAAAGTATGAAGTGATTGGGGAAATTTTTTGCTAGCTACTAGAAAATAAGTTAAGACTTTTCATTTTAATCCTTCAATACATTCTATGTAATGAGTACATCAGTCTTGAGGACTGAGCTTATTTATTATCTATGTTCTCAGTGTACCACTATGTCATTTATGGTACATAAGTACAAATGAATTAGTATTTTTACTCCCTTTTTAGAAGACAATGAAACACTTCGGGTTCCATGTCAAATAGTCCTCAGTTGAGAGCCTGACTCCATACCTTCCAAGCTGTGTGAACCTGCCTATAGTGAATAATTACACATCAGAAAAAAAAATGGGACTAATGATATGAGATGTTATAAGGATTAAATTAGGTGATGCATTTAAGATGATGCTAATATTACACTTAGCTCATTGATTGCAATCAATATATGGTAGCTGTTATTTAGAAACTAGACTGACCCTGAAAATGTTGTCTACTCATTATATAAAATCTCACCTTAATTTTTTAATTTTAGATTCTTCTGTGATAATTCTGAAAGGTTAATATACCTTTTATCTCTTACTTTTTTCTTTTTAATTTTTAGCTAGTCACTGAAATCTCTTATGTTCTTTCTGGTGGAAAGCTTAGCAGGTAATGCAGTTCCAAAATGTGAATAGCTTTCAAAATCAATAAATCCCAAAGATTAATATGATAAAGAGGAATTAAATTTCAAAAAGTAGCTTATAAAAAGTATAAATTTATATAGCCTTCAGACATTTCTAATATTATTGCCCTGAATTGCTATTTAATTTCAAGTATATCTGTCTTTTCACTCTAACAAAAGTGTAAACTTCGTAAAGTCACCACCATTCAATTATGTCTATTTCTATTGAAGAGCTTTCTGTATCATCATTATTATTATTATTGTTATTATTTAAAGAGTGGTATATCTTAATCATGTTATTTTAAATGTTCTTGTTTTAGTATAGTAGTAAAGTAGTAGATATTATTTTAAATTATTTAGAGTATAGCTCTTTAGTCTATTGACTACAGAGCCACTAAATACACGTATTGTATTATGAAAAATATGATAATTCACAAAGCTGAATATATTTTTATTTAAGAAAATGAAGGAAAGAATGCAAATGTGCAACATGTAGTAGATTTGAGTAATTATTTAGAAGTTTGTTACTTCCCCCTGGATGCTAGAAAGTCTGATTGGCAGAGCAAAATCAGCAAGATGGCAGAAGAGGAGGATCTAGGCTTTAGCTTCTCTCACAGAAAGACTAACCAGCAAGTATCCACAGATAAGAATGCCTTTGTGAAAATCCCAGAACCTGGGAGTAAGGCTGAAGCATCCCCCTTGGATCACAAAAATTGAGAAAAACCACATTAGAAGTGTAAGAGCAACAACTTCACTTTGATCACATAGCCCCTTGTCCAGGCTACCACAGAGCCATACCAAGAGGATTCTCCAGTGGGGAAAAGAGACCCCAATGTGGACATCCAAATTCCCCAGTATTTGGATAACTTCCCATGAGACCCACTCCTATGTCGTCTCACGAAGAACACTGGGAGAATCAGGAAGGCTAAACAACTTGGGATCAGCTAGAAATAAAAGGCAGGTGGGACCCATAGCAACCAGCACATGGGTCTTGGTGGACTGTGTACCTGATGGCAGTGGTGCCTGATGAAAGGCATAGCCAGAAGTTCTGCCCACCTGTGGAGTTGAGCCAGTGGTTTCCTCTAGCCAAGGCACACGTTGTCAGTTCTATCCAGATTGGATCCCTAGCCAGCAGTCTGGCCTCATCACGGAGCTCATCCTATAGCCCTATCCAGGCCAGGTGGCAAGTCAACTGCCTCATCCAACTGCAGAGCATAGCCTCTGGGCTTGCCCAACAAGGAAACCCAAACAGTGACCCTGAAAAGCCTTGGAACCCATCCTTCAGATCTGCCTACCTACAGAGCCTACCATACAGCCCTGCTCAATGGCTGAGCACAATTTGCAGCCTTGACCAGGCAGCGAGTTCAGTCAGCAAAACCTGCTCAACTGTGGAGCACAGCCAATGGCCTGCAGAATTTTGAAGCACAGCCTGCTGCCTTGCCTAAATTCAGAGTCCAGCCAGCAGCACCACCTGGCTGGGGAATACAGCTAGTGACCTTGCTTGATCAGAGGCAATTGCAGAGCCCAGCCAGTGGCCTCACCTGACCATGGAGATCAGCTGATGACCCACTTGACTGTGGAACCCAGCCAGTGGCTCCTTCAGACCTCAGAATCTGGGCAGTGACCTCACCCAAATAGAGACTCTGAGAGTGAGCCCCACCTGCCCACAGAGGCTACCAGTTGGCCCATCCAGAACTTCAGGCTGGAATAACGGTGGTGGTCTTTCCTTGCCATAGGAAATCTATAAAGGCTGGAAAAAAGAGAATGCTTGCTCAAATATGCAGATAATAATGCAAGGATACAAGGATCACAAAGAATAATAAAAAACATTATACCAATGAAAGAAACGAATAAAGGTCCAGTAACCGACCCTAAAATATAGATCTGTGAAATGTCTGTCAAAGAATTCAGAATAATCACAAATAGAGCTATACTAAAACACATTGAATTATCAAAAGTCAAGGACAAAGAGAGATTTTTTTTAAGTAGCAAGAGAAAGAGATTTGTCACATAAAAGAGTGGCACCCCCATAGGACTGCCTCCCATAAAAACAGATTTCTCAGCATAAACCTTGCAGTCCAGGAGAGAGTAGGATGATACATTTAAAATATTGGGGGGAAGCTGCTAACCATAAATACTATCTGGCAAAGTTGTCCTTCACAAATTAAGGCAAGATAATCTCCAAAACAAATAAAAGGTAAGGGAGTTCATCATCACTAGACCTGCCTTATAAGAAATGGTAAAGGAAGTTCTTCAAGCTGAAGTGGAAGATTTTCATTAACAATGTAAAACATATTAATATACAAAACTTACTGATAAAAATAAATACATAGAGTCAGATTTCTAATATTGTAATGGTGGTATATAAATCACTTTCAACTCTAGTATAAAAGGTAAAAAACAAAGATATTAAAATAACTATAATTACAATAGTTTGTTATTAGATACACACTATTAAAATATATAAATTGTTTCATCAATAACTGAAAATGTGAGAGGGAGAAGTATAGAGTTTTTGTATGCTATCCAAGTTAAGAATAGCTTAAAATAGGATGTTATATTTCACATAAACCTCATGGTAACAACAAAGGTAAAACCTTTAGAGGATAAACAAAAGATTAAGCAAAAGGAATAAAAATGTACCATCACAAAAAGTCGTCAAATCACAAAGACAACAAGGGATAGCAGGTGCTGCCCAGGATTAAAGAAAAGAGAACGCTTGCGCACTGTTGGTGGGAATGCAAATTGGTATAGCCACTATGGAAAACAGTATGGAGGTTCCTCAAAAAATTAAAAATAATACTACCATGTGATTCAACAATCCCACTTCTGATATATATATATCTGTAGATATCTATACACACATATATATACACACACACATATAGATTTGAAGGAAATGAAATCATTCTCTCAAAGAGATATCTGTACTCCTGTGTTCAGTGCAGCATTATTCACAATAACCAATACGTGGGAACAACCTAAGTATCTGTCAACAACATGAATGGATAAAGAAAATGTGGTATATGTATACAATGGAATATTATTCACCCATAAAAAGAGGGAAATCTTGTCATTTATGACAATGTGAATAAATCTTGAAGACATTATGCTGAGTAAAATTAGTCAGATAAAGAAAGACAAATGCTATATATTGAACTCAGAATAGAAGGTGGTAGTCAGTTGTGGGGGCAGGTAGAAAGGGAAAGATGGTGGTCGAAGGATACAAATTTTCAGTTATAAGATGAATAAGTTTGGGAATCTGATGCATAGTATGGTGAATATTGTTAGCAATATTGTATTATATACTTGAAATTTATGAAGATAATAGATATTAATTTTTCTCAACACACACACATAAAAGTGACTATGTGAGGTGGTGGATGTGTTAACTAACCTTATTATGGTAGTTATTTCACAATATATACATATATCAAATCATTGTGTTGTACACCTTAAATTTATATATTTTCTTGGCTGTTGATTGTACCTCAATAAAGGTGGAAAAATTTTATTTATTTATTTATTTTTTTTCTGGCTGATGCTCTAACTGCTGAGCCAAACCAGACAGGGCAAGATTTCATTCTGTTGTTGTTGTTGTTGTTGAAAGTACTGTAGATGTCCCCCTTATTTCCCCATAAACCCCCTCCATCCCACTCCCATGCCCCTCCTGCCTTCCCCAGCCTAGTGTCAATTAGTTGTGCATATATGCATATACGTTCTTTGGTTTATCTCTTCCCTCCCCTCCCACCCCCCCATCCCTCTGAGGTTTGTCAGTCTGTTCCCTACTTCCATGATTCTGTATTTCTTTTTATTGAAAATTTATTTTGTTCATTATGTTCCACAAATAAGTGAGATCATGTGGTACTTGTCTTTCTTTCTTTGATTGGCTTATTTCACTTAGCATAATACTCTCCAGGTCCCTCCATGTGGTCTCAAAGGGTAAGAGATCTTGCCTTCTTATAGCTGCATAGTTCTGTTGTGTAAACGTACCACAGTTTTTTTATCCACTTATGTACTGATGGACACTTGGGTTGTTTCCAGATCTTAGCTATTGTAAATAATGCTGCTGTGAACATAGGGGTGCATACATTCTTCCTGATTGGTGTTTCAGGCTTCTTAGTATATATTCCAAGAAGTGGGATTACTGGGTCAAATGGCAGTTCCTTTTTAATTTTTTGAGGAAACATCATATTGTTTTCCACAGTGGCTGCACCCGTCTGCATTCCCACCAGCAGTGTGCTAGGGTACCCTTTTCTCCACACCCTGGCCAGCATTTGTTGTTTGATGATTTGTTGATGGCTGCCATTCTGGCAGGTGTGAGGTGATATCTCATAGTCGTTTTAATTTGCATCTCTCTGATGATTAGAGATGATGAGCATTTTTTCATGTGTCTCCTGGCCTTCTGTATGTCCTGTTTGGAGAAGTGTCAATTCAGGTCCTCTGCCCATTTTAATTAGATTATTTGTCTTCCTTTGGTTGAGTTGTATGAGTACTCTATATATTTTGGATATTAACCCCTTATCCAATGTATCATTGGCAAATATGTTCTCCCAGGGAGTGGGTTCCCTTTTCATTTTAATGCTGATTTCTTTTGCATGAAGAAGCTTTTAAGTTTGATGTAGTCCCATGTATTAATTTTTTCCTTTGTTTCTCTTGCCCTAGGTGATGTATCAGTAAAAATACCACTACATATGATGTCTGAGATTTTTTTGTCTACATTTTCTTTTAGGATTTTTATGGTTTCATGGGTTACATTTAAGTGTTTTATCCATTTTGAGTTTATTCTTGTGTATGGTGTAAGTTGGTGGTCTAGTTTCATTTTTTTGCATATAGCTGTCCAATTTTCCCAGCACCATTTATTGAAAAGACTGTCTTTTCTCCATTGTATGCTCTTACCTCCTTTGTTGAATATTAATTGTACATACTGTCTTGGGTCAATATCTGGGTTCTCTGTTCTGTTCCATTGATTTATATGTCTGTTCTTGTGCCAGTACCAGGCTGTTTTGATTACAATGGCTCTGTAGTATAATTTGATATCTGGTATTGTGATCCCGCCCACTTTGTTCTTCTTTTTCAAAATTGTTGTGGCTATTTGGGGTCTTTTATGGTTCCATATAAAATTTTAGAGTGTTTGTTCTAGATCTGTGAAATAGGCTGTTGGTACTGTAATAGGGATTGCATTGAATCTGTAGATTGTTTTGGGTGGTATGAATATTCTAATGATGTTGATTTTTCTGATCTATGAACATGGTATATGCTTCCACTTTTTTATATGTTCTTCTATATCTTTTTTCAGTGTCCTGTAGTTTTCTGAGAACAGCTCTTTTACCTCCTTGGTTAAGTTTATTCCTAGGTATTTTATTATTTTTTTGTTGCAATGGTAAATGGGATTTGTTTTTGTTGTTTTTTTTCTTTCTGAGTGTTCATTATTGGTATATAAAAATGTCATCAATGTCTGGATATTAATTTTGTATTCTGCTACTTTGCCAAATTCATTTATTAAATCTAGTAGATTTTTGATGGAGTCTTTAGGGTTTTCTGTGTACAATATCATGTCATCAGCGAATAGTGACAGTTTCTCTTCCTCCTTTCTGATTTGGATCCCTTTTATTTTTTCTTCTTGTCTAATTGTTGTGGCTAAGACTTCCAGTACTATGTTGAATAAGAGTGGTGAAAGTGGGCATCCTTGTCTTGTTCCTGTTCTTAAGGGAAATGCTTTATTTTTTTACCCATTGAGTATGATGTTGGCTGTAGGTTTTTTCATATATGGCCTTTATTATGTTGAGATATGATCCCTCTATTCCCACATTGCTGAGCGTTTTTATCAGAAATGGGTGCTGCATTTTGTCAAATGCTTTTTCAGCGTCTATTGATATGATCACATGGTTTTTATCTTTCATTTTGTTTATGTGCTGTATCACATTTATTGATTTGCAAATATTATACTAGCCTTGCATCCCTGGGATGAATCCCACTTGGTTATGGTGAAGAATTTTTTTTAATATATTGCTGGATCCGATTTGCTCATATTTTGTTAAGGATTTTGACATCTATGTTTGTCAGGGATATTGGCCTATAGTTTTCTTTCTTTGTAGTGTTTTATTCTGGTTTTGGAATTAGAATTATGGTGGCCTCATCAAAAGAGTTTGGAAGTCTTCCTTCTTCTCGAATTTTTTTTTTTGAATACTTTGAGGAGAATGGGTGTTTGTTCTTCTTTGAATATTTGGTAAAACAGCTGTGAAGCCATCAGGGCCCGAGCTTTTGTTTGCTGTGAGTTTTTTTTTTATTACATCTTCAATTTCCTTAGTTGTTATTGATGTGTTCAAGATTTCTGTCTTTTCCCGGTTCAGTTTTGGGAGACTGTGTAATTTTAGAAATTTGTCCATTTCACCTAAATTGTCCAATTTGTTGGCGTGTGATTGTTCATAGTATTTTTTTTTAACAATCCTTTGTATTTCTGTGGTCCCAGTTGTTATTTCTCCTCTTTCATTTCTGATTTTGTTTATTTGGGTCCTCTCTCTTTGTTTCTTGGTGAGTCTGGCTAAGGATTCATCAATCTTGTTTATCTTTTCAAAGAACCAGCTCTTTGTTTCATTGATCTTTTGAAATTTTTTTTGTTTTGTTTTGTTTTTTTTTGTTTTGTTTTTTTTAGTCTCTATGTCATTTATTTCTGCTCTGACCTTTACTGTTTCTTTCCTTCTACTTGCTCTGGGTTTTTCTTTTTGTTTACTTTCTAGTTTTTTAAGTTGTAGGGTTAGATAGTCTATTAGAAATTTTTCTTGTTTCTTGAGGTAAGCCTGTAGTGCTATGAACTTCCCTCTCAGGACTGTTTTCGTTGAGTCCCATAGATTTTGTGATGTTGTGTGTTCATTTTCATTGGTTTCCAGGAAGTTTTTAATTTCTTCTTTGATCTCCTTGGTAACCCATTCATTGTTTAATAACATGCTATTTAGCCTTCATGTGTTTGAATGTTTTTGAGTGTTTTTATTGTACTTAATTTCTAGTTTCATGCCATTGTGATCTGAGAAGATGCTAGATATGATTTCAATCTTTTTGAACTTGTAGAGACTTAGTTTGTGTCCTAACATGTGGTCTATCCTTGAGAATATCCCATGTGCACTTGAGAAGAATGTGAATTCTACAGTTTTGGGGTGTAATTCTCTGTAGAAATCTATTAAATCCATTTGATCTTGTGTTTCATTTAGAGTCTCTGTTTCCTTCTTAATTTTTTGTCTGGAGGATCTATCCAGTGATGTCAGTGGGGTGTTGAAGTCCCTTGCTATAATTGTATTGCTGTCGATTTCTCCTTTGAAGTCCTCCAGAAGTTTTTAAATATATTTTGGTGCTCCTATATTGGGTGCATATATGTTTACCATGGTTATATCCTCCTGTTGGATAGATCCTTTCAATGTTTTCTAGTGGCCTTCTTTGTCTCTAGTTATGGCTTTCATTTTGAAGTCAACATGAAAAAATAGATTTTAAAATATAAAGTTAAATTTCCTTTCATGATCATTGATATTATAATTATCATTTGCATTCCATCTCTGGTCATATTTACACATTTAGAAATAGATTGTGAAGTAATTATACAAAAAACAAAGTCTGATTTATAAGGTATAATTAGAATCACACGTAACTATCAACTATTCACATAAAAAGGATTGGAGAAAAGGGTTCAGAATGGTTCTTTAAAAAAAAAATTCTTAATTTAATTTGTAAGTTAGAACTCACAGGGTCCAAATTTAAATGATGAATTTAGGGATCAATAAACAATTCTACTAAAATTTTTTCTCTGGTGTTTAGACAGTTGCTCTGCTACCTTGCCATCCTTACTCCATCCTGCCAGATGCCTATAATAATATTTACTCTGATCTTCTCATATCACATTTGTTAATTATATGAGAATTAGGCTTCCTTCTCTGTTTATTGAGAAATGAAATCTATCACTGCAGTCTTTGATGTAGGTATTGCGTCATCATAAGGAACTCTTCAACTGCCATATATATATGGGGCCTGGCTCCTGAAAGCTCATAGAAATGCAACTATTTTCATTGTATTAAATGATCTAGCCCTTTATTTCTCTGGCTAAGAATCAATTTTAGTGTTGAAAGAAGTCCTTTTGCATTGTGCCTCTTTGATGCTATAGAACAGGCAGATATGTTTCCACACACGTTTAGATAACAAATGCCCTTGGCAGGAGAGATTAGTTCAAAATTTTGATGGCACTCAATAATTGTTAAGTAATATATAATTTATGGTATTCACAAATGTTTTTATTTTCCTCCTTACAACTGCCAAGAATTTGAAAATGGGAAAGTAAGTAGTCACTTTTTAGATTACAATGGCATGAGATTGTGATTAAGCTTTTTAACTCCCAAGTCCCTGCCCAAGAATATGTATAATTAAATATTAGGAAAGGGATATATTTCTGATATCATTTATTTTCTGATATTCAGTAAGACATACTTCAGTTAGTTCCCATTGAGCTCAAAACTTCTGTTACATGGAAAAGTATACTTCTCCATGGTGCTTGGGAGCAATTCTCATTTTCAATATTTTCTATATGGTCTAATCTAATTTTATGTAAGATATGACTGAGTGGAGAAGGGGAGGTTTATTGATAGAACATTGCAATTTCATCCAGTAGTTCCTTGGTCGTATACATTGGGTCTAAACATTATAATTAGATAAATTAATCAAATTTTGCCTGATGTTTCCTTAAGTTTCCTCACTACACTTTGGAAAGTTAAAGCAAGTATTGTATATTTACACAACATTCCTCACTATGAACTGACGAAAAGCAAAGAGGTAAAATTAATTGACAACCAAAACTTTTACAGGTATCCAAACCTCATTTATTTCTTAGACATCATGGTAAAATAGGTATTGCTCCAAGTTTGAGATGAAGAAACTGAGATTTTTTTTCCATTTATTTTTAGACAGAGTGGGAGGGAGAGGGAGAAAGAGAGAGAAACATCCACGTGAGAGAGACACATCAATTGGTTGCCTCCCACTTGACCCCGACCAGGGCCAGGGACCGAAATGCAACTGAGGTATGTGCCCTTGACCGGAATTGAACCTGAGACTCTTCAGTCCAAAGTCCAACGCTCTAATCACTGAGCCAAACCGGCCAGGGCAGAAACTGAGATTCTTGAAGTAACTTGCCTATATCCACAAGAACAGAACATGGCAGTGCTGGAATATGAACTTATTTCTGCCTAGCTCCAAAAGTCATGCTCTTAAATCTCTATTATGTAGACTTTCAGAAATTAAAAATAATTTTTTTTTTGTTTTTGTTAAACTCATATTCCTACAGCCAGATTCTCCAAAGGTATTATTATCCCTGATATGATAATACTTTACAATTGATTATTAGTGTTTTATATAATATACCATCAACTTTAGGGCTGGCTTAAAGTAGAGGCTCAAGTAGACATACACATCACTAAAGGAAATTTTAACAGAGAGAAGATTTTCCAAAGCCTACTGGAACTGTTTTCACAGCCCAAACAAATCTTTACTTAAAACAATTTTAATATGAAGGTGATGAACCTGTTTAACCATGTTTAATAACAGAGTGTTTGTTTTCACTAGGATTGTTGCAAATATAAAATGTTTTCCCCCAAATTAGAAAGGCTGAAATAGAATATTTCCCTTCTTTAGCAGGATGCAGTTTGATTTAAAAAGTTTTGTACTGTGTCCTTGGGCCGAAAAAAAAAAAAAAAAAAAGCAGTAAAAATAATTAAGAGAATCACATTATGTAAAATATTAAACTACAAGAGTGGCTATTTCATTATCCTTCAGTTCTTTCATCAGTTATCAATTTTTTTCATCATGATGTAAATATTTGCTGATTAAATAATGCTATAAATATTTTTCTTAAAGGCATAATTTTTATTATGCAAACTATGGATTCCTTAGTTATGAAATTACTGTTATGAAAAAGGGACAATATCTTTATCCTCTGTTTAGATTATAAGAGACCAGGAGAGCTCAGTATGGGTATCACTGGTCATGCAATGCAATTCTATTTAGCTTGTGGCTTTTATATCCTTCCAGAGCTGAATTTAATTTACCTTCACTCCTGTCACACAACTGACAAAGCTGGGGCTGCTGTACCAGGCAAGATGGAAGAAGAGGGTATAACTGGTTCCAGAAAATGAAAGTATATCTTTTTTCCTTTATTAGAGGCTACGGTATTTATGTTTTTGCCCTAGTTTGAGTCCTAGTTGGGGGTCCAAGGTTTAAAGGTGAATGTTTCATTGTCTGTAGTACTGTTGAATATCACTGTGGGAATAATACACACAGTTAGAAGACTTTGACTTGGACCTCACATTTAACCTTAGATAACTCAGTGATCTGGAGTTTTCTCAGATATAAAATGGAGATAATAATACTTCTGGGTTTCTCTATATTGTAAAGGTCAAAACAACAACAAAATACTACAAAGATTATGAGTGGGCTTTCTGAAAACTTCAAGTTACATTAACACAATTATTTCTAAGGCTCTCCTGAATTATCTTTCCTTCTAAACACTATGAATTTGATGTCAGCTTTTTTTTTTTTTCTTTTGGAAGTCTCACTGTGTTAAATCCAAATTGTGTTTTTTTCTGTTCATGTCCATATGAAAACGAATACCAATGTGGGTAATTGCTGCTGTGGAGAAACATATAATTTCTCCAAGGAAAATTGATTTTACTAGAAGTGGTTATTACCAATAAGCAATAGGAGGACTTACTAGTGACTCTTATTTTACAAATACATGTTTTAATCTTAAGCAAAAACTAAGATTGAGTAAGGTTTCATTGAAGGCTATCATACTGGATAAACACCATCAAAAAGTTTTTCTTTTCTGGGCTTCTTTCCTTTGTACCTTTGTAGCACCCTTCTTTCTTATCCCTTCTCTCCTCCTCTTTCACAAATATATGCTGTGTATCAATTCTGTGATGTTTGTGGCATTAGTCACTTACATAAAGTAATCCTTTAATTCTCACCAAAAATCGAGTTTGATGATATGGTTTCTATTTTACAGATGAGGAGACATGCTCCTTGAAGTGCAAGGTCACATAACTAAGTTGTGGAAAATAAGGTATTCAGGTATGTGTCTTCTGACTATTAATGTGTTGCTGTTTCTATGACACACACATATTCTTTAATGTACTTCTTAAATCAAAGAAAATCTAGATAATTGAGTCTGCTTTTGATTAGATGGGAGACTTAAATCTCCTTTCTTACCTCTCTTGGGCATCACAACTCTTCTAATGAAGAACTGCCCACTGAATCATTTCAAACTACCATTTGATATATCCGATTTATGTATTTCGAAGATAAATTAATTCATTCATTTAGTCAGATATCTGAGTGCCTGTTATGTTTAGAAAGAGGTGATTTGAATTCAGATACAGTGGGATAAAGTAGATAATTAGCACACTGACTGGCATATATAATATTAATCTTATATACAAAGTGACACGTAACCCTTGTTTTGAATGTGATTACAGTAGAAATTATATAAAGGCATGTATTATAATAAAAGAATCTCTGATAAATTCAATCAGTAAAAAAAAATGAGCTAGACCTTTTAGAGATGAAGAGACCACTTCTTGTAGGGATAGTTTCACATTGATGGTAAAAGGAAGAGATGAGTGTAGAAGGGGTTTTAATGGTTAAAATGTGAGGAAAATACTATAGAATCTTAATAAATCTTATAATTTAAAAAAGCTCCTCCTCTTTTAAATTGTTTAGCAAATACTAGTAAGCATCTACTTTGTGCTCTGCACTTTCTAAGTACTGATAATTTAGAGGCTAATTAAAAATGTCCCTGTTTCCACAGAGCAATTAAGCCTAGAGAAGAAGAGAAGAAATAAATAAACAACTAAATATATGTATCACATCCCATAGAGGTAAATGTTATGATATTAAATATAAAGCAGGATAAGGTGGTAGTGATGGATGATGATGATTTGGTTATGGTAATCTGAGCAGGACTCTCCAAAGAAGTGACATTTGAAAGATACCTGAATTAAGTTAACCATATGAATGTCTAGGAAAAGAACATTGCAGACAGAAGGAAGAGCATATTTAAAGGCTCTGAAATAAGATAGTTCTCATTTTTTATGAGGATTTTAGATTTTATTCTAAATGTAATGGGGAGCCTTCTGAGGATTATAATCAGGGAGGAAGTGACCTGGTTTAATTTTTAAAACTTCATTCTGGATTTCTATATGGAAAATAATCTAAAGAGGGATCCAAGATGGGGGCAGAGTAGGTGGAAGATACACTCAACCTGCCAGGACAAAATTGAAATTACAACTAAATTATAGAAAAATCATCCTGAATAACCAACTGAAGACTAGCTGAAGAGAAATCTTATAACCAACCAAGGATTTACAGAAGAAGCCACATCAAGACTGGTAGGAAGGGTGGAGATGTGAAAAGGACTGGCTTCGCTCCCACAGGCAGTGGCTGAGGTTTCAGGGGGGGATATCTCAGCTGTGGTGGGTTCCCCCTGAGAAGTGTGGGGTCTCAACTCCAAGCCAGGTTGCGAGTTCAGTACCTGGTTAGGGAACACACCTAGGTTGTGGGTTTTATTTCACTTAAGTGAAATAAGCCAGTTGGAAAAAGGCAAATACCATATGATCTCACTTAGATGTGGAATCTAATGAACAAAATAAACTGACAAACAAAATAGAAACAGAGGCATGGATACATGGAAAAGACTGACAGCTGACGAGGATGGGGGGTTTAGAGGGATGGATGAAATAAGGTGAAGGATTAAGCAAAAAAAAAAACACACACACACAAAAAAAACAAAAAACCTCATAGGCACAGAACAACAGTATGATGATTACCAGAGGGAAAGGGGAGTGGGGTGAAGTAGAAAAGGGTGTAGGGAGTATAAAAGGTGATGGAAGGAGACTTGACTTGGGGTGGTGAACACACAATACAATATACAGATGATGTATTGTAGAATTATAAACCTGAAACCTATATAATTTTATTAACCAATGTCACTCCAATAAATTCAATTAAAATAATTTTAAAAATTAAAAAATGAAAATCTATAGCATGAAAATAATAACATTAGGAAGGCTCTTGCTCTTGTCAGTCAAGATATAATTGTTCAGAGAAGAGCAGTAAAGATGGAGATGGTGAGAAGTGCTCACCTTGGGAATATATAGTGAAGTGACATTAAACTTCAGAATAGAATTAGATAAAGCAAAGTTGGTCTGAGCAACCCAGTGAGCAGTGATGGCATTTACCAAAATGAGGAATATGGCAAGAAGAACAAATTTAAAGTTAGGAAATTATGAGTGTTCCTGTGATCATGCTTTGCTTTAAATTCCTATCACACATACTAGTAGAGGTATCATGTGGGCATTTGACTATAGCAGTCTGGAATTCACCAGTGAAGATACATATTTGGGGATCAAAATGTATATATGATGGACAAAATCATGACAGTTGAATTACCTTAGGGAGTAAATCCCAAGACTGAGTTCTAGGTGAATCCAACCCTGAGGTCAGAAACAGAAGAATTTCAAAAGATAACTGAGAAAGAGCAGAACAACAGGAACTTCAGTGTTAGAACAAACTATTTTTTAAAAGTATTTCAAAAGGTCATGATATACTTATTAGGTTCACTGTTCTTGAATAAGATGAAAATGTTAGTTGTATTTTACCATGTTCACGTTATCGGTCACCTTGACAAGACAGTTTCACTAGAATACAGGGACAAAATCCTGATTGGAATGAATTCAAGAGAACATGGGAGATGAAGAAGTGGATACAATGATTGATAAACAATATTTTTCTATAAAGTAGAATAGAAAATATAGAGTGATAGCTGGAGAGAAAAGTTTATATATAAAGATAATTTTTATTTTGTTTGACTATTTCAGAAGATGTGAGTTATACTTTTTTTTTTTTTTTTGGTTTTGGTCTTTTAATGACAGTAATTATCCCTAAAAAGAAACATACAGGACACATATTTGATTAGGCAAAATGTGGAGATTCAATATATAAATGAAAGGTTTTGCCTTGGTAGAGTAAAGAGTTCATCCTTTGTTTCAGAAGGAATAGAGAATATGGGTACAGATGTAGCTGGCCTGGTAGATTTCATGATGGGAGGAAAGGAGATTCTCTTCTAATTTTATTTTATGAGTGAGTTGAAAGCAATTATCTGAGAGGGAGGAACAGAAACAGCACATTGGGTAACTGGTGACAGAAGTAAAATGGTCATTTTGGAAAGTGGGAGAATATATTGATGAGAGAAATGGTGGATAGCTTTCAGATAGTGTTGAGACTCATTTAAGATTTATGCCATATATTTAACCAGTCAGTTTGGTATGTGGTTTTCTCTAGCCATATTAACTGTTTGGGCACAGGTACAAAAGTGGCAGAGATTAAGATTTAACCAGGGTTAGGGTTTTATCAGAAGAATACAAAAGTGGGAGAGAAAGTCAAAGGAGTTAAAAGTATGGGAGAACATATTTGCCAGTGATACATCTGATAAGGGGTTAATTTACAAAATATATGAAGAACTCACAACTCAACAAGAGAAAGACAGACAATCCAATTAAAAAATGAGCAAAGGACCTAAATAGACACTTCTCCAAAGAGGACATACAGATGGCTAAGAGACATGAAAAAATGCTCAACGTCACTAATCATCAGATGTTGCAAATGAAAATGAAGTTGTTTGATTTCTTACTTTAAATTTATGAGTGAATTTTAAATTGCTATTCCTGGCATGCAAAGATTAATTGCACTTGAATAGATATGAGAGGATATTTGATGTTGCTGGGTAGTTTTGCTCACTAGATTTTGGGGATTTGAAGTTCCCTGCCATTCTGCACCTGTGTTATATGATACGGGAAACACACTCTCACAGTGAATTTTTATGAAAATGGTGAAAAGTTTTAAATATATTCAATTTGGAGGTAAGATAAAACAGAATAACTTAATTTTCTCCTATAATTTTGATAAATAGTTTTCGATCTGGTTTTGGACCTTGATGCAATACTAATAAAGGAGATAACAATTTTCTTATTAAGTAATACTAAAATTAACTTGGCTACAGATTACAAGTTTTGCTTAACAAAATAATTATCATAATTCATTATAATTTTAATATTAGTGGACCTATACAGTTCTTTTATTCTGCACAATTATTTTGAGATTCATCCCATGTTGTAGCTGACATAAGATTATTTTAAGTAATTCCTTTATTTATGGTTATTTTTTATAAATAGTATAACAATATATTCACAATGTTATAAAATGTGAGAAGAGTATATGTAAATATTGATTTTGTAGTTGATAAAATACATAAAATATTAATGAACCCAAGCAAAACCTCATTTAGAATTTTTTATTAGCATTAGGTGTTAAATTTACAGATGTGTAATCAAGGTTGTACATACATAGTGAGGCACTCATCATGAATTCTGATTGAGGTTAAAATGAGAGAGAGAAAATAGCCAAATAAGTAGTAAATAGAAACTTGTCTAATCATCTTTCCATTCGTCATCATTTGCTTTTAAGAGGAGTTTCATTACTTGGTGAAAAGGAGTCTTAACAGAATCATAAGTTCATCCTTTCCTGAGAAACAACCTCTTAAGCATACCTGGCATCTATTGTAGCCCTTGCTTATAATCTCTGAAGGCAATTGGTCCATAAAGATCACCAGTAATGCCTGGTTCAAGGTGCCTTCTATAACTCCATTATTACTCTTCAAGTAAGACTTTGGAGTTAATCAAATGTTCATCATTTATTAGTTTTTTTCCCACGAATTGGGCTCCAGGTACCATACATTATCTTCACCCATTTGGGCTTATAATGATTCTGTCATTTTTGGAGTTTCCTCTCCCAGCTATCTTCCTGTAGGGAGAATTTTCTCTCCTTTATTTCATCTAGCTGTTTGCTGTACTTTGTTTCCAAAGGAATCTGGTTCACTTTCTTTATTTTGCCTGTATCATGGGTAGGTGTGCACTCCTGGTCAACTTCAAACTGTTTCACGATGAACTCTTCATCAATGCCCATGTCTCCAAAAGTATTATCAACCCATCTGCAGAATTTATGGACTGCTCTCGGTGTTTGAGAAGGACCTTTGGGAAAACTCTTTCTGCTTGACTTCCTTTGTTTCTTTTTCTCAGGAAACAATTTGATTAAGTATGACAGGAGACTCCCCTTGGGAGGTTCCAGGTTGACCCCACAGGATGTTTTTCACAAAGATTTGTGGAGGACTTCTTTCTTTCCCTGGCGCTCAGACAATAAGCCCATGTGTCCTCCAGCTTCCTGTCAGGATCGAGCACTTCTAGCACTTTTAATAAGAGGTCTGCAGGTAGACTTTCCTCCAGATTCGGGTAGCGAGCCAAGGGGTGCTTGATCAGGCTGGCTTCGATGCTCTCTATGAACGCCTTTCGTGCTTGCTGGGCTGATGAGAGCTTGGAACACAGGTCTGCTCCCTTGGGCAGATTATTTTGACTCCTTTTCGGGGGAGGTCTGGGAACTCTATGAGCAAATGTGGGGAGAAAGCCCTCCCTAGGGCCACGAGTGATCATATTTTCACAAGATGGGCAGCCCGTTCTGAAGTCATCCAGCCCCTCTTTGACAAATATCCACCGCCGGCTGTCCAGGGAGGTGGGGCACCTCAGAAGCCTGTTCTTGCTCTTTGCGAAACAGTTGGAAGGCAACTTGTCCCTGTCCTTGTACCAGGGCTTACAATTCATGCCCACGGGCATGGGTTCCAGTGGCCCCACCCCTAACAGCCCCTTCTTGCTGGGCTAGGGCCCTAACAGCCTCTTCTTGTCTGCCATGGTACCCCTGGCCCCAGGGCGACCATGGCTTCAGTGGTTTGTTGTTCCAGCCTCTCAGGTCACTAGGAGACCATTACCAGGTGCAGCCACATTCTTTCCAGAGGTGGGTCAATGCTCTTTCCCCTGCCCAGCCCTCATTCTCCCAGGATGGGCTGCAAAGTTGCATTCTTTTTGTGGTAGAGAACTGTTCCATTGTGTGGACACACCACAATTTATTTACCCATTCACCTTTGGATGAACTTTTGGGTTGTTTCCAGTTTGAGGCTGTTTGCAAATCAAGCTGCCACGAATATTTCATGTGTTCATGTCTTTGTACACATACTTTTATTTCTCTTGGGTAAATTTTAGCTAGGAATTGAAAGGTGGGAACATATGATAGGTGTTTTGTTTTTGTTTTTTCTTATGTACTCACAGCCATCAAGTTTTAATATTTGCCCAAAGTGGATGAGGTGAGGCATTAACCCTTGAGTATAAAATTTAAGGTGGCACCAAAACAAAACTTGGCACTCAAGATCAATTGTGCTTTAAAGTAATACTTTCAAAAGTAATCAGAAAAGCAGTGCCATGCTGAGCCATATTAAAGCCTGAGGGCAAAGGATCGATTAATAATACTGATCCTGCCTTTATTTAAAACTGATGTATTGTTCACCATGGATTTTTGGCAATAATTTTGTTTTGTTTTGTTTTAATTTTTTGTTGAACTTATTGGGGTGACATTGATAAAATTATATAGGTTTCAAGTGTACAATTCTATAATACATCATCTGTATATTGTATTGTCTGTTTACCATCCAAAGTTGATAGGTGTTTAACGTTTTAAGAAACCACCAAACTTTTCCAAAGTGGCTGTACTATTTAATATTTCTCCCAGTAGTGCATGAGAATTGCACTTCCAGCACATACTCCCCGACACATAGTATGGTTGGTTAACCATTTAATTTGGGCTATTCTAATAGGTGTGTAGTGGTATCTCGTTGTAGATTTAATTTGTATTTCCATAATGACTACTAGTGTTGAGCATCTGTTTATATGCTTATTTGCCATTTATATCTCTCCTTGGGTGAAGTGTCTGTTCAAATATTTTGCACACTTTTAAATCGTCTTGCTCAATATTTCATTGAGTCTTGAGAGTTCTTTGTATATTCTGGATGGATGTCCTTTATCAGATATCTGATTTGTAAAATTTTCTCTCCATCTATAGCTTATCTTTTCATTGTCTTAACAGTGTCTTTCAAAGAGCTGAGTTTTTATATTTGATGAAGTCCAATTGATCAATTTGTTCTTTGATGGATTGTTCTCTTTGTGTTGTAGCTAAGGAAACTTTGCCTATCCAAAGGTCACAATTTTTTTTTCCATTCTACTAAAAGTTTTATAATCTTAGGTTTTACATTTAGATCTGTCTACTTTTTTCTTGTTGTTAATCCTCATTAGAGGATATTTTTTTCATTGATTTTTAGAGAGAATGGAAAAGAGAGAGGGAGGGGGAGAGAGAGAAAGAGAAACACTGGTGTGAGAGACATCAATTGATTGCCTCCTGCCCGCACCCCAAATGATCAAACCTGTAACCCAGATACATGCCCTTGATTGGGAATCAAACCCAAGACCCTTCAGTGCATGAGCCAGTGCTCTAACCACTGAGCACACTAGCCAGGGCATAGATCTGTCATCTATTTAAATTTAATGTTTTAGATGATGTAAGATAAGAATCAAAGTTTTTATTTTTACTCTTTGCCTGCAGATATCCAATAGTTCCAGCTTTTCTTTTTGAAGAGAGATTTCTCCACTGAATTACCTTTGTTACTTTTAGGTGTAAATATTCCATATTCAGTATTTCATAATACTCTTTTCTGTTTCATTGATGTATCTGTGTTTACACCAATTCTGTGCTATGTTGGTTACTTTATATTTCACAATAAACCCTGGAATTAGACTGTATTAGTCTTCCATCTCCTTTTTTCTTTTACAAAGTTATTTTGACTCTTGTAGGTCCTTTGAATTTCTATAGGAATTTTAGAATCAGTTCGTCAGTGTCCACACACAAAAAAAGCCTTTGAGATTTGATAGGGTTTCTATGGAATCTATAAAGCAGTTTTGAGAGAATTGATATCTTAACAATATCGAGCTTTCTGACCCATGTAAAAGTTGTATCTCTCCATTTATGTATGTGTTCTTTAATTTATCTCAGCAATATCTTATAGTTGTCGGTGTATAGGTCTTTCACATCTTTTATCTCTAGATGTTTTCCTAAATATTTAATGTTTGATACTATTGTGAGTAGTATTATATTCTTAATTTCTAAGTTCTTTATTAATATATAGAAATATAATTGATTTTTGTACATTGATCTTATGTCATGCAGTCTTCATAAACTCACTTTTTAATTCTAGTAGCCTTATTTATAGAGTCTGTTGGATTTTCTATATCAATAGTCATGTCATCTGTTAATAAAGACAGTTTTACTTCTTCTTTTCAAATTGGAATAACTTTGTTCCTGGCCTTATAGCATGGAAGTAGTTAAATAAAAGTGATGAGAGTGGAAATTTTATTCTCGTTACTGATCTTAGGGGGAAAGCCATTAAGTATGATGCTAGCTTTAGGTTTTTTGTGCATACTCTTTTTCAGTTTAAGTTCCCTTTTACTTCTAATGTTCTAAGGCTTTGTGATAAATGCTTTGTGTCAGATACTTGGATTATGTCAAATGTTTTTTTCTGCACCCATTTAGATGTTCATATGGCTTTTACTTTTTAGCTTGTTAAAATAATAAATCACATTGACTGATTTCCAAGTGGTAAAAATATTTCTTACTGCGACACACCTCACTTGATCATGATGTTTTATCCTTTGTATATATTGTTAGATTAGGTTTGCTAAAATATTCCAAAATATATTTGCATCTGTGATTATGGGGTATATCTGGTGTCTCTTTTTCCTTTAATGATTTTGTTTAGCTTTATTATAAGGGTAACTCTGGCTTCATAGAATGATTTGGGAAGTATTCCATCCTCTTCATTTTCTGGAACTATTAGTGTAGGATTGGTATTGTTTCTTCCTTACATATTTTGTAGAAGTCACCAGTGAAGGCATCTGGGCCTGAAATTTTCTTTGTGGGCAGGAATTTTAACTGCAAATTTAATTTCTTTAATAGATATAGGGATATTCAGATTATCTCATTTTTCTTGAATGAGTTTGGTTAGTTTGTATATTTCAAGTAATATGTTGTAGCTATGTTGTCTAAATTATTGCCATAAAGTGTCCATAGTATTTTCTTGTTATCCTTTAAATGTCAGTGTACTATGGAGCGATGTCACCTCTTCTATTGTTGATTTGTAACTTCCTTCTTGTATTTTTTTCCTAATCAGACTAGCTAGAGAATAAAACATTTTATTGCTCTTTAAAGAAAGAGGTTTTTTTGTTTCATTGACTTATTTTTTAATTAATTTATTTTTGTTACAGGATGTTTCATTGACTGTCCCCAATTCTTTTTTTTCTATTTGATTGATTCCTCCTCCCAACTTTGTTCTATTGTAGTTCCCTTAACGATCTGTTCATATTCATGTAGGTTTTTTCCACCATGTACCTCAAAACACTTCCAGTCTCTACTCATCATGCAATTCCAAAGCCACTTCCTTATTTTGAGGTATTTGTTACAGCAACACCCCACTTCTCGGTACCAATTTCAGCCTTTCAGTTTGCTATAACAGAACACCATAGAGTAGGTAGGTGGCTTATATACAACAGAAATGTGTTTCTCACAGTTCTGGAGGCTGGGAAGTCCAAGCTCAAGGTACAGGCAGATTTGGTATCTGGTCCACAGCCAGCCATTGTTTTGCTGGGTCCTCACATGACAGAAGGGGTGAAGGATCTCTCTAGGGCCTCATTTGTAAGGGTACTAATCCCATTAATCAGAGATCTACCCTTCAGACCTAATCACCCCCAGTCCCCTACCCAACGTCCTTACCTTCAGATAGTATCACATTGGGAATTAGGTTTCAACATATGAATTTGGGGGCAACACATTCAATCTATAGCATGTTGACCCTCATTAGTTTTTATATATTTTATAACCTTTATACTACTTTTTAAATTACTTTTGCTTTAAACCCTTAAATAGATTTTAACTTATAAAAATCTTGCCCTGGCCGGTTTGGCTCAGTGTTTAGAGTGTCGGCCCTCAGAACAAAGAGTTGCTGGTTCGATTCTGGTCAACGGCATGTATCTCAGTTGCCGTTCAGTCCCTGGCCCTGGTTGGGGTCATGCAGGAGGCAACCAGTCGATGTCTTTCTCCCTCCCTCCCTCCCTCTCTTTCTATCTGAAGATAAATGGAAAAATATCCTCAGACGAGAATTTTTTTTAATCTTATATATTTACCCATGTAACTATCAATTTTATTATTCTTCACTCCTTTGTGTAGATCAATATTTCAATCTGGTATCATTTTCAAGGAAAATGTACTGTACTATACCACATGTTCGCTAGTGATGAATTTGTTCCTCTCTTATATGTCTAAAATGTTTCTTATTTTGCCTTGGTCTTTAAAATACTTTTTAAAGATGTTTTCTCTGTATGTGAACATGTGGGATGATAGATATTTTTTTCTTGCAGTACTTTAAAAATTGATGGCTCCATTGTTTTTTCACTTGCTTTGTTTAGGATGAGAAGTCTAATATCACCCTGATTTTTGTTTGTACCTAATGTGTCTGTTTTTCCTCTGGCTGTTCTCTTTATCATTGTTATTGAGCAAATTGATTAAAATGTGCCATAGTGTCACTTTTTAATTTTTCTTGTGCTTGGGGTTTGTTGAACATCTTGAATTTGTGTGTTTGTATTTTCCATCAAATTTTTGTGTGTGGGTATAGGTGGCTGGGGGAGGTATTGCCATAATTTCTTGAAAAGTATTTTCCATCCTGTTTGTTCTTTGTTGATTATCCAGATATTAGGCTGCTTGAAGTTTTGTACAGCTCCTTGATGCTGTGCTCACTTAAATGTTTTCTTTTCTCTCTCTGTTGCATTTCACATCATTTCTCAAGCTAAATCTTCAAGTATAGTAATGTTTTCTTGTGCATGGGTAGGTGCTGGATAGCTTTGTATTTTTATAAATATTTTTTACCACTTTTCCTGGATGCTCTTAAGTTGCTTGCATATGGTCCAAACCTTTGGGGTCCTTTTTAAGATTTGATAAGCAGAAACAGAGCAGTGCTTAATCTTAATCTATGGCAAATTATTCTCCGCTACTGAGGCAAGGTCCTTCCATGTCCACTGTCCAGTGCTGTGAATTTTGAGGTTTTCCAAATCTGACTAGGAGGAACCATCAGTATTCCAGGCCTGAGATGAGTGCCAGGCACTGTTACCTTACAATATTTATAGGTGTTTCCTTTCCTGGCCTCAGGTAACTTCCTCACAAGCATGAGCTGATCAATAATCAGCTGAAAAATTGGGATGGGGATGGGGCTATGAATGATTCTGGAGTGCTCTCTCTCTCTGTATAATATTATTGAATATATTCCCCTCCCCCTTTTTGCCCACCCTCTGACCCCCTCCCTTCTGGTAACCATCCCTTTGATCTGCGTTTCTATGACTGTTTTTGTTTTGTTCATTTGTTTTGTTTTTAGATTCTACATATAAGTGAAACCATATGGCATCTATCTTTCTCTGTCTGGTTTATTTCACTTAACATAATACGCTCTAGACTCATCCACGTTATTGCAAATGACAAGATTTCATTTTTTATTGCTGCATAATACTCCATTATCTATATATTATACCACATCTTCTTTATCCTTTCATCAGTATAGTGTAACATTTAAATGAATTATGTTTTGTTACCTTTTAATGGTAAACTTCAAGTTTAAATTCCATGAAAAAAATGAGATTTTACATTTTGAATAATCTCATCCTTAGGTCACTTAAGGCAGGCATATTGATGTTTGGTTGCTATGCATAAAAATGCTTGTGTAAAAGATTCAAAAGTTTGTTTTTATTCTGTCAAAGTGAAATCTTATATCAGAGAATCATATTCTATAAATCTGAAACCTGGGAAATCTAAATTTAAGAAAAAACAAACTAGAGTGTAGCTGACATGAGAACTGCTTGGGTGAATTGAGGTAAGGTTGTTAGATGATGAAGAGCTGTGATTAAGGGGGAGGGATGGGAAGAAGCCAGTGAAAACTACTTTCATTGCAGACCCATGCCCATCCTCTGCAACAAATCAGATATTGTCATTCCCTAACTTAATCCTGACATTAATGTTAACAATAATAGCAAAATATAGGTATTTCTGGTGGCGCACAAACAGAATGATAATAGCCTCATTTATAAGAATTAATGATTTTTGTGAAAATATTTTACTGATTTGTAGACTGCAGTTATATCAGGGAGCATTCTCCTTTTAGTTCAAAAGTTACAAACTCAAGTACCCATGTGGGCCATGGGTTATTTAAATATGTAAAATGGGTCAAGGGTTTACTAAGAAACGAAAAGAACGGTGATAAAATTGCAAGTGCAGGCTCCATATAAAGGCATTCAATGAAAAACGTTTAAGAAATAGTATGAAGTACATACAAAACATGTCTCCTGGCCAATCCACCTTTGTGGACATCCAATTTAATTAATTAGCTGTTTAAATGGGGAAGAAAGTTAGTCCATCTTTATCATGTTCAGGCTGCCTTACCTCACATTTAACTTCCCCATTTTTGAAGTCATGGGGAATCTCTGCATATCAAATCATCACATGTAGAGATATTACAATCAGCAGTGACTATAAGACATGATGATACACCTCAGGAATTTTTGACCCCTGGAATATTAAAATTAATAGGCAGATTTGAAAAGGATTCAACAAGGTCTAAAATAGTTTTACTTTAAAATATGTTACTTTAGTCCAGCCGGTGTGGCTCAGTGGTTGAGCATCAACCCATGCAACAAGAGGTCGCCGGTTCAATTCCCGGTCAGGACACATGCCCAGGTTGTGGGCCTAATCCCCAGTGGAGAGCATGCAGGAGGTGACCAATCGATCTTCTCGCTCATCGATGTTTCTATCTCTCTCTCCCTCTCCCTTCCTCTCTCTCTAAAATCAATAAAGAAAAAAATTTTTTAAATGTTACTTTATTCTATTTCATATATGTGTATGTATTATCTTTCAACTCAAGAATGGCAGCATTAATTTAATATATGTATATATATATTTTCTAGATTAGGTGGTCAGTAAATTTTTCTGTAAAGGTTCAAATAGTAAATAGTTTAGACTTTCAGGCCACATGATCTCTGTCACAATTACTAAATTCTCTCATTGTAGTGCAAAACTAGCCATAGACAATACAAAAACAAATAGGTGTGACTGTGTTCCAATAAAACTGCATTTATTTGGACTTTTCAAAAGTGATATTTTCAAACAAAAATTTTAGTACTAGTTTTTTAAAAATAGGTAAACCATTCATAGTTACCAAAATCTTTGATGCTTAGCCAAACTGACAAATTAATGTGGATCTTGTTTTTGAACTTTAAAGTGGTCTCAACTTACTATCAGACTCCCATAGAATATTTTCATGTTGTGTTGGGGAAAAAAGACAATATTACACCTCAGGGCTAACCCACTGTTGTACAAAAGTGTCTACTCCCATGGGAAGGCTTATTATTTTCACTATTTCACTCTGCATTGTGATAATAAAATGCAGACAGATTTTAGTTTTATTAATATTTTAAATTGTCTGTAGTCAGAAAACTTTATTTTTGCATGTACTCATTGCCTACACCAAAGGGTAGACAGCTTCCACTGCCCCATTCTTGGAATTCCACTTAGGGCCAGCCTACATGGCGATTGCTCACATGGTTAATTTGAGAGATGTAGGAAAGCCTCAAACAAGTATATCATGAATACCTCCAATTCTACCATTAATAATAGAAATAATAATAATAATTATAGAAATGAATAAGAATGACCATTTATTGACTGCCTACCATGTGCCACAAATTGTGTTAAATGCTTTCCTTATGTTTTAGAGATGAGGAATTGGAGTTTGAGAAAGGCTGAATAACTTATCCATTGACAAGAATAAGTATGTGAGGAATCCAATATTAGGAACAGGAAGCAAGTAGGGTGGAGAAGGCTGTGTAGAACACTTCAGGAAAAAGGATACTTGGGGTGGTGATAAGAGAGAGGGTTGTCTGAGGAAAACATGAAAGGATAGGGTTGAAGTGAGAGGGTATTTTTTTATTCCCATCCTCCCCCAACCCTTTCCTCTTTGGCAACCATCAGCTGTTCTCTCTATATATGGGTCTGTTGAAAAGAAAAGGTATTTCACAAGTTTCCCCATGGCTCCTTTTGTTCCCCAATGTATCCTCTCTCTTTCTCTTTAGCAGTTAATTTATTTTATTTTTATTTTTTTTATCCTCACTTGAGGACATTTTTGCATTTATCTTCAGATAGAGCGGGAGGGAGAGAGAGGAAGAGACAGGGAGAGAGAAACATCGACGTGAAAGGGACACGTCTAGTGGCTGCCTCCCACACGACCCAACCAGGGCCGGGGACAAACCGCAACCGAGGTACGTGCCCTTAGCAGGAACCGAACCCGGGTCTCTCTGGACCGCAGGCCGACGCTCTAACCACTGAGCCAAACCGGCCAGGGCTTTAGCAGTTAATTTATTGCTAAAAATATGCAGAGTGCTTCTAATATTGCTACTATTCCAGTAGCCATGGTTTTGTGTCAGCTGAGCCTGAGGAACACTTACTTGCTCAGTTTGTAAGCTATACTACAAACAAAAAATATAAACCATGAGACCAAAGGGATAAGTGATTGTCATATAAAGTTGCTCAGAAAGAAAACTTACTCCACACACCTTTATGAAGAAGCTTAAATAATTATTCAAACCTTCTTAATAGCACTTTGACACAGTATTTAAAAAACACTGAAAACAATATTCGTAAACATTACCATATTGTATAATAATTAATTACTGTAGCTTGATTGTTAAATAAGATCACGTTTGAAAAGTGAGATTATTGCATAAGATATAAAGTTAATTTTGGTCTCATAGAAAGATTTTAGCATTGCACATTCTCAGGGCCTTATCCATTTACTGGTTCAAAAGAGGCATGCCTTATTTTAGCAACCCAGATGTTGTATCTTCTTTTTGAGACTCTGAATATTTTAAATGTGGTCAAAGCTGCCATGTAGTAAAAAATGAATGTTAAAAATACCTCTAGTGATAATAAAAAGAAAATAATATGAAAAGTAAAATGAAAAGTCTACAGTTGGTAAAAAAAAAAAAAAAAAAAAAGGAAGGGAGAGACAGGAAAGCTATAATCATATTCACTCAAATTAAAAGTAAATGTAGCCCGGCTGGTGTGGCTCAGTGGATAGAGCATCGTCCTGTGGACTGAGAGGTCCCAGTTCAATTCCTAGTCAGGGCACATGCCCGGGTTGCAGACTCGATCCCCAGTGGGGGGGTGTGCAGGAGGCAGCCAATTGACATGTCTCTCCCACATTGATGTTTCTCTCTCCCCCCCCCAAAAAAAAAATCAATAAAAACATTTAAAAAAATAAATACAAGTAAATGTAAAATTGATAGTAGGATTATAAAATTAGACTAAAAGTGGTTCTCCAATTTCAATGTGTATCTATATCACCTGATATAGGGATTTTTAAACCATAAATTGCTAGTTTCACCTGAAAGTCTCTGATTCAGAAGGTCTGAGGTGAGACCTGATAATCAGCATTTGTATCAAGTTTCCAGGTAATGCTGATGCTGTAGGTTGGTGGACGACACTTTAAGAATTACTGGACTAGAGCAATGCTTTCAAACCAACAACTAGGGACCGCACTTTCACACCAACTACTACCAGTAACAAGGAGAATTGGCAACCACTGCCTACATGTGAATACTGTCTCTATCACTTAACAACTGGGAGACCTTGGCCAAGGTACTTGATTGCTCTATGAACTTTGCATTCTGCTCTATGAAATATCCCTGTGTGTTTTCTTTTAATATATTAATTATACCCCCTTAATCTCTCAAGTAAAACTGTAAGTCCTAGGGTAGGGCAGTGATCTTCAAACTCCACAGCACACTAGAATCACCAGGGAGACTTGAAAAAGTCTGATGGCTGAGACCCATCCCCAGAAACTTTAATTTATTAAGTATAGGGTTAGCTTGGGAATAGGCATTCTTAATTAAAAATGGATGGTATAGTTATAACATTACATGGTATAGATCAGTGAAAATGTGTAAGCCAAGGGGTTATGTGCATGTACATGGAAAAATATTACACCCCCAAAAAAAATCACATTATAAAACAACAATAATATTTCTGTAAAGATTAAACACATCTAAAATATTCCACATAGCCCAGCCAGAGTGGCTTATTTGCTTGAACATTGTCCTGTGCACCGAAATGTTACTGGTTTGATTCTCAGTCAAGGCACATACAGTCGTGCCTCACCACTTTGCGCTTCAACTTTCAAGGCTTCACTCTATCGCGGGTCTTTTGTTGTTTTTTTTGTTTTGTTTTGTTTCATTAATTTCTTTTTGTTACAGATGTTTCTTTTTTTTCCCCATTGACACCCTCCTCCCCATCCCCCTCACCCCATACCCAGCTTTGTTGTCCATGTCCATCAGTTATGCGTACATGCATATAAGTTCTGTGGTTTATCTCTTCCCTCCTCCCCCACCCCCTCTTCTGAGGGTTATCAGTCTGTACCCTACTTCCACGTCTCTGGGTCTACCCTGTTCCTCAGACTGTTATGTTCATTATATTCCACAAATAAGTGAGATCATGTGATATTTGTCTTTCTCTGCTTGGCTTGTTTCGCTTAGGATAATACTCTCCAGGTCCCTCCATGTCGTCTCAAAGGATAAGAGATCGTTCCTTCTTACAGCTGCATAGTACTCCATTGTGTATATGTACCACACTTGGGCTATTTCCAGATCTTAGCTATTGTAAATAGTGCTGCTATGAACATGGGGGTACATATATTCTTTCTGATTGGTGTTTCAGGCTTCTTAGGGTATATTCCTAGAAGTGGGATCACTGGGTCAAATGGCAATTCAATTTTTAATTTTTTGAGGTAACACCATAGTGTTTTCCATAGTGGCTGCACCAGTCTGCATTCCCACCAGCAGTGTACTAGAGTCCCCTTTTCTCCACACCGTCGCTAGCACTTGTTGTTTGATGCTTTGTTGGTGGCGGCCATTCTGACAGGTGTGAGGTGATACCTCATTGTTGTTTTAATTTGCATCTCTCTGATGATTAGTGATGTTGAGCATTTCTTCATATGTCTCTTAGCCATTTGTATGTCCTGTTTGAAGAGGTATCTATTTAGTTCCTCTGCCCATTTTTTAATTGGGTTCTTTGTCTTCCTTTTGTTGAGTTGTATGAGCACTCTATATATTTTGGAAATTAACCCCTTATGTGATGTATCACTGGCAATTATGCTCTCCCATACAGTGGATTCCCTTTCCATTTTGATGGTTGTTCCTTTTGCTGTGCAGAAGCTTTTGAGTTTGATGTAGTCCCATGTGTTCATTTTTCCCTTTGTTTCTGTTGCCTTAGGTGATGTATCAGTGAAGATTCTCCTGCATATGATGTCCGAAATTTTGTTCCCTACATTTTCTTCTAGGATTTTTATGGATTCAGGAGTCACATTTAAGTCTTCTATCCATTTTGAGTTTATTCTTCTGTATGGTATAAGTTGATGGTCTAATTTCATTTTTTTGCATCTAGCTGTCCAGTTTTCCTAACACCATTTATTAAAGAGGCTGTCTTTACTCCATTGTATGCTCTTGCCACCTTTGTCAAATATTAATTGAGAATAATGTCTTGGGTCAATTTCTGGATTCTCTGTTCTGTTCCACTGGTCTATATGCCTGTTCTTGTGCCAGTACCGGGGTGTTTTGATTACAGTAGCTTTGTAATATAACCTGATATCCGGTATTGTGATCCCACCTACTTTGTCCTTCTTTTTCAAGATTGCTGTGGCTATTTGGCGTCTTTTTTGGTTCCATATGAACTTTTGAAGTATTTGTTCTAGTTCTGTGAAATATGTCACTGGTATTTTGATGGGGATTACATTGAATCTATAGATTGCTTTGGGTAATATGGACATTTTTTTTTATTAATTTACTTTTGTTACAGATGTTTCTCCTTTTTTCCCCCATTGACACCCTCCTCCCCCTCCCTCCCTGCCCCATCCCCAGTTTTGTTGTCCATGTCCATTGGTTATGAGTACATGCGTACAAGTTCTGTGTTCATTGCTTCCCTCCCCCACCCCCTCTTCTGGCAAATGTCAGTCTGTACCCTACTTCCACGTCTCTGGGACTACCCTGTTCCTCACACTGTTATGTTCATTATATTCCAGAAATAAGTGAGATCATATGATATTTGTCTTTCTCTGCTTGGCTTGTTTCCCTTAGGATAATAGTTTCCAAGTCCTCCCATGTCGTCGCAAAGGATAAGAGATCTTTCTTTCTTACAGCTGCATAGTACTCCATTGTGTATATGTACCACAGCTTTTTTATCCATTCATCTACTGATGGACACTTGGGCTGTTTCCAGATCTTAGCTATTGTAAATAGCACTGCTATGAACATGGGGGTACATGTATTCTTTCTGATTGGTGTTTCAGGCTTCTTAGGGTATATTCCTAGGAGTGGGATCACTGGGTCAAATGGTAATTCAATTTTTAATTTTTTGAGGTAACACCATAGTGTTTTCCATAGTGGCTGCACCAGTCTGCATTCCCACCAGCAGTGTACTAGAGTCCCCTTTTCTCCACACCCTCGCCAACACTTGTTGTTTGATGCTTTGTTGATGGTGGCCATTCTGACAGGTGTGAGGTGATACCTCATTGTTGTTTTAATTTGCATCTCTCTGATGATTAGTGAAGTTGAGCATTTCTTCATATGTCTCTTGGCCATTTGTATGTCCTGTTTGGAGAGGTGTCTATTTAGTTCCTCTGCCCATTTTTTAATTGGGTTCTTTATCTTCCTTTTGTTGAGATGTGTGAGCACTCTATATATTTTGGAAATTAGTCCCTTATCTGATGTATCATAGGCAATTATGCTCTCCCATACAGTGGGTTGCCTTTCCACTTTGATGGTTGTTTCTTTTGCTGTGCAGAAGCTTTTGAGTTTGATGTAGTCCCATGTGTTCATTTTTTCCTTTGTTTCTGTTGCCTTAGGTGATATATCAGTGAAAATTTTGCTGCGTATGATGTCTGAAATCTTGTTCCCTACATTTTCTTCTAGGATTTTTATGGATTCATGAGTCACATTTAAGTCTTTTATCCATTTGAGTTTATTCTTGTGTATGGTGTAAGCTGATGATCTAGTTTCATTTTTTTGCATGTAGCTGTCCAATTTTCCCAGCACCATTTATTAAAGAGGCTGTCTTCATTGTATGCTCTTGCCACCTTTGTCGAATATTAATTGAGCATAATGTTTTGGATCAATTTCTGGGTTCTCTCTTCTATTCCATTGATCTATGTGCCTGTTCTTGTGCCAGTACCAGGCTGTTTTGATTACAATAGCTTTGTAGTATAACCTGATGTCCGGTATTGTGATCCCTCCTACTTTGTCCTTCTTTTTCAAGATTGCTGTAGCTATTCGGGATCTTTTTTGGTTCCATATGAACTTCTGAAGTATTTGTTCTAGTTCTGTGAAATATGTCATTGGTATTTTGATGGGGATTGCATTAAATCTATAGATTGCTTTGGGTAATATGGACATTTTAATGATGTTAATTCTTCCAATCCATGAACAAGGTATGTGCTTCCACTTTTTATATCTTCTTCTATTTCTTTTTTCAATGTCCTGTAGTTTTCTGCAAATAGGTCCTTTACTTCTTTGGTTAAGTTTATTCCTAGGTATCTTAATTTTTTTTGCTGCGATGGTAAATGGGATTGTTTTTTTAGTTTCTCTTTCTGTGAGTTCATCATTGGTGTATAAGAATGCCGTCGATTTCTTGACATTAATTTTGTATCCTGCTACTTTGCCAAATTCATTTATTAAGTCTAGTAGATTTTTGATGGAGTCTTTAGGGTTTTCTATGTATAATATCATGTCATCTGCAAATAATGACAGTTTCACTTCCTCCTTTCCAATTTGGATCCCTTTTATTTTTTCTACATGTCTGATTGCTGTGGCTAAGACTTCCAGTACTATGTTAAATAAGAGTAGCGAAAGTGGGCATCCTTGTCTTCTTCCTGTTTTTAAGGGAAATGTTTTTAGTTTTTGCCCATTGAGTATGATGTTGGCTGGAGGTCTTTCATATATGGCCTTTATTATGTCAAGATATGATCCCTCTATTCCCACATTGCTGAGAGTTTTTATCAGAAATGGGTGCTGGATTTTCTCAAATGCTTTTTCATCGTCTATTGATATGTTCATGTGGTTTTTATCTTTCATTTTGTTTATGTGGTGTATCACATTTATTGATTTGTGAATATTGAACCAGCCTTGCATCCCTGGGATGAATCCCACTTGGTCATGGTGAATAATTTTTTTGATGTATTGCTGGATCCGATTTGCTAGTATTTTGTTAAGCATTTTGGTGTCTGTGTTCATCAGGGATATTGGCCTGTAGTTTTTTTTCTTTGTAGTGTCTTTTTCTGGTTTTGGAATTAAAATTATGCTGGCTTCATAAAACGAGTTTGGAAGTCTTCCTTCTTCTTGAATTTTTTGGAATAGTTTGAGGAGAATGGGTGTTAGTTCTTCTTCGAATGTTCAATAAAACTCCCCCGTGAAGCCGTCCGGGCCTGGGCTTTTGTTTGCTTAGAGAGTCTTGATTACATCTTCAATTTCCTTCGTTGGTATTGGTCTGTTCAAGTTTTCTATCTCTTCCTGGTCTAGTTTGGGAGACTATGTGTTTCTAGAAATTTGTCCATTTTGCTTAGATTGTTGAATTTGTAGCCATATAAATGTTCATGGTATTTGTTAACGATCCTTTGTATTTCTGTGGTTTCAGTTGTTACTTCTCCTCTTTCATTTCTGATTTTGTGTATTTGGGTTCTTCTCTCTCTTTGTTTCTTGGTGAGTCTAGCTAACGGTCCATCAATCTTGTTTATCTTTTCAAAAAACCAGCTCTTTGTTTCATTGATCCTTTGAATTGTTTTTTTGGTCTCTATGTCATTTATTTCTGCTCTGATCTTTACTATTTCTTTCCTTCTACTTGCTCTGGGGTTTTCTTTTTGTTTGCTTTCTAGTTCTTTAAGTTGTGTGGTTAGATAGTCTATTAGAAATTTTTCTTGTTTCTTGAGGTAGGCCTGTAGTGCTATGAACCTCTCAGGACTGCTTTCGTTGAGTCCCATAGATCTTGTGTTGTTGTGTGTTCATTTTCATTGGTTTCCAGGAAGTTTTTAATTTCTTCCTTGATCTCCTTGGTAACCCATTCATTGTTTAGTAACATGCTATTTAGCCTCCACGTGTTCAAATGTCTTTGCATGTTCTTGTTGCAGTTGATTTCTAGATTCATGCCATTGTGATCTGTGAAGATGCTTGATATGATTTCAGTCTTCTTGAACTTGTAGAGACTTAGTTTGTGTCCTAACATGTGGTCTATCTTTGAGAATGTCCCATGTGCACTTGAGAAGAATGTGAATTCTGTAGTTTTGGGGTGTAATTCTCTGTAGATATCTATTAAATCCATTTGGTCTAGTGCTTCATTTAGAGTCTCTGTTTTCTTGTTAATTTTTTGTCTACAGGATCTATCCAGTGATGTAAGTGGGGTGTTGAAGTCCCCTGCTATGATTGTATTGCTGTCAATTTCTCCTTTAACGTCCTCCAGAAGATTTTTAATATATTTTGGTGCTCCTATATTGGGTGCATATATGTTTACCAAGGTTATATCTTCCAGTTGGATAGATCATTTCAATATTATGTAGTGACCTTCTTTGTCTCTAGTTATGGCCTTCATTTTGAAATCTATTTTATCAGATATGAGTATTGCTACCCCAGCTGTTTTTTTCCTTCCCATTTGCTTGGAAGATTTTTTTCCATCCCTTCATTTTCAATCTATGTGAGTCTTTTGTTGTGAGGTGGGCCTCTTGTAAACAACATATATATGGGTCATGCTTTCTTATCCAATCTGCTACTCTGTGTCTTTTGATTGGAGCATTCAATCCATTTACATTTAAGGTGATTATTGGTATGTACTTACTTACTGCCATTTTTCTTTAGTGTGGTTCTATTTTCCTTCCTATTTCTTCTACTAATTACAGCAGTTCTTTTAACATTTCTTGCAGTGCTGGTTTGGTGCTAATGTATTCCCTTAGCCTTTTTTTGTCTGGGAAGCTCTTTATTTGACCTTGTATTTTGAATGATAGCCTTGTTGGGTAGAATAGTCTTGGATTCAGATCCTTGTTTTTCATGACCTTGATTACTTCATGCCATTCCCTTCTGGCCTCTAGTGTTTCTGTTGAGAAGTCAGCTGATTGCCTTATGGGGGTTCCTTTGTAGGTAACCTGTTGCTTTTCTCTTGCTGCCTTTAGGATTCTCTCTTTGTCTTTAATTTTTGGCTTTTAATTACTCTGTTTCTTGGTGTGGGCCTGTTTGGGTTCTTCTTACTTAGGGCTCTCTGTGCTCTTGAACTTGAATGCCTTCTTCCTTCACTAAATTAAGGAAGTTTTCTGTCACTATTTCTTCAAATATATTCTCTAACCCTTGCTCATTTTCTTCTTCTTTGGGGACTCCTATGATGCGAATATTATTACGTTTCCAGTTGTCCCACAGTTCTCTTAAGCTGTCTTCCTGTTTCTTCATTGTTTTTTCCTTTTGGTTTTCTGATTGGTTGATTTTTTCTACCCTGTCTTCTCATTCACTGATTTGGTCCTCAGCTTCCTCTACTCTGCTGGTTAGTCCTTCCAATGTGTTCTTCATTTCTGCTATGTCATTCTTCATTTCTTCTTGGTGCTTCTTCATTTCCAATTGGTTGATTTTCAATGTTTCTATGTCTTTACTCATGGTGTTGATGTCCTTACTCATGCTGTTGAGCTTTCTCAAGATCATGGCTCTAAATTCTAGCTCTGTTAACTTGCTTAACTCCATTTCATTTATCTCACCTCCAGTAGAGGTCTCTTGTTCTTTCATTTGGGGTTTGTTTCTTTGTTTCACCATTTGGCTATCTTAGTGGGTTTTGGAGCCTGCCAAATTTTCCCTGTGGATGTTGGTGTTCTGCTGTTTGTGGCTCCCTCTTCTCGGTTTGGATGAGCGTGGGAGGTCCCACGTTAAACACCACTGTCAAGTCTTACTTTCCTGGGTCGATTTGCAAACCCATTAATTTTAAGTTATCCTCTAGCTTTTTGCCTAGAGGCTATTAGTCAAAGTCACTTGAAGAGCCTTGAGTTCTCAGTTGAATGAAAACCTCCCTCAGGTGTTCAGCGTAAGAGGATTTCCTGAGGGTGGGGCAGATGCTGGTTGTTAATAAGCCTCAATTTGCATTTCAGTGGGCCACCTGGGTGGGGCTGAATCTCGGAGGGAGGGCCTTCCACCTCTCCTCAGAGCCCTGGGAAGGAGTAAGATGGCCACCGTCCTGCATGGCCACAACTCAGCAAAAGCTCTGAGCACCCTCCAAATCCCGAGTGTCCCCACAGAGTTCCAGTCCAGTCCACCCTCCCTCTGCTGGAGCCCAAGGCAAGTGGCTGTGGCTATTTTATCACTCTGTCCTGGCCCTCTGCGCTGTAGAGCCAGCTTGGGCTTTAACCACGAGGGTGCTGCTCACAACTTAGACTGCTGCTGTCCGTAGGCTCCCAGTCCCCTTCTCTTGCCTCTGCAATCCTACTAGGATCGATTCAGTGTCCCTGGTTGTATGGTCCTCGCAACTGCTTTTCTGTTGCTTTTTCCCGACGATTTGTCTTTATTTTAGTTGTAAGTCCAGTTTGGTCCTGGGAGATGGTCTGTGTAGCTTCCATTCACTCCACTGCCATTTTGGAATCTTATCGCAGTTTTTTCAAATACTGTACTATAGTTGAAAAAACCGTGATAGAATGAAGCTGCAAAAATGAAGCGTGAAGTGGCGAAGGATGACCGTATATAAATAAAGAATCCCATTTCCTGTGAATTCATTTATCGCGGTAGAGTTTGGAACTTACTACACGATAAATAAAGGCTGGCTGTACCTGGGTTGCAGGTTCGGTCCCCGGTCAGGGCATGCACAGAAGGCAACCAGTGTATATTTCTCTCTCATGTAGATATTTCTCTCTCTCTCTCTCTCTCTCTCTCTCTCTCTCTCTCTCTCTCTCTCTCTCCAAGCATGTCCTTGGGTGAGGATTATAAAAAAAAAAAACAATTCCACATAAACAGATGTTAAAAGTATGAAAACATGGACAAGAAATATAAACTACACCCCCAAGGTAATAGTGACTTCTTGGGAGGGAGGGACTTGGAGGATACCATTGAAGATGCATGCAGAAGAAACTTACGTTGCAAAATTATTTAGTTTTTTAAAAAATGCAAGTGTGGTCAGTGTTAACATCTAGTATATATAGGTAAAAGTTACATCAGTAATTTTTGCATTATCATCTACATTTCTTCTGTGTATTTGAAAGAGTCACAGAAAGAAAAGAGAAGTTACATGTTTTTTGCTCAAGGAGTGTGTCACTTATGAACCCTGCATTCAGGTGCTGAGAAAGGCTCAGTGGAGTCTGTTATATTGAAAATTCCTCCAAATACTTGACATTGTAAAAGTGGGATCCTTTTATTCAAGGAGAGTCTTGTAGGATGAAAGCTTTCAGAATACATTTGGGAAACACTGCTTTATTGAATAGCAGACACCATCATCAAACATTCAGTGTCATTATTAGTCACCCCAAATGAGTGAAGACACAGACTTATGCTTACAAAGAGTGGACTGTCATAGTCATCCTTGAGCTCCCACCCCTGCTTGATAGTAGGAATGAGGCAATTTAGATCTGCAGGTAGTTCAAAGTCAAGAGGTATATCAGGGGTTCTCAGTACCACACCCACATTTAGAGATTCACTACAAGGAGTCATGGGAAAGGATTCATGAGACTCAGTAAGCAGTAGTATTCAGGACTAAGATTTATCACAGCAATGTAGTAAAGATACAGGGACAGATCCTACGCAAAATAGAAACTGGTGGGGTCTGGAGGAATCCATGTGTAAGCCTCCTTATGCTCTCTGCCTCCCACTAGGGGTCACACAGAGCATCTCTTACCCCCCAGCAATTAAAATGCAGCAACACGCCCTGGCCAGTTTGGCTCAGTGGTTAGAGCGTTGGCCCACGGACCAGAGAGTCCCAGGTTTGGTTCCCGCTGGGGGCACGTGCCTCAGTTGCAGTTTGTCCCCAGCCCCGGTTGGGGTCGTGTGGGTGGCAACCAGTTGATGTGTCTCTCTCACATCGATGTTTCTCTCTCTCTCTCTTCCCTGCTCTCTCTCCCTTCCCCACTCTCTCCCTCCCGCTCTATCTGAAGATAAATGCAAAAGTGTCCTCAGGTGAAGATAAAAAATAAAATAAAATGCAGCAACACATGTGTAATATTTCTGCCCAGGGTAGCCCTTTCAGCTGCAGCATAGGATTTTTACTGGAGGCTGGTCACATAGGTACCCTCTGCCAATCATGTATCAAAAGTCCAGACTTCCAGAAGGGAGGTGGGTGCTCAGAATAAAACACATTGTATAACAAACAATAGTCTAGGCAACAGTAAACACCCTTATGAATTAGGGAGTGTTAGAACCCTCCTGAAATCCTAGCTCACAGACACTAGGCAAGGGCCAAGTTTGCAAGCAGGCCTTTCTAAGGATTCCGGTTTCAAGCCTGCTATGTTAACTCTTTTCTGCAGAGGACAGTTGGATGAGACCTCAGATAATGCAATCAAAATTATTATGGAACCCTATGGGATATAATGATAAGGTGAAACCAACTAGGTGAAGCCTATTAAGGGAAAACAAGAGCTTTGCATTAAAGTCCAAAAGATCCATTACTGGTACTGAGACCCAGCTTGACAGCAATTAATGTGAAAAACACCCAAGGGGAGGGGATTTGTTGCTCAATATGAATTAGCAGTGTTAACTCAGCCATTGAAAAAACTAATGGAATCTTATTCTAAATTAATAGGAGTGTCATGTCCAGATCAATGGATGTAGAATTCTCATGGTATTCTGAAATGATCAAACATCATATGGAAAATGTATGCATTTCTAAGGTCTTGGTTCTAATACAGATATGAATAAATAAGGGAAGTGCAGTGGGTAGTGTGGATCACTAGAGTACACTGATATGTGAACAGTCTTATCATTTTTTAAATGAGATTTTGAGAATTTTTAAATGAGTCATGGTTGTTTTCTTTTGCTCCATTTAGCAGAATTGAGAACAACAATGGCAGCTTTAGGGAGACAGATACAGAGGCAATACCAAAAGGAGTTAGAACAACCCAAGTATGGAATTAGCTGACTTGGACAGGAATGTGTTTCCCATTAGTGGAAATATTCACACTGCTGGATGAACATGTATCTCTAGACTAGATGAGACAGTGAACCTGAAAATCTATTGAGTTTCTTTGTATTCTAAAATTCTTGACCCCATGGTTCTGTTAATTTAGACATTTTCCCTTGTGCCTATGGCTTAGACACTGCTGAATGGACAGCCAAAATAAAAGCAAGGGTGAGCTTTATTCGATGTCCCTGAATTTTATTCTTAGCATTGCAGCAGAAACCATGAATACTCACAAGCACTGTGGGCTCATTTCATAGTATTTCCTCACATAGCCAGTCCCTAAATTTAAACAAAGACCCTTTCTTTCTTTCTCTTTCTTTCTTTCTTTCTTTCTTTCTTTCTTTCTTTCTTTCTTTCTTTCTTTCTTTCTTTCTTTTGTTTCTTTCTCTCTCTCTCTCTCTCTCTCTCTCTCTCTCTCTCTCTCTCTCCCTCCCTCCCCCTCCCTCCCTCCCTCCCTCTCTCCCTCCCTTCCTTCCTTCCTTTTTCTTTCTTTCTTTCTTTCTTTCTTTCTTTCTTTCTTTCTTTCTTTCTTTCTTTCTTTCTTTCTTTCTTTCTTTCTCTTTCTTTCTTTCTTTCTTTCTTTCTTTCTTTCTTTCTTTCTTTCTTTCTTTCTTTCTTTCTTTCTTTCTTTCTTTCTTCTCTCTCTCTCTTTCTTTCTTTTTATTTTTTTATTAATTTATTTTTGTTACAGATGTTTCTCCTTTTTCCCTCATTGACACTCTCCTCCCGATTCCCCCCCCCCACCCCATCCCCAGCATTGTTGTCTATGTCCATTGGTTATGCATACATGCATATAAGTTCTGTGGTTTATCTCTCCCCCTGCCACCCCCTCTTCTGAGGTTTGTGAGACTGTATCCTACTTCTGTGTCTCTGGGTCTATTTTGTTCATCAGTGTGTTTTGTTCATTATATTCCACCAATAAGTGAGATCATGTGATATTTGTCTTTCTCTGATTGGCTTGTTTCGCTTAGGATAATACTCTCCAGGTCCCTCCATGTCATCTCAAAGGATAAGAGATCTTTCTTACAGCTGCATAGTATTCCATTGTGTATATTTGACCCAGTGATCGCACTTTTAGGAATATATCCTAAGAAGCCTGAAACACCAGTCAGAAAGAATATATATACCCCCATGTTCATAGCAGCACTATTTTACAATCGCTAAGATCTGGAAACGGCCCAAGTGTCCATCAATAGATGAGTGGATAAAAAAGCTCTCTTTCTTTCTTAATGTTATTACCTCCTTTAACTGTTATGTGATATTTAAGTGTATAGTACCCTGTTCTAAAAAAGGGTTGTAATATCCTGCTTCTGTCTGCCTGTTGGTAATCTTACTCATTGTTTTGTGACCTTTTGTTCTTTGTTTCAGGTAGAATAATCCCCTTGAGTATTTCCTGTAATGGAGGTCTTCTGGTGGTAAATTCCCTCAGCTTCTATATGTGTAGAAAATTCTTCATTTCTCCTTTATATCTAAAGGATAACTGATGGATATATTATTCTTAGCTGGTAGTTTCTCTTTTTCCATAGTTTGAATATTTGATTCCACTGCCCTAGCTTTTAGGGTTTCTGCTGAGAAATCTAATGATAATCCAATGGGATTTTCTTTATAGGTTACTGTCTTCTTTTTCCTGGCTGCCTTGAGAATTTTTTTTTCATTGCTGATTTTTGACAGTTTTAATACAATGCGCCTTGGAGAAGGCCTTTTTGGATTGAGATGATTAGGTGTTCTGTTTGTTTCGTGGATTTGGGGATCTAGCTCTTTCCACAGGTTTGGGAAGTTCTCAACAACTATTTGTTTGAATAGTCTCTCTGTTTCCTTCTCCCTCTCTTCTTTGTTTGGTATGCCTATTATTCTTACAATGCTCTTTCTGATGTAATCAGATAGGTCTCATAGAGCTCTTTTATTTTTTATGCTCAAGTCTCTCTCTCCTTCCCTCTACATCATTTCTATGTTTCTATCTTCAATAGCACTAGTTCTTTCCTCAATCTGGTCAGCTCTATTTCCTGTGCTTGCTAGTTCATTCCTGATCTTTTTTATTGAGTTCTTTATCTCTAGAATTTCTATTTGGTTCTTATATAAAGTTTTGATCTCTTTGGTACAAAGTACTCATTTTGTTCATTGATTTGGTTTCTGAGTTTATTAAACTTCCTATCTATGTTTCTTATAACTCACTGAGTTTTTTCAGAACTGCGATCTTGAATTCTCTGTCATTTAAATCACATATTTCCATGTCTTTAAGTTTATTTTCTGGAGATTTTTTATTTTCTTTCTGAGCTGCCTTGTTACTTTGGTTATTCATGATGTTTGATGAATTCCTTCTCTGTCTAGGCATCTATATATAAGTGACACATCTCTAGTAGATTGAAAAGAAGTATTTCTATTGTTTTCTGGTGGGTAGTGTTGAAACAGAAGATTTTTAGTTCTCTTGCACTGCTGTGGCCTTTCATATGTATGTGGGGTGGTGAAAAACATCCTTTGTTCCCTGGGAAGGTGGGGAGGCTCCTCTGTGTTGACATTGCCTTGGTATCAGGGGACCAACCTCACAGGGCAATGTGGTGGGCAGTGGGGTTTCAAATCCATGAAAGCCCAGTGCTGCCCCCTATAGCCAGATGCTTCTGGCAGTGCAGCCACGATGGGTGGAGGTGAGTGAGCTGAGGGAAGCTGGTCACTGCCTTTGTTGCTTTGTTATCTCAGCAATGGTGACTGGCAGACCTTACCGGCCTCCTCTCTGTGTCTCCACCTGAGCCCGGGATTAGTTGTAGAGTACATCTGTTGCTTAGGAGAAAAAAATGTTTCCATGGTACCAGTTCTCAGGTTTGCAGATAATGTGTTCTGCATCTCGACACTCCCTGCTACACCTTCTTCTTTTGGGGCCTGCTGCAAGCTCCAAGCTCTGGGAGGGTGAGAGCAGGCAAGCTCTAAGAGGGTGAGGGGAGGTGGCCAGGCTCCATGGCTTTGTTTCTTTGTCTGGAATTGTGATTGCCAGACAAACATGGCCATACCTCAGTGCTTGCTCCCTGCCCTAGTCACTGGGTTCAGCTGTAGCTTGTACTGACCACTTCTGCAGGAATGCTCACTGTAGCTCTCTGTTCCTCCTGGCTGAAGGGAGTGCCAGTGGCAACCTGATTCCTTTCCTCTCCAGGCTGAGACCCACAATAAGCTCCAGGCTGCAAGCTCCAGGCTGTGTCCCTGGCATCATCTCAGCTCTTTTCCCTTCCTATATCCCCAGTTTGCTTCCACTTGACCACCTTCAGATGTTTCAATGCGCAGATCTGTCAGACTTGTTTGTGTGCTGAGCAGGGAATCCTTTGTTGAATTATAGCTGTTCAAATTGTTAAAACGTCTAGGGGAGAGACCAAGGGGACCTCTCATACTGCCATTCCTCTGACATTACTCTTCGATACAAAACTGTTTTCATTGGCAATATTCATGCTTGAAATGTCCACCCCTAGAAATAATCTTTAAAGATTGTGTAACAAACATCAAGACACTACTTCTATGAGGAACCCTATTAAATTTTATATGTGATTTTAGTGAATATCAGGAAGTTCCTTAGTCCCAACTGACCAGAACTCCTCACATTATACTGTGGGGAAAGAAGAAACTTTCATTTATCTTCAAGGTTCTGTCAGCTGCTCTAATAATCATAGATAAGAGACAGATTAACAAAAGAAAAACCACATTCAATTACATACATATGTATAGGAACCCTGCATACACAAGAGAGTCAGAGACCCCACATACATGAGAGATTCAGAGACAGAAAAGAAAAATGAGGTCTATGTGACATTCTGAGCTAAGAATTACTTTGAGGCTTCAGATGGGAGGAAGGTCATTGTGGTATTTATTGGCTTTTTAAGGTTCATAATTTATTGTGATTTTTTTTGTTCTACATAAATCTTTGATTTTGTATTTGCACAATTGAATTCTTTCTCCTAAAGAGGAGCCCAAAATTATATAAAATTCAGGTCCCAGAAAACCTGGATCTGCCTCTGCTCTGACATCTTGTCTCCACTCTCCAAATACTTGCCCTGAGATCTTGCCATGCTGCCCTTCTCACTGTCCCTGAGACAATTCTGACATTTCCTGGCCTCTGCACTGGTTATTTACTCTGTCTGAAGCCTTCTTCCTTCAGACATCCACATCACTTGCTTTCTCCTTCTTTGAAAGTGTTTTCTCAAAATTTAACTTCTCCATAAGGCCTTCCATTTCTTATTCTTTCCTTTTAAATATATGGCTCTTAATAAATAAATAAATAAATAAATAAATAAATAAATGGCTCATATCTATATACCTTCCTGAAACTTCTTACTGCATTTTAATTTTCTCCTCGCTATATAACATTTTCACACTCTAAAGTAAAAGAATTGGTAATGATTGATTAATAGATACATGACAGACTCTATCAATAAATAATCAAGTTATTATACTTAGAGTTTTTTGCCTGCCTCTCCACTAGAATTTACTCAATAAATAATTTGTTAAATGAACGAAGCTCTCCTTATATCAAAACTTGTGAATAATTTACTTAGGTCATGCACGCGTGCGCACACACACAAAATGCTCTTCTAAACCAAAATGAAAACAGTGTCTTCTAGGATCTTAAGGAACGTTTCACTGTGCCTTGTAAAAATTCAATATTAGCATAATACTCTGGGCCCAGGAATGTGAAAATGTGGAGAAAATGTAAATCTTCAATTGAAAAAAACCAACAAATGTAGAGTTCAGTTATATTCAGTTGTTGCACAGTCTTCATAATTTTTTATTGTTTAAAAACTTTTTAGAAACTATTTTTAAAGCAGTTTTGGGTTCATAGTAAAATTGATAGAAAGGTATAGCGATTTCCCATATATTCTCCGCCCAGGGGTTGCAAATTCTTACTACAGAAAAATGACAGGACAATTTTATATTTGAATGACTGCATGACAAAAGACAGAAGCTGCCTTTGAAATAAAGCTTCTCATAGGCATAGTTCTCAGTTCAGGAAACCAGAGTATTCTATCATGGCCATTATTTAGAACAATGAGGAAAATGAGTACAGCAGAAAACATTGAATGCTGTGAGCACTGGACACAAGTCAAATATTTGAATTGATTGTTTGTTAACATCTTTCCTGCCTGAATTTGTTTAGTTTTATTTTTCCTGACTGAGAAGTGAGGACCATTTTTCTACACCTGCATGATACAGTAGCATCAAGGGCTATATTTCCATCACAGTGCAGGAGGGAATGGCAACAGCATCCTCACAGATGTGAATTTGGCTTATGTCTTTGATCTTCACACTTCAGGAAAAATCTTCCTCCTTCAGCAAAGTACGTTATAATTAACATTTATGTCTTATATTTTCACTGGAGTGTGGGCTGCTTCAGGCAATTTCTGTCACTGTGCAAAAGGCTGAATGAGAAGTCATGTTTCTCCTTTTTGCTGAAAAGAATCAGGCATAATGTTTTCTGCTTGCTTAGTGTTTATAGCGGGGCACTTACATATTTTGTATAGTTGTTCTATGGAAAAATTTAATTTTCATAGCAAGTATTCCCTATGAGGATCAGTTGTCGGGGTGGTAAACCATTTTTGCTCTTTATTTACATTACAAATGTATATTTGTAGCTTTGGTTCATGTTTCATCTTGAACCTTGGCAATTGTCATAAAGCTGTAGCTGTCTATTCACATCATGATGGACTAGTAGGAGGGGGCCTCCATGGACACAGGTTTGTGGGGCCTAATGGCTTGTGGGGCAGAGGGGTGGGCTGCATGTGCCAGGGCCTGTGAGACTTGTTCTTTTGTTATCAAAGTGAGCAAGACACCTCCCACTGCCTCCACCCTGACCCCTCACAGTCTACTCTCAACACAGCAGCCAGAGGGATCCTGTTGGAACTGGAATCAAATCATGTCAGTCTACTGCTTCACACCTTCCCTTGGGTTTTCGTGTCACTTCGAGTAAAGGCAAAGTCTTCCAAATGGCTTGAAAAAACCCTCCTTGATCTGACTCATGCCCTCCTGTTACCTCTCCAAAGTCTCCTATTACTCTCCACTTCCCTCACTCCATTTGGACCACGCTGGTCTTGCTGATCCTAGAACACACAAAGCACACTCTCTTCTCCAGTCCTTTGCATTTTCTGTCTCTTCTGCCTGGAATTCTCTTTCCCCAGATTTCCTTAGGCACCTTCCCTTATCCTCTACAAGTCTCGGCTCAGAAGTAACCTTCTTGCTGAGGCTTACCCTGACCATCACTTTTTTTTTTTTTTATCCTCACCTGAGGACATTTTTGCATGTATCTTCAGATAGAGCCGGAGGGAGAGAGGGAGGAAGAGAGAGAGAGAAACATCAATGTGAGAGAGACACATCGAGTGGTTGCCACCCACACGACCCCAACCCGGCCGGGGACAAACCGCAACCAAGGTACATGCCCCCAGCGGGAACAGAACCCGGGCCTTTCTGGTCCGCAGGCCAATGCTCTAACTGCTGAGGCAAACCGGCCAGGGCCTGACCATCACTTTTAATTAGCATCCCGCTGCTCACACATGATCTTAGATTCTCTCTTTCTTGCTTTATTTTTCCCATAGCCCTTTATCACTGTTTAACATTCTAGATTTTTTTTATTATCTTATTGTATGTCTTCCGTACTAGAAAGTAAGCTCTAAGAGGGCACTGATTTTCATCTTATCTGTGCTATTCACTGCTCTAATCCAAGCCCCTAGAATAGTAGTTATAATATAGCCATATTGGGCATCTGTACTGGTTTGCCAGGACAGTCCCAGTTATGCCTGTTATCCTGGCATAATTATTAACTTCACTCCCTTCACCATGCAAAGTGCTGGATGATTACATTTATGGTCACTATACACAGAAGAGATGCTCAGTAAATATATTTTCATTGAGAGGCTGCTCCATCAGAGGTAGAGAGCCTTCTCCAGGTGTGGCTCAGGATAATAGTAGTAGGGAAAATCAGAACACTCACCAATATGAAGCAGCTGAGGCTCAGAAATGGTGGTAGAGAACAGCATTTGGTATCTGGGAGGTCAGTCTTGGGACTATGGTCCATCTGTCTGTGATATTAAAGAGCAGAGTTCCAATCTCCAACAAAGAGCACAGTAGAGTTGCTGTTTCTGAAAGAAGACTTGGAGACTAGAGGTTTGACCAGAGCAGAAATGCAGAAGAGCATTCCAAACAAATCTAGCTTTATAAACTGGGGCTGTAGAGGGTAGCAGCCAGGTAATCACACGTTGAGTTAAAAACAGCGAACAAAAGGGATCCTTAATGCTTTATACCAGCGCTTTTCAACTGGTGTGCCACAGGAGTTTTTAAATATGCAATACCTGCCTATTTAGTCAGGGGCACTGATCTCTTTTCCCTTAGATTGTCAAATAAAAAAAATGACAACAGCCAACACAATAGCCATCTGGTATGAATGAATCAAAATTATACCTATTTTTTTGTCAGATCATCAAAAATGTATATTTTTTGGTGTGTCACAGAATTTTAGTAATTAGTTTCTGTGTCATGAGATGAAAAAGGTTGAAAATCACTGCTTTATACTCTTGAAAAAACACTTGGAACCCTTTACATATATTCAAAATTATCCTTTCTTAATGTAGACTGTGGTTCCCTTCTATTTGCCTTGTTGTCTGTGACTTTCTCTTTTTTCAAAATATATACTTGAATATCTTTTTAAATGTATATCTCACTTTGATTTCTGTTACTCCCTGTATTAGTTTTCTATTGCTGACATAGAAGATTGCCACAAATTAGCAGCTTAAAAGAACTCAAATTTGTTATCTAACAGTTCTGTAGGTCAAAATCATTTATTAGATCAGTAGGTTCATCTACTCTAGTTTCCACAAAGCTGAAATCAAGGTATTGAGTGGCCTGGATGCTTATCTGGAGGCTCTGGGCAATATTCTCCTCTAGGCACATTCCAGTTTTTAGCAGAATTTCATTCCATGCTATTTCAGGACTGAGGTCCCTTTTTCCTTTCTGGCTGTTGTCTGTTAGTTGTTTGCAGCTTCTGGAGACTGTCCACATTCCCTGGTTTTGGTCCCCTTTATCTTCAAAGCCAGCAATAGGGGGTTGAGTACCTCTCACACTTTGAATTTCTCTGACCTCCACCTCTATAGCATCTCTCTTCCATGCTCCCCTTCTGCATCTCTCTTTTGCTTTCCTGGATTCATTTGGTTATGTTGAGCCCACATAGATAATTCAAGATAGTCTCCCCATTTTAAGACTGACTACAAATGGTTCATCAGTTATTAATAAACTGATAATTGTAATAAACTGTAATAACTGTAATAAACTGATCAAGTACATCTGCAAAGTTCCTTCACAGCAGTACCTAGACCATAGTTTCTTTTTTTTAAAATTTTATTTATTTATTTATTTATTTATTTATTTTATTAATTTATTTTTGTTACAGATGTTTCTCCTTTTTTCCCCATTGAAACCCTCCTCCCCATCCCCCACCTTGTCCCCAGCTTTGTTGTCCATGTCCATCAGTTATGCATAAGTTCTGTGGTTTATCTCTTCCCTCCCCCCCCACCCCCTCTTCTGAGGGGTGTCAGTTTATACCCTACTTCCACATCTCTGGGTCTACCCTGTTCCTCAGACTGTTATGTTCATTATATTCCAAAAATAAGTGAGATCATGTGATATTTGTCTTTCTCTGCTTGGCTTGTTTCGCTTAGGATAATACTCTCGAGGTCCCTCCATGTCGTCTCAAAGGATAAGAGATCTTTCTTTCTTACAGCTGCATAGTACTCTACTGTGTATATGTACCATAGCTTTTTTATCCATTCATCCACTGATGGACACTTGGGCTGTTTCCAGATCTTAGCTATTGTAAATAGTGCTGCTAAGAACATGGGGGTACATGTATTTTTTCTGATTGGTGTTTCAGGCTTCTTAGGGTATATTCCTAGAAGTGGGATCACTGGGTCAAATGGCAATTCAATTTTTAATTTTTTTGAGGTAACACCATAGTGTTTTCCACAGTGGCTGCACCAGTCTGCATTCCCACCAGCAGTGTACTAGAGTCCCCTTTTCTCCACACCCTCGCCAACACTTGTCGTTTGATGATTTGTTGATGGCGGCCATTCTAACAGGTGTGAGGTGATACCTCATTGTTGTTTTAATTTGCATCTCTCTGATGATTAGTGATGTTGAGCATTTCTTCATATGTCTCTTAGCCATTTGTATGTCCTTTTTGGAGAGGTGCCTAGACCATAGTTTCAATGAATAACCAGGAAAGGGGAATTTTGGAGAAGTCACCTTTAGAATACTGCCTACTACGTGCTTCCTGTTTTTGAAAATGTGTACTTAAATTGCTCTTTAAAATGTTTATTATCACCCTGGCCGTTTTGATTCAGCAACTACAAAGTCGGTCCATGGACTGAAGGGTAGCGAGTTCAATTCCCAGTCAAGGGCATGTACCTCAGTTCTGTGTTCAATCCCCGGCCCCAGTTGGGATCTCGAGGGAGGCAACCAATTGATGTGTCTCTCTTGCATTGATGTTTCTCTCTCTTCCTCTCTCTCTCTCCCTCCCTCCCACTCTATCTAAAAAAAAAAATGGAAAAATATCCTCAATTGAGTGAGGATTTAAATAAATAAATAAATAAATAAATAAATAAATAGAAATAGAATGTTTATTATCAGGCACTTGAGGTTTCTTTACTTGAGTATGAGAGCCTCCCTGCCTTGCAGCTCCCAAAATTATGCCTATAACAGTGGTGAAATGGGTGGGCAGAATCTTGGCCTGTACTTAAAGAGTGAACTCATCTGGTGAGAACTGATGTGTGAGTCTCCAGCTTCTGGCTAGCACTCAATTCCTTCATTCCCATTTACTAACAGTTTTTAATAACAGCAAAATCAAATCTCCAAGTCTTTTATTTCCAAGGCAGGATAAATGGGTAGGAGGCCATGTATAGTGCCCAGAAATCTCAAGCAAAGGAGCATAACTATCAAAATGGTGCACATAGGAAATGGATGTGAGAAGATTCCACAAAACTGAGTCCCAGCAGATGTGAATTGTGATAAGATGCTTCTGGGTGCTTATTCTGAACCTGCTGCAGTAACTCCTGCCTGGAGCTAGGATAGGTCCAAGGTTGTAGTTCCCTAAGTGTGATCGATCCCTGGACTATCAGCATCACCTAAAGACTTGTTGGAAATGTACAGTTAGGGCCCCACCCTAGATTTATTGATTCAGAAACCCTGAGGATAGGGCCCAGCTGTCTCTGTTTTAAAATGCCCTCCAGGTAATTCTGATGCAGTCTAAAGGGATTATGAAAGTGATTTCAAAGCAATTCCAACATGGTCCTTCTTTCTAAACGTTACTATCAAGATAATGGGGAGAAAGGAAAGGCAGGTTTACTCTTTTGTGGGGTGCCCTTTTGTTAGGGCCACCACAATACATAATAAACTGAAAAAGACACATTATGTGAAGGAGGTAAGGATATAATGTAAAAGCATCATAGAGATTTTCAATGACCTTTTATGCATAACACTGTGTAAGTGATTTTCCAAGGAGATGTGGGTATAAAGTTATTTCCTCTAGAAGTTTATAAACAAGACAGTTTCCTAACACCAAATTTGAACATTTCCTCTACAACAGGAGTTTTCATTGCCCAGAATCTCTGGGGACATTTTCAATCTACAATAATCTAGGTTAAATGTAATGCCCTGGGGCAGGAATATTTATTAATAAATTTTGAAAAATATCCCCCAGGAGATTTTGATCAATTTCATCATTTCTCTCCTCCTGGTGAAAGCCACCAAGGAAAGACGGTTAACTTTAGCATTCCACGCATATTTTCAACCTGAGTTTAATATATTCCTAAATGATGCAAGTGAAGTCCTTCAGATCTGCCAATGTTTCACTCACGACCCAAGGTGCAGAGAGCAGTGTTACCAGTTTGGTTGCTAAATGAATAGTGATGAATAAAAGTAGGGGTCTAAACAGCAACAGTGAATCCTGTTTTTCCTTTGGCTAAACTTGGATGTGAGGCTGGCAAGCTGCCCAACACATCAGAGACTGAACAACTTTATTGTGAGTGAATGCAGGAGACAGAGGGAGTGGAAAAGGTCAAGGACATAGTTGAATTCATATATTGGCCTGGCCTCTAAAAAGAGAGTAGTGAACCATGTTTAAAGGAGTCGAGACTGTCCTCTTTATCTTTACTTGTTAAATAATGATTGACTCCCCTTTCACTGGGACTATATGCTTTGGTTTTTGTTCTGCTTTCTTTTGTTTGTTGCTTGATCTGGACGCTCTAACCAAAAGAAATGGCTTTTCCTGATGTTTGTACATTCGAATTTTGATTTACCCAAGTAGCTACTGTTGAAACATGTTCCCTGACAGCTGCTCTACCATTTCCAAGCTCTGTAAGCTTGGGCAAGTCACTTAGCATCTCAGTGCCTCATCCATGACATGTAAATATAATAGTTCTTACTACACTGAGTAATTTTAAAGATTAATTGAGTTCATAAATGTCAAGCACTTACGATTATGCCCTGCATAGGATAGGCACACAACAAATGGAAATTATTATTGCTGTTGTTTTCCTTGCCCTACATCTTTCACTTGTTAAAAAACAAATTCAACCAAGTACATTTGAAGATCTAATTGGTTTTATTAAGCAATTCATGAGTCAGGCAAAGTCCCATCTAGCAACTAGAAGGGTGCTCTGAGGAGTTGTAAATAGAGGAAGATTTTTATAAGAAGAAGGGTGGGGCAAGGGAGCTATTGACAAAAGAAAGAATTATTTTGGAGCATCTTCTTTGGAGGAAGGGCTTTTATCATGAAGATTGCCTCTTCCTTCTATGGTGGATGGAGAGGGCCCATGTGACCAATTATTTTACTGGTGTTTAGCCAGAAAACTCCAGACTGTTGGATTAAGATTATGTTTCTGGGAGAGGTTGAAAATGCAATTAGATCAGGTATTAAACCTAGATTTGGAATCATGGGCTTTTAGCACAAGTGATGCCATTTTGGGCATGTGGTTTTCTCTTTAACAGACTTCCCATACCTCACCAAATATGTACCACATGCCTGGTAAACATAACTAGGGAAGAAGAGAGAGGCTATAGATTGGAGGTGAAATAAACATTGAGATTCCCCAAAATGCCACACCCCATCTGTATGCCCAATATCCTCTATCTTCTCTCACTGGCTCTGGGTTCACTAAAACAATGGCTGGAAAGTAAAGAATAACAAAGAGTTACCTTAATGACCTGGAAATGTGGCCTTTTAGCATTTAGAAATGGAAAATGTAGAAACTAAGAAAAACACATTTTAAATCATTCCAACATAATGTGCAGACTATATCAGACAGGATAGGCAGTCTTGTGCAGTGAAAAAGAAGCCCAACATTGCAGCAATGTATGATAACAAGGGCTTATTTCCTGCTCACATAACAGGTCTGCCATGGGGAGACTGAGTCACTACTCCATAGCTCTCTGCTCTGGCTGATTTAGGCTGATAGAGCAGCCAGCATCTAAAGAGCTGTTTTACTGTCACCATGGCACAAGGAAAAGGAGACAAGCAAATCATGCACTGGCTCTTAAATCTGTAGCCCAGAAATGAGTCACTTCTATTCACATTCCTTTGGCTAAAGTAAGTCAGAAGTCTATACTCAATGGGGTACATTAAATCTTTGCAGCCATATTCTAAAAACCATAAACATAAACTGTTACTTCAAAAGAAATAATTTAAAATATTTAATATTTAACAGTATAGAAACACAAATCAACCTGAAATAAACCATCTCAGCTCTAACTAAAAATTATATAAATTTAATTTTCCAGTTTTTTAAATTGAATATGAATTTTATTTATTCATTTTCTTGTTAAAAGTATTACAGATGTCCCCCTTTTCCCCCCATTGACTCACTACTCCTCGCTCCGACCCCCTCTTGCTTTCCCCAACCTAATGTTTGTGTCCATTGGTTGTGCATATATGCACATAAGTTCTTTGGCTTATCTCTTCCCACCCCTCCCACCAGCATCCCTCTGAGGTTTGTTAGTCTGTTCCCTACTTCCATGACTCTAGATCTGTTTTGGTGAACAGCTTATTTTGTTCATGATGTTCCATAAATAAGTGAGATCATGTGGTACTTGTCTTTCCCTGACTGGCTTATTTCACTCAGCATTATACTCTCCAGGTCCCTCCATGTCATCTCAAAGAGTAAGAGATCTTTCTTTCTTACAGCTTCATAGTATTCTATTGTGTAAATGTACCACAGCTTTTTTATCTACTCATCTACTGGACACTTGGGTTGTTTCCAGATCTTAGCTATTGTAAATAGTGCTGCTATGAAAATAGGGGTGCATATATTCTTCCTGATAGGTGTTTCAGGATTCTTAGGATATGTTCCAAGAAGTGGGACCACTGGGTTAAGTGGCAATTCCACTTTTAATTTTTTGAGGAAACACCATATTTTCCACAGTGGTGGCACCAGTCTGCATTCCCACCAGCAGTGTACTAGAGTACCCTTTACTCCACATCCTCACCAGCACTTGTTGTTTGAGGATTTGTTGATGGCCACCATTCTGGCAGGTGTGAAGTGATATCTCATAGTCATTTTAATTTGCATCTCTCTGATGATTAGAGATGTTGCGCAATTTTCATGTGTCTCCTAGACATTTGTATGCCCTGCTTGGAGAAGTATCTATTCAGGTCCTCTGTCCTTTTTTTAATTGGATTGTTTGTCTTGCTTTGGTTGAGTTGTATGAGTACTCTATATATTTTGGATATTAACTCCTTATTCGATGTATCATTGACAAATATGTTCTCTCAGAGAGTGGGTTCCCTTTTCATTTTGATGCTGTTTTCTTTTACTGTGCAGAAGACATTGAGTTTGATGTAGTCCCATTTATTAATTTCTTCCTTTGTTTCTCTTGCCTTAGGCGATGTATCAGTGAAAATTCTGCTATGTGTGATACCTGGGATTTTGCTGTCTACATTTTCTTCTAGGATTTTTATGGTTTCACAAGTTACATTTAAGTATTTTATTCATTTTGAGTTTATTCTTGTGTATGGTTTAAGTTGATGGTCTAGTTTCATTTTTTTGCATGTAGCTGTCCAATTTTCCCAACACCATTTATTGAAAAGATTGTCTTTTCTCCATTGTCTGCTCTTGCTTCCTTTGTTGAATATTAATTGTGTATACTGTCTTGGGTTGATATCTGGGTTCTCTGTTCTGTTCCATTGATCTATACATCTGTTCTTGTGCCAGTACCAGGCTGTTTTGATTACCATGGCTTTGTCATATAACTTGATATCTGGTACTGTGATCCCTCCCACTTTGTTCTTCTTTTTCAAGATTGCTGTGGCTATCTGGGGTTTTTTTTGTTTGTTTGTTTTTTTTTTTTTGGTTCCATATAAACTCTTGGAGTATTTGTTCTAGATCTGTGAAATATGTTGTTGGTACTTTAATACGGAGTTCATTGAATCTGTAGATTGCTTTAGGTAGTATGGATATTTTAATGATGTTGATTTTTCCAATCCATAAACATGGTATATGTTTCCACTTTTTCTATCTTTCTCTATTTCTTTTTTCAATGTCCTGTAGTTTTCTGAGAATAGGCCTTTTACCTCTTTGGTTAAGTTTATTCCCACGTATTTTATTTTATTTTATTTTTTGTTGCAATGGTAAATGGAATTGTTTTTTTATTTTCCCTTTCTGAGTGTTCATTGTTGGTGTATAAGAATTCCATCAATTTCTGGATGTTAATTTTGTATCCTGCTACTTTGCCACATGCATTTATTAAATCTAATAGCTTTTTGATGGAGTCTTTAGGGTTTACTATGTACAATATCATGTTATCTGAGAATAATGACAATTTCACTTCCTCCTTTCCAATTTGGATTCCTTTTATTTTTTTCTTCTTGTCTAATGGCTATGTCTAAGACTTCCAGTACTATGTTAAATAAGAGTGGCAAAAGTGGGCATCCCCGTCTTTAGTGTTCTTAAGGGAAATGTTTTTAGTTTTTCCTCATTGAGTATGATGTTGGCTGTAGGTTTTTCATATATGGCCTTTATTATGTTGAGATATAATCCCTCTATTCCCACTTTGCTGAGCCTTTTTATCAGAAATGGGTGCTGGATTTTGTCAGATGCTTTTTCAGCATCTATTGGTATAATCATATGATTTTTATCTTTCATTTTGTTTATGTGGTGTACCACATTTATTGATGTGAAAATATTGTACCAGCCTTGCATCCCTGGGATGAATCCCACTTGGTCATGATGAATAATTTTTTGAATATGTTGTTGGATACAATTTGCTAATATTTTATTGAGGATTTTGGCATCTATGTTCATCAGGGATATTGATTTGCTGATATTTTATTGAGAATTTTGGCATCTATGTTCGTCAGGGATGTTGGTCTGTAGTTTTCTTTGTTTGTAGTGTCTTCATCTGGTTTTGGAATTAGGATTATGCTGACCTGATCAAAAGAATTTGAAGTCTTCCTTCCTCTTGAATTTTTTGGAGTAGTTTGAAGAGAATGGGTGTTAGTTCTTCTTTGAATGTTTGGTAAAACACCCCTGTGGAGCTGACCCGACCTGGGCTTTTGTTTGCCAGGAGTTTATTGATTACATCTTCAATTTCCTTAGTTGTTACTGGTCTGTTCAAGTTTCTGACTCTTCCTGTTTCAGTTTTGGGAGACTGTGTGATTCTAGAAATTTGTCCATTTTGCCTAGATTGTCCATTTTGTTGACGTATAATTGTTTATAGTATTTTCTAACAATCCTTTGTATTTCTGTGGTGTCAGTTGTTACTTCTCTTTTATTTCTGAATTTCTTTCTTTGTTTCTTGGTGAGTCTGGCTGAAGGTTCATCAATCTTGTTTATCTTTTCAAAGAACCAGCTCTTTGTTTCATTGATCTTTTGAATTGTTTTGTTTTTTTTTAGTCTCTATATCATTTATTTCCACTCTGACCTTTATTATTTCTTCCCTTCTACTTGCTCTGAGTTTTTCTTTTTGTTTACTTTCTAGTTCTTTAAGTTGTAAGGTTGGATAGTCTGTTAGAAGTTTTTCTTGTTTCTTGAGGTAGGCTTGTAATGCTATGAACTTCCCTCTCAGGACTGCTTTCTCTGTGTCCTATAGATTTTGTGTTGTGGTGTGTTCATTTTCATTGATTTCCGGGAAGATTTTTATTTCTTCCTTGATCTCGTTGGTAACCCATTCATTGTTTAATAACATGGTATTTAGCATCCATGTGTTTCAATGTTTTTGAGTGTTTTTATAGTAATTAATTTCTAGTTTCATGCCACTGTGATCTGAGAAGGTGCTTGATATGAATTTAATGTTCTTGAACTCATAGGGACATAGTTTGTATCCTAACATGTGGTCTATCTTTGAGAATGTCCCGTGTGCACTTGTGTATTCTGCAGTTCTGGGGTTTAATTCTCTGTAAATATCTATTCAATCCATTTGATCTAGTGCATTATGTAGAGTCTCTGTTTCCTTGTTAATTGTTTGTCTAGAGGATCCATCCAGTGATGTCAGTGGGGTGTGGATGTCCCCTGCTATGATTGTGTTGCTGTCGATTTCTCCTTTGAAGTCCTCCAGAAGTTTTAAAATATATTTTGGTGCTCCTATATAGAGTGCATATATGTTTACCATGGTTATATCCTCCTGTTGGATTCATCCTTTCAATATTATATAGTGGCTTTCGTTTTCTCTAGTTATGGCCTTCATTTTGAAGTCTATTTTATCAGATATGAGTATTGCTACCCCCAATTTTTTTTCATTTCCATTTGCTTGGAAAAATTTTTTCCATCCCTTCACTTTCAACCTGTTTTAGTCTTTTATTGTGAGGTGGGTCTCTCTTGTAAACAACATATATATGAGTCATGCTTTCTTATTTGTTCTGCTACTCTGTGTCTTTTTATTGGAGCACTTAATCTATTTACATTTAAGGTTATTATTGATATGTACTTATTTATTGCCATTTTTATTTATTTTGACTATATTCCTCTCTCTGTTTCTTCTGCTTACTGCAGCAGTCCTTTTAACATTCTTGCAGTGCTGGTTTGGTACTAACATATTCCCTTAGCCTTTTGTTTGTTTGTTTGGGTAGCTCCTTTTTTTTACCATCTATTTTGATTGATATCCTTGCTGGATAGAGTAGTCTTGGATTCAGATCCTTGTTTTTCTTTAGCTTGAATATTTCATGCCATTCCTTTCTGGCTTGTAGTGTTTCTGTTGAGAAATCAGCTAATAGCCTTCTGGGGGCTCCTTTGTAGGTAACCTGTTGCTTATCTCTTGCTGCCTTTAAGATTCTCTCTTTGTCTTTAATTTTTGGCATTTTAATTATAATGTGTCTTGGTGTGGGCCTCTTTGGGTTCATCTTGTTTGGGACTCTCTGTGCTTCCTGGACTTGTTTTTCCTTCACCAAGTTAGGGAAGTTTTCTGTCACTATTTCTTCAAATATATTCTCTAACCTTGCTCACTTTCTTCTTCTTCTGATACTCCTACAATACAGATATTGTTATGTTTCATGTTGTCCCACAGCTCTCTTAAACTGTCCTCCTCCTTTTTAATTGTTTTTTTTCTTTTTGGTTCTATGATTAAGTGATTTTTTTTACCCTGTCTTCTAATTTGCTGATTTGATCCTTGGCTTCCTCTAATCTGCTGATTATTCCTTCCATTGTGTTCTTTATTTCTGCTATGTCATTTTTAATTTCCACTTGATGGTTTTTCATTTCCAATTGGTTGCTTTTCATTGTTTCTTTATCTTTACTCATGCTGTTGAGCTCTTTACTCATGCTGTTGAGCTTCCTCATAATCATTACTCTGAACTCTACCCCTGATAACTTGGTTAACTCCATTTCATTTTTCCCTTCTTCTGTAGAATTCTCTTGTTCTTTCATCTGTGATTTGTTTCTTTGTTTCACCATTTTGGCTGTCTCAGCAGGGTTTGGAGCCTGCCAAATTTTCCCTATGAGTGTCGATATTCCACTGATTGTGGCTCTGTCATTGACTGGGGGTTGTAGGGGAGGTTTCAACAGTGAGATACCCAGGGTAAAGAAAGCTCGTGGACAAGGAATTAGCAGCAGCAGCCTTATTCCAACACTTAAATATCAGCTTTATAGACTTGTGCAGCGAGAAGATCTAAGCAGGGTGATGCATGGCGCATGCATCCTAAGCTTCACTGTGTCATGCTTATATGTAAGGATTTTGTTACATAAGACAACATGGTCTGTGCCTGTGCAGCCAGTTCTGAGGTCATGTCCTGAACCACAGCCTCTATCGGCAATGGGCCAAGGTCCTGAGTCCTCACAGTCCACCCCCTAGAGGCTGGGGTGTCGGGACTTGACCCATAAAGCATTTCCCTGTGCACAGAGCCCACAACAGCATTACAGGGTGCAACACATAACCAAGAGACCTCCAAGAAGGCTTGCCAAAATCAATAGGGCCCATCTCCAGGAATTCCCCATCTTAGTCCACCATTGTGTTAGGGGGTCTTCCTGGAGAGCCTGTGCTGCTGAAACTTCAGCATCCATTTCTCTTAAGGCTTCCTGTATTTGCTACTGATGGTCTGGGATATAAACACAGCATTCCACATGCAAAAGGGCTCAAGTTGCTCCTTGTACCACAGTCAGGGGGTCTAAAGCCATCCTGTTTTGTAACACTACTTTTCACATCTGTGTAGCCTCATCTAATAGCAAGGCTAGGGGTGTACGGGTAACATTCAAGGCTTGGGCCGTATGTTGAGCCAAAGCTTCTACTTGCAGTTCAACAGCTATGACTCCACCCCCAGGTAAAAACAAAGCCAGGGAATAGAACCACCAGGCAGCTCTTTTCTCTTGGTGCCAACTATGACAAACAGGGTCCCAATTAGTGGATCTCTGAGTTATGGTAGGAGCGAAATGGCCCTATATAAAGGGGTGCCCCCACATGCATCATCCTGTCCAATGGACAGGAAGATAGAGCGACCCATAGCGTCCACTGATCCAGAGGGCATCACCCAGTAAAAAGTTCATAGGCTTGGTACCAACTAATTTTCTCCCATCCCACCAAGGGTTGGTATCCCTTATATGAGAGATGTTGTGACACAATTCCTTAGGGATCCAACCTACTGTACAACTGGGGACAGTATAATTCACTTGCTCTATACAGAAAGGGGCTACTTGCAATAACTCTACATGGGTCCCTACCAGCCACCCCCAGCCATTGTATACAGCCTTCCAAAGTAGGGGAGGTTCACTGTGATAAGTCCGTCGTAGGAGGGTCTCAATAACCCAGCAGCGGGCATTTCACTCAGCACCCGTGTGGTTCCAATTGCGGAGGGCTGTCCAATTCTCTACCGTGGCCAGAGCTACTCACCAGGGAAGGCCTTTTGAAGTGTCCAAGGGTAGCTCGGTATAGACTCACCAATGTGACATACTGTGTACCTTGGCAAAGGTATGTGCCCAGGACAGTAAACTGTTCCCAGTGGTTAGCCTGGGTGGTAAGACAAAGCAGATAAAGAAACCATCACTGTCAAGTCATGACCCTCTGGCAAGATACATGCTACCTGCTCATCCTGTGATAGGATGGTAGCTTGTAGGGGGGGTCCCTCTCAGCTGGTGATACCACACCTATAGTCCACGCATGGGGGCATAGGCTCTCTTCTATGTTTACCAGATATAGAGGTATGGATCATAGGCGAATGGCTGGTGGTCCTCGCACGAGGGAACCTTTCGCCTCGAGGAGCAACGTGGCCTGTACCATTGAAGGCCAGTGTCCTAGCCAAGGAGTGAGTGAGAGCCCCTTTTCCAAACCTTGACCCCAGGGTTCTAGAAGGGCTATCCAAGGAACCTCAAAGGTTTCTACTTTCCAAGGCCATGTCCATTGTTCTGCACGTCTGGGAGCCACTGCTGTGGGAGCAGGTAAAATAATGGCACCTCCGCTCAGGGAGGGCCTTAAGTCTGTTTCCTTTCCTGGTGATACCCATATCATTCGGGTGGTACCCTTGGTGACTTTATCCAGAGGGGCTGTCTTGTTTTCCACAGCTGTTCATTCAATAGCCTTAACGCTATGGGTAGGTGTCTCTTCCAATGTCTCCATCGAGGTATTAGGGCTCATAATTTTTCCTTCAAGAGTCCATTGAATTGCTCTATCATACCTGCGGCTTGGGCTCTATAAGGGACATGTAACTGCCAATCGATGTCATTGTCCCACGCCCAAGTCTGGACCAAGTGGCCTGTAAAATGAGTTCCTCTATCACTAGCTATAACAAGGGGCCTCCCATAGGTGACCACCAGCCATTCCAGAGCTTGGAGGGTATAAGGCTGATCTGCTTTGGCCACTGGGAAGGCAAACCCAAGGCCTGTAGTGGTATCAATATCAGTTAATGCATATCACGCTCCTTTGTCTTCAGGCAGGGGTCCAATGTAATCCACTTGCCAGTTTTTTAAAGATTGAGCTTCTCGAGGAACTTGCCCTTGTTTCAGTGGTAACCATCTCTGCTGTGCATGGTGTTCAGCACACCACGGACACTCACGCACAGCCTGCTGGGCCTTAGTTCCAGTTATGGGCAAGCCCCAGTGCTGGGCCACACCTATGGTTCATGCACCAACATGGCCCAATTTCTAATGTAGCCAGGCAGTGACCAAAGCCGGTTCTGGAGAGCCCAGAAGAGCTCATATACGTACCAGTGCATTGGCTGCATCATTTTCAGGGATCTGTAAGGGCTTATGCCCTGATATATGGTAGATCACCACTTCTTTCAGGCCCCATTTCCAAAGGTCCTGCCACGTATCTTTCCCCTACAGGGGTCAGTGGCCTATAAGCCACTCTTGGGCTGCCCAGTGAGGCAGCCATAGAGTTAAGCCCCTATATACCACTCAGTGTACATGTACACACGGCCAGACTCTTTCATTAACACTATCCACATAGCTCACAGTTCGGCCCATTGACTCGAGCATCTGGCTGCTATATCGTACCAAAAAGTATCCGTAGCCAGTTGCAGGACCACTGCCGTCCACGTCTGCGGTTGGCCCCGGCAAGAACCATCAGTATACCAGGTGTCTGCTGGAGGGGGAGGCTTCCCCTCCTCAGAAGAGTTGGGGCTTTCCTCTGCTTCCACAGAGGGCTCTTTCCATTCTGCTTTAAATTGTATAGGTCCTAGCAAGGAGTGAAACTCCTGCATCAAAGGGCTGGTAGAGAACTGTGCTCTCTGTTCCAAGTATGCCCCAAAGGGGGTTTGGGCTACTCCCTTGTATGATTGGGTAGCCTAAGACCAGAGCCACCCCTCCACTGGGTAGGTGGTTTTCACTGTGACAGGACAAGGGCCAGTGATACTTTCACTGGCCAATAGTGTTGCGTACACTACCACCAAATGCTTTTTAATAAGGGAGTACCAACTTTCAGCTCCCTTCCACAACTGGGACAAAAACCCAATAGGGCTTTTCAAAGCCCCTTTTTTCTGCCAGAGGCCTCAACCAAATCCCGAGTCGTCCACCTGTATAGTCAGGAGGAATGGCAAAGCTGGATCTACGACTTATAATGTCTGTGCTTGGGCCACCGCCCATTTTGTAGCCAGAAATGCTTGCTCCACCTTGGGGGACCAGTCCCAGACTTCCCCCTTATGGACCATGCAGTGGAGGGGTTTCATCAACATGGCTAAATGCGTTATAAACGTTTGTCAGAACCATAGCAATCCCAAATATGTCTGCAATTGTTTCACTGTTTCTGGTTGGGGATAGGCCTGTATCTTATCTATAATTACCTCTGGCATGACCTTCGTCTTACTCGACCAAACAACACCCAAGAACTTGACAGAGTATCCAGGCCCTTGGACTTTGTCCTTGTTGATGGCCCACCCCCAGCCCACCAGGCCATCCCGAAGGCTGTGTGCTCCAGCTTCTAACTCTGCAAGAGAATCAGAGGTTAACATGATATCATTAATATAATAGAACAGGTGTACATGCGGAGGTTTATTCCAGGGTGCTAAATCCTGGGCTACCAAACCATGACAGAGCATTGGACTATGTAAATAGCCTTGGGGTAATACTTGGAACATCCATTGCCTTCCTTCCAAGGTAAAGGCAAACTGTACCTGGCTCTCAGGGTCAATGTCCGTCGAGAAAAAGGCATTAGCTAAATCTACAGCATAATGAAACCATCCCAATTCTTGTGACAAGCAGTCCATCAATTCATTGATATTTGGTACTGCCACATGTAAGGGCGGGGTAACCTTGTTCAGTTCCTGGTAGTGCACAGTCATCGTCCATGAGCCATCAGGCTTTCACACCGGCCACACTGGGGAATTATAGGGGCTATTCATCAGGTGAATAACCCTGCTTCTTCCAGTTTTAGAATGATTCACCCAATTTCTTCATGACCCCCAGGTAGTTGGTACTGTTTCACATTGACTACCCTTGTTGCTTGTAGGAGCCACAAGGGAGCATGTTGTGGGTGTCCTCTAATAACTGTCTTTACCACATGCACCCATAGATAGAATTTGCCTTGTATCTTTTGGACTGCGAGGCCTTGTAGAACATCTATCCCCAGTATATATTTGGTAGTTGGCGAAATATACACCTCATAGTGGGTTGGCGGCAAATGTCTGACACCCAGCATAAGGGTAACTCGTCACGCTTGGATCTGCCTTCCACTGTATCCCTCTATCATAGCACTAGGGTCCTGGAAACGGTCCAGATCCCCATAAATCAAGGTAGAATCTGCCCCCATATCCACGAGGGCCAAAACACGTTGAACATTCCAGAGGGACCAGTAAATAGTCACTTCTACATATGGCCTCTGGTCATCCGGTTCCCCCAACAACTGGGTGCCTTGGCCTGCCCCCTAATCAGGTAGGTAATCAACCAACTGCACCTCTCATGTCTTAGTTACAGGGGGCAGGAGAGTGTATTGTTGTTCAGGGCACAGTTTCTGCCACAGGGCCAACAGCAGTTCTAATAGCTGCCCATCTATCTTCTCCTTGGCCAGCCCAGCTGCTAGTAGATCACATCACAACTGATGCTGACTTACCTTCACCGGCCCATTCTTGGGCCTGCAGTGGGTCCCCTTATCCACAGCACCTGTAGCCAGTGTGACCCAAGATCACTTATTCTTGCTTTCCATGGGTCCCCATACTTGTGCTGCCCGGCCTTGCTTTCGTACTTCCACATCCCCCAACCGTGTTAAGGCAACGGTTACTTCATGGACCGGGCGATCCGTGTAAGGGGCCAATAAAGCTGCCATAGTCCCAAAAGTCCCTGAAAGGCCATTCACTAGCACCATGTCCTTCATGCGAGCTGTAAATAGCTCTTCCTCAGGACTGCTGTACTGCTGTGCAAATATCATCTGGTGCATACCCATCTCCCATATGACTTGTACTAAATCCAAGTAAGTGGTCCACTTACTCACGTGCTCCGGGAGATCTCCAGTATTTTCCCACACTGTTTGGGCAGCTGCCATCAACCAATTGATCAGTGTCTGGTTACCAGCCTGGGGGTTTGCGGCACATTCTGCAACTGCTGCCACAGTGAGGGCATGGTGGTGATGCTGGCCAATTGCCCCATCTCAATGGGGCTGAGCTCAGTATTGTCCACACCATCATCCCAGAGGCGTAACAACGAAGCCAGGACAGACTCCCTCAACCGCTACTTTGCCAAGTCCCGTAACTCCATGGCGGAATACGTCATATAAGATATATGCCAAGTCGACTGCCAGGGTCTGCCAGCCCCACTCCCGATGCTAACAGTTCCTCTATCTCTACATTCTGTTGCACCAAGGGCCAGGCTTGTCCTACAGACCCAGCAGGACTGCTGGCACGAGAAGTCACAGCTGACTCGGCCAGACTTGGAGCATGCGCTCAGCCACCGCCAGGTGCTGCTCCAAGTCCTCCTCCTTCTGCTGTAGCTGCTGCACTTGGTTTGTGAGGTCCTGGATGTCTCAACTGGCATAACGCAAGACTGCCAGGAACATCCAGGCGACTGAACCTGCAACCTCCTGATGCGCCGTGGGAATATTTGGTTCTGGCATTTCCTAAGCCTTCCGCACCTCTGCAGGCCGGGGACACACAGCGTCCCAATCTTCCAGCAGTGTCTAGGCCATTAGGTACATCACCACCAGGTACCCGAAGGGATACTGGGGGCCACATCCCATCTACCTGGGGCTGCTCTTCACTAGGGGCTGTTGGAGTACCCACCTCATCCTGCTGACTATACCAAGTGTCATAGACCGGGGGTTGCGGGAGGTTTCAGCAGTGAGATACCCAGGGTAAAAAAAGCTCGTGGACCGGACATCAGGAGGAAGGAGGAAGCCGAAGAGGAAGCAGCAGCAGCAGCAGCAGCCTTATTCCAACACTATCAGCTTTATAAACTCATGCAGTGGGATGATCTAAGCAGGGTGGTGTGTGGCACATGTGTCCTAAGCTTTGCTGTGTCATGCTTATGTAAGGGTTTTGTTACATAAGACAACATGGTCTGCACCTGTGCAGCCAGTTCCGGGGTCATGTCCTGAACCACAGCCTCTATCAGCAATGGCCGAGGTCCCGGGTCCTCACAGGCTCCCTCTGCTGGGTTTGGACGATTATGGAAGGGACCACGCTGAACAGCAATGTCTAGTCTTAACTTTCCTGGGTAGTGTCGCAGGCCAAGCAAAAATTCCATTATCCCAGACCTTTTGACTGCAGGCTAACTATTAGTCTCAGTTACTTAAAGGGCCTCAGGTTCTAGCCCTCAGCTGAATGAAAAATCCCAGATGTGGGCAGGGTAGGAGGATTTCCAGAAGGTGGAACAATTGCTTTCCCCTGGGCTAAAGTTGCTTTGAGAAGAAAATGGTTTCTGCAGTGTGTATTAATGGCTCAGTGCAGGGACGAAGGCCTCAGCCTTCACAGCTCAGTCCCCAGAGGCATGACATCCAACACTGAGAGCCAGGTCCAAAGCTCAAAGCTTTCTGAAGCTCTTCTCTGCCTACTGGCTGGCAGGTCGTCTCTGGTTGTTAATGAGCCTCAGGTTGCACTTCTCCAGGCCTGGTGGTGTTAAATTTCTGAGGGAGGGGCAGTTGCTTCTCCCCAGGGCTAAAGCCACTCTGGTGGGAAGGGGCTTCTTGAGGAAGATGGCTACTGCCTTTTGGGGGGAATGACTCAGCATAGAGCTCCTGATAGCCTCCTTCCCAGCTCTCTCCCCAGTGCCACGAACCCCCAACTCTCCTCACGCATCTCCAGTCCAGGCCACCCTCTCTCTGCTGGATCCCAAGGTGAGTGTCTGTGGCTGCAATTTAGTGCACTGGCTCTTCAGGGAAGTGCTGGTGTTCCCAGCACCTCTCCCTGCCAGACAGAAACTCTGCTCTGGTGATTTTCTCAGCCAGGTGTTATATGGGTACCTTTCCCTGTTTAGCTGCTCTGTGCTCGGGAGCCAGCTTGGGGTTTAAACCCCTGACTTCTCAGAGGGAGTTTCTCACATCTAAGATAGCCCTCAGCTTCTGCTTGTGGGAGCCCAGCCAGCTCTCTCGTGCCTGTGCCTCCACACCTCCTACCAGTCTTGACTTGGGGTCCTCTTTAGTCCCTGGTTAAAAGAGTTTACTCCAGCTGCTCTTCAGTTGGTTTATCCAGATGACTTGTCTTTATTTTAGTTGTAATTCCAGTTTGGTCCTGGGAGATGGTCTATGTAGCTTCTATTCATTCTGCCTCCATTTTCCCTCCTCCTAGGTTCAGATTCATATTACGTCCAGTCTCAACACCTTGCTCTCTCAAGACTGCGTCCTTGAAAAGAGCAGTTTTTAATGTTTATATAATTAATATACTTTTCTAAAACTATAATCATAAGCAGAATAATATGATTTTCAAACATTTCAAATGTCTAAGAAAGAACTGCATAAAAACATCAGCCTCATTCTCACTTTAGGGCAATAAAGAGATAAGTGGAGTTTGTGTTATCCCAAATTTATATATATAACTCCTAAAATACATTTGTCTGTAATATGTTTTGTTCCTGGTCTTCAATGTGTGCATCTATGTATTTAAATTGCTTTAATCCAAAGTAACTCCTTAAAATGTACTTTGACTAAGAAGTATATTTTTGAAAAAGTCTATCAAGTTTACTAGGTTGTAAGCATGGACTATATTTTGGTTTTTTTAAACTTAACATTGGTAATACCAACTACACAATTCAATGTTTGCATTTAGAGTCCACTCTGATTTATACATAATCATGGAATCATCATCATCATCATCATCATCATCATCATCAAAGCAATATCTTAATTTACTAAGTTTTATGTACTTATCTAATCCTTTCAATGCTCAGAAAGAGAAGCTGTTATTTCCTCCCTATTTTACACATTTGAAAATTGAAGATGGGTTAAGGAACTTAACCAGGGTCACACAGTAAGTGGCACAGAGGCACTTACATCCCAGTTCCCCTGGCACCAAAGTCAGTGTTCATAAATACCACTCTATGTTCAGTCTCTGACCAACCCCCACAAAGTGAAATAGGATGGTTATGCGATAAGAGTAGATAAAACTTGCCCCAAAGGGTAATTTATCAGATACCCACTAGAAGAATGAGTCTAATACAGTATCTCTTTCAAATATATAAGTAGTGAGCAGCAGGATTTTCAGGTTAAAAGAATGAAAACAAAAAACAGTTGTGCTTAAAGATAAGCAGCTGAATTCTTTTTTTTAAATATTTTTTCTTTATTTATTTTAGAGAGAGAGGAAGGGAGAGGTAGAGAGAGAGAGAAACATCAATGAGAGAGAACACCAACTGGCCGCCTCCTACATGCCCCCCACGGGGGATTTGGCTGACAACCTGGGCATGTGCCTTGACCGGGAATCGAACTGGCAACCTCTTGGTGCATGGGTCGACACTCAACCAGTGAGCCACACCAGCCAGGCAAGCAGCTGAATTCTTGATGTTAAAGGAAAAGTAATTAAAAAAACAATTGAATTAAACAGATAGGTCTGCCAGAAGGTTCTTTATTAAATGTAGAGCAGCAGAATGTGTAGTAGCTTCAGCTCACCTATTAAACAGTGAATTTCCAGGCATGCCAAGAGACATATAGTACCCAAAATGTCATAATAGGCTTTTAGTTTTCAGTAGTATCAGAGAGGAATTACATTTTAACTCAGATTAATTCCAACATCCTGTTAATTGAATACCTTCACCAAATGGTTAATGAGACCATTGACAGGAGAATGTGAGATCAGTTGTTTTTTACTGTGGTTTTTCAATTTATATTCCCTTCATTTAAAAAAAAAAAGCTGATAAATTGCATTGGAAAAATCGACATTTGTTACCGGGAAATAAATTGTTATTGCAATAACTTTGCGGTAGGTAGCCTACAGTATAAAGGGCTGTATTTTTAGGTAAATTGCTGATGTTCAAGAATTGTCTATTTTCCAGGCTAGCTTGGTTAGCCACTGTGCAGAAAAGAGTTAAAATACCATACTTGAGACTGCTATCCTAACTAAGAATGGTCTGATTGTAAGGTTAGCCCTTGGCTGGCATCTGGGAACCTGGATTTTGGGAGGATTCCCATCATTTCCAGAACTGCTAAGGGTGGTTCACTTTGTCTAAACTGTTTGTGAAAATAATTGTTTTATGCTGAACTCCTGCTTTCCTTTTGGGAGTGTGGAATTTTGATATATGATTGGCAGAGGGAACCTATGTGACCAGCCCCCAATAAAAAGCCCAGTTTCTAAGTCTCTAATGGGCTTCCCTGGGCAGAAACATCACACATGTGTTGCTTCATTTTTGTTGCTGGAGGGAAGCTGTGTTCTGAGTGACCCCACATTGGAAGAAGAGAGCAAAAGGAAGCCCACACATGGATTCCTCCAGGTTCTGCTTGTGTCTTTTCCCCTCTTGATCTGCCTATCTATCCATATTATATCCCTGTAATAAATCTTAGCCATGTGTACAACTATATGCTAAGTCCCATGGCTTCCTTCTAGTGAATCTCTAAATATGGGGATAGTCTCAGAGACTGACAGCACAGCCACTTTCCGTGAGCATTTTACAGGCTTTAATTTAAAAGGCCGAACTACCCGGCCGGTGTGGCTCAGCGGTTGAGCGTCGACCCATGCACCAAGAGGTTGCCGGTTCGATTCCCGGTCAGGGCACGTGCCCAGGTTGTAGGCCCAATCCCCAGTGGGGGGCATGCAGGAGGCAGCCAGTCGATGTTCTCTCTCATCGATGTTTCTATCTCTCTCTCTCTCTCTCCCTCTCCCTTCCTCTCTCTCTAAAAATCAATAAAGAAAAAAAATTTTTTAAAGCAGAACTGAGATAATGTGTTTCATCAGAAAGTTGTGGAAAGACTTGATGTCTCACCCTGTTCTGACAAGACAAATAAAACTCCAAGTATATTTGCAATCTGTGATTTCAATACATCAGCTTGCAACAAACATTTTACACAGTTAGAAACTCTGGAAAGGAATCAGGAAGGCAGTGAATGCACACAACAGAAAAATAAGCAGAAGTGTCATTGTTCCTTTAGCCTTGGGCACAATTATTCTTTGTTCTGAGAATTGTGAGGGAAAAAATCTAAGAAGCCATAGGCAAATTTCCTGTAGACTTCCAAAAATATCCCCCATGGGAGAAAGTGGGCAAAGATAGAGAGGGATCATGTTATTAATAAATGTCTTCTTTTAAAATCACAATAACATTACCTTCACTCCAACATCACTATGTGTTTTGTCTAATCTTTTTAGGTGTTGGAGGACTATTAAATATTTGTGAACAAAGGAAGGAAAAATACTCAAACAGTATGTTTTGAAATGGAATTAAAAACAAAAGAAAAGAATAAAGCAGAGTGTTCATCAAGATCATCATATTAAAAGAAAAGATGCCTGACATCATATAGGATTAAAATGCCAATTCCAAAATAAATATGTTAAGAAGAGGTATTGTAACACAATATAAAATGTTGGAAAACAATAATGCAATGTACATCTAAGCATCACTGTGATTTTTCTCATCCTTTAAAGCAATGTGATTTTTCAGTATGCCTAAAGTGCAATGTTATGACAGTGTTTAAAAATTTTATATAGTTTCACAGAGTGTTCCCAGAAAATGAGTAATAATTTAAGAAAGAGATTTACTGTATTGAGAGTATGGCTCAAAACTCTTTTCCTTTTCTCTAAGATTCCTGTGACATTTATGCATCCTTAGCAACTCCTCTCTTGTTACTCCCTGCTTTATAATTAACTTTATTTTTTCCCTACAGACAAAATGACTTCTTCTTTAAAATTTATCTTTATTGCCTGGCCGGTGTGGCTCAGTGGTTGAGTGTCGACCCATGCACCAAGAGGTCACCGGTTCAATTCCCGGTCAGGGCACATGCCCAGGTTGTGGGCCAAATCCCCAGTGGGGGGCATGCAGGAGGCGGCCAATCGACATTCTCTCTCATTGATGTTTCTCTCTCTCTCTCTAAAATCAATAAAGAATAAAAAATTTTAAATTATCTTTATTGTTGAAAGTATTAGATATCCCTTCTTTCTCTCCCCATTGACACCCTCCTCCCCACTCCCAACCGCCCTGCCTTCACTGCACTTTTGTCTGTGTCCATTCATTATGCATATAAATTCTTTGATTTATTTCTTTCCACCCCCTACCTCCCCCAGCCCCCCGAAGAGAAGTTAAAAGACTGGCCTTAAGGAGAAGTGGGTTTTGAGAGAAAGTTGCAAGAGAATAGGATTAAAAGAAGAAAGGTGGTGAGAATGACAAATAGTTTGAGGATGATAGACTTTTATCACTGGCATGGAGTTACTCTAATTGTAATGTGTGAGCCCATTGAAATGATCTGTCATTAAAATAGAAGTGATGTGATAAGTAATTATCTATCAAATAATTTTAATATTTTCATAATAAGGATTATTTCCCAATACTGTCAACTCAGTTAGAATATATAAATTATTTATAATAAAAACATTTTTATTTCTGTTACATTTCTCATAATAAAGGTGAGTGGATTTAGCTTCACAAAAGACTTTCTACTAAGACTTTAAACTCCTTTAAAGAAGGGAGCCCTGGCCGGTTTGGCTCAGTGGTTAGAGCATCAGCCTGCGGACCAGAGAGACCCGGTCGGTTCCCACTAGGAGCACATACCTCGGTTGCAATTTGTCCCCCGTCCTGGTTGGTCGTGCGGGAGGCAGCCACTTGATGTGTCCCTTTCACGTCAATGTTTCTCTCTCTCTCTCTCTCTCTCTCTCTCTCTCTCTCTCTCTCTCTCTCTCTCTCTCTCTCTTCCTCTCTCTCCCTCCCACTCTATCTGAACAAAAAATGGAAAAATGTCCTTGGGTGAGGATAAAACAAAAAAGAAGGGAAGAGAAGTGAATCAATTACTCCTTACTTAGATTTTTCTCTCTACACCCTCAGACTTTTCTCGTTCATTGTGAGAATATTTTTATTTCCTTCCCTGAGTATAATTAAAATAGCTCCTTTAATATCCTGGTCTAATAATTTAGACAACTGGATCATCTTAGGGTTGTTCTCTGTTGATTGTCTTTTCTCCTAAAAATTGAGCCATGTTGTTCTGTTTTGTTGTGTAATTTTGGATATTATCCTTGATATTGTGAATGTTATGTCATGGAGACTCTTGATTCTGTTATAGTCTCCCAAAGAGTTTATTTTTATATTTGGTTTCTATGTTTGTTTTTAAATCAGGTATATCATTTGGTTGGTTTCAAACAGCATGGTCTGAATCTCCTGAGGTTGCAACATCTCAAATTTCAGTTCTTTTAGATTTAGCTGTGTTCATTTGAGCCTACCCCAGCACATGTGTGGTTTAGGGGTCAGCCACAGAACTGAGCAAACTTTATGGAGAGAAATGAGTGCACTTCTCCCCTGTCTCCTTTACAATGTCACCCCTTACTTTCCCGTGGCTGTGGTTGCCCTCGACTGTGTTCTCTGGTTCTTTAGGTCACAAATACTGCATATTTTCTATCTAGCCACTCCATGTAGAGATATATTTGTTTTGTCCACAGGCTAAAAGATGGAAAACTGGCACTGTGCCCTGTTCCTTCTTCCAAGTTTCAAATCCCCTCCTGTATCAACCTTTTTGTTGTTATTTATTCTCCTATGCTTCTCTGTTGGTGTTTTGGGTTATTTTTGGTATTTTCCCAGAATTTTTGATTGCTTCCTATAGCAGGGTTGGCTCTAGTAGAGAGACTTTGCTATACTAATAGCAAAACTTTATAGCTCTGAGGGATTTCAAGTATTATACCTGTAAAAAAAGAATAAATGGCATTATAGAAGACATAAGGTGAGAAGTAAGTACAAAGACTGTGACCTTGATTTTAAGTCATTGTAGTTAAAGATGTTGGACTTCAGTATAGATTTTTCTTCCTCAAAGTCTTATATGGGTTGTCAGAGGCTCTCTTCCATTTAGTAATTCAGGGATCCAGGTTCCCATCATATAGTGATGATACCATGTAGACATGTGGTTTATATAACCTCTGCTACAGGGAAAGAAACAGACAGTTGCTTGCGCTCAGGGTTTTTATTGCATGAAATGGCATGCCACTTCTCTCTACATCCCATTGGCTAGAATTCAGTGAAATGATCCCAATCCAGCTGGAAGGGAGTTTGGAAATTTTGTCTTTCTATGTTTCCAGGAAAAGAAAATGGTATGGTGAACACATAGCATTGTGGATGCCTGCTTTTAGGGAAAAAAAATATGACTTTTACTCCACATTTTTTAATAGGAGAAAAGTACTACTGTCTTTCCACAGTTGCTACTTCTTGCATATTACAAGAATATTGATAGGACCAAGATTACCACAGAAAATTATTTATTCAATTGATCCAAAGGGAGCAAAGGGGGCTACTTACAATGGAGAATGATTTATTTATTTATAGACAGAATTATATTTGGGGTGTTTCTGGTGTTTTAAAAGATGTTATCTCCGCTCCCTTTTCTCAGTGGTCTTAGCAACCTGCTCTATATTACAGGGGCAATATAGATTGTGTGCTTGTTTGTAGAATAAGAGATATAGTATATGTAATTTTTATATACGAGAAGTCACTATACAGCCTATATGGAGGGTAGGAGCACTGGGGACATGCCACTGAGGGTTGGTACAGCTGGGACTGACTGCATGCTGATTGCCCTTTATCCCCAGGGAGGATAGTGGGCTGGGCTTTAATCTTTTACTCTTGGGGCTCTCTGCCCTAACTGTGGGAGACGCCTACATGTAATCCATTCAATTACCCAAAGCCTACAAGGTTCTCTGCTGATTACTGATTCTCCCTTTAAAAGTATTTCCTACAATGAATTTTGGACTTACTCTGCATGGGTTGTTTTATTGTTATAGTTGGGTTTTAATTTCTTTTAGAAATTTTAGAATTTCTTAGCAGATCTTTCATACTTTATCTGGTGGGTTTCTTTGTATTATTGTAACTATCTAAATTTAAACTCAATTTTGCTAAGCAAATATATAACATACTTAGTTTATTCTTTTAGGTCCTTTCAAAAATATATACAGAGAAGGGGAGAAGTAGAGAGAGAAACTAAAAGATACAGGAATAAACACAGAGACTTCTATATACAATATAGTATTTTATGCAGAAATTATCAAAAACTATTTTCTGAAATAGCCAATATCTCTTTTAAAATAGATAATTTTAGCAAAAAATATTTTATAATATTTTCTAGAATTATATATTATATAATATATAATATATTATAATATACATAAATTAAGTTAATACAATACAAAGTATATGAAAATACTCCAAAATTTCAAAAGAAAAAAAATCCCTCATAGTTTCATCACACAATTACTGTTTACAATTTAGAAAACTTTTGCACTGAAAACTTAATGATATTTATAAGTAGATGAGAACAAATTCACTACAAAGTCATGAACAGCTGGTTAGCTGAGGCGGCAGTCTGTAAAAATGGAGAGAGTGGAAGATTTGAGACACTGACATTAGAAAAGCATAGAGCAACTAAGTAAATAAAAAGGACTAAAATATTATAAAATTATGTAGTTCTAACAATTTTAAGGGGAAAGAAAGGAAGTGATAAGGCACAAGCAAAATCTCTTAGATCAAGAAAAATTCCTAGCCCTGGCCGGTTTGGCTCAGCAGTTAGAGCGTGGGCCTGTGGTCCAGAGAGACCTGGGTTCAATTCCCGCTAAGGGCACGCACCTCGGTTGCAGTTTGTCCCCGGCCCTGGTTGGTCGTGCGGGTAGCAGCCACTCGATGTGTCCCTTTCACGTCGATGTTTCTCTCTCTCTCTCTTCCTCTCTCTCCCTCCCACTCTATCTGAACAACAACAAAAAAAAAAATGAAAAAAATGTCCTCAGGTGAGGATAAAAAAAAAAAAATTCCTAATGCTATTTCCTTGATAGAAAAAAATCAAGAGATTCCTTATAAGCCCCCAATACAGAAAACCTGATGTCACCCCAAAGACTAATAACATTATTCCTAAGAGCCCTGTGAGACTTAAGAGTAGTCAAAGTGCCTCTGAGTGTTCCAGATGGAAATCAACAGCATGAGGTAAAACTAATTAATCTAATTTTATGGCCCAAGTTGGGAGAGAGCAATCTGATAATTTCCTCACTAGATACAAGAAAAATAAATTATTCTGTTTATATGTATTTTTGTTATATATTTTATATGCAAGTCTAGCATCTTTTTCAAATAGGAACTGGCCTTCCATTTATGATTGATAACAGAAAAATGCACATTCAAGCGTGAGTTTTATTTATTATTTGAGTTCAAAACAGAATAAGAAATGACCGTATAAGCTCAAGAATTTATATAGAATCTTTAAATAATTCATAGAGGAACATAACTCAGAGAAGAAAAGAAAAAGACTGGGAAGAAAGTAAGAGCAAAGGAGGAAAAGAAGAAAGGCAGATGGGAGGCAGGATTTTTTCTTAAGCTTTAAATAGATTTTATTTTTAAAAGGAATGAACCATGCATACTATAAATTCCCAAATTCAATTTGAAAATCTCCATTACCAAGGCTCTTAAATGGCTTTTAAAAGTTGAATTATTGTTTAATTTCTTACAGTTGAGGCATTTTAGAGATCCCTGTTTAAAACACTGACAAGATTGGTTTTTCAGTTTACTTTTGGAAATTAGTTCTTTAGTCTCTAATTAAGCCAAGTATGGCAGGCTGAATAATGACCCTCAAAGATATCCATATCCTAATCCCAGGAACCTGTGAATATATTATTTAACATGGTAAAAGGGTCTATGCAGATGTGATTAAATTAAGGATCTTGAGATGGAGAGATTAGCCTGCATTATTTAAGTGGGCCTTAAATGTAATCACAAGGTTCCTGTAAGAGGAAGGCAAAGGGAGATTTGGCAACAGAAGAGGAAATTCGAAATGAAAGCAAGGCTTGGAGTGATTTGAGGAAGGGGATGAAAGGGACCACTAGCCAAACAATACAGATGACCCCAAAAGTTGGAAAAGGCAAGGAAATAAATTCTCCACTGAAGTCTCCAGAAAGAACGTAACCCTGCCAATGACATGATTTTAGACTTTTTATGTTGTTTTAGGTCAGTAAATTTGTGGTGATTTATTACAGTAAGATAGAAAACTAATACAGCAAGCTGGTTTAAATAGATCTGAAAGTTAATATATATATATATATATATATATATATATATATATATATATTCATATATATGCATATATAAAAGCTATATATTAAAAGCCATTGATATATTTATATATCTTTATATATATGAAGTATTCATATAAATATCTACATATATATGAAGTCAAATATCTGACATGTTAGACTTTTAATAAAAATGGAAAATACTACACATTTCTCTAGAATCATCTGAAGGTACTGCTGTGATATGCAATACCACTATACAATTTATACTACACTCAATCTTAGCACAAGGGCCGAGACACGATTACTACACCACTTGTGATTGTGGTAAAACAGATAAAATTTAAAGATGGCAGAAACTCTCTTAAACTGACCTCCTCCATTAATTGATGATCTCCATTTCAACTGTAAAACATACTGATGCCACAGCACATTGAATACCCTTGGGCAATAGTGCTCATACCTACTTCTTTTTTTATTGTTAAAAGTATTACAGATGTTCCCCTTTTTTCTCCATTGACCCCCTCTTCCCCACTCCCACCCCCTCCTGCTTTCCCCAACCTACTTCTGATGCCATCAGTTCAGTTGTCTGCTCTAAGAATAGCTGTTTTTGTTCCCAAACCAATTTATTTCAATTATACAACAATAATGTGATCACATATTTTAATTCTATATGGACAATTTAATTCCATAACTTGACAAAATATATCCTAAACTGATGTAAGATAAATTGGAAAAGAAACCTGTTTTTATGAAAATGCTTTGGAAAGATTTAATGCAAATGATGTGCTAATGAAATTGATGCTAAAGTATGAATGGGAGAGACAGCTTAAAAGTTTGGGAAAAAATGATACAAATTTGGAAGAATTCTTTACTTAGGTTGCTTCACAAATGTTTAGTTTCTTTTAAAAGCTCTTCTGTAAGAACACCCAGAAATGGAAATTAGAGATGATGTTGTGCTGGTTAAGAGTGAAAACTTGGGAACCAGACAACCTGTGTTTTAACCTTATCTCTACCATTTACTGACTGTGTGATCTTAGGCAAGTTTCTTAACCTCGTATGCAAAATGAAGATAATAATTGCCACCTCAAAGAGATACGGGAAAGATTAAAAATGTCTGACACAAGGGCCCAGCTGGGGTGATCAGGGAGGCTGTGCCACTGGACCCTACAGGACACTTACTACAATAGACCACCCTATGAAGCCTAGGAGACATAGCAACTCTACCTAATACATAGAAACAAACACAGAGAAGCAGCCAAAATGAGGAGACAAAAAAACATGTCCTGAATGAAAGACAGAAAACAACTCCAGGAAAAGCACTAAACAAAGTGGAGATAAGAAATCAATCAGATGCAGAGTTCAAAATACTGGTTATAAGGATGCTCAAGGAACTTAGTGAGAACTTCAAGGGAGTTAATGAGAACTTCAAGGAACTTAGTGAGAACATCAACACATGAAAAAGGACCAGTCAGAAATGAAGGATGCACTAACTGAAATAAAGAATAATTTACAGGGAATCAATAGTAGAGTAGGTGAAGCCAAGAAGCAAACCATCGATTTGGAATATAAGGAAGCAAAAAACACCCAATCAGAACAGCAAAAAAGAAAAAAGGATTAAAAAAATGAGGCTAGTGTAAGGAGCATCTGGGACAACTTCAAGCTACCAACATTCGCATCATGGGAGTGCCAGAAGGAGAAGAGAGAGAGCAAGAAATTGAAAACCTGTTTGAAAAAAATATGACAGAAAACTTCCCTAACTAGGTGAGGGAAACAGACATACAAATCCAGGAAGCACATAGAGTCCCAAACAGGATGAACCCAAAGAGGCCCATACCAAGACACATCATCATCAAAATGCAAAAGGTTAAATACAAAGAATCTTAAAAGCAGCAAGAGAGCCCTGGCCGGTTTGGCTCAGTAGTTAGAGCATCGGCCTGCGGTCCAGAGAGACCTGGGTTCGGTTCCCGCTAAGGGCATGTACTTCGGTTGCAGTTTGTCCCCAGCCCTGGTTGGTCGTGCGGGTGGCAGCCACTCGATGTGTCCCTTTCACGTCGATGTTTCTCTCTCTCTCTCTTCCTCTCTCTCCCTCCCACTCTATCTGAACAAAATGAAAAAATGTCCTCGGGTGAGGATAAAAAAAAAAAAAGAAGGCAGCAAGAGAAAAGTACTTACTTACCTACGAGGGAGCTCCCATAAGACTGTCAGCCGATTTCTCAAAAGAAACTTTGTAGGCTAGAAAGGAGTGGCAAGAAATATTCAAAATGATGTAAAGCAAGGACCTACAATCAAGATTATTCTGTCCTGCACAGCTTTCATTTAGAATCGATGGACATATACAGAGTTTCCCAGACAAGAAAAAGCTAAAGGAGTTAATCACCACCAAACCAGTATTTTATGAAGTGTTGAAGGATCTTCTTGAAGAAGAAGATAAAAAATATGAACAGTAGCCCTGTCCTGTTCTGCTTGGCGGTTAGAGCATCGGCCTGTGGACTTAAGGGTCATGGGTTTGATTCCCGGTCAAGGGCTTGTACCTGGGTTGCAGGTTTGATCCCCAGCCCCAGTGGAAAAGTATCCTTAGGTGAGGATTAAAGATATATATATATGTGAACAATAAAATGGCAATAAATACTTATCTATCAACTATTGAATCTACAAACCAAATGAACAAGCAGAACAGAAACAGACTCATAGATACAGAGAACTTTTTGTTGGTTGCCAGATGGGAGGGGGGTTGGGGGGGATGGGTGAAAAAGGTGAAGAGATTATGAAGTACAAATTGGTTATTAGACTGAAGAACCTCAAAGGGAAGGGGAGAGGAGGGTGGGAAGAGATAAACCAAAGAACTTATATGCATATATGCATAACCAATGGACACAGACAATAGTGTGGGGAAGGGAAGAGAGGGGTAGGAGCCGGGAGGAGGGGGCCAATGGGAACAAAAATGGGGGACATCTGTAGTACATTCAACAATAAAGATAAGTTTTTTAAAAAGTGCCTGACACATAGTAAGCACTTAACCGTTACTATTAATCCTATCTGCTGGTGGACCCATACTCAAAGGAAAGTCCTGGACTTTATGTCAAAAGACTGATAACTAAATGCAAATGTAGTTTTATGTTAAAATAGTATTTTCAATTCTCCACTCTAGCCAACTTTGCCAATTAACAAACCAATTCCAATCTGATTAGCTTCTGATGAGGGATTCTCCTATAGGTTGGTTTCTTTTTCTCTGATTTATTAGCTTAACAACACATATAGAAGACCCAAATCTTATGAAATTCAAAGTTCCTATGATATATAATTATCACTTTACTCAATCCTTTCTTCACATACATTTTTTTTTTAAAGATTAAGAGTCTAAAACAAAACAATCTGCCTGTGGCCCATAGCATTCTGTATCACTCTAGCTCTGCTCTTCACTGTCTATGTACCGTTCATCTTATATAATAAAGGAAACAGTCCTTTCAAGCTGAGACTGCTTTCTGTGGCTACTACAGGGGGATTCCCTTTGCCTCTGCTTTCAAACATTTCAATGCTGTTGCATCTCTGTTGTTATGTTACCTTACAGGATCATATTGAAGTAGATGGTGTTAGAACTATCCTGACCTTGTCTATTGTATTGCTCTGAATCACTACCTCCTAACAAAAGAAACAGAATTTCCTTTTTCTTATTTGGGATTACAATAATTTAATAACTATTCTAGTTAGATAATAAAGGGCTGAAGTGAAGAGGGTAGTGGAATCCTGCGTTGCTTCTGATAGAATTGTCTCAATATTTTAATAATTAGGAATTAGGTTTTCTCAAATGTCTTATATTAGAAATTTGTAATTATTTGGGGACAAAAATGTTCCCCATTTTTGGATCAGATTGGGGGAAATACCCCAAAGCCTATAGCTGTTTCTCAAAAGGGAAGACTAAGTGGGAAAGGGGCAAATATCATACAATAATATTTATTAAAGTGGGGTTCTGTTAAGCTTCTTCCCAGGGATTAAAGTGGACTTGACTCCTCTTCTCCCAACAATAATAGATTTAGGAAAATCCACTCACATTGTGATAAAAACTAAAGATTTATTAGAGCTGAAGACAAAATGGCCAATAAACATTCAGACTAAATAGGGAGCAAATAGAGAATTACTAAATGTTGCCTGTATTTTGCCGTCTGAAAGCTGGATGTTTGTTGGACTAAAGGAATTCAGGGTTCAATAAAAAATATTAGATTAATAATCATAACTTTTAGCATTAAAGGGGATACTCATGGTTTAGAGGAAAGGAGGTAAGGTGTGAGAAGACCTGGATTCTAATCCCATCTCCACCATGTATTCAAGTGAAGACACTTCACCTCACAGAGTGAACTGGTACCAGACAATTAGTGGATTCTAATCTAGGCTCTGACCCTTACCAACCTTGACCTTGGGCACAGTGCTTAACCTTTCCTAGCCTTGGATTTGCTATTTGCAAAACAGAACCAAACTCTTTTGGGTGGGAGTGATGATTACATGGAATAACATATATAATGAACATAATACTGTGTCTGGCATGTAAGTGCTCAACAAATATTAGCTGTAGTTTATTATTCATTTGTTAGGGAGTAGGTTAGGGAGACTAATAAGAAGGAATGAGTGTCAGAATTGGTGGCATTAGCTCATTGAAAGGGACCTATTTTTAAAAGTTATAATTTACAAATGTTTCAGCCTTTAAGGAATTATTGGTACCCTAGAGCAAAGTCCCAGGTGACCACACCCTAGTCAACCAAATGTCTCATCATAGAGCTTGTTCTTTTATATGAAGGTCCAGGGTCTTAGAATACCTTTTGTGTAATACTCATTCTGTCTAAACATAAAGTAAACAATTAGCCTTGAGAATAAAATAATATGCAGAAATATATTTTATATTTATGATAATTATTTTCTCTTTTATTTTAATATTAGAAATATGGTTTAAATATTGATTATCCTTCCCCAACAATTGAGAACTGTTTAGCCACCAAAGAGATTATCCAAATTAAATGAGTTTAGGGTTTAGAGTTGTGTGTCTTCCAGGAAGCAGACTCTGAGACAATCAGGATTACAAGAGGTTTGGGGGAAGGGAGGAGAAGTATCTGTGAAAAGTATATGGGGGAAGAAGCAGGATTGGGCAGATAAAACATTGAGCCTGAAATGCTGACTTGATACTTTTGAAAGGAAAGTGGGGAGGAAGCAGGTCAAGAAAAATTTCAGACCAAAATGCAAATTTGATAAAGTCTCAGACAACCCAAGAGGGAACTCCACAGCAAAGATTGCTCCTTAAAGGAGTCCTACATTGGGCAGGAGTGGTGAAATGCTCAAGCATTTGATGGGGGTTGCCCAGGAAGCATGCATAGCCCCTCTCTCCCAAGTTGAGGTGCAACCTAAAGGTGGTATAACTGGAGGCTGCCACCTAACTCTACTCCTTGTAGCTGAACAACAATTTTCTTTCATGAAGGAAGATCTGAGTGGTGCAGCTGAATGGCTGTCAAAGCAAGCTACAATAATATACATTCCCCCAACATATTTTATTAGAATAAGAGTTTTTCTAATTTTTCATGCCCTTACATAATTTGAAATTTTTATCATTTAAAGCTTTTATATCTTTTCTTGAATATATATTACTAAATTCTTGAGTTGTTAATTTTAAATAACAAATTACAAATTATAGTAAAGGATTTTAAAATATATATATTGAAAAGTCAATTTACTTCATTTTTAGAAGCAGTTATGTAAATATATTCCTGTGTTCCCAAATATAACAATAAATTTGGCACTAAAGTTGCTGAGGTACCTAACCATAAAATTCCACTCATATTTTGCATTGAATTAAAATTCATAATTTTGAAATTATATTGTGTTATTGCAAGCATGCGTTACATACAAAAACAGCATTCTCTATTAGTTTTTAGGTTCTTTGAGGATAAGCATTGTATCCCTATTGCTAAGTATATTCCAAGAGGCCCTGTACTGCCCAGTTATAATGAATAATGAATCACCTCACATTTCCTGAATGTAACAAAGGATTATTTAAAATATAACTTTTACATCAGTGAGATATATAAAATATTCATTGAAAATGAAATGTTTTCTATATATCCTTCTTACTGAATTCAAGAAGATGATAGACTATGTTTTTGAATCTGTGATATAATGAAAGTTGTATCAAAACAAGTCATGGACATTAGAAATGTAAAGCCACACTCTATTCATCATGACAGTAAACCAGAGGATATTATCTGAAGTATTAATGTATTTTTACAGAGATATATGGACAGCCAGACTGAATTCTGCAGATATATACTGGAATTTCAAATTCATCCTCAGGTATTTTTTAAAATATGAATATTGGTTCTCTGGATAATCTAAAGATTTTAATAATTTAATCTCCACATGAAAGGTGGTCATAGTTATTATGTAACTTATTTTGGTATTCTGCAGCCAAAAATATGAATAGTAAAAATATGTTCATTTAACACCTCATAAGTATACTGCACTTTACTGAGTATTTTTCTAACATTTTATTGTAAAAAAATTTCAGCCACACAGAAAAGTGGGAAGAATTGTACGGTGAACACTCACCACCTAGATTTTACAAATAACATTTAATTTTATTTGCTTTATCATATTTATCTATTCACCTATTCATTTCTCTATCCTAGCATCAGTCCAAATTATTTTTAATGCATTTGAAAGTACACTGTATATATCAGTATATTTCCCCTAAAAATACACTAGAATTAATTAGTTTAATATTGAGTTGTATTTTTTTTAGGTAAAATTTCTGTATAATGCAAATGTCTTGAATGTATCACTCAAAGAGTTTCCAAAAATGCACACATCTGTACAACCAGAATCCAGAATATTAATATCACCTCATAAATTTATTTCCTAAAGTTATCCCCTACCACTTCTCAGTCAATCTCCTGACACTCCACAGGAAAATATCATTGTCTTTTTTCCCCACCATTGATGATGTTTGCCTGCTCTAGAAAGTGATGTGAATGGAATCATACATATTCTTTCACATAAGGCTTTCTTTACTCAGCATATTTTTGTTTTCAGATTCATCCATATTGCTACTTGTTTCAGTAGTTCATTCCTTTTTATTGCTGAGTATCTCATTGTATGAGGATACCTTAGTTTTTTATCCATTGTCTTACTGACAGACAGCCGTGTTTCTAATTTCAGGCTGCTATGAACCTTCTTGTACTAATCTTTTTTGTATATATTTGTTTCCATTTCTCTTGAGTAAATATTGATGACAGGAATTGTTGGGTTATGGAGTAGGCATATGTCTAGTTTTAGATGATACTGCCAGATTTTCTCTGAAGTAATTATATGGTGTTTCACTCCCACCAACAATATATGAATGTTCCAATGGCTCCATATCTTTACTAATATGTGGTGGTGTTAGTCTTTCCAATTTTGGCTGAACTGGTGGGTGTGCTTTTTTAGCTAATTGTGGTTTTATTTTGCATTTTCCTGATGACTAATGTTGTTAGACACATTGTCATGTGATCATTGGACATTTATATCTCTTCCTTTGTAAGAATTCTACTCAACATTTTTGTTCATTTTTAAATTGCTTTTTTCCTTTTATTGTTGAGTTACAACTTCTGTATGTATGTTGATACCAATATTTTATGACATATATGTTTTGTAAATTTTCTAGCCTGAAGATTGTTCACTAATCTCCTAATGATATCTTTTATGAACAGAAGTTTAAAAATTTTTATGAAGCCGAATTTATCATTGTTTTCATTTATGGTTATTGCTTTTTGCATTCTGTATTAGAAATCTCTGCCTATCCCCAAGTCACAAAGATAGTCTGTTTTCAAATAAAATATTTATAGTTTTACTTTTTACATTTAGGTCTGTGTTTCATCTCAAATTAATTTTTGTGTATGCTGTAAGGTAGAAATCAAGCTTCATTTTTTTGCATATGAATATCCAGTAGTTCCAACACTATTCAAGGAAAAGGCCCTTTTTCTCCTAGTGGATTGCCTTGACTACTTTGTCAAATATTAAATGATCATACAAGGTGGGGGGGACATTTCTGGGTTCTCTATTCAATTCTATTGACGTTTTTATTGATCTTTATGCCACACTTTCTTGATTACTATGACATTATAATAGGTCTTAAAAGTCAGTTATTGTAAGTTCTCTAAGTTTGTTTTTCCTTTTCAAATTTTTTTTGGATTATCTAGGTGTTTCCATATGCCTTTATTTTTCTATATTCATTTACAATAGTTTGACTATTTTAAAAATATCTGTTGGGATTATGACTGAGAGTTAGTTAGCTCTAAAATCAAAATTGGGAGAAATAGCTTAACATCATTGAGTTTTCCAATCCATGAACATGGTATATATTTCCATTTAGTTAGGTCTTGCTGAATTTGTATCAGCAGTGTTTTGTAGTTTATAATAAGGAGGTCATGCATATCTTTTGTTAATTTTTTTCTAATCATTTTATACTGTCTGAAATGATTGTTAATCAAATTGTTTTTATTTTTTTTTAAAGATTATTTATTTATTTATTTATTTATTTATTTATTTAATCCTCACCTGAGGATATTTTTCTATTTATCTTCAGATAGAGTGGAAGGGAGAGAGAAACATCAATGTGGGAGAGACACATCGACTGGTTGCCTCCCGCATGACTCCGACCAGGGCCAGGGACAAACCGCAACCAAAGTACATGCCCTTGGCTGGAACTGAACCTGCAACTCACTAGTCTGCGGGCCGATGCTCTACCACTGAGCCAAACCGGCCAGGGCTCAAATTGTTTTTAAATCTTATTTTGCAATTGCATACTAGCATATAAAACATAAGAGATTTTTATATTATTTAATTTCCAAATATGGATTTTGTCAGATATATTCTATTTATTTCTAATTTAATTTAATTGTAGTCAGACCACATACTCTATATGATTTCAATTATTTTAAGTTTATTGACCCTGGTTTTAAGGCCCATCATATAATCTATCATGCTACCTTTAGGTTTACCAAGATTTTTTGAGTAGATACAAAAGAAATAAACATTAAACCATTCTTTCTTGAAGTTTACCAACCACATATAAATTAAAAATGTAAACATATGGAACAATATGAGAGAGTCAGGGTAAACTGATATTATATCATTAGTATGGATTAAACACATAGGTGATAAAAAGTCCTAAAAGAAAGTGTTTGTCAGAGTAGGGGCTCAATCAGGGTGTGTACCCCTAAACTCTTTCTGGACATGAGTGTTTGAACCAATTCTTTTGTTTGTTTGTTTGTTTGTTTGTTTTTTGTTCAGGAACAGAGGATTTTATTGCTACAGTTCAAAGAATAAAATCTTATACACATAAAAGCCAAGATGAACATGTTTACATAAAATGGTAGCCTGCATAAAAATTTTTGTCCTGTTATTGAATTTTCAGCTTTATGTCAAATGAAATTTAAAAGATTGCTCTGGAAATGATTAAATGTTTTCAAAATCTTCTTATAAACAGGTAAACGGCACCTCCAGTTTTTTAAAAAATATTTACAGCAATCCCAATAGTTTAATTTTAAGAGTTATTATAATACATGTGGTTAATACATATACACAATATGTCAATAACGCTGTCTAAACAGTGAGAATTGTAGGCTCTAGTTTGTGGCACTGCTCCCAGTTCTCCTTGTGACAGAGTGAATGATCAAGAACACTTTGCAATACTAGTGTAACAGCATGTTGACTGCAGCATAAAATCCAATTATCTAAAACAATAACTATCCAATTCCCAGACAATACATAATTTATAACTAAACTGGTATTTTCAGAAGCCTCTAGAGTGTTCTTAAAATTATTTTAAAAATACAAAGTAAATTTAGCATTAAATGAAAACAAGGAACAGGAAAATATCACCACAATAGTGGCTGCAGTTCACTATCTGGTTTAACAAAAATTGTTTCTCAAAACAGCTATAATTTCTTACAACATAATGAAGATGAGTTTTCCTCAGTCTAAGCCAATCCAATGGTTTTCCTGTATTATGATTAAAAGCAAGGAGTGTAAGAACAAAAGGCACAGCTACATATAACGGTTGGTTTTAAAGAGCCCTGGAGATAGCAAGCTGATGTTCCTGAAATACTGGTGCAGGAGAACCAAGTCCACATAACGCTTTCCTCTTTGACATTGATATCGATTTTCTGTTTACAGTAGTTTGCAAAAATGCATTATAAAAACTGGATGAGGTTCTGTTTCTAAGTTTAACTTAGTAACATGCACATAGACTTCATCTGCAACAATCTCTGCAGGACCTGAAGTACTAAAGTGACACTAATACTGATACACAGAAAATCCAAGGTACCAAAGCACTGATAATGTGAGTCATCATCATCGAGCTATCTTGGTAAATATTGCACACTTCTTGTCAGCTGTTGCTATGACTGTCACACATCCACCTATAGAAGGAATCCTATGGCTTCTGCTGTACCACTTCTCTAGAGAAAGGCTGCTTTAAGTCCGGTAACAGTGACTGCAGATTGTCACTGAACTTGAGGCCTGGGTTTCAAAATCAATTTTCCTGTATCATCACAAAACATATTGTACTCTGCTAATACAGTTTGACACCAAGCAGCTATAATTGATGGAGCAGCTACTCTCTTGTGTATTCCAGCAAAGAACAAGCCTATTAGAGTGATACAACTAATGGTGAAAAACGGATGATTCCACAATGACATAAAGAAGGAAAGGACACCTTTTGTGTCTCAGGATCTATTAACCAGTTCCAGGCACCAGTAGCTGTACAGACAGATACCACTATAAGAAGCATTCTCCAACGTCCAGTAGCAGGTTGCAAACAATGGATATATTCAGTAAGTCTCCTCTTGAAAGCCTTGAGGTATGTATCACTGCACTGTTTACTTCTTTTACTATGACAACTTTAAGCACTTGACAAAAACATTAGGTTTCTTTAGTTCCAATTTCACATGTAAGGAAACTGACTGTTCACTTTTAGAAGCTTTGCAAAATGGTATGTGGAAAAAAAGCAGCAGCAGCAGCCTCAAATCGGAGCCAAAAGCTTCAGCCTGCTCCAGCGAGTTCACGACGGCCGGCAGCTCTGGTCACCGACATGGTCCAGCCCGCATCGCAGCTCCGCTGCCCCCTCCCGGCCCACAACACCAACTCCCACCTCTCTGAACCAACTTTTGAAACAGGTGTTGGGCATAACTATTGGATTGGAAGTTGGAGAACTAATATGTGAAATGATTGTTAACACAAGGGATTAAAAAGTGATTTGGCAAATCATGTGCAGAAGACAGCATGAAATCTGTCTTTCTTTTTCTTTTCCCACAAGAATTTTTTCCTGATCTAATATGTGTCAGACTTTGTGATTAATGTTAGAGTTACACTGTTCTTCCCCTCAAAGAGATCTCAGTGTAGGTAGAGGAAGATTCAGGCATAAATGCATTAAGGCATAAGCCTTAAGAATAAGGAGGATGCACGTACTAGGATAGGGGTGTAGCAATAACTAATTTACTTTGCATGGAGTGGCACTAGGAAGACTTTACACAGTGGGTGTCTTTTGAGCTGGGTCTTTAAGAATGTGTCTGCCATATAGAAAGGATAGAAAAGTCCTCGCAGGTTGAAAGTATAAGGCAAATACAGAGAGTAGTTTAGGACGCATATGATGGGTAAGGGAATGAGTTTGCAAAGATGCACTAGAGCTAAATAGAAATTTTGTGCTTAAGGAGTTTGTATTTGATGTTAAAGTGGGTGCGAGTCATGAAATGTTTTAAAGAAGTACAGTGGCTTAATCATATTTATGTTTATAAAGATATTTGGCAGATTTGAGAAGGGTGGATTATAATTAGGAGAAACTAAAGGTAGGGAAACTAGTTGAGAGAACATGTTATATAGTTCAGGTGACTGATGATGAATGTGAGGTGAGGCAGGAAAAAGGAATTAATATGTGAGACATGTGTGAGGTAGAATCAATCAGCAATTGAGAATAGAAAGATGTCATGGGTGACTTTACCATTTCTAATATGTGTCATGGGATGCATAATGGTTTCATTAAGAAGGAAAAAAAATGCAGGAGGAAAGGTCAAGTTTGGAAGAAAAATTGAGTTTTATTTCTTATAAATTGAGAAGGAATGATCCATTAGTCATCTGTAACTATAGATCTGAAGTTAAGGACAAGGGTGAGGGCTAGAGATTTGATTTGCTTGTCATTAATATTTATTTGACATCAGTCAAGCAGAGAACTGGATCTATTCCCAACTTGTGTGTATTAGGAAGACTGGACTATTGAGTGAGGATTAGGCTGAGATCATTTGTAAGGCTCCTTCTGGGCCTTTGAGTAACTATTAAGAGGAAGGATGAGTGGAAGAATATGGGATAATCAGGAGATGGGGTGCTAGTGAAGGAGACATATTTGGAATACCAACTCTTAAACTTCCCTTATTTCTCAAACAAGAGGCATATTGTAAAAAGGTTATTGGGGGAAATTAAGCTCACATTATATATTAATTAGAACATTTTGGGATTTATGCAGGAGAAAACCATTTGAGCTGGCTTCAGTAAAATGGGAGACTTTAAGAATGCAGTGGTACTGCATAGAAGTCTAGGTTAAGAATGCTACTGTAAGCAGGAGGCAGATACCCACTGAGGATCTAGGCTCAGCTCTACTCTGTCTACCTCTTTTCTCTGTCTCTTCCATCCACTCCAGACTTGTGTTTTCTTACTTCTCCTGATTCCATAAGCTCCTAAATTGATATGTTATGGCTCCAGGCACCCAGTGTTAGTAGTTCCCCCTTCCCATTCTAAATCCCCAGGGAAATTCTGATTGGCCTAGCATGCGTGAGATGCTCCATCCTGATCTAATCAAAAGTGTGGTGTGTGTGTGTGTGTGTGTGTGTGTGTGTGTGTTTAGAGGACCAATGGACTCCAGGCCAATTGAATAATATATAGGGGTGGTATCCAGATATCAGTACTGTACAAGTGCTCCAGTTTGGGACCAATGACTTATATACTCTGTTGTTTTTATTAAATAAAGACTGTGGTAGGGATAATAATGATGCCCCCTCCCCCCCCCCAGAACCTATGGGGAATTAAAATTACAGGTGGGATTAAGGTTGCTAATCAGCTGACTTTAAAATAAGGAGATTATTTTGGATTATCTGGATGGGCCCAATGTAATCTCAAGAGTCCTTACATATAGAAGAGGTAGACAGAAATGTCTGTGTCACAGTTAATTTAATTACTGGCTTTAAAGATGGAAGGGGACAACGAACCAAGGAAAGTGGCTGGCCTCTAGAATGTGGAACAGTCAAGAAAAAAGATTCTCCCTTAGAGCCTCCATAAAGGAACTCAACTCTGCTGACACCTTGATTTTAGCCTGGTATGACCCTTTTCAGACTTCTGACCTCTAGAGCTATAATAAATTTGTGTTGTATTAAGCCATTAAGTTTGTGGTATTTTTTTTTTACAGCAGCCACAGAAAATCAATACAGAGACATTATTAAGAAGACTGGTTAATACTTGAATAAGAAGACATAAAATATAATTCCAAGGCTGCATTCCTTAAATATAGATGTTCCATGGTGAACATTTTTTTGTCTGTCCATTTTTTTATCTTCTTTTAAAAAAGCATCTCCCCCTACACTCTGTTTTCATTAGGAATTTTCTCGTCATCTTTTTCTCCAACTATGTGTTTCTACTGGGCGTATCATTCTTATGTCACATAGGCACTTTTTCTCCAAGAATGTTTGTTACACAGTCTCACCCAAATGTGCTCTTTATCTAGTGGTATAGAAATTGGAACTGAGGAAAGAGAGGCAGTTTCTGTCAGGTAACGACTTGGTAGGTGTGAGCCCACAATTTGTCAGAGGTCATGGTTCTAAGCCTACAGAACATGACTTTCAGAGGTTCTGAAAGAATGACCCTGCTGGGAGAGGCCAGGTTGAAAGCCTAACCTGGAATTTGAAGCATTTCAGTTACTGGTTCAGTTTATTGCTAAGACTTATTCTTTTGCAACTTGGGTTACACAATAACTTTCTCTTTTTGCCTAAGCCACTTCATTTTACTTTTGCTCACTTTAAACATAATATTCTGACAAACTCGGGCATAAAATAAGAAAATAAACCCAGTAATTAAATGAAAATTAACAAACATATCTATTAAGAATGCAAAAATTACCTTTATTAACTCAATGTTTTTTATTGTACTTTCTGTATGTGAAACTTTATTAGTGAAATGAATAGGACAAGGCCCTACTTCCTGGCATTTACAGATTTATTCATCATCCTCCAGAGTCTGTGTCTACATTTACCAATATACATACCCTCTTACAATCTGTCCTCACTTCAATCCCCTATGCTTATTTGACAAATGGGAAATAACAATTAGTTCAGCCCTGGCCAGGTGGCTCAGTTGGTTGGAGCACTGAGGTCCCATACACCAAAAGGTTGCAGATTCAGTTCCTGGTCAGGGCACATACCTAGGTTGCAGGTTTGATCCCCTGTCAGGGTGCATGTGAGAGGTGGCAGATCAATGTTTCTCTCGCTCTTTCTCTCCCCCCCTCCCCTTTTCCCTCTCCCTCTCCCTCTCTCCCTTCCTCTCTCTCTAAAATCAGTGGGAATATCCTTGGGTGAGGATAAAAAAAATAGGAAAGAAAATCTGGTTCATAAAATACACAAATGGAAAGACCATAAAGGTTTTTTTTCAAAAATGTTTTTCTTTATTTTAGAGAGAGAGGAAGAGAGAAGTAGGGAGAGATAGAAACATCGATGAGAAAACATCGATTGGCCACCTCCTGTATGCCCCCCACTGGGGATCGGGTCCACAACCTGGGCATGTGCCCTGACCAGGAATCGAACCAGCGACCTCTTGGTGCACGGGTCAACGCTCAACCACTGAGCCACACCAGCTGGGCCATAAAGGTTTAATGGGAAGAATTTCAATATATTCAGATCTTTAAGGGAAATTACCAGCCTCTCCCCCAAAAATGCTCCAATCACAGTCAAAATACTTGCTTGGAAGGACTCGTGGTTGGCCCTATGGCAGTTCCTTTGTTCTTAATAAACCAAATGTTTCTCAATTCCATCATAACTAAAGTAAAAAGAAGGGAAAATAATTTGGAATAAATCACTTCAGGCCCACAGGCCAACTCACTTTGGATTCACTCAGGTGTATTTCTTTTACTAGCTGATCTGAAGGCATGTGAGATCCCACAGCTGACCAGATTCTAAGCAGAAAAACATAGAATTTAAAACTAAGCATGCATGCAGCATGGAATAATAATCAAGTTAGGCTTCTTGAAATGCTAAATGCCAGAAAACCTGTAACCATTAGGGCAAATTCCACACAACACAGACCAAGTATTCTGTTCCTCAGAGGGGCTTTTAGAAGGCTCAAATTCTAAGGTGGCTACCTAAAAGGCAGGGTCAAAGATAGATCTTATTGGACAACCCATGTTCTTCTTCCCAAGACATTAGGATATGTTTGTTCAAGACTCCTTTAAAGAAAAAAATAGATTGTTGTCACCAAAAGTCCAGAAACAGCAGCAATAGAGTTTGTTCTCAGGGTTGAGGACTGAGTTGTAACTGTGGTCTGTGGTTGCATAGTCACCAACCACGTTCTGCGCTTTCACACAGAAAGAGACATGTTAATTAGTATGCCCTGCACAGGGGCTCTGTGGGTGAAAAAAATCTCCATGCCCCTCACCTCTGGAGGGTTGAGGACTGCCCGCAATAAGGAGAAATGCCCTGGGGTGGAGTGGGTAAGGTGTGGGGAGACAGGCATGCAAAAGGCTAGTGAGGATCCAAGGTGGCTCCAGGTAAAGGTATAGTGCCCCTGGGGCTGGCTAACTTGGCTCAGCCAAGCCGGGCTTTCTAGACGGTGAGTGTGGAAGTGCACGAGGGACCTCGATGACTTCTCTGCCAGTGTTACAAACAAACCTCAAGCATAGAGAAAGCTCTAACACGGTGTCCTGAACGTTTGGTCTGCCGGACCAAGGTGGCGGAGGAGGTCCCCACCCTTGGTTTCCCACCCAGTCTGGCCCCACCTCTCTCCTGGCCCCGCCCCCGCCTCTTCCCACTGCCCTGCCCATCAGCTCCTGGCTCCCGGCTCTGACTGGGCTCGGCGGCATTGGAAGCGCGCAGGCGCGGCTGGTGATTCGCAGAGCGTGGAGTAGCGGCGCGGGATGCCGGGTGAGTGAGGTGGCAGTGTGGGGCTCGCAGGTGAGGAACAAGGTTTGGGCTGAGCGTCCCAAGAGGGTTTGGGGTGTGTGCGGGGGACCGTTCCGGGAGCCGTGGGTCCCATAAGGAGAAATCGGTCACACGGGCGGCAGCAGGGTTGGCCGCGCTGCCTAGGGTGTCGGGCGGCCCCGGCCTCGTGGGAAGCGGAGTGCGTGGTGGCGGGAGCGGGTGAGGGTATGTGTGAGGAGAAAAATGGAAGGAAAGGGCTCCAGAGACTGAAAGTCCGTACTCAGGCTTGGCAGGACCGCGAGGCTTGTTAAAGGCGCTGGAGAGTGTCCCAGCTTCAAGTTCAGTACCCCCCGTTTGGTGCCTCTGAGCGGCGTCCCGGGCCATCCCTTCCCCCGTGCTGCTGTCTCAGAGGGCGCAGTTGCCAGGAACGTTCCTCCTTGCAGGGGAGAGGATTTAAGGGACACGGGCTGTCGCCTCAGGCTAGTACCAAGGAGGGCGTGGCGTTCGTGTGACTTTCCTTGTCAGAGTCCCAGGGAATGTGTCCGTCTTCTGGTCCATTGTGCTCATGGACATTTTAACAAAGGGGATGACTGTTTTCTAAGCTTGTGGCGGGTGACACCGGGGGCGGATCGGTGGAGGGGGGTCGAACGAGGTCATGGTGTAGCCCTGGGCGGCGGGGGGGGGGGGGGTGGGCGGCGGGGAGGGGGGGGTGGCAGGGGGAAAAGCCTGGGGGAAGTGGAAGGAAGGGAAAGACCTTCTTGTCTCTGTTTTTTTTTTTTTTTTTTTTTTCTTTTTCTTCCTGGTCCGTTGATGTTGATCAGTAGTAGAAACAGCTTTGAGAGGGAGATATGATTGGGAATTTGTGTGTTCAGACTCTGGCTGCAGCCCTTGGTTTTGTAACTGGCCTGTTGTATTCTTTAAGTGCCCCTTCAGGAGAAATGTGAAACTAATGGCATTTAAGAGGAAATAATTGAAAGAAAGGGTGAAGAAATGGAGTGTCAAAACTTAGAACTAAATTAATGCCTTGTGATAGTCATAGTATAAATAAAGCCAGACTTTGAAGGATGTGAAGGTGCTCAAGTCAGGATAAGGGAAAAGTTGATTAAGGTGTTGATTGTTTCAATCAAGACTGGATTATTGTGTGTGTGTGTGTGTGTGTGTGTGTGTGAGAGAGAGAGAGAGAGAGAGAGAGAGAGAGAGAGAGAGAAAGAGAGTGTGTATGTGTAGGTGCTGCCAAGTTCTTGCACAGACTCACTTTAGAACCCTTAAAATGATACTTGGAATATAAAACACTAGGGCAAATATTGTAAGATTTGGTAAGGTTCCATGGCTTTCATTTTCAAACTTAAGATCTTTATGAAAAGTAATATATGTGTTCTCAAGCATGAATGTTGATTTTTTTACTCATTTGTTTAACTTAATACAACAGAAACTGAACTTCCTCCTCCTCCACCCCCTTCCCCTGATTGTGAATTCTTTTTTATAAACATTTACTTTCAGATCTGAAGTGTATTTAAAGGCACAATTCCCCCCAACCGAAGCATGATGTGAGCAAGTTTCTGTGCCAGAAAAGCAGAGAACCTATCCTGGCTGTTAGTGACTTCTATTTTTTCCCCTCACTTAATTTATCCCTTCTCCACCTAAATGTAAACGAGCTTTTTCTTCATGACACCTTTTGTGGGTTTTTTTGCAATTTTTATTAATTTATTTTTGTTACAGATGTTTCTCCTTTTCCCTCCCTAGACACCCTCCTCCTGATCCTGCCCCCCCCCCCCGCCCCAGCATTGTTGTCTATGTACATTGGTTACACACCTTTTGTTTTTAAGTTCTACATTCTCTGTGGTCTTTAGACTCACTGAAAAAAAAAACCCCAAATCACTGTGATTATAGCTTCCCTCACCTAGACTTCCTCCCCATAGTTCTGGGTTTTCCTCTAATTCTTTGCCTAGTCAACCTCAGTCATTTCCAATGAGTCTTCTTAGGGTTCTGTCCAAGACTTTCTTTCCCACTTAATGCAAGAGACAATAATATAGTGGTCAAGGGCATGTAATTTGGAGGCAATATATTAAACTTCTTTCTCTAAGTGTCAGTTTCCTCATCTGTAAAATGGTAATCATAATACCTGATAACTGAGATCAGGTATATTAACAGCTTATCATAATATCAAAATATGGTATCATGATAACTAAAAATGGTAGCTATTTTTATTTGCTGTTTCTTATAAGAAACAATTTCAGTACCAATTAATTTCAAAATGTGGATGTATTGACATCTCCTACCCTGTTTGAACTCCAGTCCTGTATTTGTAGATTCTTCCCATATATCTTCAACAAGTGGCTTAGCACAGTGGTTTTCAAATATCAGTGTGCACAATAATCATAAGAATGTGCAGATTTCTGGGCCCCACCCCCAGAGTGTCTAATGTCTGGGATGAGGACTGAGAATTTTCATTTCTAACAAGTTTCCAAATGATAGCTGCTGGCCCTCGGGTCACACTGAATGTCACTGATCAAATGACATTCAGACAAGTTGGCAGGAAGGAAGGGAGAGGAGCCCAAAAGACCAAAAAGTAATTGGACTTAAGAGAGGAGTGTGCTTAAACCTGATTGTATCAGATATCATGTAAAATTTGGAAAGGATAGGTCTAAGAGAACACAGTTGGATTTGGTGACCAGGAGCCTTTTTGTTTGTTTTTGGTATGTGTCAGATGCAGAGGGTTGATTTAATTATACACCCCAGTTGGTGGAACATTGTCATTATTATGACTAGAAAAACATATATGACAGGTATTTGAAATAATGGTTCTTAATCTGTGGAGTGCATTAGACTCTCTTCGGAAGATGTTCTCACCAACATACTTATATTTAGTGTCCCTCCCCCTAATATAAACCCTTTAAATCAGAATTTCAGAGTGTGGAACCTAGGCATGAAAAAGTTCCAGGAGATTTTGTTGTGTACCCTGGTCTTAAGAAGTACTTCGTTGAGCAATGGTAGTCAGGAAATGGAAGCAGAGAAAAGAAACTAATTTTTTTTCTTAGTCTGGCGAGAGGGTTATCGATTTTATAGATCTTTTCAAAGAATCAGGTTTTGGTTTAGTTGGTTTTTCTCTATTGATTACTTGTTTTCAATTTCTTTGATATCTACTTTACTTTTTATTTCTTTTCTTTTGATTACTTTGAATTATATTTGTTCTTCTTTTTCTAGTTTTCTAAAGTGGAAGCTTAGATTGTTGATTTTAGATCTTCCTTTCATATTAGATTCAAGCCTATAAATTTTCCTCTAAGCACTGCTTTCACTGCATCCCTCAGTATTTGATAAATTGTATTTTCATTTAGTTCAAAATATTTTTAAATTTCTCTTGAGAGTTCTTTGACTCACATGTTATTTAGAAGTGAGTTGTTTAATCACCATGTATTTTGGGATTTTTCAGTTATCTTATTGTGTTATTGATTTCTATTTTAATTCCATTGTGGCCTGCTCTCAGACATTGCCTGATTTCTATTTGTTAATGTGTGTTTTATGCCCCAGAATGTGGTCTATCTTTGTGAATATTCAGCTGAGCCAGAGAAAAATATGAATTGTGCTCTTGTTGGATAAAGTTGTCTATAGGTATCAATTATAATCAATCGATTGATGATGTTGTTGAGTTCAACTATGTACTTACTGAATTTATGCCTGCTGGATCTGTCCATTTCTATTGGAGGGCTGTTAAAGTCTGCAACTATAATAGGTGATTCATCTTTTTCTCCTTGCAGTTCTATCAGTTTTTTCCTCGTATACATATTTTGAGGCTTTGTTGTTATGTGCATGTGCGTACACATTAGGGATTGTTGTCTTCTTGGTGAATGGACTTCTTTAGGGAAGGCAGATGTAATTCTTATCTTTACTCCTCTATAGATAAAGTGTCACCCCTCCCCCTGGCCCAATTCTTTCAAAATTTTTATCTTTGATTTTTCTGCAGATTAACTATGATGTGTCTAGATGTAGTTTTTGCTTGTTTGTTTGTTTGTTTTAAGCATTTATCCTGCTTGCTCTTCTCTGATCTTCCTGCATCAGTGGTTTGGTATCTGACATTTATTGGGGAAATTCTCAGTTATTATTGCTTCAAATATCACTTCTCTTCCTTTCTCTGTTTCCTCTTTTTTGGTATTCTCATTATGCATACATTATACCTTTTATAGTTGTCCCACAGTTCATGAATATTCTGTTTTGTCTTTTTAGTTTTGGAAGTTTCTTTAGTTTGTCATATCTTCAGGCTTAGAGATTCTTTCCTCAGCCATGTCCAATCTATTAATGATCTCCTCAAAGGGCATTTATTTCTATTATAGCATTTTTTATTGGTAGCGTTTCTTTTTTATTCTTTTTTAGATTTTCCATCTCTCTGCTTATATTATCTGTCTTATTCTTGACTGTTGTTTACTTTGTCCATTAAAGCACAGAGCATACTAATGTAGTATTTTTACATTCCTGATCCAATAATTTCAACATTCCTGCCACATCTGACTCTGGTCCTGATGTTTGTTCAGTCTCTTCAAATTGTCTTTTTTGCCTTTTTGTATGTCTTGCAATTATTTGTTGAATAGTATATATGATGCACTGGGTAAAAAGGAACTGCAGTAAATAGGTCTTCAGTGATGTTGTAGTAAGGTGTGGGGGTAGGGGAAGCATCCTATAGTCTTGTGATTTGGTCTCAGTGTTTGGTGAACCTGTGCCCCTGGACTGTGAATTTTACCAATGCTTCTCAGTTTTTTCCCCTCTCTAAGTGGTACAGGATGGCTAGAGGGGGGTGGAATTGTATATTTCACTTCTCCAGAGTAAGTTAGGCTATGATAATACCCTAACTTGTTATGCTCTGGTAAAATAGTTCTCCTGAGGGCAGTCCTTGTCATGAAGAACAGAATGTTCTGGTGTATTTCAAAATGGTTCAGTTCCCTTTTCCCCATCAGAAGCAGGTGGGGATTTTTCTTCAATATTTAGTGTGAGAACCAGGTATAGGCTTCTGAAGGTAAATCTCACAAAAGTGTGGGCCCCCCATAACTGAGTCCAGCTGAAGAGTTTAACTCTCTTGTCTATACTGTGCCTCAGCAATTAATCAATTACAGTTCAAGTTTTCCTGCCTTGGCACTGGTTCACTCAGAGGTTTCTGCTCATGGGGTTCTGCTTGGTCAAGTTGTGATTCTCTGTATCTGCATGTGTGTCTCCAGTTTGGAGGGCAGGGTTTGCTTTGTGACTTCACTTCTCTGATGGATTTCAGAAGAGTTGTTTTTTCAGTTTCATCAGCTTTTTACTTGTTAGATGAGAGTTGAGACTTCTAAGCTCCTTACACATTAGATTGGAAACCTGAAGTCCCCTGTTGTTTTTCTTGAGACTTTACCCCCTAACTGTTCTTATATATGTTATGTTTGGCTGTTTTGAACTTTTTATAAATGAGATCATTCATATATACATATTTCATTTGCTCATCATTACATTTGTGGGATAAATCCATTAGTTTGATACTTCTAAACATTGGTATGCACATGCATCCCCTGGGGATCTTGTTAAAATGCAGATTCTGATTTAGAAGGTCTAGGGTAGAGCCTGAGATTCTGCCTTTCTAACAAGCACCAATATGATGCTGATGTTGCTCTTTCATGGACCATACTTGGAGTAATAATAAGGCATCAGTTCATTCCATTTTCAATTGCTTAATATGCTTTGAATACTTAGGTAACTTACTGTATGAGTTTTCTCCGGAAAGAGGAAAAATATGATAAACAGTCCTTTAATTGTCTGTCAAGTATCATTTTGCAGAATTGGGAGCTAGGAGGAAACAAGGTTATTTCATATTTAAATAGATATTGTCATCAACATAGTAACATGAAGATAGTATTTGATTAAAATATTAGCAATATAGTCCTGTAAAATTTCTCACATTGCATCTTTAGTTGTAAGTAAGGTTTTGTCAACTCTATTCTGTACAGATAATTTTTAGGTAAGGCAGAATTAAAAAGGAGAAATCAGTGCATGTGTGTGTGCATGTGTGTGCTCACTTAGATATGTATGGGAGTAACAGACAAGATATAAAGCTTTCTTTTAGGGCTTTTAACAGGAAATAATAAGTGCAGTGTTTGGTTTAGATTTATTTTCCTATTCACAGGGCTTCTAAGACAATCACCTTTCCTACAATGGCAAGATGATTTATTCGGTTGTCCTGAAAACCTTGGGGACCATAGAAATAATATTGTCAGTGCAAGTTGACTTTTACAGTTTCCCAAGGAAGTGGCTTTATACAATACATGTCAAGCTTTAACTCAACATTTATTGAACACCTTTGCTGTGTAAGGGATGTGTGTACTAGCTTTACCCTTTTTAAAGTAGAAACATAATTACTTCCCAAGAATGTCATTGAGCCCAATGAATTGAGAGTCAAAGTGCCACAAGGCAGGGATAATCAGAACTCTTAAAAATATTCAATGGTTGCTTTAGTTTCTCCATTTTTGGGTAGTAGTAACTGATATATTTATTTTTAAGCTCATTCACATACTGATGAAGAATTTTTATTTTTTTTATATTTATTTTTCAATTACAGTTGACATACAGTATTATATTAGTTTCAAATGTACAACGTAGTGATTAGACATTTATATACCTTACAAAGCGCTCACCCTGGGGTCACTTAGAATAACACCATTCCCAACAGCAAACATTTTTTTTACAATTTATTTTCAGTTTTATTTTGTATTGGTTTCAGGTGTTGACAAATTTTTGAAAGCACTCATTATCTTCTTGAAAGGCTTGGCAATTAAATGGGCCAGAATTTAAATAAGGATTTGAACTTCTTAGGTACATTTTTCAGTGCCTCGAAATTTAGAACCTAGGATTTCTTTAGGAAAATCTGTTTTATTTTACATTCCTGACTTGAACTAAGTTCCTTGTGTTCTATTTTTTCCCTTCTTTTAAAACTGTCCTTAGAATATATGTGTTATTTTCTGGAGTGCTAGGTAACCAAACTCCTCCATTTGAGCGACAAAGTCTTGTTATTCAGAGCACTGTATTTTCTCTGTATCTGCTCCAGTCTGTCTCCAGTGTGTCTGTTCTTTGTGGTTTGGTTTCTAATGCTATGCATTCCAATTTTGTAAAAAAAAAAAAAAAATCCATATGACTAACTTGCCACAGTAATCCTCTCTGACATGTTTGCTTCAGGGAGAAAGCTGGCAAAGTAAGAAACATATGACTAGTTTTAAAATTTGCTGTCACTGCAAAAAAAAAAGTTAATGGAATATATTCCTAGTTTTTTACTCTGTGTTAGTATTACTCATGGGACCAGAATAATGATTTTGGCAAGGATATATTTACTTTCCTATGTAATTTTATCATACTTCAGTATCTTACTCATTTTTTCCCTAGGATTTATCACGAAAATATTATTACATACAGAAGTAAAAAAAAGTTTCTTTCCTTAGGCTCATAAGCAGTCAGTCTGAAAATACAAATGTTTTTGTTGTAATAATATGAGCTATATTGCAAAAATCAGTATGTTCTTTGAATTTTAAAGTTTCTTTAAAATGAAAATATAGACATTAATATTTATTATTAGCATTTACTTTATATTTCTTTCTCTAAACTATGACTGTTCATCCAGTTTATAGAATTGGCCTTTGCAAAGTTCTAAACAGTCTATTCCTACTGCTATTGTCCAAGTTCAAGGTTTATTATTTCATTCCTCACACTATAATCATGTCCTTTTTACTGGTCTCTCCAGTCATTTATTGCCAGTCCTTAACCCAAATCTTCCCATCCACAGATACTGAAAGCCTTCAACTTGCAGGCACTACCCTTCGCAGTGCTTCTAGAAAGCCCCATCCACCTCTATAGACCTAACCACTTTCTCAAAGGTTGTTTATGCCTAATCTTTCTGATTTGGCTTCTACTTTTTCTGTTTGTGTTCCTCATTTGCATTTCAGTTCTTAACCATTTAATTGGGTCTAGTTCTCTGCCAGATTCTCAGCCTCATTAGCCGGGGATTAGAGCATCTATACTGTCTTTATCTACTTGGTCTCTGCCTGGTTCCCAGCACCAGGAATCAGGGCGCTGAATATTCCTGGACTTCTTGCCACTGTAGTGGGTTGACTTTAGCCTACTTCACAGGGCTGATAAGAGGAAGAGGATAGCAGGGCCCTCAGAAGACCAGGAAGGGGACTGTGAAAATCCTATGTAGAATGGGGTTTTGCTTTTTTTTTCTGAAATCCAAATCCACTTATGGCAGCTCTGTCCTTCATAGGAGTATAGTGAGTTCCTTATTCAGAAGATTGCCCACATTATTTTTTCTTCTTACCAAGAAACTACAACACGTGAATTATCTTCCTTAATAATAGTAATAATAAGAACAACAGCAGTGATAATAACTCTGCTAATTGTACCAAATATTTTTTTTATTACCTTGTATGGTACATGACAATCATCCCCACTTTATGTGGAGGACACTGCAGTTCAGAGAGGTTAAGTGCCCCAGTTCACTTTGGGGTATGTGGTGGAGTTGGAATTCTAATCTAGGTCTTTCTGACACTAAATCTTTGAACTTTTTTCAGGAGGCCCCATTGCATGAAGCATGCTTTTGGGCTGTCTCTCCCCATTCTCCATTTTACACAGTAAACACACAGTGAAACTCTGTGTTTAAGAAGATAAATTCTTACCATGTGTACATTTCAAGCATCAAATATGGTCTAGCAAGCATTAACTGCTTAATGAATGTTGAATGAATGGATGAATGAATGAATGAGAGGATACCATATAAATTAGTTAGAAAAAGTAATCTTGCCTGGCCTGTGTGGCTCAGTGGATTGAGCGTTGCCCATGCACCGAGAGGTTACAGGTTTGATTCCCGATCAGGGCACATGCCCAGGTTGCAGGCTCAATCCCCAGTGTGGGGTGTGCAGGAGGCAGCCGATCGATATTTCTCTCTCACTGATGTTTCTGTCTCTCTCCCCTTCTCCCTTCATCTCTATCTAAAAAAATCAATAAAAATATTTTTTTTTAAAAAAAGAAAGGGTAATCTCCCTGTGCTTAACACAGTGGCAGGCATATGGTAGATGCTCAGAAATATTTGTTGAATTGATGAGCTTATCCATTCAAATGTCATTGAATTAATTAGATTATCAACTGTACTCTTCTATTAAAACAGATGATGATGAATATAAGTATTTGAGTCATAGATCTAGTCTTCTGGTGAAGAAAAATATGGGTTTTAATGGATTCTTTTTCATTTGGATTTCCCTGAAGAATAATTGATAACATGTGATGAACTCTACTTCCAGAAGAAAGCTTCCTTTATGCACTTCATCTTACTGGACCTCTTACTCAGTCACTCCCTAAAATTATTTCCTTGACTTCTGCTCTTTCCCTGGATAATGCCATCCATTTCCTGACTTCAGCTTCATTCTGCACACTGATAATTCCCATAGCTCTATCCAGTCATAATTTTTCCTTGAAGATCTAGGTTCCTATAAATGACTATCTACCTTAAACTAAAATGTCTTAAACAGAACTTCTCTTTCTGCCTACTATATACATATATACATGTATATATATACTACTATATGTATATGTGTGTATATGTATATGTGTGTGTGTATATATATACACATATATGTGTGTGTGTGTGTGTGTATATATATATATATATATATATATATATATATATATATATTGCTTTGTGTTCTATATTGTTAAAGTGTAGGAAGCTCTGTATTAAGAATGAAGACCTTGGGGTAAAAAGCAGCTTGAATATAAGCACAAATGTGACCACATGGGATTCCCTTAGTCACTTCATTGGAGAAATCACAGTCCTCATCCTAGAGTTTAAGGCCCCTAAATTAAGGGGCTTACAGTAGTCTGCATCACCCCTTCCAAAGAGGTTTTTGTCTTTCAGTGCTTTTCTGTGTCAGTTGACTTTCTATTACTCCTTACTGAAGCAAGTGGTGATGGCAGGAGAGAGAGGCCTATTTCTCATTACCTCCTTTTCTCGAGCATCATATATGAGAGAATATTCTCTGATTATCATTTATAACAAGTCTCATTCTAAATTTTATCTAAAATATAAGCCTTGGGATTAAAATCTTACTTTTCATATAACATTAATTGGCTACAATAATCATATAACTTAGTAAATTACTTTGAGACTTTATGCTACATTATAGGTTTAGCTTATCCCAGTGTCTGTCTGTAGCCCTTAATTAGTGAAGACAAGTATATTATCTTGAATTTTCATTGCAGTTTCACATCTGTAAAAGTCTGTCAAGATTTTTGTGAATTCCCACCCTCCCCACCCCCCACAGTCTGTTTCTGTCCTAGCTGGATAATAGACCATAAGTTGTTTTGTGAGTTATGTGCAGTTTACCCTTACCTACTTCTTGGGCCTGTCCATAGTTTCCCCTTTTTGTGCTATAGTTACTGGACTTCAACTGATAGTGTTATGTTTTTTTTCTTGTTACATTACTACAGTGGCATGTGGTTTCTCTTCTTTTTTTCCTTCTTCACACACTGAATAGGACCTATTTGTCTAAAATAGTGTATGAATTGTCTTCACACAGCCTTAAGTCAGATATTGTCTCTGTATGATGCTGGCAAAGAAATCTTAAGTGCTCCATTCCTACATTTAGCCATATTAAAGAGAAATTTATGACTAGTATCCCATTCTTTGTATTCCAAAAATGTTTAATATAACTCCTTATGTAGTGTTGATTTTAGCTATGGAATCTATTAAGATGACCCAAAGTTAATGCACTTCTCCATTTTTCATAGGTAAGTCATAGTTGCTATATGATCATTCATTGTCCATATCAGTATTTAAAGAAATATAGTTCAAACTCACTTTGTTGTAGGTTCCCCAGCTAGCCAGGACTGTCTCAGAGAGCACTGATACAGGTTTGTTTATAAGCTAAGGTTCTATTACTGTCTGGGGTAGATGTTTCTGATTATAGTGCACTGGTTGTTTTAGAACCATAGCCTGTGACCTGACCTTACTCTGACCAGAAGCAGCAGCATTAATTCTAGGGAGTATTAACAGACCCTTCTCTAGGACCAAAGGTGAATGGTTAGGGAAGTCATATAGCTGGTACAGTGCTTCTTTCATTGTGCACTACAGACAATTTCCATAGATCGCCTCCCTGCTTCAAGGGTGCCTGTATTTGGAGTGCTTAATTCCAATAGCCTGTATGGGTAGATGACAGAGGATTATTCTGTTAAAAACTTCACACTTACCTTACTCCAGCATCACTTTCTTTTAATTAACTCAAGGCCCAGTTGAAATACTCAATGTCACCTCTTACTAAGTGCTTCAGAAATCTTGACATTGAATATCATTCCAGTAATTCTGGTTTATGGAGAAGCGAATAGGTTCAACATATTGTAGAAAAGCTTCTCTGTGCTTTACCCTGGCAACCTTGCTCATCTTCATTCAGACCACTGGGATAATGCTTGACCATAGTCTGACTCAAGTCTTGGCAAAATGCCCTGTGATTCCTCTTAGAGCAAGGGGAGGTAAGCAGCCTGGTGAGGAGCTGCCATGAAGCAGTTTCTCATAACATATCTTGTGGGAGACTACCATAAGGCCATTTCTCACCCATCTCCTAAGTTTCAATTGATTGCAAGACTTCCCACCTCATACTCTGTGGGGTACAACTTCAGGTATCTATAAATCTATAAAACTGTTTGGGTTTAGTTTAGAGGTAGATCATCAATAGCAGCATGCCACATCCCTTGGACCATCTGTTATCTGGTCCCTCCTCTTTGATGTCATCATGTGGGACTAGGGACTGATTTACTGACACCATGCGGGACTGATTTACTGACACCATGCTGATTTTGCTTTTGCTGTCTGTGTAAGTAATAAATTGTCTGAATTCATTTGAGCTCATTTTCTCACCAGCCAAAACTATGAAAGTGTAGTAAGCCAACCTAATAGCTATAGTAGTAAGTAATACTTGTGGCCCTGTTAGCCACTGTGTTGCTGCTTTGGGAATGTTTGTCTCTGTGACACAGTGGGACTTTCACTAGTGAAACACTCAGTTGCTGTATGTACCGTGGCACACTCTTTGACTCTTCTACTTGTCTCTGGGCAGAATGAGGCCCCCAGTTTGTAGGTGGACAGAAGCCAGTGCTTTCTGTTGGAGTTATCCTTTTCTCACATTGCAAGACCCAGGAAAATACTAAATCCTGCTCACTGGAAAATCTTATTTATACAACTAGAAAGACCACACAAATTCTGAAGCTCCCCACTACACACACACTTAAGTGTGGTAGGAAACAAAGCATAATCACAGTGTTTGGGCCTACTCATAATGGTATACTTTAAATGGTGCATTCCTACTTAGGAGGTGGTTGCCTTTAGCTCATAGATCCTGTGATTTCTTCAGTCTGTGGTATTTTGGTTTCCAAAGAAAATAAATATTTCTCCATACAAGCATCTATAAAACATTTTTATTCTGGTATTAGATCTGGGAAAAATAGAAGACAATGTGTAAGGTAATTTCTACATATATATATATTTTTTTTTTATCCTCGCCTGAGGACTTTTCATTTTTTGTTCAGATAGAGTGGGAGGGAGAGAGAGGAAGAGAGAGAGAGAGAAACATCGACGTGAAAGGGACACATCGAGTGGCTGCCACCCACACGACCAACCAGGGCCGGGGACAAACTGCAACCGAGGCACATGCCCTTAGCGGGAACCGAACCCGGGTCTCTCTGTACCGCAGGCCGACGCTCTAACCGCTGAGCCAAACCGGCCAGGGCTCTACTTATATATTTTTGAAATTTTTTCTACAGTGCTTGTTGATTTACATTATGATCTCTCTTAATTTTTTTTCTTTATTGATTTTATAGAGAGAGAGGAAAGGAGAGGGAGAGATAGAAACATCGATTAGAGAGAACATCAATTGGCCGCCTCCTGCATGCCCCCCACTGGGGATCTGGCCCACAACCCGAGCACGTGCCCTGACTAGGAATCGAACTGGCGACCTCTTGGTGCATGGGTCGATGCTCAGCCACTGAGCTACATCAGCCAGACTCTAATTTAATTCTATTGTGGTCAGAGAACATACACTATGATTTCAGTTTTTCTTAAAAAATTGTTTTATAATCTAGATAGCATGTGATTTCTCCTGCTAAGTGTACCATGTAAACCTGAAAGGAATGTGTATTCTGCCATTATTGGGTATATTTTTCTATAAATGTCAATTAGGTAAAGTGGCTGATGATGTTGTTCAGATCCTCTGTGTCTTTGTAGATTTTTTTCCCTAGTTTAGGCCATTGCTGAGACAAGAGCATTAAAGTCCCCAGCTATGCTTGGGGAATTCTCTATTTCTTCCTTAAATTTTGTCAATTCTTGTTTCATTTATTTTGAAACTCTGTTGTGGGATACATACACATTTGGGATAATGTCTTCCTGTTGAATTGACATTTTTATCATTATGAAGGGCCCTGTTTTTATCTCTGGTAATGCATTTGGGTTTGAAATTTGTTATGTGATATTAATGGCCATACCAGCCTTTTTCATACTCTTTTCAAGGTATATCTTTTTCATCTGTTCACTTGTAACCCTCTATGTATTTCTATTTAAAATGAGTATCTTGTAAACACTGTATACTTGTGTGTGTGTTTGTTTTATTTTTGCCTTTTGATAATCTCCACTTAACTGGACTATATTTAGTCCAATAATCTTTAATGTAGTTACTGACGTTATTGGCTTTAAGCCTAATATTATTCTAGCTATTCTTTTTTTAAAACTATTGTTATAGTGGCTACACTAGGGCTAACAATATACAAACATAACTTTTCACAGTTCACTTAATTAGTTAATGTGCTACTTAGTACATTAGTTAATAATGCACTACTTCAAGTAAAACATGGAAATCTTACAAATTTATAAGCCCACATGTCTGTCCTTTTTGTTATAGTTATAAGTACATGCACCACAAGACATTATTATTATTTTAGTTTTAAACAATTATTGGTTTATAAAGAAATTTAGAAGAACAAAGCAAAATACATTTTTTTGCATTTACTTGGCCATTTACCATTTCTGATGCTCTTTATTTATTTATGAGTATCCCAATTCCATCTGGCATCATTTCTCTTCCATCTAAATAACTTCTACCATTTCTTACAGTGCAAGTCTACTGCCAACAAATGCACTTATAGTGCAGGTCTGACAGTGACTAATGCTTTTAGTTTTCTTTTTCTGAAAATATCTTTATCTTGTTTTCATTCTTCAGTGATATTTTTGCAGAATGTAGAATTCTGGGTTAACATTTCTTTTTTACCCCAAGGCTTTAAAGATGTTGGTCCAGTCTTACTGTCCTCCATAGTTTCTGATGAGTTAACCAGTAGATCATTGTTCTCTTGACTGTGATATGTCATTTTTCTCTTATTGGTTTCAAGGTTTCATCTTTATCTTTGGCTTTCAGTGGTTTATTATGTCCTTTAGCTGGGCTTCTCTGTGTTCTGCTTTGTATTCATTTAGTATTTTGTATCTGTATTTCTGTCTTTCATCAATTTTAGGAAATTTTCATCCATTAATTTTTCAAATATTTTCTCTCTCTTCTTTGTATGATATTCTAATTACACTTATTTATGACTGTTTAATATCACCTAACAGGTCTTTGAGCCGCTGTTCATTTTGTTTCACATTTTCTATTCTTCATCTTCTGCAATTTCCATCGATATATCTTTAAGTTCACTTATTCCTCTGTCATGTCCATTTGGCTGTTAGGGCAATCAAGTTATTTTTTTCAGAAATTATATTTTTTTATTCTAAAATGTTATTTTTATTGTTTCTATTTCTCTGCTGAGACTTTCAATTTCTCTGTCGAGGAATTGATTATTTTGACATCCCTGCCATAAGTGAGTCTGGTTCTGATGCTTTCTCTGTCTTATCACTGTTTTATGGGTGGGGGAGGGGGCGTTATTATGCCTTGATATTTTTGTTGAAGGCTGGACCTGATGTCCTGGGTAAAAGGAATTGAGGTAAATCAGCCTTTAGAGTGAGGTTTGATGTTTATCTGGCTAGAGGGTAGGCTGTGTTTATTGTTTGCTGTAGCTGTAGGTGTCAGAGGATAAAATTTCCTCTGGTGTCTTTGTTTTTGACTCCCCTGTTGTCTTTGGGTTCTCCTAGGGATTTGTTCTTAGATAAGGTCTGAGATGTGCAGTTCTTTCCATTGTATTCCCCTGTTACTATACTGGAGTCCTATTGATGTGGTGGTAAGGTGTGGGAAGAGCTGGAGTGTTCTATGATACTATGATTGGGTCTAAGTGAGCCTGTGTCCCGGGGCTGTGACCTTCACAAGTGCTTCTCAGTTTGTTTTGTTTTTTACCCTTACTTGAGGCAGGGAGGATAAATGAGGGGCTGGAATTGGGTATTTACACCATGTTGCAGGCTAGAGGCAGGTTAGATCCAACTGGGTATTTGTGTATTTCAAGATAATTTGGGTATTTCTGTTCCCCAAGGTTGGTTAGGCTCTGGTTAATAGTTTCTCTTGAGGTCAGACCTTGTGAAGAAGAGAATTTCTGGGCATATTACAAAAATGGCTACTATTCCCTTCCCCCTGCTGAAAGTCTGAGAGGATTTTTCTTTGATCTTCACTGTGGGAACCTGGTAGAATTCCAAGAGGTAAAACTCACCAACGTGTGAAGGTCCCCCTAAGACTGGACTCCCCTGAAGTTTTTAACTCTCAAACTTGTCCACACTGGGCCTCCAGCAATCAATGACAATTTAGGTTTTCCTAACCTGGTATTGGTTCTGGAGTTTTCTGTTTCTGGGCTTTTGCTTTGGTAGTTTGGATTTTCTGTGTCCATCTGTTGTCTCTATAGTTTTGGAGGCAGTGGTTTGCTCTGTGAGCTCAATCCTCTGCTGGATCTGGGAAGAACTGTTGATTTTTAGTTTGCTCACCAAGAATGGAAATGATGACTTCCAAGGTCCTTGTATGGCAAACCAGAAACCAGAAGTCAGGTTTATATGAATTGAAAACATGCCTCCTTGTGTTTCTTTTGAGGATAGCCACTTAAACATTTTCATCTGTAACTTCTAATATCTCTGGTTCATCTTGGAGTTGGACTAGAATGACTTTCTTTTCTTCTGATAATGTGTTATATTTTCTTGATTCTTTGTATGTTGGGTACTGTTGGATTATATCTTAGATATTTTGAATGTTATATTGAGGAGATTCTGTACTGTGTTATTTTTATCCAATAAGTATTATTTCCTTTGTTTTAGCAGCTAGTTTTCTGGGCTGGGCTTGAATAGCTAACTCTTTCTTGTGCCTTAGCTCTTGTCTTTGTTCAGATTTGTTGTTTTTGGATGGGCTGCTGAGTCTAATCTGTGCAAGCATTGTTCAGAGTTTAGTCAGAGATACGGGTAATCAGGGCTTATGCATGTACTCTTTGGCTCTTTCTCTTAAATGCTCATGATTTCCTGGATTCTTTATATCTGTTTTTCCTGGCCTGAATGACTGGATTTTTCACATGCGCTCACTTTGCTGTGAGCACTTGGACTGCACCTAGTCCCATATTAAAAGGCACACCATCTCCCATCCTCCAAGTGAGTGTATATTCTCTGTCAATGTCTGTCTGCTTTTCTTCACTCACCAGCACCTTCTGAGCGGCAGCTATAATCTTAAATCAGAAGTTGTTCTTTTGCTTTGCATTTGTTCTATACCAACATGATTCAGGGTTCAATTAGAGATGTGAGTAGACAGTGTTTAGGTATTCCCTGTCTGGCTTTCTGTCTTCTGGGATTTTCCAACTTCCTTCAGCATTTTCCAACTCAACTTTTCTGGTTCCCTAGGCCAGAATTATGATTTTTTTTTTTTGGTTGTTTGTTTTCGTCCCCTCCTCTACTAGCTGTTCACTGCAAGTTCTGCACTTAGCCCCAGGGTAAAAGCTATGGTGATGAAAACTTATTTATATAGTTCCCTGTCTCTATTTCTCCCAGCAATTTTGAGTTCCCTGTGAGAATCTGTATGCTACTGTTCACTATCCAGTACCCTAAGTTCATTTCCCTTTCTATTTTATCCAGATTTTGTAGTTGTTTTCTCTCTCTCTCTCTCTCTCTCTCTCTCTCTCTCTGTGTGTGTGTGTGTGTGTGTGGAGGAGGTGGAAGAGGAGGAAGAGAGTCCTACAGATTCTGAGTTTATCATACCCAGAAATGGAAAATTTTGAGGAATATTTCTATGAGGGCAATAAAAATCAATTTACTGAATAACCTCTTACAAACAAAGACCATTTTCTCCTTTAGTGAATGTTGATGAGGTAGAATCTTGTGATGTCCTAACCTCTTGTTTTCCATATAAAAAGGAGTAGGGGAGGGAGACATTTAGTTATAAGCAGGTTCTTTGGGGGGGCTATGAGCAACCTATATGATCCCACCTCACTAAGTTTGATGAAAATAGAATAACTTTTCACAAAGCCTGGAGATTACCTATGGCTGTTTTGAACCAAATGCTAGATTCTACTTTTCTTAGTATGATGCCTGTCATAGGTATTCAGTAAATATTTGAATCCACTAACAGTGGATTTACCATAATAAGTTACTCACCATTAATAAATTAGATAAGAATGAAAATTTTGATTATCTCAGAAATAAGATGATTAAAGAAAAATATTTGTATATTTTTCTTCTTGAACTCATGTGGATACACAGCTAATACATTTCACGCCATTTTAAACAAAATATTAATTTGTTCTTGATATACTTTGTTATATAGTGCTATATAAATTAATTGTTTCGGGGGAAGTTCCTGTAATGGTTATTTCTTACTTCTAACTCATTTATTGAAGGACTATAGGGAATAGTGAGCTACGTAATTAAATAAAGTTTATTTTGTAATTTCTACCTCTTGATAGCCATAGTAAGTTAGATTATTAACTTGAACATCTTAAGAATGTATATAGTAATTAGGTTTATAGAAATCATCAAGGAATTTAGGTTATAGATTAGCAAAAAAATAAATTTTCTTTAATATTGGGGTTAAAGTGTTCTGGAGACTATGTCTACACACAAAGTATAAAATTCATCAAAATACAATGCGCAGCACTTTTGACTCATTACCCTCTTGTTAATTCACATGTAAGAGGTTACATGAGGCCTTGCTATCATTATGGTAAATCACAGGCTGTACTGTAGGTGCTACTCACTATTGAATGTGAATGAGATCAAAGCAGCCATGTTTGTCACTAAAGTTAGTAACTTGTCAGTGTGATTCTTGTAAAAGAGATGTAGTATGGAATTATTTTCTGAGATTAATCCAAGTATTCATCATCATAACTCAGAAATTCCCTTTAGTTCTCTATCCCTAGGTCTCCATTTACTCAGTGCTGCAGGCAGACTGGTGAACCCTGAGAAGGCTTAGGACTTCTAAGGGGCTTTGGTAGCTATTTGCTGATGGCTTTAGTGACCCATAACTGTGAATACCCCTGTATGCATCCTCTTTCTTACTCAGGTAACTTTGGTTGAAATCCAGTGCCCTGAAGCTGCTTTGAGGTCTTAATTGCATGAGTGAGCACTAAAAATGTCAAAACAGTCACAGACCAAAATAACAAAGCAAAGTAAAGCCAAAGAATGTTTTCAAGGATATTCGTGCATGTTGCTAGCAGGATTCAGGTTTTTTCCCAAATGATTCTCAAGATTCATTTATAATTTAATGAATTTATGTTTGATTCTTCTGAGCACACAGATGCATTTCTGTTGATTCTGTACCAGACCACATTAATTGCTATCCTTTGTATTACTCTCACATCTCTGCGGTAGATGAATACTTAAATTGAATGGGAGGTAAAGAACTATATTTTCAAGGTACATGTCTCATGTTTCAGTGTCTGTGTGATAAAAAGGACGGGGGGAAAATCTGTTTTAGAATAAACTGCATGAGGTATTAAGATCCTATAAAGCATATATGAAATTTGGTGAAATGCTTTTCCAAAGAGAATTTTCTCCTCAAATTAGTAACTAAATTGGCATATGGGAGGGGCCTTCCCTAAGATTGACTTTCTTGATAGCTAAAGCCGCAGCTAGACGTTTCAGAAACAGATTCCAAGGAGATGAATAGATGGTGAGGTAATTTTCTTAAGTACTTGGATCCTGATTGTCTCTGGAGGCTTTGAAGCTATATTACAAACTAGACTGATTTGATCTCCTGGGATCTTTGCCACGTTCATAATTGCATTGAGATTTTTTTTTTTTAATCCTCACCCGAGGACATTTCTGCATTTATCTTTAGATAGAGCAGGAGGGAGAGAGGGGGGGAGGAGAGAGAGAGAAACATCAATGTGAGAGAGACACATCGACTGGTTGCCACCCACATGACCCCAACCGGGGCCGGGGACAAACTGCAACTGAGGTACGTGTCCTTAGCGGGAACTGAACCCTGGACTGTCTGGTCCGTAGGCCGATGCTGAGCCAAACCTGCCAGGGCCGCACTGAGGTTTTTAATAATCACAAATGACAACATGATGTCCTTCCCTTTACTCTAGGAGAAAGGTGATTCCTAGATGAAATGGAGTAGGTTTTAGTTTGGAATGTCAGACTTCTTATAGGCCAAACACAGCAGTATACCTAAGATACAGTTATGCATCCACCGAGTTGTGACTACTTGTTTTATTGAGATAGCCTTGAAAATGTCCATTAGATTGTAAGCAACATGAGGTCAGGTTTTATGTCATTTTAGTAATCATTGAGCCCTGGTACAGTTCTTGATTGTGGTATATCCTTATACTTTTTTGTTGGAAGAATGGGAATTACATTGTATTGCTATGTCCTAGGTTTCTTTATTTGTTTTAGAGTTTCTTGTTGGACAGAAAGCAAGGCAGGATAGTCTTTCCCTTCTGCTCCTGGCAAAAAGTCTTTATATTTCAAAATTTTCAATTGTTGCCTTGTCTGTGAAACCCTCATATATTTTCTGGGTACAGTTGACCTAAGCCCTCTTCCCTTAATGTATTCTTTACTTCTATTATAGCATCTATGACATTTTTTATTGCTTTTTTTTTGTCTCTGCCTCTTTCTGCCACAATGGAGAGCTCAATTTCTATTTGTCTGTCCACCCCTGGCATCTTAGTAGGAATGAATTTGGCTGCAAGTAGCAGGAAGTGCAATTAATAGAGGCTTAGACAAGGGTATAGTTACCTCACAAAATAAATTAAGATAGGCAGTTTAGAGTGAATGTCTTCAAGGACACATATCTTTTTGTTTTTCCAATTCACCAAGCTTAGCATGTGGTTTTCATTCTCATAATGGTACAACAGCTAAACTCCACACCTCACATCTGTATTCCTTGCAGGAAGAAAGAGGGAAAATGACAGAAGGGTTTGCCAGATATATGTTCTTCATAAAGAGGCTTTCCTCTTACATCACATTGGCTAGACTTGGATCATATGACCACTCTTAGTTGCAAGGGAGTCAGAGAACTTTTCCCGCCCTTCTCCTATAGAAAGGCAGGGGGCAAAGGCATTGTGGATGGCATTTGTGTAGGTAGTCTACAATGTCATGTTCATGATTGGGGTTTCCCTCAAAAATGTCCTGGCACATATACAATTAATTATGTCACACACTGAACATATTCTAGCTGTAGACTTACCATCTTAAGTATCAAGGACAAAATCTGTTTCTTTGCTATTTCTTCAGATTTTTTGTATCTATTTTTAAAAGTGTGGTCTGTCTCATGGTTTCAAATTAAACTTACTTTGACCATTTTTAAGATATAAGATATGGTCAGAGATAGAAAGAAATAAGCAGTTGTACACGAGAATGTGGTTCCAGGAACTTGGCCCCAGCAGTATGGAAACCATTTAACTCTTTAAGTGATGGACTCCATAAATAATCTGTCTGCTTCCTAGGGTTCAGTGATCTCTAGATACCCTTCAGTATTTAATTTCTTATTCCTTTTGTGAATTACATTTGATAGAGGTAGGGGCTGCAGTACTTAATGGGTTCCTGTGTTTGTAGTATGAATTTATTTAATTTTCATATCAACAAAGAGTTTCTGAGTGTTCTCTTCTTTAGGCTGGGTGGAGTGAAGCTGAGGGCAGCTGGGAACCCTTAGGATCCTCTAATCTTTACTGCAGCCCCCTGCTCTTATAATCTATTGCCTTCTTAGGGTCCTCCTTCCTGTGATTTTTGAGTTTGCATGTGTCCCTTACTGCATTCTCTAGATAGTTGTGAATTTTAATGTGTCTTTCTTTATCTGAATTTATAGTATTTGTTTTCAGCCATGAATTCTCTTGTTCTTACTTACAACAGCAGCAGGAAAACCCTACAGTCATATCTATTAGATGAATCCCTTTCCTCAGAAACCAAGCTTTCCCCCACAGGCCTTCCATTTAATTATTCTAGGAAAGGCAGGAACTCTTCTGAAGGCCTCTCTATTTTTTAATTGCTTCTAGGAAATTTATGTGCAATTCATTACTGGAGAAACTTTCCTTTGAGGGCCACATATATAAGGAGGAAGAGATCAAATAAGGACCACACATGTAAAGATCTTACTTAGAAGATAGTTCTTTTGTGTAGGAGTTTTATTTGTGAGAGAAAATGTTCTTTATGCATGCTTCTGAAATTAAAAAACAAACAAACAGTGTACACATGAAGAACAGAGAGCACAAAAAATTAACCAAAATCTATAGGTTCATAAAAGAAGAAATAAAGCTAGCTCCTACATACATTACATATTATCTATTCAACCTGATGTGTGATCAAGGAATTGTAAACTAAAGCAGTGAGATGCCATTTTTAAATTATTGAATTCACAAATTTGAAAAACAAAATGCTCTGCCTGCTGATGACTATGGGGAATAGATGGTTTTTAAGTTTGTTATTAAATTGTTATAAAAGATGAAGTGTACCAAAAAGTAGAGAGACCAATATAGTAAAAACTTCTATGTCCACCATTTTATTTCACATCTTTTTAAAAAAAAACCTAACCCTCCCTATCTGGTTCCCTTTCGTCCTTTATCCTTCCTTCACTGTCAGTCCCCCTAAAGCCAACCTGAGGCAGCCATTCTCCATAAACAAGCACTTTTATATACTGGTGATGAAAATGAAATTGCTTCAAACTTTCTGGAGTACAAGTTAGCAACATGTATCAATCACCCTAGGAATTTAATAACAGAAAATAATGAGATGTGCATAAAAATTTAGGTAGTTACATATATCAGCATTATTTATAATAAAGAAATGGAACCATCTTAATTGAACACCAATAGAGGACTGGTTAAATAAATGGTAAATATTTATATAATGGATTATGAAGCCACAATGAATATTTATGATGCTCTAAGTTGTTTGCCTTAAGTATATATTAGTTCAGTGAATAGAAAATATTTCCCATACATGTCATGCAAGAATCTGTAGTCAATCCAATGTTAAAACATAATTTGGTTTTGTGTTATGAACAGTTAAAATAGAAAAAGAAAGGTAAAGGGGAAATGGGATATTAAAGGATTGGTTGAGTTTATAGTGAAAGAAAGACAGTGAGGTAGGCAGCTGGGTTTTTTTAGATTGTTCAGGGGACTTGGTGTCTTAGCCATCGGTTAGAGTGTTGTCTCTGTGTCAGCTGGGTGCTGGATGCTATTATCGTTGCCGGAAGGCCAAGTGATAGCCTCATCCCTCAAGTAGCTTGCAACCTTGGGGAGGTAATACACACACGGTTGGAAAATTGGTGAGTAAACAAGAGAGGGTAATATTAGATAAGTGAATACTATACATTTGAATGCTATAAAAATCCAGAGGACAGAGAAATTATGTCCTGCAGGGCTGATAGAGATATATTTCTAAGGAAGTGGGGAATTATGCTGTCATTAACGATGGAATTAGGATTCAAAAGAGCCAAAAGTAAGGGACATTGTGCTTAAATTAAGGGGAATGGTGTAAACAAAGTCTTAGAAGTGGGAAAGTATATAGCATTTATAGAGAGCTAGCTTGACTTGATTTGTAGGACTCTTGTTGGAGTGGAAAAGCAAATAAAAGGGGCCAGAACACAGCATAGAATGTCAGCCTTGTTTTAGGATCTCTGATTCAGGTTTGTATGCAGTTGTATTTATTGCTTTTAATTGCAAGTTGCAAAAATGGCCATTTTAGTATTAGAAAATCTATTGTAGGACAGGAAATTAAGCTGAGAGCTGAAAATTTTCCATTCTTGATTCAGTACTATAGTGGGGATAGCATAAGAATGAGACTCAGACCTAGAATATGCTACAGGTTCTACCAAGTAGTCACTCTGTAACCAAATAAAAGCCTTGGTTTCCTCATCTGTAAGACAAGTATGATATTATTCACCTTACTGTACCCACAGGGTTTGTAATTTGAAGATCAAGTAAAATGATGTAAGGATTCTTCTTGATGTAGTGCTTAGGGAACAAAAAAAAAAAAAATCTTCAGATAGAACCTCCTCTGTACCTTCTGCTCCCTTACCTCAACTCTGACGAAAAGGTATGTAACTTGGGGAAATAAAGGATTTATAGAGAACTTTGAACCAACCTGAAAATTGAGTACTGAAGTGACCAGAGTCCAGAAACATGATGTGCCCATCCCCAGTACCATAATTTTTAGTGCTTTGTCCCCGGGCAGCTGGACTCCAGGATAAGATTTTGGGGTTACTTTTTAGCCATCACCATATCAAAACAAACATCCTCTTTTGTTTTAGCTAATTGATCCCAGGACTATACTGATTTGGTAAATCAACTTGGCAAGCTTTGCACAATGTACTTACAGGGAGTAGTAATTCTTAGGAACCTAAGGCTACCCCCAGGTGAACTCTAGTCCCTCATCTTTAATTATTTAGAATAGAATGATATTCTGAATTCTGTTGGCCCATGGGATTGCTTATCAGCATTTATTTCAGGGCTGTTGCTCTTTTTTGGGGAAAGGCCCGCAGAGTGAGTCAGATCTTTTATGTTTTGTTTGTAGAGCGGCCATCAGGATATTTGTCTGGATCAACCAGGTACAATGAGTTTCCTTTGGCACAGGCATTCCACTGGGCCTGGTGTCTTTTCAATTGTATCTAGGCAGTTTTAGGAAGCCATTTTAGTGAGTCAATTTCTAAATATATTATACAAATGTAAGGTACAATGCTTCTGTGCTGTCTCATCATTGGCCTACTTATAATAAAGAAGCTATAAGAAATTGTGCTATAAAATGCCTTCTTGTATTTACTATATAGATGTTGAAGATATTGTTCATTACATTTCTTCTTTTGAGGACACTAGGGATAATTTTTCTACCTAATCTGAAAAATCATAAGTAATCAGGCTTCTGGGCAACTGGTTTCTTTTTATCTTAGGGACACCATGGCTCAGGTAACTAACTGTTTTTCTCTTGGCATTGACTACTAGGAGGTTTATCTGTTCCTTTAACAAAGAAACAGAACCTTTCATCAAATATTTTTTTGGGGGGCGGGGTATACAAATCTGAGTCCTCTCTATTCAGGTTATATTACCCTGAAGCTTTTCTATTCTTGATATTCCCTTTATCACATTTTCCTCAAATGTTTTTTACTTTTTAATTTAATTTAATATTATCTGATTTTAAATAAATTATCCTCATTTCTTTCTAGAACTAAGTAGGCCATGAGAAAGTATAATTAATTTTATACTGAAATGTTCAGTTTAATGTGTTGAATTGGTATCCATTTTGCTTTTTTTTTTTTGGTTTGTTTGTTTATCATGATTTGGTGATGATTAGGGTGCCAAATTAGGTGATATCTGGAAGTATATAACAATTGAACCTTCAGATAAGGTAGCATAAAAGGTAAAGCAACAAGTGATTATATGCCTATAATAACCCCTGCAGTGAATACCTCAAGGTATGCACAGGCTATATCTTGACTCTTTACTCTCAAGCTCCTTTGAGCCTCAGTTTGTTTCACAAGGAAGCCTTTTATAGGAAAGCAAGGAAAAAGAGTCCCAGAAATATCTCACAACTGATGAAGTAATGGAATGAAGGACTAGCCCAGTGCATATTCCCTGGTCAGGATCATTTTTCCCACACCTACCTTATATGATCCAACTCTTTCACTGCCATACCATTTCTGCTTTACATAAGAAAACTCCAATTTTTGTAGTCTATCTCAGCTAGGTATTAAGAAGCAAGCTGATTAAATTAATTTACACGTGTATAAAGAAGAGCTGATAACACCCTCTAATTTTCCCAGTAATATATACATGTTTTCCCCAAAGGATAAGAATGCTCTATCTCTAGATGTCTGAATCTAGGTCTCCCATTTATCCGTCCCAAGGAAATAATCAGACATGAGAATAACACTGTATATTTTAAAATACATACTGCTAGGTTATTTATGACAGCAAAAAAATATAATTAATTCTTAATGGCTGCATACTTTTTTATTGTATGAATGTAACAAAGTTTATTTCTGAGTGATTGAATATTTAGGGAATGATTAAATTATGATAAATGAATATAATTCAGCCAATAGCATGGACATAGACATTAGCACGAGGGAGGCCTTGGGTAGGGTGGGGGTAGGTGGATGGGGGCAAAAAGGAAGAAAATGGGAGACATCTGTGGTACTGTCAACAATAAAATAAAATAAAAAAGAATCATGTTTATGAAGTATTTAATTTCATTGTAAGATTATTACAGTGTATGAATGCAAGAAGTCAGACACAAAATGAAGTATAATATGAGCTCAACTTGTTAAAATCTATTTATTCAGTACATTTTTTATTCAATACATTTTGCATGTCTAGTATGTATCAAGTGTAATGATGAGTTTGAGGATATAGTAGCATCAAACAAGATACACATGATCCCTGCCAGCATTAAACAAAAGAGGACATCATTATGAAATTAAATCTCCCTTTGTGGATGGATGACTTCTAGTCAGATGTGATTAAGCTAATTTTCTATTTTGTGGACTCTCCAGGACCTTGGTTTCATTTGTCGTCTGCTTTTTGTCTGAGAATTCATAACTCTCCAGTTCAATTAGATTGATCAGTAGAGTTTAAAAACAGTAGCAACAGATCATTCAAACCTAGTGTTCCCTATCATCTTTAGATTGTTTTACCTGTGTGGTCAGTGTTGCCCAACTACATCAGTGTAATAGCTTCTCCTAGGAATCCATCCTTGTGATTTTTTTGTCTGGACTGCTTCTGCAGGAGAAAAGCAATTCTGTATGGACCTTTTTATTTTACCTTACATAAACCCATACGAATGCTTTTATAGAATGCAATCTTATTGTTGTGTAGTGTTATCAACTTAATTTTGTTCTTGAGACAAAATTCCTTTTAAAAATTTGAATGATACTTATAGGAAATGGACCTATACTCAGAAATAGTTTTATTGAAGAAGCTATGAATCTTGTTTATTTAAGAAATTCATCCTGAAAAATATATCTTCTTTAGAATTGAGGTTGTTTTGTCTGTGTCCGACCTTTAAATTTTGGTTCTCCCAGTAGCTTTAATGTAATATCCTTGAAACATGTTCACTTCAGTGATATGCTTTGTTAGGTAGTGATGCAACATTATTACATGTCATAGAACTCTTCCTTCTAAAACCTGAGAGGTATATCAGATTTGTTCCATATACTATTTGTGATGAATTCTCAATGCCATTTTTTGGTGATGTATTAGGGGGACCTGAAAGTAATGTCGTGTTTTTACGACATTAATTCAAACAGATAAATTTTTAACAAGTTTTTATTTTTAATCAATGATGTAATCACCCTCATTATCAACAACCTTTTGCCATCTAGTGTGCAAATTTTCAATGCCGGATCGATAAAAATCAATTGGTTTTTGAGCAAAATATCTGGAGATGGCATTTTGGACATCATCCAAATTGTCAAATTTTTTGCCACTTAGAAAATGTTGTAGCGATCGGAATAAATGGAAATCCGATGGCGCAATATTGGGCGAGTATGGTGGGTGAGGCAATACCTCCCACCCCAATTCATTAATTTTTTTCAGGGTTCATCTTGCGCAGTGCGGTCCTGCATTATCGTGTTGCAGAATAACGCCTTTTCTGGTGACAATCGCTGGGCACTTTTGAATTAAAGATTGATTTACTCAATCCAATTGATCACAGTAAAGGTCTGCATTCAGTTTGTCCAGTTTTCAGCACTTCAAAATGAACGACCCCGTGAATACTCCACCAAACACACAAAAGTGCCTTTTTGGGGTGTAAACCTGGCTTAGCTGTACTTCGTGGCGATTTATTCGGAGAGTCACTGCCTTTTGCGTTTTGGATTATCATAGAGGACCCATTTTTCATCTCCAGTGATCAAGCGATCAAAAAACGCTTCTGTATTGTGCTGCTGAAGCAATAAGTTGCATGTGGTGGACCGGTTAGCTTTGTTTTCTTCGGACAGATTATGCGGGACCCAAACACCTGCTCTGCTTACTGTACCAATCTGCTGCAAATGTTCTTGGATGGTCGACCAAGGTTGGTTAAGAGTGTTTGACAGTTCCTCGATTGTCTGACATGGGTTTGCTTCCACTTCCACCCTTAACATGTCATTGTCTAAAGTTGTTGGTCTTCCTGATCGATACGAGTCAGAAAGATCAAAATTACTGGATTTGAACTTAGAAAACCACCTTTGGCATTTACGAACGTCTAATGCACTTGGATAAACATTGCAAATGTTTTTGGTAGCAACTGTTGTATTACTACCCTTGTGGAACTCAAAAAGCATACAATGCCGGATATGTACCTCTTCTGGTATTTGCCTGACCGTTTCACTATAAATTGCAAAAAAAAAATTAAGATTTAATTATTTATGAGTAAACAAGTCACTCTAACCTTAAAATGTCTTTGGCACGATTTTGAAGTACACAATGAGCTGATAAATGACAACTGAATATCGAAACGTGCAGAAATAACATTATTTTCCGGTCCCCCTAATACATACACAGTAGGACAATGGAGTATTAAAAATTTGAGAACCTATTTTTTTTTCTGGTTGATTTGTAAGTGTTGGGCTCTCAAAGTTATTTAGTATATCTGACCTCCTTTAATTAAAAATATATAATAGCTGAACTTCTTATATGGTCACATTTAAAGCACCAGTTTGTTACATTTCAGGCTAAAATTCTTTATTTAATTTTATTGTTGACAGTATTACAGATTTCCCCTCTCCTTCCAGCCTCTGCCCACCTGAATTCTGTGTTGTGGTATGCCTAAGGTAATACAACCAAAACCACATTGTATATTCTTCTACTTTTTCTCTCACAAATGGTGTCCTCTATGCATTGATCTTGTCCAGCAATATTAACTTTCTTTAACAGATTGTTCTGTTATCTGGAGAATCTTATTAAAATTTAATAAGTATACTAAAAATAAGCAGCTAATGCCATAGTGCATTCTGGTAACTCATAAAAGAAAAAAGAAAGTGAAGCTTAATGTAGGCCTGTGAGGTTAAAGAAAGGTGAGTATATATTTATTGGCTATTCTAGAGTATGTGGAAATTATCATTTTTCCTCTTGAGAAGTGTGATGTAATGGTACCATACTTATAGGTGATATACATTTTTATTTGCAGAATATTTACTGTTTTTCCTACTAGCACTGAACTGTCTTGAATTATATAGCACTATATAATAGGCTTAAAGCCTATCTGTGCCTCTTGTTTTCCTCAGAAAAGCTTTTCTACACAATGACTGGCTATCATGATTCTTGAGCTATGTCCTATGTGTGCTGTTCTTCACATTAATAAAAAAGAAGCAAATTCTGCCCACATGCATCATCTTCATACTACCCTCTCCCTTTATGTCTCATTCCTACGTTGAAGGTTCTTTCTGCCTTACTGCTTTTCTTGTTCCTCTTCTCAAAAGAGTTCTAGATTTAGAAGAGGCACCTAACCATATTCCTGTTATTAGTTCTATCTTTATTTTTCTTTTTCATGACTGTTCTGCTAAGGCACTGTTTTCACAGTACCATGGAGAACCCATTAGCTTAGAAAAAAGTAATATTTGCTTAAATGAACAAAAGACTTGAAACAGACACTTCACAAAAGATGTCCAAATGACCAATTAACATACAAAAATCAGGAAAATGTACAATGCAATACCACTACTGCCCACCAGAATAGCAAAGATGAAAAAGACAATACCAAGAGTCTTCTAGAATGTGGAGCAACTAAAACTCCTCTATACAGCTGCTCAGAGTGTGTATTGGTGCAACCAAATTGGAAAACTATTTATCAAGTAATGAGTAGACCTGAATATTGGCATGCGTATGACCCAGAAATTCTGCTTCTAGGCACATACACAACAGAAATAAGGTATATAGGTTCATGAAAAAACATGTACAAGTATGTTCACAGCACTGTTTGTAATAAACCTAAACTTGAGACAACCCAAATGTCCATCAGTAATAAAATGAGTACATTAGTGGGGGTATATACCTGACATGAAATCAGTAGTGAGAATGAATGAACTATAACTACGTACAACAATATGGGTGAATCTTATAAACGGGGTATATAAGATTATATATGAATGAACTAAGTAAGAATGAATGAACTATAATTACATGCAACAGTATGGGTGAATCTTATAAACTTGATGTTGAGCAAAAGAAGCTATATCCAAATGAATATAAACTATGATTCCACTTATATGAAGTTCAAAAACACAAAATTCATCTATGCTTTAAGAACTCAGGCTAGTGGCTACCCTTGTTGGTAGGTAGTAAGTGGACAAGGGGACCAAGGGGAGCTTCTGTGTTGCTAGTAATGTTCTGTTCAGTGTCCTGATCTGGGTACTCGTTACATGGATTTGCTCACTTTATGAAAATCAACAAGGTATGTACTTATGATTTGTGTACTTTTCTGTATGTATGCTATATTTTAATATTTTATATAAAATATTAAATGCTGTATTATCTTTCTACTCCTACATAACAAATTACCCCCAAACCTAGCAGCTTAATGTAAGAAACATTTATTATCTCACATAGTTTCTGAGAGGCAGCAATCCAGGAGCGGCTAAGGTAGGTGGTTTTGGCTCAGGGTCTCTCATGAGGTTGCTATCAAGATGTCAGCTGGGGCCTGCAGTTATGTGAAGATTTGAATGGGACTGGAGGATCTGCTTCAAGGTGGCTCAGTCACCTATTTGTTGACAGAAACCTCAGTGAAAACTCCTTGTATTACCACAAGCTAAAAAACCAAACAGAGCCCATAGAACATTGTATGTGTGTGTGTGTTTACATATGTTTTAATCTATTTCATCTTTTTTTGCATATAGCTTTATTGAGATATACTTGACATACAGTTGATATGCATGCACATATTTAAAGTGTACATTTGGATAGATTTTTATGTATGTATACACATGAAATTGTCATCACAATCAAGATAATGAGTAATCTATCATTCCAAAAAGTTTTTTCCTGTCCTTTTAAAATAATCCTTCCTCTCATCTTTTTTAATGGCTGAAAAGCTTTATTTACATATATAAAGTATCTTTAAAATCCGTACTTACATATACTGATAGATAACTCAATCTAATTTTTTGTTTAAATTATAGAATGCTTGCCCAGCCGGTATGGCTCAGTGGATTGAGTGTCGTCCCATGGACTGAGAGAGGTCCTGGTTCCATTGCGGGCTCGATCCCCAGTAGGGGGTGTGCAGGAGGCAGCCAATCGGTATTTCTCTCCCACAGTGATGTTTCTATCTCTCTCTCCCTTCCTCTCTCTCTAAAAAAATCAATAAAAACATTAAAAAATAAATAAATTATAGAACTCTTACCCCATTTGGAAGAATAAATCCCCACCTTCCCCACCCCACCCCCATTTCAAGAATATGCAAGCCAAACTGCCTGGGTTATAATCTTAGGTCTGCCACTTTACAAACTGTAGGACTATGAGCAAATTCCTTATCTGTACCTCTAGTACTAATGATAGTCCTATACCTAACTCATCATAAAATTGCAAAGATGAAAGGAATTAATATACATAATTAATATACATAATAAAGCACCATGTTATTGTCTGCTGTTGTTATTCTCCTGGGTTATTATGCTAAAGGCCTAGGTTCTCAGTCTCCTGATGATATTGAAGCTATGAGTTGATAGGGCCCTGCATTCAGGTATCCTACCAGCACTTACCTCTTCCTTTCACTCCTACTTCTGTATCACCTCCCTCTGAGCTCCTTGCTAAAGGTAAGGAAAGGTATGTTTTAAATGCTAGGCTCTTTATTATTTAGATGATATCTTAGGTACATTTCATATGCTGAGAGATACCTAAAATAGGATGCTTTTAAAATCCTAAGACCTTGTAAGTCAAGATGTCAGAGTGCCACTTGCATTTCTACATTGAAAGTTGTTAGTGAACACTTTGATAGTAGTAATTATACATGTACAATAGCTAGTCCTTGAGTACATACAAAATGTATATCCTATGAAAGATCCAAAGATATGAAATATTTCCTGTCCTTGTGAAGCTGACTGTCAACTTGAAGAAATATGATTAGATTTTGTAGCGGTGAATATGTAAAGACTGGGATCAGGTATTACATATACAGCAAAGGAAGAGTGAGTAGGTTTTACTGACTAAGGATGCTGCCACTGTGGTAAACCCATGTAATGGGCATGTGAAAACAACTCAAATGTCCATCAGTGGTAGAATGAATAAATAGATAGGAATATATATCAAATATAGTCAATAGTGAGAATGAATGTACTACAACCACATACAACAATATAGATGAAGTTCACAAACATGAAGTTGAGCAACAGAAACTAGCTCCAAGATTATATACTATGAGTCCATTTACATGAAGATAAAAAAATATGCAAAACTCATCTATGGTGTAAGAAAGGCTAGTAGTTACTAGTGCCTCTCTCTCCTGTCCTCATCTTGCTATTATAATTCCAAGTATAGGGCTTGCCTTCATCACCATCACCCTCATGGAGTGTCAAGGGCTCTGTTTTTCAGTGCTTTTGTTCCGCAGAAGTTGCAAGGAGGGCTGTCTACATGGAACAAATTGGATGGGGACCAAATAAAGCCTCAGGCATGGATAGGCATCCTTTTAGCAGGGAGGTCATCAGCAAGGGATAACTGTTATTCAAGGGAAGACTTCACTGTGCACTATCAGGAAATGTTCTGTCCATATGCTTGCTCTTAAGGTCTGTTGATGCTAAACTCACTCCTAAGGAATTTCTGGGCATTTAAGCAATACTCCTCACTAAAAATGACCCATTGTGCCCAGCCAGTGTGGCTCACTGGTTGAGCATCGACCCATGCACCAAGAGGTCGCCGGTTCAATTCCCGGTCAGGGCACATGCCCAATTGTGGGCCCAATCCCCAGTGAGGGGCATGCAGGAGGCAGCCAGTTGATCTCTCTCATTGATGTTTCTATCTCTCTCCCTCTTCCTTTCTCCCTCTCTAAAATCAATAAACAAAAAAAAAATGACCCATCGTTTTCAATGTATTTGGTCCCTTCAGGTCTGGCCCTTTTATCGTAGGCCTCGGTGACTTTTCTCCTCCCTTTAACTCAGGAGAGCCTTTCTAGCCTGGGAAGGAGGAATGACCGGATGGGATTGGAGGTGAAATTTTTGCTCTTATTGTTTTCTTTAATCATATTGTCTCTGCTAGAAGACCTCTTGTTTCCCCCAAGAAAAGTTGGAAGGCAAAGTTAAGAAAACTTTTTTTTTCCCTTCTTTGTCTGACTCAAGTTTATCTTTCATTTGAAGCAATGAGCACAGAATGGCTTAGCTACTTTAGGGAGAGGTGGTAGGTAAGGAGTAAAGAAAGAAGACAAAAATGTGAACTCTTAAGGGAAATAAAACTTTAAGTATTTAAAGATACCATCCCATAACACTGGGTTGAATGAGATAATGAGAAGATGTCACTAACATAATTATGGCATTTAAAGGGGAAGCTACTTTATATATGTGATAGAGAAAATATTTGGTTTTAGATCCGTTGATGTTTCAGGTAGTGGCACAATATTCCAGGTGTCGATTTCTCTGAGGCATTTGAAACTGTGGAAGTTAGGGGAAAGGTCAAGGCTGGATATATAGCTTTGTGTTTTATTGGGATGGAAGTGATAATTGAAACATCACTATGGATGAAACTATTTCTGTTAGGGAAGATAGTTGACTTCATCAAGTCATTTTATAGGAAATCTAGATTATTTGATGTACTTTGTGACTTCTTTTTATTCACTGAGGTACTTATATAGTTTTAGCATGATTTATTTAGATAGTTACACCATTATCTTTAATATTTTATTGTGTACTTGAGCTGTAAGTCCCACTATCATATAAAATTAATATCTCTAAAGTTATTAGAGAATTTTCTGTTATTATTGATAGTGCTGGATCTTTGTTTCACTGATATTTATCTTAGGCTTACTTATATTTCTTTTGACTTGCTAATTTATGAAAAGTCAGTAAGCCCTATTTCATTGTGTACTCCAGAGGTTGGCAAATAATGCCATACTGCCTGTTTTTGTATAGCCCATGAACTGAGAATAGTTTTTATATTTTTCAATGGTTGAACATTTTAAAAAGAAAATTTCATGACACATGAAAATTACATAAAGCTTCAATTTCAGCATCCATAAACAAAGTTTTATTAGAACGTAGGCACTCACAAATTTATTTCTGTGGCTGCTTTTGTGCAACCACAGCAGAGTTGAGTAGTTGTGACAGAGCTTGTATGGCTCACAAAGCTTAAAATATTTTACTCTCTGGCCCTTTACAGAAAGAGTTTGCTGATCCCTGATATACACCAACAGATATGTCATTGATAAACTACTAAAAGACACGTATTTATAAAAGTGCTTATCTTACACAGGCAGTCATCATTTAAATAATTCCTGTCCTCCTTTCCTGACTTATTTTTTTTCTCTCCTTGATATAAACCACTATTTATCACGATTTAACATGCTAGACATTTTGCTTATTTAAATAAAAATTTTTAATATTTAATTATTTCTTCCCATTTAGATTGTAGCTTTCATGAGGGCAGGGATTTTTGTCTCTTTGGTTTGCTGCTGTATCCCCAGCACCTAGACATGTAGTAGAAACACAATGTATTTTAGTAGTCACACAGTATATATTTGTTGAACTGAAAAGATGACTGTGTTGAATCTGCTGCATATGTTTTTACCTAAAATCTGAGGACAATTGGACAACAGACTGAAACAAAGTTTACTTTTATCATTTGCATAACTTGCCTAACTTTATTGTCCAGATTCTAAAATGTAAGAGTCTGAGGAATTCAATATATGACAGCACTTAAAATATTATTCAGTTATAGTTTATATTCAGTATTATTTTGTATTAGTTTCAGGTGTGCAGCTTAGTAGTTAGGCAATCATATACATTACAAAGTGGTCCCCCCCAAAAATTTCAAGTACGTACCTGGCACCATATATAGTTATTACAATATTATTGACTACATTCTCTATGCTGTACTTGACATCCCCTTGATGATTTTGTAACTACCAATTTGTACTTTAAAAAAAATTTTTTTTTCTTTATTGATTTTAGAGAGAGGAAGGGAGAGGGAGAGAGAGATAGAAACATCGATGAGAGAGAATATTGATTGGCCGCCTCTTGCATGCCCCCCACTGGGGATCGGGCCCACAACCTGGGCACGTGCCCTGACTGATAATCTAACCGGCGACCTCTTGGTGCATGGGTCGACATTCAACCCCTGAGCCACACCAGCCAGGCCAATTTAAACTTCTTATTCCCTTCACCTTTTCCACCCAGTCCCCGCAAATCCCTCCCATCTGGCACCCATTAGTCTGTTCTCTGCATCTAAGAGTCTGTTTCTGTATGTTTGTTAGATTCCACATATAAGTGAAATCATATGGTGTTTGTCTTTCTCTTTCTGACTTATTTCACTTAGTGTAATGCCCTCTAGGTTCATCCATGCTGTCACAGATGGCAAGATTTCATTCTTTTTTATGGCCGAGTAATACTCCATTGTATACATGTACCACTGCTTTTTTTATCCACTCGTTTATTGATGGGCACTTGGGTTGCTTCCATATCTTGGCTATTGTCAATAACACTGCAGTGAACGTAGGGGTGTATATATTCTTTCAAAATAGTGGTTTGAGTTTATTTGGATATATACCCAGAAGTGGAATTGCTGGATCATAAGAGAGTTCCATTTTTGAGGATGTTTCATACTGTTTTCTGTAGTGGCTACACCAGTCTGCATTCCCACTAGCAATGCACGAGGGTTCCCTTTTCTCCACATCCTCACCAACTCTTATTGTTTGTTGATTGATTGATGATAGCCATTCTGAATGGTGTGAGGTGGTATTTCATTGTGGTTTTAATTTGCATTTCTCTGATTAGTAATGTTGAGCATCTTCTCATATGCCTCTTGGCTATCCTCTGCTCATTTTTTAATTGGATTTTTTGGTGTTGAGTTGTATTAGTTCTTTATAAATTTTGGATATTAACCCCTTATCAAATGTATCATTGGCAAATATGTTCTCCCACTCAGTAGGTAGTCTTCTTGTTGTTGTTTTCTTGATGGTTTTCTTTACTGTGCAAAACATTTGTAGTTTGATGTAGTCTCATTTATTTTTTCTTTTGTTTCCCTTGCCTGAGGAGATATGTGAGAAAAAATATTGCTAAGAGAAATATCGGATTTTACTGCCTGTGCTTTCTTCTAGGAAGTTTATGGTTTTGAGTCTTCTATTTAAGTCTTTAATCCATTTTGGGTTTATTCTTGTATATAGTGTGAGAAAGTGGTAGAATTTCTGTTTTTGCATGTATCTGTGCAATTTTCCCAGCCCCACTTATTAATTTACCCATTGTATGATCTTGCCTCCTTTGTCAAATAGTAATTGATCATGAAGGCGTAGATTTATTTCTGTGCTCTCTATTCTGTTCCATTGTTATATGTGTCTGTTTTTCTAAGTACAGATCTTTTAACTCCTTGGTTAAATTTATTCTTAGATATTTTTTTTTGATGCAATTATAAATGGTATTGTTTTCATAGTTTCTGATAGTTCATCGGTGGTGTATAAAATGCAACTGATTTCTGAATATTTATTTTGTATCCTGATATTTTACTGAATTAATTTTTTTAGTTTTAGTAAATATTTTGGTGGAATCTTGGGGGTCCCCTATATACAGAATCGTGTCATCTGCAAATAATGACAGTTTTACTTCTTCCTGTCCAATTTGGATACCTTTTATTTCTTCTTGTCTGATTGCTGTGGTTAGGACTTCCAGTACCATGTTAAATAAGAGTGGTATAAGCGGACATCCCTTTCTTCCTGTTCTTAAGAGAAACACTTTTTTTAAAAAAATATTTTTTATTGATTTAAATTTTTTTTTTGGGGGGGAGAGGAAAGGAGAGACAGAAACATCCAAGTGAGAGAGAAACATTGATCAGCTGCCTCCTGCACACCCCCTACTGGGGATCAAGCCTGAAACCCAGGCTTGTGCCCTGACCCGGAATCGAACTGGGACTTCTCAGTCCATGGAATGATGCTCAATCCACTGAGCCACACTGGCTGGGCAAGAGAAACACTTTTAGTGCTTACCTTTTGAGTATGATGTTGGTTGTAGGTTTTCCATATATGACCTTTATTATGTTGAGTTTTGATCCCTGTATTCCCACATTGCTGAGAGATTTTATCATAAATGGGTACTGGATTGTGTCAAATGCTTTTCTGCATGTATTAATATGACCATATGATTTTTATCCTTCATTTTGTTTAGGTAGTGTATCATGTTAATTTATTTGCAGATATTGTACTAACCTTGAATCCCAGGGATAAAGCCCACTTGATCATGTTGTATGATCTTTTTAAGGTATTGCTAAATTTGGTTTGCTAATATTTTGTTGAGGATTTTTGTACTTATGTTCATCAGGCATATTTGTCTCTAATTTTATTTCTTTGTATTGTCTTTATCTGGTTTTAGAATTAGGATATTGCTGGCCTCATAAAATGAGCTTGGGAGTCTTCCCTTCTCTTGAATTTTTTGGAATAGTTTGAGAAAGATAGGTGTTAGTTCTTTTTGGAATATTTGGTAAAATTTGCCTGTGATGCCATACAGTCCAGGACTTCTGCTTGTTGTAGTTATTTTTATTACTGCTTCAATTTCATTGGTTATAATCAGTCTGTTCAGATGTTGTTTCTTCTTGATTCAATCTTGATTGTATGTTTGTAGGAATTTATCCATTTCTTCCAGATTGTCCAATTTATTGAAATAAAGCTGTTTGTAATATTTTTCTTATAATCCTTTGTATTTCCGTGGTGTCAATTGTTACTTCTCTTTCATTTCTGATTTTATTTATTTGGTCCTCTCTTTTTTTCTCGATGAGTCTGGCTAAAGATTTATCAGTCTTGTTTATCTTTTCAAAGAAACAGCTCTTGGTTTCATTGATTTTTCGTATTATGTTTTTTTTACTCTATTTTACTAATTTCCACTCTGATCTTTATTATTTCCTTTCTTCAATTTGGGCTTTGTTTGTTGTTCTTTTTCTAATTCCTTCAGGTGTAAGGTAAGATTCTTTAATTTGAGATTTTTGTTGTTTCTTGAGGTGGACTTGCAATGCTATGAATTTTCTTCTTAGGACTACAGTCGTCCCTCGCCACTTCATGCTTCGACTTTCGCAGCTTCACTCTATCGTGTTTGTTTCAAATATATTCATTAAAAAGTTGATCGAGACAGTGAAAATGATACAGCATGTGCTCAGTTGTCTGAGTCAATTATACACCCCTGTATTACAACTAAAATTAAAATTACTGAACGTATGGACTGTAGGCCTATGTATTCGAGCACCCCAGGAATCCTTCAACGCCAGGTACAACCGCTAGAGTCTGGAATGGATTAACCGCAATAAACGAGGGACGACTGTATTTTCCCTGTGTCCCATGGATTTTGCGTTGTTGTGTTCTTTTTGTTTGTTTCAAGGTATCTTTTGTTCCTCCTTGATCTCCTTGTTAACCCATTTATTGTTTAGTAACATATTATTTAACCTCAATGTCTTTGTATGTTTTTCAGTTTTTTTGTTGTGATTGGTTTCTGGTTTCATACCATTATGATTTCAGTTTCCTTAAATTTATTGAGACTTGTTTTATATCCTAACATGTGGTCTATCCTGGAAAATATTCCATGTGCACTTGAAAAGAATGTAGAATGAGAATGCCTTTTGATGCTGCTGTCTTGTATAAGTCAGTGAGAGGAACATCGTCCATAAATATTAATCTATTACATATACTAATTTTAAATTATTTGTTATTACTATATTATGATTTTATAATTTATGAATTTTATATTATATTAGTACATAATATTTATATATTTTAATATATATTTCTCAAGCCTTTATGTCAGTTATTATATTTGTACATTGAAGTTAATGTGCCTAGCAAAGTGAATGACATAATAAGTACCTAAAAGTTAGGGTAATTAAAGAATTAAGCAAACTCTCTGGGGATAGGTGGCTTTATGAATGCAGGGGTATTGTTTAGTGGTTTCCCAGTATGTTTAAAATAAAATCCAAACTTTTCCCCAAGTAAAGCCTTGTATGATTTGACCATATGTCTCTGTCTTCAACCTCTTATCTTCTCTTTTGCTTGCCATACTGAAGCCATACTGAACATCTTTAAATCCCTCTAATATCTTAAGTTCTTTTATGTATAATTTAAAAATATGATAACTTTCTTATAGTGTCTACTCTATTAGGGCAGGGACCACATGAGTCTTATTCACCATCAAATCCCCAGTACTTAGGAAAATTATTGAAATGTAGCAGTAAGTAAATATTTGTTGAATGATTATATACATGATTAAAAGAGCCCTGGACTTGGTGTCAAAAAGCCTAGGTTAAAATCTTGAAATGTGTTCTAAGTCTTGATCTGGATGTCAGTTTGTTTGTGAAGTCATTGAGATGTTACAGTTATAACATGAGCACTTTTGATGTAAATATATTGACAAGTTAAAAACAACAATCCCGGGATACCCCACTTACTAATCATTTGAACATGAGTGAGTCAATTTATCTGAACTTTAGTTTTATCATTTATCAGCAGGTATTATTATAACTGCCTCGTGTAGTTATTGCATAAGAAGACATATATGAAAATGCCTTATGCCTGGCCGCTGTGGCTCAGTGGATTGAGCGTCCTCCCATGGACTAAGAGGTTCCAGATCAATTCTGGGTCAGGGCACATGCCCAGGTTTCTGGCTTGATCCCCCATAGGGGGCATGCAGGAGGCAGCCAATGGATGTTTCTCTCTCATTGATGTTTTTATCTCTCTCTTCCTTCCTCTCTCTCTAAATAATCAATGAAAACATATTTTTTAAAAAGGAAAATGCCTTATTGTTGTAGATATACAACATATACAAGTTGAATCTTTATTATTTAAAGGATGTGGAAGAAGAGAAGATGCGGAGGGGAAGTGCTCATAAACCTAGAGGAATAAACTCATCTTTTCCAAAAGAGTCCTAGGCAGCTGAAGAGAGTGGGGCTTTAGGACAGATCATGAAGAAAAAATGGACTCCGTATCATCTCTATAGTGTGCCACTGGTTGCTTAGGCCCTCTTACCCTTAAAAATAGAAGGCCCTTGGCCTTTGGGGAAGAGCAGGAGGGTAGGACTGGCAATTACTGTAATAGTGTATCTGAGCACAGTGGAGGACAGTGAAGTGACTGACCTACCTAATCAGCCACGACAGAGCCATGTGGCTGAAAAATAAAGCTAACATTGAAATGCTTCTCTACAAATTAAAATGTAGCCTGTAGTGTTTCAAAACTAATAAAGAGCTAGATATAATTGAATCTCATAGGATTACTGGAAGAAGAATCTGCCAGGATTAGGAGTTTCCAGGCTATGATTGTTGCTGGAAGCCTGGGAAAAGAGGAGCAAGTGTATGTAAGGGACATCAAAAATGGGAAAGGAAGCTCTTAAAGAACTGATGGTACACATTCCAAACAAATAGTACGTGAATCCAAAGCTAAAACTTTAAAATTAAATTTTATTTTTAAAAAATCAGGTTATAAAAATATATATTATACTACTCTCTAAGTGGTAATAGTTACATTTAATATATTGAACCAGATTGACCAACTAGAAAATAAACCACCACAACTAGATTGAAACAAAACATTTTGGGAAAATAAAATCTTTGTTATCATCCTTATAAATCCTGCTTGCTGTGCATTTATTGTTATCAAGAACTATTCTAACTATTCTCATTTAATCCTCTTTCGAAGCCTATGAAATTAGGGCTACCACTGATAACCCCAATATGAATGAAGAAACTGAGGCTTAAACAGGTTAACTAGCTTGGACAAGGTTAGATACTAATCGGCAGGGCAGGCCTCAAACCCTGGTACATATGGTGGCAAAGCCCATACTCTAACCTGTTGGTGGATCTCTTGTCAGGATGTATATAACTTGCCATTATTTAAGAGGCCATAGTACTGGGAATCTTCTCAGTGCCAACATGCCTTCCATATATAAGAAATCTACACAGAGAAGAAATCCTGAAAACTGTAGACTGATGAGTCTTATTTGAATATAATGTTAGAGAGTATCATTCTGTTACAGGATTGTAAGGTCCAAAGAAACAGATAATTTGTCCCTTTTGTTTGCCACCATTTCTCTAAAGTAGAGTGTCTCAACCTTGACACTGTTGATATTTTGAACTGGATAATTGTTGTGGGGCCTGTTCTGTGCATTGTAGAATGTGTAGTAATATCCCTGGCTGCAACCTACTAAATGCTAGTAGCTCCCCTCCCCTACTTGTGACAATCAAAAATATCTCTATTGCCATGCTGGTGTGGCTCAGTGGTTGAGCGTCAACCCATGCACCAAGAGGTCGCTGGTTCGATTTCTGGTCAAGGCACATGCCCAGGTTGTGTGGCCAAATCTCCAGTGGGGGGCATGCAGGAGGCAGCCAACTGATGTTTTTTCTCATTGATGTTTCTATCTGTCTCTCCCTCTCCCTTCCTCACTCTCTGAAACCAATAAAGAAAAATATATTTTTTAAAAAATCTCTATTAATTGACAAATGTCCCCTGGAGAGAAAATTCCCCCCAGCTGAGAACAGCTGTCCTAAAGAATAGAACACTGTGTGGCAAGTAAAATATACTCACCAAATACTTTTGAATTATCTAAAGATAGGAATGAACAGTGTTCCACAGATAAAGTGTACTGCTTGTGATATGCAAAATAGGTAGAGGGAACCTTGAAAAAGTTCTAGATCGTTAATAGTTATGCTTTTTTGTTGTTGTTGTTAATCCTCACTGGAGGATATTTTTCCATTGATTTTCAGAGTGGAAAGGAGGGAGGGGAGGAGAGAAAGAGAGAGAAAGAGAAACATCAGTGTGAGAGAGATACATTGATTGGTTGCCTCCTGCATGACCCTAACCAGGGCCAGGATTGAACTTGCAACCTAGGTGCGTGCTCTTGACTGGAATCGAACCCACGACCTTTCAGTCCGAGAGCTGACACTCTAACTGCTGAGCCAAACTCATGCTTTTCTTATATGCATTAGAAAAATATAAGAAACCCATGCTTTCATATACTGTTTTATAGGACAAGGCTAAAGTGCATGCTGCAGTAAAACAATAACTTAATTGAAAAAAATATTAAGTAAATGTAGACATCAGGTACATTTAGCAAAAATTGATTGAAGTGGTATGTAAATAACTGGAGTTTGATGTACTGATCTATATTAGGGGAAACTTGGGCAAACATAATGTGTTCTAAACACATTTGATAAGAGCTTCCCCTAAGCCTGGTTTGTGTAGGTCACTAGGACCCTCATTAAGAATGTTCTAGTGCCCTGCACAAACTAGTTACAGATGTAGAAAACAAATAGTTTACCCTCTGAGAATTAGACAGTGAGAGATACTATATAAGGTATGCACATCTGTATAGGATAGCACCTAAGTTCCATATTGTATGAGAGTTCAAAGGAAAAAGAGATGACTTCCTGTTCAGGTAATGAGGAAAGCTTCACTTCTGATATTGAAGGATGAATGGAATTTTGGTAGATATAAATAATGCAGAGAAAAAGAGCAGAGACATAGAGTGAGAACATTTTAAAGGATGAGTAGAAGCTGGTTTGACTAGAGTGGTATAACTACTAAGGAAGGTGGAACCTGGTTGTAAAGAGTGTTTATGCCAGGCTGGGTAAATCTGTGGAACAGTGATTTTTATTTCCTAATATCTGGCTAAAAGCTGCTTTGTTGTTGTTGTTGAGTGTGTTGCCATTACTGTAGAAGTAATTTTCAGTTTGGGATGAGGACCTCAGAATCAAGATTGAGGAATACTCCTGCTTAGTTAAAAACTAGAATGAGAACACACACACTAGCTGAGGAGAAGGAGAGGGAGAGGGGGAAGGGAGGGGGAGGAGGAGGGAGGGAGAAAGAGAGAGAGAAGGAGAGAAAGAGAAAAGGGGGGGGGAGATCAAAGTGGAAAGAGCAGGCTGGACCCAGGCAACGGAAGAAATGGAGGTAACCTGGGACTGGAGGGTTCAGTGGTTAGGCCTGAAGGGGCAGTAGGCCTTGAACGCCATATCTCTGTAAAGAATTTGTCTTTTTTAAAACAAGATTCTGATCTTTGGAAGTTTACTACTGCAATACTAGATGAGGTGGCTGACAGATAATATTGATTATTGCCTCCCTGGTTTCATCTTTCTCTGAAAGAGAGATGCCTCCAATGCCTATTTTCTACACGATGTTGATATGTGGAGAGGCAAGTCCTGTTTGAAAATTTTGGCCCATGCATTATAACCGTTTCCTTTGTGGTTCCCCTGATGCAGCTGAAAATGGCTTGATGTTTTAAAAAAAATACTTTATTACATATTAAAGAGTAAAAAAGAAATAAAATACAAGAAGTCCTACCAAATTTACCTTGTATTTCTGATATTATTGTACTCTTTCTCACCAGTCAAATTTCCTTTCCCTACTGCCACCAGAGATAGCTTCTTAAAATAAAAATTTAGTCATCATTCCTTTGCTTAAGTCTTTCACAGTTTCTCATTTATATAGGGATTGTATTTTAGTATATTAACTTTCTTATGTTTTTCCTAGAGTGAGAAATGTTTGATAATTCTCTATACATAATTCTTATTTTATTTATCTGACACAGAGGGGTTACATTTAAAATTGTTATGATACTTGGGAAGAGTAAAGGACCTTCCTGTGAATATGTATGAGAGTTCTAGCCTTCTCAGAATAGCCTCATCTGAAGGGTTTGATCACTGGATTTTAAACTGTTTCATATGGTGCTGGGTTTCTGGTGAGGTATATCTAGGCTACCTCAAGAAGAAATCCCAGTGGGTGGAACTACAACACTCCGCCTCAAATCAACCTGAATAATTCAGACCTAACCTATTTATATATATATATATATTTATGTATGGTGATATATATATAGTGATTTATATATATGGTGATATGTAGTGAGATATATATACATATATATATATATATATCAACCCACTTGACTTCTTTCTTGATTCAAGTTATGTTCTATACAATTAATACCTTGTTAGAAAATAATGAAATTTCAGAGCTCAAGCTGTTTTAGCAATTATCTTGTCTGGTTTCCCAAACTGAGCTCCAAAGAATAGGACTCCTAAGAAATATTGATTGCTTACAAAAAAGGATTATTTAGCCAAATATATTGAGAGACTATACTTTTGTCACATTACTAATTAGCATTTTTAAGGCTCTGAAAAGCCTCATATTAATAATAAAGATACTTGTTTAAGACAACATTTCTTACATTTATTTGATCAGAGCCCTGTTTTTGAATAATGCACCTTTTAAAATCCTGCAGAAGTCAATTTGGGAAATACCCATCTAGTTCATCGTTCTTCTTTTGCAAGGAATTTGAGATAGAAAATTATTTTCCATGTCCTGGCCAGTTCGGCTCAGCGTTTGGAGCATCGGCCTGTGGACCAGAGAGTCCCGAGTTCGATTCCCGCTAGGGGCACGTACCAAAAAAAAAAATAAATAAATAAATAAAATTATTTTCCAATGTGACACAGCTAGTTACAAGGTTTCAGTCTCATTTATTCCATGATTGTCTCTGTTCATATATGCTGAATTGTTTTCCAGCTTTGTTAAGACATAATTGACATGTAATATTGTATAAGTTTAAGATATACAATGTGATGATACAGGTATATATTGTGAAATAATTGCCACAGTTAAGTTAGTTAACAGAACATCACCTCACATAGTTATAATTTTTGTGTGTGTATGTTGAGAACTTTTAATATCTACTCTCTTAGCATCTTTCAAATATACAATATTTGATAAGTATAATCACCATGTTATACATTACATCCCTGAACTTACTCATCTTAAAACTGGAAGACTGTACCTTTTGACCACCTTCAACCATTCCCCCCACTCCTAGCAACCACCAGTGTAGTCTCTGTTTTTTAGTTTGTTTTTTTTAGATCCTGCATGTAAGTGAGATCATACAGTATTTGTCTTTTAATGTCTGACTCATTTCACTTAGCATAATGCCCTCAAGGTTCATCTGTGTTGTCACAAATGACAGAATTTCCTTTTTATGGCTGAATAATATTCTGTTATGTGGCTATGTATGTGTGTGTATGCATATATATGTGTTTGTGTGTATATATGTGTGTATGTGTAAGGTGATATATCATTGTGATTTTGATTTGCATTTCCCTGATGCAAATCAGGCCATGTTGAGCCCCTTTTTATGTACCTGTTGACCATTTGTATGTCTTCTTTTGAAAAATGTCTATTCAAGTTCATTGCCCAGTTTTAAATTTGGTTATTTGTTTTTTGTTTTTTTGGGTCTTTTTGGCTATGAAATTGTATAATAAGTTCATTGTATATTTTGGATATTAGACCCTTATCAGAGATGTAGTTTGCAAATATACTATCCCATTCTTTCGGTTACCTTTTAATTTTGTTGATCATCTTTTGCTGTGCAGAAGCTTTTTAGTTTGAAGTAGTCTCATTTATTTGTGCTTTATTTATTATTATTTATTTTTTTTTTCTTTTTATTAATTTACTTATGTTACAGATGATTCTCCTTTTTTCCCCCATTGACACCCCCCTCCCCTTCCCTCCCTGTCCCGTCCCCGTTTTATTGTCCATGTCCATTGGTTATGAGTACATACGTACAAGTTCTGTGTTCATCTCTCCCCTCCCCCGCCCCCTCTTCTGGCAGATGTCAGCCTGTACCCCACTTCCACGTCCCCCGGACTACCCTGCTCCTCCCACTGTTATGTTCATTATATTCCAGAAATAAGTGAGATCATATGATGTTTGTCTTTCTCTGCTTGGCTTGTTTCACTTAGGATAATAGTTTCCAGGTCCTCCCATGTCGACGCAAAGGATAAGAGATCGTCCTTTCTTAACGCTGCATAGTACTCCATTGTGTATATGTACCACAGCTTTTTTATCCATTCGTCTACTGATGGACATTTGGGCTGTTTCCAGATCTTCGCTATTGTAAATAGCGCTGCTATGAACATGGGGGTACATGTATTCTTTCTGATTGGTGTTTCAGGTTTCTTCGGGTATATTCCTAGGAGTGGGATCACTGGGTCAAATGGTAATTCAATTTTTAATTTTTTGAGGTAACGCCATAGTGTTTTCCATAGTGGCTGCACCAGTCTGCACTCCCACCAGCAGTGTACTAGAGTCCCCTTTTCTCCACATCCTCGCCAACACTTGTTGTTTGATGCTTTGTTGATGGCGGTATTATTATTTATTTTTTATCTTTACTGTTATATTACAGATTTTGAACTTTTTCCCCCATTGACACCCTCCTTGCTACTCCCATCCCCCCCTGCCTTTCCACACCATTGCCTGTGATCATTGGTTATGCATATATGCATATAAGTTCTTTGCTTTATCTCTTCCCGCCCCCCCATCCCCACCTTCCCTCAATTTCCTTAGTTGTTATTTGTCTGCTCAAGTTTTCTGACTCTTCCTGGTTCAGTTTTGGGAGACTGTGTGATTCTAGGAATTTGTCCATTTGTCCTAGTTTGTCCAGTTTGTTGGCATATATTGTTCATAGTATTTTCTAACAATCCTTTGTATTTCTGTGGTGTCAGTTGTTACTTCTCTTTTGTTTCTGATTTTATTTACTTGGGTCCTCTTTCTTTGTTTCTTGGTGAGTCTGGCTAATGGTTCTTCAATCTTGTTTATCTTTTCAAAGAACCAGCTCTTGATTTCATTGATCTTTTGAATTTTTTTTTTAGTCTCTATGTAATTTTTTTCCACTCTGACCTTTATTATTTCTTTTGTTCTACTAGCTCTGGGTTTTTCTTTTTGTTCACTTTCTAGTTTTTTAAATTGTAGGTTTAGATAGTCTATTAGAAATTCTTCTTGTTTGTTGAGGTAGGCCTGTAATGCTATGAAATTTCCTCTCAGGACTACTTTCTCTGCTCACAGATTTTGTGTTGTTATGTGTTCATTTTCATTGATTTTCAGGGAGCTTTTTATTTCTTCCTTGATATCCTTAGTAACTCATTCATTGTTTAATAACATGCTATTTAGCCTCCATGTGTTTGAATGTTTTTGAGTGTTTTTATTGTAATTAATTTCTAGTTTCAGAATGATTTCTGCAGCAAAAGTTAATGGCTCAGAACAGGGAATCAGGCCTCAGCCTTCATAGCTCGGTCCCCACACCTATGAAACCCAGTGACCAGGATCTGGGCCCAAGGCTCAAAGAGCCAGAGACTCATCTCTGCCTGTATGCTGGTTGGTAGTCTGTGACAATTAATGAGCCTCAGGTTGCAGTTCTGTGCTAGGTGTTGACTCCTCCCAGCTGGCTAGGTTAAATTCCAATGGGTGGGGCAGTTGCTTAGCCCCTGGGCTATAGCTGCTTTGATGGAAAAACTCTGCCTGTGAAAAATGGTTTCTGCAGCATAGTTTAATGGCTCAACCCAGGGGCCTAGGCAGCTGCCTTCACTACTTGGTCCCCAGACCATGAAACCAAACAACGGTGAGCCAGGCCCAAGGCTCAAAGCATTCAGAGAGTTGTCTCTGCCTACTGGCTGGCTGGTAATCTCTGACAGTTAATGTGCCTCAAGTTGCACTTCTCCTGGCCAGGAGGGGTTAAATTCCAACGGGTGGGGCAGTTGTTTCCCCAGGGCTAATGCTGCTCTGATGGGAAAAGACTGCCTGAGAAAAATGGTTTCTGTAGCTTGGGGAAATGACTCAGCACAGGGCTCCTGATATTCTCCTTCCCAGCTCTCTCCCCAGTGCCACAAACCCCTGACTCTCCTCACTGTAGCTCCCTCCAGTCTGCCCTTCTGCAGGAGCCCAAGGTGAGTGCTGTAGCTGTAATTTAGTGTGCTGGCCCTTCAGGAGGGTGCTCATGTTCCCAGCGCCTCTCCCTGCTGGACAGAACCTCTGCTTTGTTGTTTTTCACAGCCAGTTGTTATGAGGGCACCTTTCCCTGTTCTGCCACTCTGTGTTGGAGAACAGGCTTGGGGTTTAAGCCTCAGACTTCTCAGAGGGAACTTCTCACAGCTAAGGTAGCCCTCAGCTGCTGCCTGTGGGAGTCCAGCCAGCCCTCACATGCCTCCATGCCTTCTACCAGTCTCTATTTGGGCTCCTCTTGAAGTCCCTGGTTATAAAGGTTCACTCTAGTTGGTCTTCAGTTCGTTATTCCAGATGACTTTTCTTTATTTTAGTTGTAATTCCAGTTTGGTCCTGGGAGACGGTCAGTGTAGCTTCCATTCACTACGCCACCATTTTTCCTTCTCTTCTCCATTTCTTTTTTATTTTTATTTATTTATGTTTAAGGGTCACTTTATTTATTCATTTTTTTCCTCTAATTTTTATTAATTTATTTTTGTTACAGATGTTTCTCCTTTCCCTCCCCAGCCCCCCTCCTCTCCGTCCTGCCCCCCCACCCCCTAGCATTGTTGTCTATGTCCATTCCTTGTGCATATACATGCATATAAGTTCTTTGATTCATATCACGATCCCCCCCGCCCCCCTACTCTGAGGTTTGTCAGTCTGAACCATACTCCTTTCTATGTCTCTGGGTCTATTTCATTCATCAGCCCACCTTGTTCATTATATTCCACAAATAAGTGAGATCATGTGATCATTGTCTTTGTCTAATTGGCTTATTTCGCTTAGCATAATACTCTCCAGGTCCCTCCAGGTTGTCTCAAAGGATAAGAGACCTTTCTTTCTTACAGCTGCATAGTATTCCATTGTATATATGTACCACAGCTTTTTTATCCACTCATCTATTGATGGACACTTGGGCTATTTCCAGATCTTAGTTATTGTAAATAGTGCTGCTATGAACATAAGGGTACATATATTCTTTCTGATTGGTGTTTCAGGCTTCTTAGGGTATATTCCTAGAAGTGGGATCACTGGGTCAAGTGGCAATTCAATTTTTAATTTTTTGAGGAAAAACCATAGTGTTTTCTATAGTGGCTGTACCAGTCTGCATTCCCACCAGCAGCGTACTAGAATCCCCTTTTCTCCACACCCTCGCCAGTGCTTGTTGTTTGATGATTTGTTGATGGCAGCCATTCTGGCAGGTGTGAGGTGATGCCTCATTGTTGTTTTAATTTGCATCTCTCTGATGATAAGTGACATTGAGCATTTCTTCATATCTCTCTTGGCCATTTGTATGTCCTGTTTGGAGAGGTGTCTATTTAGCTTCTCTGCTCATTTTTTAATTGGGTTCTTTGTCTTCCTTTTGTTGAGTTGTATGAGCACTCTATATATTTTGGAAATTAACCCCTTATCTGATGTATCATTGGCAGTTATGCTCTCCCATTCAGTGGGTTCCCTTTCCATTTTGACGGTTGTTCTTTTGCTGTGCAGAAGCTTTTGAATTTGATGTAGTCCCATGTGTTCATTTTTTCCTTTGTTTCTGTTGCCTTAGGTGATGTATCAGTGAAGATTCTGCTGCGTATGATGTCTGAAATTTTGTTGCCTAGATTTTCTTCTAGGATTTTTATGGATTCACAAGTCACATTTAAGTCTTTTATCCATTTTGAGTTTATTCTTGTGTATGGTGTAAGTTGATGGTCTAGTTTCATTTTTTTTTGCATGTAGCTGTCTAATTTTCCCAACACCATTTATTAAAGAGGCTGTCTTTACTCCATTGTATGCTCTTGCCACCTTTGTCAAATATTAATTGAACATAATGTCTTTGGTCAATTTCCGGATTCTCTGTTCTGTTCCACAAGTCCATATGCCTGTTCTTGTGCCAGTACCAGGTTGTTTTGTTTACAGTAGCTTTGTAGTATAACCTGATATCCGGTATTATGATCCCACCTACTTTGTCCTTCTTTTTCAAGATTGCTGTGGTTCTTTGGGGTCTTTTTTGGTTCCATATGAACTTTTGAAGTATTTGTTCTAGTTCTGTGAAATATGTCATTGGTATTTTGATGGGGATTGCATTGAATCTGTCAATTGCTTTGGGTAGTATGGACATTTTTAATGATGTTAATTCTTCTAATCCATGAACAAGGTATGTGCTTCCACTTTTTTATATCTTCCTCTATTTATTTTTCCAATGCCCTGTAGTTTTCTGCAAATAGGTCCTTTACTTCTTTGGTTAAGTTTATTCCTAGGTATCTTAATTTTTTTACTGCAATGGTAAATGAGATTGCTTTTTTAGTTTTTCTTTCTGTGAGTTCATTATTGGTGTATAAGAATGCTGTCGATTTCTTGATGTTAATTGTGTATCCTGCTACCTTGCCGAATTCGTTTATTAAATCTAGCAGATTTTTGATAGAGGCTTTAGGGTTTTCTGTGTATATCATGTCATCTACAAATAATGATAGTTTCACTTCCTCCTTTCCAATTTGGATCCCTTTTATTTTTTCTTCATGTCTGATTGCTGTGGCTAAGATTTCCAATACTATGTTAAATAAGAGTGGCAAAAGTGGGCATTCCTGTCTTGTTCCTGTTCTTAAGGGAAATGCTTTTAGTTTTTGCCCACTGAGTATGATGTTAGCTGTAGGTCTTTCATATGTGGCCTTTATTATGTCGAGATATGATCCCTCTAGTCCCAAATTGCTGAGTGTTTTTATCAGAAATGGTTGCTGGATTTTGTCGAATGCTTTTTCAGCATCTATTGATATGATCGTATGGTTTTTATCTTTCATTTTCTTTATGTGGTGTATCACATTTATTGATTTGCAAATATTGTACCAGCCTTGCATCCCTGGGATGAATCCCACTTGGTCATGGTGAATAATTTTTTTAATGTATTGCTGGATCTGATTTGCTAGTATTTTGTTCAGGATTTTGGCATCTATGTTCATCAGGGGTATTGGCTTGTAGTTTTCTTTCTTTGTAGTGTCTTTATCTGGCTTTGGAATTAGAATTATGCTGGCCTCATAAGACGAGTTTGGGAGTCTTCCTTCTTCTTGAATTTTTTGAAATAGTTTGAGGAGAATGGGTGTTAGTTCTTTGAATGTTTGGTAAACATGAAGCCATCCGGGCTTGGGCTTTTGTTTGCTGGGAGAGTCTTGATTACATCTTCAATTTCCTTCGTTGTTATTGGTCTGTTCAAGTTTTCTATCTCTTCCTGGTCCAGTTTTGGGAGACTATGTGTTTCTAGAAATTTGTTCATTTCACTTAGATTGTCCAAGTTGTTGCCATATAATTGTTCATAGTATTTGTTAAGAATCCTTTGTATTTCTGTGGTGTCAGTTTTTACTTCTCCACTTTCATTTCTGATTTTGTGTATTTGGGTTCTCTCTCTTTGTTTCTTGGTGAGTCTAGCTAAGGGTCCATCAATCTTGTTTACCTTTTCGCAAAACCAGCTCTTTGTTTCATTGATCCTTTGAATTGCTTTTTGGTCTATATGTCGTTTCTTTGTGCTCGGATCTTTACTATTTCCTTCCTTCTACTTGCTCTGGGGTTTTCTTTTTGTTTGCTTTCTAGTTCTTTAGGTTATGAGGTTAGATAGTCAATTAGAAATTTTTCTGGTTTCTTGAGGTAGGCCTGGAGTGCTATGAACTTCCCTCTCAGAACTGCTTTCGCTGCATCCCATAGATTTTGTGTTGTTGTATGTTCATTTTCATTGGTTTCCAGGAAGTTTTTCGTTTCTTCCTTCATCTCCTTGGTAACCCATTCATTGTTTAATAACATGCTGTTTAGCCTCCACGTGTTCAAATGTCTGTGCATGTTCTTGTTGCAGTTGATTTCTAGTTTCATGCCATTGTGATCTGAGAAGATGCTTGATATGATTTCAGTCTTCTTGAACTTGTAGAGACTTAGTTTGTGTCCTAACATGTGGTCTATCTTTGAGAATGTCCCATGTGCACTTGAGAAGAATGTGAATTCTGTAGTTTTGGGGTATAATTCTATGTAGATAGCTATTAAATCCATTTGATCTAGTGCTTCATTTAGAGTCTCTGTTTCCTTGTTAATTTTTTGTCTAGAGGATCTATCCAGTGATGTCAGCGGGGTTTTGAAGTCCCCTGTTATGATTGTATTGCTGTCGATTTCTCCTTTGAAGTCCTCCAGAAGATTTTTAATATATTTTGGTGCTCCTATATTGGGTGCATATATGTTTACCAAGGTTATATCTTCCTGTTGGATAGATCCTTTCAATATTATATAGTGGCTTTCTTTGTCTCTAGTTATGACCTTTATTTTGAAATCTATTTTAACAGATATGGGTATTACTACCCCAGCTTTTCTTTCCTTTCCGTTTGCTTGGGAGATTTTTTTCCATCCCTTCACTTTCAACCTTTGTGAGTCTTTTGTTATGAGGTGAGTCTCTTGTAAACAACATATATATGAGTCATGCTTTCTTATCCAGTCAGCTACTCTGTGTCTTTTGATCGGGGCATTCAGTCCATTTACATTTAAGGTGATTATTGATATGTACTTATTAATTGTCATTTTGGTTTATTGTGGCTATTTTTTTCTTCCTATTTCTACTAATTACAGCAGTCCTTTTAACATTTCTTGCAGTGCTGGTTTGGTGGTAATATATTCCCTTAGCCTTTTTTTTGTCTGGGAAGCTCTTTGTTTGACCTTCTATTTTGAATGATAGCCTTGCTGGATAGAGTAGTCTTGAATTCAGATCCTTGTTGTTCATGACCTTGATTATTTAATGCCATTCCCTTCTGGCCTGTAGTGTTTCTGTTGAGAAGTCAGCTGATAGCCTTATGGGGGTTCCTTTGTAGGTAACCCGTTGCTTTTCTCTTGCTGCCTTTAGGATTCTCTCTTTGTCTTTAATTTTTGGCATTTTAATTACTTTGTGTCTTGATGTGGGCCTGTTTGGGTTCTTCTTACTTGGGGCTCTGTGTGCTTCTTGAACTTGAATGCCTTCTTCCTTCATCAAGTTAGGGAAGTTTTCTGTCACTATTTCTTCAAATATATTCTCTAACCTTTGCTCATTTTCTTCTTCTTCTGGAACTCCTATGATGCAAATATTGTTACCTTTTCAGTTTTCCACAGTTCTCTTAAGCTCTTCGTGTTTTTTAATTTTGGTTTTCTGATTGGTTGATTTTTTTCTACCCTGTCTTCTAATTCACTGATCCTGTCCTCAGCTTCCTCTACTCTGCTGGTTATTCCTTCCAGTGTGTTCTTTATTTCTACTATGTTATTCTTCATTTCCACTTGGTTGGTTTTCAATGTTTCTGTATCTTTACTCATGGTATTGGTGTCCTTACTCATGCTGTTGATCTTCCTCAAGATCATGGCTCTGAACTCTACCTCTGATAACTTGCTTAACTGCATTTCATTTATCTTATCTTCAGTAGAATTCTCTTGTTCTTTCATTTGGGTTTTGTTTCTTTGTTTCACCATTTTGGCTATGTCAGTTGGTTTTGGAGCCTGTCAAAGTTCCCTGTGTGTGTTGGTTTTCTGCTGTTTGTGGCTCCCTCTACTGGGTTTGGATGAGTGTGGGAGGACCCATGTTCAACACCACTGTCAAGTCTTACTTTTCTGGGTAAGAAAAGTGAGGTGAGTCTCTTGTAAACAACATATATATGAGTCATGCTTTGCAAGCCCAGGAAAGGTTCAGTTATCCTCTAGCTTTTTGCCTGGAGGCTATTAGTCTCAGTTACTTGATGAGCCTTGGGTTGTAGCCCTCAGCTGAATGAAAAACTCCCTCAGGGGTTCAGCATAAGAGGATTTCCAGAGGGTGGGGCAGATGCTGGTTGTGGATGAGCCTCAACCTGCATTTCCCTGGCCCAGCTGGGTGGGGTTAAATCTGCGAGGGAGGGGCTGCTGCTTCTCCCCGGATCTCTGGGAAGGAGCAGGATGGCTACCATCCTGTTTGGCTGGGATTCAGCAAAAACTCTGAGCACCCTCCAAATCCCGGGTGTCCCCACAGAATTCCAATCCAGTCTGCCCTCCGTCTGCCGAAGCCCGAGGTGAGTGGCTGTAGCTAATTTAGTACTCTGCCCCAGCCCACTGCTTGTGGAGCCGGCTTGTGATTTTAACCCCGAGAGCAGTGCTCACAGCTAAAACAACTGTTTTCCGTGGGCTCCCAGCCTGCCCTCTCTCATCTTTGCAGACCTACCAGGCTCGATTCAGTGTTGTTTTTTTTTCCTGTCCCTGTTATATGATCATCTCCAACTGCTTTTCTGTTGCTTTTTCCCAACGATTTGTCTTTATTTTAGTTGTAATTCCAGTTTGGTCCTGGGAGATGGTCTGTGTAGCTTCCATTCACTCTGCTGCCATTTTGAAATCCTCTCTTTTTTTAAATTTTTTTAAATATTTTTTTTCTTCATTGATTTTAGAGAGAGAGGTAGGGAGAGGGAGAGAGAGAAACATTGATGAGAGAGAACATCAATTGGCCGCCTCCTGCATGTCCCCCATTGGGGATCGGGCCCACAACCTGGCAATGTGCCCTGACTGGGAATCGAACCTGCGACCTCTTGGTGCATGGGTCAACACTCAACCACTGAGCCACACTGGCCAGGCTCTTCTCCATTTCTTTAGTGTCAGTTGTTGGAGTGCTATTAATTTCTTTGGGTAGTATAATGTTTGTCTGTTTCTTTGTGGTCCTTGATTCATTGTGTTGGTATTTGTGCATTTGTTTAAGTGTCTTCCTCACCAAGACTTTACATGTTCACTTCTACAGGGAACGACCTTCACCAGTCACTCCAGCTTGGGGGTACTGGATAGGTCATTTGGTAGCTTTTGTTGGTAGGCAGGGTTTGTTACTGGGGTCTGTAATTGGGTGAGACCACTGTACGTGCTCTGAGGTTGGGGGGATGCCTCAGGCTGGGCTCAGCAGCTAGGTGGACCATATTCAAGCAGGACTATATCCTTGTTTGGATGGGCTGTTGATTGTGCTCTGCAAGTCAGGTGGGGCCACTAGCTGAGCTCTGCAATCGCCTTTGGTTGAGTCAAGTCCCAGGCTATGTTTGCTGGCAGGATGGCACCACTGGTTGAACTCCAAAATTGGGCAGGGCTGTGGGCTGAGCTCTGCAGTCACCCCAATTGTGTGGGATCTCAGACTGAACTCTACAACCAGATGGTGTCACTGCCTGGACTTTTATGTTTGGGTGGGGCTGAAGGCAGGATTTAGTAGTCTGACATGGCCTCAGGCTGTGCTCTGGGATCAGGCAAGCCTGCAGACTGTGCCCTGAAGTTGAGTGAGGCTGCATGCTGGTCTTTGTGATCACCTAAGCTATTGTCTGTGTTCTGCTGATAGGCAAGGTCGATGGCTGGTGCAGTAGTTTATGCTCCTGATTAGACAGAGTTACTGTCTGGGCTTCCTGTCTGGGCACAGCCACAGGTCATGTTCAGCAACTGGGCAGGGCCATAGACTGAATTTCTCTTTTTGTTAGGGTTGTAGACTGGACTCTCAGGCTGGGCAGGATATAGGCTAGGCTCTTCTGTTGCCCAAGGTCACTGTTCAGACTCCCTAGTTAAGCAGGGCAGAGGCTATGCTTAAGAGTTGGGTGGGGCTGCTAGCTTGCCTCCTTGACCAAGCAGGGCTATAGGATTGGGTTCTATGACTGCTTTAGTTTTCTAGCCAGGCCTCCTGGGTGGGCAGAACTGGAGGCTATACTCAGCACTTGGGTGGTGCTAGGAATTTCCTTACTTTCCTGGGTGGGATGGAAAGTAAGAAAATTCATTGCCCATATGTCCCACTGACTAGGGATCCAAATCAGGGAGAACTGCCAACTGAGCTCCCTAGCCAGAGGGGTCACTGGCTCAGCTCTGCAGATGGCCGGGATCTCTGGCAGAGCTTCTGGCTGGGATCTCTGCTCAGGCCCTGCTGCAAGCAGGAATGCTCTGTGCCAAGACCTGAGCACTGGTTTCTGTAAGCCCCACCCCCCTATCCACCTCTATCAAAGCTCTGAAGATTCCTCCAGTGATTTACATGAGGCAAGTCTTGAGTGGACCTCCTGGGAAGTGTCCCACATGCTGGGAAGCTGGATGTACACCTCAGGCTCTCTTTTCCCACTGTTGAAACCACAGGTTTGGGGTGCCCTCTTGGTGTGGCACTGTGTCAGTGTGGGGAAGGAGCAGAGTGGTCAGAGAGTATGTAGTCCTCTTACCCTTCTAGTGTGGGATTTTCACAGTGGTCCTTTTCTGTGGATAGTTGCTAGTTGGTCTTTCTGTGAAAGGGACTGAAGTTGGCCTATTAAGGAGACCTAGGTGGCCATCTTGATGACATCACTCTGCTTAGCTTTAAGTAGGTTATGCATTCCTTAATGGACTGATTATGTCTTCTAATTTTGCCTCTCTAGTGCTTAGCTCCGCATTGAGAATGTGGCAGGTGAACAGTAAATGTGTGGTGATTCTGTGATTGAAACCTCTAAGAAAATGTAGCTTTGTGGTATGAAATAGTTTCTGTGTATGTATTTTCATCTTTTAAAAACAGAATTACTGCTCCTCCATGCATACTTGCATTTGCAATATGTGCTTTTTTTTCTCTCCAAAGTTTTTGTTGTTAGTAGTTCAGGGTTATTGCTTCATACTGTTTCATACTGTTTTGGGATAATAACTCTGTGGACTGCTTTGCTTCAGGGGTAATTTGATTAGAGGCACTGCTGTTTGACACCATTCAGGAAAATATTACAATATAAAGGGTATCGGATTTGTCACAGAATGACATTGAAGAGAAGTCAGGGATAGGCCAACTAATAACATGGTAGCCTGGTTATTAAAATTGGGCCTTTTGGCATTTTTGTCTGCCATTTTTTATTGATAGCATGGCCTTCTTCTAAGAGATAAGCATGTGACCAATTTGCTGAGTTTTATTTGTCAAGGGCAGAAACTAATGCCAGATAAACAAGGTCATAGTAAGTTCATATAGACCTCATGCTTCCAGAATACTGTGTTTCTGTCCTCTGAAGTTAGATATCTATTTGTGATGGAGAAAACATTTATGTAAAAGGGCAAGAATAGAATGCACTGAAATGAAATGCTCATGTTGACCTAATCAGTTTTAATGGAACTTACTTGATGTAGTGACTCAGCCTCTGTGAATCTGACTGTGTATGTGCTGTGTTTTTACAGGGAATCATCCAGGGACTTCCGGAGACCACAAGAAAACATGGGGAGGAGTAAGTTTCTTTTCACTTTTAAATAATTTAGGATCTCTCCATATTAATCCACTGTATCCAGGAAATTAGCTTTGCAACTCAAAGGGTTTGTTGTTGTTGCTGTTTGTGTGTGTGTGTGTGTGTGTGTGTGTGTGTATGCCTAAATTGCATTTCTGGTTAGTGTTAGAAAATTTCTGTCTGAAGCAGGCCTGTATGGAGAAAGACCAACAAACCACATGTTGATCACTGGCAAGGGTCTGTTTTTATCCTTCTGCTCTTTTCTGGACATCTCCCAGTACAAGGGGAGAAGGCTCAAACTTGATACTATATAGACCTGCTCTAATCCCAGCTTCTTTACAATTCTTAGCAAAATTACTCATATGCTTCCAATGGTTTCTAAGCCTTGTTGATAATAACATAAACAAAAAAAAATGATTCTACTGTGCAACCAATGACAGTATTAAAACATTTATCTGTGATTTATAAATGGTTTTGATTTCCCCTAAAATGTTAAAGCCTGGCATTAAGAACCATTAGATGAATTCCTTTTATTCTTTTTCATTTCTCATAAGGCTATTTAGGGTCAGTGGCTAACAGACAAATTTAAGGTCATTTCATTGTTAATGTAAACCAGCCACTAGTGACTTCATAAATAATTCTAATCAATGTAGACTATAACATCACATTCTATAAAGGACCTCACAGGGAGACTTGGTGTTGTGTAGTGTAGTGAGAAGAGTACTGGACATAGAGAATCAGAGGCCTGAATTCAAGTTCTACCTCTACTATCTTAACCAAATCCAAAAGCTCCCTTAAATTTGTTTTTTCATATCTGAGGTGGGATTAATACATTCAGGAAGTTGAGGTTGGCATAATGTGATGATACATGTGAAAAGAGTGTTGAGAACTCTATAAAGTACAGTGGAAGAGAGCAGTGGTATCTGCTCATTGCTGTCCTTAATGAATAAGTATATCTTCATTGGTTCTTTTATTTTATTTTTTTAATAATTTTTCTTTATGGATGTTAGAGATAGAGGAAAAGAGAGAGAGAGAGAGAGAGAGAGAAACATCGATGAGAGAGAACGTCAGTTGGCCGCCTCCTGCATGCCCCCCACTGGGGTTTTGGCCCACAACCTGGGCATATGCCCTGAGCGGAATCGAACTGGCGACCTCTTGGTGCATGGATTGACACTCTACCACTGATGAGCCGCACTGGCCGACGGTTCTGTCTTTTAATAGTTAAAGAAGTTATTTGATCAGTTGGGCTGACTAGGGTTGTGCAAGTGACAGAATGACTCCTTATGTTTTGTGCTCTAGGCACTTTGTTTGCCCCATTTTAGTACGGACCCTGGTAGGAGGCCTTGGATTAATCATGGAAAATATCTTCCTGAACCTGTTGAATCAAATTTTGCCTGTTTTTTTCCCCCCAGAACTTTCCTTGGAGATTGATTAACCCCAGAAATTCTGTTTTTTCCCCATACTTCACAAAATATACCAATCTCTGATAGTTTAGAAATTTAAAAAAAATGAGTAAATACAAAAAGCTTGTCAAAATTTTGGTACTAATCCATATCATGTCCTAATTCCAAATCAGTTGTCAACAGAAGCTTCCAGAGTAACTCATCCTGTCTGGTCCTCACCTAATGTCAAGTTTCAGGTGGATTTGGAGAAGAGAGCTACACTGAGACAGGGCAACACATTCCTTCTTGTTTCTTCCTTTTCAGAATAATCATCAGGTCATTAGCAAGGAGATCATTAGGTGCTTACTTTAAAAGGTGACTCAGCAAGTATTTGTTTAAATGGTCAGGCAGTTAATAGAGTACTTGCTAAAAGACAGGGCATGGTAATGTAATCTGTAAGATGGGCATGCTTCCAACCTGGAAATGAGATAAGGGAAGTGCTTCCAAAAAATGCTGCTTTTACAAACAAACAGAAGCTTGTAAAGTGGTCAACTGTTTGTGTTGACCACTTTAAAAGCATCCTGAACATCCTGAATCTCAAAGGCTCTATCCTTGACTGTCCACGCTTTACTTAGTTTTCCTGATTACACTTGTAAATTGCTGACACTGTTAGTGAAAAGAAAAATGTTACTGTGTGCTCATTTATTTTCTTTTCTGGTCGTGTACAATGAAGTTTTCACTGGATTTGGTAAAGCTCACAAACATAGCTCAATGTGTCATACAAAGGGACAACAGAGGAAAATATCACAAAGACATGGCACTGCTCTCATTAATTAAGGAGCCACAAAAACAACACAGCTGAAAAACTATATAGTGTAGGTGAAAAATTAAAATTGAAATTGAGGTGAATTTCTTTTCGTATTCTTTGATATTGAATGAAGAAATTATAAATATATGTTACATGAGTCATTTATTTATGTGACTTGAAAACATAAACAGTCTTAAAAATGGTGGGGGTTGGGATGAGAACAGACTTGTGTATTTAATTTCTTATTAGGCTACCATTAGTGTCCATTGTATATGACATTGAAATCCCATTTACTATATATGGGTTCTGAGCTAGGGCTTAGTATTTAGGAATCTTAAGAATATATAATTATTGCCCTGGCTGGTGTGGCTGGGTTGGGCATCATCCTGTGTGCTGAGGGGTTGCCAGTTTGATTTCTGGTCAATGCCTGGGTTGTGGGCTCAATCCCCAGGAGTTTGTGGGAGGTCGCCAATCAGTGTTTCGTCTCTCATCAATGTTTCTCTCTCCCTCTCCCTTCCTCTCTCTAAAAATCAATAAAAATATATTTTTAAAAACAATAGATAATCATTTTGATTTAACAGGTATCTGTAGAACACTTCATAACTCACAGATATTTCTCCTACATTATTTTATTTGAGTTGTAAGACAACCCTGTGATGTAAATAGGAATTATTATCTTCATTTTATTTATTACAAAACTGAGAGTTGTGACAAAGTCTTATGTAAAGTCTACTGCCTGTAAATGGAGAGCCGAAATGTAAACCTAGGCATCCTTATGCCATATCTAGTTTTTATTTTTTCCTAATAAACCATGTTTTGAATACCCGAGTCATCAGTAGTGTATAAAAGTAGATTAAAACTTAGGAGCTATCCGTTGTTGTGAAATGTGTGGAAGAAAATATTTTCTAAGATCTAAGATGATGTTCATATATTTCTCATAGCAAGGGAGACTGGACAGGTAGGCCAAGAGAAACGGCTCAATGTTCATCACCATTTATTGTAACAACTAAAACACATGTGTGCCAGTTAGTGAATTATCTCAAATATCAAAATCCTCAGAGCAGTGGGGGTCCATGGCTACAAAGGCAGTTGCACTGATTGGCAGTCACCAAGGTAAATAATAAGATAATTTAACTCAAGAAGCTTTTTGTACACAACCCACAGTGGGAGGTACCTAAAGTAAGGGGCCAGAGACACTTACCTGGTGTAAGTCACTCTTCTTCATCAATAGGTTTTTATTTTTGTGTTTTTTCTTAACACAAAGAATGTAATACATCATGGAACATCAGAATTGTATGAGACCACAAGGGTTAGATTTTGTTTTTTAAAAAAGGAATGTATGCATAAATAAAATTGTGTGAGATTTTAGTAGAGAATTAACATTTTCACAAAGAGAATGTGAGGATTCTACAAATGTATATGTGTATACCTGAGTATTTATCTTTAATCATCTTCAGATGGAAATTAAAACTTTAGCCTATCTTTTCATTCTCATCTCTCCACCCCCAGAGCAACTGTTATATTCATGACAAAAGTTGCAGTAATCCACAAAGCAATTTCTTGGGAGTTTTCTTACTAAAAATTTTAGGGTTATTGTTTTTGTTTCAGTGTTTGAATAGAATTTGATTTTGAAACCATACCTGTTTCAGGCCCTTGCCAGGTAGCTCAGTTGGTGAGAACGTCATCTAAATACACCAAGGTCATGGGTTCAATCCCTGGTCAGGGCACATACAAGAATCAACCAATGAGCCCTGGCCGGTTTGGCTCAGCGGTTAGAACGTCAGCCCATGGACCAATGAGTCTCGGGTTAGATTCCAGTCAAGGGCATGTATCTCAGTTGCAGTTGGTCCCCAACCCCGGTTGGGGTCGTGCAGGATGCAACCATTTGATGTGTCCCTCTCACATCGATGTTTCTCTCTCTCTATCTCTCTCTCTCTCTCCCCCTCCCTCCCTCCCTCCCACCCACTCTATCTGAAGATAGATAGAAAAAAAAAATATCCTCGGGTGAGGATTTAAAAAAAGAAAAAGAATTGACCAATGAATGCATAAATAAGTGGGACAAGAAATCCATGTCTCTGTCTCTCTGTCTCTTTCTTTCTCTCTCTCTCTCTCTCTCTCTCTCTCTCTCTCTCTCTCTCTCTCTCTCTCTTCCCCCCTCCTCCCTTCTCTCTCCCTCCCCCCCTTTCCTCCCTCTCTCTCCCTCCCTCCCCCCTGTCTGTCTTTGCCTCCCTCCCTTCCTCTCTCTAAAATCAATTAAAAAAAAAAAAAAAAAACAGCCAGCTGGTGTGGCTTAGTGGTTGAGCATCTACCCATGTACCAAGAAGCTGCTGGTTCAATTCCTGGTCAGGGCACATGCCCAGGTTATGAGCCAAATCCCCAGCAGGGAGCATGCAGGAGGTGGCCAATCGATGTTCTCTCTCATTGATGTTTCTATCTCTCTCTCCCTCTCCCTTCCTCTCTCTCTCTAAAATCAATAAAGAAAATTTTTTTTAAAAAAAAGAAAACGTATGTGTTTTCCATTTGAATTTTTTTTCTATGTCAGAATACACTCTTAGTACGTGTTATAAGTGCTATAGCAGCACTTTGTGGTATTTACTAGCCTAATAATGCAGTTATTAATGTCTAATTTCACTATCTTTAACTTAAGAACACAGCTTCTGGAAAAAATTCATCATGCTGTTTCAATCATAACTAACCACATGATGCTCCTATTCCTTTTTTACAAAATAGGAATAATTAGTCATGAATCTTCAAAAGGATTAATTTTACTTTGTTGTATAGAAAATAATATCTGGAATAGCTGAATGATAGCAAGCTGACAGGTTTTATTTGTGGAGATTAAGATAAAAATATGAAGATAACAGCATTTTTTTCTGTTTTTCCTCTTCCAGTATTTAGTCTTTGGAAATAGCTTTTATGTAGCCTAGAAAAAAATCCTAGGTCTATAAAAATCTTAATCTGAAAAGTTCAGTTTCCATCTTTATTTTGAATACTTAATGGTGACATGCTCTTGATGGTCTAGTATGCATGAATATATTCCCATGCTGCAGAGAAACAGTGGCAGCGCTGCCAGGCACAGTCTTTGTTGTTTTTAGCAGCATAAGTCCTTTGGGTCCCTGGATGTGCCTGGCTCCTTTAGCCCAAGGAACCCAAACATGTCCCCCCACTTATTGAGACTTCGTGGAAGGAAAGATGGTTTATAGCTACCACAGTAAATCTCTAAGCTCTTTTTGATTCACTGCCAAACTACTGTTCAGTTGAGGCCAATCTTGAACTTTAACTCTGAGCATACAGCTCCATATTTTCAAATGGGGGATGAATGTTCACACTGACAAGCCTTAGAAAGTGGCTGTCTCATAATGTAGTGGCTAATTTTATTTGACAGCTCCCTAGTTTATAGTTCAAATGCAGGCACACATTTAAAGACAATTATTTCATTTTCTGGCCTATGTTAAATCTGAGAATCTCTTTATTACAGTAGCATATTGATGCCTCAGCTGTTTAGATGATGTCACCAATTTATCATAAATCCTTATCTTCATAATTTTATAGCAGTAATGTCAAATCCGCTTGAGACTGACAACAGCCATTCTTTTTTTCTTGGCAAGTCTTTCCCACCAGAAAAAAAAAATGAATGAAATAACTCTCTATGGGTCAGACTACTTAAAAAAAACAAAACAAAAAAAACAACAACTTATAGTGCTTGATGCTTTTTGTCTTTGATGCAGTCCTTTCTGATTTTTGCCTATTTAAGATGCAAATAACCTTTGGTACATATGTTTAGAATGGTTTCTCAACCTTAGCACTATTGACATTTTTAAAATTGAAGCAAAAGTCACATAACAGAATTGACCATGTTAAAGTGTACAATTCAGTGGCATTTAGTACATTCCCAATCTTGTGCAAGCATCTAGTTCCAAAACATTTTCATCACCTCCAGGGGAGACCTTGGACCCATTAAGCAATCAGTCATAATTTTTCCTTCTCCCCAGGTCCTGACAACCTGTAGTCTGATTTCTATCTCTATGCATTTACCTATTCTGAATATTTCGTGTAAATGCAATAATACAATATGTGACCTTTTGTGTCTGGCATATTCACTTAGCATATGCTTTTTAGGTTTATCCATGTTGTATTAGTACCTTATTCTTTTTTTTTTAATTGTTGAAAGTATTACAGATGTCCCCCCTTTTCCCCCTTATTTTTTATGGCTGAAAAATATCCCATTGTGTGATTATACCACATTTTAATTATCTATTCATCAGTTAATGGACATTTAGGTTATTTCCACCCTGTGGCTATTGTAAATAGTATGGCTACGAACATTGATGTATAAGTTTTTGTTTGAATATCTGTTTTCAGTTCTTTGGAACATATTCCTAGGAGTGACTGTTGACATTTTGGGCCAGATAATTCTTTGTTGTGGAGGGCTGTCCTGTGCATTGTAAGATGTTTAGCAGCATCCTTGGCCTCTCCCCACTAGATGCCAGCAGCACCTATCCCTCCAAATTGTGACAACCAAAAATATATCTACACACTGCCAAATGTTCCCTGAAGTGCAAAATCACCCAAGGGTGATTTAGAATAAAGGAAAGCTAGTCTTTAGAGATAAGCTGGAATTCATATATTATAATGTTTTTAATAGAAGTAATTTGAGTCTAAAGAAGAGCCTTATATTTTTCTGGAAAATCATATAATCAAGCAGTTATGTCCTTGGATAAGTAATGTAACCTCTATATTTCAGTTTTCTTGTCAGTAAAATGAAGGCATTGAAATGGATCAGTAGTTTCCAGTGTGCTCAGTGAAGCCCCATGAGGGAAGCCACCACAAGGGAAAGAAAAGTGGAGTGCTCTTGGTATGTAACAACTCCCCTTCAGACAGAGCAAGCAAAAATTTGAATTCTGCTATCATTTGTAGAACAAATTCATATATAAATAACATTGATTTCACCAGTAAAGTCATTTCTGAAATCCGTGTGCTATTAACAAAGGCACTAATTTGTCAATGAGACTCCATTTCTTAAATCCATTATGTTCTCTGCTGTTGTGGGCAGGAGAGAAAGCTGAATGCTCTTAATAGCCACCTCTGGAACGCAGCATTTTATTAAATGTAGTATATGTTGTATCAGGATAATTATCCACTCCTAGAGTCTAGATTACAGTGAACTATCACATAGATAATATAATAGTATCTATGATGACAAGTTGTAAAGCATTCATTATAACAGAGAGTTATGTATTTAAAACTATATTTCCCCCTGGCCAGTGTGGCTCAGTTGGTTGAACATCTTCCTGTGCACCAAAAGGTCACTGGATGGGTCCCCAGTCGGGGCACATGCGGCAGGCAATCAATCAATGTTTCTCTCTCACATCAATGATTCTCTCCCCCCTCTCTTCCTCTCCTTCTAAAATCAATAAAATCATATTTTTTTTATTTTTAAACTTATCTTTATTGTTGAATGAATTACAGATGTCCCTCCCTTTTTCCCCCCTTGACCCCCTCCTCCCTACTCTTGCCCCCCTCCTGCCTTCCCCACACTATTGTCTCTACTGGTTATGCATATAAGTTCTTTGATTTCTCTCTTCCTGCCCCACCTCCCCCCTTCCCTTTGAGGTTCCTCAGTCTAACAACCAATTTGTACTTCTTAATCCTTTCATCTTTTTCACCCTTCCCCCCAACCCCCCTCCCATCTGGCAACCAACAAAAAGTTCTCTGTATCTATGAGTCTGTTTCTGTTCTGCTTGCTCATTTTGTTTGTAGATTAAATTGTTGATAGATATGTATTTATTGCCATTTTATTGTTCATATTTTTTATCTTCAAGACCCATCGACATTTCATATAATACTGGTTTGGTGGTGATGAACTCCTTTAGCTTTAATAAAAGCATATTTTTAAAAATAATAAAAAATAAAACTATTTCATTTGGTGAGTTCTATCTGCTTTTTTCCATTAAGTGGTGATTATTAGTTATAATTATTTCCAGACAGAACTGTAATCAGTGTAGATAAGATCCATAAACTAAAAAGAAAATTTTATGTTTGTAACAAATATCATTGAGGCAATAGTGACAGGAAAAACACCCATCTTTGGAATTTACCTGTTTTCATGATTGTACCTGATTGTGTGCTTAATTTTGTGCGGATTAGACCATTTGCTAATTTCATATTTGTTTGTTTCTTGTGGATAAGGCATAGCCCCTAATACATAAATAATCATGTGTTAGAGTACCATACATTTAAATCAATTGCTGCCATTGCTAGCAACTTGATTGCTGTCATCTACCATTTAATGAAGAATTATTTTTGGTAAGGAGTTATAAATTGTAAAACTCCGTCAAAGAAAATTTGGCCTTTTATCTTCCTTTACGTGTAGGAGAAACTATTAGACCATTTCTCTGTATCTTATTATTCCTTATGAAGCATAAAATCATTAGACAAGAGATATCTGAATATACAATCCAAAATTTAGCTTTTAAGAAAACCATATTGAGTTAGTAAGACTCACCCTAGGGGGACATGTTTGTTTTGTTTTTAAAGAATATTGACTTGTACATTACCTTTTTTGTCTTTTCTTGTATAGAAATCCATTTCTGGCGTTTCTCCACACTTATTCCCGGAAACCTGCCTATTATCATCTGGCATTTCATTGCATTACCTCCGGTAGCATAAAGATATCCTTTTTAAAAAGTCTTCAGTAGTGATCATAACCACCACATTGTCTTTAAGAAGTAGGTTCAGGATATTAAATATATTAATAGTAATTATTTCTTTTCTCAAACCCTGAGACTTCTCACTGACATTAGCTCAATCTTGTAACTTTAAATTATTTTTTAAAATATCTGAGTTCTTGAATGGGTTTCAGCTCGCTAATTGCTGTGAACACATACTACATGCCATTCTAACTAAGTTGTAAGTTTGTGACAACCTGGTTGAGTACATGAGCACTGCCATACAACAAATTTTGAGTCATAAACCTACTTGCTATAAAAAAAATTAAGCATTACTTTCCACAAATAGGTTATAGTGGTGGAATGCAATTGGGAAATATTATATTTTTCCCACCTTCCTAAGTAATAGGAGGATGATCCAAATAGCATCTCTTTTGTAAGTGAAATGTCACTTAGAATGTGAAACTTTATTTTTCTTGGGAACATTATTTCCATCAATCTGTGGTAAGAAGTACCTATTTTATACCTATTTCTGTAAAAAACAAAACGAAACACCCTGAAGGCATTGTATGCAGGCACAACTGAGTAAATAGTAGTATCAAAATGGCTTAGAAACAAGAAAACAAGGAATTATGAGTGTGACACTTCATAGGATCTTTTAAAATATATAAATCTGAGCACAGGGTTGGGTTGAGAGTATGCCTTGTTGATTTTCTCTTGTTTATTTTTTGTTGGTGGTGGCTTGAGGGGGGGGGGATGGTGATTGCTTGGCTGGAAAATAGTATGTTCATATCCCCAAAGAATTTGGATACGATACACTACTACCACTGAACAAACATCTTTCCAATTATAAAACTCTTCACAGTTAAAACGAAAAGGACCTAAGAAGTCATATACAACTCCTTAGCTTCACAAATTAGGATGCAGGCCTAGATAAATTAAGCAACAAATGCAGAATCATGCAGCCAATTAAGTGCCAGAAGTGGAACAGGAATCTGCATATTCTGAGTACAAATTCACAACCTTTTCACAATACCACACTCTTCTCTTTTCCTGCACTTCATTTGTCTCAATACAGGGTTGGTGAAAGTGGTGAACAGATATTGGCTTTTTTAGACTTCAACAAGATAGTCTCGAGGCAGTTTTCATGTGACAAACAGAAGGCTCAGTTAAGTGGATAGCTTAGTATGTTCTGCAGTCTTTATGAGAAATTCACAACTAAACAAGATACTAGAGATTTGTTCAGGAGGGAAAAACAACTTCCTGGCTAACATGTGGACTTGTTACAGATTGTCTGATACACCAACATTTACACAATGTTTAGGAACAGACTTTCCATTTAAATAAGTACATTTTGCCCAGCTGGTGTGGCTCAGTGGTTGAGCATCGACCCATGCACCAAGAGATCGCCAATTCGACTCCTGGTCAGGGCACATGCCCAGGTTGTGGGCCAAATCCCCAGTGAGGGGCATGCAGGAGGTGGCCAATTGATGTTCTCTCTCATTGATGTTTCTTTTCTTTTTTTTTTTAAATTTTTTCTTTCTTTATTGATTTTAGAGAGAGAGAAAGGGAGGAGAGGGGGAGAGAGAGAGAAACATAGATGAGAGAGAACATTGACTGGCCACCTCTTACATGCCCCCCACTGGGGATTTGGCCCACAACTTGGGCATGTGCCCTGACTCGGAATGGAACTGGCAACCTCTTGGTGCATGGGTCAATGCTTTACCACTGAGCCACACCCAGCCAGGCTCATCGATGTTTCTCTCTCCCTCTCCCTTCCTCTCTCTCTAAAAATCAATAAAGAAAAAAATAAGTAAATACACTCTGCAGTGTTCATGCTCACCTTTTAAATAAGTGTTTAAAAGCTTTTTTAAAACTATTTTATAGAAATAGTTCTAAAATAGATCATATAATTTACTGCCTCCCTAAACAATATCCTGAATGTCTTATGGTCCTTTCTTGGTGACTCAGATACACCATTTTGAACATAATCATTGATGCCAACAGCTTTGGGAGCTTCTAGTCACTAAACTTTCAAGTTTCTCCCATTCTGCCTTTTCATTTATTCCATACTTACTGAATCTTATTCTGTATCAAGTTCTTTACTAGGTGTTATGAAAGACAGAGATTGGATCAAAATATTAATAAGACATGGGCTCTGCCTTCGAGAAGCTTAGTCTTAAGGGAGAACTAGATAAACATACCCAAAATCATAACACAGTTTAATTAATTGCTATAATTTAAGTATATGTAAATGTTGAGAGTCTATAGCAGCTCTATCTAATGAAGTGGGTAGTACACTCTGGGGAAGATTTTAGAAGATGTTATATCTGAATGGAATAAGAGTTCACTAGACAGAGGAAATATTATGTACAAAATTATGGAGGCATTAAAGAGCCTGTTTGGAGCCTGGCTGGCGTGGCTCAGTGGATTGAGTTTCGTCCCATGGACTGAGAGGTCCCAGTTCGATTCCTCGTCAGGGCACATGCCCGGGTTGTGGGCTCGATCCCCAGTAGGGAGCGTGCAGGAGGCAGTGAATCAATGTTTCTCACATCTATGTTTCTATCTTTCTCTCCCTTCCTCTCTCTCAAAAAATCAATGAAAACATTTTTTTTATTTTATTTTAATAAAGAGCCTGTTTGGAGAATGGTAAGATTTGGTTTGACTGAGGAATAAAGTGCATAGTGGGTGTGGTGGCCAAAGAAATCACCCAGTATCTACATCTTTCACATTTGTCCCTTTCTTTCCATTCCTTTTTATTTATTTATTTATTTATTTATTTATTTATTCATTCATTTATTCATTTATTCATTCATTTATTTATTTATTTTAATCCTCACCTGAAGACACTTTTTGCATTCATAGAGCTAGAGGGAGAGAGGGAGGAAGAGAGAGAGAGAAGAAACATGGATGTGAGAGAGACACATCGACTGGCCGCCACTCACACAACCCCAACCAGGGCCGGGGGACAAACTGCAACTGAGGCATGTGCCCCCAGCGGGGACCGAACCCGGGTCTCTCCAGACCGCGGGCCGACACTCTTAACTGCTGAGCCAAACTGGCCAGGGCTTTCTTTCCATTCTTATTGCCACCATGCTAATGCATGATCTCATTATTCCTTAACTTGGTCATTTGTAAGTAGCCTTTTACCTAGTCTTTTCCCCTCCATTTTGGGGTAGGATATGGAGAAAATGGAGGGGAAAAGGCTAAAGGCCAGGTAAAGGCTGTGTGTGTGTACAATAATAGTTTTCTAGGTTATTCTCCCTGAAGAATTGGTCTGATTCTTGAATTCTATCAAATACTCTAAATATCTTACCATAACATTAAGTGCCTCCATGACATGGCTATTGACCTGTTTCCAGTTTAATTTCCTACTCTTCCTCTTTTGAATCTTGTACTCTGGCCCTACTGACCAGCTCACTGTTCCTCATTTATTTATTTAATTCCTTGCTTTATTTAATTCCAAGCCTTCACTTACTGTTTTGTTTTTCTAGAATGTCTTTCCTCATCCTAATCCTGCCAATCTCTAAAAGGCCAGCTCAAATACACTTTTTAGAGGTCCTTCTTCGGACCCTCCCCCACCCCAAACACACCTTATCCAGTAGAAATATGCCTGCCTTTTGACCTCAAAAAGCATCCACCATGTTCAGTCTTGCATTAGAGCTCTTTGTGTATCTTTTATCTTCATTATCTCTTGCACTGAAGAACCTTGAGGGCAGAGGCCATCTGCTATTCATCTTTGGGACTTCTGATGATCTCATTGTACATAGTCTATGTTCAGTACATATGTCTTAAGAAAAAGAATTTTGTGCACTTAAAAGAAAAACATAAACATGTGCAACTTTAAACAGTGACTCCTTTATTGAAATAAGACTCAAGGGGAGAAAACTGATTAGATAATCAGAGTAGAGATTTTTTCCAAGTCAGCTGTTAATTTTCAGACCTTATCATCTGCTGTTTTTTTAAGCAAATGTATGGACATGATTTCACTTGGCTGAAGATTTTTGTCATTAAAATATGAGTTTTAGTATCCTGCAATGCATTAAAAATATATTACGTGACTGCATAGTTTGGTTTAAGGCAGTAATTAGGGAGTTCCTTGAGAAACCATCTTGTTTCATCTATTTTTATTCCTTTAAATTTTTTTTCTTTCTTTATTGATTTTATAGAGAGAGGAAGGGAGAGGGAGAGAGAGATAGAAACACCCAGGAGAGAGAACATCGATTGGCCGCCTCGTGCATGCCCCCCACTGGGGATTTGGCCCACAACCTGGGCATGTGCCCTGACCGGGAATTGAACCAGCAACCTCTTGGTGCATGGGTTGATGCTCAACCACTGAGCCACACCGGCTGAGCTTATTTCTTTGTTTTGAATAGAAAGCATAGATGATAGCTATTTATTTTGAAATTATGAAAAAGTAATATTTTTGAGTAAATATACTTATCTTGTGGGTATATGTGTATGTATCAGCCTTAGATTTTAAGTATTTTCTTTAGTAAGGATGTTTTCTAACTGTATATGAAGAAAACAGTTTACGTTTGTCTTTATATCCTTTAAAGATTTTCAATTGATTTTCAGAGAGAGAAGAAGGGAGAGAGAGAAAAAAACATCAGTCGGGCGTGTGCCCTGACCAGGAATCAAACCGGCAACCTTTTGCTGCACAGGACAATGCTCAACCAACTGAGCAACACTGGCCAGGGCAAGAAAAGTACATGCTTTGCATAACACCTCAGTGTTGTGTTCTCAAAGTATATTCATATTCTGTATACTTGTCACATCATGTAGTCGCTGATGAAGGCATACATACGATTCCTAATGGTTGGTGTAGTTGCCTAAGGGCTACTTTGTATGGACTAACACACAATTTGATGAGAAAGAAGCACAGGGAAGTGATGAACTTTAGTTTCAAACATCATTGCTTTAATTTTAGAAGTCCAAACACAAGCCCTCACAATGTGGAAATTGCCTAGTGTTTTAGAAAGAGATAGTCTAATTTTATCCTATAGGTCTAAGCTGCCACCTTCCCCTTTATTTTGTTTCCACATTAAAAATATCCTAATTCTGTTATCATCCAGTAGATTTACAAATTACTTCGATGAGGGTTGGTACATACTCTGCCACGACTTCCTGTTCCCTGTTATATGGCAGACGTAACTAATCTATAACAATATCTTCACTACTGGTCAGATTCTTACTCCAGGTGGTATCTTCTAATTGAACAGATTTGGCAAGTGAGATAAAATATACTCATCAGCTTTTTCTAACGAGTTCTCACTATTATGTTACCTTGCCTCTAACTATAAGAAATATGTCAAAGGTGTTTATGGAATGCTCTTAGTAATTTGATTAGACTGGGATTAGAAGATGTGTCCTGCTACATTACCTTTTACTTGCTTAACTTGAATTAGCCTGCTTTCTGGTTATAAGAGTTAGCTACATTCCTTGATTTCTCTTTTCCATGTAGATAGCATTATAAGAAAATTATTTTCTCTTAGGAGAATTTTATTTTTTCTCTTAAAAGCTCAAAATACATTATTTTTTGTTTGATTTATCTTCAAGAAAACTGTCCTGAAAGCCAGGGATATGTTAGACTGCATTAATATATCTATTGTGTTTTATAACAAGGAAGCAGATAGATAGTCCTGATCAGTTTTGCACTTGTCAGATCACACCTAGAGTATTGCACTCAGTGTAGGACACTGTATTTTAAGAGAGAAAGATGACACAGAGAGCCCTATACATTTTATATGAGCAATAGATGAAGGAACCAGACATGTTTATCCTGGAAAATAGAAGACTCAAGGGAAATCAGTTACTGTTTTTATGTATTAGTTGGCCTTGTTATATAGAGGAGACTTGTATGTCATTTTAGAGGACATAAATAAGACCAGTGACTAGGTAGTTGTTAATTCAGTGAAATGTCCCTCAAAAAAGGGTGCCATAGTCAAATAAATATGACAAATACATGTGTCATGTTCCTTTTCTGGAGATTTACAAATATATATTAAGGGCCCTAAAAAGTCATACAGTAAAATATCTTTTTAAATTTGTTAATCCTATCATTATATAAATGCCTTCCTCAGAACTAGTTTTCTCAGGAACTCACATTTGGGTGGTGGTTCTCAAACTGTGATATTAGGACCAGCAGCACCAGCATTGCCTGTGAACTTATTAGAAATGCAACTTAGTGGCCCCACCCAGACTTATGGAATCAGAAACTCTGGGAGCTAGGCCCAGCAATCTTTGTGATAATAAGTCCTCTAGGGGATTCTGATGCTGCTAAGCTGTGAGAAGCACTGCCAGAAAATTCCACTGATACTTTTCATCTCAATAGCACCCTTTTAGTTCCTTCATAGCACTTACTACAGTTTTAAAAGATTTCTTCTAATGATATTTTAGCACTGTATGATTCATTTTATAGATGGTTACCCTTCTGAGGTACAGAAGGAAGGAAACACTTATGGAAGGCTACCATAGTTTTCAACCTAGTATAGGTACATCTAGCTGGTATCAATTTGGATACTTTAAAGAATCCTCAGTAATAAATCCATATCTTGTATAAAATGAAAGACACATCTCTATAATGAGGTGAAACTTAAATTCATTGCTATTGTTGTCATTTTTAAAAGAGAATTTACTGTTTTTCATTTACTTCAAAATGTTCTTTGCAAAATATGGACATTTTTAGACATCTTGAAGGATCTGTAATGTGCCTTCTCCTATGTCAGAAGTCTATCAGATTAGGGAATTTTCTAATTTCTTTGCAGTAGCAGAGATTAATTTCTAGTAGCATTGTATTTATCTCTGCAAGTAAGCATGACACTTTTAAGAAAATGTAATTGAAGTATAGTTTTAAATGAATCTGTATGTAAAAATAAAAATAATTCCCCATAACTGTGCATATAACTATTGCCTTATTATATTGAGTATAATAAATTTGCATTTTGAATGTTTATATGAAATGCCTCTGTAAGTCATGCAGAATTTCTTTTTCTGAAGGACAGTGAAGTGGGGTTGAATATATTAAAGTGTCACAATATATTTAACTTAAGTGAATTTAGAACAAAATTATTATTAGTGTTCCTTGGAATGAATTATGGCTAAATTTATCTTAATTTCTTGATATTGTTTTGTCACCTCTTATTTTTCATACAGGTAAAGCTCCTCTGGGTTTATATTATTAGGTCAATTGGCATTCTATTTATTTTTAGTTAAGGGACAAAGACTGATAGTCTAGAGGCTGGATTTTGATTTGCTTGCTGCTGTCCAACAGCAGGGTGCCTCAGGGTATCTACTTATAATAGCTGTAAGTGGTGCTATCATTATTACTATATTTAAACCCCCATGGTTGGCAGGAATGTGCTAAAGCCTGAATATAACATAGTTAACTATGTCACTGCCCCTGCCCAGGGCAACTGCTACTGAAAGGACATACGTGATGAGGAAGATGGCAGATGTGGTGGTTTGGAGCTAAATGTTACTTCATTGCTGACTCACAGAAAGAGGTTTAGGGTGTTGGCTCTGTTTTCTAAAGAGCATGTAGCAGTTTTCATCTTATATATTAACTTTCCATATGTTTTCTTTTATTACAAGCTTATGCTTATTATTGTGTCTCTTTTTAGTTTTCCTCATGGGAGACAAAGCCAATTCAGTACTAAAACACTACCCAAGAGCTAATGGACTTTTTGAAGAAATAAGACAGGGCAACACTGAACTGTGAATGCAAAAAAGAAGTCTGCACATTCGAAGAAGCAAGAGAAGCTTTTGAAAATAATGAAAAAAACTGTAAGTATATTGGCAGTCTTTAAAGTTTTTCACAGATGTGGCAATATTTTTTATGTACATTTGAAATCTGCCTTCCCAAATGGTGTGCATTGCTAGCAGTTAAAAATTACCCTCGTGAAGAACTCTGAAAGTGGCATCTAACTAAAAATACTGTGTGGGTAGGATGGGTAGATTCACATCCCCGTATGTTGGTATGTCTCTGCAGGTCCCGTTTCCATAGGACTCTGCTGAACTGAGATTTCTCATCTTAGCAAGGGGAAGCATTCGTTTCACAGGAAGCTTTGTTTGGGGAAAGTTATAGATAACATCATCCCCTTACTCTGCCTAATTAGAGAGAAAGTGTGGAGGAAGCTAATAGATGCAGATACTACTTTAAAATGGTTTACTTCTCCTACCAAAGAAAAGACATATCTGAACTCCTCTCCCCACTCTGTGAGAATAGTCCTCTTCACCCCTCTTTACTCTAGTCTGTGTGCTATTCAAGGAAAGCAGGGATGAGAAAGCACAAGGCAGTGGTATAAATTTTGTAGAAGTGCTCTGCACTTGTAAATTACATTACCAGAGGTACCCATTATATAAAGATCCATGAAGATAACACTAGATGCTAAACAAGGAATGTCACATGTGCTAGAGGAACATCAAATTTTATTACAGGAGTAAAATTTTATTGCAGAAGTTTTAAAGAAATGGGGTGTGAACTGTTGATAGATAGAGAAGGACCAGGAATAAGAGGAAAAAGCTCAAGGTTTTATACATTTCTTAGGTTGGTTCCTAAGTAGTGCTCTGTTGCTATTGTAAATGAGGTGTTCTTTTCCATGATATATTCTAACTGGTTATTATTTGTGTAAGCTACTGATTTTTTAAACTTTATTGAATTATAATTGACATCCTATTAACCATACATATTTCATGTATACAATTTGGTAAGTTTTGACATATATATACACTCAAGAAACCATTACCACAGTCAAGATAGTAAACAAATTCATCATCCCCAAAAGTTCCTTCTTGCCCCCATATAATTCCCTCTTCTCATCTCTCCCCACAAACAGCACCCCGCCCCAGGCAATGATTGATCTGATTTTTGTCACTATAGATTAGTTTATATTTTCTATAAATAAAGTCATACACTATGTACTCTTTTTTGTCTGACTTCTTTCACTCAGCATAACTATGTTCAGATGCATCCATATTGCATGTACCAACAGTTCATTCATTTTTATTGCTGAGTAGTGTATCATTATGTATATCCCCAGACATTGGGATTGTTTCCAGTTTGCGGTTATTACAAATAAAGCTCCTATGAACACTTATGTACTAGGCTATTAATTTTTTAATTAAAGAACCACATATTTATTTTGACTTGAGTTCTAAGATATCTTATGGTCTAAGATATATTTTTAGGGATGCATTATGTGTTTTTAAACTTTTTATTTTGAGATAATTATAGACTCACAGAAAATTGCAAAGATAATCCAGAGTCCACTTGTAATCTTTACCCAGTTACCCCAATGTTACATCTTACATAATTGTAGTCAATATCAAAACCGGGAAACTGACATTGGAACACTCTGTGTATGTAGCTCTATGCCATTTTATCACGTGTGTAGATCCTATAATCACCACTAGTAATAAAGATGGAGAATTCTTTCATTACCACAAAATTCTTCCTTAATACTCATACCACCCTTCCCCTAACCACCATCCCTAACCTCTGGTAATCATTAATCTGCTCCCTCACCTCTATAATTCTGTCATTACAAAACTGTTATATAAATGGAATTATCTAATATGGAACCCTTTGTTACTGGCTTTTTACACTCAGCCAGTATGCTCTTGAGATTCATCCAAGTTGTGTGTATCAGTAGTTCATTTTTTTCATTGCTGAGTAGTATTCTGTGGTATGGATGTGTCACAGTTTGTAGAACCATTCACTCCTTGAGGGACATCTGGTTGTTTCCAGTTTAGGGCTATTACAAATAAAGCTTCTATAAATATTTATGTACAGGTTTTCATGTGGACATAAGTTTTTATTTCTCTGGGATTGTAAATCCCCGGGAGTATAATTATTGGGTTGTATGATAAGTGCATGTGTAGTTCTTTAGGACACTGACAAACTAATTTGTCATTGTACAAATTACCATTTTACATTCCTTCCACCAGTGTTTGAGTGATCCAGTTTTCATGCATATTCGCCAGCACTTGGTGTTGTTAAACTATGTTTTATTTTAGTCATTCTGATAGGTGTGTAGGGATATCACATTGTGGTTTTAATTTCCATTTCCTTAATGGCAAATGATGTTGAACAACTTTTCATGTGCTTATTTGCTATTTGTTTATTCTCTTTAGTGAAATCTCCCTTCATGTCTTTTGCTTATTTTCTTTTTTTACATTAATTTTTAAAATTGAGATATAATTAACATACATTGTATTAGTTTTAGATGTACAACATAACGATTTGGTATATGTATATACTGTAAAAGTATTGCCTCAGTAAGTTTAGTTAACATCCATCACCACATAATTTTTATTCTTTTTTCTTGTGATGAGAACTTTTAAGATCTACTCTCTTAGCAACTTTCAAATATGCAGTATAGTATTTATTAACTATAGTCCCTGTCACTGTGCTATATGTTACATCCCCATGACTTATAACTAAAGGTTTGTACCATTTAAAAAATTTATTTTTGAAGTGTAGTTGGTATACAATTTTATATTGGTTATATTAGTTTAAGGTGTACAATAAATAGAGTGATTTGACATTTTTACACCTTACAATGTGATCACCCCACTAATTCCAGTAATCACCTGTCCCTTTTGATTCTCTTTACCCATTTTAGCCATCCCCCAACCCCATCTCTGGCAACCACTCTTTTGATTATTTTCTAATTGGATTGTTTATTTTATTATTGAGTTTTGAGAGTTTTTTCTATGTTCTAGATATAAATCCGTTGTCAGATATGTTTTGTAGGCTGTTGGTTTTTGTGTTAACTGTATATTTTCCTACACTGCTAACTTCTTTTATTGCTTGAGCTAGTTTTATCATTGACTCTCAAGGTGAACAATGTCTTTAATGCTTACCTCTCTGGCCTTTATGCATCTTAATGCTTCTATGTATCCCTTTCCTGTCCTCAGAGACAGGATGCTGTATTTCAGCAATCTTTGAAACTACTCCTTCAGCAACTGCTCAAGTAGTTCTCTGCACTCTCCAGCATCACCTTTTCCTCATTCTCATTATCCTACACACCTTTTAGGGGGGAAAAAAAACTTCACCCCACACCCCTCTCCAGCAACCACCTCATTTCTTGAAACTCTGCTCTCTCTGTACTCATTCCCTGGTGAGTTTTCCTACTCTCAGAGCTTGAAATTCTAATAATTCCCAAATGTATTTATATCCTGGAGGGCTACCTTGAACTGCAGACCTGTATGACTAACTGCCTACTCAGCATCTCCTCTTTAAATTGAATATGGTTCTGAAACTAAACCTACACAGATTAGGGTCCCTTCCCCCAAAATTTGCTCCTACCACAGCCTGATCTCAGTAAGTGGTAACTTAACTATCCATCCATCTCTTTGCTAAGCTCTAAACCTTGTTGTCATCCCTGACTCTTCCCTTTTTTATATCCCAAAGCCCATCTGCCAATAGTGTTGGTTCTAACATGAAAATATATTTAGGATCTAGCCACTTCTCAGTCTCTCTACTTGTTACCACTTTACATCCAAGCCACCATCACTCTTTCATCTATCCTACCTTAAATTGCAACCTTTGCCCCTTCTGTGAATTATTTTTCTTTCCAGCACTTATCACCATCTGGCATTTGTTTATTGTTGCTCTCACCCCAGAACTATTAGTTCTATGACAGCAGCATTTCCCATCTGTTTTGTTCATACCTATGGTCTTTAGCACATAAAACAGTGCTGGTACATGATAGGAATTAAATATTTGATGAAACATTGAAGGAATGATCAAATGGATTGGAATATTACAAAGCACATTTAATTCATTGGAAGAGTTCACAAGTTAGCTGATAGATGTGGACTTAATTTTTTATTTTTAATCCTCACCCGAGGATATTTTTCCATCCATCTTCAGATAGAGTGGGGGGGGGGAGAGAAAGAGAGAGAGAGAGAGAGAGAGAGAGAGAGAGAGAGAGAAACAACGATGTGAGAGAGACACATCGACTGGTGCCTCCTGCATGGCCCCAACCAGGGCTGGGGACTAAACCACAATTGAGGTACATGCCCTTAACTGGAATTGAACCTGCGACTCTTTGGTCTGCAGGCCGACGCTCCAACCGCTGAGCCAAACCAGCCAGGGCAGATGTGGACTTAATTAAAAAATGTTATTATTTCTTGTTATGTTCCTCCCCTTAACTATTTGTTTAGTAAAATATATCACGCAGAAGTTGACTCATACATGTAAATATTCATCATCCCTAATTCTGGATTATGTGAATTTAGAAGTCTGTTTCCAGTATAACGTGTTGGATTTTTTTTTTCTTTTTTGTAATTTTTTACCTAATTTAGACTGGAAGTCTAATTATATTATATGGTGGGAGAAAATGTATTGTACTTTGCAGTTCTCATTTTCACTATGTAGAAATTTGGTCAGACTTCAGACATTATCTGCCGAGTGCCTACTATGTAACAGACATAGGGCATACAACAGTGAATAAAGTTGACCCTCCTCATGGTATTTGAGATCTGGTAGAGACAGCAGACATATACACAAAGGCTTACGTGTTTTGGTATCTCAGCTCTGCCACCTACTGACTGTATTGCTTATGAAACTTTTCACCTTTCTAGGCCTCAATTTCTGTATCTTCTAAAAGGGAGAAATTACACCTACAGCATTTGGTTTGGTGCTGTGCATTTAGCTTAGTGCCTGGCACAGAGAAAGCCTTCAATGCATATATTTTGTTCTGGTTTTTAGGAGCTGAATTAGAGCCACTTTATTTTGGAATGATTTTTTATCTCTACCATTGCTTTCTCTCTTCCTCTCTATGGGTCCATGAGGGTTCTTTGCATTTTGGAACTTTTAATCTTGAACTAACCTGAAGAAAATAGTAGTAATTTTTTAAAATTATTTCAGAACTTTTCTTTACAAATTAATTCTATTATATTTGTGCTTGGCTTTCTAAAATGGCTATCCTCAAACTTCAGAGTGAATAAGAATCATCTTGGCTACTTATCATAACCGCATAGTCTCACTCAGTGCCCAGATCTGGTTTTCTAATACCATTCCACAATAAAAGAAACTAAAACTCTTTGGGGAATGATTGATTCTAGGCCTGGAGCAAGGAGAATACAAAATGAGCTGGAGCATATTGTAGTACCAGGAAGGAAGGGAGTGCTCAAAGAAACAAAGAATGGGAACATGACAAAGGGACACAGGAGCCATCCTGAAGGAACTCTCTATGGCCAAAGCTGGAACAATTTGAACATTGGATTATAATATTGTGGCATTGGATTATAACCCAAAGCATACAATAAATGCATGAGTCAATAATGATATGAATGAATGAATAGGAGAGAAGAGATAATTCTACAGTAAACAAGAATTCCAAATTATACATATTCCTCCCCCAGGAGGCAGGGCTTAATTGTTTCTTATGAGTGAGGCTTGGACTTAATGATCTGCTTCTAAAGAATAAGTATGGAAAGTGGGAGGAAATATGTTTATAGTGGAGAAAACTGGCAAACACTGCCTTGACCTGGTGATTAAGGCTAGTATCATTAGTGATGAGTCATATATATATCATGTGATGAGAAGGGACTTCACTTTGTTACTTTTTCCCCCAAAACCCCATAACATGATCTCAGAGGGATCATGAGAAAATTACCAAAGACATCCAAATTGAGAGAAATTCTTTTAAATTCTTTAATTCTTTAAAATTCTTTAAATTCTTTAAAATATTTGACTCCTCAGAACTCCTCAAACTGTCATGAAAAAGAAGAAAAGACTAAAACTGTTGCAGACCAAAGGAGACTATAGAGACATGATGATTGAATGTAATGGGGATTGGATTCGGGAACAAAAGTTCATTAGTGGGAAAACTAGTGATGTGTTATTCATAGCAATGGACCACTATTGGTTCATTAATAATAACAAATGTACTATCCCAATGTAAGTTGCTAACATTAGGTGATACTAGGTGAGGAGTACAGGGGAATGCTCTGTAATATCTTTGCAACTTTCCTATAAATCTAAAATTATTCCAAACTAAAAAAGTTTATTTAGGGTCCACAGATCTCTATGGAGCCAGGGAACCTGCTTTGTTGAGCAGTCTTGGGAATTTTAATGCAGATAACATTTTGTTAGATTGTAAAGCAAGTGGTTTAACTAAAACTGATTAGTTAAAATACTCAAAAAGCTTTGCAGTGGGTGGTATTTCTGGGGTTATGGATGACTTTCCTGTCTGGGTGCATCATCCCAAGTCTATCCTATTATTCTCTGTGCATTCCATGCTCTACTCTACCCCAAGTTGTGGTTGCATTTTAGAAACTGAGTTAATAATATCTAAGGATTTTAGATCTAAGTGCAGAGATTCCTTTTTAAATAATATCTCATTCTGAAGTGTTGCCATTTAAATTTGTTTATTGTAGAAATTGTTGAAAGAGAAAGTGAAGAAAGAGATATGCAGTGCCCTTTCATACAAGGATGTGTTATAAAATCTACATTGGAAATCTCTGAGTTCAGAGCCCTTGCCAGGAACTAGCATGTCAACACTTGTGGGTAGTGATAGTGATTACAAGAGATGCTCAATGTCTCAGGTATTTAAGAGTTGGTCACTAGTTTCCTGGAGATTACTCATCGCTCTTACAGGCAGAAACTCAGATTCTTTGGGATTGTTAGTGAAACTCTTGTTTCACTTAGCTTCCCATAATCCATTGATGGCACTCTAGCCACTGATTCAGAACTTTGCCCTTTGAAGGATGATGGGACTCAGGAAAGAAGGGAGGTGGGAATTGGGTCTGGGCAGACATATGGAGGGCAAACATAGAGTGGTGCTGTGGCCATCTCCCAGCTATACTCTGTGCATTTCCTTCCAAATCTTCCCACACTTTCCCTTCGCTAGACCCTTTCCAGATCCTTGTCGGGGAGGAGCCAAATATGAAGTTACCCTTCAGCCACATGAGGGTGGTTTCCTGGACTCCCATAGACTTTCTCACTCTTTCTTTTGGGGATCTCTTGAGAATAAGTTAAACGGGACCAAAGTATGTTATTTCATGCAATTAATACTCTGAGCTACTGGAGAGATGAGGAAGGTCCATTCATTATATGATCATTTATATTAAATTTTTATTGATTATATTGTTGATGTTATTTTTAAATTAGTGATGAACTTTATTCTGTGGCAGTGGACTCTTTTGTAGATTATAAATCCTATGTAGTCTCAGTTCTTTTCAGGTTATGATAGTAATTTGGAGATTTTCAGCCTGTATATTCCCAAAGAAGTGGACTTGGCTCCAGTGTGGGTCTGTCCTGCCCTTGCCAGAAGTCTGTTAACCTTGACCTGAAGTTACCTCATTAGGTTTCCTCTCCCAGTGCCAGTTCATCTTTTTCAGACCTGCTCTCAGACACTGGATACTGTGGGACTGATGGGTCCTTTTTTTTTTTTTTTTTTGTCACTTTAGAATCATTTGCATTATAGCTTTAATATAAATCTGCATATTGTAGACAGCAATGTCTAGTTAGTGATGCCCTGTCTAACCTCCAAAAATGCTACTGTGTACCCATGATTTCACTGAAGACACATATAGAATTTCAGAATTCATTGGTGCTCCTTGCCGGAGGAGTTCTTCTAATGGATCTGGCAGAATCCCAAGGGTTCCATGGCAATACTGCACTAGAGTTTAAGGTCACCTAAATGACAAGTCACATATGTCTAAAAAGACCTTGCTTTGTGTAGCCACTCTACTTTGACAGTCTAAACTTCTGTACCTTAGAGACAAGCAGATATCATACCTTTCTAGGCACTTGGGACATATAAACTCCTGCCCACTCTCTTCCATTCAAAACTTTAGTGTTGGATTTGCTTTATGCTCACCTTTTCCTCCTCCGCTCCTCCAGCTCCTGCTAAAGCTTGACCTTAAGATGGTGGAGTGAGGTAGAGACATGATCTGCTCTTTTTCCCTTACCCCCTCCCATTTCTTTCTTCTCTGGTATTTTGAGGACTGGAGGGAAGGAAGGAGAAAGGGGACAGATGTCTCTAACTTAACTGGTATTGCTATAGCCCCTTCTTGGCTGTAACTGATTCTTTGGTGAGTCTAATTATAAGTTGGGTGGGAGGTGCACCATTTTCAAGGGGTTCTAGAAGAAGCTTCCCCACAACAAAGTTCCAGGAATAGGAGTTATAACTCATGTGGGCCTCTTTTGCCTTATTCCCCAGCTGGCTCCTATCCTGATATGCACACCTCACTTTCTTGTTTTGAGGGCCCTTTGCCTGGCAAACAGCCCCCTGGGGCAGAGTAACAGCAACATGGATCAAGCTTTCCATAGTATCCATCTAACCTATGGTACACCTTGTTTTAATCCTTGGAAAGAATCTGCTCTATTGTTGACCCCATTCTCTACCTCACTTTTCCTCAAATGTAGCCTGCCCTTCATATGGGCACAGGGGGCAGGAGTGAGGTACATCAGCCAGTCCACTGCTTAAGTGGATGTCCACTCAAAGAATGAAATGGCAGTATCCTACAACTGGCTTTATTGGAACTCCCCTCAGTAGTTCAAATTCTTAGTGATAAACAGTAACTTTGAATTTATGAAAATGTGACAAACCAACCTAGCATGTGCATTAGTGATCCTAGTGGCCCTGTCAGCCACTGTGCTGCTGCTTTGGGATGCTTGACTACTTGATTGGCAGTACTGTCATTGTTAGAAACGCTCATATTATCCAACAGTGAGCTGCAGTCAGTCAGTGGGATTGATGAGAATGAAACCTTCACATTCAAATTGGGATCTGAGTAGAATCCTAGATCAGCAACTTTGCTTGGTAAATGTTTAATGCATCTATTACAGTCAAACCTCTGTTCCGAAAGGCTCCCATCTCGAACAAGTTGGTTCTCAACCAAGTTGTTCAAGGAAAAAATTGTCCTGGCTGTTGAAACAATTTTTGGTTCTCCACCTGACAACCCTTTCCTGCTGATAACCTCATCATGACAAAAAGCATCTCTCAGGTAACAAAGGAGAGAATGCTTTTGTTGCTGGTGGAAATCTATTAACACAGTTTTAAAACATAAAGAGGCCATTAAGAGTGCTAATGTTGCTAAGAGTGTGAAAGAAACAATGATCACAGGCAATTGAAGAGGAAAAAAAACTGTTGTTGATTTGGATAAACAAAAAGCAGATTCTGAGAATGGGGGCTGTCGAGACTCAAGCTGGAAAGCTTCCTTTCTGGGAAACGTGGGCAGTTGCGGGCAGCGAGGATAACTGCGACCATGAGAATCTCTGCGGCTGCTCAGAACCCCCTTCCTGTGCAGCCTGTTCTGGGCCTTTTGTGCCTCAGGTACCAGGGCTGAGGAGCCCAGGCCGGTTCTTCCCATCCTGTCAGTGTGGGCCTGGATGAGCACACAGTGCATGACCAAAAGCATATCATGGAACATCTAGAAGATGTCATCAACAAACCAAAGGCAGAGATGTCCTCACAAGAACTGCAGCTCCATTATTTCAAAATGCATGATTATGATGGCAATAATTTGCTTACCAGCCTAGAAATCTCCACAGTTATCACTCATGTCCATAAGGAGGGAGGGAGTGAACAGGCACCATCAATGAGCAAAGAAGAACTGGTTAACTAAATAGATGGTGTTTTAAGGGACAATGGCAAGAACAATGATGGATACATTGACTATGTTGAGTTTGCGAAATCACTACAGTAGACATTATTTGACCATCTCCTAGTTATTATGCAAATGTGACCCATTATAATGTGATTGAACACTTTCCATAATGCAGAATAATTAACTTCCAACTACTGCTGAAGTATTTTGGTAAAAACTATAGCAAGTGTTACACTGGTGTGAGAAAGAGAAGTCAAGAGAAATAAAAGAGAAGCTAAACGGGACATATTGCAGTCCCTAAGCACTGTTAAATCTGTTGGACAAGAACTCAATTAAGTAATCTTTTTAAGAATATTGGATAATTGGAGCTGAGTACTCAGGAACATGACTCTAGAATACCGCTAGTCTCTTGGTTTTCATTCATGCTACCTGAAAAGTAAGACAGGCTTTGCCAGGTGGACACACTTTTCAGTCACAGTGAAGGAATAGAATCAATGCCAAATGTTCCCCCTTGTGGGTCTTGTCTCTTCAGGTAAACATGGTCAGTATTCTGTAAAGTTCCCTGGCTTAAATTATTACTTGCTTTGAGCAAGTGAGTATTGATTAAGCTATTTCCAAGCCACAGACAGCATAACACGAATACCAGGTACTGAGTTCAGCTAGCCAGAGTGTGTATCTTCTGGCATTTTGGATATGATATACCACTGACCTAAGTGATTAACCTTTTTCAGTTTTTCAATATTTTATAAAACTACCACCATATCCTTGTGCTTTATTTCTTTTATGTCTTCTTCAACCTGGGAGAGATCTTGAATATAAAAGTGTTCTCTAATCAATAGCACATGTTTTAGCTTTCTTCATATTTATATTTAACTCTTGTTTGTAGGGTTTCATTTTTGCAGTTTAGAAACATAGGAATGCAAGGATTTATCCCATATGCTTGATATAGTGGGGCTAAAACCACTAGCTGCCGTAGCCTAAGTGAAAAGTGAAAAGGTCATTCACCAAGCACAGTGATTAGCCTGATACAAGTTGTATTTAGAAAGACCATTGTTTAAATGACCTATTCTAGCCTAAATATGTGAAGTCTTTCAGATCAGGAAAGATTAGAAAAAGAAGCCCAAAAACTCTTAACAGTGTGAGTCTCAATGATAGTTGAAAGTGATAAGCAGCAGCAAATTGTAATTTGGTTTATTGGATGTGGTAAACATACTGTGATAGAAAATCATGAAATAATGATTGAGTGGGGGAAAACTGCATAAAATTTTCTGTAAGATGTATAGAGACTTATTGTCTTTATTAAAATATTATAAGACAACATATGTATTTGTAAAAATGATTTCCTGTGTCAAGTGTTTGTGCAATCAGAGCTGAATTATAAACTATTCTTGTAAACTCCAGTTGTTTTGAAAGATTTATATAATGAATTCTGGATATATGACCAGTAAAACTGATGAAACAACAACAAAAAAGCAGTTAGCCAGTGACAGCATTTCAGAGGCAGTGATATGTGAAAGAGCGACTATGCTGCATACTGACCTCCTAAAAGACACCCCTGGAACGAGTGCTGAAAGTGATTCTTTTAAGGCTGGTAGGGGTGGTATAGTAAATTTAAGAAAATAAGTGTTTATTTATAGATTAAGCAGTACATTAGATAAGTACTGTATATAAGAAAGGTTAAAACTGGGAATCATTTGTGGATCTGGAACAGGTTAATTCAATTTACATTATTTCTAATCGGAAAAAATGATTTGGTTTTCAAACAAATTGCTTCTCAAACAGCCTTCTGGAACAAATTAAGTTCAAGAACCGAGATTCCACTGTATTTCCTATGAAGTAATGATGTCACATGCCTCTGGAGCATAGCATACTAGGAGGGGGGTTAGCTATGAATTCAAGAACAGGGGTTTCGTTTACCTGTAAACCCAAGGAATTACATTCCTTAGCCTAATACACTAAACCTCTGCCTCCAAAAAAGGAAAAGAAAGAAAAAAGTCAGAAACCACCCATTCTAGGATGAGACTGAAGTGTTGTTAAATGACATACTATCCAACAAAAATGCCAATTTTTTTCTTTATTAATGTTTTCTATCATTGTACATAATACTGTAGACTGACTATTGGGGCCACAAATAAATTATCAAAAAGTATAAACAATTATGAATAGTAAAAAAAAAAAAGTAGCTACTTTGATAAATGTATTCAGGCAAGTGGATGACAAAACCCAATAAATATTACAGTATTTCATCAATTCTCTGATCATTTATTCACATTTTAACTTCTCTGAAATTGAGGTGCAGTTTACAATCACTGACATATCATGAATTAGTTGAAAGCATGTTTTTTCTTTGTCTTATTTTATTTAAATACATAAAACAGTATGCTATTCAATCCATGGTAAATTTGATAAAATATAGCAACCAGTCACCATCCCTACCCACTCCTCAAAGGTTCCCATCTGGATGGTACTACTACTTTAAATCAATTTCTGTTACAGTGTGTAGCTGCTGATTCCTTTAATATTGGGGGCCGTCACTGGTTCTTTGCCCCAGTGCTAGGGCACATTCCCCCCAGAGCAAGGCTTCTGACCATGGATGGCTCTCATGGTTGGAGTATTAGTAACTATAGAAATAAGATTCAGTTTAGCCACTTCCAAGGTACACTAAAATCAGTGGCAAAGGAAACTGGAACTTTGTGATAGTCAGCCCTAGGTCTTGGATACCATCAAGCTGAAACAGGATTTATTCCCCATTACACATACAGCAACCAGCAGAGAGAAGAGGGCTCTGTCTTTTCTTGAATTGTATGCTCTAGCAGGAGTGGGGAACCTTTTCTCTTCCAAGGGCTATTTGGATATTTATAACATCATTCGTGAGCCATATAAAAGTATCAATTTATAATTTAGCCTGCTGGATTTGTTCAGGTTAATTTGGTGAGGCATGTGATGTTAGCTGGTATTGATTCTGCAGGCCTTATACTGCCTGCAAGCCAGACGTTCCCACCCTTGCTTTAGTTAATGCCATAACTTAAAGTAGCATTATTATTTGAATGTTAAGATATTTCATTCCCAAAGATAATATCTGATACCAATCAGTGCTCATCATGAATAGACTAAAGGCTGATTTTTCTTTCCATTTCATTGTTGAAGAAAGAATAATGGGATAGGCTCCAATCATCTTTCTAACTGATAGGGTCCATAAAAACCAAATAGGTCAAGCTCTTCATTTCACAAATATCAGCCCCAGAGAAATTTTTGATTTGCTAATTTTCCCATAGCAAGTTACTGATTGGTGTAGCCAGAAATGGTACCCAGTCTCCTAATTTAGTGTCTTCCCTCCCCTTCCTCCACATTGAACACAGTTCCCTCCTAATTTAACTGGTGATGGTTATGCCAAGGTTTGTACAATAGAACAATTTACTTCTAGACTTCTTATGTTGGTTTTTATTGGGCTATTAATAAAGGCATATCACAATAAACTTATTTAAGCCCAGATATGATTGAAATGAAAAACTTCGTTGCTGGTACCCACCCACTCTGAGCTGTATTATTTTTACTATTTTAAAAATGCTTTAGAACAACAATTGGGACAAACAAAGCAGGTGATTTTCTTTCTATCTTTAGACAAATGTGAGTGCCAAAAAGACCAATAATATGCCTGACTTCGAAGTGGAATTGGAACTCTTGGCTTTTGATTCCTAATGTAGTACTCAAGAGCATCATACTATGTAGCTGACATACTTAGATATGGCAGGATGTCTTAAAGAGAAGAAAACCCAACAGAACTTGCAATATAATTGGGACAATTAGGAAGGAATATAAGGGTAGGCTGAGATTTCTTATTATTATCTGAGAAGTGGCAACCTGAACTTTTAGACAGTTTTATTTTTCCTTTTTTTAAAAAATAATTTTTGTTACAGATGTTTCTTCTTTTCCCCCCAGACACCCTCCTCCCAATCCCACCTGCCCCCCAAGCTTTGTTGTCTATGTCCATTGGTTACACACACATGCATATAAATTCTTTGGTTTATCTCATCCATCCCCCTCCACCCCCTCCTCTGAGGTTTGTCAGTCTGAACCATACTCCTTTCTATGTCTCTGGGTCTATTTTGTCCATCAGCTTATTTTGTTCATTATATTCCACAAATAAGTGAGATCATGTGGTATTTGTCTTTCTCTGATTGGCTTATTTCGCTTAGCATAATGCTCTCCAGGTCCTTCCATGTCGTCTCAAAGGATAAGAGATCTTTCTTTCTTACAGCTGCATAGTATTCCATTGTATATATGTACCACAGCTCCTTTATCCACCCATCTACTGATGGACACTTGGGCTGTTTCTAGGTCTTAGCAATTGTAAATAGTGCTGCTGTGAACATAGGGGTACATATATTCTTTCTGATTGGTGTTTCAGGCTTCTTAGGATATATTCCTAGGAGTGGGATCACTGGGTCAAATAGCAGTTCAATTTTTAATTTTTTGAGGAAACACCATACAGTTTTCCACAGTGGCTGCACCAGTCTGCATTCCCACCAGCAGTGTACTAGAGTCCCCTTTTCTCCACACCCTCACCAGCACTTGTTGTTTGATGATTTGTTGATGGCAGCCATTCTGGCAGGTGTGAGGTGATACCTCATAGTTGTTTTAATTTGCATCTCTCTGATGATTAGTGACAAGCATTTTTTCATATGTCTCTTTGCCATTTGTATATCCTTTTTAGAGAGGTGTCTATTTAGGTCCTCTGCCCATTTTTTAATTGGATTCTTTGTCTTCCTTTTGTTGAGTTGTGTCAGTACTCTATATATTGTGGAAATTAGCCCCTTATCTGATGTATCATTAGCAGTTATGCTCTCCCATATAGTGGGTTCCCTTTCTATTTTGATGCTTGTTTCTAGATAGTTTTGAACTTGTTTGGTTTGATGGTAAAATCATTGTCAAGGGAGCTGTCTTTAAGCTAAATAAACTGATGAGGTTTCACTATAATTCTAGAGTAATATCTGAAGAAGTAGAGGAGATAATAAAGAATTAGTTCTATAAAAAGTTAATGAAACTTTTCAATTCTACAGAGATTCATTTTTATTACTTAGAAAGGTAGATTACATTTTAAAGATCCAGGTGCATACTAATAACTGAAATTAGATAAACTAATAAAAATAATAATTCTCCATAAACCTAGAATTTATATTAGTTTTTCTTTAAAACTGTTACATTCTACTTTGCTGTTTTCTATTTTAAAATATTAAAATTTAGGGCAAACTCTAGACAAAACAGAGATAAGTAATTATCTACTAGGGATTTTAGTATCCCTCAATTTACCACAAAAAGATACTTTGTTCCAGCATAAAACATTCTATTTGCTTTCTCCACTCTACCACATTTTGTTTTGTTTTAGAATTCTTTTTTTAGTTTTTTTCCCTTTATTGATTTTTAGAGAGAGAGGAAGGGAGAGGGAGAGAGAGATAGAAATATCAATGAGAGAGAACATCAACTGGCTGCCTCGTGCATGCCACCCACTGGGGATTGGGCCCACAACCTGGGCATGTGCCCTGATCGGGAATCGAACGGGCAACCTCTGAGTGCATGGGTCTACACTCAACCACTGAGCCACACCGGCCGGGCCACTCTACCACATTTTGTATTACTTCCATTGTTCTAGAAATCCTGTGCTCACTGCAGTTTGATTACGGATTGCCCTACCACAAATATTCTTGGGGAGAAAAGAAAGTAATTGCCTGAATTAATATAGTCCAATTTGCTAAGGAAGAGAAATGTGGCAGATACTGTTGATTAATGATCTAAAAACTATTTTACTCCCTTCTTCTTGCTAAAAGAATCCCAGTTTTGTAATAATATACCCAGTTGTAATATACCTAGTTGCTAGAGGTAAATCATTAATCTATGCCCTGACCGGATGGCTCAGTTGGTTGGAGCATCGTCCCATACACTAAAAGGTGGAGGGTTCGATTCCCGGTAAGGGCACATACCCAGGTTGCAGGTTTGATCCCCATCAGGGTATGTGCCGGAGGCAACCCATCAATGTTTCTCTCTCACATCGATGTTTCTCTCTCTCCCTCCCTTTCTCTCTCTAAAATTAATTTTAAAAAATCATTAGTTTAAGTCAGTCATGGCAATATTGTTTTCTTTTCATAATCTGTACTAATATCTTCTCTCTCATTGATAGTGGTAATTTATCTCAACAAATTTATGTTTGGTTTTATTTATATTGTCTACTTTTTGTTTATTTTCTATTTTACTGAATTCTGCTTTCTTTATCATTTCCTGCCTTCTGCTTGATTACAGTCAGCCCTTAGATGTGTGTTTAATTAGAAGCCTGCCCCTCAGACTGTGCTATGAAGATATGGTAATTGGCCTCTTTCTTAGCCAATTACTTAGCACCTCAGTCTGTTGAGTCTTGTTGTGCCTTGGGGGTGGTAGCTGGTTAAGAACTTTTTTCTCTCATTGGTTACAGTCCTGTGGGACCTATGAACATAAGGCCTGCTGGCCACCAGAGCCAGGTGATTTCTGGGTGACAGCTGCAAAAATCAGGGTGCTAGACAAGGGCACAAGGTCCTATCTGGGAAAGACTAGTGAGCTGAAACAAAGCAGAGGGAGAACACAAAGATGATGCTGCTGTCCTCCATCCCCAAAGAGTACTTCAGTAGGTCCTTGTATGTATGTTCAATTAAATATCTGCCCCTCAGGCCCATGCTTTAAGGTAAGCAAGGAAACCTTTTTTACATAGTCCGTGTACCTTTCAGTTGGCTTCCAGTGCTAGGCGAGGCTGCTCACGTGAACCCTTTAAGAACCATTTCTCAGTTTGCTATAGCCTTGTGGGTCTCCTGGAAGTGAGCCCCATTGGCTTTCAAAGCTAGATGTTTTAGAGGTTCATCTCTCTGGTACAGGTCTTAAAAGTTTGGGTACGGGCTATGGGGTTCAAACCCTTTGCTCCTCAGGAAGAAACTCATGGTTTTGAGTTCTCTCCTGATTGTGGGTGACTGCAGCAGAGTTTGGATTTATGGAGAGAACTTCTCTCAGCATCTCCTGCCTGCTTAGATGTGTGTTTTTTGTTTTGTTTTTCCTCCATTTTATTTATTTATTTTTTCATTTTATTTTTTTTCCTCCAATTTTTATTAATTTATTTTTGTTACAGATGTTTTCCCTTTTCCCCCCTAGACCCCCTCCTCCCCATCCCTCCCCACCACCCCCCTAGCATTGTTGTCCATTTAAATGTGTGTTTTTTTCCCTTTCACCCAATGTGTAAGAGTTGCTCAAGTAATTCTTAGGTTTTTTTTCACAGGAATTTGTTCCATATGTAGCTGTAGATTTGGTCTGTCCATGGGAGGAGTTAAGTTCAGAATCTTTGTATACTGCTGTCTTATACTGGAACCCTGAACAAATTTTTAACAGTCAATTTTTAATACTGGTCATGAGGGATATTTTGGGACTTGAGATTCCTCCTGCGGTCTCTTATACCAGTATAGCTATCAATTCCCCCCTCAAGTATGCTGAATCCAAACCATAACATTTTCCAAATAATTATATCTACATTATAAAGGTTTTACTTTATGTAAGCTATGTGCCACCTTGCAAAAATAATAGTCCTCATAATTATTTTTATTTTGTTAATCCTCACCCAAGGATATGTTTTTACTGATTTTAGAGAGAGAGGATAGGAGCGAGGAAGAGAGAGAGAGAAACATCAATATGAGAGAGAAATATCTATTGGTTGCCTCCCCTGTGCTCCCCGACCAGGGATCAAACCCACAACCTGGGTATGTGCCCTGACCAGAAATCAAACCTGCAACTTTTCAGTGTATGGGACAACATTCCAACCAACTGAGCCACTCTGGCCAGGGGTCATAATTATTTTTTTAAAACACACAAAACCATACCCTCTTCTTTATCCCCCAGCTATTAATATATAGTTTTAAACTTATCGTAAAGTAAACTGAATTGGCACTATACTCAGCATAAATACTGTTTCTTATTTTCTCAAAAGTTATATCTACACATTCCCACCCTGTAGACAAAAAAAAAAAAAAAAATTAACACAGAGATGTTAAGTGACTTGTGTCACTCCAGCCATTTTCCCCAGAACATTCGTCTTGATAAAGAATCTTAAAATTTTTGTTCCCAGTTAGGCAGCTTTTCAAGTTAGGATTGTGGTTTTTGTTCCTCATCTCTGATAGTCTTTCCTTCCCTTTCCTTGTTCTACTTGTTCAAGGAAAGGGAGAAGCCATGTGAGTGCTGGATATAAGTGCTGCTGGACCTTCCTCAGCAACACAACCTCACTGGGACTATCACCCACTTCCAAACTTCACAGGGTAGGTAGGTTCTGAGCTAATTAATCAAAGATTGTAAAACATTCTTAGCTATAGTCTGAATTATGAGTAGTCCTTCAGGCCTTGAGTCACTCAAATTCTAATAAATTCTAGTGAGAAAATTCAAAACAGAAAAACACGTTTTATAAAAGAACAATTAATATTGCTTGATAGAATCCTGCACATACTTAATTTTGTTCTAAAACTCATCGAATGTGGTGAAACATCTGCCCCTTGGGGTTCTTCTCTCTCAAATGGTTCAGACCTCTATGGAACATTCAGTTTACATTTATTATTTGTATAATGTTAGCCTGATCTAAAATTACTGAGAAACTTTAATGAGATTTTTCTTCATTAAACAAATTTTCATTCCCTCTAAAACGCTGCTTTACCAAGTCTTAGAATTATTTGCTCTTCCTGAATGTCTTTGGATGCTTTCACTAACATAAAGACCTTTTTAAATAGCTTACAGAGATATAAGCTGAGTTTAATTTTTTTGAATGAAGTTATATTAGTCTTGATTTTAGGTGAATTTCATCTGATTCTCTGTCCTAAAGAACAAAACAAGTCTAGTTCCCAAAGAAATCTGTCAGTAAGTACCTTTCTATCAGATCAATGTTACTTTAATTGAAAATATTTAATCTATAATCTGAGCCAGCTCACTTTTGACTAAAATTTAACATGATAGATTAAATTTTCTAGGAAAGTAGCCAGACGGGGTCAAAATGTCTTACACATTAAGGCAGATCGCTTTTTGGTTTGCTCGAATGCCAGGCTTCTTGGGTTCAAATTCCAGCTCCAACATTTTCATGTTAAATGACCTTAGGTATATTATTATGTAACCTCTCTGGGCCTCCATTTCTTCATCTGGAAGTGGAGATGGTAATTATACATTCATTACTGGGTGTGGATTGAGTTATTACAGGTAAATAAAAATCTGGTTTTATAATTCCATTTTTGTCTAGGCTTTTTTTTAACCATTCAAAATAAAAATCTGGTTATTTTCTTTTAGTCTCTCTCTCTCTCTCTCTATATATATATATATATATATTTCCAGCATGTCAAAGAAACCACATAAATTTAATTACATGGCCAACCATGAAAAAAAATCATTTTCATATGCATTATTGATGCTTGATTATCCCAAGGTGATTTGGATAATATAAAAGAGCCACTTTTTAATGTTTTATGTAAGATTAGAATTATATAATTATTTGAACTCACATATTTGTTCATTTTTGTGGATAAGATTAAATGCGAGGAAAGGAGATGGTGATCTGAGAGATTAGAAGGTGACAGGGGAAATTCTCATCTATAGATAAAAGAAAATTGAGTACAAATGAGATACTTGGTAGGTCCCCATAAGTACATGATTAAAAATGTTATTTCCCAGAGTGATGTCAGCATCATGGAAAAGTGAGTTATTCCGTTTGTGTCTCCCCTTTCCATTACAAGCAGTAGGACATCCATAGCCTAACATAGGATCCTCTGCGCAACACACCAGGATGCCCAAGAGATCCATACATCTGAAGGTGGTCAGATTAGACTTCATGGAGAGCATGGAACCAGAGGAACAGCAGTGGCAGAGCCCATGACTAGAGGCTCCAGGAACCACGACAGCACCCAAGATCAATGCCCCCCCTCCACCAGTGGTGGCAGCTAAAAATTCAGCCCTTCCTAGCAGCAGGGGCTGCATCTAAGAACCTGGTACCCTTGGCAGCTGCAGTGCCTGTGACCTAAGATTCTCGGAACTGTGGCAGTGCCCACAACCAAGGTACCATGCCATGTTGGCAGCGCCTGCAACCTCAACTGTCCCAGCGGTAGGGGATGCACCCAAGACTCCAGTGCCCACAGTAGCAGCTATGCTTATGGCCTGAGGCTCCAGACACAGTGGTGGCACCCACAACCCTGCAACACCATCAGCAGCAAGGCACCAGCAACCTCGGAGGCACAAGCAGCAATGAGGGCACCAGAGATGCCAATGGCAAAAGCAGTGGAGGGTGGAAAGTGCTAGCTCTCAGATAAAGCTAGAGTCAGCTCAGAAAGGTGTTTACTACTTCAGATGTGCTGGAAGAAAAGCAATTCATCAAGCACCATGAAAAAGTACAGTAATATGGTACCACCAAAAGAAATTGACAGTTCTCTAGAAACTGAATTTGAAGGCATGGGAGTTTACCATCTAACTGATAGATAATTCAAAACTGTTGTCATGAAGAAACTCAAAATGCTACAGAAAATTCAGAAAGAGTTCAATAAGCTCAGGGATGAAATTAATGAACATAAGGATTACTTTACCAAAGAGATTAAAACTCTAAAAAAGAACCAAACAGAAATTATGGAGCTGAAGAACCCAAGAATTGAGATGAAGAATGAATCAGAAAGCAATGAAAATAGAGCTCATCATATGGAAGAGAGAATTAGTGAGCCCAAAAATAGAAATCTAGAAATGATTCAGGTGGAAGAGCAGAGAGAACCAAGATCTTAAAAATATGAAGAAACTATGAGAGAACTATCCAACTCCATTAGGAAAACCAACATAAGGATAATGGGTATCCCAGAAGGAAGAGGAGGGTGAAGAGGGCAGAGAGTTTATTTAAAGAAATAATAGCTAACAGAACACCTAATTACTCAATGCAAAAAGACCTTCTCCAAGACACATTATGTTAAATTGTCAAAAGTCAATGATAAAGAATTTTAAAAGGAGCCAGGGAAAAAATTCTGTAACCTATAAAGGTGCCCCATTAGGTTATCAGCAGATTTCTCAGTAGAAACTCTGCAGGCCAGGAGAAAAAGGAATGACATATTCAAACTATTGAAAGATTAAAACCACCAGCTAAGAATATCCAGCAAAGTTATCTTTCAGATATGAAGGAGAAATAAAGGCTTTCTCTGACAAACAAAAGCTGAGGGAGTTCACTACTAGACCTGCCTTATAAGAAATGTTGAAAATACTTCTTGCACCTGAAATGAAAAAGCAAAAGTATACAAAACTTTGAGTGATATAATAGAAAGAATCAGAGAATTGTAAAGCTACTTCAGAATATGATGTTAGTCACTACAGTTTAACATAAGAGTAAAGAAAAAAACACATTAAAAATAACTATACTTCAATTTGTTAACAAATTCACAACAGAAAAAATGGACATTTTGTGATAACAAAAATCATAAAAGAGGTGGAAGAAAAGGACATAAACTGTATAGGCATATGAAGATAAAATGCTATCAGTAGAAAAAGGACTATTTTATCTAAGACACATTTTATATAAAACACATGGCAACCAGAAAACAAAGATCTAGAGCACAGCTAAAAATAAAAAAGGAGAAACAGAAAAAAATTATAGAAAATCACCAAACTAAAATGGCAGACATAAATACAAGAGAATATAAACAATGAAGATAAAGAGCAAATAAAACAAAAGAGAAAATAGCAGTAGTAAGTCCTCATGTATTAATAATTACCCTCAGTTCAAGTGGAATGAATTGGCCAATCAAAAGTCATAGAGTACCTGGATGGATTAAAAATAAGACCCAACTATAAGCTGCCTCAGGAGACTCATCTGAGCTCTAAAGTCAAGCATAGGCTCAAAGAAAAGGGATGGAAGATGATACTCCAAGCAAATGGTAGCCAACAGACAAAATAAACTTCAGCCAGAAAGGTTAACAAGAGCTAGAGATGGACATTATATAATAATAAAGGGGACAATCCATCAACAACACTTTATATGTATCATTATGTATATATCCAACATAGGAGCACCAGAATACATAAAGTAACTATTAATGTACCTAAAGGGAGAAATTTATAGCAACACAATAATAGTAGGGGAACTGTAACACCCCACTTACATCAGTGGATAGATCATCTAGGCAGAAAGTCAGCAAGGAAACAGTAGCTTTAAGTGGCAAATAGAACAGAGGTACCTAATCAATATACAGAACATTTCCTCCAAAAGCAACAGAATACACATTCTGCTCAAATGCACACAGAACATTCTCAAGGATAGGCCAGATGTTAGGACACAAAACAAGTCTCAACAAATTTAATAAGAATGAAATAATATCAAACATATTTTCTGACCATAATAGTATAAAACTAGAAATCAACTATGAGAAGAAATCTGGAAAAATAAAAATATGTGGAGATTAAAGAACATGCTACTGAACAATTTATTGGGTCAACAACAACAACAATAAAAAATCAAAGAAGAAATTTAAGACTACATGGAGACAAATGAAAATGAAATTACAAAATACCAAAATGTATGAGATGCAGAAAAAGTGGTACCAAGAGGGAAACTTACAGCAATAGAAGCCTACCTAAAAAAAAAAAAAAAAAAAAACGAGAAAAATTTAAACAATCTAACTTTACACCTTAAGAAACTAGCAAAAAGAACAAACAAAGCTCAAAGTCAGTAGAAGAAAAGAAATAAAAATCAGAGTGGGAATGGAATAAATGAAATAGACACAAAGAACACAGTAGAAAAGATCAATGAAACTAAGGTGGTATTCTGAAAAGATAAAGTTGATAAACTTTTACCTAGAATCACTAAAGAAAAAAAGAGAGAAGGCTTACCCGGCCAGTGTGGCTCAGTGGTTGAGCATCGACCCATGCACCAAGAGGTCGCCAGTTCGATTCCTGGTCAGGGTACATGCCCAGGTTGTGGAATGAATCCCCAATCAGGGGGCATGCAGGAGGCGACCAATCGATGTTCTCTCTCATCGATGCTTCTATCTCTCCTTCTCCATTCTTCTCTCTAAAAATCAATAAAGAAAAAAAAAATTTTTTTTAAAGAGAAGGCTCAAATAACTAAAATTAGAAACAAGAGAAGTTACACTAGATACCACAGAAATGCAAAGGAACAAATATATACACCAACAAATTATAAATCTAGAGGAAATGGATATGTTTTTAGAATCCTGCAACCTCCCTAAGTTGCAACAGTAATCAATAACTCCCAAAAAATAACAGTCCAGGACCACATGGCTTCAATGGTGAATTCTACCAGGCATTCAAAGAACATTTAATACCTATCCTTCTCAAACTCTTCTAAAAATCTGAAGAGGAAGGAATGCTTCCAAATTCATTTCAGGAGGACAACATACCCTGACACTAAAACCAGACAAGAACAAAACACACAGAGAAAGGAACATCCTGGCCAATATCCCTGATGAACACACATGTAAAAATTCTCAACAAAATATTAGCAATCCAAATACAGCAATACATTAAAAGGATCATAGACTATGATCTTGTGGAATTTAGTCCAGGGATGCAAGGATGGTTTAACAACTAATCAATCAAAAAAATAAAGTATAAAAAAATCATATGATCATCTCAGTAGATGTTGTAAAAACATCTGAACAATTCAACATCAGTTTATGATTAAAAATATATATATAATAAATGGGTGTAAAGGAAAGTACCTAAACAAAATAATGCCATATGTGACAAACCTGCAGCTAGTATCATTCTCAACAGTGAAAATCAAAGCTTTTCATCTAATATCAGGAACAAAACAAGGATTCCCACTCTCACCACTAATATTCAACATAGTATTGGAAGTACTAGATAGAGTAGTCAGGCAGAAATAGAAATAAAAGGAATTCAAATTGGAAAGGAAGAAGTAAAGCTGTCACTATTTGCAGATGACATGATTTTACTTATAGAAAACCCTAATGACTCCACCAAACGAACTATTAGAAATAATAAATACAGTAAAGTTATTAGGAATCAAATCAGTATACAAAAATCTGTTGTGTTTCTATACACTAAGGCAAAAACTCAGAAAGACAAATGAAAACAAACCCATTTACAAATGCATCAAAAAGAATAAAATACCTAGGAATAAATTTAACCAAGGAGGTGAAAGCGCCGAAAACTATAAGTAATTGTTGAAAGAAATTGAGGAAGACACACACACAAAAAATGGAAAGATAATCAGTGCTCATAGATCAGAAGAATTAACATTGTTAAAATGTCCATATTAGGTAAAGCAATCTACAGATTCAATGCAATCCCTATTAAAATCCCTATGGCATTTTTCACAGAAATAAAACCAAAAAAATCCTAAAATATTATAGAACTATAAAAGACCTTGAATAGCCAAAGCAGTAGATAAATAGAACAAAGCCAGAGGTATATACACACTCCCTGATTTCAGACTATACTACAAAGCTACAGTAACCAAAATAGTATGGTATTGGCAGAAAAACACACAGTGATCGATCAATGAAAGAGAATTGAGAGCCCAGAAATAAACCCACACTTATATGGACAACTAATTTACAACAGTGGTGTCAAGAACATACAATGGAGAAAGGAAATTCTTTTCAATACATGGTGTTGACTTGAACAGAAGACCCAAAACCATAAAATACATAGAAGAAAACAGTCAGTAAGCTTCTTGACATTGGTCTCAGCAATATTTTTGTGAATTTGACTCCTGTGGCAAGGGAAACAAAAGCAAAAATAAATGGCACTACATAAAACTAAACAGCTTCTGCACAGCAAAGGAAACATCAATAAAATGAAAAGGCAGTCTAGCAAATGGGAAAAGATAATTTGCAAATCATACATCCAGTAAAGGATTAATATCCAAAATATATAAAGAACTCATGCATCTCAACAACAAAAAAACTGATTGAAAAATGAGCAGAGGAGCCCTGGCCAGTGTGGCTCAGTTGGTTGGAGCATTGTCCCATACACCAAAAGGTGGCAGGTTTGATTCCCATTCAGGGTACATGTCCAAGTTGTGGGTTCAATCCCTGGTTGAGTTGTGTGTGGGAGGCAACCAATCGATGTTTCTCTCTCACACTAATGTTTCTCTCTCTCTCTCTCTCTCTCTCTCTCTCTCTCTCTCTCTCTTTCTCTCTCTCTCTCTCTCTCTCCATCTCTCTAAAATCAATGAAAAATATATCCTCTGGTAAGGATGGGAAAAAAAAAAAAAGCAGAGGATCTGAATAGACATTTTTACAAAGAAGACATACACATGACCAACAGGCAGTGAAAAAGTATCACCAGTTACTAGGAAATGCAAATGAAAAGCACAATGTAATATCACCTCACACCTGTTAGAATGTCTGTCATCAAAATAACAAGAAACGACGTCTTAGAATGCAGAGAAAAGGGACCCTCACATGCTGATGGTGGGAATGTAAATTATTACAACCGCTATGGAAAACAGTATAGAACTACCATATGGTCTAGCAAATCCTCTTCTGAGTATTTATCCAAAGAAATCCAAAACACTAATTTAAAATGATATATGCACTATTATTTACAATAGCCAAGATAGGGAAGCAACTTAATGTCCATCAATGGACGAATGGATAAAGAATAGTTGGTATACAATGGAATATTACTTGGCCATAAAAAAGAAAGGAATCTTGCCATTTACAACAGTATGGATGGACCTAGAGGGTATTATGTAAAGTGAAATAAGTCAGATAGAGAAAGACAAACACCACATGATTTCACTTATATATGGAATCTAAAAAACAAAATAAATGAACAAACAAGACAAACTCCTATACAGAGAAAAAATTGATGATTGATAGGAGGGGGTTTGAGGAGGATGGGTGAAAAAGGTGAAGAGATTAAGAGGTACGAAACAGTTATGGGGATGTAAAGTACAGCATAGAGAATACAGCCAATAATATTGTAATAACTAGGTATGTTGTCAGATAGGTACCAGATTTATTGGGGTGATCGCTTTGTAAGTTATATAAATGTCTAATCACTATGTTATACAACTGAAACTAATAAAATATTGTATGTCCACTGTAACTGAAAGATTTTTTAAAATTCTGTGAGCAGAAAAAATGTCATAGCTGAAAATATAAATAACTCCAAGTTTTGAAAAAGACTTGTGTTCTATTTTAGGAAGGATATAGAGTGAGCACCATGATTTTATTTGTAATTTCTTGTCATGGAAAATGTAGCCTATAGGTCGTTTAAACCAACAAATCTAGTTTTGGATTTTTTTCATTATGTTAATAGATCCCAGACATTTGTTCATTTGATATTTCATATCTTTTGATCATACTGATTTTCAATTTATTTTGTCTTTTATTTTCAGAAAGAGATTTGGAACACCTATACAAAAGCTCAACAAGGAGAGAATAACAGAGGAAGTGACTGGTTTCAATTTTACCTTACCTTTCCATTAATCTTTGGCCTCTTTATTATCCTCCTTGTCATTTTCCTAATCTGGAGATGCTTCCTAAGAAACAAAACTCGCAGACAGACAGTGACTGAAGGTCACATCCCTTTTCCTCAGCACCTTAATATTATCACTCCGCCTCCCCAACCAGACGAAGTGTTTGATAGTGGAATGTCACCAGGCTTTCTGGAATATGTAGTTGGGCGCTCGGATTCTGTCTCTACTCGCCTGTCCAACTGCGATCCTCCGCCAACCTACGAGGAAGCCACTGGCCAGGTGAACCTTCAGAGGAGTGAAACAGAACCTCATTTAGACCCACCCCCGGAGTATGAGGACATCATCAACTCCAACTCAGCCAGTGCCATTGCTATGGTGCCTGTGGTCACCACCATCAAATGAAACTGCAAACTTCTTTTTACTATAATCATTTTCAGAATACTAATGAAAGAACTTTCTAGCACTTTACCACTACATAAATGTGCATTGACTTATTTTATTGGACTCTGACAGCGTACCACTTCACATTTTCTGATTTGATTTTAATTAGTTTTGTTTCCTACTATAAAATCATTATCCATGCTCATTTTAACTAATGGAAATATGTGACGAGGGAAAAACAGTGGAGGTCTTCATGTGATGAGATGAGTTATACATATATGTGTATGTATATTCATGCATATATACATATATGCATATATACATCAGCCCAGCAAATGTGCAACTGTCTTAAAAAGCCATTAACTTCTGTCTAAATCACCTGTAAAGAGAACATTACTCAACAAAATTGGGGGTGAGGGAGACACCATCAATTTGTAGATAGCAATATGCTGTTCAGTTTTGAAAATAAGATGAACTTAGTATGTTTTCTAATTCTTACTGGCTTTTGTTAACCATTTTCTTCAACTACCTTAAAAGGGAAAAAATGCATGTAGTCGATCTTGATTTTCGGAACATCTCAGAAAGACAGAGGGAAGGTGCAGTAAACAATAACTTGCTTATAGTGTATAGCAAGAAAAGTATTGGTCATTAGTGGCATTTGGCTAGTTTTGTAGAAGGGAGGGTTTTGTTGTTGACCCCCTCCACACACACAATTAAACAGTGTTTGCATAATATCTTTGAATGTCTCATGCTATTTGTATTAACATCTTGGTGGAGAGGATTTCCTGCCAACAGAATAATTTCTAAAGTAGATATATGTATTAATGACAGTGAATAGACAGATTTTTCCTTTGCTCTTTGGTGACAATAATTATTTTCTTCTCGCTGTTTCATTGCCTTGTACTCTACTGTCTACTCCCTCTCCTACCACCACAGAATCTTCAAGCACCTAAGAATTTAGTTAAAATAAAATTCTTAAAATTATTTTCTTAATGTTTTTGTATAGACTGGAGTCTTTGCCTCAAGATGATCAAGTCAATTTCCTATTAAGAACTATGATTTTTATATTGCTCTCCAGTTGGTGGAGGAAGATTGAAAAGTCTGTTGTGCCAGGTGCACAATAAATTAGTTGTAATAGCTTCACAGAGATCTCGTTATTTCATTTTGTATTTTCATCTGATTTTTAAAAATATGTTTTTTATGGATTTTTTTTTTTTAGAGAGAGAAAAGGAGAGAGAGAAATATTGATGAGAGAGGAATATCAATTGGCTGCCTCTTGTACATCCACTACTGGGGATTGAGCCCACAACCGGGCATGTGCCCTGACCAGGAATCGAACCAGCAACCTCTTTGTGCATGGGTTGACGCTGCCACACCAGCTGGGCTCATACAATTTCTTTAACTGCAGGATTTTTACTTTCCCCTTGGATCAGAGCAAACAGGCTATGAATGAACTACCCACATAAACTGGCTCAGAAAGAAAAAGTAAGACAGTTGTTTTTGTATGAAGATCCATAATGTATGCACTGGTGGAAAATTCATTATATCAGTCAGAGAAATGTCTCTGCCACTCCCAAGCCTCCTTGGTGCTGGGTAAAACAGTGGATGAGGCAATGGAATGCAGGTTTCAGATGTGTCATACACTGCTGCCTCCATCCCCACTGGCTGCTGTCTGTCTTGCCCTGGAACTAAAGAAAGAGGGAATGCTGGGGAGAATCCTGAACTAGGAGTCAGATGACATGAATTCTAATCCCTTTAAGCAACATACTTGTTATGGTACCTTGGGAAAGACCCGTAACTGACCCTCAAATTCCTTAACTCTGAAACGACAGTAAAATCATTTGTCCTGCCCTTCTCCAGTGGCTTCAAAAGATATAATGAATGGTGTGCATGAAAGCAATTTGTAAGATGTGAAGTTATCTAAGTGTAAGATCATAGCATTGTTCTTATTGTCCCTTAAGGGAGAATTTTCTCCCTCTGTTTCCCTAAAATTTATCAGCGTTTTCACAAGTGAGAAATAGAGTAGGTTGCTCCATAAATGGCTAACATGTTCCTAACGTGAGTGTGAGGGTTAGTTAAACTCCTATCATTCTCTGGTCTATACTAAGGCTGTGCCAACTTAGAGTGACAGTTCAGCATAACAGGATTAAGCAAATGTTAGAGAACCAAAATGTGTATTTAGTTAATAGGTTTTGTAGTTTTTGTGGGCCAAAAATGAATAAATCTTCATCCCGGTGTCAGAACTGACAGTATTGTTTTGGATTTGACCATAAGTACATAGTGATCTTTGGCTTCTTCTTAAAGCTGAAAGTTTAAGTGTTTGGTAAAGTGATTTGTGTGTATATGTGTGGATATTTTGGTTTATTTTAAAATGAAAGTTAAGGCTCCTTTTGTGTAGATGTTTTAAGTCATTAATATCAGGCCTTAGGTTAAACCAGCAGTTTTTAAAAGTGTGGCCCACGAACTCCTGGGAGTCCTTGAGATCCTTTCAGGGGATCTGTGAGATCAAAACTATTTTCATAATAATACAAAGACATTATTTGTCTTTTCATTCTAACTCTAACAGTTGAAAATGTAAAATAATGTCATCTTCCCACAGATCGTTTTTCTGTTTTAGAAAATATAGCTATTAATTTAACATGTAATGGACTTTTTAATTTTTAAATTAAGTACTTTTTAAATTTTTAGTTTCATTTTCTAATATGGCAAATATGGATAGATGTCAACTTCATGAACAAAAGCTCTTTGTCATCCAGATTCCCAATAAATTTTAAGAGTGTAACGAGGTCTGCAGACCAAAAGTTTCAGCATTACAAGATTAGACGAAGGAGCAGAATGTTCTTTTACTAAGTATATAGTCTTGCAACTTTATTTTACATTTCAAACTCCTGATATTGGATTTAATGCTGCCTCTTAGTGATACCTGAATTGCAGTATATAAATGAATGTTGATCCTTAAAACAAATGCCAATTGCTTAAACTGATCAATGACCACAGCTTTTTAGACTATTGGTCAAAGAAAGCACTCTACTCCATAGTGATAACTGGCATCAGTCCCAGGTCTCCTGGCAGCATTGGCATCATGATGACAGGATGAACAAAATACCACTTTCTTCAAGAAGCATTCTCTTTGTTTGGTTTGGTTTGGTTTTGCTTTGGGTTTTACATTTTTTAAAACCCTTTTGCTACCCCATCTGGTTTTATAAACTGAGTTTCTTAACATTTGTTATAATTAAAGGGGCTTGTCTGGAATAATGTATATTTTTATGCTTTTGCCTTTCTTACCTGGTTGATAGTACACTCACCTTTGATCATTTTTAATAAAGGTTTATTTTTGCAGATATATTTAGTACCTTTCTTACACAGTAACTAAATTGAATCAACCAGTTTGCATTTAAGTGAAAGAATGGGCTTCATGGTAGGTCTTCCAGTGGAATGGGTCCCAAACCTCCACATGTAGTAGTTGTGTCTGGAATCCTAGAAGGGGTACTATCTTCCTCTCTACTTTGAATGTCACAATGAATGTTTAAAATAAATTAAATTTCTTGTTTCCTATTGAACAATACAAATAGTGATGCTGTGTTTGATTCATTGTTAATTATGACTCCAAGATTGATGATCTGATCTGATAACTGTGGAGGTTGCTTTAACTTGGCTGTGTAAATAGCATGTATTTTATTATAATATTTCACATTTTTAAACACTTGGTTTACATTAAATTATGGTATTTAACTATTTTTATGTTTATGCTAGGTAAGGTTTTTCTTCTGTTTCTATGTTTTTGGTATGCTAAATAAAGCTATTTTTAAACCCAAGAGATTTCTTCTTCCATGTGTTAATTATATTAGATTAGTTAATAAACATGCTGCCTAGCCCAGCCGGTGTGGCCAAGAGGTTGCCAGTTCGATTCCCGGTCAGGGCACATGCCCAGGTTGTGAGCCAGATCCTCAGTGGGGGGCATGCAGGAGGCGACCAATCGATGTTCTCTCTCATTGATGTTTCCATCTCTCCCTCTCCCTCTCCCTTCCTCTCTCAAATCAATAAAGAAAAAAAAATTAACATGCTGCCTAAGCTGTTATTAATTGTTTTGTAACAGGGTAAAATTATGTTTCTTTTTCTTATGAAATTAGGGAATATTACTCAGTAAAGAAATCAGAAATTATCTGGTGACAACCTCAGGGTGAACTTTCTGTACTTCTTTTGTACTCAGCAAAAAAGAACTTTCTGTACTACTTTTCAGTGATGCTGGCATGACACAAAATGGAAACACTTGCTCCAAAGGGATAGACTGAACTCCCTGCAGTAGTGTAGTTTGTCAAGTACTGGGGATAGTGTTGCCTGGAGATATCAAGGAGCTGGTTTATTACTCCTTAGCAGAACAGCTTGCACTTGACATTTAGAAGATGAGAAAGGAAATCACAGGATGGAAACATTTGTAACCACAGGGAAGCTTCTTAAGTGTAGTTACCTCAAAAACTAAAAGCTGATGATATGTCATTAACCAAGCAAATGTAAATATGACTTTATTTTTATGTTATAAAATGTTTAAATTATTATATTCAAGGAGGAATTTTAAGTATAAATTATAAGTCTAAGCATCAGTCCCCAGAGAGTTGTCCCAAATATCATAACAAGGTACTTTTAAAAATATATAGCAATTTCTAAAACATATAAATCACATTGATTAATACATCCATGAAACCCAACACCTAGATCAAGACATTTCTAACACCCCAAGAAGGTTCCCTCATTCCACCTCCTTAAAGATAACACTATTCTCACATATATTATAATAACTCAGTTTCTAAACGTTGTACTTGGCTGTGGCCATATGGACTTGCCTCTTTTCCTTTTTAAAATTCTCAAGGTATTTCAGAAAAGTTCAAGCTACAAGGTCTAGAGTTACTCTTCCATCTCTTGGCCCTCCTTAAAATCACCTACTCATTCTCGCTAAGCCTTTTGTGCATACCTGAAGCTCTTCGAAGGCAAAAATTGTATTTAATCCTTTTAATTCCCTCAAATACAACAAATACCTACACGTGAGGACTTTTTTAAGACTATGAATTGACCAAAACATCAGTAGCTTTCTGGCTGGTGTTCTTAATGCTTGTCTTTCTTCTGTAATTCTTACCACCTGCTATTTCCTTAAACTTTGTATGATGAAATTTTGTTCATAGTAAGTTTAACCACTTTATTTACTTACATCCTTTTTTAGACGTCAAAACTCACTATAATCTTGTCCCACAGGCTTATCTGACCATATTTCCTTCCATAGCTCTGATGATAGATATTTATAAATGCTTACCCTGTGTGAGACATTAAGGGGATTAAAAAGTAATGGTGCCTACATCCCTTGTCCCTGGGGATTTTGCAATCAGATTAAGACTGAGATAATCTTTTAATCTAATTTAGTGTAACCCTAATTCCACTCCAGCTCACAGAGATTCTTTTTTGCCCAAAGTCCCATGGTATTTACAATCAGTCATATATATCAGTCTACATTGTGATTTTTATAAGTTTTTAGCAATGGAAACCTATTTTCAAAATTTTTTCATAGATCCCTAATATATATATTAGACAGATGAGACTGTTGTGGTTGACTACAGAAGTGGGAAGGTTGGAACTTCACCATCTGTGACCTTTCAAGTCAATCTCCCTTAGTCCAAGTTACCTCTGTAAACATTAAAACTTGATGAGCATAATCAGAAAACCACTGTAATATAACATCTCCTATTGATGCTCAGTTTCATAGTCCCTCATCTTTCCACCAAAAAAAATAAAAATAAAAATCTATAAAATCTCCTACACTAACAGAATGCTTTGGGGTGAAAATGCTCTTTTTAGCCCAACTGTTCCTAACTCATAAGTATACCATATTGGCCACCAACATACACTATTAAAATTACTTTTGGCCCTGGCCAGTTTGGCTCAGCGGTTAGAGCATCGGCCCGTGGACCTGAGGGACCCGGGTTCGATTCCCGCTAAGGGCACGTACCTCGGTTGCAGTTTGTCCCCGGCCCCAGTTGGGGTCATGTGGGTGGCAACCAGTCTCTCTCACATTGATGTTTCTTTCTCTCTCTCCCTCCCTCTCTATCTGAAGATAAATGCAAGGGTGAGGATCCTCAGGTGAGGATTAAAAAATAATAATAATAAAAAAAATATGTTTGAAGAGAGAACCATGGGATGTTAATAGTTCTGATTATTTGTTTACATTATTTCCATCATCACCATACTTCTTGCTACATTTTCAATACTCAGCCCTTTTGCATTTGTAGGCAATGGTTTTAATATAGTCATAAACCATATTTTAAAATAAGCATAGAGTGATGTCAATGAAAATAGTGTGGAGTAGGGAATTCCAAAGCATGTTCTACAAAGGCAGCAAATAAATGGGCAAAAGCTGTCAGAATCAACTTCATCAGAACTCTGGAAATGAAAGTTTACAGCAACCAGGCAAGAAAAAAAACCTTTAACTTACTCTGGCCTTATCCCATTTCCTTCTCAGTAGCATCTTGGAAAACATCTCACATTCCAGGTATAGGTTTCTAGTACTAGAGGGAGCAAAATGGACCTTATTCAAAGAATTGAGGTTGGTTGTTTAGCCCTTTATTTTGGCTTTCTAGTACCAGCTCAAAGGGCTTGCCTTTATTTTGACTTACTTGGAACATTCCCAAGTTAGAGGCAACTACCTGGGGGTGTTCTTCAAAAATGCTTAAAGTTAAATGCATTATCTGCTGCCACCTAGACAAGGGATAACAGTTGAGGTAAATAATAGACAAACTGAAAAATTTAGGAAGAAACACTGGGGAATACAGAGAAAAAGAACTTTGAAAAGCTCCCACATAGTTTTAGGAATCAAGAAGACTAAGTACATGTCCAGAGATGGGTGCATGCTCTAAAAAAATCTAAGAAGGATATAAACTTTCACCTTTGTCTCACCTTCAGGTTCCCTATAAACATGAAGTAAAGGTTATGGTAGAGTTATATAATGTCTGGCTAGAAGTTGAAGGTTTGCCCCAACACACAGAAACCGTCTTCAAAAACTAGCATACCATTTTGGGTGGTGGGATTCAGTGGAAGGAATTCTGACCACTTACTAACTGACCACTACAATAATAGAAACAAGACTAAAGTAGCCACACGTGACAAAGAATATACATTATAAAATGAGTCAGAAAGTCACTAAAACAACAAACAACAACTAGAAAAAGTAGCAGAAGTAAACCCTGAGAAGACAGAATCTGATTTCCATTCTATAGAGTTGTCATTCTATAATATTAATAAATAGCCCAACCCACTGCTTAGTATCCACTGCTGACAGTACAAGAAGCCTGACCAGAGAACCCAGACAGCCACAGAGCCCATCCTACAGCCTTCACTTAGGCAGAGAACCATGCCAGCAGTCTTATTCAACTGTACTCAGCCAACAGCACATACCTCCCAACCTCAGAGCTCAAGCAGTGGACTCACTCAAAAACAGACCCTGATAGCAAGCCCACCTGCCAAAGGACATTACCACTAGACACATCCAGAAGTTCAAACCGAGCTGCCTGGTGAAAAACTGTCTCTGCCAAAGTGAACCTGTAAAGTCTGGAAGAGGACACCACTTACTCAAATGCACAGACACTAATGTAAGGAATGAAGGATCATGAAAACTCTGATAAATATGACACCACCAAAGGACATTAATAAAGTTGTAATAAGTGACCCTAAAGAAATGGAGATCTAGATGGATCACAGTGTACCTTTCCCCACCGCCTTCTCTCCCCAGGGACCACCCCCAGCATGCCCAGACCTCTCTTTCTCCTTTTGTCTCTCAAGACACCTCTCTCTCCTCTCTCCCCCCCTCCCCCTCCCCCTCTTCCCTCATCTCCCTCCACCCCGCCCCCCCCCCCGAGCTCCCAGGGCCCTTCTTTTGCTGTAACTTGTTTCCTGAGCTCATTTCTTCTGCGGCTCACTTCTCCCTCTGACTTTCTAAGTAAACTTTTTCTTATAGTTTGAGTCTTGGCTCTGAATTCTTCTCTTACCCGATAAGAAAAAAATAAAACAAAACAGAAATGGAGATCTATGAACTGTCAAAGAATTCAGAATAATCCTTTTAAAGAAGATTAGTGAACTATAAGTACACAGAGACAACACAATTAGGAAAACAACACATAAATGAGAAGTTCAACAAAGAAAAACAATTTTTAAAAACAAATCACAGAGCTAAAAATACAGTGACTAAACTGAATAATTCAACACACAGCTTCAAAAGGAGACTCAATATGCAGAAGAAAGAATCAGTGACCTAGAAGATGGGATATTTGAAATTACCCAGTCAGAATGAAGAAGCAAATAAAGCCTACAGAACATAATGGGACATACTAACAAGAAACAATATCTGCACTATGGGAATTCCAGAAGGAGAAGAGAACAAGGAAGGGTCAGAAGGTATATTTAAAGCAATAATGGCTGAAAAAGTCCCAAACTAGGGGAGAGAAATGGATAGGTATCCAGTGGCTTTTTTTACGGAAGTAGAAAAAACAATCCTAAAATGTGGATGGAAACACAAAAGACCCCAAATAGCCAAAGCAATCCTGAGGAAGAAGAACAAAGCAGGAGACATCACACTTTCTGATTTCAAGCTATATTATAAGCTATAGTAATCAAAACAGTATGGTACTGTCATAGTAACAGACACACAGATCAATGGAATAGAATCAAGAGCCCAGAAATAAACTCAAACATATATGGTTAACTAATATTTGACAAGGAGCCAAGAATACTCAGTGGAGAAAAGATAGTCTCTGAAATAATTGGTGCTGGAAAAATTGGATATTCACATGCAAAAGAATGAAATTAGACCACTATTTTATACCACTCACAAAAATTAACTGTAAATGGATTAGACTTAAATGAAAGCCCAGAAACCATGAAACTATTATAAGACAAAAACATAAAATCATTTTCATAGAAAAAAAGCTCCTTAACAAGGGCCTTGATGATGATTTTTTCAATGTGACACCTGAAGCACAAGTGACAAAATAAAAAATAAACAAGTGGGATTACATCAAACTAAAAAGCTTCTTAACAGCAATAGAAACAATGAAAAAAAAATATGGAATGGGAAAAAATATTTACAAATTATGTATCTGATAAGGTATTAACATTCAAAATATATAAAGAACTCATACAGTGCAATCGCAAAAACCAAATGATCCAGTTTACAAATTAATAAAGGACCTAATAAACATTTTTTCCAGAAAAGATGTATGAATGGCCAATAGGTGCATGGAAAGATGCTCAACATCACTAATTATTAGGGAAATGCAAATCAAAACCACCATGAGATATCACCTCACACTTGTTAGAATGGCTATCATCAAAAAGACAAGAGATAAATGTTGAGGATGTGGAGAAAAGGGAACCCTCATGCACTGTTGGTGGAATTGTAAATTGGTACAACCACTATGGAAAATAGAATGGAGCTTCCTCAAAAAATTAAAAATTGAACTACCATATGACCCAAAATTCTACATCTGGGAATATATCTGAAGGAAATGAAAATAACATGTCAAAGAGATATCTGCACCCCTATGTTCATAGCAGCATTATTTACAATAGTCAAGGCACAAAAACAACCTACATTTCTATCATCAACAGATGAATGGATAAAGAAGTTGTAGTATGTACATATACAATGGGATACAGGGTGGAGCAAAAGTAGGTTTACAGTTGTGAGTATGCAAAACGCAGAGTTTATTCTTGTATTATTATTTATTAATTATTATATTATTTTCCATACAATCCACTGTAAACGTACTTTTGCCCTTCCCTGTATTATTCAGTCATGTAAAGGAGGAAATCCTGCCATTTATGATATGGATGGACCTTGAAAACATGCTAACTGAAATAAGATAGAAAAAGACAAATACCATATGATCTTTCCTATATGTGGAAGCTAAAAAAAAACACCAAGTTTCTTTTTTTTTTTTTTTTTTTTTTCTGTGGTTACCAGAGGTGGTTTGTAGGGAAGGGGCAATTAGATAGAGGTGGTTAAAAAGTACAAACTTCCAGTTATAAGTATTAGGGATGTAATGTACAAATGATGACTATAGTTAACTTTGTTGTATCGTGTATATGAAAATTGTTAAGAGAATAAATCCTAAGAGTTCTCATTACAAGGAAAGAATATTTTTTTCTTTTTTCTTTTTTTTTGTATCTATAAGCGAGATGGATATTAATCAAACTTATTGTGGCAATGTAAGTCAAATGATGATGCTGTACACCTTAAACTTATACAGTACTGTATGTCAATTTTACCTCAATAAAACTGGAAAAAATCATATAGCACACTTATGCCTTTGTTTCCTCAACCATTTTTGTGACAATCTCTGCCTGAAAGGATGTAGAATAAGATGTGGCATTTTTATGTAGATGCGTGACAGTTGTTTTTTTATTATAATGCAAGTGCCTGACATTAATCTCAAATGGACATATTTCCAGCTATCTGACTAGATACAGAGCCAGGCTGCCCAACCCCTGAAGTTTCCTTTATTTTAGAGATGTCCAGTTGACTTAGGTAACTGATTGTTTGACCACTTCTTTTTTCCTTCCCAAGTTTTAATTCCTGCTCTTATCTTTTAAATTCACCAATAAAGAATGCATTATAGTCAATAATATTGTAATAACTAGGTATGGTGCCAGGTAGAGGGATCACTTTGTAAATTATATAAATGTGTGATTACGATGCTGTACACCTGAAACTAACATAAAATAATACTGAATGTCAACTCTTATGGAAATTTTAAAAAAATTCGCTAAACCCTAGGTACCCCGCCTTAGATCCCAAGAATAATAAAGACAGAACCTCAGTCCTCCCTCTCCCTCTCCCCCTCTCCCTCTCTCCCCCCTTTTTTTTATCTCCCCCTCTGTGTGTGTAGGCCCCAGCATACCATGTATCCTTCAGAATTTGTGAGTAATAAATCTCCCCCCGCCAAAGTTCCCTGATGTTGTTGTTGAGGTGCATCTTGTAATCATAATAAGAACCACAAGGGCTGATCCAGCCACACTGGCTCTGAATAAATGTCTGTGAGAGCTTGCCTCAGGCCCAGGTGAGTGCCCCTTGGCATTTCTAGCCAATAGCATCACTATTAATAGGCTGAGTCTGGCACAAAACAATTGGCATAGTTGGCAAGACTGAATGATTGCCCTTGCAATTAACCAAGGGGAATGCCTTTTAGCTGCAAGTGGCTTTCTGATTAACCCAAGTGAGTAACCTCATCTGGGAAACACCACTTGCCGGAGGTCTGTGTGCTATGTGCTTTCACATAGTTTCTGTTGTGGTTTGCCTGCAGTAGCCATCCCAAAATGTCACTGCTGCCATAATAATTCAACGATCCACCAGAGCAGCATGATCAAGGCCATAGTTTCTAACAAAATGATCAGACCACTGATTATAAAAGCCTTACTTGACTATTAATGTATGTGAAGTTCTTCCCCACCCCAAGGCCAAGGAAAGCTAAGGAATGTGGATCACAAGGCTATTGTCACCACTCAAAGAGAGGCTCTGTGTTAAAGGCACAATGTAAGGATATTCCCATAAGTAAGGAGGACAATAGATCTCTGCCTGTGAACACTGAGTCAGTGGGTCATGCCTGGACTATGTGTCCTAACCCAGATGAGTGAAATAACCTTGCACCAGAAAAGCAATGGCACCATGAAAGGAGAAATGTAGCCATTAATCAATATACAAAGAGCTCAGCCAGAAGGAATCTGGACCTAAGCTCATTCAGATGTCAATGTTCTATATGGCTATGGCTATTCTTATTGCTTTGAACGGCCTGGATGATAGGGTTACTGGTAGACCCCTTGGGCCTAACCATCACACAGATGCAATGCTGGAACAATACTGCTCCAGCCCGCAATTGCACCACGGGGTGGAAAAGCGGGGAATGTTGGAGAGTCTTATTAGAAGGGCTTAGGCCACCAAGTCTGGGTTGGAAAGGGATCAAATCCCTTTATAGCCAATGGGCACTATGAGTGACACTCGCCTCCCAATTTCTGTACATGAACTATTACTAAACGCTATCTGGCCCTATGACTGCTCATACATAAAACCCATCTGTTACAGGGACTGTAATTCCATGATTTGTCCACTGTTCTCACAGATCAGTCCCAGGAATGCCTAAATAGCATCCATAAGCTCTTCCTTAGTCTGGGATACAAATATGTCCAGAATTTTTATGTGGTTGGATAAGCTCCTTGAGGAATGAAAGGGAAGCTGCTGGGTTTTTGTTGTTGTTGTTTGCTAAATATGCCCCTTGATGACCCCAGAAAGCATTCAACATTTCTACTACCAGCAGATATCAGATATGCAGCTCAGTCCTTAGGGAAGCCTCCAAGTTATATCAGGCTAGCCTCCCCCAGCCAATGACCTAAACACCAACTGAATAGTAACATGGGAGGGTTACCTGCCCCCTAGGTGTCTACCACTCCAGAGGACCTCATCCCTGAGTCAGAAGGACCCATTGCTGGGGAAGACACCATCTCAGACAACATTGCCTCAGCCCAAGTTTGCCACTGGAGATGCCTACATCTCCTACACCAGAGATGATACCCTAAGGACATATCACCATGTCAAAGACATCACCACTTGCCCATATTGCCTCATGCCCCAGTTTATAGCAAAACTTGGCAGAATGTCATAAGGGGAACTAAGACTTTCTGGGAACAATGGACTAAATAGACTACCCTGATGGAATATTATTTTGCAGAATTTGCCAGGTGCTTGTTGGCTGACCCTTACCCTATACCAAGAGGCCTGTCAGACTGTGAGACTGTCCACTGCTAGCTGCAGGGCAGCATGTGTTGTATTTCCCCATTGTGGCAGGCCATCCTGTGCACTGGGAACTACACAACTGCCCTGCCTACAAATACTAAAAGTTGTTAATGTCACCACTAACTCTGATGCTGAGGCATCATAGGGTGGATTGTAGTGCAAGCACCTGATTTTTTTTTTTATTGTAATACAACGCCTGACATTAAGCTTCTGATTGCCTAGGAATCTACTTCAAAGACAGCCATCTTAAATAAATACACAGCCAGCTACAAGATTAGACAAAAAGCCAGAACTCCCTGAAGTTTCCTGTTTTAAAGATCTCTGGTTAACGTAGATAACTACCATTTGACAGCTTGTTTTTCCCTTCCTGCATTTTAATTCCCACTCTCATGTTTTAAATTCACCAATAAAGAATGAGTTCATGAAATGCTAAGCACTCCACCTTAGACCCCAATGATGGCAGAACTCCAGGCACATGTGCATACACTCTTTCTCTTGTTTTCTCTCTCCTCCCATGCACAATTTAACTGTGTGTCCTTAGGCATGCCACATACCCTCCAAGACCTGAGAATAATAAACTTTGGGGTTTTATCAAAGGTCCTGGATGGTTGTTGCTGAGATGCATCTTGCTATCATAGCAAGAACTGTAAGGGCCAGTTCAAACACAAAAATGGTTCTGAAAGGGGAAATGTCTGTGGGGATTGCCACATGTAGTATAACTTGAGTACCCCAGGCATTTTTTTTTATCCGAGGACACTCTTACATTTATCCTCAGATAGAGCCGGAGGGAGAGAGGGGGGAAGAGAGAAAAACATCAATGTGAGAGAGACACATCAAGTGGCCGCCACCCACACAACCCCAACCGGGGCCGGGGACAAACTGCAACCGAGGTATGTGCCCTTAGCGGTAACTGAACCCAGGACTCTCTGGTCCGCGGGCCAACGCTCTAACTGCTGAGCCAAACTGGCCAGGGCATCCCAGGCATTTCTTGACAATAGCATCACTATCTATAGGCTGAGACCCACAGATAACAGTAGAGCAGCCCCAACACCAAGACTTCTGTTGTTCACCTTCCTCCTGTAGTGGTTCTTCCACACTCCTGCTTGGATGGAACTGGTCATTTGATAAGGAGAAAGTGGTCTCTGGGGCTCAGGCTAGACTAGAACTCTCCTCAAAGGAGTCATAGTCTCTGGCTACATGTGACAGAGAAATCATTTGAACTCCTTCTAGAATAAAAAGTACAACTGAGGTATTAGATTTTTTAATTTAAAATTTTTATTGTTGACACTATTGCAGATGTCCCCATTTTACTGGATTTTTTTTTTTGCATTTATCTTCACATAGAGGGGGAGGGAGAGAGGGAGGAAGAGAGAGATAGAAACATCGACGTGAGAGAGACACATCGACGTGAGAGAGACACATCGAGTGGTTGCCACCCACATGACCCCAACCGGGGCCGGGGACAAACTGCAACCGAGGTACGTGCCCTTAGCGGGAACCAAATCCGGGACTCTCTGGTCCGCGGGCCGACGCTCTAACCACTGAACCAAACCAGCCAGGGCCATTTTACTGGATTTTTAAACCACATGTGCTCAATCATAAAATAACTGTCAGGAGAGCATTAAGGACCAGTGATGATCTGCACTGCTTTCTGCATTAGTACAACAAACGGGTGTGCGTCTGTTGCTCACCACTAAATGCAGAACATGAACCCTGAAAATTATCTGACATACCATCCCAAACCTCACCCCAGATTTAAAAATCTGGTGTGAAGAATTAGGGTCCACATTTGAGAAGTGTTGGTTTACTTAAGCCAAAGAGGTATATATAACCAATAAGCAATTATTTGGGACTTCTATACACCAAACTGTTGAGAGATGGAATGGGGAGATAATCTTTGTAAGACCTCACAAAATACAGTCCAGTTGGAAATAAGCATAAACATATATCAGTGGTTATTTGGAAAACTTACCAAGAGACAATAGTTTGAGAGAGAGAGAGAGAGGTGCTAAAGAACTTTCTAGAAAAATTATTTTAATCCTATGAGGAAAGGCAATTCAAGTATATGTTCTATTGATTACCCCCATTGAAAAAGAACAAGAGATCACAACCTCATGGGGAAATGTCACCTATAAATCAGACCAGCACAATGCAAATAAAACACAACCCAAACGGGGGGGGGGGGTAGGCAGCCCATCAGATGAAGGACACAGAACCTACACTCCCTCATCCTAGCCATGTTCAGAGGCTTGGCAGTCCACTGAGGAAAAGTGTTGTTCAGTCTCAAACCGTGGCCTTTTATGATTTTAAAAAATGTGCTTAAATTCCATTCCTATTAGGGGGACTGCAAAGTAATATTGTTTCTGTGCATTTCGCTATTCGGTTGTCATTTATCAGCTCATTGTGTACTTCAAAACTGTGTCAAAGACATTTTAAGGTTAGAGTGACTTGTTTACTCATAAATAATTAAATCTTAATTTTTTTTGCAATTTATAGTGAAATGGCCAGGCAAATACCAGAAGAGGTACATATCCAGCATTGTATGCTTTTTGAGTTCCACAAGGGTAGTAATGCAACAGTTGCTACCAAAAACATTTGCGATGTTTATCCAAGTGCATTAGACGTTTGTAAATGCCAAAGGTGGTTTTCTAAGTTCAAATCCAGTAATTTTGATCTTTCTGACTCGTATCGATCAGGAAGACCAACAACTTTAGACAATGACATGTTAAGGGTGGAGGTGGAAGCAAACCCATGTCAGACAATCGAGGAACTGTCAAACACTCTTAACCAACCTTGGTCGACCATCCAAGAACATTTGCAGCAGATTGGTACAGTAAGCAGAGCAGGTGTTTGGGTCCCGCATAATCTGTCCGAAGAAAACAAAGCTAACCGGTCCACCACATGCAACTTATTGCTTCAGCGGCACAATACAGAAGCGTTTTTTGATCGCTTGATCATTGGAGATGAAAAATGGGTCCTCTATGATAATCCAAAATGCTAAAGGCAGTGGCTCTCTCCGAAGGAATTGCTACAAAGTGTAGCTAAGCCAGGTTTACACCCCAAAAAGGCACTTTTGTGTTTGGTGGAGTATTCGTGGGGTCGTTCATTTGGAAGTATTGAAACCTGGACAAACTGAATGCAGACCTTTACTGTGAACAATTGGATCGAGTAAATCAATCTTTAATTGAAAAGTGCCCAGCGATTGTCACCAGAAAAGGCGTTATTCTGCAACACGATAATGCAAGACCGCACTGCACAAGACGAACCCTGGAAAAAATTAATGAATTGGGGTGGGAGGTATTGTCTCACCCACCATACTCGCCCGATATTGCGCCATTGGATTTCCATTTATTCCGATCGCTACAACATTTTCTAAGTGGCAAAAAATTTGAATGATGTCCAAAATGCCATCACCAGATATTTTGCTCAAAAACCAATTGATTTTTATCGATCCGGCATTGAAAATTTGCACACTAGATAGTAAAAGGTTGTTGATAACGAGGGTGATTACATCATTGATTCAAAATAAAAACTTGTTAAAAATTTATCTGTTTGAATTAATGTCGTAAAAACACGACATTACTTTCCGGTACCCCTAATAGTAGAAACTGAGCAAGGAAAGACTGTTTGGTGTAACTGACTAGGGGAAACTTGGCCTTGCCAAAGTTTTAGGATTGTGCCAAGAAAGCTGGGAGTGGGGAGGTTGCTGTGCTGCTGTAGAATCTTAACAGCTATTTGTGGTGTCTGCACCTCTTGTTCTCACCTCACTTGAAGCTGGGAGAGGCCTCAAAAATTACAGGACCCAGTGTCCTGTTTGTACCCCATTTTATGGAGGAGGTAACTGAGGTCACTCAGGGTACAGTTGCAAGTCAGACCTGACTTTAATCCAGTTTCCATATCATCTTGGGCAAGTAATTTATATTCTGGACTTCAGTTTCCTCATAGGGAAGGTGATAAAAACAATACCCATCTCACAGAACTGTGAGGATTAGCGACAATACAGGAAATCACCTAGTCTGGTAAGGACACATGAAATCATTCCTTTATTCTCTGGTGACAGAACTGGGACTGGCTCCCTGGTCACCTTATTAACCATTGCTCACTGTGGCCAGGCTCCTGAATCCCGGGCTTCATGGAGAGCACTGCCAGACCACTCTGCCTAAAGGCATTTGGTGTCTGTATTTGGGAGCTGAAACCATTTCCCATTCCCCACAGATGTCTCAAACAGGCTGTTCCTCTGCTTTCTGCATCCCCTTTTGTTGCTCCTTTCTGTCTATACTGTTCCAAGGGCGAAGAACTGCTCAGGGAATTATGTGCTAAGTGCCTGGCATGCTGTATGATGTGGGAGACACAAACAGATATGGGACTCACTCTATTTATGGTACTAAATGGTACTGCCCTTTGTACCACCTTCTTAGCCCCACTCCCAGTTCAGGAATAGCATCCTCCTTTTCTGGGGAACTGCCCCACACCAACACATACTCCAATTATGTGGTTCCAGGGGCACCCCCCTGTTCTTACATGACCCACATCTCCCTCACCACAGCTAACTGGCTCTGGGTCAGGCAGTCATGGTCCCTGCCCCTTGTGCCTTCTGTTGTTAGCTTAAGGTCAGGCACCTAAGGACCAGCCTGAATTTTTTTTCAATAATTGAGGGAAATGGAAAAATTTACACCTTGCTCCTTATATGTCATGGAGGGATTTTTCATTCCATTCTCCATAAGGAATAAAGGGAGCAGGACTGATATATATGACTGATGAATTTAGCAAAAGAAATACAGCATAATTATTTGGTTATCTATACTTTTCTTCTTTGGGATCTGCATTTCTACCTAGAGGAAATAATGGAAGCCTACAAGGGTCTGATGGGGTTAACCTGCAGTGGCCCAGAACTGCCTTTCACTGGGTAATTAGTTAGGGTAGGCTAACTGCTGTAACAAACATTTGAGTTTTACTGGCTTAACACAGTAAATTTTAATTTTTTGTTCTTACTAAGCTCCAGGCCACATTGGTGGTACAGGTTATGGGGATATTCTCCTTATGTCATTCAAAGATTCATGAAGGAACCCATATTAGGACAGAGCTAAGAGACTTGAACACCTGCACAATAGAAGGGAAACAAAAGAAATGGACACATCTTTGTAGAAGAGATACAGAGAAGTCTTCCAATGTCAGAAAAATGCCAATTTGGGGGCATTGGGGATGGTCCCTGCCTTATCTGCAAACTCCATGCCATGCCACTCCCTAATTGACATACACTGCCCTCCCAAAACAGAAGTCTACTAGTGAAATGGACATCACAACTGTAAATCTGATACATACTAATTACCTGGGCTAATCAAATGTGCCCTTTATTCCTAAATATGAATGCACAAAGTTTTAAGTATTATGGGAAAGTGAAAGAGAAGATTATGATGAGCACACAACTATTTCTGGAAAGAAAGATACATATACCAAAAAATCCAAATTAATATTCTCAAAATTTTAAGGAAGAAACTGAGAACACGGTGCTATTAAAGGGAGTAACTAGAAAACAATAGAAAGTACCTGAAAATAGAAATGTGGCCAAATGAAAAACTTAATAGACGCGAGGCACTCAGCAGAAAGCCTCTGGGCCTCACCAGGCTCTGATGGAACCTGGAACACAATGCTCCAGCCCCTCCCCCCTCCGCGCGCCCCCCCTTCCCCCGCCGTGTAACTGACTCCACCGCTCCCCCCCGCCCAGTAACAGACCCCATTTCCGTTGCCATCCCAGAGCTTCCGCCTGGCCTCATAGCCCACCAGCAGGTGTCCTCCTCTTCAATTTCCGGAGCTAACTGAGGTCCCTCCACTACCGTTTCTGACTCAACCTCAGGCTGTCCTTGTGGCCTACCCCGGGGACACTTGAGACACCACAGCTTCCACCTTGCCACGCCCCTGACTGCCTCACAGCTCCTGCTTCCGCGCAGCCTTACCCTCAGTGACCCCGTGGAGCGTCTCCAAACATGGCGACCCCGCCGCCCTCGCAAGTGCGCCAGAGCTACCACCCTGACTGCGAGGCCGCCATTAACCACCTGGTACACCTGGAGCTCTACGCCTCCTACGTGTACACATCCATGGCATGTTATTTCGATAAGGTGTCCTCCAAGCACTTGGTGGAGTTCTTCTTGCAGCAGTCGAGCAAGGAGAAGGAGCACGCGGAGAGGCTGATACAGCTGCAGAACCAGCGCGGCGGCGGCACCTTCGCACGTGATATCAGCAGGCCTGACCGCCACTGCTGGGAGAACAGCCTGAAGGCCCTGGAGTGCGCCTTGCACCTGTCGATGGCGGTGAATCAGAGCCTAATCGATCTGCACAAGTTGGCCACCGAGAAGAAGGATGCCCACCTGTGCAATTTCCTGGAGAGTCACTACCTGCAGGGGCAGGAGAAGTTCATCAAAGAGTTGGGGGGCTATATCACCAACCTGCGCAAGATGGGAGCCCCGGAATCCGGCCTGGCAGAGTACCTCTTTGGCAAGCTCACCCTGGGCAACAGTAAGAAAAACTGAGCCTGGACTGCCTTCCTGAGAGCCACCGGGTGAATTCCCCAGGTCACTGTACCGAGCATGCATGTTGCAGTATTGCCCTTCCAGCCTTACCATTTCTTGCAATAAAGTAGTTGGTTCCTAAATAGAGGTCTCTGGTTGATTGATGTGAACAAGAACGCTCACATTTTAAGTCTTAAAATAGGAATCCAGGAGTCTTTCCACCCACCCATGCCCCATCCACATGCACCTCGGGATTTTCATGGATGGAAGGAGGTGGTATTCTGTGGGACCCTCAACAGAGGAAGCAGGTATTCTGTGGGACCCTGAAAAACACAGTCTGTCTTTTATAAACAATGTGATATATGGGAGTGGGCTGAGGTGGGGCCCTGGTGAATGTGGGTGCATGTGCATGGTAAAAGTATAGAAACATGGCCTGAAAATCAGAATTTCAGTTGCCTCTGGGGAAGAAGTGAAGGGAACAGGATTGGGCAAGGATTAAAATAAAATGGGCCTTCACTTTATCTGAAATGTTAATGGTTAATTCTAGGTAGCTAGTTGGAGGCCTTGGACAAGCTAACCGTGGGTAACAGTGGTAATGCAACTGGTATACTTCAACAGTACCATTTCTTGCTATAAAGGAACATGGTACCAAAAAAAAAAAGTTACCTCAGTAAGAAGACTGAAAAATATAAAATCAGGGATGCAGGTCAAATTTCTGATATTGAATATTAAGTAGAATAAATCCCACGGAATGTTAGGTCAGTGACTGGCTGCTTTGAAGAATGTAGAGGGTGGGAGAGAGTTGAAGCTGGGAGACCAGTTAGGACATATTGTAGCTGTTCCAGGTGAGAGACAGTGGGAGTTGGACTGGAGTGGAGGCTGAAGAAATGAAGAGACAGACAAATTCTAGTGGATTTGGATGAATCAAGATTTACTTATGGCCCAGAGGTGAGAAATGAGAAGTGACAAAAATAATCTAGGTTCTAGTGTTTGGACTTGAACATCAGGTTGAAGGTGCTGCTATTTATTAATCTGGGGATACTTGCAGGGAGACACAAGGGGTGGGGAAGTCATGTCATGTTAAATCTGATTTACCTATTAGACATTCCAGTGGAAATGTCATGCAAGTAGTCAGAAAAATGGATCTGGGACTCAGGTGGGATGTCCGGTGTGGAAATGCAACTATGGGAGGCATCAGCTATAGGTGGTATTGAGGTCATGCGACTGGATAAGCTCCCCAGAAAGAAACTGTAGAGAGAGTATGGCCCATCCAGTCCCAAGCCCAGGACAGCTAACATTAGAGGATGGGTGGAGGTGTTGGAAAAGCCACAGGGCTGCTGGCCCCACCTGGGCCATTCCTTCCAGACTGTGGCTGCTTGTGTCTCCTCAGAGTCTATCTCAAAAGCAAACTGTTCCTAACTTCTGTGTGGCCTCTGCTTTCTCCTTGCACATTGTGGAGAGAAGTCTGTTACTTTGTCTTCATGGGTATGGACAGAACAATTTATTTTCCAGTTTAAAAAGTTATTTTTAGCCCTGGCCGGTTTGGCTCAGCGGTTGGAGCGTGGGCCTGCGGACCAGAGAGTCCCGGGTTTGGTTCCCGCTAGGGGCACGTACCAAAAAAAAAAAAAGTTATTTTTAAGGTAATTATAGATTTTTTTTTTCTGTTCCCCTTTAAAAACTCAGCCTCTCTCAGTGCACTGTTTTTGACCGTATGAAATCTGTACCCATGTAAACCCTAAGGTTGTCCCTGCTTGGGAAAAATAATCAAAACATGTGTCTTCTGTGCCTGGTGTGGTTACAAAGATAAAAGTTAAAAATTGCAGATTTGCATACCTTATCAATGACACATAGCTAGCCTGAGTCTAAATTTCGCAGATTGCTTTGACATTTACTAATACATACACAACCTTAGCTCCACAGTAATTACCTTTTTTGTCTGGGTTCTAATCCCAGTTTAGCCACTTCCTAAATTGGGTGAATTTGGGCATGTTTAACCTCTATCTGCGTCAGTTTCCTCACATGTAAAATAGGGATAATAAAATTGTTAAATATAAATTTAAATTTTTGTTGCTGAGAGATTAAATAAGTTAATATTTTTTAAATGTTTACCATAGTGCTTATCACATATAGTAGATATATCATTTTTAAGCCATCATTTATCATCCTCACCATCATCATCATCATCATTAGCCACTTCTAAATTACTTTGTGGTGTTTGTGCTTTGGGGAGATTTCATGACTATACCTTGCCACTGGAGGTCTCTCTTGCATTTCCACGAACCATCACCCTGCATCTTGAGAAGGAAAAACCCTTCCTAGCTGCTTGGTTGTCAGGTGCTGCCAGGACTCAGGAGGGTAGATTGCTGTTTCTGCTGCCCAAACTCAGGCCCAAGTCTCGAGGTGAGTTTTCCTGTGACAACTGTCTGTGCAATCCTCCATTTGTCTCAACCAGCTTTCCCTTTAAATCGCCCCCTAGAACACTTTTTGCTTATTCTTCCCAAACCCAGGCGCCTGAGCCTCCTCCTTCCATCCTGAACTACACTCCACTCCTCAGAGGTGTGAAAGAGTGAAAGGATGAAATGCTAATCCTGATCCCACCATCATCTGGATGTTTGGACCTGAAAGAAGGAGGAATGAGTCAGGGTGCAGAGGAATGGGAGGAGGAAATATTAAGGCTCCTGATAACATAATAATAAAAATGGATAAATCACCAAGTACTTTGCATGGAGATTCTCAAGCTTTACTGTACATTAGAACCACCTGCAGAGCTTTTAAAACTCTGGATTCTTTGGACACATCCCAGACCAATTACATCAGTCTCTGGGCCAGGACCTGGACATCCCCAGCGATTAAAACCAACCTCTCAAAGTGTGTTGTGTAGTATCAGCCTCACCTGAGAGTTTGTTAGAAAAACAGTAGTCTTAAGCCCCACCCCAGACATATTGAATCAGAATCTACATTTAAGAAGACCCCAGGAGATGAATATGCACACTGAATAATGAGAAGCACTCTTTAGCATTCTGATTGTCAAACTTGGTTGCACCTTGGAATCACTTGGGACCCTGGAAAATAACATCGATGCCTCCACTTAAAAACTAATTCAGCTGTAGTGAATATAAGTACTGAACCAAACATCATAAAAATGTATCTTCCATAGCCATTATTGAACTGGCAAATATCAAAGTTTTATTGAAACTGAATCATGACCACTTATTTACATATATCCTGTTGATGATTGTGCACTACAGTGACAGTGAGTAGATGAGACAGAGTTCATATGTCCAACAAAGCTTCAAATACTTACTATTATGTCTTTTCCTGATGTTTGCTGACCCTTGTCTATAGTAACATGCCCTAAATTTACCTGAAACTGCCAAATGTGTGTTAACTGCCCAATGTGTGTGTGTGTGTGTGTGTGTGTGTGTATGTGTGTATATATATATATATATATATATATATATATATATATATGTTTTTATTGATTTTTTTAGAGAGAGAAGAAGGGAAAGAAAGAGAGAAACATCTATGTGAGAGAGAAACATAGATCGGCTGCCTCCTGCACGCTCCCTATTGGGGATCGAGCCTGCAACCCTGGGCATGTGCCCTGACCTGGAATCGAACCAGGACCTCTCAGTCCATAGGGCAATGCTCAATCTACTGAGCCACACTGGCCAGGCAAAACTGTCAAATATTTTTAACATTTCAATTGTTTTTATATGTTCAATATGCTTATTGCAATTCACCCTCAATTTCTCTACCACCACAATCCTTTGGCAGGATAGAAAGCAATTCCTTTAATTCATGTAGGCTAAGATACTAATGATTTAATCTGTTATCTCAGCAAGGAGAGTCTGACAGACTGTTGATTACTAATCCAACAGTCATTTGACCCCATCTTATTTACTAAGAGAACACTAATTTTTCGAAGTGACCATGTATCTGGTTCCTTAGTCTGAATCAATCATAAAAGTTTTATTGTTGTTTTGTTTTTTAAATCAAGATGCTTGTTTTTGTAGTCTCTTTTGCTGATGGGGTTGATTACATGACTGTGTTTTGACTTAAGATGTAAATAAAAATAGCCTGGATTTCTGATAAAATTTTACTTGCCTGATAAACTGATGAGCTTTGTGAAAATAAATAATTTTGCCCCCATTCTTGTCATTCTGACTGTGATGCTGGTATGAGGGTGTGATGCCAGGTACAAGGGCAGCCACTGTATAACCACAAAGATAGCGACAAGATAATTGCAGAACCCACTATAAAGCCCTGTTATAATTGAACCAGAAGCATGAACTATGACATTTTCTCCCCAGTCCACCCCCAGCTTCTTGATAAATAAATACAGTTAACTTCATTGCTTAAGTGCCTCTGTGGACATTTTGTTGGTTATCATTCATATATCTAACAGATGTAAGAAGACTACAAGGAGGCCTTGCCGGTTTGGCTTAGCGGTTAGAGCGTCGGCCTGCAGACCAGAGAGTCCCAGGTTCGGTTCCCGCTAAGGGCACGTACCTCAGTTGCAGTTTGTCCCCAGCCCCGGTTGGGGTCGTATGGGTGGCAACCACTTGACGTGTCTCTCTCACATCGCTGTCTCTCTCTCTCTTCCTCTCTCCCTCCCCCTCTATCTGAAGATAAATGCAAGAAGAAGAAGACTACAAGGAGAAGGCATTTTTCAACATTATACTGGAAATATAAGGGGGGACACTTTGTCAAGTATATGATGATCTAACCACTACGCTGTACACCTGAAACTAATACAAAATTATATTGAATGTAAACTGTAATTGAAAATTTTTTTAAATTACATTTATCTTTTCCCCCTATTTTTAAATACCCAGTATTTGTCAAGGGCATGCTATATGTGAGGTACTGTTTCTGGTGCTTTCCAGACATTTTCTGTGTGTCATTCTCACAACAACCCTGTGACATATGCAACTCCCCCTATTTTACCTCTAAGAAAATGGTTTCAGAGTAGTGTCACTGCCTGAAACCACACAGCTCTTAAGTAATGGAGTCAAAATCATCTGGTTCAGAGGTTTGCATGGTTTCTATTCCTCTGTCACCTCATTTTGAGGGACTATGTGATCCACATTACATAGGTGATTTGATTTAAGCAACAAACCTGTGAGATGGATCCCTTTATTGCAGTTTTATAAATAATTGGCAGTTAGGTTTGTGAGTGGTGGTTGCTTATTTCTTCTTGGTGTTCAGACCCAGAGTCCAAGCTCTCTGTTGCTCTCAACCCCAAATGACCTATTTCCCCTTTGATGTTCACTAAGTACACAGGTCCCTCCATCTCAAACCTCCTGCTCTCTCTACCTTTAATTCATTGCCAGGCTTCTGGAAAGGGATACCCCTACATGTTCACTTCCCCGAAAGAATGAATTCCATTGTTTTAAGTTTTGAAATTACTAATAACACCCACAAAGTTCAGAAATCAAAACATATATAACAATTTATGATGAAGCCGTTTTCCTAACATTGTTCCCCAGTTTCCCAATTTTCTCCACCTCCTAAAAAGTAACTTCTTTGGAAGTTTTCTGCATTTTCTCACAAACACCCATTTAATGTATATGAAAGCATATATAAATGTATAGCACCCTTCTCTAAATAATAGTGTAATACATAGAATCCTGTACTTTGCTTTTTTTCTTCTTAGCAATATGAAATCATGAATTTTTAACAGTTGATTTTACATTCTGATAACTAGGGATACTTTGGGACTTGAGATTCTTCCTGTTGCCTCTTACGTCAAGACAGCTACCAATTCCTCCCTACTTGGTAGGTTACATTCAAGTGTTCTGAATACAAATCTTAACACTTTTCAAAAAATTGCATCTAAATTAAAGAGATTTTACTTTATATAGCTATGTGCTACCTTGCATAAAAAAGTAGTTGCTGAGGAACAATATGCAACCAACCTTTGCCCTCTTCTTCTTCCCTGGGCTATATCATCTTCAACTGGTATTAAAATAAATTAAATTGGCATTGGTAATGCACAGCATAAATATTGTTTCTCAGGAAAGTGTCCATCCCCTAGTGACAGTTTTCAATGGAGTGCCTTACTTCTCGTATGGCACTTTCCAATTTGCATGTGTTCTATCTTTTTATTTTCTCCAGAAGTTTGAGCTTCTTATTCCTACTTTATAGATGAAGAGCTTTTATTAATTTTTTTTTATCCTCACCCGAGGACATTTTTCCATTTTTTGTTCAAATAAAGTGGGAGGGAGAGAGAGGAAGAGAGAGAGAGAGAGAGAGAGAGAGAGAGAGAGAGAGAGAGAGAGAGAGAGAGAGAGACATCAATGTGAAAGGGACACATCGAGTGGCTGCCTCCCGCACGACCCAACCAGGGCCAGAGACAAACTGCAACCGAGGTACATGCCCTTAGCGGGAACCAAGCCCGGGACTCTGGACTGCAGGCCGACGCTCTAACCGCTGAGCCAAACTGGCCAGGGCTTAATTTTTAATTTTTATTGAATTTATTGGGATGACATTGGTTAATAAAATTATATAGATGAAGAAGTTAAAGATGTTAAGTGACTTATGTGTTAGCCCAGCCATTTTCCCCAGAATATCCAAGTGGATGACAAGGAATCTTACAAATTTTGAACAACTTCCAGATATAAAACTACCTCTCTGTTGAGCACCCCAACTTGCAGGTATTTCTACCTTATTCTCTGAACAAGGCAACTTTTGGAGTTAAGATTGTGGTTTTTATCCCTAGACTGATTGTTTTTCCTCCCCTTTCTTGTTCTCCTTGTTCAAGGAAAGGGTGAAGCCATGTGAGTGCTGGATATAAATGCTGCTCAGCAACTCAACTGGGAACATCACCCACTTCCAAACTTCACAGGGTAAGTTCTGAGCTAAATTAATCAAGGATTCTAAAACATTATCAGCTCTACTCTGAATTATGAATAGAGTCCTTCAGGCCCTGAATCACTCAAATTGTATTCATAAATTGTGTTGAGAAAATCTGACATTTTATAAGAGGGCAATGAATATTTTTGATAAATTCTTGTACATACTGAATTTTGTTCTAAAACCCACCTACCGTGTGAAATATGTACCCCTCAGGACTCCCCTCTGAAATGGTTGTCAGACCTCTCTGGCAGCTTCAGATTATGTTTATCATCTGTGTAATTTTAGTCTGACAGAAAACTACTGAGACCGTTAATGGTTCTTTCTTAATTAAACAAATCTTTTACATTATGCTCAAGATTCTTGTAAAAATGTGATTTAATTCTTAAAGAAGTACGTGATTAGGCACATAGCAGTTTGTGCCAGTGTGAGCATAATTGTCAAATACTAATTTTCATTTCCTCCAAAGCACTGCTCTAGCAAGTCTTGGAATCATTGCACTTTTGGCAGCTTTTTCAGTAAGATAAAGGACTACTTAAATGGTGTACAATAATATAAACTGGGTTTATTTTTTTTGAATGATAATTGTAATATTAGTCTTGATTTAAAGTGAATTTTCATCTCATCTGCTGATATCAGGGGGAAAAGAAGTCTATTTCCCAAAGAAGTAAATCTGTCATTATCTTATTATTCAGATCATTGTTATTTTAATTGAAAATATTTAATCTGTAAAATAAGCCAGCTCACTTTTGACTACACATTTAACACGATGAGGAGATTGAATTTTCTAGGAAAGGAGCCAAACAGGTTCAAAGTGTCTCATACATCAAGGCAGATTGCTATTTGATTTGCTCTGATGCCAGGTCTCTTGGGTTGAATCCCAGCTCCAACATTTACATGTTAAATGGCCTTGGTTTATTGTTAGGTAACCTCTCTGGGCCTCTATTTCCTCATTTGCAGGTGGGGATGGTAATTAATATCTTCATTATTGGGTGTGGATTAACTGACTTACTATAGGTAGAGTAAAAAATTGGTTTGTAATTCCATTTTGGTCTAAGCTTTGTTTTTAACACTTCAAAATAAAAGTGTGTTTTCTTTCATTTATTTTGCAGAGAAAATAGGGTGTTAGTCAGTAGACTTTTGATTTCCCAACATGCCAAAACCCCCATTTATAACCAAAATTAAGCATTAGTAGAATAAGAATAGAACTTTAGAATAAGTATATTTAACATCCCCAGATAGTAAAAATATATTGTATCCACAAAATAATGGAAATTAAAACATTGATTGTTAGAATAAAATATTCAATAAATGGACTGAATAACTAAAAGAGCATTGTTGAAGAGCAAATTAGTGAGCTGCAAAATTAAGCAAAGCAATCCTCTCAAAATATAATAATATAGGACCAAGAAATTATAGAAATTGCAACCTGCTAATATGTTTTCGAAAAAATAGAGGAGAAATATCAGGGGTACACTTTGTAAAGTATATGATTGTCTTACCACTATGCTGTACACCCAAAACTAATACAAAATAATATTGAATGTAAACTGTAATTGAAAAAACAATTAAATAGAGGAGAGGATATTCTCAAAGAAGTTACATGTAGAAAATATATGAGAAAATACAAATAATATATAATATAGAATATAATAGATGGTAAAATTCTCAGAACTGACTAATATATGAGTCTTAGCCTCCATCCTTAGAAAACAAAGTCTGAGGTTCGGTTTAAATGTTGTTAAAATGCTGATTTAGTTAGAAGGTGTGAACACAAAGCAATGAGAGTGAGAAAAAATAGAACATTAGGCAAGGAAAGATGTGAAGAAATGTGATGTTATGTGTTATTGTGCTGGCCACTACTTCACCATGAACCACAAATACTGAGCATGAACAATGGACTTGTCCATTGGAAGGCAAAAGTATGCCTCAGATCAGTTGACAGTGTGGAAGAAGGTGGCAGTGGTATTTATCCTCCAGAGTCCCTCCTGCCTCCCATTTCTCATTTGTCAAGGTTCATCCCATGGAAGCTTCTCCCACACTTCAGAGATGCATTATTTAGTCCCTCATCACCTCCTCAGGAAACTAGATACTATACTCTGTAGCGTGACCATTTCACCTGAGTCAAGAAGTAGAGAGGTGAGAAGCACCAGTGCAAAGGCATGGGGTGAAGCTTTTCTGGGCTGTATCCCAGCAGCTGATTGTAGAAATCCTCTTTTAGTGCATCCTCAACACCCATTACACCACCTGGCAGAAAGAAGGAGATAGTCAAGGATGCCACCTGTCCAATGCAATCCACAAATGTAAAAGATCTGCTGAGTACTAAACAAGATAATTTTTTAAAGTGTTTCACTCACACACAGAGTATAATATATATTTCAGATAACCAGGATTTTGAAAAGTAACTGAGACCCTTCAGAGAGGAAAAGCAATACATACAAATGATTAAGAATGTGATATCAGAATTTTCACTAGCGTCATTAGGTAAAGGAGACTTGGAATAGTGTCCTCCAAGTACTGACAGAAAATAACTTTGCTCTCACATTTCCATACTCTACTCAGCTATCACTCAAGTATGAGGGCAAAGTAAAAAATAATATTAGGCAGAAATGATTCAGAACATCTCAAACATTGAGACCCTTCATGAAATACTACCTGACATATTCAGGGTGAAAAATAAATCTAAGTGGAATTGAGATACAAGAAGCAATGGTGAATCAAAAATATGACTAAAAGTTAGTTTTGGGATAAATAAATGTTGGCTGTTAAGAAATAATGTTAGATAGCAATCTAGATCTGAATTTCCAGAAGATATTGACATGATAATTGGAGCTGAATGGGGAAGAGAGTGGAAAAAAGTAAAGGCTCGCTAAGTTTTTCGTGTTGTTGATTGAGAGGGAAGCCTATAAAACACAATTAATTCCAGAGAGTTTAAGAAAATCTTAAGTAATGACTTGATTAAATTCAATATAGCTCCAATCAAAATCCCAGGTGGGATTTTCACAGAACCTGATAAGCTAATTTTAAGCATCTATATTAAATAGTGTAGTGGCAGCTTTTGCTCTATCAGACAACAAAATATGTTACAAAGCCATTGTAAATAAAACAGTGTGATAAAGACACAAGCAGAGACAAATATACTGGTGGAAAACTAGAGTCCAGAAAGGGCCTTGTTATATATGAAAATTTAGTATATGATAACAGTGACATTATAAATTGATTAAGTAAGGATAGATCACTCAATAAATGATTTTGAGACATATAACTATCAATTTGGAGAAAAAATAATATAATATTATATCAAGCTGAGAGATGGAATTACTGTGAAACAAATGAAGCTTAAACCTGCGGTTCCCTGTTAATAACATGAAATTTCCACACATACAAAGGCCTTGGAGGGTTCCAAGGAATGAATTTAGTATAGGAGTGTGGATTTAGTCAGTGAAGTGTTTTTATGTTGTCGACAGTAATTTCTGTGTATAATTAGGATATTGCAACTTGTTCTAGTGTGTAGGAATGGCTTCCAGGAATATCCCTGTTACCTACTAAACTAATGCACGTGGAATATAAAGTTGTGGAACGGTGGTCATATCAAGATATTAATGTGTCCCATGACATCTGCACTGGACGAATGTGATAGTGGAGGAGAAAAAAGGTGTCAGAAATGCAAACTCTCTCTTGTCAGGAGAAAACTCATAATGCAGTTTATACAATTATAAACATACAATGTGCCTTTTTCTTTTTTGGGAAGAGTGTAAAATAGAATTTATTGGAATGCCTGAGTTCGTTGGACATAAACCTGTTGCAGTTCTACAAGCAGGAAAAGAAGCTGAATGTGAGACAGACAAATATTTTATGCACCCCAACTATCAGGAGTAAGAAATTTCAATCAGCCATTCTCGAAGCAAGTGCAAGAATGGTCAAGGCTCTCTTGGCAGAGTAAAACTCCCCTTTGATTAGAAAACAAGAATACACCCATAGGTTTTTACAAAGACCAAAAGTACCTTGCTACCACCTGCATTTTCTTTTGCTTTTGCTATACCACAAGAAAAGAAAAGATAAAAATAAGATAGATATACAGAGTCCTACTTTCTGCTGAACATCACAAGGAAGGCTGATGTGGCCATTCTTCTAATATTAATCTAGATGTTAAGAAAATAAGTTATTACTGTATCTCCCTCTTACTAGATCAAAGAATAAATGGTGCTAGTGCTTTTGATGCAAAGTTGCTTAAGAGTTCAGGAGCCAAACACAGTCACCCAGAGAAGGAGAAGCCAAGAAATATTAAGTTAATTTCACTCTACTTGATCAAGGGGAGTGGGAGGAAGACATTAGATCAAGCTGTGATTTAGAATAATTAAAAATTAATGAAAAAATCTACCTCATTTATCTCAATGTTAATGACTATATCCCTTTCTCTAAATTATATATCCTATTTTCATACCATATACTTTATTGTTATAGTAGTTCTTTAAATAAAGAGCTCGAGGATTATAGAAGCACAACTGAAGGTGAAATCCAGTTACATTCTTTTCAATTTAGTTAGTTCCTTTGGTGGAAGCCTGACTACGTAAATCAGGTACCAACATTCAGCTAGTGGCACCAACACCCATGCAATGACCCTGGTACCCACTGGCAGCACCCTTGTGGATTTCTCAGCACATCGCTTGTTTCAGTCAGGGCACTTAATTGCAAACAACAGAAACTGACTTCAACTCCATTAAAACAATATTTATTGGAAAGGTATATAATGTCTTGAAGAATTGACAGGAAGGCTGGAGAGCCAGGAATGAAAAACAGGAAAGAACAGAGGGAAGCTGAGGTGTCAGAAAGTAAAGGTGATACCAAAGGAAAACATCTGGGTAAGGGCACATCTGCCACCAACACTGGCAGTAGAATAAATCCTAAATTCTAATTATTCTCATCACTACCTCCAGATACAAAGGTTTGACAGTATCTTATTTTGTTTTTGTTTTTTCCCTGCTGCCAGGGATCAAAGAAAATAATTATTTAAGTTTTTTTTCTGAAATAATTTACAATGGTAGATTCCTTAAATAAAGGGGTCTTTGAAGGCTGGTTAGCTAAGGATTAATCAATTTTCATTATAGCATCAATGCAGAAAAGGTTTTGCTCTACTTGTTCACATCCAACTATATATGCCTTTTCCAGTGAAGAGAAGACGGTCTACAGAAATAGTGCTATAGAAATCCCTGCATTTAAGGGACATAGATGAATAGGAAATAAAAGGCTAGAGATTCCACCATCTTTACCTGCCTCCCCTCAGTGCTCCAACCACAAAAGCAGTGTATCTGCTCCTCTGATAGAGACTGGAAGGAAAGTAAGTTTCAGCAGTAAAGTATGGTGTGCTCATGAATATTTAATAACTGAATCTCTATAGGTGGGGAAGGAACTCTGATTTATAGTTTGATAATTTCTGTGGTGTAAACACTTCCACCATGGCTGATTTCAAAGACATTTGTGTTTAATAATTGGCTCACAAAATCCCTGAAAATGGAATAATTAGCTTTTGCAAGCCAGTACAAGGTGACTCCAGCATACCACTGCGTACATAACAGTGAGATAAAGAACAGGATATAAGATGAAAATTAAAACTGCCAAAAGACATTTGTAAAAATAATTTGAAAAGACAAAAGGAGATACATAAGAAATTAGAAAGTAGGAAAGAAGGACATTAGAGTCGCAGTTTCAAGGACTGTCAACTGCAAAGTTCTGGGAGATGACCAAGAGAAAAGTGGACTAGGATAAGTGAAGTAAAGAATGACATGAAAAAATAAGCAGGAGATGTTATCACTCTCGATTTTTGTTGATAGAACATTTTAAATATGTTTTTAAGAAAAGAGCAGCAGGAAGGAACTTAAGGGCTACATATATTTATTGTCTTTTGCTACAAAAATGCTCCATAAGAAACTACTTCAAAACACAATGGCTTAAAATAATAACCATTTATTATTGCCCCTAAGTCTATGGTTTGGCTTGTTGATTCATCTGGTCTTGACCAGGCTCACTCATGTATCTGCAGTAATTTGGGGGAGGCCATTCTGTTGGCCTTGATCAAACTCTTTCACGTGTCTAAAAGTCAGCTAGCTCTTGGCTGAAGGATGGCCTCACCTCATCTCCATGAGTTTCTCTTATCCTTCCAGCAAGATAACTTGGACATTCTTTCATGATGAGGCAAAGGTGCAAGAGTGAGTAAAACGAATCATACTAAAAGAGCAAGTGGAGGCATAAGAACAGGCATATAGATCAATGGAACAGAACAGAGAACCCAGAAATTGACCCAAGAAATTGTGCTCAATTAATATTTGACAAAGGTGGCAAGAGCATACAATGGAGTAAAGACAGTCTCTTCAATAAATGGTGCTGGGAAAATTGGACAGCTACATGCAAAAAAATGAAACTAGACCACCAACTTACACCATACACAACAATAAACTCAAAATAGATAAAACACTTAAATGTGACTTGTGAATCCATAAAAATCCTAGAAGAAAATGTAGGCAACAAAATTTCAGACATCACATGCCACAGACTTTTCACTGATACAACGCTTAAGGCAAGAGAAACAAAAGGAATTAACACATGGGACTGCATCAAACTAAAAAGCTTCTGCACAGCAAAAGAAACAAGCATTAAAATGGAAAGGGAACCCACTATATGGGAAAGCATAATTGCCAATGATACATCAGATAAGGGGTTAATTTCCAAAATATATAGAGTGCTCATACAACTCAACAAAAGGAAGACAAAGAACCTAATTTAAAAATGGGCAGAGGACCTAAATAGACACCTCTCCAAAAAGGACATACAAATAGCTAAGAGACATATGAAAAAATGCTCAGCGTCACTAATCAACAGAGAGATGCAAATTAAAACAACTATGAGATATCACCTCACACCTGCTAGAATGGCTGCCATCAACAAATCATGAAACAACAAGTGCTGGTGAGGGTGTGGAGGAAAGGGGACTCTAGTACACTGCTGGTGGGAATGCAGCCTGGTGCAGCCACTATGAAAAACAATATGATGTTTCCTCAAAAAATTAAAAATTGAACTGCCATTTGACCCAGCGATCCCACTCATAGGAATATATCCTAAGAAGCCTGAAACACCAGTCAGAAAGAATATATGTAACCCTATGTTCACAGCAGCACTATTTACAATTGCTAAGATCTAGAAACAGCCCAAGTGTCCATCAATGGTTGAGTGGATAAAAAAGCCATGGTACATATACACAATGGAACACTATGCAGCTGTAAGAAAGAGAGATCTCTTATCCTTTGAGATGACATGGAGGGACCTGGAGAGCATTATGCTAAGCGAAATAAGCCAGTCAGAGAAAGACAAATACCACATGATCTCACTTATTTGTGGAATATAATGAACAAAATAAGCTGATGAACAAAATAGACCCAGAGACATAGAAAGAAGTAGGGTTCAGACTGACAAACCTCAGAGGAGGGGGTGGAGGGAGGGATGAGATAAACCAAAGAACTTATATGCATATTTGTGTAACCAATGAACATAAATAAAAATGCTGGGGGAAGGGGGCAGGATTGGGAGGAGGGTGTTTATGGGGGAAAAAGGAGAAACATCTGTAACAAAAATAAATTAATTAATAAAAAATAAATAAAAAATGAAAAACAAAACAAAAAAATAAGAGCAAGTGGAAACATACACAGGCTTTTCAAGCCTCTGCTTGCATCATACTAACTTTCTCTTGGGCAAAGAAAGTCACCCAGCCAAGTTCAAAGCTAGAGTGAGAGGGGACTACAAAGTCACAGGCAAAAAGTGTGGATATAGTGAAAGTATTTGCTATAGACTGAATGTTTGCATCCATCCAAAATTCATATTGAAACCTGATTCCTAGTGTGATGACATTTAGAGGTGAGGCCTTTGGGAGGTGATTAGGTCATGAGGGCAGAATGGGATTAGAGATGCCAGAAAGATCCATTTTCCCTTCCACCATGTGAGGACACAGCAAAAAGAAGTCCATCTATGAACCAGGAAGCAGGCTGTTACCAGACACTGAATCTGCTGATACCTTAATCTTAGGCTTCCCAGCCTCCAGAACTATGAGAGGTAAATTTGATGTGTAAAGCTACCTAGTCTATTTTCATTTTTTAAAAATTTGTCTTTATTGTTGAAAGTATTACAGATGTCACCCCTTTATTCCCCTATTAACCGCCTCCACCCCATAACTATTTTGTAACAACAAATTGGTACTTCTTAATCCCCTCACCTTTTTCGCCCATCCCTCCAATCCCCCACCCATCTAGCAACCAACAAAAGTTATCTGTATCTATGAGTCAGTTTCTGTTCTGCTTGTTCATTTGGTCTGTAGATTTAATTGTTGATAGATATGTATTTATTGCCATTTTATTTTTCATTTCTTCTTCTCCTCCTCCTCCTCCTCCTTCTCCTCCTTCTCCTTCTTCTTCTTCTTCTCCTTCTTCTTCTTCTTCTTCTTCTTCTTCTTCTTCTTCTTCTTCTTCTTCTTCTTCTTCTTCTTCTTCTTCTTCTTCTTCTTCTTCTTCCTCTTCTTCTTCTTCTTCTTCTTCTTCTTCAAGAAGACCCTTTAACAATTTCATAGAATACTGGTTTGGTGGTGATGAACTCCTTCAGCTTTTCCTTGTCTGAGAAGCTCTTTATATGTCCATCGATTCTAAATGATAGCTTTGCAGGATACAATAATCTTGGTTGTAGGTCCTTGCTTTTCATCACTTTGAATATTTCTTGCCACTCTCATCTGGCCTGCAAAGTTTCTTTTGAGAAATCACCTGACAGTCTTATGGGAGCTCCCTTGTAGGTAACTAACTGCTTTTCTCTTGATGCTTTTAAGATTCTCTGTTTGTCTTTAACCTTTTGCATTTTAATTATGATGTGTCTTGGTGTGGGCCTCTTTGGGTTCATCTTGTTTAGGACTCTCTGCACTTCCTGGACTTGTATGTCTGTTTCCTTCACCAAATTAGGGAAGTTTTTTTGTCATTATTTTTTCAAATAGCTTTTTAATTTCTTACTCTCTCTCTTCTCCTTCCAGCACCCTCATGATGCGAATGTTGGTACACTTGAAGTTGTCCCAGAGACTCCTTACATTATCCTCGTTTCTTTTATTCTTTTTTTTTCTTTTTGCTGTTCTGATTGGATTTTTTTTTTTTGCTTCTTTATACTGCAAATCAATGGTTTGATTCTCAGCTTCACCTATTCTACTGTTGATTCGCAGTAAATTATTCTTTATTTCAGTTAGTGCAGCCTTCACTTCTGACTGGTTCTTTTTCATGCTCTTGAGCTCCTCACTAAGTTCCCTGAGCATCCTTATAACCGGTGTTTTGAACTCTGCATCTGTTAGATTGCTTGTCTCCATTTTGTTTAGTTCTTTTTCTGGAGTTTTGTTCTGTTCTTTCATTTGGAACATGTTTCTTTGTCTCCTCATTTTGGCTGCTTCCCTGTGTTTGTTTCTATGTATCAGGCAGAGTTGTTACATCTCCTAGGCTTCATAGGGTAGCCTATTATAGTAGGTATCCTGTAGGGTCCAGTGGCACAGCCTCCCTGATCACCCCAGCTGGGCACTTATGGAGTACCCCCCCATGTTGGCTGTACACCTTTCTGTTGTAATTGAGTCTTGATTGCTGTTGGCACATCAACAGGAGGGATTTACTCAGGCTGATCACCTGCAAGGACTGGCTATGACCACTGACCACTGACCTCTGACCACCTTGGAGTATTAGCTGTGCAGGGGCTCACCACACAGAGCAAGACTTACTTCAGCAGGGCTCTGGTACCCACTGAGTCCGCTTATTGAGTGTGTCACTTGTGGAGGTGGTTGGGTGGTGGTGCTTTGATGTGGTCTGAAGCTGTCCACTGGGTGTGCTGGTTCTGGGGCCTCCCAGGATGTGTAGGCCAAGGCCAGCCACTACCTGTGTTCTACCTGGGGCCACCAGTCATAAGCTACAAAGCTATCTGCAGATGGTTGCTTATTGTGCTGAGCTTGAAGGTTCCTAGGCAAGGCCAAGCTGTGAACCAAGGCCGTCTGCTGCTAGTCGTGGACCTGGGGCCACTTAGAGAGAGGTATGGGGCTCACTGAGGCCAGATGCTTGTTTGAGAGATTTTAGGAAAATCCAAAGCATGAGCCAAGACAGGCCAATCCTATGGTAAAGCCACTGGCAACAGCTTGGGTGGGCCTGAAAGTTGGGTGTGGCAGGGCCTCAGGGAATCGCCAGGGCGGGGCCAACAGTGTGAGCCAGGTTGCTGGAGTCCCAGATATAGTGCCCGTCTGCTGGCTCTGTGGGGGAAGGGCTCACCAAATGAACAATGGCCTCTGCCAGCACGTCTGTCCAGGAGAAAGCTTCCCCTGATGCCAAACAACTCAGTTCCTTCCTGTATGTTTCTGGTGCCTTTCAAACTGCTGCACCTGTGCTGGAGCTCAGAGACAGTGAATCTGAGTAAGTCTGTGCACGGGCCCTTTAAGATAACTGCCTGGGACTCCAGAAGCCTCAGCCTCCCTCAGCCTCAGTTCCCACTGGTCTTTATAGCCAGAAGTTATGGGGACTTTTCTTCCTGGCACTGGAACCCTGAGCTGGGGGCCTGTTGTGGGATGGGGGCCCCTCACTCCTTAGGGAGGACCTTCCCAGCCGAGGTGTCCCTCCTGATTTTTATCTGCCACACGTGGGTGTGGGACCAGCCCATCCGCGCCTCTGCCCCTCCTACCAGTCACCATGTGGTTTCTTCTTTAATTTCGTAGTTGAAGGACTTCCATTCAGCTCAATGTCAGGTGGTTCTGAGTGATGGTTGTTCTGTGGTTTAGGTGTAATCTTGATGTGATTGTGGCAGGAGGTGAAGCACCGTGTTTACCTACATTGCCATCTTGACCAGAAGATCAGAAACTAATTTTCTATGGTATTTTCTTATAGCAGACTGAAGAACTAAGAAGCTACTACTTGGTGCCATTAATGCAATCAATATACATATAAAGTATAATGGAAACAACAGTGACATGATCTTCCCATTCTTCATAAAACTCATAGTCAGATGATGCACAAAATTTAAAATATTTAAAATGTGTATTTTCCATGTGCGTGTAAATGTGAGCTGGGTATGGAAACTAGAGGTATTAGAAGTAAGATTAAAAGGTAAACAAGGAACATGCATCCTTTCTTTACAGCTGACTTTACTGAATGTTTACAACATGCCAGGCACTAGTCTAAGGGTTAAATGTGTATTATATCATTTACTCCTCACATCCACCTTATGAGATAGTACAGTTATATCCCCAGAGTGCATTTGTGGGAACTGAGGCACAAAAGGGTGAGTGTATGTAGCCCAAAGTCACTCAGCAAGGAACTGGCAGTGCTGTAAGTTCCACCCTGGCAGTTTAGCCAGAGCTCAGTGCTTGTATTTGACTTATAAAGGAAGCCAGATATTAAGTGTAAGTTTGAAAGATTTGTAGAGTAAGTAAGTAGGGAAAGGAGCTGAATTAATAATGAAGACATGGAGATAATGTATCTTTCCCCAAGTGAATCACTCCACAAAAATTTACTGAGCCACAACTTCCACTCCTTACTGTGCGAGGCACTGTGGGGGCTGCGAGTCTGATATGAGGTACAGCCTCCACCCTCAAAAAGAATTCAGTCAAGTTGGGGAAATAAAATACACATGTAGGAAACAATCAGAAAACCACACAATGGCATCAAAAGATGGTGTAAACTGTGCAGGGCCAAGTAATGGTGATGAACAGAGGAAATTAGGAGGCAGCAATGAGCAAGGCTAAGGAGTGGGGGTGGAACACGGTATAATAAGCCAGACTAGGTTGATGGAAGTGTCCGGAATTCAAATGAGCCTGAAGCAAAGAACTTGGACTCCACAATGAGAGATTAAATACTGTTGGGAGGCGAGCTTTAATGATCAGTAATAAACCCAAGTGAAGTCGTCTTTCTGCACATTTATTTAATTTTTAAATATTGTACTCCAAGTCCTTCCAAAAAGCATTCCGTAGTGAGATCTCCTGGGCCTCCAATGCAAAAGAATGCTTTCTTGCAGCAATTCATCTTTGTGACTCCCAAGAAGAGCAGTGGGGAGTATGCAGAGGGAAAGGGGCCAAGTAGGGTGAGAGAAAGCTCGGTGGTCTAGAATACAGACTCGAGCTGGTCTAGATCAAATCCTTGGTTGATCTTGCCAGCTGCATGACTTTGGGCAAGTTACTTAAACTCTCTGTGCCTGTTTCCTCATTAGGTTGTGATCAGGATTAAGATGATTTAATTCATGTAAAGCACACAGAACCAGTACTGGCATTCAATAAACTGTCCTATGCAATTGTAATAACAGCAATAATCATTTATTAAAATGCATATTAATGAACTTATCTCTTTTACATTTATGTGGCTGATCCTGTCCCTACTCACCCTGAGGCAATATCTGCCTGGGATAGGAGAATGGAAGGATGTGATTTGGGCTAGAATGGGAGAGAAGAAGATACTGTTTCCATTTGAGGTTGGCAAAAAGAATATTTATATTTAGTTGAAGCCATGATATTGAAAGCCAGGCTTTGCTGGGAGAGACCATTTTCGAAGTTCCTTTGACTCAAAGTTACCACATAAAAAACAAATCCTGGCCCTGGCAGGTTTGGCTCAGCGGTTAGAGTGTCGGCCAGTGGACCAAAGAGTCGTGAGTTCGATTCCTGGTCAAGGGCATCTATCTCAGTTGTGGTTCAGTCCCAGGCCCTGGTTGGGGTCGTGCGGGAGGCAACCAGTCTATGTCTCTCTCTCCCCCTCCCCCACTCTATCTGAAGATGGATGGAAAAATATCCTCAGGTGAGGATTAAAAACAACAACAAAAAAAAAAAATAAAAAAAAACAAATCCTACAGTTTGAGGCCACATTGCCCTTGCAAAGCAGAGGACACCTTTTCAGCACAGAGCATCTGGAACAGGGTGGGTTATGAGGGAGAGGAAGTGGGCAGTGGGCCCTGGGGGTTGGTGGGAAGTGGGAGCCCCCTGCATCCTGACCTAAGCCTGAGGAGGGGCGTATTCAATCAGCTGAGAGAATACCAAAGGTTTAGGTGCAGTGGTTCTCAACCTTCCTAATGCTGCCACCCTTTAATACAGTTCCTCATGTTGTGGTGACCCCCAACCATAAAATTATTTTCGTTGCTACTTCATAACTGTAATTTTGCTACTGTTATGAATCGCCATCGGAAATATGTGTTTTCCGATGGTCTTAGGTGACCCCTGTGAAAGGGTCGTTTGACCCCCAAAGGGGTCGCGACCCACAGGTTGAGAACCACTGGTTTAGGGGCTTTTGCTCCTCCTCCCATTGGTGACTCTCTGGTGGACAGTTGTCCAGGGCCCTACCTAATCACGAGTTACTAAGGAGGAGGAGAGGGCAGACAGAGAGAGGGCAGGGACCCAGAAACCCAGCCTTGCCCAGGGGAGGTGGGATGTGTAGCTGAGGCCGAAAGCCCTCCCTGTGCCCTCTTCCAGGAGGCGATGATGTGGGTTCTGGAGTCTACAGCCCACAGTGAGCAAGGAGGGCCAAGAAAGCAAGTAGAGGACGGGCCCCACCAGCTGCAGACCTCGGAGCAGACTCCAGCAGAATGTGTAGGGTCCAGATGTGAGTGAACACTGGCCTGACCTGGCCCCAGGACCAGCCTCAGGCCAGGAGGTCCAGCTGCCCCTCTGCCATGGGGTTTTCCAGTCCCTCTGCCACACACCCGGGTGCCCCCATCTTAGTACAGGAATACAGTGGGGAGGCATTCTGAAATACAGAGCATTTTAAGTCCAAGATGTCCAGTTATTCCAAAGACACTATTCAATTTAGCTGAGTTAGAGATACCACACTTTACAAGGCTTTTTTGTTGTTTTGTTTTTTGGTGCCAAATGGGGACAGGGACTCATGAGGAAGTTCAAATCTGTTCTAGAATATAAAGGACCTACAATTGATTCAGACATCTGAGCACAATGGTAGAAATCCACGACTCTGCTACCTTTAGACACACACATCTGATGAAAGGTCTACCTGTTGTTAAGCCCCTGACACCTGCCTTTGCTTATAAAGCGAGATTTCTGGAATGTTGGAGAGCTCGGGTACATTCTAATCACCCCAGGAACTTTTAAAAATCCACACCTCAGGTCCCACCCCAAGGCATTACTGTTTAATTAGTTTAGGGTATAGCCTGACTTCAGAATTTTTTTGAAAACTTATCTTTATTGTTGAATGTATTACAGATGTTCCTCATTTTCCCCCCATTGACCCCCTCCTTCCCATTCCCACCCTTCTCCTGCCTTTCCCCACACTGTTGTCTGTGTCCATTGGTTATGCATATATACATATAAGTTCTTTGGTTTATTTCTTCCCACCCCCAACCCCCCTCCCCTTACAAATTGGTAACAACCAATTTGTACTTAATCTCTTCACCTTTTTCACCCATTCCCCCAACCCCCCTCCCATCTGGCAACCAACAAAACTTCTCTGTATCTATGAGAATATTTCTGTTCTTCTTGTTCATTTTGTTTGTAGATTCAATTGTCGATAGATATGTATTCATTGCCATTTTGTTTGTTCATATTTTTTATCTTTTTCTTCAAGAAGACCCTTCAACATTTCATATAATAATGGTTTGGTGGTAATGAACTCCTTTAGCTTTTCCTTGTCTGGGAAAGTCTTTATATGGCCATCGATTCTAAATGACAGCTTTGCAGGATAGAGTAATCTTGGTTGTAGGTTCTTGCTTTTCATCACTCTGAATATTTCTTGCCACTCCCTTCTGGCTGTAATAACTCCATTCTGACCCTCAGTTACTGCACGTACACACCCTGGCAGTTTCTTTTCTGTAAACATAAGGGCCTTGAGACACCCAAAGAAAACTCTAAAGATAAGGGGTTGAGGATGGCCTTGGGAAACTCAGAGAACCATGAGAAAAAAGAGATTAATAGTTGCCCTGCTTCTCTCCCCCCTTCTCTGTATCAGCCCCCCTTAACGGTGCCAAAAGCAGCGCCAAGAGAATGTAGTTTTTTTTTCTGTAGTTTGTGCCTTTAAAAGCAGGCAACAAAGAAGGCTTAGGGCTGAGGATTTGGGGAAGCTGTATCCCCCCAGCTCGCTGGTGTAGCAGCCCGCCGGTGTGATAAAGTGCTCCTTTACAATTCAGCCGTGCGTCTCTGGTTATCTCGCTGACACGTTACAACACTGGCCTGCAAAGTTTCTTTTGAGAAATCAGCTGACAGTCTTATGGAACTCTCTTGTAGGTAACTAATTGCTTTTCTATTGTTGCTTTTAAGATTCTCTCTTTGTCTTGAACCTTTTGCATTTTGATGATGATGCGTCTTGGTGTGGACCTCTTCGAGTTCATCTTGTTTGGACTCTCTGTGCTTCCTGGACTTGTATGTCTGTTTCCTTCACCAAGTTAGAGAAGTTTTCTGTCATTATTGTTTCAAATAGGTTTTCAATTTCTTGCTCATTCTCTTCTCCTTCTGGCACCCCCATGATACAAATATTGGCATGCTTGAAGTTGTCCCAGAGGCTCCTTATACTATCCTCATTTTTTTGGATTCTTTTTTCTTTTTGCTGTTCTGATTGGGTGTTTTTTGCTTCCTTATGTTCCAAATCGATGGTTTGCTTCTTGGCTTTACCTACTCTACTATTGAATCTGTGTAAATTATTCTTTATTTCAGTTAGTGCCTCCTTCATTTCTGACTGTGCATCCTTCATTTCTGACTGGTCCTTTTTTATGCTCTTGAGGCCCTCACTAAGTTCACTGAGGTTCTCACTAAGTGCATTGAGCATCCTTATAAGCAGTGTTTAGAACTCAGCATCTGTTACATTGCTTATCTCCATTTCACTTAGTTCTTTTCCTGGAGTTTTGTTCTGTTCTTTCATTTGGGACCTGTTTCTTTGTCTCCTCATTTTGGCTGCCTCCCTGTGTTTGTTTCTATGTATTACTTAGCAAGAGGTATGGGGCTAGCTGAGACCAGATGCTGCTTGTTTGAAAGAATTTAAGAAAACCTGAAGCAGAATCCAAGACAGGCCAATCCTATGGTAAAGCAACTGGCAACAGCTTGGGTGGGCCTGAAAGTTGGGTGGGGCGGGGCCTCAGGGAATCACCAGGGTGGGGCAAACAGTGTGAGTCAGGTTGCTGGAGTCCCAGATATGGCAGCTGTCTGCCAGCCCAGGGAAGGGCTCACCAAAGGAACAAAAGCCTCTGATAGCACGTCTGTCCAGGAGAAAGCTGCCTCTCCAGCCCTCGCTCCAATGCCAAACAACTCAGTTCTTCCCCATATGACTCTGGTGCCTTTCAAGCTGCCTCCCCCACGCTGGAGCCTGGAGGGTGCAAGTCCGAGTAAGTCCGTGCGCGGGCCCTTTAACAGGAGCTGCTGGGGGCTCTAGCCGCCTCAGCCTCAGTTCCCCCTGGTTTTTCCAGCCATAAGTTATGGGGACTTCTCTTCCTGGCACTGGAACCCTGAGCTGGGTGCCTGGTGTGGGACGAGGACCCCTCAGTCCTCAGGGAGGACCTTCCCAGCTGAGGTATCCTCCTAATTTTTATCCACCACACGTGGGTATGGGACCAGCCCGTCGCGCCTCCGCCCCTCCTACCAGTCTTGATGCAGCTTCTTCTTTAATTTCATAGTTGTAGGACTTCCATTCAGCTTGATTTCAGGCGGTTTTGAATGATGGTTGTTCTGTAGTTTAGTTGTAACTTTGATCTGACTTCTGAATTTTTTAAAGTACCCCAGGTGATTCTAATGGGAAGCCAAGTTTGAGAACCACTATAAAGAAAAACATTTTCTCTGTTGCTCAGGATATTCTTACTGAATACAGAAATAATAGAGTGAAGAGTGCATGTTCTTTCTGTAAATACAATTTTCCTGATATGAGGGGAGGAAAATGCAATCCAAGGAGCAGACCTTGCAGTTTTCTGGTGCACTTAGCGTTTTCCACAGAAAAGCAGGTCTTCAGGGCATCTATCCATCCAAGAGTAGCTCTGTCCCATACAACACAAACCACAAATGACATACTAAATTTTCTAATGGCCACGTTGAAAAAGTGACTAGAAAGAGATTAAATTAATTGTTAATTAAATTTATTGGGGTGATGTTGGTTAATAAATGACGTGTTTTGAGTGTACAATTCTATGATACATCATCTGTATATACTGCATTGAGTGCCCACCACCCAAAGTCAAATATTCTGTCACCAAATATTTTTACCCTTTACAACCCCACCCCCCTATTTAGCCCAATATATTCAAAATATTATCAGTTCAATATAAAAATATATTTTATATGGTTTTGTACTAAGTTTTCAAAATCACATGTTTTATAGCACATCTCAATTTAAACTAGGATCATCAACAAATGCCCAGTAGTCACACGTGGCTGGTGGCTGCCACATTGGATGGACAGTGCTGGTTTAGACATGATGGTATTCAACAGTATTAGATGCTGAATCACAGTGCTATCTAAAGAGATGACATTTTAGCATAAAATTTATTTTCTTTTGGAAACATTTATATGATATCAGGGCTCAGAGAATGGGATATTTTATTTTCCTATTGTAATCCCAGCTAGCTCTGTCAGGTCACAAAGAGTCCTGCCTTAGCAGATGCCAAAAATGGATTCTGACTTTCTGCTGCATTAAATTCTTCGTTCAAGCCCTGGCCGGTTTGGCTCAGCGGTTAGATCGTCGGCCTGTGGTCTAGAGAGACTGGAGTTCGGTTCCCGCTAGGGGCGTGTACCTCGGTTGCAGTTTGTCCCCGGCCCTGGTTGGTCGTGCGGGTGGCAGCCACTCGATGTGGCCCTTTCACATCGATGTTTCTCTCTCTCTCTTCCTCTCTCTCCCTCCTACTCTGTCTGAACAAAAAATGAAAAAATGTCCTCGGGTGAAGATAAAAAAAAAAAAATTCTTCGTTCATGCAGAGTCACCTCCCTCTGGGGGTATTCTTCTGGGGTTATGTGGTCCACTGATCTGTAAACAGTGCTTTGAAGTACTCACTTTCTATTTTAGCAAAAATAAACATTTAAGATTTAACCCATTAAAGGGATGGATTTCAAAATGATGAAATTAAAGGCACATCAGTTGATGCCAAATCTTAAAATCGCTCTTGTCACCATTGCTTCTATGGGAGATCTATTTTAAAAAGGGTTAGTGTGTATTAAAAATCATTCTCTCCATTATGTAACTCTGCCTCCCAATGTTTGACTCTTGAAAACTCTTAGGAAGATTGCTGTAGTGAACTGTAGAACAAGGAGACTGGGAAGACAAGATGCATAGCTGGAAAAGAAGTTTCTGTGAAAGTGTCTGAGGAGGCCTCTTCATTCAGCACTCACACCACATGCCAGGCTCTATCACCAGCCAGGAGTCTAAAGTTTAACAAAGCAAATATTTTTATTCAACAAAGATGTATTGAGCACTTACTATGTACACAGTACTAGGAATTCAATGGTGAACATGACAGATATGATCCTTTCCCCTCACTGAGCTTGCAGTTGAACTTGAGAGATAAATAATGAAGTAAAAAAGATAATAAAATGAATAGTATACTCTGATAATAAATAACAAGGGGTGCCTACTTAATCTGTGCTGGTTAAGGACTACCTCTCTAAGGAGGTGAGATTTAAAGTGATGATTAGAAAGGTGGGTGTAATCACTTTTTTTGCTATCTAATAAACTACTCCAAATCTTAAATGATACTTATTAAGTCATGATTTTGTGGGCCAGCATTTTGGGCTGGACTTAGCTAGGCAGAACTTCTGAACTTGACCAGGCTCACCTGATCTTGCCTTGGGGCTCCCTCAGCCATCATCTAAGGTCAGCTGCAGGACAGGCTGGGAGCTGGTTGACTGTTAGCATACTGGGACACCTCAGCTGTTCATGTGGTCTCTTATGCTCCAGCAGGCTCTCCCAGGATTGTTCACTGGCAGCAGGGTTTTAAGAGCAGCAAGAAGCAAGCTTAATGCTCCAGGACTTTTCATGCCTCTGCTTTTGCTATATTTGCTAATACCCCATTGGACAAAGCAAGTCACTTGCACAAATCAGATTCAATAGGTGTGGAGAAATAGATATCACATCTTTTACAATGTCACATTATAAGTATATGAATGCAGAGAATGGAAGGATCGACCATTTATACAGTTTGCCACTCATGGACAGGAGATTAACACAAGAAGAGATTGTAAAGATAGGGAAAATAGGAAAAGGGGTGAGGATCTGTTCTTGATATGTTAATATTGGGTTGCTCATGGGAAGGGAAGGAGAGGAATTCTTGGTCATCCTGGAGTCCAATAATATCCAATCAAATCTAAGAAATTGTTGTGCTTCAGAATTCACCAGGAACTGGAAGACCAGTCTTAGAAATGGGTCATTAATTTCCCTAAAGAAAATGAGTAATAGAGACAGCATTCATATTAAACTCGGTAAAGAGAAAAATAAAGATGAAATATTAGTGTCCAAACACAATAGAAAACAATTTAAATTTATGAAGACATTGGAGAACATTTGGAATTTAGTTAATAAATATTTCTGTGCCTCCTAGAGATCAACATTTATTGAGGATCTTTTATGTGGGAGTATCTGCTATGCCTGGGGAGACACAGTAAAGGAAGGAAGAAGATATATTTTAGTAGTTAAGAGCACAGGTAATTTGGTCAAGCTGTCCTTGGTTTGACTTCCAGCCCTCTGTATGAGCTTGAGTGAGTTACTGACCCTCATTCAAGTTAAAATATAAAATGTAAGTAGCATCACATTTTTGGTTTGTTACAAAAATGACATAAGCAAAACACCTAGAATATTGCCTGGTATATAAGAGACACCCAAATAAATGTTTAGTCTTGTACTCTACTTCCAAAGGACTTACACTATAGTTGGGGAGATAAGACCTTAAATATAAAATCTAGAGTTAAAAAGCAATTTAAGACAACAAGAGAAGAGATGATGTAGTGTAGACTATTATAAATAAATAGTATGGATTATAAATTTTCTGGGAGTTAGAGTAAGAATAAAGCTCAGGCCTCAGTGTCTATGAAAGGTTTTCCAAATGCGTGATTTTCTATAGCTATTATATTTTTGTGCTCTGCAGATTTTTCTTTCCCTGATTTCTGCCATCTCTGAAGTTAGACAGGTCTTTTGCATGGGGATCTGCAGCAATACAGATCACACACATTAATCACCACTCTGGAAAGTTCTCTTTTGCTTTGCTCCACTACCAAAGAATATTGGTTTTTGAAGTGTCCATTAAATGAGCACATATATGATCGTGCCTTCCTTATGGCTCTACTTATATAGGGATACGTTGACTTGGTCATAGTGGGAGAGTAATAGTTGACCTTCAAACTTAAGTTTACAACTCACCTGAAATTAGCAAACTGCTGTGGGTCACCTTTTCATAGTCTACCAGTGTGGTCAGTGGGTCTACTAGCTCATAAACCTGGAGTGAGTGCATGAAGGCGATCAAATTGATGCCAATTTCATATACCAATTAATCATGAAATTGAGAGGACTGCACAAATGAGAGTATGATGAAGGACTGGAGGGAAGAAAGAACAGGACTTCTCTTCCCCCCTTGTAAATGGAATTAATATTGGCTGTGTAATGTTTATGTAGCTCATATCACTAAAGTCTCATAGAGTAGAGGAAGAGAGGGAACTACTCTAATACACTGAAGCCCATAACAAGTAGCATGAAAGAAGAGCCCACAGAGTAGGGCCACAGCATAATTTCCCCAGATTAGTAAAGAGTTGTAGTGGTATGAACAGCAACCATGCCCTCTTTAACTTCAACTGGTATAGATGTTCAGTAAATCAAAATGAGTAAACTTATTTGGATAGATTTATGTTTGCCCTGAGAGGCATTCTTTCAATAAATATTTATTGAGCACCTACTATGACCTAGGCATTTTCCTGGGCCTCAGGTGATCAACGTTGAACAATGTTAGTCCCTGGCCCTGGAGTATTCACGATCTAATGAGGGCAACCACCAGGAAAATAGCCAAGGACACTATGGTAACAGCTATGAGAATAACACATGCAAATATAAGAGGATGTCAATTAAGGACTTCTGATAATTGTCAAGCAAGTATGCTGAGCTAGAAACCAAGAGACAATAGGTGCCTCATATTCTGAAGAGAGCCACAAACAACTGGAGAGAGCCTCTGTCACATCAGGGATCTTTAAGAGGTGGCTTCCTCTGGCACTGGGAAAAATGGGCAAAGATTTGATGGTAAAAGACAAAAATGTCTGTGAAATTTTAGGATATCCAAATTGTAGGGAAGGGCCAGGGAGTAAGGTTATATTATTTCAGGGTTCTTGACTACAAACAACAGAACCTACTTTAGACTGTTTTAGGAAAAGGATTTTATTAAAGGAGATGAGGTGGCTTATAAATTCCTTGAGATGGCTAGAGAATCAGGCTTGGAGGCTACACAGCTAGCAGTTCATCTACTGATAGGCAACACTCACATAGACCTCTGCCACTACAGCTTGAGGTTCCACTGTCAAGCACGATCATTCTGCATCTGTCCTTCTTCCCTGTGGTGCCTTCTTCCTAGTCAGCCTTGCTTGGCCACATCTGATCAATAGGACCTAATCATTGGACACTCTAGCTGCAAGGGAAGCTGGGAAGGTGAGTTCTAGTTTCTGTCCTGAAGAGGTGGGAAATTACCAACATATAGGAATAGTGTTAAAAATATATCAAGTGGCCACATGGACAGATAGCCACTCCAGAGCTTTAAAAAAATTTTTTTTCAATGGTGACATGTGACTAGCATCACTGAAGAATGAGAATTATCTGAAAACATATCTAATAAGTAGACACGTATTTGGTTCATTTCACTTGCTTTTACTTACTGAGTAACTGTCACTGACAATCATTGTAAACCAGTTAAGAAGGAAATTATTCTGAGACAAAAATTCATATTTTCCCCAAAATTGAAAAGGGGGGAATATAAAAATGGCAATATACATGTAAATACATTAATGCCCGCTTACTACCTTGAAACAAAGCAAACAGGAAAAACTAAAATAAATTCTTCAGAGGAAGGGCTGATGCTGTTTTGTTCTGCAGTGTTTTGGATCTTGCCAAAAAGTGTAGTTCTTGGCAGTGTGCAGCCATTGAGGAAGTGGCTAAAGGTTGCTCTAATTCCTGCTTTCTTCAAATTCTTGGATATTTGAAAAATTCTTAGAAAAATGTGGTCATCTGCTAGATGGAAGAGTTTGGTTTTATTTGAGGGAAAGGTGAATTTTCCTGTTGTCAAAACCCATCTAAATGTTAAAGAAGGGTGGAAGGCTGGCCAGAGCCTCTGTTTGATAATCCATGTGTTTGTGAGTGTGATTTGGGGGTCACTCCATCCAAGACCTTGTTTGGTCATTTTGTGCGTTTCTACCTGTTTATTGAGGTAGAACATACATACAAAAAAGGGCACAAACTTATAAAGCTCATTGAAGTTTCATAAATTGAAAGTATCCACATGACCAGTACCCAGATCAATATTAAAAACATTATGACATCACATTAAAAACATTTAGGCTGGCTTAATTGGTGTTCACCTATACAGTTGCACAAGGCACCCTCACTTGGGAGGTCTCACACTTAGTTTGAAGCTCTGCTATAGTTATCTTGAAATTCTTAATACTTTTTTAACAGTTTCCCTTTGCACTGGGTCCTGTAAATTAAGTAGCTGATCCTGATTACCAGCATCCCAGAACTGCCCCCCCCCCCCCGCCCATGCCTCTTTACCTGTCACTATCCCTCCCTGAAATTATTTTCAATATCCTGTTTTTCTATTTCATGCAAATGAAACAATATAGTGACTGGCTTCATTTATTAAACATCATATTTTTCAAATGTTTTCACATATTGTTGTATGTAGTTGTAGGCCATTTATTCTCATTGCCATATCCTATTGCATTGTGTGAATGTACAATTTATTTACCCATTTTACTGTTGACGGGCATTTGGGTGGTTTCCAGCCTGGGGATATTTTCTATAGTACTACTGTTCTTGTACATGTTTTTGTTGGTTTGTTTTCAGTTTTAAACTAGAAAATTTAATACTAGGTTGTAGCACTTACAAATATCTTTATGTATTGTCTTATGCTGCCAGTTTGGGTAAAGTATCCACATTTAAATGAGAGAAATAAGGATTTACTTAAAACACTAATATATGTGGTATACTTTGAACACAGTATAAGATATAATGCACATTCTAAAAAAATATTTGTGCATTAGAACCATGGCAGACATGAAAATTGCTGGTTTTCTCTTCCTAATTTATTTTTTGCTATGTACACATTTTTTGATGAAAATATGTGTGCATTTCTATTAGACATATACCTAAGAATGAAACTGCTGGGTCATGAGGTATGTAGATACTGCCAAGCTGCCTTCCAAACTGGATAGTCAAAAGTGCACTCTCAGCAGCAGCCTCTGAAGTTCACCTCCTAGCTCAGCCTTGTTTCAAGTCCTATACTATGATGACCTCTGCTGGTGGTTAGTGTGACCCTCTCACACCAAAGCAGTTAAATGTAGGAAACACAGTTCTTTTTAAGATGTGAAGATTTTACCTTCTCCACCCTAGATTCAGTTGAATTCATTCATTTCTATGTTTTATGTCATACATCTAGGGGGGAAACTCAAGTGACAAAAGAAAAAGTGTTAAAGATGCACAGAACTTTCTATAACAGAGCAGCTATGGCATCAAGGCCTAATAGCAAGAATGAGAAGAGGTTAACATTTGATTATTATTAGATATTCTGCACTTTGAATTTTGGTCTTCCCAAACTTTTCCTGCCAAAATGTATTCAAGTGTTACTGGTAATTCATTTGGGTGTCTACATATTTGGATGAAGCCCACTATGTACTAGGAATAGAGTAGTTGTTGAGGTCTTCATATTGAATAATATAAATACAGTCCATCTACTCTGGGAGGGAGCTTACTATCTGCTCCCTCCCAGATAAATTGACAGGTTACCCTTAAATTTATATAATCAAAATTAGTTTTAAACTCTTGTTTGCATGCCTATATCGTCAATTCTCAGAGAATTATACAAGTTGTACTTAAACTTGTGACCACTATTAAGATAGGTCCATATATTATTAGAAAAAGGTGTAGACTCAAGCTGGACTGCTGGGGTTTGGAATTCAACTTGATACTTAATAGCTTAATACTGTATATCAAGTTTTTAAACTAATTTGTGCTTCAGTTTTTTTATACATAAATGGGGATAATAACAGAACAGACCTCATAATGGTTTTGTGAAGATTAAATGAGTGTAAACTCTCTTCGCATTAATGACTAACACATAAATGCCATTTGAGGTTGTTGATATTGTTTTTAGGGAAGTTTAGGGTTAGAGAAGTTACAAGGGTAAAAAAAGGACTGAAGATTGCATTTGAATGTCTGATTCATATTGGCTTTGGTTAAAAAGAGGTAAGGAGACAATTTCCTTGACCAAGTAATGCATATGAAACTTATTAATTGTAAGCATGAGTAAAGGAGTGAGATTTTGGGCCCCTTCTTAGTTCTATCTCTGTTTCATTTATCTATTCATTGCTGCATAACAAATTATCCGAAAACTTAATGGATGAAAACAACAATTTATTATAGTCCCTCATGGTACTGTATTGACTCTTCTTTGCTGGATGTGTCTCACTTGGAGACCATCATGTGGTTGGAGTCAGACACTGGCTAAGGCTAGAGTTTTCAGAAGGCTCTTTTGGGAAGAATGTCCAAGGTGGTACATTCACAAAGCTGCCAGTTAATGTTTGGCATTTGACAAGGAAGGTAACTAGGTCTGTTGACTAGAGTGTCTACAAATCCTCCATGTGGCTTGAGCTTCTCATAGCATGGCAACAGGGTCAGGAGAGACGGGTTTCCCAAAAGTGAGAATTCCAAGAGGACCAGGTGAAAGCTTCAAGGCTTCTTTATCCTAGCTGTAGGTCTTAAGTCACAGAATGCCACTTCTACTACATTCCATTGGTCACACAGAGCCAGCTCAGCTTCAGTGTGGAATGTGAGGATGATTGGGGGCCATCTTGTAGACTAGCTACCATTACCAGCAATTCACATGCTGGAATTGAAGTCACACAGAGTCACAGGCTGTAACTCAGACTCTATCAACTAGCTAATCACTCTGGGACTAGACTTTCTCATTTGTAAATTGAGGGGACTACACTAGATGACCACTAATATCCCCTGTGACTCTATGATTATCCATCTGTTTCTCAGTCACTGAATATCTTTTTATCTCAATGCCATTTTGTTTTTATTCCATTTAACAACACTCACCATTCTTTTAAAATATGTTGTGTTTTTTTGTTTTTGTTTTTGTTTTAGAGAGTGAGGGAGGGAGAGAGAGATAGAAACATCGATCGGCTGCCTCCTGCACGCCCACTACTGGGGATCGAGCCCGCCCCGGACATGTGCCCTGACAGGGAATCAAATCAAGACCTCTCAGTCCATGGGACGATGCTCAATCTACTGAGCCACACCGGCCAGGCAACAACACTCACCATTTAACAAGAATATTGTTCATGTTCATCAGCTGCTGTTTGTAAAAGCCTATGAAATTTTGTAGGAGCAATTAACAATTAAAATAAAAAATGTTCTTTATGGAAAACTTCAAGCCACCTAATTTTGGTATGCAGCCTTATTGTCTTATCTTACTAAAATAAAAATTGTATCAGATAAATTGACAGGTTACCCTTAAATTTATGTAATCAAAATTAGTTTTAAACTCTTGTTTGCATGCCTATATCATCAGTTCTCAGAATTTTGAGTGAGTTCCAACTTTAGAAGTTTGCTGTTTATGTTTAAATATAAACTAACAAAATCAATACTTATCAGAAACATAAGCAGAACTAGGAACATTTTGAAGTAATGTACATAGACAACATTAGCAACTGTCTGCCAAAAAGTACCATTTTCGCAGAGTAATATTGTCATGATTTCACAATAAATTCACAGGAAGTGGGATGCTGCTGGAACTCTGACTTATTTCTCTTTATTCTGCCAGCTCAGATTCATACCTTTTCACCTCAAGTTTTGCTTCAATTCTTTTAATGCATGAGGCAGCCTGTGGATCTTCTGTAACCAAAGAGATCACATTATATTCAGCTCCTTGCAGTTTTATGAATAGAAACCTACAGGTGTTCCTTTGAGGTCTGGCTGTAACGTTCGTCAGCATTTTTTTTTTTTTTTTTTTTGTCCATCTTGATGTCACAGCCCCAGAGCTGGGAAAAATGAAAAATTGGGTTATTTTCTGGAATGCTTCTGTTAGGCCAGACAGATACCATTATGATCACCTTTTTTTTTTTTCTTTTTTTAAATCCTCACCTGAGGATACGCTTTTTTATTATTGATTTTAGAGAGATAAGAAGGGAGAGAGAAAGAAAGAGAGAGAGTAAATAATTGATGTGAGAGACAAACATTGATCAGTTGTCTTCCGTATGTGCCCTGACTGGGGATCGAAATCGCAACTTTTTGTTGTATGGGACAATGCTCCAAACAACTTAGCCACCCAGCCAGAGCTCATCACCTTTTTGTTTCCATTCTCCTGGTGGGTGCACCACACTCCAAATTCTTTAAACAAAGACCTTTTTTGTTTTACTTCTCAGAATTTCAATGTTCCACATTGCATGTATTGGGACTATTCTAGATTCTGCCATGAAACTTTTCTAAGGTTGTCCCTATCTCTTTAGAATCTTACTTTGTTATTTATAAATTTTACTGTTACTGCTTTCACAGAAAGCCTTGCTACAGTACATTTTTTGTTGAAACCAAATAAACCTGTTAAATATAATAAATGGGTGAGATTTTGGCAGGATTGCTCCTTGGTAAACCAATTTCCCTAATACAGGATAATTTGGAATGCCTGCAACACTTGAATCTACTTTTCTATTCCAAAACTGGCATGTAAAGCCAAGAGCTAAAGTGTAAATCTTCCAGGGTTTTAGACTTTTTATTAAGAGATAAACCATCTGTCTTTGTCTTCTGAACCATTTATATAAAGGCACTTTATATAAAGAAGAACACATCCTGCCCTGGCTGGTTTGGCTCAGCCGTTAGAGCATCGGCCCACGGACCAAAGAGTCTCGGGTTCAATTCCATTCAAGGGCATGTACCTCCATTGCAGTTCGGTTCCCAGCCCTGGTCAGGGTCGTGCAGGAGGCAACCAGTTGATGACTCTCTCTCTCTCTCTCTCTCTCTCTCTCTCTCTCTCTCTCTCTCTCTCCCTCTCTCCCTCCCACTCTATCTGAAGATAAATGGAAAAAAAATATCCTCAGGTGAGGATTAAAAAAAAAAGAACACATCCTAATAGCCTCTTCACCAATGTTCTCCAATGTTCTCTCTCTCTCTCTCTCTCTCCCTCTCTCTCTCTCACACACACACACACACACGTAGAGCCACCAAAATATAATTCCAGGTCCCTGCCACCACTTTACCACTTTCCAACTCATTTAAAAATTTTAACGCTATTTTACACACTCATCAGTTCTTGATTATGATTAAGATGTTCATTTGCATCACACATATTCATTACTTATGTAGTAAAATTGGCTTACTACAAATTAGTATATAATTGTATTTCCTGAGATACTAGGTGACATTATCAGTCTTTCAGAAATTGACCTTATTTTTCAATATCTCACTGCTTTACTCTGAGAGAGAGAGTTTAGAAAGAGACTGACCAATGTCAATCATGTTGTACAGACCACTTTTAACCAAGAGAGATTACGGATAGACAGACTCCTCCAAACGCTCCTATTTTGCCCAGAACTTGTTAGAACTTTTGCCATCTCTTTCCTTGGATACCATCACTTAAAAAGAGGGCAAAAAGACTGGAGTTATAAGCTAAATGTACCCACGGGCACAAGCTCTGATGAAGGTTTGGCAAAAATGCAGAATCACCAAAATAAAAGCAAAATTTGAGATTTGTCACCATAGACAAGTTTGCCACCTTTAAAAAAACATATCAGTACTTTTCAGTAAAACCACCTTTCTATCAACTTTGTTCACAATGGCAGAATACAGAATTCAAGATTGTCTGGTTATTCAAGAACATACAACTTTTCATTAAATAAAAGGTCGTGTTAGGCTGGAAACTACCCTATATCAGCAAAAATAGGGGAATGTTCATCAACAGTGGAATACATACATACATACATACATACATACATACATACGTACATTCACATAGTGGAATGTTACATACCAATGAGAAAGAAAAACTGCAACTAAACCCATCAGTTTGGATGAATCTCACTCACGTAATGTTGAGCAAAGAAGCCGGACCCAAAACAGTACATACTGTGTGATTTCATTTATATAAGATTCAGATATTGACAAAGTAATCTCTAGTGTTAGAGGTCAAGAGAGTACTTACCCTTTGTGGGTAACAAAGACTAAATGGGGCACCAGGGCCTTCTGGGATGTTCATTCTGTTCTGTTAGTTGACCTGGGTGCTAGTTTCACAAGTATGTTGACTTTGAAAATCCATCAAGCTGACTGGTTTATGTACTTTTATTGGTGTTGTTATATTTTAATTAAATTTTGCTATTTTTATAATAATGTTATGATAAGCCCTAGGCTTATGTGTGGGCTAATGAAAAGCTAAAATGTGGCTCTGGAACAAGAGAAAAATCAAGTACTTTTCTAAAGCACTAATTTACTTCCAAATTTCAACAGCAGTTATCAAGACTAAGGCTTATCATTTAGAAACTAATACACACATGTTCACTTACTTTAAACACACACACACACACACACACACACACACACACACACACACAGCAGATGAAACACTTGACTACAAAATTTACTCTAAGTCAATGTCATCTTTCAGAGAGAAGGTTAGGTGACTTATCCAACCCACATCGAAAATTGACAGAAATAATTTCATCCTGATTATTGCCCTCAAGCTATTTAGAGTAAGCTGAGCCATTTGAAATGTTTAGAAATCCCACAGGCATAGTCTATCATCCATTAGTTCTATTTTTATGATCAAAGAAATTTAAATTCAGTGCTATGAACTTGAGAAGGGTAACTATAAAATGAAATTTACATGTGGCAGTGAATCTCAAAGATTGAATGTCTAATATTTTGTTTGAGGAAGATTATCTTCTAATTTGTTTCAAAGCTCCATCCTTAGTGAAAGAACATTATTAACAACAAATAAAAGCAGTAGTTTAAATTTCAAAGTGATTTTTTTTTACATGAAATTCTTGTGTTCAAGTGGTCTCATTTTCTCAGAGACAATAGATGATGATAAACAAGCATTTAACTCAAAGGCCCAATTTAGACTCTAAGCACTGCCACACTCTGACTCAGTGATTCTAGGCAAGTTTATCTCTCCAAGTCTTTGTTTTGTCACCTGTAAACTGAGAGGATTGGACTAGGATAATAGTTAGGACATACATTATCTCTTTCTCATGTAGAAGTCTAAACTTAAGCATCCCAGGGTAGTGTGGTAACTTCAGGGTAACAGAGTCCCAGACTCTTCTCATATTGCTATTTATTTTATAGGGTATTTTCCTCACCTACATGGTCCAAGATGGCCCACCACAACCTCTGCATTTGACCTACCAGATAAAGGGAACAGAAAGGAGGAAACTGATTACTTCTGCTCACATCCCATTGGTCAGGGCTTAGTTACCTGGCCCAACTAGCTACAAGGGATACATGGGATACAAGACTGTGCCCAGCTAAATATTAGAATTTTTATTAGAGGAGATACCGAAAAAAAGATTAGGGGACAGTTAGCAATATTTACTGCAATGAGATAGTCTCTGAGGTCTCATCTAGGGCTATACTTCTTAGGTTCTAAGTTATAATATTTGCTTTCAATTATATAACTTTTGGGTTAGCAAATTCTGCTGTTAGGAGATAGTTTATGAAGTGATTGGGAAGTGAAGATATTCTATTAACAGATGAAAAGTGGTATCTTCTATGAATACAAGCAGACTTCTCTTTGGTACAGATTGAGAAGACACGCCAGGTTTTCTATACAATGGTCACTGATGTGTACATTGAGCTATATGGATTTCCAAATATTCAAATATTGTGATGGATAAAATAGCAATTCCATATGATTCTAACTTAATATGTTCATGTACTTCATAGAAGGAGTATTTCAAATACCTAAAGATAATTATGAAATAGCATTGACAATCATCATACTGAAATAAGGTATGACCATTACAAAAAAAAAAAAATAAGAACTGGGTTCTTCTCAGTACTTTTTTGATAAACTCATAACTGTTAAAAATCATTCTTATATAGCTCTTGCGTACTTGAGCTGGAAATATGAAACTCTTAAGAACCAGTATTCCTGGGATATATTTATCACTGAACCAGTTTTCCAAGATGCCTTCTTTTTTTTTCACTTAAAAATGTTATTTATTAAGGTAACTTGTTTAATATAATTATATAAATTTCATGCATACAACATTATAATTCAATATCTTTATACAGTATTGCATGCTCACCACCCGAAGTCTAGTTTCCTTCTGTTACCATATATTTGACCCTGTTTACCTAATTAGCCCTTCCCTCACCCCCTTCTCTTCTGGTAACCACCATTCTGTTTTCTGTGTCTATGAGTGTGATAACATGGGTGGATCTTCAGAATATTATGCTAAGTGAAATAAGCCAGATGAGAAAGGACAAAAACCGTATGATCTCAACTCAAATGTGCAATATAAAAGAAACAATAAACTAACAAAACAAAGAAAAACAAATGCTAGTTATTTTCTTAATATTTACAAAGAAGACCTGCAAGTTCTCATTTGTTTTTTGTTTTTTCATTTTGTTTTGTTTTTGTTTTTTACCACAGAAAATATAAAAGATACTTGAGAAAGCACTTCAGTACCTTCGTATTTGCTGGTATGTAACTCTAGAGTTTTTTTCTCTAATCAGAAAAGGAAAGCATAGCTTGTAACCTTTTGTTGACCACACATTGTTCTTTAGAGCTGTATCTCAAGTAACTGCCATTTTACATGAAATGGTCTCAGCAACAATCACTCATTCAAAACAAGACACTCTTTCTGATGCACTCTTTCTGACAGCAAAGTTTTCATCTTTGAAAGTCATTGTTTTACCTTTCCAGTTATAAATACAAAACTTTAAAAGCACATTTAAAGGGAGACAGAATCAACATAGTGGAGTGGGGAGATCCTGGCCTCACCTCCTCCCATAGACACACCAAAACTACAACTACATGTGGAGCAACTATCTCTGAGAATGGCATGAACATTAGCAGAATAGAGTCTTTATAACTGAAAATATAAAGAAAAAGCCACATTGAGATGGGTAAGAGGGTCGGAGAAGTGGTCTAGTCAGAATCCACACCCCAGTGTGGCACTCCAAAACCATGGAGGGATATCACAATCATGGAAGTCTCCTCTAAAGAGCAAGGAGTCTGAGACCCACATGAGGCTCCCCATTTTCAGGAACCTGCACCACAAAGAGGAGACCCTATAACATCTGGATTTGAAAACCAATGAGGTTTATGTCCAGGGAGAGCTGAATGGCTGTAAGAAACAGAGACTCCTCCCTTAAAGGGCCCATGCACAAATTCACTCACTCTGAGTCCCAGCACAGAAGCAGCAGTTTATAAAGTGCCTGGGTCATATGTGATGGAGATACATGGACTAATTTTAGAGTGTGTGCTGGAGGAGCAGAGATCTGTTCTCCAGGGATGGAAGCACTTTCTGGCACCGTATTTTTGTTTTGTTTTACTCTCCGTCCATCCAGCCTGCCTTGGTGCTGACAGGTGCCAGTTATGACACTCTCCACTAACCAGCTAATCATTCACCCCACCCTGGTGTTACCCTGAAGACCTTCTCCAAAGTAGCAACCTGCTCCCTAGCATCTGGCTGGTGGCCCTGGGAGGCACTGTAGTCCCTTCAAAGTGGTGCCCTACCCCCCAGCATCAGGCAGGTGGCCCCATGCAGCAACAGAGCCCCTCCAAAGTGGCACCCTGCCACTGCCACTTAGTACCCAGTAGACAGCCCTGGGTGGCACCAGAGACCCCCAAAGCAGCATCCTACTCTGGGAGGCTAGTACTCATACACCAATGCACCTGCAGCAGTAGAGGCCAGGCCTTGCAGCCACCCACACCAGAGGCCTGCCCTGCACATCAGTGCACCAGCAGCAGTTGTGACCAGTCCTCACAACCAGCCTTACCCAACAGTGCACCCACAAGAATCACAGACCAACCACAACAGAAGAGTGCATGCAGCCCACCTAGGAGACATCCCTAAAGCACCTAGCTCTAGTGACCAAGGGGATTGTGCCACTGTGTCCCACAGGACCATTTCTATATAAGACTACTCTTTCAATATTGCAAGGCATAGCTGATCTAACTAAAATGTAGAAACAAACACAAAGACTTAAGAAAAATGAGAAGATAAAGGAATATGTTCCAAATGAAAGAATAAGACAAGACCCCTGAAAAAGAACTACATGAAATTAAAATAAACAATCTACCAGATAAAGAGTTCAAAGTAATGGTCATAAGACTGCTAACCAAAGTCAGGAGAAGTATGGATGAATACACTGAGAACTTTAACAAAGACATAGAAAATATAAAAGAAAACCAAACAGAACTGAAGAATACAATGACTGAAATGAAAAAATACAATAGAAGGAATCAACAGTAGATTAGATGATGCAGAAGAATGGATCAGTGACATGAAAGGCAGGGTAGTGGAAATCATCTGACTGGAACAGCAAAAAGAACAAAGAATCCAAAAAAACGAAGAGAGTTTAAGGGACCTCTGGCACAACATCAAGCATACTAATATTCACATTATAAGGGTCCCACAAGGAGAATATATATAGAGAGGGGGGCAGAAAACCTATTTCAAGAAATAATGGCTGAAAACTTCCCTAACCTGGTAAATAAAACAGACATCCAAGTCCAGGTCGCATACAGTCCCAAACAAGACAAACTCAAAGAGGCCCACATCATGACACATCATATTTAAATGTTAAATGCTGAAGACAGAGAACCTTAAAAGTGGCAAGAGAATAACAACTAGTTATGTACAAGAAAACCTCCATACAAATATCAGTTGATTTGTCAGCAGAAACTTTACAGGCCAGAAAGGAGTAGCATGATGTATTCAAAGTGATAAAAGGGAAACCTACAACCAAGAATAATCTACCTGGCAAGGTTATCATTCAGAATTGAAGGTGAAATAAAGAGTTTCCAGCCATCCCTGACTGGTTTGGCTCAGTGGTTAGTAAAAGGTCTGAGCTGGTGGGAGATCACATCTTCAATGCAAGGCCAGTGTAGAGCAAAAAGGAGCACTTTATTACACAGGCAGGCTGGGGGGGCTCTCCCCAAATCTCAGCCCCAAGCCTTCTTTGTTGCCCGCTTTTAAAGGCACAAACTACAGGAAAAAAAAAAACTATATTAAAAAAAAAACCCACATTCTCTTGGCACCGTGTAATTGGTGTCTGGGTTGGTACGAGTTATCTCAGAGGTAAGGACTCTGCTCTGGTAGAGGTCAGGGCCATCATTAATCTCTTTCTTCTCATGGTTCCTCTGAGTTTCCCAAGGTCTTCATTAACCCCTTATCTTTGGGTTTCTCAAGGCTCTTATGTTTACAAAAAAAAACTGCCAGGGTGTGTACGTGCAGTAACTGAGGGTCAGAATGGAATTTAATTTTGTTAAAACATTATTAACCCTTTCAGTTAGAACATCAGCCCATGGACCAATGAGTCGTGGGTTTGATTCTGGTAAAGGGCACGAACCTTGGTTGTAGTTTGTCCCCGGCCCTGGTCGGGTCGTGTGGGAGGCAGCCAGTTGATGTGTCTCTCTTGCATCGATGGTTCTCTCTTTCTCCCTCTCTCTCTCTCCCTCCCTGCCACTCTATCTGATGATAAATGGAAAAAATATCCTTGGGTGAGGATTAAAAAAAAAAAAAAAAGAGTTTCCAGCACAAACAAAAACAGAAAGAGTTTATCACCACTAAACCAGTAGCAATTCCACTTCTGGGTATCTATCCAAAAAACATGAACTAATTTGAAAATACATATGCACCCATATGTTCATTGTAGCATTATTTACAATAGTCAAGACATGGAAGCAACCTAGGTATCCATCAGTAGATGAATGGATAAAGATGTAGTATGCATAAATGTAAAAAAAGAATGAAATTTTGCCATTTGCAACAATATAGATGGACCTAGAGGGTATTACGCTAAGCGAAATAAGTCAGAGAAGGACGAATACCATATGATTTCACTTATATGTGGATTCTAAAAAACAAAACAAATGAACCAACAAAACAGAAACAGACTCATAGAGAACAAGCATTATCAGAGGGGAAGGGGGTGGTGAGATGGGTGAAAAAGATGAAAGGGAATAAAAGGTACAAATTTCCAGTTATAAAATAAATAAATCATGGGGATGTAAAGTAGGGCATAAGGCATATAGTCAATCATATCACAATAACTTTGTATAGGAACAGATGGTTACTTGACTTATCATGGTGATCAATTCATTTGGAATGTAAAGGTTGAATAACTATATTGTGTACCTGAAACTAATATACTATTGTATGTTAACTATACTTCAATAGAAAATAAATATATAAATAAATAAAAACACACTTGAGGATAGTATGGTATTTTATTTAACAAAGAGTTCTCAATTTTAGAGATACATACTGAAATATTTTTTGCTAATCCTCACCTAAGGATATTTCCTCATTAATTTTTAAATAGAGTGGAAGGGAGGGAGGGGGGAGAGAGAGAGAGAGAGAGAGAGAGAGAGAGAGAGAGAGAGAGAGAGAGAGAGAGAAAGAGAGAGAGAGAGAAAGAGAGAGAGAGACATCAATGTGAGAGAGACACATCGATTGGTTGCCTCCCACAAGATCCTGGCCGGGGCTGAGGCCTGCAACCCAGGTATGTGCCCTTGACTGGGAATCAAGCCCATAACCCTTAGGGCCGATGCTCTAACCACTGAGCCAAACTGGCCAGGTCATACTGAAATATTTATGGATAAAATTATGTCTTACAGTTTTTTCAAAATAATAAAGGGGAAACGAAGAAATAGTGCCATGAGTTAATAATGGTTGAATGTGAGAGATGGGAAGATGGGATTTATTATAGTATTCTGTCTAATTTTGTATACATTTGAAACTGATCATAACCAAGAAATAATTCATCCCCTGCAAAGCACATTAGGTAAAACAAAACATTATTTCACACAGGTATAGTTTTGTCACAAAGTATTTCAAAAACAATAACTTTAAATGTTTATATTTATTGTTAAGTGTATTATATTGTACTGTTTTAAGGTCATTAATTCTTGTTTATAATAACAAAAATAACTTGAAAACAACATCTACTTATGTCTCCCTCACATTCACGTATCTAGTAAGAAATGAGTTTCTAGTATTTATATTATGTTTATAGTATATTCTAGAACTTTTTCTGGTAACCTTTTTAAATATTTTATGTATCACCATTGTTGGATAACTTAACCTTGAAAAAATATTTTTCTACTCCTGAGAAAAACAACAATGCATAAATCTTTCATTTGTACACAATACTTCTACCATAGAGATTTGAATAAACTAGGAGAGTGTGTAGTTTTGTTTTAATGTATAAGAAACATATGGTTATGCTTCTTTTGAATTGTCGATTGACAATATGAAAAATGATTTAAATTTGACTTCCAAAATTAACTTTATTCAAAAAAATTCCCTTTGGCAATTAAGACTTCAAAAGCATATGAGAACCAATGATTTGACATTTCACTTACAAAATGCAGCTTTGCAAGTTATTATCTCAAACAACAAATCTAATATGCAGGTCATGGCCACTTAAATGATTTCCCAGTTTTATAAAGCAACAGTTGTATTCAGCACCATTGGCTAAAAGGGTTAGCACTGAATTTGGAAACAATAAAATGTGATTTGAGGTTTGTTTCCTAACATGGAAGAGTCTAGAAAAATGTGTTTTGTTTCTAAACTCTGAACATAATTTAGGGATTGAAATGATAAAATGTGAACCGAAACTTCAAACCCTAAATAGTGTTTCTCCCACGTGAAGCTCTCTTCTCTCCCCAGAGACAATATCACTCAGGGCCCTCAATCACCACCACCACCACCATTTCCTCTCTGTCCTACCAATAGATGCACCATGTGACATTTCCCCTTGACCAGAACTTTTAATTCTATGGCATAGTTTGATGATGATAATTAAAGAAAGTGGGAGCAATTGATAACAAGGGTTTGGTATATGATCCAATAATGTGACTAACTTCCAGCATATGGGCCTACAGACTTATAGCTACTTTCACACATGCCCTTAATTATCTCATTCTTTTTTAAAAATATTTTTTTCTTTACTGATTCTAGAGCAGTGGTTCTCAACTTTCCTAATGCCGTGACCCTTTAATACAGTTCCTCATGTTGTGGTGACCCCCAACCATAAAATTATTTTCATTGCTACTTCATAACTGTAATTTTGCTACTGTTATGTCTTAGGCAACCCACAGGTTGAGAACTGCTGTTCTAGAGAGGGAGGAAGGGAGAGGAAAAGAGAGATAGAGACATCGATGAGAGAGAACGTCGACTGGCCGCCTCCTATATGCCCCCCACTGGGGAATTGTGCCCACAAGCTGGGCATGTGTCTCGACCAGGAATTGAACTGGCGACCTCTTGGTGCATGTGTTGACGCTCAACCTCTGAGCCACCCTGGCCGGGCTATCTTATTCTTTACACACTTTTCATAGCCTTTTATCATGTTTTCAAAAGGTATATATTGATAATCACTTTCATCAGAACACAGCAACATAACATATAAAATACTGCCTACTATCCAACCAATATTCCAGATGACACTAATGGCACCAAAATGATGCTTTACCCTATTTGATACTTTTCTCTCTTTATTGACTTTAAAAGCTAAATGATCATGCCTGAAACTTCCCTTACTTGTCTTAGTAGTCTTCTGTCTTCCATGAGTTCATCTAATACTTTATTAAACTTGTGGAAATTTTGAGGCTATCCACTCTCCTGGGGGAAACGTCCTTAACATTTACTGTCTACTGTGTAAAGTATAGGTTGCTGCCTTTAATTTGAACTAAACTATCTTTTTCAAGCTCCAAAGGGTGACTATTCATTCTGGAATTAAAAAAAAACAAAAAACAAAAAAACAAATCTAAGTTAATTTTCTCTAGATACATTCAGATTTTACAAGCTCCAATTCTACATTCTTGTTAGTGTCTGCTTTTGAAGACTGAAAAGTTTAGTTAGAAAACCTCTCTCCATCAAGGTCTCCAGTCTGTCAATTATACAAATTGCTGTTATTGGAGATGTTTCTAGCACTGGTAATGTTTTATCTAAAGTCTGTGACCAGAACTGAATAAAGAAATCTATATGGAAAAAAATTCATATGGATTTCTGTTGGATGCCATGACATTTGGAAGCTTACATTTTGAGACAGATACTGCTTTACCCAGATTGACACCAAGTCCACAGAATATGGTTTCATTCATTAGTCAGTCAGTTTGTTTATTTGTTAATTCATTCATTTTAAAAATTTATCTAATATTTATTCTCACTGTGTTCCTTGCCCTGTTCTGGGTATTGTGTTATAATGGTGACCTTGCCTTCATGAGATTTATTGTTTAGGTAGTTATATATCTGTTTCTAAAAGGAAATTTAATTGGCTAACACTCAAAACATATATACCAGAGAGCTGTTAAAAATGCATACCCAAATCATGAGGAAGAGAAAGAGAGGGAGCAAGGTTGACCTAGTATTAGTAACAGAGATATCCAGGTATTATTAAGGTGCAGGAGAATGTATTTGCCAATGATACATCTGCTAAAGGTTATTTTCCAAAATATATAAAGAACATATACAAATCAACACGAGGAAGACAAACAATTCAATTAAAAAATGGGTAAAGGACCTGAATAGACACTTCTCCAAAGAGGACATGCAGATGGCCAATAGACATATGCAAAAATGCTCAACATCACTAATCATCAGAGAGATGCAAATTCAAACCACAATGAGATATCACCTCACATCTGCCAGAATGGCTACCATCAAAAAATCAACAAACAAGTGCTGGCAAGGATGTGGAGAAAAGGGAACCCTAGTGCACTGTTGGTGGGAATGCATACTGGTGTAGCCACTGTGGAAAACAGTATGGAGTTTTCTCAGAGAAATTAAAAATGGAACTGCCTTTTGACCCAGTATACTCACTTCTGGGAATATATTCTAGGAATCCTGAAACACCAATCAGAAAGAATATTTGCACCCCTATGTTCATAGCAGCATTATTTACAATAGCCAATATCTGGAAAAAGCCCAAATACCCATCAGTAGATGAGTGGATTAAAAGCTGTGGTACAGTTACACAATGGAATACTACTCGGCTGTAAGAAAGAAGGAACTCTTACCCTTTGTGACAGCATGGATGGACCTACAGATTATTATTCTAAGTGAAATAAGCCAATCAGAGAAAGACAAATACCATATGATCTCACTTATATGTGGAATCTAATGAACAAAATAAACTGATGGACAAAATAGAACCAGAGGTATGGATACATGGAACAGACTGACAGATCTCAAAGGGAAGGGAGGAGGGAGGACTGGATGAAAGGAGGTGCATAGTCCACGGACACAGACAACAGTATGATGAAGGCCAGAGGGAGGGGGGGTGGGGGCTGGGTGGAAGTGGGCAAAGGGGAAGAAAATGGGGGACATCTGTAATAGTGTCAACAATAAAAATAAATAAAGTACATGTCCAAAAAAATTTCTGGTGCAAGGACAAACATGAGGACCAAATAGTCACTTTTCTTTGAGTCTATGTTCCCAATTTTACTGTGTGTAAGGACTTCTTTCTAAACTAAAACAAGATTCATATTCCCCCAAACCCACAGTATAATAAGTAGTAATATTTTAATACCTAATTATTAAGACCCCTAAATTGAAATTTTACTAGTAATGAGTAAGGTTTTATCTTAGGGTTCCCCCAAGCAGACCCTTGAAAGAAGAATTTGATTGCAAGTAGTTTAGGAAGTGACAATACGAAACGCAATAGGGAAATGAAGTGAGGCAGGGAAGGGAAATAATCTAATAAAGGATAAATTAATGAGCAGATTGCTGCTGTAGTCAACTGGGGCTCAATCCCACTGAGGAGAATCACAGAGACTATGAAGTACGTATCTCAGAATTGTCCCTTCTGTGACAAAGAATTTACAGTATTTATGTACCAACTACCGTTACTCTGTGTTTGAGGGCTGTTCCTGGGGATGTTAACTCCCCAGCACTTCTGATCTTCCATCTGTGAACTCAGCTCACTCCTGGAGACAGAGAAAATTTTTAGGCAGAGAGCACAGAAACTATCTTCAGATCACCCCAGGGTAGGCCTATGGCATATGGGCAGTTGCCTGCAACAACTTTTTAAATAAATTTATATTTTCTTAATCACATGAGCATCTACATACTTATGAAAATTATGACCCATTATTCGTCCCTCTGACAAAGCTCAGTGAACATATAGATTTGCAGGCCACTTGCAATAACTCTGAAACAACCCTCTGCCCTGCTGTTCATTCACTCTCTCTACCAAGATCTATATCCTAAAGATTAGGACAATTTTCCTATATAACTTGAGAAACAAATGTTACAAAAAAGTGGGAATATTTTTCTTATTTAAAAATTATATTGAGCCCGGCTGGTGTGGCTCAGTGGTTGAGCATCGACCCATGCACCAAGAGGTCGCTGGTTTGATTCCCAGTCAGGGCACATGCCCAGGTTGTGGGCCCAATCCCCAGTGGGGGGCATGCAGGAGGCGGCCAATAGATGTTCTCTCGCATCGATGTTTCTATCTCTCTGTCCCTCTCCCTTCCTCTCTCTCTAAAATCAATAAGGAAAAAAAATTTTTTTAATTATGTTGAACACTTATTTATTTAGACAGACTCCATTCCCTCAATCATTTTTGCAACCAAGCCTTGCCTTAGAGGATGTAAAATAAGATGTGGCACCTTTATTTAGAGCAGTCCTCACCACCAAAACTACTGCTGTTCACCTTCCTCCTGCAGTGGTTCTTCCATACTCCTCCTTGTGTGAAACTGGTCATTTGATAAGCAGGAAGTAATCACTGGGTCTGCTACTGCTAGACTAGAACTCTCCACAAGACAGTCACAGTTTCTGGCCACATATGACAGAGGAATCATCTGAACTCCTTCTAGAATAAAAGGTGCAACTGAGGTATTGGATTTTGAACTACATGTGCTCAATCATAAAATAACTGTCAGGAGAGCATTAAGGACCACTGATGATCCCATTGGCCTTTGAACTCATTTCTGCAAGAATTGAGCTTGAGTCTATTGGTGGCTAGTAAATGCTGAAGGAAAACCCTGAAAATTGTTTGCCAAAGCACCCCCCAGTCCCCACTCCTTGACTCAGAAATGGCAGTGGGCAATTGTGGGCCCCATTTTAAGTATTGGTTTAGTTAATCCAAGTGGTACATATATCCACTAAGCAAGTATTTGAGACCTATTATGTGCACTAAACAGTTGAGAGGGGAAGGATGGAAGAAAATATTATTGAGACCTCATAAAATTATACTCTTGTTGGAAATAAGCATACAGAAATAGCAACGGTTATTAGTGGAATTGAATAAGGAACAATAGGTTGGGAGAAGGGGACTAAATAACAGTCTATAAAACTAGTTTTAGTCCTATAAGGAAAGGCAATACAAATCTCTTCTCTACCCTGACAATGAGCTATTGATGTTTTCCATTGAAGAAGGATGGAAGACTTCCTCCATATATGGAAATGTCACCTATAAATCAGACCAGCACAATGTAAATAAAAAACAGCCCAAATGCGGGGTTTAGGCAGCCCATCAGACGAAGGACACAGAACCTACACTCCCTCATCCTAGCCATGTTCAGAGGCTTGGCAGTCCACTGAGGAAAAGTGTTGTTAAGTCTCAAACTGTGGCCTTTTATGATTTTAAAAAATGTGCTTAAACTCCATTCCTAGTAGAAACTGAGCAAGGAAAGATTGTTTGGTGTAGCTGACTAGGGGAAACTTGGCCTTGCCAAAGTTTTAGGATTGTGCCAAGAAAGCTGGGAGTGGGGAGGTTGCTGTGCTGCTGTAGAATCTTAACAGCTATTTGTGGTGTCTGCACCTCTTGTTCTCACCTCACTTGAAGCTGGGAGAGGCCTCAAAAATTACAGGACCCAGTGTCCTGTTTGTACCCCATTTTATGGAGGAGGTAACTGAGGTCACTCAGGGTACGGTTGCAAGTCAGACCTGACTTTAATCCAGTTTCCATATCATCTTGGGCAAGTAATTTATATTCTGGACTTCAGTTTCCTCATAGGGAAGGTGATAAAAACAATACCCATCTCACAGAACTGTGAGGATTAGCGACAATACAGGAAATCACCTAGTCTGGTAAGGACACATGAAATCATTCCTTTATTCTCTGGTGAGAACTGGGACTGGCTCCCTGGTCACCTTATTAACCATTGCTCACTGTTGCCAGGCTCCTGAATCCCGGGCTTCATGGAGAGCACTGCCAGACCACTCTGCCTAAAGGCATTTGGTGTCTGTATTTGGGAGCTGAAACCATTTCCCATTCCCCACAGATGTCTCAAACAGGCTGTTTCTCTGCTTTCTGCATCCCCTTTTGTTGCTCCTTTCTGTCTATACTGTTCCAAGGGCGAAGAACTGCTCAGGGAATTATGTGCTAAGTGCCTGGCATGCTGTATGATGTGGAAGACACAAACAGATATGGGACTCACTCTATTTATGGTACTAAATGGTACTGCCCTTTGTACCACCTTCTTAGCCCCACTCCCAGTTCAGGAATAGCATCCTCCTTTTCTGGGGAACTGCCCCACACCAACACATACTCCAATTATGTGATTCCAGGGGCACCCCCCTGTTCTTACATGACCCACATCTCCCTCACCACAGCTAACTGGCTCTGGGTCAGGCAGTCATGGTCCCTGCCCCTTGTGCCTTCTGTTGTTAGCTTAAGGTCAGGCACCTAAGGACCAGCCTGAATTTTTTTTCAATAATTGAGGGAAATGGAAAAATTTACACCTTGCTCCTTATATATCCTGGAGGGATTTTTCATTCCATTCTCCATAAGGAATAAAGGGAGCAGGACTGATATATATGACTGATGAATTTAGCAAAAGAAATACAGCATACTTATTCAGTTCTATATAGACTTTTTATTTGGGGATCTGCATTTTCACCAAGAAAATATGCTATAAGCCTACTAAGGCCCCATAGTATAACCTACATATTTATAAGTTCTCTAGCTGTCCAGAACTTCTTTTGACTGGGTAATTAGAGCAAAGTTACTGCTATAACAAACAATCTAAATCTCTTTGGCTTGTTAAGTAAAATTTTTTCCTTATCAAAGTCCACTTCAGGTTGGTGGTGAAAGTAATAGATATTATTCACATGTCATTCAAAGACCCAGGTTTCTTCCATACTGTAGATATGTCATAATATTGGATCTTTTCCTCTTCTCCATTCAGCACCAGGGTTTTGTTAAAAACTAGACCCGATTATAGTACACATCATTTCTTCTTATATTTCATTGGCCAGAACTCAGAACATGGCTCAACCTAATCATAATGGAAGCTGAGCAATAAAGTTCAGTTGTGTGACCAAGAGAAAAAGGAAATGGGGTTTGATGAACACAAAGTCTCTGCCACTGTAAGTGTGTCTAATTTGGGGTAATGCAAAATATTTGAAATCCACTTGGCTACAAATCTAAAACCTAGTTTTTAGTCATCTGAGTCCTATGTCTACTGATTGGTTTCAAATTCAGATGGGAAAACACAGGGGTTATGTTTTGAGTGTTCTAAAACACTAATAGATGGGACTATTCAAATTAAAGTTTTGAATAGAGTCTTTTCTCTGGGTTTAAAGCTTTGAGCCTACAAAATATTGGAAACCATGTTCCCCACCATGAGGAAGAACCTAATATACAGAGAGATTTCAGTTTCCAGGCATGGAGAAGCAGAAACAAAAGTAGCAATAGGAAAAGAAGATTCTGGTGGTATTTTTTACTGGATTCAGTGATCCCCAAGGCTTACATGAAATATCTTAGTTTCTTTCCTCCAGTTCTCCTTTGTGCTTAAACCGTATTTATTTAGGTCATTTTTTACCACAGGATTCCTGAGTGAGAAGATACTAGCATGTTAAAAATAATCAATAGAATATTACTTGGTCATTAAAAAGAAGGAAATCTTACCGTTTGTGACAGATTGATGGACCTAGAGATTATTATGCTAAGTGAAATAAGCCAGTCAGAGAAAGACAATATCACATGACCCCACTTATATGTGGAATCTAATGAACAAAATAAGCTGATGAATAAAATAGAACCAGAGATATGGAAACATGTAGCAGACTGATGAATCTCAGAGAAAAGGGGGGAGGCGGGGTGAGAAGAGATAAACCAAAGAACTTATATGCATATATGCATAACCAATTGACACAGACAACAGTGTGGTGAAGGCAAGGGGAGGCAGGCACAGGGAGGAGGAGGTCAATGTGGGGAAAAGGGGGACATCTGTAATGCTTTCAACAATAAAGATAAATTTTAAAAAGAAAATAAATAGTTTTTGAAGAAACAAAGATGTGAAATCTACCTACCCCACCCCCAAATAAGTTGTGGTATATTCACAAAATAATCAATGAGAATCAATAAACAATTTCCACATACTACAACATACATGCATTCCACAAACATAATGCTGAGTTAAGGAAGACAGACACAAAAAAGGAAATAATATATAATTTCATTTACATGAAGTTTAAAAACATATTAATCTATGCTGTTAGAAGGACAATGGTTTGCCTTGGTTGGGTAGCTCAGTTGGTTGGAGCATCATCCTGTGCACCAAAAGGTGGCAGGTTCGATTCCTGGTCAGGGTGCATAAGAGGGCAACCAATGTTTTTCTCTCACATTGATATTTCTCTCTCTCTGTCTCTCTTTTAATTTTTTTCTTTATTGATTTGAGAGAGAGAGGAAGGGAGAGGGAGAGAGAGACAGAAACATCGATGAGAGAGAACATCGATTGGCTGCCTCTTGCATGCCCCCCACCGAGGACTGGGCCCACACGTGGGCATGTGCCCTGACTGGGAATTGAACCGGCGACCTCCTGGTGCATGGGTCAGTGCTTAACCACTGAGCCACACCGGCTGGGCTCGCTCTCTTCTCTCTTTCAAAATCAATAAAAACATATCTTCTGGTGAGGATTTAAAAAAAGGACAATAGTTTGTAGTGGGAACTCTTCTGATTTCCCTTTAGGACTAAAAAGCTTATTTCTCGGAGCTGGCAGGGTTGTTGGCTATCTGCCCTCAGTTGTCATCCCTCTCTAGGAGTTTAATCACCCTTTTATTATAGAGAACCCTTTTTCTTAAGGTTATGCTTTCTTCCTTATGTTAGTCCACATCCAGTGATGTTTTATGTGAGAGTTTTAAGGCCCAATTCCCTTGTCCTAATTTGGGACAACTCTAAAGGGCCATCTCAGCTTCAAAGTACTCAGTGGGGTTAGCTGAAGCCTCTGTTGTGACTGCATTGCAGCCCACCTCCTCCCTCTGATCCTATTTCCTTCACTCTTCCATAAGTGTTGATCTAAATATCACTCCTAATAAACTTTCTGTAAGAATTCACCATGTCAGAGTGTTTCCCACGAAATTGACCTACAACATGATTACTCTTTGAGAACATGATGAGTGGGAAATGGAACAAACCAGGGGCTTCTAGGCTGTTGGAAATGTTCTACTTTGAGATCTGCTTACTAGTTACATGAGTACATCAGTCATTGAACTTTTCATGTATGATTGTGTACCTTTCTGTATGTATGTTTTACTTCAACAAAAAGCAAGGAAAAATTGGATCCAAGAGGAAGAAGGGAGCCTAAAACAAGGTTATAATCCCAAATTTATTATACAGAAATGAAGACACTGAGAGGATTAAGGTCATTCAGCTAAGTACAGTCTATTCTTGCCATTTGTAGTAGTTATGTTGTATAAAGTCACCGAAAACACTGAATGAGTAAATATTCAACCATTGCTCACAGGGAAAATACAGAATTAGGTTCCTGTGAGCCTCTGGTTATAATATTTTCATCAACTGATCCATACAAAACCTTGTTTTCTGTGTGTTTCTGTTTAAAGACAGCTTATTTAATGTATACTATTAATTCATTAACACTGAACTCATGGCCAACAATACTATAACTCATGTCTAAAAGAAACTTATTTGACATATGTATTTTCTCTGTAAAGCACCTTCTTGCACTTAGGAACACTAAACAATTCTTTAGCACTACATTTGGGGGCCACATTAAACTGAAATTCACCAACAAAAAGTACAAAATTGCAGCCTGGCTGGTGTGGCTCAGTGGTTGAGCATCAACCCATGCACCAAGAGGTCGCTGGTTCGATTCTCGGTCAGGGCACCTGCCTGGGTTGTGGGCTCATTCCCCAGCAGGGGATGTGCAGGAGGCAGCTGATTGATGTTGATGTTTCTCTTTCATTGATGTTTCTATCTCTCCCTCTCCCTTCTTCTCTCTCTAAAATCAATAAAAGACACACACACACACACACACACACACACTCGCAAAGAAAAATGTGGTGCTAAGTAGACCATGAAAAAACACTTGTTTAAAGTAAGAGACTGAATCAAGAAGGTAGAGTGGTAACATTTGTGTTGAGCAAATCAAATTGTTTGCCTCTCTGTGCATGTCTATGAATGACAATGAAAATGACACAAGTATTGATTTTAGGGTTACAAATAAATTTTAATGAATACACAAATTAAAAAATATGAAACCTGCAAAAAACAAGAATCAACTGTAACTGGAGTTGGGCTTCAAATCCAGAGACAAATACCATAAAAGATACCCACAAATGTTTCTAATATGATTTTTTTTACCTTTAGAAAATATTTAAAAGGAAAAATTCTACATAAAAACAATCAACACAATAAATATTTGTTTCATTTACCCATTTTCTATAATATAGAGATTTGAAGATAAAAGACCTTTTTGTTTTAAGGAATTTTGAATCCCTTAAAAAATATCCGTTTGAGAGGAAGATTAGTTTTTTATTGTTGCTGTAACAAATTACTACAAACTTAGTGGCTTAAAAGAACACACATTTATCTTATAGTTCTGTAGGTCAGAAATCCAACACAGGTCTCACTGGGCTAAATTAAGGTGTAGGCAGGGCTCAGTTCCTTCTGCAGGCTCCAGGGTAGAATCCATTTGTCTTTTCTGGTTTCTCCAGGCTTCTCACATTCCTTGGCTTATAGTTTTCTTCCTCAGTATTCAAAGTCAGCAATGCCTCATATCTATGACTCTCCTTCCATAGTTACATCTTTCTCAGATTATAACTGGAAAAACTTCTCCCCTCTTAAGGATCCGTGAGATTAGATTTGGCCCATCCATATAATCCACGATAATCTCCCCATTGCAAAGTTCTTAATTTAATCACATATGAAAAAAATCCCTTTTGTCATGTAAGCTAACATATTCACAAATTCCAGGGATTAAGGTGCAGATATCTTTTGGGGGCCATTATCCTGCCTACTACATGCTGCTTTATAAAAGAAACTAATTTAACATATCCTGTAAAGAAGTAAATAACTTGCACCTAGGAGGTATTTTTTTCTTTGTATGTATTATACAGGGTCATGTCACTCCTTGAAGCATACTGGATTTCATGGTAATTGAGTCTTGGGAACTACATAAAGGTAAACTTTTCTTCTTTGATAAAGTTTTGGAAAAGCATTTACAAAAGTGAATTAGAATATGAAAACTGACTTTACCGGGCAGCAATTTGCAGTGTCTAATGGCATTATATATTTATAACTCAGAGTAACCAAATTGGCTGCTGTTATTCCATGCATGGGAACCACATTAATAAAAGAACTAGGTATGAAACTCTGGATTTGGGGAAATTGTTTAAGTAATTTTGCTGCAGTAAAATGGTCTAACAAGCAACCTCAAAATCTCATTCACAGCTCTACAGAATGACTTTTGCAGGACTCAGCCAGTACTTATGAGGCTTGGCTCTGGGTTGAATGTGGTTGTGTTGGGTTCATGACTTCTCTATATGTCTCCTCATTCTGCAACAAGCCCAGGACATCTTCTTCAAATGGCGGATGCAAGAAATATGAGGCCAAGCCTAATCATGCAAGCACGTTTACATCTTTTGTTCAAATTTGGCAAACCTTGTCTTCTCACATACCACTGAATAAAAATAGTGATATTGACACCCCAAATCAGGGAACAGGGAAGTATTGACCATTATCAATGGAGTCATGATAAGGGCAGGGAGGCAAGAAAGAATTGTGAGTAAATAATACAATTTACCACAAGGGAACAGAGAGTACAACAGTTCCTGGAGTGGCAGGGAGAAGGTGAATGGTCAGATCCCAGTCTCACTCCATCTTGGATCTTCAAACAGGTGGTAGGCCTAGTCCGACTTATGGTTTGGATGATTGCAATGACTGACAGCAATATCAAAAAATTAATCACACTGGGCAGTTATGCAATAAACACAGATGATAATTCAGACTTTAAAAGCCAGTGACAGCTTTTGTTCAAGCCACAAATCTAGTTTGAACAAATCAAGCGATTTTAAAAAATGAATAAAGCACTTGAAAATGTGAGTGTTGTTAGGCTTCCATCTAGTGGCCACTAAAAGCCACCATTCAAGATGGATGTTAATTAAGGAGTGTTAAAGGCAAAACAAAAACACATACATCCAGAATAGCTGTGGCCTAAAAGTCAAATTCAACCTATGTTAAGGACAGAGTATTTATAGGTCAGGAATTTTTTTCTTAACGGTTTCTTTCCTCTGTAGTTTATCTGGAACAGACCCTCACATACAGAGATCAATGAGTATTTGTTGATGAATTCAGTTTAACCAGATTCCTTTTCCCTTAAGGAGAGTAAAACCCCTTTTTGTGAATGCTTTTCTCATCTTATTATGCTCCGGGGTGATAGATAAGAAGCCATCATCAACATGCCAATTTCCTTCTTTTAATATTGCCCAATCATGAAAGTAATAACTTCTCATGACAAATGCGCTAGGCTGGAGAATCACTACTCTGAATTTCATCTCCATTGCACACCCTGCTCTTTGGCTGACACACTATTCCTTTTTAAAAATACAGCCTTATTGAGATATACATATATGCTATATAATTCAAAAAAAGTGTATAATTCAATGTTTTAAAATATATTCACAGAATAGTGCAACCATTATCACTATGTAATTTCAAAACATTATAATTATCCCCAAAAGAAGCCATGCACCCATTTGTACCCATTAGCAGTCATTCCCTATTCCTCTTCCCTCCAGCCCCCACAAATACTAATTTACTTTCTTACTTGATGGATCTGTCCATTCTGGACAATTTCATGTAAGCAGAAACATATTATACATAGCTTTTTGTAACAGACTTCTTTCATTTCAGCATACGGTTTTCAAGGTTCATCCTTGTAACATATATCAGTATTTTATTCCATTTTATTGCTGAATAATATTCCATTGTATGGCTATACCACATTTTGTTTATCTATTCATTAGTTCATGGACATCTGGCTTGTTTTCAGTTCTTGGTTATTATGAATAATGCTGGTATGAACATTTGTGTACAATATTTTGGAGAGGCATATGTTTTCAATTCTCTTGGGATATAAACCTAGGAAGAGAATTGCTATATCATATGGTAACTCTATGTTTAACATTTTGAGGGATGGCCAGATTGCTTTCCAATTTTGTACCATTTTACAATCCTACTGCCCAGATATGAGAGTTCCAATTTCTCTACATTCTCATCAGCACTTATTGTCTGTCCTTTTTATTTTTGCTATACTAGTGTGAGTAAAGTGGTTTCTCATTGTGGTTTTGATTGCATTTTCCTGGTGACTAATGATGTTCAGTACCTTTTAGTGTGCTTATTGGCCATTGTATGTCTTTTTGGAGACATGTCTATCCAAATCCACCACCTTTTTATGATAAAAACAGTCAATTACCAATAATAGAAAGAAACTTATTAATCCCAATAAAAGGGATATACAAAACCCCACAACTAACATCGTACTTAAAGGTGAAAAATTGAAACTTTTCCCTAATATCAGGAACAAGACAAGGATGTCTGATCTCACCACATCTATTCAACATTGTACTGGAGGTTCTAGCCAGGTAAATTAAGCAAGAAGAAGAATAAAATGTTTTAATTGGGTTATTTGATTTTTATTGTTTAGTTGTAAGAGTACTTTATATACTCTGGATATAAATTTCTTACAAATTTTATAATTTGCTAATCTTTGCTCCCATTCTGTGCATTATCTTTTTTTAAAAACAATTTTTTTTCTTTATTGATTTTAGAGAGGTAGGAAAGGAGAGGGAGAGAGAGATAGAAACATTGATAAGAGAGAACATCAATTGGCCACCTCTAGCATGCCCCCCACTGGGGATTGGGCCCACAGCCTGGGCATGTGCCCTGACCGGGAATTGAACCGGCAACCTCTTGGTGCGTGGGTCAACTTTCAACCACTGAGCCACACCAGTCAGGCTGTGCATTATCTTTTCCTCTTCCTTTGAAATACAAAAATTTTTATTTTGCTGTAGTCCAATTTATCTTTTTCTTTAGTCACTTGTGATTTTGGTATCATATGTAAGAAACCAGAGCCTTATCCAAGGTCATGAAGATTTACTCCTATTTTGTCCCTAACAGTTTTATAGTTTTATCTCTTACATTTAATTCTGTTATCCATTTATGAGTTAACTTATTTTTGTATATGGTGAGAAGTGGGAGTCCAAATCCATTCTTTTGAATATGGCTATCTAGTTATCTCAGCATCATTTGTTGAAAACACTGTCCCTTACTCACTGAATGGTCTTGGCAACCTTGTGAAAAATCAATTGACCATAAATGTGTAGGTTTACTTCTGGATCCTCAACTCTGTTCCATTGAACCACACTTTTTTTTTAAATTAAAACTTTTTAAAAAATGTATTGATTTTAGAGGAGGGGAGGGGAAGAGAGGAAGAGGGAGAGGGAGAGAGAGATCGAGATCAAATTGTTGTTCCACTTATTTACGCATTCATTGGTTGATTCTTGTATGTGCCCTGACTGGGGATAAAACCTGCAACCTTGGCATATCAGGGCAGTGCTCTAACCAACTGAACTACTCAGCCAAGGCACACTGACCTACATTTCAAGTGTTAAGCCAGTACAACACAATCGTTATTAATATAGATTAGAAGTAAGTTTTGAAATCAGAAAGTGTGAATTCTCCAATTTTATCCTTTTTCATTTCATATGAATTTTAGGTTCAGTTTATCAATTTCTGCAAAATATAGAAATAAAAACCAAAAAAGCTGGTATTTTTAAGAGATGTGTTAAATCTGTATATTGCTTTAGGAAGTATTGCCATCTTAACAATATTAAGTCTTCTGATCCATGCACATAAAATGTCTTTACACTATTTAGGTCTTCTTTACTTCTTTCAACTTTTACTTTGTTTTGTAGTTTTATGTGGACAATCTTGTACCTTTGTGAAGTTTATTCCTAAGTATTTTATTATTTTTTATGCTATTGTGAATGGACTTGTTTTCTTAATTTCATTTTCATATTCTTCATGAGTGGTATATAATAACACAGCTAATTTTTGTGTATTGACTTTGTATCCTAAAACCTTGCTGAATATGTTTATTAATTCTTAGGTTTTTTGTAGAATTCTTAGGGTTTTCTACATATAAGATTATACCATCTACAACTAAAGATAGTTTACTAATCCATTTCCTATTTGAATGCCTTTTGTTCCTTTTCTTGCTTAATTTACCTGGCTAGAACCTCCAGTACAATGTTGAATAGATGTGAGATCAGACATCCTTGTCTTGTTCCTAATATTAGAGGAAAGATTTAGCTTTTCACCTTTAAGTACGATGTTAGTTGTGGGGTTTTATATATGCCGTTATTGGGATTAATAAGTTTTCTTCTATTATTGGTAGTCGATTTTTCAAAATCCTGACCAGAGGATATGTTTGATTTGAGGAGGGAGGGGAGATATATATAGATAGATATATATCTATCTATATATATCTATATATATATAGATATATATATCTATATCTATATCTATCTATCTATCTATCTATCTATCTATCTATCTATATATATATATATATATATAGAGAGAGAGAGAGAGAGAGAGAGAGAGAGAGAGAAGGAGAAAGGGAGAGAAACATTGATGACATCGATCGGTTGCCTCCGTTAGGCACCTGACTGGGGATTTTTAATCATCCCCCAAATTATTCCACTTTCTGGATGTCTAGTTACTCACCAAAGGAAAGAGAGAGTAAAACTGAGAACACCGGAAAAGAGTAAAACTAAAGGAAAGAAAGGCGAACATAATCTCAGCTATGACAGGCACATATGACTGATCTCTACATAATTTGATTTGTTAACTGAAATTCTGTGGTCTTATCACAGGTCTTAAGACAGTTGTCTTGAACTCTCTACAGCTCTCTGGACTCCATTTCTTCTTAAGAGAACAAGGTGATTTTAGCCTATCCACATTCCGACACACACACTATCTCACGTGCACCAAACCACCACTGTGACTGCCACCATCACCACCACTCCTCTTTTAAATTCACACTCTATGTCAAATCTGTCTTGAGTTGAAACCAATACTCCACCTTTAGAGAGCAAGTAGCACATGTTTATTCTTTTTCATTTTTTAGTATTAATATTTGGATCCTTTCCAGTGAGAGGGCCAGGGCAGAGCCCAGTTTAATCATGTTAATAGTTCTCTCTGACTCTGAATAATTTGACACAGATATAATCAAATTAAAAGAAGCATCAAGGAAATCTAAAAAGGAGAAATATTACTATTCAAGGACAATCTTAGCCTGAAGGTTGGATTTCATAATTTTTTCTAGGGGCAGTAAGTTAGAAAAGTAACTCACAAGAAGAACATACAACTTCGAACTGGCTTTTATTTGTCTGGCCACTTGGTTCTAGACTTAAAGGTACATATCATTCAAATGACCCAGCTTTGAGTAGTTGCCTCAATTTACCTTGGCCCAGAGACTACCAGGAACTCTCACTCTGCCCCATGTCTTTGATCCAATATCCTTTGTAATCATGCAGTGGAGAGTTTTCACCTAGACCTCTTTTCCAAATGACCAGCCCAACTGCAGACCTTAAAGCAGACCCATGGAATACTACTTGGCCATAAAAAGGAAGGAAATATTACCCTTTGTGACATCATGGATGGCCCTGGAGAGTATTATGCTAAGTAAAATAAGCCAGTCAGAAAAAGACAAGTACCATATGATTTCACTTATATGTGGAATCTAATGAACAAAATAAACTAACAAACGAAATAGAAACAGACTCAAAGATATAGAGAACAGACTGACAGCTGTCAGAGGGGAGGGGGATTGGTGAACCAGGTGAAAAAGGTGAAGGGATTAAGCAAAAAAAAAAAAAAAAAAAAAAAAAAAACCTCATAGACACAGACAACAGTATGATGATTACCAGAGGGATAGGGAAGGGGGGGGAGGTAGAAGAGGGTAAAGGGAGGATAAATGGTGACTTGACTTGAGGTAGTGAGCACACAATACAATATACAGATGATGTATTATAGAATTGTACACCTGAACCTGTACAACTTCATTAACCAATGCAATCCCAATAAATGCAATAAAAATTAAATAAAAAATAAATAAAATCCTGACCCATTGGGCTGTCCATGGGGCCATCCCTAATAAGAGTAGACATGCTTCACCCTTGCTTTATTCAGGGTCCTCAACATCTTAGCTTCGTCCTGGGTTATAAAATACTTCCTGACTTGGGACAAACTCTTCCTTCCCTCTGCTTGATTTGGATTTATTTTGTCCTTTATTCTTTCAGTTTTTTAAGGTGAGAAGTTAGATAATTTATTTGAGACTTTTCTTCTCTTCCAATATAAGGATATCTGTGTTTTAAATTTGTACCGAAGCACTTGTTTAGCTGCATCTCACAAATGTTGACATGTTGTGTTTTGCTTACATTCAATTCCAAATAATTTTTATATCCCTTTGATCTCTACTTAGACCCACGGATTGTTTAGAAGTGTATTATATTATTAGTTTTCAAACGGTTGGGGCTTTTTCACATATCTTTCTATTAATGAGTTCTAGTTTAATTCTATTGTGGTCATAGAACATATCTCACATGATTTGAATCTGTTTAAATTTATTGAGACTTACTTATGGTCCAGAATATGGTCTGTCTTGGTAAATGTTCCATGTGCATTCAAAAATAATATGCTTCTAAACAATGTTTCTAAACATTCCTCTCTTATGTTTTTGTACTTTTTCTTAACATAAGTATTATTTCTTCCTCTTCTTTTCTTCTGATCATAATACTTCATTGGTTGCTTATAGAGAGTAGAACTATGTGGCTTTTGAGTCATGTGAATGCATTAACTATTTAAAATAAGTATTTGTATTTTTAAAGAGTAAACAATGATGATGGAATCATGGTAGTGGACTGGACACAAAAACAATTATCCACACATACATAAACTAGAAAGGATATACTTAGCAAATCAGAGATTTCAAGGAAATCTTAGAAGATAGAAACAGGAGATATTTTCAGACAGAAAAACCAGAGAATTTAAAATACCTGCAGTAGAAGGCAAGCACACTCAAAAAAATTCAAGAACAGAATCAATGAAACCAAACAACTGTAGAGGGTCCTGGGTGGACTGTGAAATTAAAGAGCTACTGTCTGAATAAGAGATCTGTTTGCTGCTGCCCTGCTCTGACCCTACCCCAACCTTACTTACATTGGACAAAGCCAAACTCTAACTGGACCCCCTTTAATCTCCCAAACTACACTCGAAAGACAGTGACTTACTTGACCAGGAACAAAACCCTAATTAGAGCAAGTCTGAGACATCTTCAGACTTCTACAGCAGAAGGAAAATAAAACAGGACACATCTATCTACCTGCAACAGAGATCCGCAGAAGTCTTCCAATGGTAGAGATATGCCATGATTTTGTCATTTTGGAGGGTCCCTATCCTACCTGCGAGCTCCATGACATGTACCCCCAAAGGAAACCACTGAATAACTGACATACTCCACCCTCCCATTCAAGGACAAGCCTATTAATGAAATAGGCATCACAACTGTAGATCAGATCCATGCTAATTACCTAGGCTAATCAAATGTGCCCTTTACTCCCAAATACGAATGCACAAATGTTTGCCAGTACTTGAGGAAAGTTAAAGAAAGATCATGATGGACAAACAACTATTTCTGGAGAGAAAGAAAGAACACTTTACACGCACGCACGCGCGCGCGCACACACACATTCACATGCTCGCGCGCGCAAAAACTTTACCAAAAAAATCCAAATTCATATTCTCAGAATTTTAAGGAAGACAATAGGAATACAGTGCTATTAAAGGAAGTAATTAGATAAAATCCTTGAAGGTATAAATGTGGCCAAATTAAAAACTTAATAGACACGAGGCACTCAGCACAGTCTCTGGGTCTCACCAGGCTCTGATGGAACCTGGAACGCAATGCTCCAGCCCCTCCCCCCTCTGTGCCCCCTCCTCCCCCGATGTAACTGACTCCCCCTCCCCCACCTAGTAACAGACCCCATTTCCGTGGCCATCCCAGAGCTTCCACCCGGTCCCAGAGCCCACCAGCAGGTGTCCTCCTCTTTAATTTCTGGAGCCCCTGGAGGTCTCAGCGCCACTGCCACTCAGTCTCTGGCCACCCTCGTCGCCATTCCAGGGGATACTCTGATACTCCACAGGCTCCACTTTTGCTCCCGCCGCTGCTTGCCTCGTCTAGCAGCTGCAGTTCCCGCTTCTGCACAGCCTTGGTCTTGGTGCCCTGTGTCTGCACCTCCAGACATGGCGACCCCGCCGCCCTCGCAAGTGCGCCAGAGCTACTATCCTGACTACTAGGCCCCCATCAACCACCAGATCAACCTGGAGCTCTACGCCTCCCACGTGTACAGGTCCCTGGCCTCTTATTTCGATGATGTGGCCTCGAGGCACTTGGTCGAGTTCCTCCTGCAGCAGTCGAGCAAGGAGAAGGAGCACGCCGAGAGACTGATACAGCTGCAGAACCAGCGCGGCAGCAGCAACCGCCGGGGTAACAACATCAGCAAGCCTGACCGCAACTGCTGGGGGAACAGCCTGAAAGCCCTGGAGTGTACCTTGAACCTTCTGATGACGGTGAACCAAAGCCTGCTCGATCTGCACCAGCTGGCTACCAGGAAGGACGCCCAACTGTGCGACTTCCTCGAGAGTAACATTCTGAAGTGTCAGGAGAAGTTCATCAAAGAGTTGGGCGACCATATCACCAATCTGTACAAGATGGGAGCCCCAGAATCCGGCCTGGCACTGTACCTCTTTGACAAGCTCACCCTGGGTGCTAGCAAGAAGAACTGAGCCTGGACTGACTTCCTGAGAGCCACCGGGTGAATTCCCCAGGTCACTGTGCAGAGCGTGCATATTGTCTTATTGCCTTTGTAAAATGTTCACTTAAGTTTTTATGTTTAAGTTTTACTATTTCTTCAAATAAAGTTATTGGTTCTTAAATAAATAAAGGTCTTTCTTTGATTCATTTGTGCAAAACCCTCACCTTTTAAGTTTTAAAAAGGTATCCAGGAGTCTTTCTACCCGCCAATGCCCCATCCACATGTAGCGCATGATCTCCTCGAATGTAGGGAGGAGGTATTCCATGGGACCCTGGAAAACACCAAATTAATCTTCCTATTATAAACAATGTGGTATATGGGAGTGGATGTGTTACTGTAGGCAGCCGTTAGAGCGCAAGCCTGGCTGGCCACTTCGGGAGGGGCGGGTTGTGCAGGGGCTGCACAGAGGGCATGGGCACAATGGGATTCAGAGGTACCCTGCGTACTCCAACAGGCTCCCCCCATCCCCCCCACGTGCAGCCTGTGTCCAGCCTTGGGATGTGGGCTGACGACTGTCGGCATCTCCAGGTTTCCTGAAGGCAGGTCCTGCAGCTGCCACCTCCCCACCGCACCTGGTCCCTCCTCTGCCCTCCCCACTGACCCTGATATCTAGACAGTCAGGGAGCACTGGGGAGTCTCTCCCATTGGCCAAGATGGCGCAGGGGGAGGTTCTTACACTTAGCGAGCCGCAAGCTAGAAAGCTGAAATGAACAGGACCCCAGCTCGCCAAAAGCTAGCAAAATATGGGATAGAAAAAAAGCTCTTCCCTCCCTATCTCTATAGGAGCCACTGGCTTGAGCACCTGAATAAACCTTTTCTTTGCATCAGCAACTATTTCACAAGTTTAGCTTTCATTGCGGCAGGCAGCTGCATCTGTGTTTCGGTTATAGGTTTCTTTTTTTTTTTTATCTGTTTTTAACTTTTTAAAAAATATGTTTTTATTGATTTTATTTGCTTTTTTTTAACTTATCTTTATTGTTGAATGTATTACAGATGTTGCTCATTTTTCCCCCACTGCCCCCCTCCTCCCCATTCCTGCCCCCCTCCTGCTTTTCCCCACACTGTTGTCTGTGTCCATTGGTTATGCATATATACACATAAGTTCTTTGGTTTATTTCTTCCCACCCCCCCAACCCCTCTTCCCTTTGAGGTTTGTCAGTCTAACAACCAATTTGTACTTCTTAATCCCTTCACCTTTTTCACCCATCCCCCCAGCCTCCACCCATCTGGTACCCAACAAAAGTTCTCTGTATCTATGAGAATGTTTCTGTTCTGCTGGTTCATTTTGTTTGTAGATTCAATTGTTGATAGATATGTATTTATTGCCATTTTGTTTGTTCATATTTTTTTATCTTTTTCTTCAAGAAGACCCTTCAACATTTCATATAATAATGGTTTGGTGGTGATGAACTCCTTTAGCTTTTCTTTCTCTGGGAAACTCTTTATATGGCCATTGATTCTAAATGACAGCTTTGCAGGATAGAGTAATCTTGGTTGTAGGTTCTTGCTTTTCATCACCCTGAATATGTCTTGCCACTCCCTTCTGGCCTGCAAAGTTTCTTTTGAGAAATCAGCTGACAGTCTGATAGGAACTCCCTTGTAGGTAACTAAGTGCTTTTCTCTTGCTGCTTTTAAGATTCTCTCTTTGTCTTGAACCTTTTGCATTTTGATGATGATGTGTCTTGGTGTGGGCCTCTTGGGGTTCATTTTGTTTGGGACTCTCTGTGCTTCCTGGACTTGTATGTCTGTTTCCTTCACCAAGTTAGGGAAGTTTTCTGCCATTATTGTTTCAAATAGGTTTTCGATTTCTTGTTCTCTCTCTTCTCCTTCTGGCACCCCCAAGATGCGAATGTTGGCACGCTTGAAGTTGTCCCAGAGGCTCCTTATACTATCCTCATTTCTTTGGATTCTTTTTTCTTTTTGCTGTTCTGATTGGGTGTTTTTTGCTTCCTTATATTCCAAATCGATGATTTGCTTGTTGGATTTACCTACTCTACTATTGAGTCTCTGTAAACTATTCTTTACTTCAGTTAGTGCCACCTTCATTTTTGACTGGTCCTTTTTTATGCTCTTGAGGCCCTCACTAAGTTCACTGAGGTTCTCACTAAGTCCATTGAGCATCCTTATAAGCAGTGTTTTGAACTCAGCATCTGTTAGGTTGCTTAACTCCATTTCACTTAGTTCTTTTCCTGGAGTTTTGTTCTGTTCTTTCATTTGGGACCTGTTTCTTTGTCTCCTCATTTTAGCTGCCTCCCTGTGTTTGTTTCTATGTATTACTTAGCGAAGGTATCGGGCTAGCTGAGACCAGATGCTGCTTGTTTGAAAGAATTTAGGAAAAGCTGAAGCAGGATCCAAGACAGGCCAATCCTATGGTAAAGCAACTGGCAACAGCTTGGGTGGGCCTGGAAGTTGGGTGGGGCGGGGCCTCAGGGAATCACCAGGGCGGGGCAAACAGTGTGAGCCAGGTTGCTGGAGTCCCAGATATGGCGGCGTCTGCCGGCCCAGGGAAGGGCTCACCAAGGGAACAAAAGACTCTGACAGCTCGTCTGTCCAGGAGAAAGTTGCCTCTCCAGCCCTCGCTCCAATGCCAAACAGCTCAGTTCTTCCCCATACGATTCTGGTGCCTTTCAGGCTCCTTCCCGCACGCTGGAGCCCGGAGGGAGCGAGTCCGAGTAAGTCCGTGCGCGGGCCCTTTAAGAGGAGCTGCCGGGGGCTCCAGCCGCCTCAGCCTCAGTTCCCGCTGGTTTTCCAGCCAGAAGTGATGGGGACTTCTCTTCCTGGCACTGGAACCCTGAGCTGGGCGCCTGGTGTGGGACGGGGACCCCTCAGTCCTCAGGGAGGACCTTCACAGCGGAGGTGTCCTCCTAATTTTTATCCAGCACATGTGGGTGTGGGACCAGCCCGTCGCGCCTCCGCCCCTCCTACCAGTCTCGATGAGGCTTCTTCTTTAATTCCGTAGTTGTAGGGCTTCCATTCAGCTTGATTTCAGGCGGTTTTGAATGATGGTTGTTCTGTAGTTTAGTTGTAACTTTGATGTGGTTGTGGGAGGACGCGATACCGCGTTTACCTACGCCGCCATCTTGACCGGAAGTCTGTTTTTATTGATTTTAGAGAGAGTGGGGAAGGGAGAGGGAGAGAGAAACATCCATGAGAGAGAACCATCCATTGGCTGCCTCCTGCACGCCCCCTACTGGGGATCAAGTCCACAACTGGGGCATGTGCCCCGACTGGGAATTGAACCTGTGACCTCTTGGTGCATGGGACAATGCTCAACCAATTGAGCCACACTGGCCAGGACTCGGTTACAAAGTTTAGAGAATCCACCAGGAGAGCTTGGACCTCGGTAAGTCCTGGAGAGCCTGGGCTGGGGTCCTAGCTGCCTGTGACAGGCTGACCCTGGAGTGGGACTCTCGGGATTTCCCAGCAGCTGTGAGAACTTTTCTCTGGGAATTTCCCTGCACTCCTTTTCAAGGCATCAGCTGCCTGAAATGCTTGGCTGGGGAGCAGACGGACTCCAAGACTAGGTAAATCAAAATGGTGTGCCCACCAGGGGTCCTGTATCCCTGCCTGTTGGGCTTTGTTCCACTTGGGTTTTGTGTCATTTGAGCTTCATGCCACTTGGGCTTTGTGTCACTTGAGCTTCATGCCGCTTGAGTCTGGTTAGAAGCATTTGTGGCACTGGTTGGTAGGCTATCTAGGCTATCCCTGCCAGTTGGGCTTTGTGCCACTTGGGTCCAGTGGTAGGCTCTCTGCCACTTGGGCTTCATGCCACTTGGGCTTTGTGCTGCTTGGGATTTGTGCCACTTGAGCTTTGTGCCATTTGAGTCCAGTCAGGACAACTTGTAGTATCCGTTGGCAGGAGATAACACACTAGGACTTGCTTGTGAGTGTTCTTTTGGACTAATGATGGAATTATGGATCCAAGTTTTGTTCATATTTTCCCACTTTGTCTGGGATCTTTCTATGGTTATGGTTTTGGTTTGTACTTTTATGCCATCAGGGGTTGCTCTGTTTTGACACCTGAAGGGAGCCCACTGGGCCAAATTTTAGCGGATTGGTCCATGTACAGCTATGATCCAAAAACTAAGAAGGAGTTAGTTTTATATTGTAACACCACTTGATCTATGTATACTTTAGACTATGTAGAAAAATGGCCCCTAAATGGTTCCCTAGGTCACTACACCATCATACAATTGAAGTTGCTTTGCCAACCATCAGGAAACTAGAATTATATCCCTTATGTTCAGGTGTTTATGTCTTTACATAATAAGGATTTGTCAAAGAAAGGGAACAACCTAATGATGCAGGGAAGGGATTGGCTTCAAAACCCCTCCCTGATAGTAAGACACAGGTAGAAAAGGAAAATGAGAAAATAAATCTCTTTAATACCCTGAACCCAGGGGACTCAGGATTAGCAGCAGGAAGATTTCCCGTGCCCCCCCCCCACTGCTAGATACCCCTGAAATAGGGCCCAGAGGGGTGACAGCTCTACCCCTGTATGATGAAGGAATGGTCTCCCCCTTGAAGACCTGGAAGGGAACCCAATTTGGCCAGGGAGCTTCCCTATCTGGAGCAGGACAATTTCCTTTGAGACAATATCCTGTAGGTGGAATAAATAGAGAAGGCCAACTCACTGGCTACTCTTGGGCCCATAGTCCATTTCCACTTCAGATTTACTGAATTGGAAGAATTCCAACCCCTCATATTGGGAGGATCCTCAGAAAATGGCAGATCTTATCACTTTCATTTTTGCCACTCACCATCCAAACTGGGAGGATGTACAGGCTCTCCTTAACATCCTGCTAGCAGCAGATGAAAGGTGGCTAGTTATAAATAAGGCTAGTGAAGAGGTTCACTGCCTCCATCAAGAGAATCCCAACAGGACCCCCAATCCAGCAAGGGCAATTCTTTTGACAGAGCCCAACTAGAACCCGAATGGCGAGGACCTAGCCTTCCCAGAACATTTCAAGACGTGCATATTGGAAAGGCTTAAGAAAGGGGTGCCTAAACAGAAGAGTCTGAATATGGTACAGGCCATTCAACAGAAATCAAACAAAGATCCTTCTGTATTTTTAGAAAGGACCTGTCAGGCCTATTGAAAGCACACTGATGTTGACCCACAGGCACCAGAAAATATCCAGATAGTAAACATGACTTTTATTGGGCAAAGTGCCCTGGATATTAGAATGAAGCTCCAACGTTTAGATGGGGCACTGGGAATGAATCCCTGCCAGCTGGTGGACATAACCTTTAAAGTTTGCCATGCCTGGGAAACAAGGAAATTAAAGCAGGCCACCATTTTCTTAGAAACAGTGTGGGGAAACCAAAAGGAGAGGTGGTACCTGAAAGGAAAAGGGAAAGACCCACTCAGTGCCAATCCATGTGCCTATTGAAAAGAGGAAGGCCATTGGAGAAGGGACTGCCTGGAACTCAAAAAGGAAAATAAAAAGGATAGAAACCCTTGCTGAGAAATGTTAGAAAGGAATGACAAATCTGAGGACAAATGAGGAGGCTCAGGGGCTCCCCTAGACACCTCCTGACCTATTATTAGTTCCCCACAGGAACCCCAGTACAATTCCCAGTGGGGAACAAGCTAATTGACTTCCTCATAAATGCAGGACCTGCTTACTCAGTGCTAAATACAAAACTAATCAAGAAAAGTTACATGCATCTTGGAGATCCCAATATATGGGGAAGATTGAGAAAATGAACCACACAATAAAAAAGATCCTGGAAAAAATATGCCAGCAAACACATCTGAAATGGGACCAGGTGCTCCCTATTGCCTTGCTCTGGATTAGTGTAGCATCCTGAAGCAGACTTAAATTAAGCCCTTTTTGATTAGTTTATGGGAGATCCTTCTACATTTGTTTTAGGAACACCCTCTTTAGATTTAGAACATGAATTAAAAAATCAAACAATATGCACAACATTTAGGGCAAACACTAATAACTTTGTACAAGTTTGCTCATTGCAGGTCTATTTACCCATCTGATGAGCACTTACACCCATTCCACTGGGAGATCGAGTCTTACAAAAGACCTGGAAGACTCAAGGTCCTGAACAACAGTTAGCCAAGCAATGGACCAGTTTCTATGATGTCCTGCTAATAACAACACACTCTTCCCTAAAGCTCACAGGAATTAAGCCTTGGATCCACCACACAAGATTAAAGTGGGCATAGCCTGAGAAGGACTCGGATCTTACCGCTGCTACTGGTACTGCAAGGAAAAGCTAGACCTGCACTCCTGAAAGAGATTTAAAATTCCTCTTTCAGAAAGGGACAGTGCCTCCCAAACTAAGCGACAATGTTACTTTTTATTTTATTATTAATTTTTGATAATTGCTATATTTTATGCCCATGCTTGGACTGATAATGCCTTTGTCTGCGTTTCCCAGACAGTGGCTTCCTTGGCAAACGTATCCTGCTGTTGGGTGTGCTACCGAAAGCCCCACTTATGATTAGATTATGATGATCCTTTAGTCTCTCCAGTTTCTCATTTCACTAAAACTCCTCCTGAACTACTAGGCATACTCCTCAATAAATAATTAATTGCTTGTCCACACAATATATCTCACTTTGGAAACCTATCTGCAACACTGCCTCTTGAAATATGAAGCAGTCTACCAGCTTCGCTTGTTCAACAGTGCCATCCTCTAGACACCGCGTGTGCCACCTTCCAAAGAGAGCAATCCTTATCCCTCTAGTAAAGGATTCCCTCTGTTCTTGACTACTTTCTTCCATTAGCAGATAGAAAGAATCTCTGTACCCGGGGATAGGTAAGACTACACCCTTGAGAGAAGGAAGAAATTACAAAAGATGAGAACTGCATCCATTTACCCTCGTAAGATTACAAGGGACCAGATGTTTTGAAAGGGGAATTGTTACCATAGGCAGCCGTCAGTCGGAGCATAGGCTGGGCTGGCTACTTCAGAGGAGTGAGCTACACAGGGCCTGTGCAGAGGATGTGAGTATAGCAGGACCCAAGGGTGCCCTGCAGACTTCAACCAGCTCCCCTGGATGTGCGGCCAGTTTTTGTTGTTGTTTTTTAATATTTTAGGTTTTTAAAAAATTTTTTTCTTTATTGATTAAAAAAATTTTTTTCTTTATTGATTTTAGAGAGAGAGGAAGGGAGAGGGAGAGAGAGCTAGAAACATCGAAGAGAGAGAACACCGATTGGCCTCCTCCTGCATGCCCCTCACTCGGGATTGGGCCCACAACCTGGGCATGTGCCCTGACTGGGAATCGAACCGACGACCTCTTGGTGCATGGGTCGATGCTTAACCACTGAGCCACATCAGCCAGGCTGTGGCCAGTTTTTAGCACCTGGAAGCAAGCTGAGGGCTGCGGCACCTCCAGGCTTCCTGATGGACGAGGGTCCTGCAGCCGTCCGCCCTCCACACTGACCCTAAAACCATAGACAGTCAGGGAACGCTAAGGAATCTCCCTCGCTGGCCAAAATGGAGCAGGGGGTGGTTCTTATACTGAGCAGCCAAAAGGTAAAAAGTTTAATAGATAGGGCCTGAAAGCTAGAAAGATGGACAGGACCCTAGTGCACCAAAAGCTAGGGAAATAATTGGATAGAAAAAATCCCTTCCCTCCATATCCCTATAGGAACTGCAGGCCTGTCTTTGAGACAGGAGTCCACCAACCTCCCAGGTGCAGCACCTAAATAAACCTCTTTCTTTTTGTACCAGCACCTGTCTCAGAAGTTTGGCTTTCATTGGGGCATGTAGCCGAACCTTTATTTGGGTTACAGGGTGAGGTGGGGCCCTGGCGAATGTGGGTGCATGTGCATGGTAAAAGTATAGAAACATGGCCTGAAAATCAGGATTGCAGTTGCCTCTGGGGAAGAAGTGAAGGGAATAAGATTGGGCAAATATTAAAATAAAAAGGGCCTTCACTTTATCTGAAATGTTAATGGTTAATTCTAGGTAGCTAGTTGGAGGCCTTGGACAAGCTAACTGTGGGTCACAGTGGTAATGCAACTGGTATTGGGCTGGCTTTCCCATAGACATGGGGGTGACTGCCTGTAGTCACCAGTGCTGGGCATGCATATTGCCCTTACAATACTTCCAGGTGTGATTTCTACTTCAATGGTACCATTTCTTGCTATAAAGGAACATGTTACCAAAAAAAAAAAAAAAAGTTACCTCAGTAAGAAGACTGAAAAATATAAAATCAGGGATGCAGGTCAAATTTCTGATATTGAATATTAAGTAGAATAAATCCCACTGAATGTTAGGTCAGTGACTGGCTGCTTTGAAGAATATAGAGGGTGGGAGAGAGTTGAAGCTGGGAGACCAGTTAGGACATATTGTAGCTGTTCCAGGTGAGAGACAGTGGGGGTTGGACTGGAGTGGAGGCTGAAGAAATGAAGACACAGACAAATTCTAGTGGATTTGGATGAATCAAGATTTACTTATGGCCCAGAGGTGAGAAATGAGAAGTGACAAAAATAATCTAGGTTCTAGTGTTTGGACTTGAACATCAGGTTGAAGGTGTTGCTATTTATTAATCTGGGGATACTTGCAGGGAGACACAAGGGGTGGGGAAGTCATGTCATGTTAAATCTGATTTGCCTATTAGACATTCCAGTGGAAATGTCATGCAAGTAGTCAGAAAAATGGATCTGGGACTCAGGTGGGATGTCCGGTGTGGAAATGCACATATGGGAGGCATCAGCTATAGGTGGTATTGAGGTCATGCGACTGGATAAGCTCCCCAGAAAGAAACTGTAGAGAGAGTATGGCCCATCCAGTCCCAAGCCCAGGACAGCTAACATTAGAGGATGGGTGGAGGTGTTGGAAAAGCCACAGGGCTGCTGGCCCCACCTGGGCCATTCCTTCCAGACTGTGGCTGCTTGTGTCTCCTCAGAGTCTATCTCAAAAGCAGACTGTTCCTAACTTCTGTGTGGCCTCTGCTTTCTTCTTGCACATTGTGGAGAGAAGTAAGCCTGTTACTTTGTCTTCATGGGTATGGACAGAACAATTTATTTTCCAGTTTAAAAAGTTATTTTTAGCCCTGGCCGGTTTGGCTCAGCGGTTGGAGCGTGGGCCTGCGGACCAGAGAGTCCCGGGTTTGGTTCCCGCTAGGGGCACGTACCAAAAAAAAAAAAAAAAGTTATTTTTAAGGTAATTATAGATTTTTTTTTCTGTTCCCCTTTAAAAACTCAGCCTCTCTCAGTGCACTGTTTTTGACCGTATGAAATCTGTACCCATGTAAACCCTAAGGTTGTCCCTGCTTGGGAAAAATAATCAAAACATGTGTCTTCTGTGCCTGGTGTGGTTACAAAGATAAAAGTTAAAAATTGCAGATTTGCATACCTTAGGGTATGGCACATGGCTAGCCTGAGTCTAAATTTCGCAGATTGCTTTGACATTTACTAATACATACACAAGCTTAGCTCCACAGTAATTACCTTTTTTGTCTGGGTTCAAATTCCAGTTTAGCCACTTCCTAAATTGGGTGAATTTGGGCATGTTTAACCTCTATCTGCGTCAGTTTCCTCACATGTAAAATAGGGATAATAAAATTGTTAAATATAAATTTAAATTTTGGTTGCTGAAAGATTAAATGAGTTAATATTTTTTAAATGTTTACCATAGTGCTTATCACATATAGTAGATATATCAACATATAGTAGATATATCATTTGTAAGCCATCATTTATCATCCTCACCATCATCATCATCATCATTATCTAGCCACTTCTGAGTTACTTTGTGGTGTTTGTGCTTTGGGGAGATTTCATGTCTATACTTTGCCACTGGAGGTCTCTCTTGCATTTCCACGAACCATCACCCTGCATCCTGAGAAGGAAAAACCCTTCCTAGCTGCTTGGTTGTCAGGTGCTGCCAGGACTCAGGAGGGTAGATTGCTATTTCTGCTGCCCAAACTCAGGCCCAAGTCTCGAGGTGAGTTTTCCTGTGACAACTGTCTGTGCAATCCTCCATTGGTCTCAACCAGCTTTCCCTTTAAATCGCCCCCTAGAACACTTTTTTTTTTTTTATCCTCACTCGAGGACATTTTTGCATTTATCTTCAGATAGAGAAGGAGGGAGAGAGAGGGGAAGAGAGAGAGAAACATCGATGTGAGAGAGACACATCGAGGGGTTGCCACCCACATGATCCCAACCGGAGCTGGGGACAAACTGCAACCGGGGTACGTGCCTGTAGCGGGAACCGAACCTGCAACTCTCTGGTCTGCAGGCCAACGCTCCAACCGCTGAGCCAAACCGGCCAGGGCTAGAACACTTTTTGCTTATTCTTCCCAAACCCAGGCACCTGAGCCTCCTCCTTCCATCCTGAACTACATTCCACTCCTCAGAGGTGTGAAAGAGTGAAAGGATGAAATGCTAATCCTGATCCCACCATCATCTGGATGTTTGGACCTGAAAGAAGGAGGAATGAGTCAGGGTGCAGAGGAATGGGAGGAGGAAATATTAAGGCTCCTGATAACATAATAATAAAAATGGATAAATCACCAAGTACTTTGCATGGAGATTCTCAAGCTTTACTGTACATTAGAACCACCTGCAGAGCTTTAAAATCTCTGAATTTTTTGGACACATCCCAGACCAATTACATCAGTCTCTTGGCCAGGACCTGGACACCACAGCAATTAAAACCAACCTCTCACAGTGTGTTGTGTGGACCATCAGCATCAACCTCACCTGAGAGCTTATTAGAAAAGCAATAGTCTTAAGCCCCACCCCAGACATGTTGAATCAGAATCTACATTTAAGAAGACCCCATGTGATGAATATGCACACTGAATTAAGAAGCAGTCTTTAGCATTCTGGTTGTCAAACATGGCTTCACCTAGGAATCACCAGGAGCCCTGGAAAATAACACTGAAGCCTCTATTTAACTCACTTAGCCATACCCTCATGTAAGTACTGGACCAGGCACAATAAAAATGTACCAAAACTTCAACAACAATTATTGAGTCAACAATTATTTATATCTCACACACACACACACACACACACACACACACACACACACACACACCACTCACAAACTAGCTTTCACTCAATCTGCTATTTTATTACAAACTAGTTTGTTTCAAAGTATGGGTTGGCAAACTACAGCCTGCAAGCCAAATCTGGCCTCCATGATTTTATAAAGGAAGCTTTATTGAAACCAGCTGCTCCCCTTCAATTACCTATTGTCTGTGGTGCATTTTCATTATAAAGGTAGAGTTAGTAGTTGCAAGAAAGACCATATGGCCTGCTAAACAAGCCTAAAACATTTACAGAAAAAAATTTGCCAAGTCAAGTTTTATAGTAATTTGCCACTGGCCCTGAATTCATCAAAAGCTGTCAAAGTCCTGGCCAGGTAATACAGTTGGTTAGACATCATCCCAATATGCCAAGGTTGTGGGTTTGATTCCCAGTTAGGGCACATACCAGAATCAACCAATGAATGTATAAATAAGTGGAACAATAAATCAATGTTTCTCTCTCTCTGTCTAAAATAAATCAATAAAAAAATTTTTAAAGCTGTCAAATATTTTAAACTTTTCACCTGTTTTTATGCATCTATCTGTATTTTTCTGTTTACTTTTATTTTCTCTCACTTTCAATAAATATTCTAGAATGGTTTGGATATTTATAATATTTTATATATATCCTTAACTCTTGCACTTACTAGAATTGCAGTTGTTCTTCCAAACTGACATCTTTGTGTATTTCAGCAAATCAACCTGTAGTCTTTCTTTGTGCCTTCAGCTGTCCCTGTCCCTCAATGTGCCTTTGTTAATTGAGGGTCATCAGTCTTCCTGCTTCTGGGAGCATCAAAGTGGAACAGTGCCTGATTAGCCTTTTTGACGGATTCTCCATAATTACATATTCATCACAGAGGCTGTTTAAAATGTTCTCATTTTTAAGTTATTGTAATCTATTCCAATCATTTTTCTTACTGTGAGGTATTTGAATTTCATTAATATGCAAAGCTATTGCCTTGCCTGAGAGGAATAGACTCCTTCCTTTTTATCTGTATTTCAATGCTTATTTTTTATAATGTTGCTTTTGGTTTACCATTTATTATATATGATATTCAGTATGCTACATGCAATAAGGAGATTTATTCTCTTTTTTCCTGTGGGATAATACTCCGTGCATAATTTTTTCTATCCCAAATTTTAATTCTTCTACAAAGTTTATGGATAAGTAAAAGTTCCAGTTTAAAATATATTTCAGAACTAGAAGTCAAGAAATAACCCTAAATTAAAACATTCTAGGAAAGAAGCATTCATGCAGTTTTTGAATTTTTTAACTAACTAGCCATTTTTCCAACAAATTATATTGAGTCTTGTGAAGTGTTCTGCACTATGCTTGGCACTAGGCATATAAGGTGACTAGGGCACAGTTTCCGCTCACAAGTATGGTGGAAAAGATGAACACATAGATAACTCCAATGTACTCAGTTAAGATCTAAAAGTGAAGTAAACACAAAGTGCTATGTGAGTTTGTAACTGAACCCAGGTTCAGCTGCCTGCCACAACAAAAGTCAAACTCATGAGACAGGGTCTGGTGAAAAAGGAAAGAGGTTTATTTGAGTGCCAGCATCTCAAGAAGATGGGGGACTTTTCCCAGTCCTCAAAAACCCATCTTTATAATTTCAAGGTAGGTAGAGGCTTTTATAAGGATGTAGAGGGAAAGCAGACCAAATAGATCAGGGGAAGGGGAATGTGAAGCACTGTTTCTTCTGAGAAGGGGGAGCATGGGAAAGGGAGAGGGCTGAGGGAGTGTGAATCTGCCACTTCTTAAGCTTTCTCCCCTTGTTTCAGTGCTATCTCTCTTCAAACAGGATTTATAAATCTATAGAGGACACCTGTGTATCCTCATGGCTGGTGCCAAGCAGACCTTTCTCCCCCTAAACAGACTTCTCTAAGCTTCAAAAAAGCTAGATAAGAAATGAAAACACAGGACTTTATTTATATATGTCAAGAAAACAGAGGGTTGGTCACAGCCTTAAGGAAAAGTAGAATACATACCCTTTTTGTTTAATTGAAATACTAAGTCAAGGTTATAAGTCCAGGAGAGGAAAGGGGTCTAAATTTTACCTGAGACTTAGGGAACATCTACTGGGGAGGTGACATTTTAGTTGAAAGATTAATTGGAGTAGTACTAGTGGGGAAGGTATTTTAGTTAGGTATATTTTCTGTGGAGGAGCCAATAAAGAGGAAAAAGTTACAAATTCAGGAGTATATGGGGATATAGTTCATGAAAGAAGGCCCAGAGGAAGAGAGAGGTGGTGTATTTACCTTACACAGGAGGAGAGATAGTTCTTTATTTTAAGAAACTCTACAAAAACTCTTCCCTCAAAGGTAATCATTGACTTACTAATTAACATCATCATTGATCTCTTTTCAGTATTTGCCCTGCTTGATCACTCTGTAATACTTAACAGTGTTGACTAGTCCTTCCTTCTTTGTCTTAAGTAAGGAAGGCAAGAATTTTCTATGGAGAAATATAGATATCTAAGATTTATCTATGGAGAAATATACAGCCTTAACCACCTTCCTGGATTCTGCTGTTGAACTCTTCAACTATTATTCTATATATACTCCCCCTAGAATTCAACCACCAATTTTGCTCGCTCTCTCTCTCTCTCTCTCTCTCTCTCTCTCTCTCTCTCTCTCTCCTCAGATGTTACTCTAGAATATGAGACTTGTAAAGCCATCTGTGAATCATTCCCCAGAAAACAGACTCAACAAGCCCCAAAATAAATTCATTTCCAGTCCCCAAATTCTCCCTAGATTTGCCGTACCTTCCCATAGTCTCACAAGTAATACATTTCAGAGTCACCATAGACTTCTGGCCTAAATAACTTTCATAATCTCTGTACTTGTCAGGGTTCTTGATGGCAAACTATAAAATTTGACTCTGGTTAATCAAAACAGAACAGGATTTTTAAAAAAGAATATCCAGTAACATATTGGGAAGGCTGTAGAATTTTGCTTAGAAAACGGGAAGCATTATATGAAGTGAAGCCTTGTCTCCCATTTGTCTTGATACTTTTTCCCCAAACAGGAAAGGTGCTCATATGTTGGGCTGCCCAAAGTGATAAACACATAATTTAGTTTTTCTGACCCTCTTTTAGTAAACTGTTGGTTCTCTGCCCAGATCAACTTGACCAGCCAGTACACCCAAAACTCCAGCTGCTTGTGAGTGCTGAAGCTGACAGCTTAAGCCTGTGGCCTTCTCATAGGGATTGTCCTTGAAAAACTAGGGCACCAATGACAGAGGCACAAAAGCCTGGATCCTTCGCCATGTCTCTGCAGAGAGGTTTATGCTCCAGAATATGTTTTGTATCAAGCCAAGATTAGAATTTGCCTGAGATGATGTCCTTGCTTGGTTCCTTCCCTGCCCTATTCTGCTTCCCTTACATCTGTATAGATTTCTTCTGAGTGTACTCCTTCAATAAATACCTGTCTCAGGCTCTGCTTTCAGGGAACCCAACCTATCATCCATGCTTAAACAGAGTCAATCAGCCTCTCTTTTGTGTTACCATAACTCCTGCTTCATTCCTTTTTAATGGTACTTACCACTTTGTATGACAATTTTTTTTCTTCATATGCCTTTATCCCTTAGAAGGCTATGGAATCTTTGAGTGCAGGGGATGTGCATATGGTTTCTCTCCTTAAACCCTAGCATATATATAATAGAAACTTAAAAATGGTATGTTGAACTTAATTGAAAACAAACGCCAGACATCACAGTGGATTAAAGAAAGAATAGAAGTGAGATAGTGGAGACAATAAATGTGGTAGTGATAGGCCATTCTTTCCAAAGTCTAAATGTGCCTCAGAGTGTCATTATTGGCTTGCATATTTTATCCCCGCTACTTGATTGTGAATAGGATAGCTAAACAAGTTCTTAGTAATTAGTCTCTGGCCAAAAGCATTTCTTATAAGACATGACATTCATGTACCTGGTTAATTTCCCAAATGGGTCAGATATATTCTTTCTTTCCTTGCTAATTTCATAGTACCTATTTGGGAAAGGTTCAGGTTTAAAATGTTTTGACAGCCATTTGTTCCATTCAATTGTCTCAAAATAAAACCACATTGCCAGGACTAAGGATTTCACACAGTTTTAGCATTTTTGAAGCCTATATTCCTTATCACTCACCTATTATGCACAATTGTTTCATATTTGACAAATAATTTCCAATTTTATTACCATGTTGCCTCATCTAGAGGAGTATGTGTGTGGTAGATATGGGACAGTCATAAAGTTTACTGAGCATTTATTTTGTATAGAATACTGTGTTATCAACACAGTTGGGGCTAGATGGTTGGGGGCTAGACGGTTGGCAAGAAGGAACAGAAAACATCTCTATGCTGAAGGAGCTCAAGCTAACTAGAATCATGGCATACATAGCTTAGGATCCCTTACAGAGGACCTAATCAATCAGTTTCAAATTAATTAATAATTAATGATGAGCCTGTAAGGTCCAAGAGAGTATAGTATGATGGGATGATAAGCAAGCACTAGGTCAGTCAAGAAAGAAAGCTTTTTGGAGAGAAATTTTCCTCAAGTGTGCTGATGAACCTCATTTTAAAAGACACATTCTCAATATTACTTTCTAGCTTATTCCCTCCTCATTTCTACTCCAGAATTCTCAAGGCATAATTTTGAACATGCTATAACCAAACACTGGAATGAAATGAGTTACCAAACACTGTATTTCAGGCTGAGTCTCACTAAGCTGTTGCCACCTGGTGAAATTTTATTGAACCAAGTTCTGGCCCTCATATTTATAAATGTATGTATTTTTCTCAATGAACCCAAGGTGAAACAGGCTCTCCATGAGGGACCAGCAACCTTTTTCTGTAAAGTGTAAATATTTTAGAATTTAGAGACTGTACAGTCTTTGTCACAACTATTCAACCGTGCTATTGTAGTATGAAAGCAGCCATGGGCAGTATGTAAATGAATGGATGTGGCTGTGTTCCAATAAAACTTTATTTATAAAAACATGTGCCTGGCCAGATTTAGCACACAGGTTGCAGTTTGCCAATGCCTGTTCTAGATGACTGACTCATACCAACGATATTTCCAAGAGTCATTAATCAGCCCCAGATAGAACTCGATTATAACCAGAACATATTACCTGCACAGAACATCCTATCAGAAATCAGCCACTAATGTAACTAAAATACAAATCAAAAGGTTGCTTAGTAAGCAGTGGGTCAGGCAAATGAAACTGTTTTCTTGGTTTATGTTCTCCCAGAAGTGACCCTGAGAAAATGGTTTAAATACAAGTATCTATTTGGCAGAAAATATCTGGAAATATCAGTAAGGGAGTACAGAAGTAAAACAGGGAAGTGAAGGAAGCCAGTAAAATTCACATTGCTGGGCAAGGTGACTAAGGGCAAGTACAAACAACATCATCTCCCTGGAAGAACATGCCTCATATTTATTCCACTCATGAGGCAAGGGAGCTGGTATATTTATCCAATAACTCTGACAGTCATTGGTTCAAGGTTGTTTCTGGGAGGGGGAAGCCAGAGAGGCTGACCTATGGAAAGGGAGAAAGTGTATTAGCACTGGAAGAAGAAAAGTGGGCAATGAGGCAATGGAACGAATAGCTGGGATAATCAGAAGCAGTGGGGATTGGACAGAGTAGGGTGAGCAATAATCACTTCAGCCTATGGGAAAAGGAAGAAATAGAAAAATACCTTTTCTGACTCTCCAAATCTATTTTTTCTATTTGCTATTAGTAATAACAATAGTAATGGTGATGGGAAGATTTGGGATATTCATTCTACATATCCAGGGTTTGGTATTTTGGCTTCTCTTATTGCTCTTCACCAGAGACTGCTCTTTCTTTTGTGTTGGCTGCTTGGGCTTTTAGTTCTGCCTAGAGAGATTGACTGCTTCTGGTCACTTGTAACCTATTCAAGGAGGATCCAGGATAAAGTCCATGGTCACAACTAAATGCAAGGATAATGAAGATCACAACTATCTTCTTTGTCAGATCATGTGGACCCTTGGGAGTTGACTAACCAGACAGTTACTCTGGGAACAACTATGACAAAATACAGTGAGTATGCACTTTCTGGGTCTACATCCCAGTTGGAACGTAATCCCATAAAAGAAGGAACTATATAATTCTGGCATATTCAGAGCAAAATAATTCTTCCTTGAAGCCAACCAACAATATAAGCCTAGCAGTTGTGAGCATAGATTTCGGTATCCTGCAGACCTGAGGTAGACTACTGTCTCAGTTACTTAACTCCACTGTGAGGTATATTCATCAAGACATAAATGTCAAAACCTCATTGAGTATCCTGTGAAGAATCCACTCTCACAATATCATGTCCATAGATGCTGCCCAACTTCCAGCTGCCAACACCTGCAACTCCTTAAGATTCCACAGTGGAGATCAAGAAGGAATTTACATCATATACCCAAAGCAATCAACCTTCAAATCTCTACTTGGCATTTATATTATCCCAAGTTCCTTCCTATCCTTCCTGATACAATATTTTTTGCTGCCCTTCCTCCATACAATGCCCAGTGTCATTGGCTTCATGGTCCTCATCCTCACCCCTACTCATCTTCTCTTCCTTCTTGCTATTCAGTTAAGCTCCCTCCAGCTCTCCAGATCAGCAATATAAAGGGTTCCCCAGTTAACAGAAACCATCCTCCTTAGAAGGCAAGTGTGATTATGTGTTATTGGCCGCAAGGAGTGGGGGAAATTATTTCTTACACCTCAGGTTTCTATAAATTACTTTTCTTTAATTGGTATTTTTTTTCTGCATTTCTTCATCATTCAATAAGAAAGAAACACATGGGAGATACATTTCCAGCTTCTCTTTGCTCCCTGTCCACTCCTCCCCAGGGGTGCAGGAGTAACTTTTCTGATCAGAGACAGTAGGAAAAGGAACAGAGTAGGTCTGTGTGGCAGACTTGGAGGTGTGGCACTCAGATTATCCTTCAAGAGAAAACTTGCCACTCAGTTGCAGTTAGTGAAGCTAGCTGACAGCCTCCAAATTTTGAAGGCCATATTCTTCTTGGGCAGTCCTAATCAATGACTGAACATAGCAATAGTGGTAAGGCCTGGCCATTTCTGCCCAGTGTGGGACTTCTTTAATAAGCAATGATCGCTCTGGAGCTCCCCAGTGAGTTGACTGAGAGTTTGTCAGATCTACATTAAGACATTAAGATTCCAGGCTCTCTTTCATAGGTTTTACCCCCCACAAAGCTTTTTGCACTCTTGTGTCTCAGTGTTGGCCTCCCAGAAGACCAACTAACATAGAGTGGCTCTACAGCTTCTCTCTCTCTCTGTCTCTGTCTCTCTCTCTCCCTCTGTCCCCCAAATTCACAAACTCCATGTGCTATGTTCCCCAGGGAATAATAGGGAATAATTTTTCCTTGCAAGTGGGAGTCCGCATTCTTGACTGTTGAATGCTGTTAGGGAGGGAAGTTTTGGTGGACCCATTATGGCCATAGAGTTTCATTCTACAATTCAATCTTAGAGTAACAAAGCTGATCTTTTCACCTCTATATGTTTGATTCTTATGTGTTATATCTGAATTGTTGTTTGTTTGTTTTTTGACACAGGAGGAAAACAAAAAACGCTTTTATTTATCCCCTCAATTCCAGCATGAATGGAAAAAAAATCTCAAATATTCTTGGCATACTTCATGATTTTCTATAGGCCACATAGGGGATTCCTTCTGCTCTTTTGTAATAAATTCATTTTTAAAAAATTCATCAAAGGCATGATATTATTTTATTTATTTATTTGTTTATTTATTATTATTTTTTAAATCCTTACCCAAGGATATTTTTCCACTTATCTTCAGATAGAGTAGGAGGGAGGGAGAGAAAGAGAGAGAGAGAGAGAGAGAGAGAGAGAGAGAGAGAGAGAAACATTGATGTGACAGAGCCACATTGACTGGCTGCCTCCCGCATGACTCTGACCAGGGCCGAGGACCAAACCACAACCAAGGTACGTGCCCTTGACCGGAATCGAACCCATGACTCTTTGGTCTTCAGGCTGACCCTCCAACCGCTGAGCCAAACCAGCCATGGCTAAAGGCATGATTTTATTTTATTTTTTTTTAAGAGAGGGTATATTTTCAACAATAAAACTGGCACAAGAAACATGTTTTTATGTTTGTCAGAAAGGCAACTAAAGTCTCAGCTTTCTCCTTAACAGTGTTCAGACCTTTATAAAAAAGCAACTCAAGACAGTTTTACAGTCTTGTTATACAACATAGGATATTAAGTTATGCCTAGTACTATGTTAGTGGTCAGTCAAATCTTGCATGTAAAATTAATGACATTAGGGAAGTTATGCTCAGACACAGTATAATAAACATTCATATAAAAAAAATTAAACTCCACATAAGTGAACTGTGGTTTTTCCCTTGGTTTGACAACAAATGTTTTATAAATTAAATTAATGGCAGTGTTTGCATTTAAATGTTCTGTATCATGTATAAAATTAAAAGTGCTATTTAAAATCTGCAGAAGTCATTTCCAGAATGATGTGACATGACAATGTGTATGAATTTGTCCTAAATGGAGACAACTGAAACTCTTATTTCCATAAGAAAAAATGCTACATTTTATGAAAAACACAAAACAAGAGAAGTGTTATCATTTCCATTTTCAATATAAAACATTCACTTATTTGTCCCTCTGATAGCACTGATTAGATCAGGGAGCTAGGACAAGACCCTTTTACAACAATGGAACTGCATGATGGCCTCCACAGACCATAAGGCAGGGATTGGTGCAAGCCAATTAATCAGTGTACAATTACATTAAAAACCTCCCTCAAACTTTCTGTAGCACATTGCATTATAGTAAAATGAGAGGTTGGTCACCCATTCTCTATTTGTAGGCCAGCCAGTGGTAGGTTAAAAATTTTAATTTAAAAAACAAAGCAGGAGTTATTTAGAAAACACAATTCAAAGTAAACTAACTTTGTAACTGCTGACTTTAAACACACCCCACAGTGACTGCCTCACAATGCACATGCATGGAGCCCAGCACCTCCCACGAGGACATGGCCTAGGCCAAGCACGTGAGTCCTGGGCAGCTGCCATCTTCCCCACCACTGTGTCAGCCCCACCTGACTCAATTAATACATCTTTCATAAATTAAAGATGCATTCAGAACAAGTCTAATTCCCATTCTGCTTAGTGTTTAGTTTGGAAATGCTTCTGATATTAAGTCTTAAAAATGATTATTCAACTTCTACTGAACACACAGTATTTACTAACACTGCTCATCTCCTCCTTCCTTTACCTCCTTCAATGATTTTAAAAGATGATTAATAGTTAGCATAGTGATAGAATTTGATGAACAAACTGTTGCAATAACCACTTCTGCAGATGGACCTATTGCTTCCTTGAAGATTTGCAGATATAAAAATAGAATTTCTGGACCATGAGCATGAGACTTTCATAGAATGTTAGTGTGTGGGTGTGTATGCACATTAGGGGAATTGGTTGGTCTCATATCTGTTGTTCAGAAAGGGGCTTTAGCAGATAGGCTTTAGAGTACCAAACCTCTCATAATCCCTGTCTTTGGGAACTACCCTGCATACAGCCTTTGCTGAACTGTTGGTCTAGGCAGCCAAGTTTGTGCCATGGCACCTCTACCTTCTTCCAAGATGCCTGGTCCAGCTTGCCTCAGTTGCCTACCTTGTAGCATCACTCACTGTTGATTTGATGTCCCACCCATAGCCCCTCGATTGTCTGCAGCTTCAGTGCACAATTACTTGTTGCCATACTCACCAGAGGCTTTTTACTTTGAGTGTGCTTCACTGACTAAAGGAGTTCTCTAACTATAGGAGGTTTCTAGGTCCACTTGTGGGTCAGGCCAGAAGTGCCAGGGAATTTAGTGCCCTCAGAGGGACTCTCAAGTAATGAAGAACAGAAGCTGGTGGGTACATACCCATTTCCCTCACTGTCTTGGAGGAACAATTCTGCAGCATGATCTACCCTGTCTCTCAGAGGGTCCCCAGTGGAACTGAGTCCCATAGCAATAACCTACTAATTAACACATCTTTTATTGAATTTCCTCCCTTTCTGACTCTTTTCCCTCTCTGTGCTTCCTGGTATCACTCTAAAAGTAAATTACCTCCACTCAAACCCTTTTCTCAGAATCTACTTTTGGAAGAACTCAAACTAAGATACCACTCTGGTCCTATCAGATTTTCTTCAGGAAATCGGTAGAATGAATGAGTGAGAGAATAGAAAGCAGCTGACACATGGAGTGTAGCTGAGGCACAGAAATTGTGGAGCTTTATAGTGAAGACCCAGGAACTCTTGCAATGACTATCTCCAGGAAGGCCTTGTATATAGAAACCCTCTCTAGTTGCAACTCCTAAGAGACTCAGCCCCATGTTCACGAACTTGCCTGGGGCTAGTTTAATTTTGTTTCCATTCCTTGCAAACTAAATAACTCTGACTCAACCAGAAGGCCAAATGAATTTAAGTTTGCTCCAAATATATGTCTTATATCACATTATTTTCATTTGTAATGGAGAAACTGAGGCAGCTAGCAGGTTCATCATTAATTACAATCCTTCTTAACCATAACATTCTCAAACGTAAGAAAAGCTCTGTTCTCAAAAGCAATTCATTATTAAATCACTTTGAAGTTTGGAAGGTAGGCCTGGAAACATTTTTATAGAGAGCTACTTGGTTAATTTTATTTTATTTTATTTTGACTTGTTAGTTTCTGATCAGGCCCTAAAGAGGGTAGAGTATCCTATTCAAAGGCCCATGTTCCCATATGACTTCACCTTTCTTAAGCAGCCCAGTGATGACTGATCAAGAATGAATATTTCTGCCAAATCAATTTTTAAAACATTATTCCAGTTTAGTAGGAGAAAGTGCAGAGAACGGGAGTGGGTAGTGGATAGGACCTCCACCAGAGTAAGATTGCTCTTCTGAGGAAGACAACCACAATCATGTTTTTCAAGATCCATTCTATTCAGCTAATTAACCTTAGCAGAGGAGAGAGCAGGGGACTTGAGTGGGGGAAAGGCTGTCCCTGCAACTTCAGTTTGGAGCTTGGGAAATGCATTCCTTTGGTCATTATCATTGCCTATTCCATAAGTAAGCCCAAATAGATAAAACCAGGCTTGTTAAGCAAACATCTCTGCAACCAATCAATAAAGGACTCAGATTGTGAAGACCATGGTTTCATCCAGCTTGTGTGTTTTTGGATTTTGAGATAATGCTCTGTGAGCTCCTTTGTGAGTTCTCTTCCTCTAAAGGGATATCTATGCAGTGTTGGCTTCCTAGGAGAGACTCAGCAGGCCCTATCAAGGGTTGCCATGCTAGCACTGCAGACTGTGGGGCTTGGCAAGAGAAGAGGGGCCTGGAGATACTATACAAGCTGAATTACACTGGCTGGCACGGCAAGGCACCATACTTAACCCTAGCTCATGCCAAGTTTTTATCTGGTTCAGGTCACAGGGAGACATTAGGTACCTCCTGACATGCAGAATTTCCTGCTCCTCATGCTGTGCTGAAAATATCCTGCTAATAAACCTGGAAGACTCCACTTAACTAAATGTCAAAGATGTTACTACCAATAATGGATAAACCAACATTATGTGCCTCCTGATGTGATGCTCTAAGAAGGAAACAAAGCCATTTCTGTAGCATTTCTGCCAAAAGAGTATATAAACCAAATCTAACCACGAGGATACATTGTATAAACCCAAACTGAAAAAACTCCAACAAAAAAAACTGGCCTATATTCTTTAAAAATGCCTGTGTCACAGAAGACAAGAAGAGGCTAACAAATGGTCCATATTAAAGGAGGCTAGAGTGACATGACAACTAAATGCACTGCATAAACCTGGGTTGGATCTAGGGAAAAAATAGAATTGCCAGAAAGGCAATGTGGAGATCACTGGTGAAAATTAAATATGGACCGTATATTCTGTAATAAATAGCATTGTAAATCAATGTTAAATTTCCTGAATTTGATACTTGCACTGTGGTTTTATAAGATAATTTCCTTGTTCTTAAAATATATATGGCAAAGTTAGCTGCATCCATCTGTCTCTTCAACCTGAAATAATTCAGCGTGCATGTGTGTGTGTTTATACATGTGGAAAATGTTAGCAGTTGATATATCTAGATAAAAGGTACAGGTAGGGAATTATTTGTACCATGTATGCAATTTTTCTGTAAATTTTAAATTATTTCTCAATAAAAATTAAAAGTATCACTTATTATTTTATTAAAAGTAAATTACAGCCCTGGCCAGTTTGAGCAGTTAGAGCACCAGCCCACAAACCAAAGGGTTGTGGGTTCGATTCCTGACCCTGGATATGGTCGTGTGGGAAGCAACCAATTGATGTGTGTCTCTCACATCAATGTTTCTCTCTCTCTCCCTCTCCCTCCCTTCCACTTGATCTAAAACTCAATGGAAGAATGTCCTCGGGTGAGGATTAACAACAACAAAAAAGTAAATAACAGAAAGATTGTTTTTGTTTGTTTTAATGTCCTTATGCCACAGGAAAGTGGAGAGAATAGAAGTCATTACCCCTAGCTCCAGAAACAAATAATTAAGCTTTGTGGGATAAAGTCACTAAATCACTCCTAGACTCAGTTTTCTATAAAATGAAAGAGTTGGTCAGGATGGATTCTTCTTCTCATACTTCACAGGATGTGTCTTTCCATATCTTTACTTCAATGACATCAAGTCATAAACTCTTTTTCAAGTGTATTCATTCTTTATTGATTCATTTAAATATAGTAGCCTTCTTCCTGAGTACAAAGCCACAAACTGGCAACAATGACCAATTTCAATATAAATGTCTGGAAATGCAATTTAATGCATTTTAAATAAAATTTTACTAACAGGAAGTATACTTAATTCAGAGGCATTCTTACAGAGTAACCCTAGGTTTTTGGTATAGGTTCATTTCACCCATAGAGTCAAGAGAATATGACTGAGGTACATAACACATCAGCACTTCTTACACATTTCAATAGGGGAGATGCAGTTTATATTCCAAGTAAATAAAGAAATGGTAAAAAAAAATGAATAATTTCATGAACAGATTATGACATTATCTGTTGGCAGTATTAGTCTGACTCCTAGTAATGCAATATAGGCCCAACAGCTAGGTGTAAGAGTAATGAATCTGAGCAAAAATTGATTGTGAAGTATTTTTGGCTTAAACCTGGAGTAACCATCCTGCTGACCTAAGAGAAATCACGCAGTAAATTGCTTCAGGAGGCATAAGGATCCAGAAACTTCCGCTTCTAAAGGGTAAAGCATCATTTTCATTGTGAGACCTACTTTCAGGTGCTAAATTAAATTTTAGATGGCCTCAGCTTTTTTTCTGTCCCTAAAAGATCCAACTCACAAATTTGTCATGCCTCCAGTTTTGGAAAGCTGGCAATGGTAGTCTTTTCTCAAATGAATTCCAAGTCTCACTCAGCTTGGTTAGTTAATTACAGTCATTATCACAAAAAATACTAGGTCACATTATTTCCTTTTTTTTTTTTCCAGAAGAGAATAATGTATGAATGTTTAGCCTGGTCATTTTGTATTCAGCAACTAACGCTGGCTTTTATTGCTGGGCTGTGACATTGGTAGAGGTCAGCTGCAAAGCAAGGAGCAGGCAGGATAAAGTAACTTATGTCAGGAATGTGAGAACTGCATAGTGTCACAGAATTGTTTTTTCCTTCAACACGCACTGAGCCACTGTCCCACCCCCATCTCTGTCATCTTGGAAAAATGACTTAACTTCTCTGTCCCCAAAATGTTCTATCTGTGAAATGGGGATATGATTTTATTTCTTGAAGATCATTGACTGAGCTATCTTGTTCAAAATAAGAACAAAGAGTTCTTATTTTTGAAGGAAGTGTAAATCTGAAAATGTATGACCATCCTTTTGTTCCTTCCCAAAGCTCCACTGAAACAATAGGAAAGGTGTTAAAGATAGAAACCTGAAAGGATAAGTGTAATAGGAGACAAGACAAGAACAACAAAATTTGAAAATGGGAAAGCAGTAAATGACCTAGAAAACCTGAGAAATCTGAATCTTAAACTGGCAACAGGAAAAGCTGAGAAACAATCTAATATACCCAGCAGCACCTTGAAAAGTTTAGGAACTGGTAATAATAGTTAATCCCACAAGTTGGGGTGAGGACGGAACTGAAAGCAGGAGGATTGGGTGAAATTCTTTTTATGAAGCATTTGGAGACTAGATCCCCTACATCACTATATGTGGCATTTGTCTGCCCTGCCTACATTCTGGCAGCAACTGGGGATTGGTCCTTGGAGAGGATAAAGCAAGGGACTTCTGGACTGGAGTATTATATATATAAAACAGTGGATTAAGCGAACATTTATACAGTGAATTTGATATGCCACTTCTCCCGGCCCTTGTTTTCCACTTAGACCTTATAGTAATGGCAGCCAGACTTGTGCCTTCCAAGCAGGTTATTGGATAAACCTTCTTTGTGGATGTAGATGTTAGATGTTCCCCCAAGGGAATATGCTGGCCATATTACCACATTACCATATCACCCACACTCAACAAAACCCAACTACTCCCATAGAGCTTTTAGTCAGCTTTTTAGTGTTCATTTCTTAAGTATGAACAGACAAACCAAAGAGCAATCTTCTAAAGAAAGCAGGTAACCTGAAAGACAGAAGCCAAACAATATAATACAAACAATACAAAAAAAGAGGGTGCTTATAAAAGGAACATCCAGAGAAACAAAAAATAATATTTTAGAGATGAAAATTAGGATAGAGAAATAAAAAGTTTGGAATATAAAGCTGAAGAAATCTTCCAGAAAGTAGAGCAAGAAGACAAAGTGACAGTATGGTAAAGATAACAAAATTAAAGGACCAATCCAGATAGTCCAACTTCCAATTTATAAGAATTACAGAAAAAGAAAACAGAGAGGAAGAGATCATTAAAGGACTTGTAATAAAACATCCCATAACTGAAGGATATGAGTGCCTATCAAATGCCCAGCAAAATTTATAGAAGTATCTACACCAAAGCATATCATCACTAATTTTCAGAACCCTAGGAACAAAAAGATAATCTTATGTCCTTCCAAAGAGAGGAAAGCTGTTCATATTCAAAAGGCCAGAGATTAGAATGACTTCAGTTCTCTCAACAGCAGCCCAATAGTTAGAAGTCAAAGGGGGAAATACCTGTAAGATTCTAAGGGAAAAAGGATTCCCAATCTAGAATTCTATTTAATTATCAATGACGTGACAGAAAAGAATGAAAATATTTTCATATAAGCACAGTCCCTCAGATTTGCTTCTTTTAAGTCCTTTCTCAGGAACCTACTAAAAAATGAGCTCCATCAAAATGAGGGAATAAATCAAAGAAAATGGAGGAAAGGAAGCCAGACAGTATTAGATGGAACTAAAGAAGCCATAGAAATTCACAGGCTGAAGGTTGAGGGAAGATCACAGAATGTCGGTTGTACACCAAGAGAAGAGACCCAGAAGTCCAGGTTGGAGGTGGTCAGAAGACTTTAGAGAGGTTACTCAAGATATTGAAATAGAGGGAATACCTGATGTATCAAAAGGTTTTAAAAGGAGATTTAGATAACTAATGGAGAGTTGGGGATTGAGTTGGTAATAAGAACGTAAAAAATTAAGCAAACAAATAATGGCAATAAATTAAATAAATAAGTAAAATAAAAAACTGTGCAAAAATGGAAAAATAACCATAGTATTATATGGGGCTCAGTTGTGAATAGTATTCACATAGTCAATGAAAACACTTAATATTGAACTCACCATAATTATGCTGTAACTATATGAGGATGGAAGTCAATAGATAATGCTGAAAACAAAGGAAGTGATAAGCAAGTTATTTAAAGATATCAAACTAATTAGGTAAAATAATTAAAAATTGTTGCCAGTGGGGAAATCATTTGACTTTTTATACTCTGTGCAAATATAGTTTTGGTATAAGTAAAAACTCAATTATAAGAAAGAAAGAAGACATCAATAAGAATAAGAACAATAATTAAAGCACATCAAATATGTTTCTACTTATGCCAGGAAAACAACTTTTTTTTATTGTTGACAGTATTACAGATGTTCCCCATCCCCCCATTTGCCCTCCTCCACCGAGCCCCCACCCCACCCCAGACCTTCACAACAACTTATTATTTTGAAAGCTGGAAAATAAAGGGAAAGAACCAAGAATTTATCTTGTCTTTCCTATATACACTGTATGTCAAAGTAACCAAATATTTGATGAAGGAAATTTTCTGTTATTATTATTCCAGCAATACACGAAGAAGGAATCATAGAATATTACCATTTTTCACCCTAATGATGTAATTAATCTTGCAAGAGATCATCAATGTCTGTTAACTTCCCCAAAAGCAAGAAAATCAGACATTATGAGGCCTCATGATGGAACTACACAACTTACCTATAGAGTATTTATGTCAAAAATTCAAATCAAACAAACCAAACCTGTAGAGAAATTTGAACGCTGACTGATGATATAAAGAAATTGTTACCTAAGCATATTAACAATATTGAGATTATTTTTTTCTAAGTGTTCTTATGTATTAGTAGAGGGTTTTTCAAACTTGAATGTACATCAGCATAAATGGGGGGCTAATTAAAAAAGAGATTGCTGAGCCCTGGCCAGTTTGGCCCAGTGGTTAGAGAGTCGGCCCGCAGACCAGAGAGTCCCGGGTTCTGTTCCTGCTAAGGGCACATACCTCGGTTGCAGTTCATCCCTGGCCCCAGTTGGGGTCAGGTGGGTGGCAACCACTTGATGTGTCTCTCTCATGTGATGTTTCTCTCTCTCTTCCTCCTTCTCTCCTTCCCGCTCTATCGGAAGATAAATGCAAAAAAAAAAAAAAAATGTCCTCAGGTGAGGATAAAAAAAATAATAATAATAAATAAATAAATAAATAAAATAAAAAAGAGATTGCTGAGCCCTCATCCCCAGAGTTTCTAATTCAGTAGATCTTTGAGAGAGCCTGAGAATTTGCATTTCTGACTAGTTCCCAGGTGATGCTGAAGCTGCTGATATGGGGACCACAAACTGAGAACCACTGTTTTAGAAATACATTATGAGACATGTACAGATAAAATTATATGATGTTTGAGATTTGTTTCAAAATAATCTGGGAGGGAGAGAAAGGAATAAGAAGGGAGTAACAATATAAAGATCAACCATGACTTGGCAATTGTGGAAACTGGAATATTAAAACATGGAGGCTCATTATGCTCTTCTGTTTGATTTTACATATGTTGGATATTTTCTAAAATTAAAGTTTTTAAAAAGGAAGGAAGGAAGAAAGGTGAGAAGACAACCAAAATGAAATAAATTAAATAAAGCAAAACATTTGCAAGGATTTTCTGTGAGTGGTTTCAAATATCTTTTAGAATGACCAGGTATTACTTTTATGTTCAGAAAAACTATTACAATTTATTCATGCTTTAAAATGTTACTAGTGTGGTATAATATTAGAATAAATAAAACAGAATTAGCAATAAAGAATTAGAAAAATTAATTTCCAAAAAGGACTATCAATATTACCAATTAAAATATTAAGTTCCTTGGAAGGGATACATCTAATAAAAGTCATGCAAAATTTTTTGCCAAAAATTTAAAAACTATTGAAAGACAATAGACAATGAAGGTCTAAGTAAATGTAGAGGTACATCTCAATGGATAGGAACACTCAATAATTTAAAAATAATCACTCCACATTTCAATCAATGAGTTCAATGCAATTCCAATAAAAATTTTAACTGAATTTTCATGGGACTTTATAAGCTGATTTTAAAATTAATATGGATTAACAAATGGACTAAGAATAGCCAGGATTATTTTGAAGAAATGAACTAGAGAGAAGGCCTTGCTTTACCAGATATCAAGACTTCTTAGAAAGCTATAGTGTCTAATAAACAGTGGTATTGGTTCAAAAATAAACAGACAAATGGAACTGAGGAGAAAGTTCAGAACCAGCCCTATGTATATATAGAAACCTTATATATGATAGAAGTGCTGCTTCAGTTCAGTAGGAAAAAGATAAATGTTTTGATAAATAGTGTGGGGCAGTTTGTCGGTAATAGAGAAAACAATTGAATCCATACCTCACATCATACACCAAAAACAATTTCAGTAGAAAGTGATATTTAAATATGAAAAAATAATGTTTAGAAGGAATGTTTAATTTTGAAGGAAACTAGAAGGAAATCACTTTTTAAATTTTTCTTTATGATTTGAGATAAAAAAGGATTCTTAAATAAGACTTTAAAAGTATCAAACACAATGGGAAAAGAGTGATAAGTGTAAAGATTAACTAAATTAAAATAAAAAAATGTCTATGCATCAAAGACACCACAAAATATCAACAATTCAATACATAGACTGTGAGATTTTTATAACACATATAACTGACAGAATTAGTTATCAGAATATATTAAAAGCTACTATAAATCAATAAAAGAAAATAACCCAATAAAAAATATGCAACAGATATGAAAAAGCACATCATAGACTAGGAAAACTCATTGATCAATTAACAAAGTAATGATGCAATAATCTGGGAGATGAGTATTAAAGCAACCATGAGATACTATTTTATATCCATCAGCTTGACAAAAAATAAAAGTTTGGGCTGATATGGAGGTAAACCAATGCAACCTCTCAGTTATTGCTGGTAGGGATTGTAAATTGCCTTAACCATTTTGGTTTAAAATTTAGCACTCTCTAGTAAAGTATATGACAGGCCTACCTTATGACCCAGCAATTCTGATGCTACGTATACTCCCTAAAAAACTCTCCTACAGAGAAATGAGTAAATGTTTACAGCATTATTTTAGTAAGAAAAGAGTAAAACAACTCTAATGTTCATCAATACAAAATAGGTAAGTATAATGTGGTACAGCATGGTCATACAATAAAATACTACACAGCAATGAAATAAACAAACTGGAGCCACCTGTATCAACAGAGATAGATCTCAAAACCTATGTTGATTAGAAAAGTGAGTTACAGAGGTTATGTACCGTATAATACCAGTTGTATACATTTATCAACATGCCATATATAATTTTATATATGGCATATATAAAGTATAAAAAAGAATGAAAGTAATAAATACCAAATTGAGGGTTGTGGTACCTCTAGAGTGGGAGGATACATAATGTCCAATACGGATATAGTCTTAAAATCATCCAACAAAAAATATTAATAAGGGAATGATTATAACACCATTTTCAAAGTCTCACCACTGATTACTTTATGTACATAAAATATTTAGGGAGTTCTAATGAAACAATACAACCACCAACTGCTAGCCTGAGTAAATTGTAAAAAGCCATTACTGGAACCCTATCAAACTAAATAATGACAGTTACTGTTTGATTATTTCTAACAATGAGAAAAATGACGTTTCCTCCTTCTGACAACTTAGAGCAAAGCTGATTGCACCTTCTCAGCCAAAGACTATTTAGATCATTTGACTTGAGCTATTTTAAATATCTGGCAGGTCTAACCCAGCCAGTGTGGCTCAGTGGACTGAGTGTCCTCCCATGGACTGAGAGGTCCCGGTTCAATTCCTGGTCAGGGCACATGCCCGGGTTGCGGCTCCATCCCCAGTAGGAGGCGTGCAGGAGGCAGCCAATCGATGTGTCTCTCACATTGATGTTTCTATCTCTCTCTCCTTTCCTCTCTCTCTAAAAAATCAATAAAAACATATTTAAATAAATAAGTATCTTTCAGGTCTCGAACAATTTCTATATATCTCTCTGGCAACAGTACCAACATTCAAATTAGCAAATAGATATGTGAATAACCAAGCAAGATAAGAATCGCTGGGCACTTTTAAGCTAAGCCTCATTTGCCCAAAGGGCAAGTAAAACCCAACCCACTTACAATAATAAAAGCAATCCTGTGTCATAGCTTAGTTGTGCTACTATTAATAGAGTTACATAATTTTCATATTGAGACTTCATAATAGGTCTTTTCTTTTAGAAATGAATAAGTTTAGCATTTGGCAATGTAGTAAAAATTACTTAATTGAATTATTTAAATTCTGCTGTGACATATACTATCATGAACCACTTTGCCAAAGAAGGGGAAAGGATATTATGTCCCATATTGACTTACAAAAAAATAATAAAATACTAGATAAATAACAGTAGAGGAATGTGGCCATTAAAAAATTATACTTTTAAGGTACTTTTAATAAAAAATACAGTGCTTTCACAGTTTTGTAAAAACCAACACATCCTGTGTAAATGCAGAAAAAGTTATGAAAGGAAATATATGAAAATGGGGGTTATATTTTTCAAATTTTCTACCATGAGCACATATTGTTTTTCTAAATGGGAAGATATTTTTATTAAGAATTCAGTATTATAATGTATGTAAATGCTTAAAGGACACACTTTCAAGCCTAACTGCTGAGTTATTAATAGAAAGCCTGAGTGACTGATTATTGTAATATGAAACTTCATTTGCATGTCTTGGTAATTTTTGTTTAAATGTTAAGTGTTCTATTTCAATCAGAAGTGATTGTTCTTCCCTTTTCCAAAATGACCTCTTCAACATTTTTTTCTCCTCTGTACTGTGCTTTGTCTACATGTCAGAAATACCTGTTTGTCATTTACCTGTGGATTTGTAACTATGTGGGTTCTCAATCTTTGCTGCTTATTGAAATCACTTTGGGGATTTTAAACAATTCTGATGTTCAGGCCACACCTTGATACATAAATCAGAATTTATGTGGGTGGAATCCAGGCATCAATAGTGTATAAAGCTTCCCAGGTGATTCCAATGTGCAGCCAGTGCTGAGAATCTGTGTACTAGAGTCTCATTGTTCACAGTATGGTCCATGAACAGGAGGGTCAGCATTACCTGAGATCTTATCAGAATTACAGAATCTTAGGCCCTACCCCAAACCTACTAAATCAGAATCTGCTTTTTTTTACAAGATTCATAGATTATTCATATGCATGTTAAAGGTTGAGAAGTGATCTTCTAGAATCCTCAGATGAATGGTTGAGGTTAAGAAGACCAAGGTCATGAGTATGACCCATGTTTCAACCAGTACTTTGGCTACGTTTGAAGTAGGTAGATATTAGCATTTGTGTTTAACGTTTTCTGATTTTAAGGTCAAGTGTGTAAGTAGTCTTTTGTGTCCATGGGTAGATAAGTGCTTGTAATGGCCTCCCAATGTAAAAGATGTTTCTATTTCTTGTTAGGAGTTTCTTATTACCCCAGGAAATCAGTTAATGACATTAATTACTCTGACACCATTTATGAACCTCATCACATAAGACTTTCCACAATCAGATTCCACCTACTTCAGTCACATTTCTTTTTTTTTTTAATTTTTCTTTATTGATATTAGAGAGAGAGAGGGAGGGAGAGGGAGAGAGAGATAGAAACATCGATGAGAGAGAACATCAATTGGCTGCCTCCTGCATGCCCCCCACTGGGGATTTGGCCCCCAACCTGGGCATGTGCCTTGGCCAGGAATCGCACTGGTGACTTCTTGGTGCATGGGTTGATGCTCAACCACTGAGCCACACCGGCTGGGCTTCAGTCACATTTCTGCTGGACCCCACAGTCTTTCATACATTCATGGTGGTTCAAATTACACAGAGGAAGCCTTCAATAAGTGTTAGCTAGATATTACTATTATCCCTGCCTTCAAATGGTCAATCTCCTGACTAGAATGTCCATTGCCCTCCTTCCTCACCTGGCAAATGCAAACTTAGCATTCAAATACCAACTCACTGTGTAGCCTAACCGTAAGTACCCTTAGATGAGGAGTCCCTCTGGTGTGTGACCTTCTGTGATTACAATTCATCTGATGTTAGACTGTAGCTCCTTCTACTCTGTGTGCTCCCTCAGGACAGGTAACAGATGTCCTTGAACTCCTAGGTCTCCTAGGCCCTTCATAAATATGAATATAATGGATCAATAATTGAAAGAAAGAACCATCTCCTTTCATTGAGACTTGCCAAGTATATGGCAGAGGTTCTATTTGGGCAACATAAAATACCACTAAGCATCTGGTTTTAAAATGATAGGGTTATGAGATGTATTCTTATGGGGCATTTACAGTTTAAAAGAAAAATTTAAAATAGTGCATTCTTTAAAACTCTGAACTATAGTGTCTCCTATTTCATATATAGGGCTTCAAAGAAAATTTATTTTTATTTTTTAAATTTATCTTTATTGTTGAAAGTATTACAGATATCCCTCCTTTTTCCCCCATTGACACCCCTCCTCCCCACTCCTGCCCCCCATCCCAACCTCTTCAACACACTATTGTTTGTCTATTGGCTATGCATATGTGCATTTAAGTTCTTTGGTTTATCTCTCCTTCCCCCACACAACTCTCTTCCCTCTGAGGTTTGTCAGTCTGTTCCCTGCTTTCATGTCTCTGGATCTATTTTGTTTGTCAATTTATTTTGTTCATTAGATTCCACATGCAAGTGAGATCATGTGATACTTGTCTCTGACTGGCTTATTTACTTCTTTCCCACCATGCCATCTCAAGGGTAAGAGATCTTTCTTTCTTACAGCTGCATCATATTCCATTGTGTAAATGTGCCATAGCTTTTTTTATCCACTCATCTACTGATGGACACTTGGCTGTTTCCAGATATTGGCTATTGTAAATAGTGCTGCTACGAACATAGGGGTGCGTATGTTCTTTCTGCTTGTTTCAGGATATAGTCCTAGAAATGGGATCACTGGGTAAAATGGCAGTTTCATTTTTAATTTTTTGAGGAAATTCCATACTGTTTCCCACAGTGGCTGCTCCAGTCTGCATTCCCACCAGCAGTGTACTAGTACTAGAGTACCCTTTTCTCCACACCCTCGCCAGCACTTGTTGTTTGATGATTTGTTGATAGTAGCTGTTTTGGCAGGTGTGATACCTCATAGTCATTTTAATTTGCATCTCTGTGATGATCAGTGTTATTAAGCATTTTATCATATGTCTCCTGGCTATTTTTATGTCCTCTTTGGAGAAGTGTCTATTCAATCCTCTGCCTATTTTTAAATTAGATTGTCTTCCTTTTGTTAAGTTGTATGAGTACTTTATATATTTTGGAAATTAACCCATTATCTGACTTATCATTGGCAAATATGTTCTCCCATACAGTGGGTTCCTTGTGCATTAATTCATTCAGTTATTCATTCAATAGTAAATCATTGAAAATGTCTACTCTAAGACATTAAATGTTTTAAGTGCTCACAGGAGGGCAAAACAATATGAATGTATCACCTCTTAGCAGTACTAAGTAGAAACACTGTCATCATATCATAATGTCTTACAATAGGAGATGATGTATATTTTGCCAATGTCCCATACTTGATGTAGAGGGCACAAGGATCCATTTTTATGGGCTTTGATGTGTTTTTGCCTCAACTTGGGTGTGTTTTCAACATTCTAGCTAACACCTGCAGCTCTTTTTCAGGAGGAGAACACCTCTCAGACTACTGGAACTGCTTTGCACCGGTTGTAGATGTGGAAGCATAAAAACACAGTTTATACTCCAGACTTCCCTCATAGAGACAGGTTGAAGCTACCCTCTATGAGATTTGGCCTAAAATGACACCCTTACTTGGCTTTTTCTCTTCTGCCTTTCTACTTCTCCCACTCCCATTATTGGCACCTTCCCTGGTCCCCCTCCTCCATCCCCCACCCTGCCATGGGAGCATGTCCATAATAAATCACTTACATGCAAATCCTCTTCTCAGGGTCAGCTTCTGAGGATCATGACTTAGGCAGTTTTTAATGCTGTATTTCTATATAAACATGTAAATGCACACACATACACAATTTTACACACTCAACACTCTTTAACCTATATTTTGTTTTGCCTTTGTCAATTTGTCACTTATATTATTTATATAGCTGTATTTCCCACTGAGTTAAAGGGTCCTGAAGAATGGGAAATTTTTTATTTTCTTTGTGTCCCCTGTCCTCTTCCCTCCTCCCCTCTACCAAAATATCTTATAGACTACCCATACGAAATACATGCTCAATAATGTTTGTGTTTTTCAAACCAGATAGGATACATGTACATTATATAAGAATAGTCAAAGAACCTAAACCCTATGTTATTAAAGGATTATTCTTCCAGGCAGGCAGAATATACATTTAAAAGTCTGATGACTTAAAAATAACCAAGTGAATTTTTACTTCAAGTGAATTCATCATAAAAATGGTTTTAAAGTAAGAAATGGTGAAAATAATTACACCACTACAGAATTTCTCTTTTGGACCATTTTATGATTAATGCCTACTAAAATCATTCAAATGCTTTCAAGTCTCTTTCTTTTGCCATTCAATCCAGTTCTAACCAATTCCTTTTCACGAATTCTGTTTCCCTAACATCCTTTAGCTAAACCCCATTTGGGACACTCACATGCAAAATTCTTACAGCAAGCAAATGAGCTTGGCAACCTGGCTGCCCTGAAAAACGCCCCTTTTTATTGTCTCTCAGCAGTGATAGTCCTCAGAACAATGGAAGTGGCCCTTCCTGCTTTAACTCAGTTACCTGCAAAGCCTTGGAATGTCCTTCCCATCAGGCACTTATACATTGAATTTCAGAAGTCATCTTATTAGAGATAAAATTGATCTCCACCCTCAACCAATTTCCATGCAAATTAGGCTTGACTAAACATGTAGCCTGAAAAAAAAGGTTGTTGCAGAAATTCCAAAGACCTGAAGTATTTTTCATCACATGTGCTAAAAAAATATATTTTTTTCTTAAGATTACCCATGCCTGAGTAGCTGCCTTATGCCTGCTCTTCACAAAAGTCAACAATTGTTTCAATGTGGTTCTTGCTATTTTAATTATATAATTTTTCATTTATTGTCATGGTTGGCCTTTATTGCTAAAGTACCAGAAATTTTTGCTGGAGGAGAACATATCTCCTAGTATTAGGGGGACCTGAAAGTAATGTCGTGTTTTTACAACATTAATTCAAACAGATAAATTTTTAACAAGTTTTTATTTTTAATCAATGATGTAATCACCCTCATTATCAACAACCTTTTGCCATCTAGTGTGCAAATTTTCAATGCCGGATCGATAAAAATCAATTGGTTTTTGAGCAAAATAATCTGGAGATGGCATTTTGGACATCATCCAAATTGTCAAATTTTTTGCCACTTAGAAAATGTTGTAGCGATCGGAATAAATGGAAATCCGATGGCGCAATATGGGGCGAGTATGGTGGGTGAGGCAATACCTCCCACCCCAATTCATTAATTTTTTCCAGGGTTCGTCTTGCGCAGTGTGGTCTTACATTATCGTATTGCAGAATAACGCCTTTTCTGGTGACAATCGCTGGGCACTTTTCAATTAAAGATTGATTTACTCGATCCAATTGTTCACAGTAAAGGTCTGCATTCAGTTTGTCCAGGTTTCAGTACTTCAAAATGAACGACCCCGCGAATACTCCACCAAACACACAAAAGTGCCTTTTTGGGGTGTAAACCTGGCTTAGCTACACTTCGTAGCGATTCATTCGGAGAGAGCCACTGCCTTTTGCATTTTGGATTATCATAGAGGACCCATCTTTCATCTCCAGTGATCAAGCGATCAAAAAACGCTTCTGTATTGTGCCGCTAAAGCAATAAGTTGCATGTGGTGGACCGGTTAGCTTTGTTTTCTTTGGACAGATTATGCGGGACCCAAACACCTGCTCTGCTTACTGTACCAATCTGCTGCAAATGTTCTTGGATGGTCGACCAAGGTTGGTTAAGAGTGTTTGACAGTTCCTCGATTGTCTGACACGGATTTACTTCCACTTCCACCTTTAACTTGTCATTGTCTAAAGTTGTTGGTCTTCCTGATCAATATGAGTCAGAAAGATAAAAATTACCAGATTTGAACTTAGAAAACCACCTTTGGCATTTACGAACGTCTAATGCACTTGGATAAACATCGCAAATGTTTTTGGTAGCAACTGTTGCGTTACTACCCTTGTGAAACTCAAAAAGCATACAATGCTGGATATGTACCTCTTCTGGTATTTGCCTGGCCATTTCACTATAAATTGCAAAAAAAAAAATTAAGATTTAATTATTTACGAGTAAACAACTCACTCTAATCTTAAAATGTCTTTGGCATGATTTTGAAGTACACAATGAGCTGATAAATGACAACCGAATATCAAAACGCGCAGAAACGACATTACTTTCCGTTCCCCCTAATATTAGGGCATGTAGATTGAGGAGTAACACTCTAAGACCATGTCAGAAATAATGGTGCCTCAGTGCCAGAAAAAAATGTTTCTCAGTTTCTTTCAAGAATCATCTAAATTAGAATCAGTTGGAAGAACTTGTTAACAAAGCAAGTTCCCAGTGTTACTATTGTAACTAACTAGTTATTAATATTAATAATAAAAGAAAGCAAAGGGAAGGCCAGACATTATAAGCATGGTTATCTGGGCAGCTTCACCAGGAAGCTGCAACTTTACACTCCACAGGAAACCACAACCAGATCACTGGGGGAAGGGATCAAACAAAGGAGAAGATGGGCACATGTGCAGTAAAGTCAGGGTGATGTAGGGAAGGTGCTTGCCTGTCAGTCTAACTTGGGAACAAAAATAATTGGCCAAAGGGGTGGCACCAATGTAAGTGTGCAAAATCCTGAAGACTTGATTGCTTAAGTTCCTAGTTAAAAACGCTGAGACAAAGAGTTCTTACTCCCTTGTTCATTTTGCTTCACTCCTGCTCCCTTGCAGTCTCTTGCTCTGTGACCTGCATTTACCATGTGCCTCCATAGCCATGTGGCCCTAGAAGCCTCATGGCCCATGGTCACGCAGACCCCACATGCAATCGACTGTAGCTGGGAACACAAGCGAACCTAGCCAGATGCTAGACTGGACTATGCTTTGATATGGAGTGGAAACTCTGGGCAGTGGCTTTAATATCAGCATTGCTGAAGACAAAATGGGACTTCTTCTGGCAGGACATAGGGAGATGGGACCTTGGAGGGGAACTCCCTTAATGGTACATCATCAATAAAGCTTTCCATGGTACCTCATCCTCCTGAGGGGGCCTCAGGCAATTCTTGTTCCCTCGGCACCCAAGAGCTCCACTTCCACCAGTAACAAGTGGGGACACAGAGGGCACCCCACCGATAACACCAGGATCCACCTATTGAACCCAAATTTCTGGAGATTAGGCCCTCCCTTTTATCAAACTCCACCTATCACTGATTGGCTCAGGAGTGAGCCCATGACTTAAACAGAGCCAATCAGAATTTTCCTTAGAATTTTAAATTTGAGGCTCCTGGACTGAAAGTTTCATGAGGAGCAGGACCTTTTTTGTTGTTCTCTGATGTATCTCTAGCACCTCAAATAGTGTTGGGTACATAGTAGGAGCATATTAAATTGAATTGATAGAGTAAGTCTCAGTTTCCCTTTAATGGTGAACATTGTGAACTGTGATGCAGCTGTATTGTCATACATTTGGTAGAAGTATAGAAACAGAAGGAGACTTTCCTAGAAATAATCAAGTCCCTAATTCCAGTTGTCCTTGAGGCCTATCTACCTCCCTATCCTTCACTAGGTTTTTGTAAGCCAATAAATTGCCCACATATGGGTTTCTTGATTTGGATTTCTATCACTTGCAACTACAATTATTCTAATAAGTACAGCCAGGATCTTAGAGGGTCTTATTTGTTAATTATTTTATTACATTTTACCACTTTCTAGCCTAAAACAATCCTCTGGAATAGATTTAAAATATTTTTAGATGCAAAGAGTTTGAGAAAACTTGCCTAAGAGCATATGTTAGCATGTGGCAAAACAAGGACTAAAATTTATGTTGATGCTTCCTTCTTGGTGGAAAAGAATAGATAGCTAAAACTTGAGAGATATTGATAGCCTTTAATTGTTTCTACCTCTAATGCTTTCCAATTAGCTTAAAATTATAGCATAACTGGTTCAGTGATGAGGGAGAGTTTCAGCTAGTAGGTGCTTTTAAAAATCTCATTCTACTAAAGATAAAATATAAAATAGATTGTTTGATAAATTATTGTCTAGCCCTGGTAAAGGTTTCATCTGTCAATGGAGAGGGAGGATAACAAGGGAACTGCTGCTTTTGATTTAATTCTAACCACAAAGAAGAATTAAATGTTGATGGTGGTGATATAGAAGTGTTACGAATCTGAAAAATATTACCTTGCTGTCTTAGAAATTGTCTGACTTAGATCTTGTATATATCTGAATATATATTAGGGAAGCAGAGATTTCAAATTTTTCATGGGAAAAACAGAAATAAACTTCGATAGTTGTGCTATAAGTGTAGGGGTGAGACTAAGAAGAGGTTGGGGTGTTTAATTTGCCCAGCATCCTTCACCATTTACTTTGGCATCAACACCCTCATTTCTGCTGTGGAATCATTTTACTCCCAGAACATGTTGTTTGGTCCCACACATGAGCATATAATCAAAGTCTGGCCAATCAGGTATGTTCAGGAATGGGCATGTGACCCAAATCAGGCCAAAGAGAGTAAAAATCTAGAGAGAAGTACTCTTTTTATTAGGATGTTAACCTGTAGAATTTAAGCCTGTCTCCACTGTCTGGTGGTAGCTATTTTGTCAGCACAAGGAATGAGGTTGCCTAAGATTAAGTCCAATGGAGAGGTGATCTTAACATCATTATTTTAGCACTTCCTTAGCTGAGGCATTTTGGTTATGAGCCTATAGGTTTCCTTTTGTTGAAACCCAGGTAGAAAAGTTGAATTGGGTTCTGCTTAACACAGAGGCATCTAGAGAAGCCAATGTATTTGCACAGGGAATTTGCAACAAAGAGTTTTAAAAGACAAAAGACAAGATGGAGCAACTAACCAAATACGAATAAGAAGGAGTAGCATGGAGCCCTAAGAACGGCATAAGGAAGACACAGAGAAGATTTAGGGGCATTAAGTAAATGTGCAAAAACAAGACAGAGTTTTAAAAAATATTTGTATTGATTTTTAGAGAGAGAGAAAGGGAGAGAGAGAGAACGTGGATGTTTCACTCTTACAAGGATCAGCTGCCTCTTGCACGCCCCCTACTGGGGATCGAGCCGGCAACCCTGGCCAGGAATCCAGCTAGCACCCTTTCAGTGCCCTAGATCATGCCCAACCAACTAAGCCACACTGGCCAGGGCAAGACACAGTTTTTCTAAAAAATTATTTTCTCAGCAAGAAGATACAGGAAACTATAGGAGTATTTGTTGGGTCATAACAGATGATGGGAAGTTAAAACCATTCCATTTCTATTATGTTTCTATTGTTTTTCCATTGAGGGAAAGTATTTTCAAATAGAAAAAGTTAGAACAACACAGATTGGGAGAAAATAGAAACCCTGAACACTTACAGAGGTTGGAGATATGTCAGTCTGAAAACAACTGGCTAATTTGAACAGGAAAGTGATTTATTAACAGGAAATCAAGAGGCTCATAGAAATTGGGAAGCTCATTTGGGTGGAAAGCTGGTCACAAAGACTAAGAACCAGGGGCATTAACTTAAATGACCCCACAGAACAGCCTACTGAGGACTCAGCTGCCACCATCATTGTGCAGTGAATACTACATTTTCTGACACAATTACCACAACATTGGACTTTATGTGCTGCCACTAGGACTCAGTATCTGCTGCCCTGGGAACTCTATCTTGATATAACTATACTCTTCACCAGAGATGACTCCCCATAGCCACAGATTTTGTGCATGGTTGGCTTCAATTCAAAATTTGAATGCACTGACAAGTGTATCTCATTAGCAGAATCTATTAAGTATTCATATCCTAGATGCAAAGAATGCTGGGAAAAATCTGAATGTGGTATTTTTAATTCTGAAGAAGGAGGTAGGTTTTGCTTCTCACTAAAACAAAGTGTGAATTCCTCAAGCTTTACATGCATAGCCTTTAATGTGTTGAGGTAAATTTCTTCTATACTGTACTTAGTTTGATGAAGAGTTTTTATCATGAAAAGGTGGTGCATTTCGTCAAGTGCTTTTTCTGCCTATATTGAGATGATCATGTGAATTTTATCCTTAATTCTGTGAATGTGGTGTATCACATTTATTGATTTGGGTATGCAGAACCATCCTTGCACTGAAGGGATGAATTCCACTTGATCATGGTGTATGATCCTTTTAATGTTTGCTAGTGTTTTGTTGAGAAAATGTACATCTATGTTCATCAGGGATATTAACCTGTAGGTTTTTTTTTAATTTGTTTTTTCTCATAGTGTCTTTTTCTGGCTTTGTTATTAGTGTAAGGCTGGCTTTATGAGTTTGGGAAGTATTCCCTCCTCCTTAATTCTTTCCTTTTTTTTTTTTTGGAGAAATTTGAGAAGGCTTGGCATTATTTGTTCTTTAAATGTTTGGCAGAATACAACCATGAAGCCATCTGGTCCCGGGCTTTTCATTTTTAGGAGGTTTTTGATTGCTGCTTCAATCTCCTTACTAATTGTAGGTCTATTCCGATGTTCTGTTTCTTCATGATTCAGTTTTGGTAGTCATATCTTTCTAGGAATTTATCCTTTTTTTTTTCCAAGTTATCCAATTTCTTAGTGTTTAATTATTCTTTGTAGCCTTCTATAAATCATTTTATTTATGTGTCATCAGTTGTAATCTCTTCTCTTTCATTTCTGAGTTTGATTATTTGAGTTCTCTCTGTTTCTTAGTCTAGCTACAGATTTGTCAATTTTGTTGTTCTTTTAAAAAACCAACTCTCACTTTTGTTTTTGTTTTTTAATTCTCTTTCACTTATTTTGACTCTAATCTTTATCCTTTCCTTCCTTCTGGTATTTTTTAGCTTAGCTCTTCTTTTCTTAGTTCCTTAAGGTCTAAAATTAGGTTTTTTATTTGAGATCAAACTTCTTTTTTAATGTGGACATATTTTTTTTGCTATAAACTTCCTTATGACTTCTGCTTTTGTTGTATTTCATAGTTTTATTATATTGTGTTTTTGTTTGTCTCAAAACATTTTCTAATTTCCATTTTGTTTCATTCCTTGATTCATTGTTAAAAAATGTATTGTTTAATTTCCACATGTTTATGAATTTTCCCATTTTTCTTATGCTATTGATTTCTAGATTTATTTATTTATTTATTTATTTTTGATACTATTACAGAAGTCCCCATTTCCCCCTCACCCACCTCCACTCAGCTCCCCCTTTCCTCTGGGCATCACTGTTGTCTATGTCCATGGTCTATGCATATATATTGTTTGGCTAATCTCTTCACCTTAATTGTGGTCAGAAAAGATACTTGGTATGAATTCAGTTTTCTTAAATTTGTTAAGAGTTATTTTGTGACTTAACATATGATCTATCCTAGAGATTGTTCCATTTGTGCTTGAGAAGAATGTTTATTTTGCTGCTGTTTAGTGGAATGTTTTATGTATGTCTGTTACATGCATTAGTCTATAGTGCAGTCAAGTCCTCTGTTTCTAATTGATCTTCTGCCTGGATGTTCTATCCATTATTGAAAGCGAGATATTCAAATCTCTTACTATTATTGTGTTGCTCTCAACTTCTCCCCTCAGTTCTGTCAATGTTTGCTTTATATATTTAGGTGCTATTTTTTGGATGCATATTATAATTGCTATGTCTTCCTGGTGAATTGGCTATTTTATCATTTGTCCTTCTTTGTCTCTTATGAAAGTAGTTCACTTATGTTGTCTGATATAAGTATGGCCACCTCTGTTCTCTTTTGGTTACCATGTGTATGGAATATCTTTTCCAGTCTTCACTTTTAGCCTAAATGTGTCCTCAGATCAAAAGAGAATCCTGCAGATGGCATATATTTGGATCCTCTTAAAAATCCATTTAGTCACTTCATGTTTTTGATTGAAGAGTTTAATCCATTTATATTTAAAGTAATTATTGATAGGCAATTACTTATTGCTATTTAAAAATTATTTTCTGTCTGATTTGGAACTATACTATCCCTCTTTTCGCCTCTTGCTATTTTCCTTCGTGTTTCATTGATTTTTTTTTTTTTTTTTTAGTGGCATGCTTTGATTCATTTCTCATTTTCTTTTGCATATCTTCTATAGGTATTTTCTTTGTAGTTACCATGGTGCTTACAACAGATACCTTGTGGTTATAACAAACTACTTTAAGCTGATAGCAACTCAACATCAATCAAATACAACAACTCTACACTTTTACATCTCCTCCCCCACACAATTTGTTATTGATCTAAAAAATTACATTTTTAGATTGTATATTCATGAATATATTTTATAATTATAGCTACTTTTTATACTTTATCTTTTAACTTCTATACCAGAACTAAAAGTGATTCACATATCACCATTTTAGTATTACAGTGTTCTGCATTTGTCTACATATGTACCTTTACCAGTGAGCTTTATTTTTTTTTAGAATTTTGTATTGCTGTTTAGCATCTTATAATTTTTATTTTAATCCTCACCCGAGGACACTTTTGCATTCATCTTCAGATAGAGCGAGAGGGAGAGAGGATGAGAGAGAAACATCGATGTGAGAGAGACACATCAAGTGGTTGCCACCCACACGACCCCAACCGGGGCTGGGGACAAACTGCAACCGAGGTACGTGCCCTTAGCAGGAACCAAACCCGGGTCTCTCTGGACCACGGGCAGACACTCTAACCGCTGAGCCAAACTGGCCAGGGCTTAGCATCTTATAATTTTAACTTGAAGGTCTCCCTTTAAAATTTCTTATAAGGTAGGTCTGGTGGTCATAAATTCTCTAAGCTTTTGTTTATCTGGAAATTTGTTTAATTTTACATGGTCGTATGGCAAAAAGAAAAGTTTTGCTGGATATAGTATGTTTAGTAGTTTTTTCTTTCAGCACTCTTTTTTGGCTAGCAGAGTTTCTGCTGAGAAATCCACTTATATTCTTACGGGGTTCTTTTGTATGTGAGGAGACACTTTTCTCCTGCTGCTTTAAAAACTTCCTCTTTATCTTTGACTTTTGACAATTTGATTATATTGTATCTTGGACAATTTGATTATAATGTGTCTTGGTTTGAACTTTTTTAGATTCATCTTATTTGGGTTCTGTTGGGTTTCTTGAATTTGGAAGTTCATTCTCTTCCCCAGATTTGGGAAATTTTCAGTCATTGTTTCTTTAAATAAGCTTTCTGCCACTTACTCTCTCCCCCTTATCTTCCCCCTCCCCCTCCTTCCCTTCTTCTCCTCCCTCCTCTTCTTCATCTTTGCCTTCTTCCTCCTCCCTCTCCTCCTTCTTCTTCTCTCATAATTCAGATATTGCCCCCCCCCCTTATTTTGATGTCACATATTTTCCTAGGTTTTCTTCACTCTTTTTACTGTTTCTATTTTTGATCCTTTCTGTCTGATTTGAAACTATACTATCCCTCTTTTCACCTCTTGCTGTTTTCCTTTGTGTTTCATTGATTTTTTTTTTTTTTTGTAGTGGCATGCTTTGATTCATTTCTAATTTTCTTTTGCATATCTTCTATAGGTATTTTCTTTGTGGTTAATTACAAATAATTACAAATGATAATTTGTAATTACAAATGATTACAAATGGGATAATTACAAATGACCTTTTCTTTGAGTTTGCTGATTCTTTCTCATGATTGTACATGTCTGGTGTTAAATCTCTCTAAGAAAAATTTCAATTCAGTCATTGCATTCTTTAGTTCCAAAACTTGTTTATTTTTTATAGTTTCTATCTTTTTGTTGATATTTTCAATTCATTCATGCATAACTTTCCTAAGATCCTTGAGCATCTTTATGAGAGTTATTTTGAATTTTGTGCCAGGTAATTCATATACCTCTGTTTCTTTAGTGTTGGTTTCTGGAGATTTATTTTGTTCCTTTGATTAGGCCATTTTCCTTGTTTCTTTGTGTCTCCTGTATCTTTATGTTGGTATCTGCACATTTGAAAAAAAAAACAAAAAACAACCAGTAAACTATCCCAATCTTTATGAACTGACTTCATACAAATAAATACCTCCAGCAATCACTCCAACTAGAGGTTATGGGGACCTCTCAAACCTTTTCTGTGGATGTTTCTTCTCTGGATTTGTGTATGTAGATTCCTAATTAAAAGGATTTGCTAGTTTCTTTTTTTCAGGACCTTATAATCTCTTATTCCCTCTGGTGTCTGTCTATTCTACTGCAGATCCTCTGAAGCAGCAGTATGCTGCTCAACTATTTTTTGTTCTCAGCAGCCCCCAGACATCTAAAGTATGCCAGTTCCTATCTGTGCTCTGAGAAAAGTGATACAGAAACTAGTCCTCAGGCAGCCCCCTGAAAAGTCAAAATGTTGGAGTCATACTTCATTCAGCTCCCTCTGAGGGTGAGGCCACCAAGCTATATCAGCCTTTGTCTACTACTGTGCCATGGGCCTTCTGGATTAGCAGCATGCCACACAGCTGTTCTTTGTTCTCACTGGCCCCTAAACATCTACAGTATGGTGGGCCTATCCATACTCTGAGATGGGCAAGACAGAGCCAGTCCCTGAGGAAGCCCCCTGAAAATCCAGAATGTTGAAGGCATGCTGCATGCCCCCCCCCCAAAAAAAAGAGAGAGGCTGCCAAGTTGTATCAGCCACTGTCCATTGTGCTGTGGTTCTCGGGGAGCTCCAACATGCTATCCAGCTCTTCTTTTTTGTGTGTGCAATTTTTATTAATTTATTTTTGTTACAGATGTTTCTCCTCCCCCCCCCAGACACCCTCCTCCCCATCCCAGCCACCCCCCCAGCATTGTTGTCTATGTCCATTGGTTACGCATACATGCATATAAGTTCTTTGGTTCTTTTTTGATTCTGAGCAACATCTAGACATCTAGAGTATGGAGGTTTTCATCCATGTTCCAAGACAGGTGAAATAGAAGCCAGTACCTCAGCAACTGTTGAAAGTCAAACCATTGGATGCATGATACAGTCTTCTCTTTCCATTCCCACAGAGAAGCCAAGAGTTAGGAGTTTGCCCCAGATTGCATGACACTGTGCTTGGGGGCAGGGTGGGGAAGATTATGGCAAGAGATTGACTTCAATGTGACTGCCTTCATACTTGTCTTGAATGCAGAAGCCTCTTAAGTGGTTTCTGGATTTCTCACAGAGGGAATTGGTCCATGTATTGTTGTTGAATCAGTATCTCCCTGTAAGGAAGGAAGGTCTGGAGCTTCTATTATGCTGTCTTGATGATATCACTCTCTATATCTTGACTCTTTTTTTTTTTAATAGGAAAGAGAAATGAACTTTTATTGTGGTTAGAATTTTTGATATTTTCTTTTTAAGCAGCTAAATCTAATCTTAATTGATTCAGATAGATGCCTGCTTTGGGTGGTAGTTAATATTAGATGAAGTTTTAAAACTTTGCAAATCTAAGACAACATGAATCTAAGATTCAAAGTCGGAAAAGGACAAGTACTATATGGTTTCGCTTATATGTGGAATCTAATGAACAAAATAAACTAACAAAAAAAAAAAGAAACGGATCAGGAGGAGGGTGTAAATGGGGGGGGGGAGAGAAACATCTGTAACAAAAATAAATTAATTTAAAAAATAGAAACAGACTCATAGATACAGAAAACAGGCTGACAGCTGTCAGGGGAAGGGGGGTGGGGATTGGGTGAAAAAGGTGAAGGGATTAAGAAAAAAAAACTCATAGACAAACAACAGTATGGTGATTACCAGAGGGAAAGGTAGGTGGGAGGAGATAGAAGAGGATAAAGGGGGGATAAATGGTGATGAGAGGAGACTTGACTTGGGGTGGTGAACACATAATACAATATACAGATGATATATTATAGAATTGTACATTTGAAACCTATACAATTTCATTAACTAATATCATTCCAATAAATTCAATAAAAATAAAAAGTAAAAAACAAAGTATTTTTTTCTCTCAAATATTTTATGAAAAAGAGGAAGTTTTATAAAAGAATAAAAATATATAAAAGTACAGTACCCAGGAAAGGAAGTCCTCCTGTTTGATTTATTTTTGTTTGTACCAATAGGAAAACAATAGCTCTTGTGCTGTTTGGTTAATTAGAAAGAACAGAGCAGACATCCAGATGTTAATCCCTTAGACAACCTCATACTTCATATATTCTTTGGTCTGGATATTTATTCTGCATCAGAAACCAGAGTCAGCTTCTACTAAATAAATGGTCTCATTTTATTTATATTTAACCATTTGATAAATGAAATAAAGCCAATAGAGATAATAGATCTCAGATTTAAAAATAGTGAGACTAGATAAATATCTATGTTTTTTCATGACATTTATCTGGCAGCAGGAACCTATTATTAGACTGTCATAATGTTCTATTCCATTGACTTATTTCCACGCTCCCTTTTATAAATGGCCAATCTTTTGGATGCTTTTACACTCATCATTTATATATACTTACTTATCTCTTCTGCATCCACTAGCATTCTATGTCTGAATTCCAACTTTTTATGTCTCGTGTAAAACTCAAAATCCAATTGTATTGTGCTCTTGACAAAAAAAGGCTAAATGTCAATATCTGAATAAAAAACAATTTTACTGAGTAGTGGTGACCTGGAGATTCAGTTATGTGAAGATTCTTAGTGTAAATTTTAAGTAACTATGTATAAGCCACTCACCTGCATGTTAAATAGAAAAATAATATTGACAATTTTCTGGAACATCTTAATTAAAAGAGAAAATATAATTAGAAATTGAAGATACTGATTTTTTTCTTTTAACTAAATGTGTCTTGTATAACTTCTTGCTAGTAATAAACCAAATTTCTCTATTAGCTCAAATTACCAAAACAACCAAAGACAAAAACAGAGTTTTTTTCCGAAGTTGTGAGAGTTTGGTAAAGCAAGGAGAAAATGTGGAAAGCTTCTATTGTACTTAAAAGATAGAAAACCACTGAATTAAACATTCCCCTCATATTGTACCTGCTTATCCTCTCTTTGTAGATCTACTCACCTACATGGCTTTACTTTACTGCCTACTCTTACCACTGTAAAAGCAGATAGTCTTGAAAAGGATTAATTTTATTCTGTGTTATACATCAGCAACAAAATTTGTCAATTTGAATCTTTATTATTGGCAACCACATTAAAGCTGAAAAACACAGCATGATTTATTTTCTTTCTTTTTTTTTACTTAGAAGCTGAATTTGTCACACTAAAAAACAAAAACAAAAAACTTTAGGCTTGTAAGTGGCATATGTTTGACTTAGGGATGGCTGAGAAAGAATAAGCAAATAAACAAAAAAAATCCAGGGGACATCTGTAATACTTTCAACAGTAAAGATAAAAAAAAATCCGCTACATCTTTTCTAAGAAGAACCAAATTAGAAAAAGAGGAAGATAAAGAGGTTATATGGTGAGTAGGCAGCAGGAATCCACTTCTTGAAGCAACTATATGCAAAATAATAATGATTTTGAACAAATGCTAACATTCATCCAGAGCTAGACATGAGGTTAAACCCTTTATGGGCATTATCCTAAGCATTCTGCAAGACAGATTTTGTCATTGTTACTAATTTACAGATGAGGGAACTGAGGCTTAGTTAGGAAGGTTAAGTAACTTTCCCAAGGTCACACAACTAGATTTGTGGAGATATCAGGTCTCATTTTAAAACCTCCACTCATTCATTGCTCAAGAGCAGGTCTTGTTCTCAACCAACCCCTCAAACATGACTTCTACCACCTTTACAAACATTTTTCTTGCTTCCCTCCCTGCCTACCCAGCTTCTCTTAACAAATCATAGCAAACTACTTTAAATGATTAAACACCCGAATTAGTCCAGACCTCTTTCTTTTGCAAGTAACAGACACCCACTTGAGCAAAAGAAGGAATGCACTGTGCCCCATAATTGAACAGTCCTTCAGGTAAGGCCAGGTGCAGCTGTGCCTAAAATGTCATCAGGTCACACTTTTTGTCTGTGACTCAGTTCTGCTTCCCTCTGTGTGGCTCTCTCCTCAGCTTGCTTTCTTCTTGAAGTCACAGGATCGCCACCAGCATCTGGTTTAAACTTTCTGCTTTGATAATCACGATTTCCCAATGGTTCTAGCCAAGGAAGCTTAAAATTACTTCTCCTTGGGCAGACCGAGGGATATTTGTTCACTCTTAGGGACACAGGAATGGTTCAGCTCCTCTCAAATCACATGTTGTGAAAATGGGGGATGGTTGTTTCTCAAAGGAAACTCAAGGTATTATTAATAGGAGAGGGAATGCAAGCCAGGTTGGCAAGCACAACAGACCTTGTTCTGAAGTCTAGCTGCATGCCTTTTCCTATATTATCACTATATTAACCCATTTCTAAAGCTTACCTCCATCAGCCTCCTTTAATCAGTCTTACTGAATTTTGATTGTATTTTCAGGACTTAAGTTCTGAAATTTTTATTAAAAACATATTTATATTCCCATAAGATGACTGTAAAGTCATACTCAACAGTTTCAAAACTGAATTAGCCATTGTCCACCCCCTAATGCCCAATACCTGTATCCTTTGGCTTGGTGTATAGCACCTCCATTGGCCCAGCTGTTAAGAGTAGAAACCAAGCCATAATCTTTGACTTTTCTCCTTCTTTACTCCCATATCCAGTAACATCAAACTCTGTAAATCCTACCTGCTTAATATCTCTTTATTTCTTCTAACTCTATCCTTCCTGCTCCTGCCTAGTTCCCATTTTCTCATTTCTTGATTATTCTACTTACTTTCCTGAGATATGTTCTCCTTTCAAATATATCCTGCATTTTTTCAGGAAAAAAAAAATGATCTTTCGAAATCACAGATGTGAACCCATCACTCTCCTCTTTACAACCATTGTATGACTGCTATGGCCACAGTTTCCTCATTATTAATGGAAATAATTAAATTGATGATCTCTTGGATCCTTTCAGCTCCATGATTCTGTTAATCCTTGCTGACCTTAAAGCAGTTAGCTTTCTTTGGTCATCTGAAAATGGATTTTTCTGCCTTGTGGATTATGGGCTGAGACTGAGGTTCTATCTGGATATCACTTCTTATTGTCTCTCATGGGAATGCTGAGTTAAGCTATCTTGAAAAGTCATCTTATATTGAGAACAGTTGGAAAAGTATAAGCATGGGAATTCTAGAGTCATAATGAATATCAATTATTTTGAAACATATCTGATCTTTTAACTACCACCTCTTACATTCATGCAAATGTCTAGAAATTGATTGTATCAGAGAATAAACTCTGTATTTCTGATATTGGAACTTCTTTCAACATGAAGTCTAGCTGCATGCCTACACATGTAGAAGTAGAAATATTGGTTTATCATAAAACAAAAAGCAGGAGTGTTAATACATTATTCATAACTATGCTATTATTTGACAGCTGTTGAAGCACAACACCATAGAGATTCTTAGTCACTCCTTTTCTCCTAACATCCTGAATATTGAAGAAGACCTTAGAAATGACTACATGTAGGAAACTGTTATAATTTGCAAGTTAAAGAATTTACTTTGACCGAAGAAATGCCTCCATCTCTACTTGCCAAATTAAGGTAACTTTACACATATTCATCAGTTTAAAATAGAGACATATCTGTTTTAGCACTGCCTCATACAACAATGATTTATCATAGTGCATTCAAATCATGCATCCATACATACATATTATAGTACCTAAAGGTCTAATTGACATATTTTTCTCATAACCACTAAGCTGCGGTGTGTATTATTACTTGATCTTGGCCAATGTAATTGATCAAACTGGGCTGCCCCTCTTTCACATGGAGTGAAGGAGTGCCAGTTCACTTACTTATTGCACCTGGTTTCTAATTCTGCCATCGTATGTGTACTTGTGATCATGTTTGACATATAATGGCTAAAAATGCTTAAAATTGATAATACTGGATGTAGAGAAAAAGAGACAAAAAAGAGAATCAAACTCTATGTTAAAATGCACATTTTTAGGGCTGCTTGTGCAGAGGAGCAGGGAAAGGAACTGGTCAAGAAAGCAGAAAGCAAAACTTTTCTACCAATTAGAAATTGGTAGAAGTTTTCCAAAACACCAATTCAAAAGAATATATGCACCCCTATGTTCATAGCAGTGTTATTTATAATAGCCAAGATCTGGAAACAGCCCAAGTGCCCATCAGTAGAAGAGTGCATAAAGAAAGCTGTGATGCATTTACACAATGGAATACTATGCAGCCATAAAAAAGAAGAAAATCTTACCTTTTGCAACAGCATGGATGGACCTGAAGATTATTATGCTAAGTGAAATAAACCAGTCAGAGAAAGAGAAATACCATATGATCTCACTTATATGTGGAATCTAATGAACAAAATTAACTGATGAACAAAATAGAAACAGAAGCATGGATACATAGAACAGACTGACAGCTTTCAGAGGAAAGGGAGGAGGGGAGGACTGAATGAAAGAAGATGAAGGGATTAGCCAAAGAATATATATGCATAACTCATATACACAGACAACGGTGTGGTGATGGCCAGTGGGAAGGGGGTGGTGGGGGCTGGGTGGATGCAGGCAAAGAAGGGGGCAAATGGGGACATTTGTAATAGTGTCAACATTAAAAATAAAGAAAAAAAGAAATATATTCAGAACTGAAAAAAGAAATTGGTAGAAGTTTTTGACATTGTGAAGGGTATCACAGTCATCAATAAATATCTCTTGAGCAAATATTGTGTATCAGGCATTAATCTAGATGCTGGGGATAAAGTAGGGAACAACAGAAACAAAAACTCCTGTCCTGGGGACTACATGCTAGTGAAGGAAGACAGATAAGGAACAACATTAACCAGTAAAAAATATATAGTTATTAGATAATAATGTTTGGGGGAAAGTGTTGTAATTTAAAGTAAGTCATGGAGCCCTGGCCGGTTTGGCTCAGTGGTTAGAGCTTAGAGCATCGGCCTGTGGACTAGAGAGTCCCGGGTTTGGTTCCCGCTAAGGGCATGTACCTCGGTTGCAGTTTGTCCCCAGCCCCAGTTGGGGTTGTGTGGGTGGCAACCACTCCATGTGTCTCTGTCACATCGATGTTTCTCTCTCTCTCCCTCCCTCCCGCTCTATCTGAAGATAAATGCAAAAATTTCCTCGGGTGAGGATAAAAAAACAACATTTAAAGTAAGTCATGGAAGCCCTGGCCAGTTTGGCTCAGCGGTTAGAGTGTCGGCCCATGGACCAGAGAGTCCCGGGTTCGGTTCCCACTAAGGGCACGTACCTTGGTTGCAGTTTGTCCCTGGCCCTGGTTGGGGTCGTGTGGGTGGCAACCACTCGATGTGTCTCTCTCACGTTGATGTTTCTCTCTCTCTTTCTCCCTCTCTCCCTCCCACTCTATCTAAAGATAAATGCAAAAATGTCCTCGGGTGAAGATAAATAAATAAAGTCATGGAAGATTTCAATGAGAGAGAGGTAAGGGGCAAGTCATGAGTATATCTTTTGAAAAGCATTTCAGGAATAGGAAACTGCAAAGGAAACTCCAAATTAAGACTATGACTAATATGTTTAAGGGATATCAAGGTAGTCAGCATGGCTGAAATTGAAGGAGCAAGGGGAAGAAGAATAAGAGGAGAGGTCAGAGAAGTAATGAGGACCAGATAGCAGTGGGCTTTATAGGCCAACCCAGGAACTCTGGATTTTACTTTGAGGGACAGGCGAAACATTGACGTCAGTCAGAAGACAGGATCTGACTTATATCAGCCTGGCTGCTGTTCTGAGAAGGGCCTATGGGGGCAAAAGAGCTGAAGCAGGAGAAGTCTCCAATTAAGTTGCTAAGCTAATAAATCAGAGATGCATCTCCAAAGAGAATGTACTCTAAGGACTGAACGTAGATAGCACTGATTAAAGTTATCTAAACCAGTTCAAGGATACAAAGTACTCTGAATGTATTTTTAAGATGCTCTATCCCATAAAATGTACTAAGCTTTGAGTGTTAAGGTTTGACAGTTATACAATTACCAATCTTTTTCATATTCACCCTTAGATAGCAATGATTTGCATAAGAGGAACACTTTGATTTAAATATTTTTTCCTAGATAGTTTTGCATAATTTTACATGATTTCCTTGATGAACCCACTTAAAGCTATTTTCCATCCATAGTTTTGTATAATTTTCAGAATAAGAAAATACTGAAGTATGAACTGGGCAATTCAGCAAGATCACAGAAACAAAGTGTTGGGATCTGCCTGTCAGCAAATGCTGCTACAGATTCTGTAACTCTCAAGACAAGTCTTGCAGATAAGGGCAAAATTAATGGCTTTGGCAAGATTTTGTATAGGCTGCATATTTCTTGCGGGGTCACTGCTACCTCTAAAGAATCCAGCTAGAATTATTACTTTGGAACACAACTTTCTGTGTGCCTGCATTCTTCTTGCCTCCTGGTCCAGATTCCCCCGAAATATGCCTTTGCCCAACTACTCATTGCCCTGTTGAGTGGGCACTATTGATTATAGGGTATTTCTATGGTATTGGGTGATGGGAAGCTAGCAAGATATTCCAGTTACCATTGCTACATAGCAAATTGCCCTAAAACGTAGTGGCCTAAAATAACTATTTTATTTTGCTCATAATATTGTGGGTTAGGAATTGTCAGTGGGCTTGGGATGGCAGTTCTCATGGAGCTGAAAGCTCAGCTGAGCTGTATATCTAAGGTGGTTCACTCACATGACTGCCAGTTGGTGCTGTCAGCTGGGCTCTTGACCCAAGCACCTACAAGGGACCTCTTTATGTTGCCTATGCTTCCTCACAGTATAGCAGCCTCAGGGTAGTCAGATTCTTACAAGGTGGCTCAAGGCTCCAATTATGAGTGTGTTCCAGCATTTTAGATGGGAGCTTCAACATTTTTATGACCTAGCCTAGGATGTCATACAGTGTCATTTCCATCATATTCTATTGGTTATAAGTGAACCATAAACCCACTCAGATTCAAGAGGAGGGGGCATATACTCGAACTCCTAATGAGAGCAATGTCAAGGTCACATTGTAAAGGAGCATGTGGCATAGGAGATATTATTGGGGCCATATTTGGAAAATATAGTCTGCTACACAGGATTCGTTATTAAAAATAGAATTTGTGATGTCACTGAATTCAAGGTAAAGTATAGAGGTCACCAGACTTGGTTGAGAAACAAAGTAAGGAGGCAGAAACTGCAGAATTTTATATTCTTGCATTCACAAGATCAAAAGTATCCAGGAAAACAGTGGGAGTTTAATCAAGTCAGGTTAAAGTTTCAATAAAGGCTTCACTCTGCATTTTACACTCCAGGGTACCTTGCTAATGGTGCTCTTATGGCAATTTATTAATCATTTCACAGACTTTTAGTGAGTGCCTACTACATGTGCCAGGGACTATTCTAGGCTCTTGGTGCATATCAGTAAATAAATATAACAAAAAATCCTATCCTCATGAAGAGTGTATTCTAATGGAGTCATGACATTAAAATAAATAATACTGCTTGAGAATTAAGTAAATGACATCAAGCTTCCTGCCTAAAAGTGGACTTAGCTTATTATTATAATTACAAACAAACTTGTTTTGGCTGTATTATAGGGGGATGGAGGCCATACCATCCACTCTGTGGATGTCAGTCCTGGCAGTAATCTTGGCAAAGTGAGCTCCTTTTCCAGAATGCATCAAGTAAGGATGAAGGGGCAGGCTATTTAATCTCTGCTTCCAAATCATTGTGACAATTAATACTTTTGAGGGGAAAAAAAAGCCTCCAAACAAAATTGGCCTTTCAAGTAAGTCTTGGAACAGTTGCTCTCCCCACAAAGTGTCAGAAACTTTTTCATGAGTCACTTACTCTTTTATGTTTTGCATAATCCCCATGAAAATGCAAATACCCCAGGAGAGGTGACCTCTGGCCTTCACTGGTTGACACTTTGGGAAAGAAGAATCATTTTAAAACAGATGAGCAAAAGAAAAGCTACTCGTTATGCAATTGTTCATTTACTGCCTTTCCCACTGGAGTGTAAGGACCATGTCTGTTTTTGTTTATTCCTCTATTTCCACAGTCCAGGACTCATAGGAGACCCTCAATAATGTCTGCAGAAGGAAAGCAGAAGAGAAGAAACATGGGAAGGAAGGAAGGGAGGGTAAGAGGTAACTGAGGACACACAGAAAAGGGTAAAAAAGCCTACTTAAAATCCTTATGCAGCATTTACCCTTATATTAACCTTATATTATAGTTAATGACCCCAGATATTTATTGAGCTCTTACTAGGGGGAGAAGGGGTCTCTAGAGTAGGAAAAAGACAGAACCTCCGCCCTCTTTTTCTTACCTTTAACTTGGTGTGGTTTTTTGAATTTTCACTTTATACTCGAAGAAAAATGTCACAATAACCAAAGCCAAGAAAAAGTTTCCCAATGGGACATTTCACCATTTTAATTAATGAAACGTGATGTACTCAAACCTCTCAGCCTCTGGTATTGAAGTATTCAGAATGAGAACTCCAAAGTGACCAAGATGAAAAACAAGTTTCAGGAGGGAGCTCAGTTTTTTTCCCTAGTACTCTAGTTCAGTGACATCTCAAATCTTTAATGTGCATGCGAATCATTTGGGGAGCTTGCTAATGTGCTGATTTGGATCCAATAGGTCTGGAGCGAAGTCTGAGATGCTGCAGTTTTAACAAAACTCCCAGATGATGCTGATCTGCTGACTCCAGGACCACACTGAGTATATAAGGGACTGGAAGTCTTCACCTCTACCGCCAGGTGTGCTTATGCCCAGCCTCAGCGTTCTGGATCGGTGTCCCGCGCGCCCCTGGCCTTCCGCCGGGAAGGGAGGAGTTGGGGGCGGAGCGGGAGGAGTGGCGCGGCCCCGCGTGGGTCCTGCCGGAGATCACCTCGGCCCCTTGGAGAGGCGGCCGAGCTGCGGCGGCGCAGGAGGGGGCGCGTTCGGCGAGGGCGCTGCCTCTGAGAGGGGGGCGGACGAACACATCCCCCGCGCTTGTTCGGGCCACTCGGGAGCCTCGCGGCAGCCCGGTGACCCACTTGGCAATCCGCTCCGTGCTTCTTCCTCGCGCCTGCCTCCTCTTGTCACCTCCCGTCTCAGCCTCTTTGCTCCATCCCCACCGAATCTACCGCTACCCAAGCGCTTCAGAAAGCGAGAGGTGGTGCGCTGGGCTGCAGGGTACGCCCTCAAGCGGACCCCGACTCAGCATTGAGGGGCACAGGAAGCAGCATGGACACCAAGCGCTGCTTCGTCAACCGCTTCGATGACTACCAGGGCAGTCTGCTGGCCGGCCAGTGCGAGGAGGCGGTGGCACCCTTGGTCACAGCCACCATCGAGCGCATCCTCCAGGAGCTGCCCCCACTCGGGGGCGGCGCTGAGGCCCGGGGGGCAGCGGCAGTGGCCAGCAGCTGCCAGGGGGGGCTGTATGGCGGCGTGGCTGGGGTGGCCTACATGCTCTATCACGTCTCTCAGAGCCCGCTCTTTGCCGCGGCCCGGGAGCGCTACCTGCGCTCGGCCAAGCGCCTCATAGACGCGTGCGCCCGCGCTGAGGAGTGGGGCGAGCCGGACGCCGACACCCGCGCAGCCTTCCTGCTCGGGGGCGCCGGCGTGTATGCTGTGGCCACGCTCGTGTACCACGCCCTGGGCCGGTCCGACTACGTGCAGCCGCTGGCCAAGTTCCGCTCTCTGTGCGCCGTCTGTGCTCCCGTCTCCTTCCTGGAGTGCGGTTCAGATGAGCTGTTCGTGGGCCGCGCGGGCTACCTGTGTGCCGCACTGGTGCTCAAGCAGAAACTCGCCCAGGAGGTAAGAGGCAGCCCCAGCCGCCGGGGGGCGCTCGCCGCCTGCCCGGCTTTACCCCGCCGCCTTTCCTGGGACTCTAGGCTCCAGGAGCAGTGCCCCTGGCCACTCTCCATCTCTTTGTTACTCTTGAGTGTTATCATTTCTTCACTCTCTGGAGGTTTATCTCCTGCTTTTGTCTGTCTTCTCCCCCTTCTTCCTTTCAGTTGCTCATTTGTTGGGATTCGGTGTCTTTGTGTTGTCCAGGTTTTCCGCAAAACGTGGCATCTACCCACAGATGCCTCTTTGCCCAGTAGCTTTCTGGAGGCCCTTTCAAACGTGATTTTAAAAACTTCGAAAATGAAAGGGATTTCCCTTCCTTTGACCCTCTTGTCAAAAGCTGAAGCATCTTGGAATGTTAGAGTACTAGAGAAGTGATGGAGTTTTGGGGGCTCATTATGCCATCATTGTTTCCATCACTAATGTGGAGGTCAGTTGCTTCTGTGACTCCCGGGCTGTAGCCTAGAGTAACCGCCCATCTGTAGGTCTGATATGCTTACTATTCAGTTAATCTCATGGCTGTTATGAAATGTATATCTGCTGGGGGTGTCCTCTTTTAAATACATAAATGTAGACAGAGTTGTACCCCATTGTAATCAAATGTGCATTTTTCATTTAAAAATGCCTAGTTAGGATTGTCAAGACGACAGCATACTTGACAGGGCAGGTTTTCTTAATGAATAGTTTTCTAGTGGCTCCTTGAAGTGAATTGGATTTTACAACCATATATGGGTTTTTTTTTTTTTTTCTTCCTGGCTTAACTTTGAATACAGTGTGTGGATATTAGAAGAGAATGTGCTAGTTTCTGTGGAGTAGGAAAAAAATTCTCCAAAGGATCATAGTAACTAGAACTGAGAGGCTCTTTCATTCATAACCCACTGGAGCCTAATTTTGTTCTAGGGAGGAAGTGACACATATAATTTGCCTTTATTTGGGTGAGAGAGACATTTGAAGAAAAATTAAAGGTACACAGAGTGTTTCAAACATGTAATTAACTTAGATAACCTTTACAGAGACAGACTATTTTTTATTTATAATAGGTGAGGTTGATTCAAGTGAGAAAAAAGATTACTGAAGACTGTGTAGTGTGCTAGCAGGGCAGCAAAGATTTGTGTGACAAAGTTGTCTTGAAATAGTTCACTCTGCCTCTGAGTCACTATTATCTGCTAGCAGTTTCTCAAGGGCCCTTCCAGTTGTATAAAACCTTTTAGAAGGCCATAGGGCTATTTGCATATCATTTGCATTACATTTGCATCTGTTCCTCAGACCTTGCAGTCTGGTGGTAGATAATTTTCCTTTTTTTTCCCAGTTGTTTTCCTTAAACTTGCTTCTTTCCCTTTCTGTGCCTTGGGGCCTTTTCTCCAGAATGAAATGGCAGAGTGGGAGACTCATCAGGTCATACAAGTGGAAACAGACCAGAAGGACTCCATTCCCAAAAACTAGGGTCCCAGGGACAGTCTACAAGGCTGATCCACCAAGACATTTACTAGGACCTCTTTTCTGCTCTCCAGCCAAACCAGATCTGTCTTTTTATACTAATCAAGTTGAGGGGCTTTGGCCCCTGCTCCTAGGATATATATAGAATAGCTCTGAGGGTAAAGAAACAGCTCTTCATCTGGGCAAATCAGCTAGTGTGTGTCAGCGTCAGTTGGGGCAATCCATGAAGTTCAGGCTTGAAAGGGAGGGGAAAGGCAGGGGCTAAGTACGCCAGGCTGGAAGCCCTTTGAAGGAAAAATACAAGTCTTATGCACCATCTGCACTCCCATGTCCTGGCCAGCATATGGCTTTGCCCTTATTAGATGATCCATAAACCTTGATTTAATTGAATTGCGAACTCTGTCAATTCTCTATAAATAATCTGTCATTATGTCCTGAGTTTCTTTCCCTCCAATGTCATTTAGAGTCATTTTCTTCTGGCAGGTCCCTCCGTTATCACCCTCGTCTAGATCCTCTGCACACATCTTTGGCATCTAATAGTTGAATGAATCACCATTTCCTGGGATTAGTGCAATATACTCTGAGCTGGATTCTCTCACTCAAAACCATCCCATGTACCTCTGAGAAACCAGTCTTCTTAAAAATTGTTTTTATTATGTTATTTCTCTAATCAACATCCTGCAATGGTTCCCTGTTACCTTTTCTCCAGTAGCTTCTCATCTCACTCACAGTTAGAGCTAAGATAATTAAAATGGCCAACAAGGCCCCATATGATCTGACCCGCTGTATACCTACTCCACTTCTTGCTCAGTTTGCCTCAACCACACTGTCCTTGCTGTTTCAGACATCTACTGTCTCAGGTTGTTCCCTGTGCTTGGAATACTCTTCTCCTAGCTATTTTTATAGCTAGCTCCCTGACCTTGTACAGGATGTTACCTCTTTAATGAGGCCTTCCCTGTCCACCCTATTTGAAACTGCAATCCCATCCCCTGACTTATGCCCCTTTCTTGATTCATTTTACTTATTTTGTTGATTTATGTCTTCTCTGGTTAAAATGTAAGCTCCATAAGGGTAAAGTATTTTTTTTTTTTTTCATTGCTGTATTCCCAGCATTAAGGCAGTGCCTGGTACATATTTAGGTTCTCAACTTTGCTTTATTTGGTGTTGCTACAAATAGTGTCTACTCTATGGCTTGCTTTATCATTCAGTTTCAGTGGTGTTTCTCATTTATTAATATTTTCCTTTATGATGGTGCTTTTGGTGTCATGTTTTAAAAAAGTCCTTTCCTACCGCCAAGGTCTCAGTAAATATTTGTTGACTGAATGAATAAATGAATACTAATTTATTATAAATTTTGCCTCAGATCAAGCCTATCATTAGACCAGTGCTTGTTCAACTTTAATGTTCATAGGAATCACCTGTAGATATTAATAAACTACACATTCTGTTTCAGCAGGCCTGGGGTTGGGCCTGAGATTCTGCATTTCTAACAAGTTCTCAGGTGATGCTGATGCTACTGGTCCAGGGACCATTCTTTAAATAGTAAGGCAGTACAATGCTACATAGATTTTGGCATTATACCAAGCACATCTGTAAAGGGATGTTATAAGACACCTTTCTATGAAGCTTGATGCATTTATTTATAAGGTTTTAGTTTAGAATACTGATTACTATATTCTACCATACTTTCATTATGAGGACCTGTGAGAGGACTTTCTCTCAGGATTTAGAAACAGGAATAATTGTGCTCCTCCTGGATTGATTGATTTTTTAAATTATCAGAATGTGTCATGGTAACTGATTGTGTTTTTTTACTTTATGTTGCCTCTTAGGAAGCATATGGCCGGAATTGTGGTCCACATAGGCTTTTGTAAAGTCCCTCATCACAGGTACTTTTGTATACTAGCATTTACCTTGGGTTTATCTAATATTTTTCTTCCTTAGTTTACCCTTTTCTGAATTTTCTTTCTTGCATTTGATTTTATTGTTTGTATTTCCATTTATAAGATTCAGAAATGAAATGGAAAAAAAAAAGGGTGTGTATGTAGACAGAGACAGAAAAAAATCATTTTATCTAGGTAATATATTCCTTCCTGGAAATACTCAAGGGAAATAGCTTTGAGGGTTAGGCAGATATCCTTGAGCAATAGGCACTAAAGTCCCAATAAATCACACCATAAAAACTTGTATTGAATCTATTCTGCTTTCCACAAATTGCCTGAAATGTAGCAGAGAAAAGGAAGTTAGAAAAAATGGAGAAGGGATTAAGGGGAGGCCTAGGAAACATAGTTAAAATAATAAATTTTCCACTGGGTGACCTTGGACAAATAATTTAACATCTTTGAGTCTCAATTTCCTCACTTGTAAAATGAATTAATAACAGCTTCCTCATTCACTTATTCTGTCGTTTATTCATTCATTCAGTGAATGTCAGGTTTTTACATGTGCCAGGCACCTTGTTAGATGCCAGGATTTAATACTGAACAAAAAATCAATATAATTATGTTGTTATAAGTGCTCTGAAGAAAGTAAACAGGAACTAACTGGCGACAGGGCAGGAGAGGGGAGGGAAGATTGGCTTGGGTTAGTGAGGAAGGTTTCTTTGTGGGGGTGATTTCCTGGCTCATCACTGAAGCATGAGAATGAAGTGGCTGCTTCAAGAGCAGTTATTCCAGGCAGAGGGGACAGCAAGGACAGAGCCACTGAGGTGGGAAACTGCTTGGATATTTCAAAGAAATGAAAGATGGCCAACATGGTTGGAGCAGAGTGAATGAGGGCTAGGAGGATAGAGGAGTTCAAGACCAGGTAAGAGGCTTGAGCAGGGTAAAATCAGATCATTCAGGGCTAGGTCAGTCACAGGAGTTTGCCTTTGTTTCAGGTTTAAACAGGGGAATGTCTTCATTTTATTTACCTTTTAAGAAGCTCACCCGGGTTTTCTGTGTGGAAAGTGGATTGAACGGTGTTAAGAATGGTCACAAGGAGGACTGGTTACTGGGGGTCTAAACACCTTTTGTGCCAAGAACTCCTTTGTAAATCTGCTGAAACCTATGGTACTTATTATAGTAACATTTTAGATGTATAAAGTAAAACACAAAGGATTACAAAGGAAACCAATTATATTGACATTTGGTTACCAAAAATTTTTTAAATCTGCTTCTTTATTAACACATTAAATAACAAGGTTTGGCAGCAAGTACTTTTGAAACAGTGAAACAATGATATTTCAAGATATCTTCAACAGCTGCAGTATGATATGAATATATCTGTGATTTCTGTAGATGGCAAAATTACAAGTACTGCTGGTGGTTTCTGGTTTCCATTTGTAATGAAAGGAAATGCTAAATTGTTTAAGATTTAAGAAAATATCAATGTGATTTTATTTTCCCAGTCACAGAGGTACTTGTCTGGAAGTTGCTGTGATGACTCACCCTAGATAAAGTGCCTAGTATAGTACTTGGCACATAGTAGCTGCTAAATGAAATCAGCGTTATTCCATTTTGCATCTACCAACAGAAAATCAAAAGTGGTTCTGAACATCACATATAAAATTATACCCAATACAAAGAATCTATCTTCCTGCTATGATTAAAAAAAAAAAAAAACTATTGCAGGATTGTTAATTGGCTCCTCAGCTCATTTCTAAGGCAGGTGGTTAGCAGCTGTATAAGTGGGGATGTTTTAGTATCAAATAAAAGAATGTCCAATAAAAAGTCATCTAAATAATGAGAACATGTATTACCTCACTTTACAAGGAGTGTAGAGCTAGACCATTCCAGGATTGGTTCAGCAACTCAGCAAAGTCGTCTGAACCCAAACCCTTTCTAATCTTTTTCTCTGCTATGCTCAGTGTGAGAGCTAGCCTTTACAAGGTTGCAAGATGGCTGCTGCCAGTCCAATCATCATGCTCCCATACAATTGAAGTACAAAGGGAGAGTGTGAAGCTTTTTTCTTGTATCTTTTGAAAATTCACATAGAACATCTATCCTTGAAGAACTTCCCTTCTGCCTCATTGCCCAGCACTTGATCAGGTTTCAGGGGAGGCTGAGAAGGCTAGTGTCCTTCATTTCTAACCTCTGTCATTAGATGTAGGTTCTGACAAAAAAGAAGAAAGGAAAAGGGAATGACTATTGTGTGGTTACTGAAGTGTCTGCCCCTTGGCAAGGTCTGTCTTGTGACCTCCCAATTCCTTGGCTATTGTGAATAATGATGCAGTGAACATGAGGATGCAGGTATGTTTTTGAAATCCTGTTTTCATTTCCTTCGAGTAAATATCCAGAATTGAGACTGCTGGATCATATATTAATTATCTTTTTAATTTTTTTGAGGAACCTTGATACTGTTTTCCACATTGCCTGTATGAATTTATATTTCCATCAACAGTGCACAAGGGTGTGTTTTTTTTTTCCCTCCACATCCTTGCCAGCACTTATTACCTCTTGTCTTTTTGATGATAGCCATTCTAACAGGTGTGAGGTGATATCTCATTGTGGTTTTGTTTTGCATTTCCCTAATGATTAGTGATGTCGAGCACCTTGTCATCTACCTATTGGCTATTTGTATGTCTTCTTTGGAAAAATGTCTATGAAGTTTCTCTGCTCATTTTTAAATCAAGTTGTTTGTTGTTCTGCTATTGAGTTATATTAGTTCTTTATATATTCTGGATATTAACCCTTTGTCTGAAATAAGATTTGAAAATATTTTCTCCTATTCTGTAGGTTGTCTTTTCATTTTGTTGATTGTTCTTTTGCTGTGCAGAAGCTTTTAGTTTGATGTGGTCCCACTTACTGATTTTTTCTTTTGTTACTTGTGTTTTTAGTGTCATAGCCAGAAAATCGTCACCAAGATCAATGCCAAGGAGCTTCTTCTCTATGCTTTCTTTATGTTTTACAATTTCAAGTCTTATGTTTAAGTCGTTAATCCATTTTGAGTTAATTTTTGGGAGTGATATAAGATAGGGATCCAGTTTCATTCTTTTACATGTGGTTATCCAGTTTTCCCAGCAACATTTATTGGAGAGACCAGCTGTTCCCCAATGAGTGTTCTTGGCTCCCTTGTCAAATATTAGTTGAAAATATATATATATTTATATATTTCTGGGTTCTTTTTTCTGTTCCATTGTCTATCTATGTGTCTGTTTTTATGTCAGTACCACACTGTTTTGGGCTGTTAGGGGGTCTTTTGTGGTTCCATATGAACTTTAGGGTTATTTTTTTCCCTAGTATTACGTAGAATAGGAGTGGTGAGTATGGGCACTTGTTCCAGATTTTAGAGGAAAAGCATTCATATTTTCATCATTTAGTATGATATTAGCTGTGAGCTTCTTTTATGTGGCCTTTATTATGTTGAGATATGTTCCTTCTACACCCAATTTGTTGAGAGTTTTTATCATAAAGAGATGTTGAATTTTGTTAAATGCTTTAAAAAATTTTTAATTTATTAATTTTAGAGAGAGAGACAGGAAAGGAGAGAGAGAAACATGGATTTGTTATTCCATTTATTTATGCATTCATTGGTTGTTTCTTGTGTGTGCCCTGACCGGGGATAGAACCTGTAACCTTGGTGTGTTGGGACGACCCTCTAACTGACTGAGCTGCCTGGCCAAGGACAAATGCTTTTTATGCATTTATTGAGATGATCATATGATTTTTATCTTTCATTCTGTTAATGTGATGTATCACATTCATTGATTTGCATATGTTAAACCATCCTTGTGTCCCAGGAATGAACCACACTTAATCATGTATCATCCTTTCAATGTGTTGTTAAATTTAGTTTGATAGTATTTTGTTGCAATTTAAAAATCTACATTTATTAGGGATATTGGGCTGTAATTTTCTTGTATGTCCTTATCTGGATTTGTTATCAGGGTAATGCTGGTTTCATAAAATGAATTTGAAAATGTTCTTTTCAAGGTTTTGGATGAGTTTGAGAAAGGTTGGTATTACTTTTCTTTAAATGTTTGACTTCACCAGAAAACTTCTGGTCTTGGCTTTTCTTTTTGGGAGGTTTTGGATTACTGATTCAATTTCCTTACTTGTTATTGGTCTGTTCAGATTTTCTATTTCTTCATGATTCAGTCTTGGTAGGCTGCATGTTTCTGTGAATTCATTCATTTCTTCTAGATTATACAGTTAGTTGGTGTATAATTATTCATAGGATTCTCTTATGACTTTTTGTATTTGTGTGGTATCAGTTGTAATGTCCCTTCTGTCATTTCTGATTTTGTTTATTTGAGTTTTTTTTTTCTTAGTCTAGCTAACGGTTTGCCAATTTTGTTTGTTTTCAAAGAACTAATTCTTATTTTTGTTGATCTTTTCTATTGTATCCCTAGTCTCGAGTTCATTTATTTTTGCTCTAATGTTTATTATTTTCTCTCTTCTGCTAACTTGGTTATGTTTTTTCTTCTTTTTCTAGTTCCAGGAGGTGTAATATTAAGTTGTTTCAGAGCTTTCTTTGTTTTCTTAAAAATTATTACTGTCATCATATGATGTAAAGTCAAACAATAAGAGTATACAAAAAGATATAATAAAATGTCTTCTTTCTACATAATCATTAACATTTTCTTTTTCTAGAAATTCTGTATTGCATAAAATACCTATATTTTTATACAATTATACAAATGATCATATTGTATGTGTATTTTTTCTACAGCTTGCTTTCTTGTTTAATGTAACTTGGGCATCTTAGCACATTACTACCATAGAAAGATGTCCTATTCTTTATACTGGTTTGGCTTAATGTTTATACCATAACTTAATCATTATTGATGGAATTTAAGTTGATTCAAGGTGTGTTTTTTTGCTATCAAAACCAGTGCTGTAGCCCGGCTGATGTGACTCAGTGGATTACGCGTCCTCCCATGGATTGAGAGGTGCTGGTTCGATTCCTGGTCAGGGCAAATGCCCTGGTTGCAGGCTCATCCCCAGTAGGGGGCATGCAGGAGGCAGCCGATGGGTGTTTCTCTCTCACATAGATGTTTCAATCTCTCTCTCCCTTCTTCCCTCTCTAAAAAATCAATAAAACATATTTTAAAAAACAGTGCTATAAAGAATATACACAGATACATATAACATGCATATATACATACATAATATTTACATGTAATATGTACTTATGTACATATATCTTTCTATATATGTATCTTTGCCTTCTGTTGCAAGTATATATATAGGATAAATTTTCAAGACAATTGCTAAGTCAAAATGTACAGGTATTTTTCACTTGATAGAGATTATCAAACTGCTTTCCAAAAAGGTTACATCTATTTCCATTCCCTTACCAGCGTTTGGGGATGCCTGTGTTTCCACATTATTTTTAGCACTGGGTTTAATCAGACTTTTTAATACATGATAAACTGATGGGTAGAAAATGAGGATGGAAGTTTCTAGGGTGGCAAATTAGTCCCTTTATTGTTGCCTTCAGCAATCACAGAAAAAAATGCATATGTAGGATTTTACTCAGTCTGGATTTGAGTGGTCTCTGTTTTTTTAAGCAGCTGTGTGTGTGCACTGCATAAGTAAACTCTCAAGTTTGGCTTAAAATGACAGTAGATTGGGGAAGCTGCATTTCTTTGTAGGCCAAGTCCAAGTTCAGTTCCTAATTGCCTGATTGTAGACCTGCCAGAAAGCGGGCCACTTCTATAAGATCCTTTGTTACTCTTGACATAGAACCCTGTGATTGCTGAAAGGATATAAGAACTAACACTGATTGATCATTTTTTGCGCATACTGTTGTAAGCACGTTGCATGTATTGTCATTTAACACTAACAGCAATCTTATGATAGGCACTGTTACTATCTCTGTCATACCCAGTGAGGGAACTGAGGCACAGAGAGGTTGTGGAACTTGTTCCAAGTTACACAGCTACTTAGTGGCAGAGATGAGGTTCTGTCTCCCACAGGCTGGTTGCCAAATCTGTGCTTTCAGTTAGTGCTCTTCACACTTTAATGTGCACACAAATCTCCTGGGGATCTTGTTAAAAATCAGGTTTTGATTCAACAGGTCTAGGGTAAGTCCCAAGATTCTATATCTCTAGCAAACCCCCGGGTGATGCTACTGCTGCTGGTTCATTGAGCAGACTTGATTACAAAACTCTGAATCACTATATATTTTTTGAATTTTATGAGACTACCTAACAACATATTTGACTGAGTCCCATAAAACTTCATGATTTTCATTGTCTGTCTTTCATACTAAAAATGACTTCTTCCACAAATGCAAGAATATCAGCTCTCCAGTTTGTAGTTTATACTGAAGGAAAAATTTACTGCCTGGCACATCTCTTTGCTGGATTAAGGACTGAACATCTGCATGTGTGGATTTCTTTTTTTCTAGTAAATGTAATTTTCAACTATTATATATATGGAAGGTTTTTTAGAATTGCTTTAAAAGCCCAAACAGATGACGTTCCAGTAGTTTTACATTATTTCATAATGATAAAAGAAGAGACACTATTACAACATTCCCAGATCAGATACAAAATATGATCTGGATGCTCATGGAACCATTCCCATTTTAGAATCATTCAATTACATTTACTTGCATGACATAAAGTAGTGCTGCTCCTAACTCTAAATTAGTTTAAATTGAAGATACTTAGACGTTTTCCTTATTTTTTATTAAAAATTTCTGATACAATGATTTAACAAACCCAGTCAAAATAATCCAGATTTTCTTAGATATAATTTATTTATACTTTTTCACTTATTAAGATACACTCCACTAAAACCTAACCTTATTATTTGTATTGTAATTCTTCAAAGAGAGCATGGTTTGTAATTTTCTTATTACTGAATAAATAAACTGGGGAAATAGGCATAGTAAAAATTCTTTTAAATGTACTGAATTATTTTGCCAGTAATTCAACCTCCCAGTGTTGTATAAGGAGATTTTACTATATATATTGACCCCTGAATGTGAAAATTATAGACTGTGTTAATTTCTTATTAATTTGGCTAATTTCATTTTTGCTGGTTAATTTAATGAGTGATGTTTTTCATGTGAGTGGCTCCTACTCAATACACAATAGATTTCCTTCACGTGGCAGGAAAGTCTTTTAATACCCCAGTATGGTGATTGTCTTTTGGTAAACTGGCTGACAGTCCATGATGTGTTCAAGTAAGTGTTTCTCTTCATGATTCACTTTTATTAATTGATCTCTGACCTACATTTATTAATTAAATACAATGCCTTGGATGTTTCATTTGTCTCAAGGAAAAAATATGTTTTTCTCATTATATATATATATATATATATATATATATATATAATAACTAGGAGAAGTGCTTTATGGATTTAAGTTAACAGACTTATTACTCTTGGGGTGCTAGCTACTTGGACAAACTAAATTTTCAAGAAGTCATTTGATCCATTCTTTATTTTAACAAACTGAACAAAGGAGTGTTTGTGTAAGATCAGATTTCCTTTTCTGAATAGCTGCACCCATTCGACAACCCAGACAAATGAATAACTTTGACGTGTTAAATGTGAGTGTTGCTACCTAGGCCATAAAGAAGCTGTTTCCCACAAGAGAGGCAGTCTTACAGACTTTATGGGTAAGGACATCATCTAAATGAGAGGTGGCAAAACAAATATTGGTCATAACATTATGTGCAGTTAGCCGTCACAGTTAGCTGTGCCCATCTGCTGGCTCCACTGCTTTGCATGGGATAGATTCCCTGTGCTCAGTGGTGTGTTGAAATCTGGTGTCCATGGCAACTAAAGATTCACCAATCTCAAAACAAGCACTATGGGGACTAGCTGAATCTCCACTTATACAATGACTTTAGGAGGGAGATTCCTAACAGACTTTATAGCTGTCTAAGGCTACAGAGATCCAGTACTCAGCCAGAAAGAAAGTGTTGTCCTCATGCACATTTCAGTGACATAATATTGGTACCTGAAATGTTTTCTTATGTTTTTGTGAGGCAAAGGGAATTGCACATGTATCATAGACTGCAACTGCTGAAATAGATTGAACTCTGAATGAAGGCATTAAAACACTTGTGGTTAAGTACAGAGTATTCAGAGTCAGATAGCCTTGGGATTGAATCCAGGCTCCACCACAGTAGCTTGTTGACCTTAACCAAGTTACTTAGCATTGTTGAGCCTTAATTTCTTTATCTGGATAATGTAATACAAGCAGTACTCACCTCATAGTTGTGTTATGAAGATCCACTGAGAATATGCATGTAATGTGCTTAGCAGAGACTCTGTTAGGCATAAATACTGTATAAATTAGCTATTATTTTATTAGTATTTTGTATATTATTATCATTAATGTAAAGTGAGACTCTGCACTGACTAAGGAATATAGGTATGTTTGTCGGACATTCAGATAGACTGTCTACTATCCTTGTGGTGGTATTCAGGGCTTTGAGATCTTTGCACAGAGGCCATAAAGGACTGGAGAGAAATATCCTCTGCCTTGTCATGCAGGAGATTAGGCTGAGCTGCTCAGAGAGATTATGTGTCAAAGTAAATTGAGTGGCTGGCCATAACCCTTGAACATGAACCTGTGTGAGTTGCCCTCTGAGATTTGCTTCCTCCAGGAACAAGGGTGTTCTTTGCTCTTTTTAAAATTTCAGGCTTTTGGAAGACTTAATCTAGGGATTGGCCTTCTTGCGTCTCTGATTTGTACTCAGAATAAATCACCTAATTGGCTTTAAGCAACTGTAAATTGCTACACAGGTGATGTTGGAATATTTGTTTCTTGCTTGGTTCCCTCATATTCTGAGTGGCAGATTCAAGGAGCTCTTTCTTGATCTTAAGTTCTCTTCTTTGCTTCTTAAAATCATTTGCTTGCATGATACTAATTCAGAATTTCAAACGAATTTCAATAGTTGTGTCTCTGGCAAAGTGACAACTTCAAATGAGTTTTCTTCAGCAAATGTTTCAGACTATGTACATTTGGTAGCTTGTTTCAGAAAAGCATGAATACAATTAAGGATTCTATCAAGTATTTCTTCAGTTTCTGGGCCCAGAAATTATATTTTTCTTGCATTAATTTACTTTTCTATTTGCATTTCGAGACTATGTGCTGTAGACTCACTGTCAATTTTACAAACTTAAAATCTACATTTTATTCTTTAGTTCTCTGCTCCGATTCATATTCATTTATAACATTATGATCTTAATATTTACAAGTATACTACTCTAATAATAAAAGTATGACTTCCTCCTATCTCTAATCATTGAGTTTACATATATATTCGTTAGTTCTACTTATGATCTTCAATACCACACCAACTGACTCTAGGTCTTGGCATTCAACTCCATGGGGTCTGTCATATTTTTCTCTGATCTGTGGCCTTAAGTCAGTGTTTCTCACACTTGACTGTGTACTAGAATCCCCTGGAGGGCTTGTTATAACACATGGCTGGGCTCCATCAGCAGAGTTTCTGATTCAGTAGGTATGGAGTAGGGCCTGAGACTTTGCCTTATTAACAAATTCCCAGGGATGCTGCTGCTTGTCTGGAGACTACATTTTTTGAACCACTGCCTTAGACTACACCCTTAACCTTTGCCAAATATCTCTGAAATGTGGGAGCTACATGAAGGCATATGGTGGTAGTACCAAAATCTCATTATCACCATCAGAAAATAACTCAAAAGATAGGACTCACTATATGACAGGCACTGTAATAAGCATATTTGTTTCAGGGGAGAAAATTGTGACAGAGAGGTTCAGTAACTTGCCTGTCATCACACAGGTGGTAAAGTAATTGAACCCACATTTTCTGACTATAGAGCATCTTAACTTCTAGAGACTTAAATCAGATAAGACTTGCATGTTTTTCTACTAAAGTACATACACATTGCCAAGAGGAGAGGGAGTTGTACCTCAAGACATTTGGAAGAATAGCCTGAACTCAACTCTATGAAGCTCAAGGTGTTTCTGAAGTTTAACTTAAAATCAAATAAAAATGACAGTACAGGAAATTGCTCTACAATTGTCCCAAACTTCTAGAAGCCTGTGAATTTCAGCTTCCTGGAACACTCTAAAGGTTCAGGAATTGGAGGTTCTTGAAACTTCTCATTGTAGTGGGGGTTTGGTTCAGGCCCCAAATCAGAAGTACTAGTTGCCAGTTTGATGAAGATTGGTTAGACTACTGGATCTTTTCCCAAAGCCAGGCAACTAGATGATGGTCTTAGGTTGGGATCTCCAAAAGCTGACTCTGAGGTGTAGATTCATATGGAAGCGCTTTGTTAAGGAAGTGCTCCCAGGAGAAACCAATATGGGAGTGGGGGAAACAGTAAAGAGTAGGAAGCCAAGCAAAGGAGCGATTTTAGACTGAGTCTCAGCCTCTGTCCCATCCTGTAGGGGAGCTCTGGAGTGTACGTTACATCTCAGAGTTTGTCCTGACTAGAGGCATGCTCTTGCAGAAGTAATTCACTATAGCTGGGGGTAAGGGTGTTATCTTCCAGGTACTTCCAGCTCTTTTGGCATGCTGCCAAAGTGGCTCTTGTAGCTTAAAAATAAGACACTGAAGAAGGCTGGAGGTGAAGTGAGAGTTATTAGCAGCAAAGCACATGGACCTGGGGGATGGATTCATAGAATCAATAGAAAGGATCTAAAGGAATCTGGTAGGAACATCCACAGTTTCCATACATTTGCCATTCAGACCTTAGTAGAAGCCTTGAAGTTCATTTTCTTGCTAGATTGAATTAGAGAAGCTCTGGGCTTTGAGGCCCAAGGCACCATTAAGGGCAAAGATAGGGGCTCTTCACCAAAAACATCATCATTACCTGCTGAGTGGTGAGACATACCTCCTATCTGCTACTCCCTCACATACACACCTAGCTTATTCCTCAACTCAACTCCAAGAACACTGGCAGACACGAAGTGATAGGTTGAAAGAGGGTCCATGGTTGTCAGATTCAACAAAAAAGAACCACAAATACTCACATTTTTAGTTGTATCGTCTACCAATGAAAAAGCAGTTACACTGCCTTGTCACCCTATAGTAAATCCCACCAATTGGCTAGCCCTCTTTCGTACCCAGAATTCCCAATGAACTTTTTAGGGTGATACTCTTAAACAGGAACTGTTAGTGAAAAAACATTTGAGGAAAGTATCTGATGTGAAAAGCAGCGGTCATAAAAAAAAAGAACAAATAGGAAAACTAAACTTTGAGTAAACAGTTATTATTGGGAGCAGAAGAAAACTTCTTTCTTTAAAATATGTTTTTATTGATTTTTTTTTTTTTTTTAGAGAGAGAGAAAAGGAGAGAAACATCGATTGGCTGCCTCCTGCACGCCCCCTACTGGGGATCAAGCCTGCAACCCGCGCATGTGCTGTGACCCGGAATCAAACAGGGGACCTCTCAGTCCATGGAAAGATGCTCAATTCACTGAGCCACACCGGCCAGGCAGAAGAAAACTTCTTAAGTGCCCAAATATGTAATTAATATTATCAGAGAGGAAAGCAATCACTTGTATGAAATAAAAGCGGGATAATATTGAAAGCTGTATTCGAGAACAAAAAAAAATAACTCTTAGAAATTGAAAATGTGGAAGGGAAATAAAATATTTCAGTCGAAGGATTAGAATATTAAGTTGAAGAAATGTCCCTGAAAGTTCAACCATAAGACAATAGACTGATAAAAAGAGAAAAGGCTAATTAGAGGAAGTCCAGCCTCTGTCTTGTAGTCAGTCCTGATAAAATAAAACAAAGTAAATGAAAGGGGAAAATTATGAAAAAAGAACTCAAGAATATTTTTCACAAGTTGCCAGATTTAAGGGGCTCACCAGCATGTTGGATGGAAAAATAATAAAAAAGATTCTAAAGGAGTCCAAGAAAAAAAAAAAAGTTCCATAAAAGGATTAGCACTGGACTTGGGATATCAACTTAGAAAGCTGTAAAACAATGGAACAGGGTCTCTAAAATTCCCAGAGAAAATTATTTATCAACTAGAATTCTGTAGCAGCCCAAATTATCAATCAAGTGAGAAAGTATAAAAAATGTATTTGCAGGGTCTCAAAAAAAATTAAACTTCTTTTCTTTCAAAAGCAAAAGACAGAGGTAATCTAGCCTCACAAAACGTGATAAAAAAGAAATTTGGGGCCAGAGGTTCTAAGTGAACGAGCCACCATCTGGAACATTGCAACAGCTTTCTAACTAGTAAAATGTTTTATTTTGGTTCATTGCAAAGGGTAAATGAACCACGAAATAGGAAAATATGAGATCTGAAAACCTGGAACACAAATACAAATGGAATCATAGGAAACTTCCAGAGTGATGGTAAAGGACAGTTTAGGGTGACAGCTGGGCATCAGGCCTTGAAGGCAGCCAGTGAGTATTGAAGCAGAGCTACAGCCTGGATGTTGCCAAGAGGAAAAAAGAAAAAGAAAGAAAGAAATAGAAGGCTTACCTGATGTGTTTGGCTGTACCTAGGGGTGTTTTTCAGGCCTTTAGAAAGGTTGGGCATCAATTTGTTCTAGACCAGTGATTTTCAACCAGTGTGCAGCAAGAATTTTTAGTCAGGGACACTGACCTCCTTTTCCTTAGATTATCTAATAAAAAATGACAACAGTCAACACAACAATAAACATCTGGTGTGAATGAATCACAATTATACCTATTTTTTGGGTCAGATCTACAAAAAACATAATACGTTTTTTGGTATGGGCAGAATTTTACTAATTAGTTTATGTGTACCATGAGATGAAAAGGGTTGAAAATTGCTCTTCTAGACAAGTAGAAAACCAAACAACAATATAAAAAGAAAAGGCAGTTATTAACTTGGGGGATGATAGAAGGAAAAAGGAAATGGTAATCTGCATGTAGTTTGCTTAACGAATATGGATTTAACCACATAAATATTGTTTTGGTAAAAAATGTGATACAATATTTTTGGGTGTTTGAGAAAGGAAATGTATATGTGGAGACATTATAAGAGAGCTAAATCTTAATCTTCCATGTTAGGAGATTAAGAGATAAATCCTAAAATGGAAAAGTCAAGAAATAGGTATAAAAGGCGGTCATTTAGAAATATGAAGATACAGGAGATCCTCAAATAATATAATTTCATTATAACATTGAAACGCTGTTGGAACTTAACTCTTTTTTATATTAATTAGCCTATGGTAAAAATTGGTTTTGTTATACATCATTTCACCACAGTTCCAAGAATCTACCAACAATGTTAAGTGAAGACTTACTCTAAATATCTAGAAAAAAATACAGAAAAAGTGTTCTAAGTTTTTGCCTCAGAGGAGTCAGAATGTGGATGGAGAGGAACCTGATATTATTTTAAAGAACTCTACTTTTTTAGACTAATGCACATATATTTCTTTGAGGAATATGAACACCAAGAAAAGAAACATCTTTTTCTTAACCATACCTATGCTTTCTTGGCTCTGATTTCCACATGTTCTGTTCTGTTCTTCACATTGATTCTAGTCCTGCTCACTGATTTAAAAAATAGCCCTGGCCGGTTTGGCTCAGAAGTTAGAGCATTGGCTCGCGGACCCAAGGGTCTCAGGTTCGATTCCCAGTCGGGGGCGCATACCTGTGTTGCAGGTTCAATCCCCGGCCTTGGTCCGGGTCATGTGGCAGACAACCAATCAATGTGTCTCTCTCACATTAATGTTTCTCTCTCTCTCCCCCTCCCTCCCTCCCTCCCTCCCTCCTTACTACTCTAAAAATCAATGGAAAAATATCCTCAGTGAGGATTAACTATATATATATATATATATATATATATATATATATATATATATATTCTCAGAATATTTATGGAATGTTACCTAATAACAGAAATAATGTGGCCATTTATAGATAAATTTTGTCAATAAGTACTTCACAATAAAAAATATGGCTTGATATACCCCTTTTATCCTTATGAGTAATACTAAATTAGGATTTAATGATGACTTTTATTAGTTTGAATGGTCGAATAACTCTGTCAATTAAAATCTTTATGTGGTTTATGTTGTATCTTCCTTAGTAAAGCATTGAGTAGAATAATGAGGATCAGAACTACATTTAGTAAGCTTCTACCCAGGAAGGAGGAGGAGAGAGCTCAGTTAAAATAATTAAAAGTGGAAATATAGATGTTTAGAATATGATAAAGACTGGGTGAACCATTTATATAAAGCAGAAAAATAATATTGTGGTTTTATTTTTCATGGCAGTGACTCTAAAGTGCTCCAAACTCCTAAAATGCTTCCAAGTCATTGTAACCAAAAAGTAACTAATAATTATATAGAACATGAGGTCTGCTAAGTACTTTTTACATAAGCTGTTTCTTTTAATTCTCACAATTCCTCAAGTTAAATATGTATATTACTTCTTCCATTTTCAGAATAGAAAATAGAAAACATTGCAGAGGTTAAGTAACTTTCCCAAGTATATAGGGTTGATAAGTAGGATAATGGTAACATTTATTGACCAAGCAGTATACTTTTTTCTTTTAACTTTATTTTTCTTGTTGACACTATTACTGATGTCACCATTTTCCCCCCTTTGCCCACCTCCACCCAGCCCCCGCTCCCCTTCCCTCTGGCCATCGCCTCATTGTTGTCTGTGTCTGTGGGTTATGCATGTATGTTCTTTGGCTAATCCGTTCACCGTATTTATCCAGTCTCCTCCCACGCCCCTCTCCTCTGAGATCTGTCAGTCTGTTCCATGTATCCATGCTTCTGGTTCCATTTTGTTCATCAGTTAATTTTGTTCATTAGAGTCTACATATAAGTGAAATCATATGGTATTTTTCTTTCTCTGACTGGCTTAGTTTATTTAGTGTAATAATCACCAGGTCCATCCATGCCTTTGCAAAGGATAACAGTTCCTTCTTTTTATTTTTTACAGCCGCATAGTATTCCATCATGTATATATGCCACAGTTTTTTTATCCACTCATCTACTGATGGACACTTGGGTTGTTTCCAGATCTTAGCTATTATAAATAGTGCTGCTATGAACATAGGGGTGCATATATTCTTTCTGATTGGTGCTTTGGGATTCTTAGGATATAGTCCCAGAAGTGGGATCACTGGGTGAAAAGGAAGTTCCATTTTTAATTTTTTGAGGAAGCTCCATACTATTTTCCACAGTGGCTATACCAGTCTGCATTCCCACCAACAGTGCTCTAGGGTTCCCATTTCTTCACATCCTCACCAGAACTTATTGTTTGTTGATTTATTGATGATAGCCATTTTGGCAAGCGTGAGGTGCTATCTCATTGTAGTTTTAATTTGCATCTCTGATGATTCGTGATATTGAGCATTTTTTCATATGTCTTTTGCTCATCTGTATGTATTCTTTGGAGAAGTGTCTATTCAGGTCCTTTGCCTATTTTTAAATTGGATTGTTTGTCTTCCTGATGTTGTATAAGTACTTTATATTTTTTGGAAATTAACCCTTTATCAGATGTATCATTGGCAAATATGTTCTCCCATACAGTGAGTTCCCTTTTTGTTTTGTCGATGGTTTATTTTGCTGTGTAGAAGCTTTTTAGTTTGATGTAGTCCATTTGTTTATTTTTTCTTTTGTTTCCCTTGCCCTAGGAGATATATCAGCAAAAATATTGCTATGAGAGATGTCTGAGATTTCATTGCTTATGTTTTCTTCTAGGATTGTTATGGTTTCGTGACTTATATTTAAGTCTTTTACCCATTTTGAGTTTATTCTTGGGGATGGTGTAAGTTGGTGGTCTAGTTTCATTTTTTTGCATATTCCTGTCCAATTTTCCCAACACCATTTATTGAAGAGACTGTCTTTACTCAATTATATGCTCTTGTCTCCTTTGTCAAGTATTAATTGACCATAAAGGCATGGGTTGATTTCTGGGCTCTCTGTTGTATTTTGTTGATCTATATGCCTGTTTTTATGCCATTACCAGGCTGTTTTGATTACAAAGTCTTTGTTGTATAGTTTGATATCAGGTATTGTGATATCTCCTACTTTGTTCTTCTTTCTGAAGATTGCCGAGTCTATTCGGGGTCTATTTTTGTTCCATATACATTTTTGGAATATTCATTCTAGATCTGTGAAATATGCCATTGTTATTTTAATAGGAATTGCATTGAATCTATAGATTGCTTTGGCTGGTATGGGCATTTTAATGATGTTAATTCTTCCAATCCATGAACACAGTATATGCTTCCACTTATTTGTATCTTCCTCAGTTTCTTTCTTCAATGTCCTATAGTTTTCTGAGTATAGATCTTTTATCTCCTTGGTTAAATTTATTCCTAGGTACCTTATTTTGTTGTTGTTGCAATAGTAAATTATATGTTTGTTTTTTTTAGTTTCTCTTTCTGATAGTTCATTATTGGTGTATAAAAATGACACTGATTTCTGAATATTAATTTCTTACACCTAAGCAGCACACTTTTGCTAGGAACCATGCAGTTGAGAATCTAAGACAAGAGATATCAAACAAGACCTACCTATGGGACTTATGGCTCCCAACTGATAAAAGATTGAGTCTAGTCTAGAACTCAAGTTCTTCTCCAAAATTGTGATCTTTCTGCTGCCTTGGGCTTGTGGTACCATTAGTGTTAAACAAAATTTCTCATTCTCTAAAAGTACCAAGAAATGTTGACCAATAAAATCAATAATTGTTTTGCTCATTTGAAAGAACCCTCAAGGGAATGGGTTGAGCTTCTGAATCAGTTTTAGAGATTCAGGACTCAATTAGTTGCTCACTCTCACCCCAGATTCCTTACAGTAGCTTGAAAACTCAGATAGAGAATGTTTGGAAGGCATTCAGGTACAGGTGAGAAGTTCCTGAATAGAATATGTTAAAAGAACTGGTAGTGTAATATTGCAGATAAGCATGGATGGTTAAGTGTGAAGACTGAAAGTAGATGGAAAATTGTGAGATAAATAATCCTTAGCAGAAAGTTTCTCACATCACATTTGTTCCCTGAGTTTCTTTTACTATTTTTCTCACAAACCTTTTTTTCATTATCAATCCCTTTCCCCAGCATCTCTGGCTGCCCTTTTGGGTGTACCATTCACTGCACATATCATGTTTGTTTTCATCTTCCACATTAAGAGGGAGCCTTTCCTATGGCATAACTGAGGCAACTGTGAGCTCTTAATCTCCACTCCCTTTCTACTATCACTGAGCTGAATAACAGGCTTACTTCTGGCAAATAGAAGATTCTTGATACAAATTTACTGAAGAAAGGAAAGCATACAGATAAAGTGTTTTTAATTTCCTGAAACTAAATAGCCCCCTTTATTTGAAGGTCAAATATTTTTTCCTTTAAAAAATTTTATTAAATTTATTGGAGTGACATTGGTAAGTAAGATTATATAAGTTTAAAGTGTATAATTCTATAATATATCATCTGTATGTTGCATTGTGTGTTCACATGGATGGAGCTTGAGTATATCATGCTGAGCGAAATAAGTCAGACAGATAAAAACAAGAACCATATGATTTCACTCATATGTATCAAACAAACAAAACAAACAGACATTCCACATTTTAAAATGAGCTCCTACTTAAATGTGTTTCAGCTTTTATGGGCCTGGTAGCAGCACCACTTAGGATTAAGTATTTGATGGACAGGATACTTGATTGTTCATGAGTATTGTCATCTTTTCACTCACATCAGTCTTTTTGCAGCCAAAAGATGGTAAAATTCTACCACTCTTACATTACAAAATGAGAAATGTGCCCACTTATGCATTTCTGTGCTGACAAATAGACTCTCTGATTGTTAACATAAAGTTACCGTTTAGGAAACTATAATTTTGGACTTGTATAATACCTGACATCTAAAAAGGATTTTGTTTTGCTTTATAAAATAAGCTGTTACTTTTGTATTCATTCAGTTGATAAAATCTTGTGTCTGTTTCTCAACCACCGTTATCTCCCCCTGTTTTAAAGCTTGCATTCACTCTTGATAAAGTAAACATTGACAGATGTAGACACTTAAGGAGCGATTAGAATTTCTTTTTTGTTTGTCTTGAAGGATTTATGCTTTTCCTGTAAAGAAAGAACTTCATGTAGAAAACTGTCACTTTAATTGCATATTAAAATACTGTTTCTCAAATAGCTGTTGAATTAAATATTTATGAATCATGTATGTACAGGAATAGAAGAGTCAAAGCTAGTTTTCAGTAAGTATAATTTTATTACAGCTAAAAAATGAATACCTCATTATATCCTTCCCATAGTGAAGAAACAGATACCTGAAGAGGATAATTAAATTAGAAATTAGGAAGAAAAATGGATCCTCAGAATTTTCCTGCAGCTACTATGACTTAATTTAATATTTCTCTTCATCTTAGGTAGCATGAACTTTTAATTAGCAAGATGGCACAGTTGTTTTAATTTATATTCTTAAGTATTGAGCAACAGGTAAATTCCCATCAGTATCTCCAGTATTCAGAAAAATGTCCTCATTCTTCCCCTTGGCACAGGTGACTTTTTAGAGAGTCTAACTAAAACTACTGTGTCAAATGGCTTTTAACATTTAGCTTTCAAGCTTGAGGGATTTTATGTTTTCCATCAAACAAGCTATATTCCTGTCTGACAAACCAGATGTGAATCAAAGGCAGGGCAATACCACTTTGATTTCTGTTTCTGTCTAGTGTCTCCCCCTCGCCCCCCAGAGATTTCAAGCTCACTGTGGTACCTTCGAAGTAGTCCCCTTGTTCTGAAGTTCTGTTCTCTGGCAGTTAAGATGCTGTGATGATTTCATTGTGTTTTCAATGCCCTCTGAATTTTGATTGCCAGGGATTTCTTTTTGTTTGGCTACCTGCAATTCCACTGTAGTGTGTCTAGAGTAGATTTCATTTTAATTATCCTAGTTGTTATATGTTGTGCTTCTTGTATTAGTGGGTTCATATGTTTAATCAGTTCTGGCAAATTCTCAGCCATTATTCCTTCAAATATTGACTCTTCATTTTTTAAATAACTCTATTAACATATAATTCACACACCACACAATCCGCCCATTTAAAGTGTACAATTTAGTGGTTTTAATATGTTTATACAGTTGTGCAACCATCACCACAATCAATTTTAGAAGATTTTCATTGTCCCAAAAGAAAACCCTGAAGTATTAGCAGTCACCCTTCTATTCTACCCAACCCTTTCCCCTAGCCCAACCCCTACTTCCCTAGGCAATCAATAATCTATTTTTTGTCTTTAGGATTTGCCTATTATGAACATCTCATACAAATGGATATAGTACAATATGTGATCTCTTGTGACTGGCTTCTTTCACTTAGCAAAGTATTTTCACAGTGTATCTGTGTTGTAGCATGTATCAGTGCTTTTTCATTCCTTTTTATTGCCAAATAATATTCCGTGGTATGGATACATCATATTTTATTTATCCATTCATCAGTTGATGGACATTTGAGTTATTTCCAGTTATTGGCTATTATGAGTAATGCTTCCATGAACATTTCATGTATAGGTTTTTGTATGGACATATGTTTTAATTTCCCTTGGGTGTATTCCTAGGAATAGAATTGCTGTGTCATATGGTAACTCTGTTTAACATTTTCAGAAACTATCAGACTCAGACTGTATTCCACAGCAGCTGCCCCATTTTACATTGACACCAGCAATGCATGAGGGTTCTAGTTTCTTCACACCTTCATCAAAACTTGTTATTATCAGACTTTTTTATTTATAGTCATGTTAAATAGGTGTGAAGTGGTATATAATTGTGGCTTTGGTATGCATTTTTCTGATGACTGATGACTAATTGATGTTGAATATCTTTTCAATTGCTTATCGGCCATTTGCACATCTTTGGATAAATGTATTTTTGGATCCTTTGCCCATTTTTAATTTTTATTTGTTTTTTATTATTGAGTTGTAAAAGTTCTTTATACTTCTGGATATAAGTCTCTTATCATAAATATGATTTGCAAATATGTTCTCCCATTGTGTGGGTTGTCTTTTAATTTTATTGATGATTTCCTTTGAAGCTCAAACGTTTTAATTTTTATAAAGCCCAATTTATCTATTTCTTTTTTGTCATTTGTGCTTTTGGTGTCATATCTAAGAAGATGCCCTAAACTGAGTTTGGGGTCTCAATTTTTTTAAAAAAAATCAATGCTTCCTGCTCTACCTTAGCTGCACATTAGAATCAACCTGGCAGCTTTAAAAATTCCTGAAGCCCAGGCCATGCTGCATAACACTTAAATCAGAATCTCCTGGGGTGCGACCTAGGTATCAATAGTTTTACTGTTCCACAGGTGAGTCCATGTGCAACCAAAGTAGAGAACCACTGCTTTATATCCCTCTGGGATCCAAATGAACATATATCACACCTTTGTGTCACTTCATATTGCTTATCCTCTCTTTTACATTTCCATTTAATTTTTTTCTCCATGTTGCCTTCTTGGTACTTCTTCAGATCTATGTTCTAGTTCACCAGTTCTCTCTTGAGCAGTGTTTCACCTGCTGTTTAACCCATCCATTGAGTTTTCTACCTATCAATTTTCTTTTTCTTTTTTGTAAATTCCAGGTGAGCCTTTCTCATGGTTTCATACAGGGTAGGGCAAAAGTAGGCTTACAGTTGTGAGTATGCAAAACACAGAGTTTATTTTTGCATAATTATTTATTAATTACTATATTATTTTCCATATGAATAACTTTAAACCTACTTCTGCCCCACCCTGTATTGCTTACTAAATTTTGTGATTTTACATTTTTGGGAGCATTTAATGCATTTTTTTTTTTTTTTGCACTCTATATCTGGTAATTTCAATATTGGAACTTCTTGGTGGTCTGATTTTCTTGTTTGTTGTTTCTGCATACCTTCACTCATGGTGGCTTATTTCCTTGGGTCTTTGATCTTTCATCATGTATACATATTTGATTGATTTTAATATGTGGTATCTGAATTGAGGATGCTTCCCTACAGAGGTTTGTGTTTGCTGCTTCTGGGATACAGGGGTACTGGCAGCCTAGAACCACTTTAGCCTTTTTCCTGGGCCTCCAGTTTGATGTGAGAGAAATCAACATTTGTTCTCAGGCAACCTTGCCTTGCTTATCACATATACTTGTGCTCAATTTTTTTGTTTTGTTTTGCTTTTTTAGGGGGAACTTAGGACTTCCCCTTACTGTATTTGAGCCTAACTATGCATTGGTAAATAAGTTTTATAAAGGATATACAATATTTAATCAATTAAAATATTCTGCCATTTATAAGATGCATTTTTTTATATACAAGTAAGAAAGAGGAAAAACCACAGTCAATTAAGCTGACACAATACTTATCATTTAGGATTTTGTACTAATAAAAAGAGCTAATTTAGAGTTATTTAGACATTGACTTTTATCATATTTCACTCTTGTGTACACCTTAAAGAAAAATATAAGCAAAATAAATTTATTGAGCTAGTCATAAAACTTTATCACATTCACATTCCAACAGGTCTGAATCACTTTTTCCTCAGAGTAATGATTTTCCACAAAATACCCTGTGTGCCATCAGAAGTGCTGGTGATGCAGCATTTCTTTCTTTTTTTTTAAAATTGATTTTTAGAAAGAGAGAGAGAGAGAAACATTGATATGAGACTGAAACATCTATCGGCTGCCTCCTGTATGCCCCCTACCAGGGATTGAGCCCACAACCCAGGCATGTACCCTGACTGGGAATTGATCCAGCAACCTTTTGGTGCATGGGACAATGCCAACCAACTGAGCCACACCGGCCAGGGCTGCAGAATATTTTTAAAGAGTCTTCTACTTTTTCTCTGGCATTTTTTCCAAGTGGTTGACACACATTTGGGAGATTTTAATGCAAATGCACAGACCTTGAAAACTAAGTTTTACTGTCTCCAAGTGGATAGTGATTTTTAAAATATATTCCAATCTCAAATGTGAAAAAAAGTGTGCCCTGGCTGGGTGCCTCAGTTGGTTGGAGCATCGTCCTGTACACCAAAAAGTTGCAGGTTCAATTCCCGGTCAGGGCACATATCTAGGTTGCGGGCTCCATCCCCAGTCCAAGTGCATATGGGAGGCAACCGATCAATGTTTCTTTCTCACATAGATGTTTCCCTCTCTCTCCCCCTTCCTTTCTCTCTAAAATCAACGAAAACATATCCTTGGGTGAGGATTTTTTAAAAAGTGCATCTTAAGCCCTGGCCGGTTTGGCTCAGTGGTTAGAGTGTCAGCCCGCGGTCCAGAGAGACCTGGGTTCGGTTCCCGCTAAGGGCACGTACCTTGGTTGTGGTTTGTCCCTGGCCCTGGTTGGGGTCGTGCGGGAGGCAGCCACTCGATGTGTCCCTTTCACGTCAATGTTTCTCTCTCTCCCTCCCACTCTATCTGAACAAAAATAGAAAAATGTCCTCGGGTGAGGATTAAAAAAAAAAAAAGTGCATCTTAAAAGCGACAAAATTATGTAGTCACTTTGTTATGGGAAAAGGGCTTTCTGAATATCTAGACAAGTGCTACTCAAAGTGTGGCTATCAGGCCTGTGCCATTCTGCCAATTTGCTACTGGTCTAAAAGGCCATAAGTACAGTAATTGAGAGTAAGCATTTAGGAATTAATCCAAGTGAATTTTAATCAGTTGAATCTAATAATAAAAAGTTGGGGAAAAACATTGGGAATTACATTTCATGTGTCTTTTTTATTTCATTTTCCTTGCAATGTATCAGTATGTTATTTTATAAAAGTTCATGATGGATTAGAAATTAAAAACAAAACAGGTACTTCATCAATGATGGTTTGAGTAGCATTGATCATAATGGTCCTCAAAGTTTAGTTCCCAGCAGAATTACCTGGAGGGCTTGTTAAAACACAGGTCGCTGGCCTTAAGGTAGGTCTGGGGTACAGTGTGAAAATTTTCATTTTCAACCAATTGAGTTCCCAATTGCTGCTGATGCTGCTATTTTAGGGACCACACTTCCAGAACCATTACCTTAGGCCACCATACTGCTGGAAGCAGAAACCTTATTGCCAAGAATTTCCAGCTTGGTTTATAGGACAAGATATCTTGATGCTCTCTTGGAAAGATTTTTCTTCCAGTGATTACTTTTACTTTTAATAAATTTAGAAAACTTACCTAAATTTCAATTTGTTTAATCTCTTTTCCTTTGTGCACTGTTCAGAACACCACTGACTTTCAGGGCTGGCACATTCAATGTAGGCTGCAGGGTATATGTGATCATATTTGATCAAATGTTCACACTTCTATAACAGCAAAATGTTTATTTTACTTTTTAAGTGAATTGGTGCCATGATTGGGTGTAAATAAGCTTCCAGTTCTGTTGATAATGCTGTGGACAATCTGTTGACAGCCTTCTAGGGTCTGACCAAGTAGTGCAAATGCCCAAGGTAACCCTTTCCAGTGGTACAAACTAGACTACATACCATAGTTCTGAAATATTTGTGCAGCCTTGTTGAGGTGATAGGAGGAAATATCTTTATAAAAAGTATGTATTGCATATCCACAGCATAGTTCCCAGTAACAACTGTTGTTTTTGCTGTCGTTCTGTAGAATATATATTAACCTCAGAGACCTTGATAAATGACCCTTTAGGGGAAAAATCTATAGATGAGTCAAATACATTAATCATTGATGTTATGAGCAGAGTACTTTTTTTTTTCTTCTTCATGCCATGGCAAGTGCTGTAAATCCTTGCAGTATCCACAGGCAACATTTATGGGCCTCTAAATACTGAACAATGTCTGCCATTTGCTGGAGTGTAAATAATTAACATCCCTGATTTCAGGTGTTATAATATGCTAGGAACATTTTTAGAGTTCTAAACCAGTGCTTCTCAAACTTTAATGCATCTGAATAACCTGGAGAACCTATTAAAGATCTGGGATGGAGCCTGAGATTCTGCATTTCTTAGAAGCTCCTAGGTGATGCCAGTGTTCCTGGTGTTTGGGCTACACATTGAGTGGCAAGATGCTAAACCTCTTCAAACCATCTGTTTTCATTGGAGTATCCCTCTTGCATACTAGTTAGTGGAGTGTGTAGCCCTTCACCCAGGAGCTTAGCGTGGTCACCTAAAGTGGTCATTGCCTGCATCCTTACAGTCACTTAATAAAAATATTCTACTTACTCTGTGGACAGTATTCACATTGGAAACCACTCTTTTTATGTATGTCCTTTAAGATATTTTTGACTTGGTCATTAAATATGCCAAATTTATTTTAATCAGAAAATGCTGTTGGGAAGAATTGTCATGAACCTCATATTGAAGGTAATTCCACAGCATCATATTAGAGGAGATACATGTATTGCAAGCTCTGTGATATGGCACTTAATGATGTCCTCAGAAGGCCACAGCTTTCACTTGTAAACTTCAATTTGTGACCAATGATCAATGAAACACGAAGATGGGTACTACCTTAATAAAATAATTTCATTGCTTGTTTTGGTCTTGGGTGAAACAGGAGTGATGAAAGATATTAGTCTGTGTGCAGCCATTGCTCATTGTGAGGCCCTCAAATGCTTTTATTCCCAAGGAGTAGGCAAATTGCAATAATCTAACAAGGATTATTTTAAACAACAAAATCTACTCAGACCTGAGGGTCAAGGCTGCATTTCTTTCCTGGCCAAATGTATCAGATAGCAATGCTTTTAGCTATAAGTGATAGAAAACCTGACTTCCAGTGGCGTAAACAGATAGAGTTATCATTCTAACATATAAATAAGTTTGGAATTAGATGGCTGCATGTATTTGTTCAATGACTCGGTGATGTCAGGGCCAGTGTCTATGTACTTCTTTGCCTTTCCCGCCTCATGGTTGTAGAATGTGAGTGGAAGCTCTAGAAACCATGTCTATGTTCAAGGCAGGAGGCAGAGGGAAGGCTGTACCAACTGTGTGTGAACTTATCAGGGAAGCCAAAGCTGTCCAAGAAATCTCCAACAAATTTTTTCTTGTATTTATTGACCAGAAAAGTTGCCTAGCCACACAAGGGAGACTGGGAAAGCTTGTATTTATCTGGACTACTCTGAAACCATTGAGATCCATTAAGGGACAAATGGATATTGGGTAGGCAATGAACTGTGCGCCATATCTAAAGTAACTAGAAGTAAAATTTCCCTGCCTTCTGTGATTAAATTTTCTTCTTTTCTTAGCAGAATCCAATATTAATTACCAGGAAATACAGTGAGTGTATGGAAGAGAAAGATTTGGTAGAGGGAAGAAGCAAAAATCAAACAGCCTTCCAACATCCAAGCTCCATTTCCTCCTACTGAGATACATATACTCATTGGGTTTTGAAGGTGCAAATTATGCCTAAAATCAAAAGGAAAAGTAAATGGACATCACTTTGTGCACACAAAGTAGTTTGGAAATTCCAAAGCCATAAATATGGTGGTAGCCCTTATCCTGCAGTCTTATCAGAAAGTTCAAGTATTAAACAGCTTGTATTGTCAGCTTACTGAATCCCTAATGATTTTGAAATAAAACCTTGTGTTGTTAATTATAATTAGAATGCTTCTTGGGACACCTGAAGATTCAAAGTTCTTGATAAGAAGCCATCAATAAAGACTTTTGATAAAGAATAAAACAGCATGGAATGTGAAAATCTTGGGGATATATTTCTTTTTAAAATGTTCTTTGGACCTTGATCCTTAAATGATTAATATATTTTCAGTGATGCTACTATGTATTTGATTTTTAGAGGACCTTTTGCATCAGTTAGAGTTAATTAGACCTGTAATAGATCAGGATTTTTCAAAATATTGAGCTGAGTAACTGCTTTTTTTTCTTCTTCATTTAACCTTAAGATAATTTTGTTGCTAGAAGTTAATTCTTCTTTTAAAGATGAAGAAAAATACAATTTAGGGGCAAGGGGAAAGTGTGATATATTTCTCTTTTTTGATTAAAAACATAGTGTGGATGATCAAGATCAAGGTTTTCAGCTCGGCTTTATAATATTTTTGAAAGTGATTGCCTTGTTTAATCCTCTTTGTGCTTTCTGGCTCTGAATTAGTTCATACATGTTTATCTGTAGCCTAGTCACTGGATGAAAGGGAATGACGATTTCTGTGTTGTGCAGATTTTAGAATTTAAAGAGGAAAAATGAGATAAAAGATGAGTTTTAATTTTGTTTCATTCACCTAAAGGAAATAGAAGTGTTTCACAGATTCCCATAGAAAGTCTGGCAGAAGATGGCAATTGTGAAAAGATAAGGATGGGCTTCTTTTGATCTATCGTGAATCAGGAGATTAGTTCTTATAGAGAATTCCCTTTCTTCCTTCCAAAAGAGAGTATAAAATAGCTTGTGTTGAGTCTAAAAGGTGGGTAGGGTCCTGGTAGGACTGTGTGACAGAGATACAACAAAGTCGAATTTCAGGGTTTTTCATGTATACCTCTGAGTAAATGAAATGAACTCACGGACCCCGGGAGATAATGCTGAAGTGTGTTTCTGTGCTCTAGTTTCACATTGGTTCCTCTGTCCTTGTTGACATACATGTAATCACCATGCCCTCTTTTGTGTTGGCACAGAACCATAGCTCTTGGCACCATGTATCCTCAGCTCTGCTTGGCTGAGAGCTCTTTGAGGCCAGACCCTTGTCCTCAAACTCCGAGGGCAAGGCATGTGTCCTGTCTTGTTCACCACCGTTCTTGGTGCCAAAAAAATTGGTGAATAAATGAAGAACCCCACTGTAATTCTTACAATTGAGTTTGTATATAATTTTATGATTCACATTTTCATTGGAAAGTTGTGCCTGCTTTCACTGTACTTATTCAACTTGTGTTGTGAGAATTCTTGGTATGACTTTGCAAGGTACTTGAAATATCTTGACCTTTTCTTTTCAGAGCACAGTGATTAGAGGGGATACCTTGTGTAGCGGTAAATCACATACACACACAGAACTCAGGGGATGAAGAGAATGAAAAAGGTGTTGAGGTTGATGGGCATGGACACGTACAGGTTTTAAATGAACTTTGCATGTTGCTTCCTAACAAACATACAATAATGTGGGAAGCTCTGTTATTCTTGGGAGATGAAAATATTCTCTCAGCTCTACAAAATGAGGCTGTAATATTGAAATGATGCCAGCCTCCCTGCTGGGCAGCCTGCCTACATTTCACCCTAGCACTGAGTTCTTTCTCAGCTGCTCTGGCATCTGTGCCCTTCGTGCTGTTCCCCACTTTGCCAAAGGCCCAGCCTCCCTGAGCCACGTGAAAATCTGCCCTTTGTTGTACTTGAGCGGAGAATTTTTCCAACATTTCAATTGCTCTTCTGGTGAGAGAGAGAGAAGGGGAGGGGAGAGAGGGGAGAGTGGGGAGGGAAAGGGAAGGGAGGGTAGAGGAGGGAGAAGAAGTGTGGGCCAAAATGTAAGGGCTGTTCTGAAGCTAAGAATATCATCTTTGAAGTGAGTGACTTTCCTCCAAGTCCGTCTGAATTTGATGTAGTAGTTAGATCGGCCATTGTCCTAAGAGATACTGTGAGATATTCTGCAGTGGTTTTAACTTTGGTGCTTCTATTATAAGGCATCTGGAGAACTTCTTCAGAGACACTCAAGCTTGGGAACATGTGTCAGTTATGTGTTGCTGCAAAACACACTACCTCTAAAGTTAGTGGCTTATTATTTCATTAAATTTTATTGCTCACAAGTCTACAGGCCATCTGGTGGATCTGCTGATCTGGGCCAGGCTCGGATGATCTTGGCTGCACTTGCTCATGTGTCTGCAGTTAGCTGAAAGGTCAGCTGAAACTGGCTGGTCTGGGATGGCCTCACCTATATGTCTCTCAGTCTCTCAATTAGCCAGCTGTTGGTTGGGATGATGGGGTTGACTGAATTCTAAAAGCGGGAATGGAAGCATGCAAGACCCTTTGAGGCTCTAGGTTCAGGAGTGGTGCATCATCTCTTCCACTGAATGCTAGTGACTAAAGCAAGTCATTTGGCTAGTCCAATTTCAAAGTGTAAATAGCTAGACTTCACCTCTGGATGAAAGGACCTACAAAGTAAGATTGCAAGGGCATGGATGCAGAGAGGGAAAGACTTTGTGGCAGGCTTTGCAGTCTGTCACAATATGATGTAAGAGGCAGCATAAAGTAGTGTGTTGGGCATGGATGTGTGGATGTGCATTTTCAGAGTTCTAGACTTCAGGGAAGTATGGGAAGATGTGTGTGCTGGAGAAAGGATGGGACAGGTTCTGAGGAGTATTTTATACCTCCAAATCCTCTTTGCCTTCAACATCTCTCATTAGAGATGCCATGAATAATCCCAAACAGCTTTCTTCACCTCACAGGTATCATAGAGCATTTAACTCTTTGTCCCTTTATAAAGCATAAAGTGGTAGGTATTAAATGTACATAACTGTGGAGTGAGGCTTGAATGGATGTGGTAATTAGCTTTTGCTATTTGCTGTTCCTATGAAAAGCAAAAAATGGATAGTGATTATTCAACCCAGTTATTAAGCTATTATGTTGTTGCATTTGACATATTCCTGCCTTAAGATTGAAATACAGTAAGTCCTCACTTAACATTGTTGATAGATTCTAAGACTTGATGTGAAGCGACCTATAATGAAACCAGTTTTACCGTTAGCTAATTGATATAAACAAGAGTTAAGCTCCTATGGCATCTCATCAAAATTATAATGAAATGACATTATTTGAGGACCTGCTATAAATGACTCAACACCTGAGATTTTTTTCTCCTCAGATCAATACAAATATACAGCCCACTTACCAACTATGAAAGTTCATGGTGCATGTATTTTTGTAGATTCACCTTACCCTTGACTTCATCTTATTTGTCCTACTCATTTTTATTTCTTGTTAAATTCATGGTGGTCTACAAAGCCCTATATGATGAGCATCCTCTTTTCCTGGCCTCACCTCTCTGAACTCATTCCTACATATCTCCCCCTGGTTGTTACTGCTCCAGACACACAGTCCTCCTTACTGTTTCTAAAACACACAGGTACACTTCCACATTAGGGCCTTTGCATGAGCTGTGCGCTCTGCCTAGAAAACTCTTTTCTCACATATCACCTTGGCTAGTGTCTTCACCTCTTTCAGGTCTTTGATCAGATGGCACCTTTTTAATGAGATGTACATTGACCATCCTACTAAATACAGTGTACTGCACCCCTTCACCACAACACCCCGATCTTTCTTCTCTGCTCTACATTTTTTTCCTTAACACCAATACCTTATAGGTTATTAGATAATTTACTGATTTATAATATTACATATTGTCTGAACCTCCCCCTCCTATATATTGGGATCCCCAAGACCACCCAAGGATTGAGATTCACTTGAACTCAAAGGACTCAGCACATAATCATAATCATGGCTATGATTTATTACAGTGAAAGGACACAAAGGAATATCAGCAAAGGGAAAAGTTGCCTAGAGTGAAGTCTGGGGGAAACCAGGCACAAACTTCCAAAGTTCCTCTCTCAATGGAGTAAAAAAATAATAATAATAATAAGATGTACTCTTAATCCCCACAGCAATGAGTTGTGACAACATCTATGCAATGTTGTCTAGAAGGGAAGCCCATTAGAGACTCAGTGCCCAGGATTTTTATTGGGGTCTGGTCCCATAAGAATCCTCTGCCCAGCATGTACCAAAATTCCAGACTCCCAGAAGGAAAGCCGATGTTTAGAATATATTGTTTGCACACACAGTTTAGGCACAGTGAGTTAGTTACTCTTTCCTGTCCTGGGAATGGTTGTCTGGAAATCCAAGTTCCTAAATGCCAGCTAAGGACCAACCTTGCAAGCAGAATTTTCTAAGGAAGGCAGTCTTAGGCCTACCATGATAAATCCTTTTCTCCACACAATGCAAGAATATAAGCTTCTTGAGGACAGAGATCTTTGTTTTGTACCATGATGCATCCCTTAGAATAGTGTCTGACACATGGTAGGTGCTCAATAAATATTTATTGAATGGAAAGATGGAACCCAGGCCCTTGAGTGGACTTTCTCTATGGCAAAAATATCACTCAAAGAAGGAACAATATCTTGATTTACTTCTATGAAGCTTTACCCAAACCAGCACACCCATATACTCCCACCCAGACAACTCTATGTCCAGGGGGCCTGAAGCAAGCTGAGCCTCTGATCCTATTCTGATTTTCTGATTGTTTCACATGTAAGTCTGTCTCCTCAACAAAATGATAAACTCTTATAATGGAATCATACAGCATAGGAGCTGCAAAAGACCTTCTCTCTCATGAGTCTATTTGCCAGCAGCAACATGTCCAGAGTAACCTAGTTAATTGTTTAGTAAGGACTTGGTCTCTTGATCTTGTTTTTCCTCTTTACCACATTTGTTTTTTGCCATCCCACAGTACATTTTATATTGTCTTAAACATTATTAACTGGTTTGGTCAGAAAACTGGCCTGGATGGACCCTTAAACTTTACCTGGATTAGTGATATTTATGTGAGCACTATCTTAATTTCCTTTACAGTTTATTTTTAAAGGCAAAATGCTGTGTTAAAGGACTTTCCCCCCACATCATATACATTTCCTTCTTGTTCTTTGTTTCCAGAGCCTGACCCCTTTTCACTGTGACTATGTAAGCTGTTTAGTTTACCTATTATCAGTGACTCTTCCGGTAAAAACCTAACTTTTTCATTCCCTGCTCCCTCAGTAATAGAAAGATTAAGCTAATTTCAAAATTACTTGTGTCAGGGTTCATCCCATCTGGAAAGTGTCTATTTCATCAGAGGATTGCTGGTCACATTCTGAAGTTTGACAAATGGATGGAATGAATCATTTGTTGCAATTCAACAAAAAGCACCCAGACCTTATTCTGTGTCTCTGCTTAAGATCGGTCTTGGCTCACTCAGCTGGTGTGGCTCAGTGGTTGAGTGTCGACCCATGCACCGAGAGGTTGCTGGTTTGATTCCCGGTCAGGGCACATGCCCAGGTTGTGGGCCTGATCCCCAATGGGGGGCATGCAGGGAGCAGTCAGTCAATGAGAATCTCATTGATGTTTCTATCTCCCTCTCCCTTCCTCTCTCTCTAAAATCAATAAAGAAAAAAAAAAAAGATCGGTCTTGGCTCAAAAATACTGAATTGAATTTATCAGCAGGAAAAAAATGAAAGGTTTTTGAAAATGAATATCATAGTACCATCTTAGAATATAAATCTTATATAACATTTGTCATCAATATTAAGTTTTAATATTATTGCAAGAATGTATTGAAATATCTTCCTACCATTGGTTGGCATCTTAATAATCATCCTAACTAATGCTGAGTCACTTTTGTACAGGGAGAATATTCTTCTGAATGGAAGGGGAATTATGAATCTATTCTTAGGGCAGATAAAAAATAATTGTACATCAAGATTCCTGGACTGATCAAATGAATTAATATTTCTGGCAGAGAAATGATAAATTCTGAGGGAGATAAACTGTCAGGGAGCATTCACCAGCAACTTTTACAAATGACTTGGTTTTGACAGAAACGTTTTAAATACAGCTTCTAACTGTTTAAAGTATTTACTCATTTTGACAATATTGGGTTAGCCTTTCCTGAAATTTAAAAAATTTGACATAAAAAATGGAATTATATGCCAAGATATTACAGTGCTCAGCTAGTGCTGTTGGGGGTAGCGATTTTGTTACTTTCTAGAACTGGTAAGGACCTAAAAGAATTTCTGTGTAAAGTCTTTTATTTCTTTTTATCATTTTTTTCCCATTTTTGTTAATTTATTGTTGTTACAGATGTTTCTCCTTCCTCCCCAAACCCCCTCCTCCCCGTCCTGCCCCCCACCTCCCTAGCATTGTTGTCTATGTCCATTGGTTATGCATACATGCATATAAGTTCTTTGCTTCATCTCATCCATCCCCCCACCCCCCTACTCTGAGGTTAAGTCTTTTATTTTATAGATGAGAAAACTGAGGTTCAGAGAGGTACAGTGACTTGATGAAGGCCACACAGTAAACTAATAGCAGAGCACAGAACAGAGCTTAGGTTCTTTCACTTTCAGGTCACTGTAGCATTCTGATCCACTTTGATGTTCTAAAGCAGGCATCAGAATTCCCTGGAGAGCTTGTTAATACACAGCTTACTGGGCCCTACTCCAGAGTTTCTGTTTCCATAGTTCTGGGATAGGAACAGGGAATTTGCATTTCTATCAAGTTCCTAGGTGGTGGTGATGATCCTAGTCCATTGACCACACTTTGAGAACCACTAGGCTCAGAAGTGGAAGGTACAGTCAGGAAACTAAAAATAAATGTGGAATTTTCTGTGGGGGAAGAGGGAATGATTGACTGATTTGATTTTAGCTACTCCTGAATATCTTTGTACTCAGAGAATAGAAGGTCTGTTAGTAATTTTACCTTTCCTATTGTAATTGTTTGTTAAGTAAAGTTTCTACTATTAGCACAACTACCTGGTAAATTTCTTACCTGGCTCAGAATTGTGACCGATCAGGGGCCTGGATAATGGGTAAAAGGGATGATAGCAAACCAATGCCAAGGAAAAGAAAATCCATGAGGTATTTTAAAATATGGAATAATGGTCCATTATAAAAACCTCTTCAGATTCCAAATTCTCACCAGGAAATCATCAAATTACCTTTACTCATCTTGAATATTTACATTAACGTAGGAAAAAAGAGAGCCAGAAATGATGACTGAAAAAATTGGGTAATTGAATTGACAAAGAGAATTGAACTTAGAGTAAGACTTTAATCTCTCCAAATTTTGTTTGTCTGGGCCATTTGACAAATTTGTCACCAAAAATGTGCCTCCAGTTTTCCTTGGTGCTACAGGATGGAAAGATTTCCTGATATTAAGATGAAATCTAAAAATCAAATTTTTATGTATATTCTAAGCACATTTTTCATTAACATAAAATTGATCTTTACTTATTTCCTGTTTTTATCTTTTTGCCAGTATTTGTTAACTAGTTAGATTACAAGGGGTGCTTTGTAATATATTCAGAGCAAATCAAAATTGGTGGTAGCAACCTTCCCATCTCAGTCCAGAAACCTTCTACCTGCTAAAAAGAAACCCATACCTGCTCAGAATCTCTCCTTATTGTCCCTTTTACCTTCCTAGAATGGGTAAAAGTGATTCCTTGCTGACATAGAGACTAAATCAAGGTTTTGGGAGAAGGGAAAGAAAGAGGGAAAAAGAACCCAAATGGATAATGGGTAATTATGTGTGTGTAAAAATTTCTGAAGCAGCTGTGAGGGACAAAGGAATTGGAGGGGGAGGGTAGGTTTGAGGAAGTTTTATTGTGGATTATGAATGTATTTCTATTATTCTATTTTGAAAGAGGAGTCAAGAAAGCTGCTTTTTGATGTTCTGTACCTGCCAAAAGAGATATTACTCCATGACTGGACCACATGGGTCCTTGGATTTATTAAGGTTACTCAAAGTTCCTATGACTCCATCTCTGCTCTAATAAAATTTATTTGCAAGTAGGAATCAAAGGAGTCCATAGAAAATCAGGTTTCCAAGGAAACTAGCCTGGATGGAATAAGAGAAACACTATGCCTATCCACTGGTTAGCAAATATTTACAGTCACATGAAAACTCTTGCCATTGGTGAGATGGGAAGCATTTCCTATTATTGCTCCAGTAGAAGTATCGAAAGAGTAGGGACATGGAGGTCCAGGGGAGAACTTGAGACTACAGGCTTCAAAAAGGGGAAAATATACTGTGGCTTAAAAAAAAAGGTCTGGTAAAAACTCTGAGTCAGTTTTCCACTCTTTGGAAACATAGTGCACCAGTTACCTATTGCTGCATAACACACTGCCTCAAAACTCAGTAGTTCAAAATAATGACAGTCATTTTGTTCAAAAATCTGCCATTTGGGTATGGTTCAGCAGGGAGGTCTTGTTTCTTCTCCTTCTGTTGTCAGCTGGGAAGGTTCAACATGGGACTAGAGGAACCATTTTCAATATGGCTTACTCACATGGGTAGCAAGTTGATGCTGGTTGTCTACTGGGAACTCATCTGGGATTGGCAACCTTAGTTCTTCTCCCCATTGGCCTTTCCATTGACTGCTTGGGCTTTTTTACAGCATGGTGGCTGGATTAAGTGAGCATCCTAAAAGAATATGGCAAAAGTGTATGGCATTTTATAACCTAACCTTGGATGTCATATAGTGTCACTTCTGAAGTACTCTGTTGGTCAATGCAATCACAATGGCATTTGATGCACAAGGGGGATGGAAAGGTTCTGGAAAAGCACGTGGATTGGCTGTTGTGGACATTTTTGGATAATATGTGTTACACAGAGGAACCTAAGGCATGTCTAGGGTTTAAATTAGTGTTTACAAAAGTCAAACAGGTGTCTCGGTGTTTCTCACCTTGCTCCTTTTCCTCTTTTTAATCTTGTAGAAAAAATAGTTGGCCTTTACTAAAAGTCCACTTCCAAGGGCAACCCTAATCCCCCCATCTTTGTTTAAGAGGCCAATTTTGGCCATTTTAAACATTTCAGGTCACAGACCTGGGGAAAAGAGAGTCAAAAAGTATTAAATAAGAGAAGCAGAAGTTGCAAGTGTTAATCAGTGGCTTTTCTAACCAGCAATGGTCTTCCCTGACTCACTCAGAGATTCACCAATTTTAGAAATTCACTTGTAGTAGGCACTATACTTACTGTATATACTCCTTGTCTTAGTTTGGGTTCCTCTAAAATATACTCTGAGACACGGATTTGGGAGCAAGTAGTTTACTGGACAGGTGATCCAGGAAGCACAGTGAGGGAGTAGAAACTGAGGTAGAGAAGGAAAGAAAGCAGAATGTGTGATAGTAAGCAGGTTGCCCCTTTGGACATCTGGGGTACAACCCCTTGGGGACCTTTGATACATGGCGTAGAATATACCCCAGAGTTATCCCCTGGGAGGAGTGAGGAAAATGGAGCAATTAAACACCAGTTCCTGTCCCTGGTTGGTTGGGGCATTAACTCTGACACTTCCAGCCTGTCCAATGCCCAGAGCAAACACGTTCATGAAGCCAGAGAAAGTCTTCAGGCAGAGAGCACCAATTTTTACATTATCTCTCAGATGCTGTTGTTTCAGCCCAAGTCAGAGAAGCAAAATGCTGAATTAGATTAGCTTTTTCTCCTCCTCTTCTCACATAGCACCCTCCCTTGTTCATTTCCTCTGCTCCATGGCTGTGATGGTTTCTTCTTTTGTCTCCCATCCCAAACTATGGTTTGAGGGGTGTATGCTGACCTATCTTACCATGATTTTTATCATATTCCATCCTTCCCATGGATATAGGCATAGTGATCCTCTCATTTAAAACAAGGAAGATGGGGCTGTGATCAGCTTGGGGATTGGAATCACAGTTGCTCAGTTCATGCTTAGGGAGTGAAGTACAGTGGACTATTGCAGTTTTTGGAGAAGTTATTTTAATAAAGGATTGAAAACTCTGTTTTTTCATTATGCAAAATAAATAAATAAAACAGAAAGATGGGGTCTGTGGTCCCTTCTGATGTGGGAAATGTAAGGGTTCCCTGAATGTCCAGGGTCAAAGGAATTATAGTTAGAGGATGCAGGAATTGAAGGAAAAGACTGATGTTGACCAGTGTTTTTATTGATTTTTTAAAAATTTTTTATTATTATTATTTTTTTGGAGAGAGAGATAGAAACATTGATGTGAGAGAAACATCGACCGGCTGCCTCATGTACACCCCTTACTGGGGATCGAGCCCACAACCCAGGCATGTGCCCTGACCGGGAATCAAACCAGGACCTCTCAGTCCATGGGACGACACTTGATCCACTGAGCCACATCGGCCGGACTTGGCCAGTGTTTTTAAAGTGAAGCTCTGATTTTTCTTCAGGTCATGTAAATCTTTTGCCTTTTACTAAAGTAAAGTACCCAGGCCACCAGCATAACTGGCCCGCTTGATGGCAATCCATACCAGCTGGCAACTGACTAAAGAGCATCAAATCCAGAGTGCCTGAGTTTGAATTCCAGAGCTACTCACTAGTTGTGTGACCCTGAGCAAGTTACCTGAGCTGTCTGTGCCTCATTTTCCTCATCTGTAAAGTGTGTCTTATGATTGTTTTGTGGATTAATTGAGATAGAACATGAAATTCATTTAGAATGATGTCTGGCAATTACTAAGTGTTCAGTAATGTCAGTTGTTTTTTATGATTATTCTTATCCATATCCCAGACCTAGTGAATCATAACCTCTGTAAATGGAGCCTGGAAATCTGCATTTCTAACCAGTCCCTCATGTGCTTCATATACATCCTGAAGTTTGAACACCACTACTCCAGGCTGAGAGGCAGAGAGCACGAGAGAGATCAGGTGATGTCAAGACAAGATTGATTAGCACAGTGATACCTCATTTCCTCAGCAACTTTGGGAAATGAGGAGTTTCCTTTAAGTGAGTTCTCCATGGCTGACACTTTCCTCTTCTTTTAAACACCCAATCTTAAAAGTTAAAACCTGATGAATTATTCATTTTGAAGTCTAAATTCTATTACATGGTTACACAGATAATTCTGGAAATAGTAGTGTTGTAGCAATATTTTTGGGGTAAGTCAGCATCATCAAACAGCCAGGCAGATGGTAAATATTTATTGACTGCCTTGCCATGTCCCCTCATTGTGGTAGGTGCTGGGGATACAATGACGCACAGAACCAAATCCCTGCCTTCAAGATGTTCACCATCTAGTGGAGGAGAGGCAAGGAAATGGCACTGACATAGTAAAGAGAAATGATAGAACTAAGGCTTTGAGCTTTATCACTGGGATGTCCTAAAAGTTGGTGAAGTGGGAAGGTATGTGGCCCTCAAGTGCTTGGGCCTGCTAATTTATAGTTCCTGTGTCCTTCCCTTGTCGTCAATGGATACACTTTGCTTCTGTCAGTTTTTCTGCCTTCAAAGGACATTCCTATCCTCATCTAATGCATTGCTTCTAATCTGCTGTGGGCTGGAAACCAGATACCCCAAAGTTGCTGGAATGTTGCCCTCTCAGAAAGGCCTTCTCTGACCTTGCCATCTAAAATAGCGTGCCCCACTGTAAGAAAGAGAGACCTCTTATCCTTTAAGATGACATGGAGGGACCTGGAGAGTATTATCCTAAGCGAAACAAGTCAATCATAGAAAGACAAATACCACATGATCTCACTTATTTGTGGAATATAATGAACAAAACAAACTAGACCCAGAGACATAGAAGTAGGGTACAGACTGACAAACCTCAGGACAGGGGGTGGGGGAGGGAGGGAAGGGATAAACCATAGAACTTCTACGCATGTATGTGTAACCATGGACATAGACAACAATGCTGGGGAGGGGGCGGGGGCGGGGGATCAGGAGGAGGGTATCAAAGGGGGAAAAAGGAGAAACATCTGTAACAAAAATAAATTAATAAAAATAAATAAATAAATAAAAATAATAAAATAAAATAAAATAGTGTGCCCCACTAACCCCCCCCCCCCCGCTCCCCGCCCACACACACACTCTGCAGCTCCTTAGCCTGTTTGGTTTTTCTTCATGGTATTTATCACAACCTGATGACATATAACATGTACTTGTTTATGTTCTGTGTTCTGCTTTCTTCATTAGCATGTAAGTGCCAAGAAGGCAGAGGCTCTGTCGGTTTACTACACCTCTATATCCAGCACCTAGAACATTACCTGGCTTGGAGTAGGCTTTTCATAAATATTTATTGAATGACTAATAATAATAGTAAATACACTTATTTTTCTTTATTTTTAATTGAGGCATAACTTGCATCGAGTAATGTGAACCCATCTTAGGTGTTTGACTCAGTGAACAGTGTACACACGGGCACACATTATCACCACATCCAGACCAAGATATAGGGCATTTCCAGTACCCACCCAGCAGATTCCCTCAGACTCCTCCCAGTCAGTATCTTCTCAAAAAGGTAACCACGCTTCTGACTTCTCTCACCATCAATTTTTCATATAAATGTAATCATGTAGTTTGTGCTCTTATGTGTCAGCCTTCTCAGCATCATGTCTGTGACATTCATCCATATTGTTGCGTATAGTGGCAGTTTGTGCTTGATTTCATTGCTTGCAATATTCAGAGTGAATTGACTGTAATATATTCATCCCACTCTACTCACATGTGGGTTGTTTCCAGGTATGGCTAATATGGAAAATGAGCTCTGAGAATGGTTCTGCAAGGCTCTGTGAATAAAGGGCATGGATTTTATGGCAACTGTTTTGGATGGTTTACTCCTTACCCCATTTTCTCAGTTCTACATTTCTGGAACTGTCCCTTTCCTGCTACTTCAGGGTTCTGATTTATGCTTGGATCTGTGATGTCTGTCTGGAGCTAAATCAAATTTACAAAACCCCTACGTGGCCTGGTAGAGCAAAATCACATTCCTGGTGGTTCATCCCAAGACATAGAAGCAGAATTCTGATTAGTTATCTCTTCTGATGTCCTCCCTTTCTCTTCCTCTTTGTCCTTGAGGATCACTTTCTGCTAATTCCCTGCACTAACTGGGACATCTTTTGGCTTAATGTGTTTTATACCAGTTGTTCTCGACCATGGCTGCACATTATAATCACTTGGGGAACTTTAAAAAATACCCATGCCTGAGCCCCACTCCAAAGCAATTAAATCCGTGTCTCTGGGGATGGGGTCTGGGCATTAGTATTTTTGGAAAGCTCTCCAGGTGATTCTAATAGGCAGCCACGTTTGAGAACCATCACAGGGCACATCTTATCCTAGGAAAGAGAGCACATGTTAGATTAAACTCAGCCCCTTTTCCCCATCGGAAAGAATCAACTTGTTTCCTCATAACTTACTAGATAGGGCTCTTTTGAATGCTGTCACCTTTCTAAATCTCAGGGATAAATTTATATGGGAAATGCTTGAAAATTAGCAAGTCAAGCAATGTGGCTTTTTCTTCTACCCTATTAGTCACTCCATGGTGTCTAGAGCAGTATTAATTCAAGTTTGGCTCATGAATTACCACTGAGATCCATCATTTAAACTCCAAGCTATGGCAGGGATGCTTTGACTACCATTGAGTGGATACTTCTGAAAGACTCTTACTGTGATTTTTTTTTTTAATAGGCACCACATATAAGCAGAATTAGCACCAGTAGGTCGTAAGTGTCATGAGGTCAGGATCTATTTTTATATATATATTTCTTCCCTTTATTGATTTTATAGAGAGAGGAAGGGAGAGGGAGAGAGAGATAAAAACATTGATGAGAGAGAGAACATCAACTGGCCACCGCCTCCTGCATGCCCCCCACTGGGGACCAGGCCCACAACCTGGGCCTGTGTTCCAACCCGGAATTGAACCGGAGACCTCCTGGTGCATGGGTCAGTGCTCAACCACTGAGCCACACTGGCTGGACAGGATCTGTTTTTTAATCATCTGTTTCCTGACAACACCCAACAGTATTTTGTCCACTGTAGCTAACATTTACTGAATACTTTCTATTTGTTATTTACTGCACTTAGCATTTACAACTCAATTAATTCTCAGTATAACAGTCTTACTGAACACTATATACCACACTCTTTTCTAAGCTCTTTACATATAGTCATTCATTTACTCTTCTCAACAACCCTGTGAGTGGAGTTTCTATTATTATCCCCATTTTATGGATTAAGAAACTGAGGCACAGCCCTGGTCATTTTGGCTTAGCGATTAGAGCGTCAGCCCTCGGACCAATGAGTCACAGGTTCAATTCTAGTCAAGGGCACGTACCTCGGTTGCGGTTTGTCCCCAGCCCTGGTTGGGGTCGTGCGGGAGGCAACCAGTCGATGTGTCCCTCTCACATCGATGTTTCTCTCTCTCTCTCCTCTCTCCCTCACTCCCACTCTATTTGAAGATAAATAGAAAAATATCCTCGGGTGAGGATAAAAAAACGAAACTGAGGCACAAATTGGTTAAGTACTATACCAAGGGCTCACAGATGGTAACCGGTGGAGCCTAGGATTCAAGCAGTTTGGGCTTAGAGACTGTTTCCTTATTATCTGCCAAATGTTTCTCAGGTTTTAATGTGCATAGAAATTACCTGGGGAATCTTGTTAAAATGCAGATTCTGGATCACTAAGATCTGCATTTCTAATAAGCTCCCAGGTGATGTTGATGCTATAGGTTTATGCTCCATGTTTTAAATAGCAAGAACATTCCCTATGAGAATTTCTATTACTGTCCCCATTTTCGGGTGAGTATAATAGTCCCCCATATCTGCAGGGGATATGTTCCAAGACCTCAAGTGGATGCCTGAAACCGCAGGTAGTACTGAACTCTATATATACACTATGTCTTTTTCTATACACACACACATACATACATACATACATACATACATGCATACATAGTACCTATGATAAAGTTTAATTTATAAATTAGGCACAGTAAGAGATTAACAACAACTACTAATAAAATAGAACAATTATAACAATGTATTGTAATACAACTTATGTGAATATGGTCTCTGTCTCAAAATATCTTGTTGTACTGTCCTCGCCCTTCTTCTTGTGATAATGTGAGATGATACAGTGCATACGTGGTGAAATGAAGTGAGGTGAATGACATAGGCATTGTGATGTAACGTTACGTTACTAGGAGGGTTACTTGAGCACAAGCACTGTGATAACGTGACAGTCTATCCGATAACCAAGATGGCTACTAAGTGACTAATGGGAGGGTACTGTATTCAGCATGGGGACTTTGGACAAAGGGATGATTCATGTCCCAGGCAGGATAGATCAGGATGGCGCAAAATTTCATCATGCTACTCAGAACAGGGTGCATTTTAAAACTTATGAATTGTTTGTTTCTGGAATTTTCCATTTAATATTTTCAGTAACACTTGACCACGGGCAACCAAAACTGCAGAAGGTGAAACTATGGATAAAGGGAGACTACTGTGCTCTCAAGCTTAGCGAGGATAGCAGTTTTACCAGCTTCTCACAGCAAACACACAGTGAAGCTACAATTAGAATCTACACAATCAGTCTCAAAGGTGATTATTTAACTGCTTGGGTGCTTGGTAAGTGGCTATTGAATAAATAAGTAAACTGACATTGGATGCTGTGTCCAACAGATTATTGTATAGTCAAAGATTGAAATGTAATGACTAGAACCCAGGTAATTACATATCTTTCATCTGTATTTTTCACACTTTGAAAATGAATCTACTATCAGCTTTTATCTTCACCACAATTTTTTCTCATGACCTAAACAGGTTGTTCCACCCTTGCTCTAATAGGGAACAAAGAGGACATAGATTGGAAAGTTTTGTTGGGGATATCTTTCTGTGTGTCCTTTTTTGCCATTGCCTTTGCTTTTGAAAAAGTGGCACAGACCTGGAATATTTCTTATTAAACTGAACAACAATATCAGTAGATATAGAAGCAGTATTCATTAAAAAATAGTACCGCTATTTAAGGTTTTGTCATCATCAAAGAGATTATTTTCCTCTTTTAAGATGAAAGGAAATATTTCCATTAGTAGCCTTGACCCCCACATTTGGTGCAATTGTGTGGTGGATGAAATTCAGGCTCCTCTTTCTCACTCTTTTAATACCACAGATCTACTCCTGAGAACAAGCCCCATTAGAGAACAAATAAGAATCAAATTTCATGTTCCTTGCAACAGTTCAACTATTACAGGTTCCAGGAAGAACTCTCTACCCACTCCCACCACTCAGGATAATATTTTCCAACCAAATAATGCATATATGTGACAAAGAGGCTTTGCCTGGAAGAAAATTTATTTACTTATTAGATTATTTTAAGAGGCACTTCTTGGCTCAGAGAACCAGAGGGAACAAAGTGTGTAATTTAAAATATGTGACTCATAAAAATATGTGACTTCATGCAACAAAAATCAGGGGTGAAATGCTAGTGTGTCTACATTGTAAATGGGGTCCAATGTTAAGAACGGATCCTTGGCTGCATTTATTGGCTAGAATTCTGAAGCTGTTACTTTCTCTGCAGAAATGTCAGTTGAATTACTGGCTTGTCTCATATTTATCACTGTCGGGAACAAGAAACTAGACGTGAAGATTAGCAGCTGTATTCACTTCACTCATTTATTTCAATAAAGGTTGTTGAGTGCCACTATGCTAGGTACTGCAGAGGTACTAGAGGTACTAAGGAGCAAAAAACATGGTCCTTGCCCTTGAGGAGGTCACAAAATTACTTGGGATACAATACAAAAAGGAAAGATCAACAGTGAGAGATTGTGTGTGTCAAGGATAATACAAATGGTACACAGTGTCTTAGAAAAGTGTTTCCTCAAAGCATGCCCTGGACTGTGCATCAGCATCATCTGAGAGCTTGTTTGAGATGCAGATTCTTGGACTCTACCCCAGACCCACTGAATCAGAAGCTCTGTTGGTGGGGCCCAGAGATCTTCATTTTTAACAAGGTGATTTCTATGCACAAACATTTTAGTAGCACTGTTTGAAAATATAACTTCTATCAGAGGAAGGACACATTAAGGTCTTTCCCTCATGTGCCTATAATTTAAAAAAAAAGAAAGAAAAAATAAAATTTTCATATGAATAATCAAATGTGATAAGGAACATTAACGGGTGTGACTGTGGGAACAAAGAAGAGAGAAAGAGGTAGAGAGAGAAATTTTACCTGGTGGCAGGTGGGGAGCTCTCTGTTTCTTGGAGGACAGGAAGTGTATCAGTTAAGACTGCATTTGGCTATAACAGAAAACCCAACTGAAAGTGAATTAAAGAAGAGGGGTTGTATTTTCTTTTATAAGAAGGAGTCTGGAGGTAGGTGGTCTGGAGTGCTGTTTCAGGTATTCAAGGATATCAGGGTTCTGGGTCAGTGTCTCTGTAGTCTTCTTTTTTTAAAATTGAGGTATAATTGACACAACATTATATTAGTTTCAGGTATACAGCATAATGATTTGATATTTGTATATATTGTGAAATGATCACCAAAACAAGCCTAGTTAACATATGTCACCATACATAGTTACAAAAAAATTGTTTTCCTGTGATGAAGATTTTTTAGATCCACTCTCTTAACAACTTTCAAATTTACAATACAGTATTAGTAACTGTAGTTGCCATGCTGTACATTACAGCTCCATGACTTATTTATTTTACCTTTTGATCCCACTCAACCATTTTGCCCACCTCCCAACCCCCAAACCCTGCCTCTACCAACCACCAATCTGTTCTCTGTATCTATGAGCTTTTTTTTTAATTGTACAGATTAAGTGATATCATATGGTATTTGTATTTCTCTGTCTGACTTATTTCACTTAACATAATGCCCTCAAGGTCTATCCATGTTGTCTTAAATGTGCAGCCCTCTTTTTTCCCCCTTTATGATCACTGCTGTGGCTCTGAGAATCACATCCTCATCTGTGTTCAAGAGCAAGAAGTAGAAAAGCATTAGGGAAAGAATTCTCCTCCTGCTTTCTTATCAAGGAGGGAACTTTTTCCTAGAGGCCTCCCAACAGACCTCCCCTTTGCCTTATTGACTGGAACTAGGGCATATGATCACTAGTACACCAGGGGCTGGTTGATCTTCCATGGCTTCTAGGAGTCCTAGCCCAATATTTAAGTAGAATTGTGCTTCTTTTAGCAGGATACAAGTACTTTTAAATGGCAAAGCTTTGAGGTAGTCTACCAACACCATATGGTATAGGAGGATTTCAGTCAGTAGAACCAGGAGTAAGGGCATTCCCAGGACAGGATATTAAGAAGGGATGGAGGGTGAAGTGTACATAAAGAATGGTTACTAGATGCGCTTCATTGAAGCATAGGGATCTTAAGAAGGAATTTCAAGGCATTTATTTTTAAACTGTGGAACCTTTTGTTCAATTGGAATCCTATGTGGAAGCCCAATTCACAAAGGAGTGGAAAGCATAGCTGCTATGGTCAAAAGTAGGATGGGAGTCCTGCTGGCCTGCTCAGCTTCTGACCTACTGCAGCTGAAAGGATTTGTTTTTGGTGTTTGTTTTTTTTTGTTTGTTTGTTTTGTTTTTCTCATTTTAATTGAGATACAGTTGACATACTGTATAAGTTTAAGGTGTACAGCATAGTGACTTGACTTACATATATTGTGAAATGATTACCACAGTAAGTTTAGTTAACATACATCATTTCATATAGTTACAAAATTTTTTTCCTTTTGATGAGAACTTTTATAATCTATTCTCTCAGCAACTTTTAAATATACCATACAGAAATATTAACTATAGTCATCACATTGTACTAAAAGGACTTCTTGAAGGCCAAACAGAAGAACAATGCCCCAGACATTACGCCTTTGATCCTGCCACACCCAGGGTTCTCTGGACCCTCTCCTCGAAGGAGACCGTGAGGCATCTAACAAGGTCACCTAATTGTCCTCAAGCTGGAATTTCAGAGATTTGTATGAAAAATATAATGATCTGAGCTGAGCATGTGGCTTGTTTTTATGGTGTTGCTCTTTGCAAAAACCTCTTGTGGTCCTGTACCTCTTAATCCTATTTCTGACACCGAATCCCTAAAACAGGAGTTGAGGAGAGCATCATGAGGAAACAACCAGAGGAAGGGGAGCTCTATTCCTTGTGAGAAGTGGTTTGCCTCCTCACCTCCTACCCTTTCCAGCCTGTATTAGTTTCCTAGGACTGTTGTAACCAAGTACTATGAACCTGGTGGCTTAAACATCAGAAATTTATTGTCTCACAATCTGGAGGCCAGAAATCTGACGTAAAGATGTCAGCAGGTTTGGTTTCTTCCGAAAGCTGTGAGGGAGGATATGTTCCCTGCCTCTCCTCTAGCTTCTGGTGGTTTGCTGGCAATCTTTGGTGGCCCTTGGCTTGTAGATTGCTACTTTCATCTTCACATGGTATATTACTTCTATGCCTTCACGTTGTCTTCTTGGTGTACATGTCCATCTGTGTCCAAATCTAAGGCCCACACTAATGACCTAATTTTAACTTAATCATCAATTTCCAAATAAGGTCACCTTCACAAGTACTAGAGGTTAGGACCTCAATACCGCTTTTTAGAGGGATACAGTTTAACCCATAACACATCCCATATTCTAAACCTCCACTTCCCTTTCTCTAGGGTCTTTCCCTCCCACTCTTAAACCCAGTGTCCGCAGCCCACTCATTTAACTCATACCAGTGGAATTTAGTGGGACAGGTGGGTTATTTTAAAGAATATTTCGTCCTCGCTGTTCTGTTTGAAAAGGTTATTATGTAGAATAGTATATGAAAAGTAAACTGGGATTAAATTGCAACTATGTTCAATCTTATGTATGGGATCCTAAGCTTGACTATAAACAGTGAAATCAAAAGACTGAGTAGTAATTATTAGATATATTACCACTATTACTGTATATGTAGCACTTTCACACAGATTCTCATTTGGAAGTACATTTCTTTCTGCCAGTGATCAAGATTCCTTTTCTCCTTCCACTTTTACTCCGTAATAATTTTTTCTTGAGGATGTTTTCTGACAGGACTGTCTGCAGAAAACCTTTTACTTAGAGATGTAACCTGATCTTCCTAAATTTAGCAGAGTTTATGCAATACTGAGCTGAAACCCAAGTACGGGAAAATGGAGAGAGATTGTAAATGAGACAATGAAGAAATAGGAAATGGAAATTTTTTAAAAATCATAATTATTTTTAGTAAGGGCACGGATAAAGATGGGGTTAAAATTTGGTTGGGCGAAGTTATTTTTAGATTATATGGTCCTAATTTGGCAATATACTTTATTATTAATGTTGAAACTTGCTAATTAAATAATAGTTATTAGTGACAAAATCTGCCCTTGATCAAGGAAGCAAAAAGGAGAAGTTACTATGCAGGTTGTAGTCTCTTCACTTTCTCGCACTCAACCATGTTGTCAGATGTTAAGACCGTTTCCTCTTACTCAGTGGAATTTCCTCCTATTTCATTTTCCCTGAAAATTGAAAACAGCTGCACAGAACCTTCATTCAGCCCTCCCTGTACTACAAAACTCTTATTTGTGTCTTCAACTCTTCTCTTTTCTTTATCCTAATCTATCAACAAGCTCCGTTCATTTCTCTTCTTAAGAGTCATTTAAGCATGACACTTAGCCATTGCTCACAGTGTCACTTCTACCTGGAATGCTTTTCCCCCTTCATTTTTTTTTGCCAAATACAGGGGTGAGAAAAAGTAGGTTTACAGTTGCACTGTGACATTCTTTTCAGTTGATAAAGCTATTGTAATAATTACAACCTGCATGTCTTTTTCCATATGAAGAACTGTAAACTTACTTTTGCTAATCCTTATGTACTCCCTCTTCTTTCAAATCTTAGCCAAGGGGAGCACTCTGGAACACATGTAGGAAGGCATAAAATAGGGAAGCCTCCATAAAAGCAGGTAAACAAATCCTCATGTGACACAGCTTGGTTTCCTCCTCTTTCTCTGTAGCCCTCCTAGCCATACCTAAAGTACTGATCGTTGTTGAATAGTTGGGGCTTTCTGGAATTCTCTTCTCATAAGACCCAGCTAACTTCTAAGGTACAATACAGAGTATGAGAGTCTCCAGAAAAAGAAGGCCTAAGGCAAAAGAGGAGATGACTTTTGAGGTCTCAGGCATAGGAAGACAACTACAACTGACAGGGAACACATGTAGGGTTAGGTAAATTTGAATGCTAGAGGATGAAACCCCTACTAAAGGAGAAAAGGAGGCAGATATTTAGGACTGTGATGGAGTCAGTGAATTTCATCTACCCAGTTCTCATCAGGTCTGAGGAAATGGGGACCTGCTCCAGAGTCTATGAGGTCTTACAGAAGTTGGGGCAAGTTTGAGAGAAGTTCCAGAGACTTTTAAGTCCAGTGTAGTCTGGATTTGGGGTACCTCTTCAGTACAAACTCCCCCCTGCCTCTTGATTGCTGGCTGCATTTACAGAATCAGAAGTCCCAGCATCCCTATGGCTATCTTTCTTCCTTCCAAATGCCCCAGGGAACTTGCAAATGGGACCAAGACAGTAGGACTAACCAAGAGACCAAGGCAAAGACTGAAAGGTTCAGTTATATTCCTTAATATCTTCAGACCAGGGATAATAGCTATTGAAAACTGATAAATGAGGTCTTGTTTCCTAAACAATCATCTGGATTCTTGGTTATTCTTTCACATTGAGCCCCACATGCCTGAGTTAAAGGAGAGTCCTTGCCATGGCATGCATTCTTCTAGTACACTTCTGGAATGACCCAAAGGACTGGGGAAATGGCAACAGACTCTTAGCTCACACCTTCTCAACACTGATCTCCATAGACCACAGCTTAGTTTGTCACACCAATAGCTCCCTCATCACATTTAAATACAAATTAAGAAAACCTAAATGTAAGATTTTATCCTTTTCAGATTGGACCAAGCTGGCTTTGAGTAGCTCAGGAAAAAGCTCATTGTCCTTTTCCCTCCATTATTTTGCTCCTCGGGCAGTCTCTGCATTACTGGTGGGCAGTGCAGTATTTGGGTAGCCCTGCCCCTCTTGTCTAATTATTCATACTTTAAGATCATGCACTGTGTCTTTTATTAGTTTTTCAGACTCCACACACAGCTTGACAAAGAATTTGTAGAATACAGAGATGCTATTGCTTGACATGTAGATTCAAGATATTTGCTTGATTCTAAGAAAGATCAATTATATACTCTTTCTCTAGATGTAAACATGAAGTTCAAAAAAAAAAAAAAAAGCCAAAAAAAAAAACTTAGTTCTGGTTGAAGGTCATCTTTATGTTGGAAATAAGTATGGGTGGATCAATAGCAACCCATTACAATATTTTCACATTTACTTAAATAAAACATTAAAAGTGGCATTCTAAATAAAGAAAATGCCAGTAACATTTATCACCTAAAATTAATATTTGATTATTTTTCTATTTTCTGTTTTCCTCAGCTCACTTGAGAAGTGTCTTTCCTCCAGTTTCGATAAAATGATTTGTTTTGCTTGGTTACATAAAATATTAATTTGTTAAAAGACAGTTTTGTACTGTGTCTGGTTCTATTACCAGAATTTTAGTCTTTCTGATTTTATAATTTGAAATTATTAACCTTGAACTCCAAGTGATCCACCTTAGTGAACCACCGTATCCCAGGGATATAGAGGCATTTGGAAGCTTGAAATGGAAAAAGCTATGTTGTTGTAGATCCAACTCAGCTCCTGCCCCTACTCCCCTTAACTGGTGCTGTTCCATCACCCCCCCCCATAGCTCAAACCAAAGCACCTACTACCAGCTGTGAGGCCTAGGCTGATCTCATCTTTCTTTGTCTTTCCCAAGACATCATTGCCAGAGTCTCTGCTCTTCTTTACCATCTATTTTACCTGTTAATTAATTCTCAGATTCTTTTTTATTCTAAGAGCACCCCCCCCCCAGAATTGACCCTCCCACTTGGAATTTGCTAATATAACACTTCTTAGAGTGGTGAAAAGGTGTGAGTATATATACATGAGAGGAACTCAAGTTGGAGAGAAACATATACTCACAAAGGAGAGTTTCCAATGTTTCATGTCAGTACTTTAATTCATTTAACAACCTACAGCTTACAGACCTTGTGCAAGTACTTGCATCACTTCCTTTCTCTGGATTGAATAAGGGGTCCTCTGTGGCCTCCCTGATATCACAGAGTTGTGATATTACTGGAGGCTGTACAAAAAGAGGGACTTTTTTTTTTTAAACATTTTCTTTTGCAAACTCTAGCCCATTCTTGGAGATGCATACTACACCAAGAAATCCTGCATTGTGGGAAAAAAGCACACCCTTTTTAAACCTAACATTTCTCAAATATTTAACCACAAGGACCAGAACGCCCCCCCCCACCCACACACACACTGATTATCTGTTATCTGATAGGACAGAATTTTGTAAATACATTGATTGCACACTTCCCCATGGCTTCCAAGCCTGCTGCAAACTGGACTGAGCATTTCTATTCAAACTGAACGTTCCCTCTCTCTCTCCTTCACAACATAATGCATTGCTGCTGGGGTTCACTTTCTCAGTTTGCTGGTGGTCCACCTCTAAGTCTTTGTTCATGCCATTTTATCAACCTGGGTACTCTTACCTTTAGGCACAGCTTATATTCAAGATCCAGTGTGATGCTTTCTCCAACTTTTCCTTTCTCTAACTGCCAATACTCTTTGTCTCCAGTACTGCACCAGTTAAGACTTAACTCTGTCCCCACAGTGAAACTGTACTTTCTCATGAGGCATGACCATATCGCACCTAACTGCATTAGTTTTCCTTACCTCCTTTTGAGGATATAACAAATGCATTAAATAGCTCTTCATTGATCAAAGGATAACAGAATGTTCATTTGACAACAGAAATGGCACCTTTTGATAGGCAGTTTTTTTATTTTTATTTTTTGCATTGAGTGTTGTTTCTTTAACCAGATATAGTTCAGTTCTTCCCTAAGAATGTAGCTACTCTGCATTTATCCCATGAAAACCAAACACACTTATTTCTACTTTAAGGAGAGAATGAATGTTGTGGGCCTTTTTTTTTTTTTTTTTTCTAATTTAACAGAAGTGATTGCTTTGATATTTCATAATGGCTCAATGCCTCAGAAACACTTTAATTCTCCTGGACTAGTCATACTATAGGCATAACTTCATGGTCTTGTCCTTCAGACCTCTCTGCAGTAGAAGATGAGCCATGAAGAAAATGCAGACATTATATTTCCCATGTCCTCAGAGTTATGTAAATAACCCTAATTCCCTTACTGACTGAAAAACTGTCATTCGTTTCCTTTTCAGGTTGTTCTCTGTCTACTGAATGAAATTCAATAGTCCTTGAAAATTCAACCTTCCACAGTCTAATCACTAGATCATTGTTTAAAAAAAAGTTATCCTTTTAAACACATTGATTTTTCTAGAGTTAATAGGAAGGCTATTAGGTTTTTGTTTTTGTTTGTTTTCCTGTACCTTGAGGGACTGTTTAATTATTATTTATTATATTTATTTTTATTAACTACCTATTCATTTATAATAATATTGCATGTAGTTGACACACACACACACACACACACACACACCCCAAAGTATACAAGAGGTATATAAAAGGAGAGGTAAGTCTTTATCTCATCTCATCTCAGACTCCCACTCTCTTTTATCCCTGTAGGCAAATAATTTTACCTGTTTCTTGTGAATCTTCCCAGGGATATGCTAAACATGTCCATGCACATGCATGTGTGAATGAAACATGCTACGAACACTGTTATGCAACCTACTTTTTTAATCCAACCATATATGTTTGAGAACTTTCCATATCAACAACCATTCATGGCTGGATAATATTTCATTGTACAGGTGGTAACACCCTTCATTTATTTAGTACCTGTTAACAGGCATTTTTGTTTTTTTCTAGTCCTTTGACATTATATATAATGCTGCAGTGCATTATACATACTTCTTTCTTCACCCTGGCAAAAATGTTTCTTGGAATTGTTCAGACAATTTTTGATACTTTTGCCAAATTGCCTTCCAGAGAAGCAGCACCTAAATATTACCTTCCCTCTCAATATTGTATGAGTGCCTGTTTTCCCATGTGTTGCCCGTACTATAAATTTTACTTACCCATTCTTGCCCCTCTGCTAGATTAAAAATGGGTATCTCATTTCAATTTTCATTTTTCTAATTATGAATGATAATCTGTGCATAAGTTTCAAGTGTTTTGCATATCATTATATGCAAATTCCTTATCCATGTACTTTTTCAGTTTTTATTTGAATTGCTGCTTTTCTCTGGTTTATAAATGTTTAAATATTAATATTATCTGCCATATATTTTGCCAACATACATGAAATCATTTCTATGTATTTTCTTCTACAACTTTTATGATTACTTTTTAATATGTTTGTTGATTTTTAGAGAGAAAGGAAGGGAGAGGGACACACAGAGAGAAACATCGATCTGCTGCCTTCTGCAAACCCCCTGCTGGGGATCTAGCTGCAATCCGGGCATGTGCCCTGACTGGGAATCAAACTGGCAACCTTTCAGTGCATGGGATGATGTGCAACCAACTGAGCCACACTGGCCAGGGCTTATGATTACTTTTTAAATATTTAAATATTTTATCCATCTGGAAATTATTTTATTATGCTAAATGATTGCAAAAATAATACCATTTAAATTGGTTATAATTCCATGAGAACAGAGACCTCTGAATGGAGGAAAACCCACAGTATTATATACCAGTCAAACTGAGGACAGTGGGGAGAGGCAGATGTCCTAGAGGATTTTTTGGAATACTCTGACTGTATGGTGTGACTACCAAACAGTACCATGTGCAGACACCCATGGGTGGTTACAATTGAAGCTCACCTCTACCATTAGTTTGGAATATGGAATTGATAGCCAGGAACAGCTGGGTGAACTTCAAAACACTCTTATTTTTAAATTCATAACAAGCAACCCTAAATCTCAATGGCTTACAACAATTTTTACTTTTCCTGATTCATAGGCCAGCTCTGTGTGGGTTTGGGTTGGCTCCACGTGTGTCCTTATACTCCTTGGGCCATCAGTACCTGGAGGATGTTCTTCCCATGGCAAGTGCAGAAGTACAAAAGGACAAGCCAGTTCACGCCACCATATTGAGCTCAGCAAGGTCAAGTTGAAGGGACTTCCAAGTAGCTTCTGCCAACCTATGATAGAACACAACACTGGGTACTGGTAAAGTTAATGGACGTTGGAGCCTGACAGTGATGGAATGGCATACTCTGTTGAGTATCTACTAAAAAATCATTTATTTCCCCTTCCTTTCATGATGGTAGACCATAGTCCCCACAGTAGAGGCTCATGATGCCAGATACTTTTCCAGCATCTCTTGTAGCTGTAAGTAGCTATGTTACACAGTTCTGGCCAATGAAACATCAGGAGAAATCTTCTATGTGCCCCTGGAAAATTATTTTCCTGTTTGAGCAAGCCACTTAATTTTTCAATTCCTGTGTTCTCATCTGCACGTTGGGGCTAGATATAATTTACAGAGTTGTTGTATTAGTCAGATTTACTTTGCAACAAGTAATCCCAAATCCAGTGGTTTACAATAACACATATTTATTTTTCTTGCTAATGGTCTGCAGCTCATCTGGGTTGGAAGTGGCTCTCCTTTAGGCTACGAGTAAGGTTTAGCCCAATTCCATGTGTTTCAGGACAAGACAAACTATGCACGTATGTTTAAAGCTTTCTATCACTGCCCTGGCCGGCTTGGCTCAGCGGTTAGAGCGTCGGCCCTCGGACCAGAGAGTCCTGGGTTTGGTTCCCGTACCTTGGTTGCAGTTTGTCCCCGGCCCTGGTTTGGGTCGTGTGGGTGGCAGCCACTCGATGTGTCTCTCTCACATCGATGTTTCTCTCTCTCTCTTCCTCCCTCTCTCCCCCCTGCTCTATCTGAAGATAAATGCAAAAATATCCTCGAGTGAGGATTGAAAAAAAAAATCATTAAAGCTTTCTATCACTAAAATTCCTATGACCCAAGCAGTTCTCATGGCCAAGGCCATCAAGGGAGAGGAGACATATGCTCCACCCACAATGGAAAGTACTACAGTTACATGGCAAAGGTGTAGATGTATAATTTTATCATAGTAGAATGAAGATTAGAACATTAGCTCAACCTCTCACACTTCCTAGTTGTGTGAGCAGAAACAAATCACTAGCTTCTTAGAACTTTAGTTTTCTTATTTTTAAGATGGCATTGGGCTCTTTTCTGTGGATTAGTGTGAAGATTATACATAACCCATGTGCCACAGGAGGCCCTTAACAAAAGTTAGCGGTCTGCCCCAACCACCAAACTCTGAGTTTACAAGATGACTTCATTCCAGAAGTCAGGTGTGTGATTTAATGCTGGAATTCTATGAGGATGTTGAGTGGATGTGAAGTCACCAAGAGGAAGGTTCCCTGAGGGAGGAGATGAAAGGTTTCTTCACTAAGCAAGCATTCACTGAACACCTGAGATCATTATCTCAAGGTCATTATCATGCTTTCATGCTTCAGTAAGCTGTAACATTTCCTTTTCTTTCTTTCTTTTTTTTTTTTTTTTTTTTTTTTGGCAAATGACCCTGAATTCACTCTGACAAGATCATAGGAACCATGGTATTTTAGGGTTGACTTTGGCTGTTTCATAGGCTCCCTCTGCTGGAGTAAAATGGAATCTTTTTTTCTCAAGACTTGAAGATCCTTTCCCTTTAATTGAAAGCAAATGTAGTAAACCATTTGCTGCATTACTAGCCTGGCTTTTCATATAGTTTTCTGCAGCCATGTCCTAAATTTACCTGCCACAGAGCTGTAACAAAAATTGCCTTTTCAAAACAGAGCCTTAAAAGGACACTGATTTGAAAGAATTTGCCAGAAATGTGAATTGTTAATAATAAGTAGATTCCTGTTTCCTGTGAGTAATGCCCTTGTTAATTCAATTCTAACCTTCTCAGTTTTAGAACATCTGGGAGCATTATGGGAAAGCTGGGACGGGCCTTTTACAGGTGCTTGCTGAACGGAAATTAGTCTGAGTCACCAGGTTTGTTATGTAGATAGACTATAATTTTCTCAGGAAAAAGTGGCATGCAGGGCAATCAACACGAGATATTATATGAATTTACTTTTTATTTTTTTATTAATTTGTTTTTGTTACAGATGTTTCTCCTTTTTCCCCCATTGACACCCTCCTCCTCATCCCCAGCCCTGTTGTCCATGTCCATTGGTCATGTATACATGCATGTAAATTCTGTGGTTTATCTCTTCCCCTCCCCTAAACCCCCTCCTCTGAGGCTTGTCAGTCTGTACCCCACCTCTATGTCTCTGGGTCAATTTTGTGCATCAGTTTATTTAGTTCATTATATTCCACAAATAAGTGAGATCATGTGATATTTATCTTTCTCTGCTTGGCTTGTTTCGCTTAGCATAATACTCTCCAGGTCCTTCCATGCCATCTCAAAGGATAAGAGATCTATCTTTCTTATAGCTGCATAGTATTCCATTGTGTACATGTACCACAGCTTTTTTATCCACTCATATACTGATGGACACTTGGGTTATTTCCAGATCTTAGCTATTGTAAATAGTGCTACTATGAACATAGGGGTACATATATTCTTTTTGATTGGTGTTTCAGGTTTCTTAGGGTATATTCCTAGAAGTGGGATCACTGGGTCAAATGGCAGTTCAATTTTTAACTTTTTGAGGTAACACCATAGTGTTTTCCACAATGGCTGCACCACTCTGCATTCCCACCAGCAGTGTAGTAGAGTCCCCTTTTCTCCACACCCTGGACAGCACTTGTTGTTTGATGATTTGTTGATGGCGGCCATTCTGACAGGTGTGAGGTGATACCTCATAGTTGTTTTAATTTGCATCTCTCTGATGATTAGTGACATTGAGCATTTTTTCATATGTCTCTTGGCCATTTGTATGTCCTGTTTGGAGAGGTGTCTATTTAGGTCCTCTGCCCCTTTTTTAATTGGGTTCTTTGTCTTCCTTTTTTTGAGATGTATGAGCACTCTATATATTTTGGAAATTAACCCCTTATCTGTTGCATCACTGGCGATTATGGTCTCCCATATAGTGGGATCCCTTTCCGTTTTGATGGTTGTTTCTTTTGCTATGCAGAAGCTTTTTAGTTTGATGTAGTCCCATGTGTTCATTTTTTCCTTTGTTTCTCTTGCCTTAGGTGTTGTATCAGTGAAAATTCTGCTGCGTATGATGTCTGAAATTTTGTTGCCTGCATTTTCTTCTAGAATTTTTATGGATTCACAAGTTACATTTAAGTCTTTTATTCATTTTGAGTTTATTCTTGTGTATGGTGTAAGTTGGTGGTCTAGTTTCATTTTTTTGCATGTAGCTGTCCAATTTTCCCAACACCATTTATTAAAGAGGCTATCTTTACTCCAGTGTATGCTCTTGCCACCTTTGTCGAATATTAATTGAGCATAATGTTTTGGGTCAATTTCTGGGTTCTCTGTTTTATTCCATTGATCTATGTGCCTGTTCTTGTGCCAGTACCAGGCTGTTTTGATTACAGTAGCTTTGTAGTATAACCTAATGTCCGTATTGTGATCCCGCCTACTTTGTTCTTCTTTTTCAAGATTGCTGTAGCTATTCGGGGTCTTTTTTGGTTCCATATGAACTTCTGAAGTATTTGTTCTAGTTCTGTGAAATATGTCGTTGGTATTTTGATGGGGATTGCATTGAATCTATAGATTGCTTTGGGTAGCATGGACATTTTAATGATGTTAATTCTTCCAATCCATGAACAAGATATGTGCTTCCACTTTTTTATATCTTCCTCTATTTCTTTTTTCAATGTCCTGTAGTTTTCTGCAAATAGGTCCTTTACTTCTTTGGTTAAGTTTATTCCTAGGTATTTTAATTTTTTTGCCGTGATGGTAAATGGGATTGTTTTTCTGGTTTCTCTTTCTGTGAGTTCATCATTGGTGTATAAGAATGCCGTCGATTTCTTGACGTTAATTTTGTATCCTGCTACTTTGCCAAATTCATTAATTAAGTCTAGTAGATTTTTGATGGAGTCTTTAGGGTTTTCTATGTATAATATCGTGTCATCTGCGAATAATGACAGTTTCACTTCCTCCTTTCCAATTTGGATCCCTTTTATTTCTTCTTCATGTCTGATTGCTGTGGCTAAGACTTCTAGTACTATGTTAAATGAGAGTGGTGAAAGTTGACATCCTTGTCTTGTTCCTGTTCTTAAGGGAAATGCTTTTACTTTTTGTCCTTGACTATGATGTTGGCTGTAGGTCTTTCATATATGGCCTTTATAATGTTGAGATATGATCCCTCAATTCCCAAATTGCTGAGTGTTTTTATCAGAAATGGGTGCTGGATATTGTCAAATGCTTTTTCAGCATCTGTTGATATGATCATATGGTTTTTATCTTTCATTTTCTTTATGTGGTGTATCACATTTATTGATTTGCAAATATTGTACCAGCCTTGCATCCCTGGGATGAATCCCACTTGGTCATGGTGAATAATTTTTTTGATGTATTGCTGGATCCGATTTGCTAGTATTTTGTTCAGGATTTTGGCATCTATGTTCATCAGGGATATTGGCCTGTAGTTTTCTTTCTTTGTAGTGTCTTTTTCTAGTTTTGGAATTAGAATTATGCTGGCTTCATAAAACGAGTTTGGAAGTTTTCTTTCTTCTTGAATTTTTTGGAATAGTTTGAGGAGAGTGGGTATTAGTTCTTCTTTGAATGTTCTGTAAAACTCCCCCGTGAAGCCGTCCAGGCCTGGGCTTTTGTTTGCGGGGAGAGTCTTGATTACATATTCAATTTTCTTCACTGTTAGTGGCCTGTTCAAGTTTTCTATCTCTTCCCAGTTCAGTTTTGGGAGACTATGTGTTTTTAGAAATGTGTCCATTTCGCTTAGATTGTCGAATTTGTTGTCATATATATGTTCATAGTATTTGTTAATGATCCTTTGTATTTCTGTGGTGTCAGTTGTTACTTCTCCTCTTTCATTTCTGATTTTGTGTATTTGGGTTCTCTCTCTTTGTTTCTGGGTGAGTCTAGCTAAGGGTCCATCAATCTTGTTTATCTTTTCAAAAAACCAGCTCTTTGTTTCATTGATCCTTTGAATTGTTTTTTTGGTCTCCATGTCATTTATTTCTGCTCTGATCTTTACTATTTCCTTCCTTCTACTCGCTCTAGGGTTTTCTTTTTGTTTGCTTTGTGGTTCTTTAAGTTGTGAGGTTAGGTAATCAATTAGAAATTTTTCTTGTTTCTTGAGGTGGGCCTGTAGTGCTATGAACTTCCCTCTCAGAACTGCTTTCGCTGCATCCCATAGATTTTGCGTTGTTGTGTGTTCATTTTCATTGGTTTCCAGGAAGTTTTTAATTTCTTCCTTGATCTCCATGGTAACCCATTCATTGTTCAGTAACATGCTATTTAGCCTCCATGTCTTCAAATGTCTTTGCATGTTCTTATTGCAATTGATTTCTAGTTTCATGCCATTGTGGTCTGAAAAGATGCTTGATATGAGTTCAATCTTCTTGAACTTGTAGAGACTTAGTTTGTGCCCTAACATATGGTCTATCTTTGAGAATGTCCCATGCGCACTTGAGAAGAATGTGAATTCTGCAGTTTTGGGGTGTAATTCTCTGTATATATCTATTAAATCCATTTGATCTAGTGCTTCATTTAGAATTTCTGTTTCCTTGTTAATTTTTTGTCTAGACGATCTATCCAGTGATGTCCGTGGGGTGTTGAAGTCTCCTGCTATGATTGTTTTGCTGTCAATTTCTCCTTTGAAGTCCTCCAGAAGATTTTTAATATATTTTGGTGCTCCTATATTGGGTGCATATATGTTTACCAAGGTTATATCTTCCTGTTGGATAGACCCTTTCAATATTATGTAGTGGCCTTCTTTGTCTCTAGTTATGGTCTTCATTTTGAAATCTAATATATCAGATATGAGTATTGCTACCCCAGCTTTTTTTTCCTTTCCGTTTGCTTGGAAGATTTTTTTCCATCCTTTTACTTTCAACCTATGTGAGTCTTTTGTTGTGAGGTGGGTCTCTTGTAAACAACATATATGTGAATCATGCTTTCTTATCCAGTCAGCTACTCTGTGTATTTTTATCGGAGCATTCAGTCCATTTACATTTAAGGTGATTATTGATATGTACTTATTTATTGCCATTTTTGTTTAGTGTGGTCATATTTTTCTTCCTATTTCTTCTACTAATTACAGCAGTCCTTTTAACATTTCTTGCAGTGCTGGTTTGGTGCTAATATATTCCCTTAGTCTTTTTTTGTCTGGGAAGCTCTTTATTTGACCTTCTATTTTGAATGATAGCCTTGCTGGATAGAGTAGTCTTGGATTCAGATCCTTGTTTTTCATGACCTTGATTACTTCATGCCATTCCCTTCTGGCCTGTAGTGTTTCTGTTGAGAAGTCAGCTGATAGCCTTATGGGGGTTCCTTTGTAGGCAACCTGTTGCTTACCTCTTACTGCCTTTAGGATTCTCTCTTTGTCTTTAATTTTTGGCATTTTAATTATTATGTGTCTTGGTGTATGCCTGTTTGGGTTCTTCTTACTTGGGGCTCTCTGTGCTTCTTGAACTTGAATGCCTTCTTCCTTCACCAAATTAGGAAAGTTTTCTGTCACTATTTCTTCAAATATATTCTCTAACCCTTGCTCATTTTCTTCCTTTTTGGGGACTTCTATAATGCGAATGTTATTACGTTTCCAGTTGTCCCACAGTTGTCTTAAGCTATCTTCCTGTTTTTTAATTGTTTTTTTTCCTTTTGGTTTTCTGATTGATTGATTTTTTTCTACTCTGTCTTCTAATTCACTGATCCGGTCCTCTGCTTCCTCTACTCTGCTGGTCAGTCCTTCCAATGTGTTCTTTATTTATGCTATGTCATTCTTTATTTCCACTTGGTTGGTTTTCATGGTGTTGATATCCTTACTCATGCTGTTTAGTTTCCTCAAGATCATGGCTCTGAACTCTACCTCTGATAATTTTCTTAACTGCATTTCATTTATTTCATCTTCGGTAGAGTTCTCTTGTTCTTTCATTTGGGATCTGTTTCTTTGTTTCACCATTTTTGCTTTCTCAGTGGGTTTTGGAGCCTGCCAAATTTTCCCTGTGGGTGTTGGTGTTCTGCTATTTGTGGCTCCCTGTACTGGGTTTGAATGAGAGTGGAGGGCTCTCCTTAAACACCACTGTCAAGTCTCACTTTCCTGGGTAGATTTGCAAGGTATGAAAGGTTCAGTTATGCTCTAGCTTTTTGCCTGGAGGCTATTAGCCTCAGTTACTTGAAAAACCTTAGGATCTCAGTTGAATGAGAAACTCAGGTGTTTATAGTGTAAGAGGATTTCCCAAGGGTGGGGCCAATGCTGGTTGTTAATGAGCCTCAATTTGCATTTCTTTACCTCTTTGCCTCACCTGGGAATCTCCAAGGGAGGGGCTGCCACAGCTCTGGGAAGGAGAAAACTTGGCTGCCATTCTGTGTAACCAGGAAGGAGCGGGCTGGCCACCACCGTCCTTTGTGGCCGCAGCTCAGCACAAACTCTGAGAGCCATCCAAATCCCAGGTTTCCCCACAGAGTTGCAGTCCAGTCCGCCCTCCCTCTGCCGGAGCCCCAGGTGAGTGGCTGTAGCTATTCAGTGCTCTGTCCCGGCCCTCTGAGCTGTGGAGCAGCTGAGGCTCTTAACCCTGAGGGCGGGCACCGCCTTTGCTTACCCCTAAGGCTGCTGCTGTCCATGGGCTCCCAGCCCGCCACCCTCACGTGCCTCTGCAGATCCTACCAGGCTCATTCAGTGTCCCTGGTTGTATGGTCCTCTCCCGCTGCTTTTCTGTTGCTTTTTCCCGACGATTTGTCTTTATTTTAGTTGTAATTCCCGTATGGTCCTGGGAGATCGTGTGTGTAGCTTCCATTCAGTCCACCGCCATTTTCTCCTCTGGAGAATGCCATCAATTTCTTGACGTTAATTTTGTATCCTGCTACTTTGCCAAATTCATTTATTAAGTCTAGTAGATTTTTGATGGTGTCTTTAGGGTTTTCTATGTACAATATCATGTCATCTGCAAATAATGACCGTTTCACTTCCTCCTTTCCAATTTGGATCCCTTTTATTTTTTCTTCATGTCTAATTGCTGTGGCTAAGACTTCCAGTACTATGTTAACTTAAATAAGAGTGGCGAAAGTGGGCATCCCTGTCTTGGTCCCGTTCTTAAAGGGAATGCTTTTAGTTTTTACCCATTGAGAATGATGTTGGCTATAGGTTTTTCATATGTGGCCTTTATTATGTTGACGTATGGTCCCTCTATTCCCACATTGCTGAGCGTTTTTATCAGAAATGGGTGCTGGATTTTGTCGAATGCTTTTTCAGCATCTATTGATATGATCATATGGTTTTTATCTTTCATTTTCTTTATGTGGTGTATCACATTTATTGATTTGCGAATATTGTACCATCCTTGCATGCCTGGGATGAAACCCACTTGGTCATGATGAATAATTTTTTTGATATATTGCTGGATCCAATTTGCTAATATTCTTTAAGGATTTTGGCATCTGTGTTCATCAGGGATATTGGCCTGTAGTTTTCTTTCTTTGTAGTGTCATTATCCCGTTTTGGAATTAGGATTATGCTGGCCTCATAAAATGAGTTTGGAAGTGTTCCGTCTTCTTGGATTTTTTGGAATAGTTTGAGGAGAATGGGTATTAGATCTTCTTTGAATGTTTGGTAAAACTCCCCCATGAAGCCATCTGGGCCTGGGCTTTTGTTTGCTGGGAGTTTCTTAGTTACATCTTCAATTTCCTTTGTTGTTATTGGTCTGTTCAAGTTTTCTATCTCTTCCTGGTTCAGTTTTGGGAGGCTGTGTGTTTCTGGAAATGTGTCTATTTCTCCTAGGCTGTCCAATTTGTTGGTGTGTAATTGTTCATAGTATGTTTCAATGATCCTTTGAATTTCTGTGGTGTCAGTTGTTACTTCTCCTCTTTCATTTCTGATTTTGTTTATTTGGTTCCTCTCTTTTTGTTTCCTGGTGAGTCTGGCTAAAGGTCCATCAATCTTGTTTATCTTTTCAAAGAACCAGCTTTTTGTTTCATTGATCTTTTGAATTGTTTTTTTAGTCTCTATGTCGTTTATTTCTGCCCTGACCTTTACTATTTCCTTCCTCCTACTAGCTCTGGGTTTTTCTTTTTGTTTACTTTCTAGTTCTTTAAGTTGTAGGGTTAGAAAATCAATTAGAAATTTGTCTTGTTTTTTGAGGTAGGCCTCTAGTGCTATGAACTTCCTCTCATAACTGCTTTCACTGTGTCCCATAGATTTTGTGTTGTTGTGTGTTCGTTTTCACTGGTTTCCAGGAAATTTTTAATTTCTTCCTTGATCTCGTTAGTAACTCATTCGTTGTTTAATAGCATGCTATTTAGCCTCCAAGCGTTTGAATGTTTTTGTGTGATTTTACTGTAATTGAGTTCTAGTTTCATGCCACTATGATCTGAGAAGATGCTTGATATGATTTCAATTCTCTTGAATTTGTAGAGACTTGCTTTGTGTCCTAACATGTGGTCTGTCTTTGAGAATGACCCATGTGCACTTGAGAAGAATGTATATTCTGCAGCTTTGGGGTGAAATGTTCTGTAAATATCAATGAACTCTAACTGATCTAGTTCGTCTTGTAAGGACTCTATGTCCTTGTTAATTTTTTGTCTAGAAGATCTATCCAGTGGTGTCAGTGGCATGTTAAAGTCACCCACTATGATTGTGTTGCTATTGATCTCTCCCTTGAAGTCCTCCAGACGTTTTTTAATATATTTTGGTGCTCCCGTGTTTGGTGCGTATATGTTTACCAGGGTTATATCCTCTTGTTGGATTGATCCTTTAAATATTATGTAGTGACCTTCTCTGTCTCTTATTATGGCCCGTGTTTGGAAGTCTATCTTGTCAGATATGAGTATTGCTACACCAGGTTTTTTTTTAATTTCCATTTGCTTGGAAAATTTTTTCCATCCCTTCACTTTTATCCTGTGTGAGTCTTTTGTTGTGAGGTGGGTCTCTTGTAGACAGCATATATATGGGTCGTGTTTTCTTATCCAATCAGCTACCCTATGTCTTTTGATTGGAGCATTTAAGCCATTTACATTTAAGGTTATTATTGATAGATACTTATTAGTTGCCATTTTAATTTTATGCCTGTGTTCCTCTCTCTCTCTCTCTCTGTTTCTTCTTCTTCTTACAACAATCCCTTCAGCATTTCTGGCAGTGCTGGTTTGGTGGTGGTAAATTCCTTTCGCTTTTTTTTTTTTTTTTATCTGTGAAGCTCTTTATTTCTCCTTCAATTTTGAATGATAACCTTCTGGATAGAGTAGTCTTGGTTTCATACCATTGCCCTGCATTACTTTGTACACTTCATGCCACTCCCTTCTGGCCTGCAGTGTTTCTATTGAGAAATCAGCTGACATTCTAATGGGAACTCCCTTGTAGGTAACTTTCTGTCTCTCTCTTGCTTCCTTTAAGATTCTTTATTTGTCTTTAATGTTTGCTATTTTTATTATCATGTGTCTAGCTGTGGGTCTTTTGGGGTTCATCTTGCTTAGGACTCTCTGTGTTTCCTGGACTTGTGTGACTTTTTCCTTCACCAGTTTAGGGAAGTTTTCTGTCATTATTTCTTCAAACAGGTTCTCTATTCCTTTCTCTGATTCTTCTCCTTCCGGTATCCCTATAATGCGAATGTTGTTACGTTTTGTATTGTCCCACAGCTCCCTTAAACTTTCCTCCTGCTTTTTAAACTTTTTTTCCATTTGCTGCTCTATGTGGGTGTTTTTCTCTACCTTGTCTTCTAAGTCACTGATTCGGTCTTCAGCTTCTTCTAATCTACTATTGAACCCTTCTAAGGTATTTTTCATAACAGGTATGTCATTCTTTATTTCCTCTTGATTTTTATGCATAGCTTCTACCTCTTTTTTTAAGCTGAAATAGTTCCCCATGAGCTCTTCATAATTCTTATTAAGTTGCTTGTAGTTCTCACCAATTTTTTTGAGCACTCTTAAAATCATTGCTTTGAATTCTTTATCTGACAAGTTGCTGTCTTCCATTTCCTATAGTTCCTTTTCTGGTGATTCCTCTTTTTGTTCCCTTTGGGTGTTGTTTCTTTGTCTCCCCATTTTAGCCCTCTGGTAGCTCTAGACCCAGTTTGGGTGTGTAGGCAGCTCACTGTATATCAAATAAGGCTACTGTGCCTCCCAGACTGTTTTGTTGCATGTCGCCTCTTGCCTGCTGTGGATCCTGGAGGATTGACTACTTGGGGGCAGGTATTGGTGTGTCCTGGTAGGTGTTTCTGCTGGATCACTTAGACCCCTCTGGACCTGTATTCCCAGCTGGTCGCTGGTGCCTCCTGTAGCTGTATAGCTCAGGCCCTTTTGGAGCTGTGCTCCCTGTCCATATCGTGGGCAGCTGTGTTGCACAGGCCTCACTGGAGCCCTGGCTCCCCGCTGATCTTGTGGGCAGCTGGGTTGTACAGGCCCCGTTGGAGCCCCAGCTTCCCGCTGACCCCGTAGGGAGCTGGATTGCACAGTCCCTTCTGGAGACCTGGCTCCACGCCTATCTTGTGGGCTGCTGGATTGCACCGGTCCCTCTGGAGCCCCAGCTTCCCACCGCTCTTGTGGGCCGCTGGGTCGCACAGGCCTCTGTGGAGCCCCAGGTCCACTGCTGGTGGCTGGGGAGTGCTGCTGCCCTGTGGGGCTCAGCTCCTGCTCAGCCTTTGCTGTAGTTTTTGGGGATGGGTCTCAGCTGCTGATCTGTGCTTCTTTTGCCTAGGGATGGATGTCTGCTCCCAAGCCTCTGTTTCTGGGGGTATATCTCGACTCTGATTGGGCTGCTAGTGTGGGGGATGGTGCTGGGCTTCCGGCCATTTGCGGCTTCTACAACTGGCACCTTGGCAGCTCTGCTACTGTGCACTGGTCTGTGTTGACCCAGGGTGTCCATTGGTCTGATGGTGCCAGGTGCACTGGTGGGCTCAGGTTGCTGGGCCATAGCTGCTCCCACAGACTCCTCCCAGAGAAGACCCGGGATCTTCCAAAATGGTGGGACCTCCCCGAGGCGCAGGGAGAAGCGCCCTGAAGAGCAGCTTACCAAGGTAGCCAGCTTCTCCCGTCCACAGCACAGGAACCTCCTGCTCCGAGTCTCTGCACTGCAGGAGTTTGGTCGTCCACCTTCACAGCCACTCACACTCTCTCACACTAGTTCACTCTCTCACGCACTCACCCTCCCTCAGGTCCTGCCCACTGCCATCTTCCCAGGCCGATGAATTTACTTTTTATAAAGCTATTATTCATTGCTTAATGTTTACAGAGTTTCACTTTATTTCTGGCCTGGTGACATGCCAAATATTTTCTCCTTCTCCTTTCTCGCCTCTCCATCATTTTGGAGTCACTTTTAGGGCTTAAATGACTTAGTAGGGTGGGTTCATTGAATTCTGAATTGACTGAGTAAAACAAGCTTCTATGTGATGGTATAGCATAAAGGGAAATCTCACAATAATGCCAACTTCAGTATATGTGAGATAGTGGTAGCACCTTCATTTTCTGCCACAGCCTGAAACAGTGCTTTCCTACAGCTTTGAAACTCAAACTGTGGTCTGAACCAACACCACCAACATCACCTGTGTACTTGTTAGAACTGCAAAATGTCAGGCCTCACTCCAGATCTACTGACTCTGACTCTGCACATTCACAAAATCTCCTGGGAATTCATATGCACATTAAAATTTGAGAAACACTGATCTGGCGGAAAGGGAGATCTCACAGTAATGCCACCCTTGAGGTGTGTGAAATAGTGCTGGCACCTCCAAATCTTCCACAGCCAGAAACACCTTATTACTCCACTCCACTAAAGTCTGTGACTAACACCCATGGGCACAGTGCCAGCTCCACCCATTAGCTTTATAATGCTGGGCATTGAGCCCACAACCCTTGCCCTGCAGTCGGTGCTTACTGTCCTTGTTGAATGGAGCTTGCTGACATTGACCTCGTGCACTCTGACTTCCTGGACCTAACTGTCTACCCTCTGCCTCTGACTTAGCTGACTTCCATGGTATATGTAGCATATGGTGTTCTTTGACCCAAAGTCCTAAATTCTGTTTCTTCTCAGCTTGGATGTAGCCAGTCTAAGTGATGACACACCTTACTGTTGAGGCCGTATTAAAAGGGCCTGTGACTCTTCAGCAATAAAAGCCTTAAATTAGTCATAACTTTTAAAATCTCAGATGATAGAAATTCAACTTGCAGTAGCTTAATTTTAAAAGGGGGGCAACAATATGGATCAAATATCATGACATCATTTCTGAGATATTTCTGCTTCAAATGCATAACTTGAGTCTATTTGATTATGACGAACGTTGGACATATCCAAATTGAGGGACATCCTATAAAATAAATTGCCCGTACTCTTCAGAAATGTCAAAGTCAAGAAAGACAAAGAAAGGCTGAGAATATGTTCCAGATTAATGGCATCTAAGGAGCATTACAACTAAGGGGCATTATTGGGATTATTGGAATAACTTAAATATAGACTGTAGATTAGATAATAGTATAATATAAGTTTCCTGATTTTGATCATTGTACTGTAGTTAGATAAGAAGAGAATGTCTTTGTTCATAGGAAATATAAACTGAAGTATTTTTGAGTAAAGGGTCACTATGTCTGAAACTTACTCTAAAATGCCCCCTACAAAAATAGAGAATGAGAAAGCAAATGTGACAAAATATTAACAAAAGATTATGGGTAAGTGGTAAATGGGAAATTTTTTACTATTCTTATAACCTTTTGAAATTCTATACTAAAAATTCCCAAAAATAAATTAAAAAGGGGTTTTATTAACAGAATACTGGGAAACTCAAAGAATTAAAGGAAGAGGTGTAAGACTCAGGGCAGCATAGGGACTTTGAGAACTGAAAGTGAAGACTTGATGCCACCAGACTGAACTCTGATTGGATAAATTTTTCTAATGGAATAATAGAAATCTAGAAATTTAGAGTAAGAGAAAGGCTTTAAGGTCCTTTAATGTCTCCATGTCATGGATGAGAATGCTGAGATTCAGACAGCAAATGTAACTTGTTCAAGGACTCACAGATAACAGTTTCCAAACACAAGCATTTAGAACTACTTTTCATATTTGTTTATAAATGCATCTCCAAAGTGTGTTCTTTGTCTTTCACTTTTAAGTTAGAATATGAGTTGCAGTAAGAACAGGTTAACATAAATGATAAGTATGCTGTAATATGAATATATTGTATGAACAAATATCTAAACAAGCTCTCCCCCTATATGATTAACATAATTCCCTAAAATTTTCCACTAAATGTGGATATGATAAATAAAATATTTAAAAATAAAAAGCAATGATAGTTGTCTTCCAACATAATTTTATTTATATGTGAAAATCAGCTAACTTTGAATTTCTCCACTTATCATGTGGGTGGGTACATTCTGTCCTTTTCCATAGCGTTTTTCTCACCTCATAGAATATATTGTCTCTCAGTTGAAAAATAACACTAATCTAGCTTCGATTGTTTGAAATGTCCTTTGCAATTTGGAGAGACTGTGATGGCAGTCCATTTAGAAAGCATAACATCAGGCATATAGGGATGCTTAGAAGCCATCTAGTCTCACCCATTGCTTTTAAAGGTGAAGACTGCCTGCAGTTGGTTATTTACTCTTCCTTCATCTCTTGCACATGTTTCATACAAACGAACAGATTTAAAGTGGGATAATATCTGTATATATTGAAATAATTTGAGATCACTTCTGAAATAGCAGTGTATTTAGAGAAAGCAGAGGTACTTTAATCATACTTCCTATAAAGCTGTGTAAAGCTGTGTTATTTTTTGGTATAGAAAAGGCATTTGTGTAGTGGTTGGATAGTTAGACTGGGAGCTAATAAACCTGCCTTGACCAATTACCTTCATAACAGCTATTGAAATAGAATGCAAATCCTAGCTGAATGATCATAGGTGGTGGAGTGCAAAATTGAATATATAGTGGCTTAGTGTGTGGTGAGAAGCAATGAACTAAAAAAAAATTAAGTGTGCTTTCTATCACCTGTTCAGATATAATCATGAATGACTAACAAATTTTTCAGAGAATATGGATTCCTATACTTCAGTCTGGTGACAGACACTGTCTATTGTCTACCAGATATTAATTTTCCACATTGTCTTTACTAATGAAACTCTAATCTTGTTTGACAGCAATGTTCTCAGATAATTACTTGATTTTGAAACTTCTCTGTCAGGGTGGCTATATCAAGCAGTACTAGCTAATGACATGTCAGTGTAAGTCTGCTTGGGAGCTCTGGTAAACCTTTTGCTTTCCTGATTAAAAAAAAAAAGAATTGCCCTGGCCGGTTTGGCTCAGCGGTTAAAGCGTCGGCCTGCGGTCCAGAGAGACCCGGGTTCGGTTCCCGCTAAGGGCACGTACCTCGGTTGCAGTTTGTCCCTGGCCCTGGTTGGTGGTGCAGGTGGCAGCCACTCGATGTGGCCCTTTCACGTCAATGTTTCTCTCTCTCTCTCTCTTCCTCTCTCTCCCTCCTACTCTGTCTGAACAAAAAATGAAAAAATGTCCTCAGGTGAGGATAAAAAAATAATAATAAAATAAATAAATAAATAAATAAATAAATAAATAAATAAATAAATAAAAAAGAAGAGATGTGAGTAGTGCTGCCCTTCCCCATTTCTTCCTGCCTTGAATATAAGCATGGTGTCTGGAGTTACAGCAGCCATTTTGTGCCTATGGGCCAACATGAGGGAAGGAAGAGAGAATTGCAATATCCTGGTTCTGACATCACAAACCACTAAATAATATCAGCAGTTGGCTGCTTCCAAACTTTGTGTTATATGAGGAAAAATAACCTTTTATTTGATTAAGCCACTGGAAGTCAGATAGATTTTCTAATAATTTAACTTAAAAACAATCTTGATACAAGTGTAGTAGACACTTTTGAGGAAGTCTGCCTACGTCAAAATCACCCCAGTACTCTGTGAAACACTGTCCCACTCCCTCTCTGGGTGGATCTTTGTACCCATGTTAATGCAGTTGGGTTAAACACACCTGACTAAGGGTGAGCCAATCAGATTCTCTCTCTTAGGAATTTGAAATTGGGTTTTAGTGGTTCTAGTTGATCCTGCAGTGTGTCTGAAATGGGGGGACATAATAAAACTTGGAAGATGTTGTGTATGATGGCATGATGGAAGGTCACCCTTCAGCCATAGAGAAGTAGAGATAATAGGTCTGTAGAAAGTGAAAGAGAGAGGCAGAGACCAATGTCATCAAGAGAGAGAACACAGCCCAGTGGTGTGGCTCACTGGTTGAGCATCGACCCATGCACCAAGAAGGTGCCAGTTCGATTCCTGATCAGGGCACAATCTCCAGTGAGCAATAAGGGAAAAATATTTTTTTTCTGCATGGGGCCTGGCAGCTTTCTGGGTCCACGTATTAGTCCCTTCTCTAGCCAGGCTGCCCTCAGTTTCCTGGAGTGCTTCAGCTTCCTTCTCAATAATCAGGCATCCCTGTGTGACTGGCAGAGTTGTACCTTGCACAAGGGCACCTGGCCAAAAGGGCTAAGAAAGTGAAATCCAGCCTCTGTGTTTTGGTCAATAAGCCTTGGCCTGGGGCTGCATTGGCCCAGAGGGAATGTGCTTCTTTATGCAATTCATCTGTCCAGAAGGGAACACACTTTTTTTTTTTGTTGTTTTTTTTAATGTCACATAAGACTTAGGAAAGCCCTTCTTCAGGATAGCTAGTCAAGGTGTCTTATAACCAAAGGACCTTGACATGTAGATAAAATATATCAACAAACAACTTAACCATTTGATATGCTCTGATTTATTTTGCTTTTGAAAATTGAAGTATAGTTGACATGTAGCAAAATGTACAAATCATAATTGTATAGTTGAATGATTTCACTGTGTGACTCATATGTCCACTACCCAGATTATTAAAAGAACATTTCTATCATCCCAGAAAGTCCCTTTATCTCAATCAGTACCACTTGCCTACACACACACACAAGGGACCCAGGGAGGTCACCACTCTTCTGACCTCAGTCATTGTAGTTTGATTTTGCCTGTTTTTGAAGTTTATACAAGTATACAGCAAGTATTCTTTTGTGCTTGGCTTCTTTTGCTCAACATGTTCATGAGATCCATTCATGTTGTTGCATATATCAGTAATTCATTCTCTTTTTATTGTTGAGTAGTATTCTATTGGGTAAACATACCACAATTTATTCATCCAGTCTCCTGTTGATGGACATTTGGGATGTTTCCAGGTCTTATATAAACTCTTATGTATAAAGGTGCTGTGGACATTCTTATACAAGTGAACCTAGGTACTTATTTCCCTTGGACACACTGATGTACCATAGAAGTGCAAATCATATATCTTTCACAGTGAAACATGAAGATGTAGATATAGATATAGATATATGTCTCACATGCACCTGGATAAGTTTTCCTCTTGAGTTGTTTCTTCATGGTGTAATTGGGAGACCTTATTTTGTGATTACCTCTTCATAACTAATTATATATGTAATGTACTTATCCCTTTTACATATTAAATATGGGGCTACCCTCTCAGTATAATGGGGATGCATGCTTTTTTTTAATTTAAAAATTGCTGTGGTACATTTACACAGTGGAATACTATGCAGCTGAAGAAAGGAGGATCCTTTACCCTTTGAGACAGCACGGAAGGACCTGGAAAGTATTATGCTAAGTGAAATAAGCCAGTCAGAGAGAGACAAGTGTCACATGATCTCACTTATATGTGGAATCTAATGAACAAAATACACTTACAAATAAATCCAGAGACATGGAAGCAGGGAATAGACTAAGGAACCTCGGAGAGAAGGGGGTTGGGGGGCATGAAGAAATAAACCAAAGAACTTATATGCATGCATATATGTATAACCAATGGACACTGACAACAGTGCAGTGAAGGCGAGAGGGGGGTGGGAGCAGGGAGGAGGGGGTCAATGGAGGAAAAAAGAAGGGACATCTGTAATACTTTCAACAATAAAGATAAATTTAAAATATATATATAATTACAGGGAGGAAGTTGATAAATGGTCAGTAGTAATTTGTGTTACAACTAATAAAGCAAATTTATAAGGAGGGTATCTGACATTAAGCTTATAATTAAGAGTTTAGTCCGTGACCAGGAATAAACACAGCAAAGCTACACGAACCACATAAGATTAAGCTGAGTTCCTTGTTCCAACCACTTGTGCTATTTGCAACACTAAATAGTGCTGGATTTGCCATGCAAAGCCCTATGAAGCAATGTCTGTGTCTCAGCATCATGAGTGAAACTTAAAAAAATGTATATATGAGTGTCTGGTCCTAACCCCATAAAATGTTGGTGTAGAGAAGGACTTCTGTTTTTAGACCTTTCCATATAATTATATGCTGTAGCATCTGACCAGCTGGTCATTTATATTTCCTATGTCCACCCTTACAATTATGGTAATTACCCTCAGTTGAACATTGGAGTCTGTGAATGGATTTCATCTGCTAAAATCTTTCCAGGACACATAAGATGAGGCACACACTTTACTTACTATTGATTTCTTTATGAAGACAGCCCCATTAAAATAATAACATATTATGGAGAGTGGCTCAATAAGTCGTAATTGGGGTAATAAACTTTGGAGCACAGAATGAATTTATTCAGACTATAGTGTAATCTCCATGATGGAAGGGATTTTTTTCTCTTTTGTTCACAGAAGTTCTTCTAGTGAACCATAGTAGGGATCAATACTATTTTCGGAGTAAACCTTGTATAAGACAAGAACCTTAGTTACTAACTCACAAGGTTATAAATCCTGCTTTGCTTAGTACAGGTAATATATTCCAGTTGCCCAGCCTTTCTAAGAACCAGGAAGAAGCCTCCCTAGCTGTGTTCTTTCCACAGCAACCACTTGGAAGTTGTGGAAGCTCAAATCCAAGGAAGAAGCTTTACGGAGTTTCTTATCCTTAACAGAATAAAGGTGTCGATTTACTTCACTCTTCTCTTCAGCCACAGAGCCAGCTTCTCTTGAGATTCTCCATTCCTTCTCTGCCCCTAGGTGTAAAATGAAAAATAAAAACAGCCACAGGAACAGTTTTGTTCATCATGGCTGCCATGCTGGGGTTGGGTGGGTGGTGGTAGCTCCCTTCAGCATGCCTTCGTGGCCAGGTCACCCCAAATTGCCTTTTTCGATGTGTTGTTTATATAGAAAGTGATTCCATCTAGATTTTATAATCTAGCTCTCCCAAAGGTCTTTGGCTAAAACTGTTTCTGAAAAGAAACTAGAAAACAGTCATTTCCCCTTTAAAGTACCCGAAAACACAATATCAACATAGCAAAACTACTTTGGACATGATCAGACAGAGGATTCCCTATAATACTTAAATGAACACAAAAGGAGGTAGAAAAGTTATATACATACTTATAAATCATGTAAATAATGAATAAAAAAGGTCCTGGGAAGTTACTCATTTTATAGATGAAGACAATGAAGCCATTGAGGTTAAATCACTTGCTCAGTGCCATATAATAATGACAGAGCCAGAAAATCTGATTTTCCTAACCATGGTCACTCAATACATCTCACCTCACCCTGGCCCCAATAGCTTTAGGTTTCACTTTGCACACAGAGAAGGTGCCATTTGTGGCCAAACCTGCACTATATCACAGTGCTTCCCTGAGCTCCAATAAACACATGTACTAAAATGTGTTTTAAGGTATTGAAAAAATTAATCAATTTTAAAGAATCCCTGCATTCCCCCCTAGTCTGACCTTCAGGGCACCCATCAATTCTACAGGCCCATGTCAAAGAGGATGGTAAAAAAAAAAAAAAACAAAAAAAAAAACAGAAACAAAAACACTTTTTCAGCTTGTTCTGTCCAAAGTATCTAGGTGAAAGAATTATTGAACCTTAAAATATCATAAATTGTTCAGATATTGTTCATCTAGGACCATTTTCGTGACTAGCTCTCTAAAGTGACAGGGTAAGTAGTACATAATGTAATCATTTAAGTTGAGGTGACAATGATTCTTGGAAAAGACGATAATTGCTTTACAGCATTTGTTGCTGAGGTGCCCATGGGCCTCCTCTCTGCCTTCCCATATCAAATTTGAGGATCCACTGTCATGGTGGCAGATTGCAGAGTGTCCATTGTCCCTGACCTGGAGCAGGATAAGTGGAAGAAGTAGAGGAGTCACCAAGGGCAATGGCAGCAAAGTGACAGTGTTTTCTCCAGGCTTTTTCTCTGGCCTCTAGGATAGCACTTAACAAGAAAAATCAATCACAACCTTATGAGTACAGCCAGAAGTGGAAACTGCATTTGAATTTGTCCACTCAGTCAGTCAGCCTCACTTTAAAGAGCTCTGGAGCTAGAGGTTTCCGTGGAAACAGAGGTACGTGTGGGCAAAAATTGCTTTACATGGAAATGAATGCTAGCAATGCTGTTGAGTTGATACTTTATGGCTCCCCAATTTATGTATCTTTAAGAAAGGGAATAATTTTTTCTCTCATAACAAGAGTCTGGTGATAGGTGGTCCTGGTTGTGGTACAGATGCTCAATGATATGTCTACAAATCCCAGGATCTTGCTTTCTCCTCCATCATTCTTTGAATGTTGGTCTTTCATCCACATGCTCATTGCCTCGGGATGCAAAATGGCTGCTACAGCTCCAGGTCTCATATAAACATTTGAGGCACCAAAAAGCAGAAAAGCAGATAACAGCCAAGTTCATCCATTTTATTTCCATTTACCACGAAATAAAAACTTTCCACTCTGGCCGGTGTAGCTAAGTGGTTAGAGCTTTGCCCCTCACACCGAAGGGTCATGGGCTTGATTCCTGGTCAAGGGCACCTATCTGGGAGCAAGGTTCAATCCCGGCCCATGTCGTGGTGCATGTGGGAGACAACCAATCAATGTGTCTCTCTCACATTAATGTTTCTCTCTCTCTCTCTCTCCCCCCGCACCCCCCCAATCCCTTCCACTCTCTCTAAAAATCAATGGAAGAAATATCCTCGAGTGAGGATTAACAACAAAAAAAACTTTCCAAGAAGCTCCTGCTACAGCAGATTTCCCCATTGATCAAAATGAGGCCACATAGTAAACCCTAGCTTCAAGGAAGGATGAGAACTGTGTATCTGGCAAAGGACAAAGGATTGACATGATTGGCTGATGCTACTCACTATTTATCACCTAGAGCTAAACAAATATTGAGATCCAGTTAGCAAGGAATAAGGAGAGAATGGATATTGAGTAGCTAATTAATAGTGTAAGCTACAAATATGTTATCTGAGATACACCTTTCCAAATAAAAAAGCCATTTACTGTCCAGCTGATTATACATAACTACTGATCTCTCTATACTTTCTGTACTCTCTAGCACAGAGTCATGCACCCAGCAAGCACTTGAAAAATGTCTGTTGAACCATGGTTTAAGAATATTGCAATAGCCCAGTGTGTGTGGCTCAGTGGATTGAACATCGTCCCATGGACTGAGAGGTCCTGGTTTGATTCCTGGTCAGGGCACATGCCCTAGTTGCAGGCTCATCCCCAGTAGGGGGCATGCAGGAGGCAGCTGATTGATGTTTCTCTCTCACATTGATGTTTCTATCACTCTCTCTCCTTTCCTCTCTCTCTAAAAAGTCAATAAAGACATATTTTAATTTTTTTTTTTAAAAAGAATACTGCAATAACATATTCATTCAACACTGGCTCAGAGCTGGGTCCCATGTGAAATGGTCAATTATGCATTCAGCCTTAAAACATAGTCATTCAATTTGGGGGCACTGGGAGCCCAAAGAATCCAGATACTCATGTAACCAATACCAAGAAGCTAAAACAACTATTTTTAAACTTTCTGCTAGGAAGGAATTGTATAAGAAAATATGTATGTTGATAAAATAAAATGCCTAGAATAGAGGACAAGTTAAACATCCACTATGATCTCACTGCATAGTACTTTTTGCCTAGCCTGTAAGAAATGAAACCACTGCAACATACAATCACATCCACATCCCAGAATTAGAGCTCAAAGAAGTATATGTAGATTTGTAAATAGTTGACATAAAGGATTGAATCACCAAATAACAAAATACTATTGCTGAAAGGCACATAAAAGACCAGCTCAGCCTAACTTCTTTTTATTTTTCCGGTGAGGAAACAGGTCCACAGAGGTTATGTGATTGGGCTCAGGTTACAGAGTTAGTGACAGAGACTTGTTTAGAAACCAGAAAAACTTGAAAAGTATTTTGAAAGAGCAAAAAAGAATGTGGTTTGGGGAATAGGGGACATGAAAGGCTCAAAGTGTGGTGATAAGAATAGTCAATACACAGATATGAAGGGCCATGCATTACTAGTTTTGGAATTACAAGTTACAACAACTTAGGAATGCAAGCTGACACAAGCTGGTCCTTGGGTGGAAGTTGGGGGATGGGAGGTGAGCAACAGCATGGTTATTTTATGTGAGATATCCTGAGCACAGACCTCCAAGGCCTATGGTGCTGAATGGAGAGAGTTGAATCACTATTGGACTTAGATGTCTGTTTTAACTATAGCTTACATGCATTGTGCATGTGCTTTATGCCAGGAATTGTACTAAGTGTCTTATATGGAATCCTTATAGCAATCTAGTGAGGTAGGTAAGTCTTATTATTGCTCCTTTTTACAAGTGAGTAAACTGAGACTTAGAAAGCATTAAGGAACTTGCCTAAATCCACAGGACCAAATTGCCAAATTTGGAACCCAGGTTTTTTTGTTTTTTGTTTTTGTTTTTATCACCATTCTATATTCTTTCTTCAGTTAAAGAGCCAGACTCTTCCAATGCCTTAGAAAACCGTAGAGGTCACCTAGTACAGTACTATTCCCAGCCAACAGCATGCACATCACCTCAGAGCACAGACCCTATTCCATAGCTACTGAATCAGAATCTCTGAGGGCGAGGCCCCAGAAGCTGTGTATAGCTAGCTCACTAGGTGAAGCACACTAAAATTTAAGAAGCTCTGACTTAGTAGACACAGTCTAGTCCTGTCCTTTTATATTACAGATGAAGAAACAGAGCTCTGGTGACTTAACCATCATTACTGTGGCAAAATTGGATCTCAAGCCCACATCTCCTGAATCCTAGTCCAGTGCACTGTCTGCTGTGTTCTGTGGTTTCTCTATTACTCTGCCACAAAAATATGTGCATTGGTGTCTGTGTTGGAAACACTGGGTGAGGTTCAGTGGACCTCTGGCCTGACCCAGCATGTCCGTTCATGTGCACAACGGGTTTCTCTCTTCACTTTCCCATGACTCAGACCAAAGGTGTTTCTCTATACCTGAGACTAACCTTTGCTTGTCTTTCCTTTAGCTCTCTTCATCATCATAGTCATCATCAACATTATATTATTAATACTTTGCTTTTAAAAACTGTTTTTATATTCATTCAGTATTTCATGGCAGTGATTCTCAAACTTGACCCCACTTTGCAATCTCCTGCAGAGCTTTAAAAAATACTGATGCCTGGTCCCACACCCAGAAGGTCTGGTATAATTGGTTTGGGGTGTGGTCAGGACATCAGGATTTTTAAAAGATCCCCAGATGATTGCAGTGTGCTGCCAAATGTTGGAAACTGCTTTCTCTGAGTCTCACCATCATCCTTGGAGGTCAGTGGAGCAAATCATTGTGATCCTTTTTTTTTTTTTTTGTAGATTAAGAAGCTCAGGCTCTGAGACATTTAGTGTCTTGCAGGAAAAAGAATGAAATCATCTACTGACACTTGGTGAAGACTGGGTTACCCATGTACTTATAATAAATCTTTAAAGCCAGCAGTCAGCCTGAAAGAATGGGGTAAAACCTGTTTTACTTTTCTGGTTTCCAGTGTTTTCTTGGCTTGTGTTTCTTTCTTTTTTTTTTTTTTTTATTAATTTACTTTTGTTACAGATGTTTCTCCTTTTTTCCCCCATTGACACCCTCCTCCCCCTCCCTCCCTGCCCCGTCCCCAATTTTTGTTGTCCATGTCCATTGGTTATGAGTACATGCGTACAAGTTCTGTGTTCATTGCTCCCCTCCCCCACCCCCTCTTCTGGCAAATGTCTGTCTGTACCCCACTTCCACGTCCCTGGGACTACCCTGTTCCTCACACTGTTATGTTCATTATATCCCAGAAATAAGTGAGATCATATGATATTTGTCTTTCTCTGCTTGGCTTGTTTCACTTAGGATAATAGTTTCCAGGTCCTCCCATGTCGCCGCAAAGGATAAGAGATCGTTCTTTCTTACAGCTGCATAGTACTCCATTGTGTATATGTACCACAGCTTTTTTATCCATTCATCTACTGATGGACACTTGGGCTGTTTCCAGATCTTAGCTATTGTAAATATTGGCTTGTGTTTCTTGACATGAAAAGGAAAAAGAAGCAACTTTGAAATGGTATCTGGGACCAACTGTTTATAACTGTATTTCCCTGCTGAATCCCTTTAATGACTGGAAGATAATCATTACTAGAGCAACCCATCTCTCATTCTTCATCACCCAGCATTATCATGGTCAGGGAGCATCAGGAAAACCAGATGGAAGGGACTTACTCATTCTGCATCAGCACACATGCCCCATTTGGAGAGTAATTAAGAAAATAACAAACCTGGCCACATTGGCTAAGAGAGCTCTCCACTGGGGGTTGCAAATTTTGACATGTTTTTCCTACACGTAGTATATTGGAAGAGAATCTCCCATTGTTGCTACTTCTCTTTTCTGGGTAATCTGATCATTTAAATGATGGTGTGCAATGTTCTTGCCTGGTGCTCCCTTTTGCTTCCTTTAATGTCTTTGGGAACTTCCCATAGTTCTTTTAGTTGAATTTCTCACCCTTCCCAAGATAAATTACCTGCTGCCACCAGCTCCTCTGTTCCCATAATTCCTTGCTACTTCAAGTGTGTTTCCATGTACCACCACCAGCAGCAGCAGCACCTGGGAGCTTGTTAGAAATGTAGAATCCTGCCCCCACTTAAGACCTACTGAATCAGAATCTGCATTTTAACCAGGTGATTTGTGTGCACATTGCAATTTCAGAAGCATTGCCCTAATACATAGGATTTGCCACATCATCCCACAGCTTAAAATGCTCTCTGTCCCCACTTTCATTTATCCACTTCCCAGTTGTCCTTTAAAGCATAGCTCATATCCCTCTCCCTTGGTGAAGTCCCCAATATTTACTCTCTGCACCTTACACCTGTATGTCATGACTTCTAGAATTTAAACAAATGCTGAATGTTTCATTATTTATATGGCTCAGATGTTAACTTAAAGATTATATATTCCCTTAAAGTGCCTAGCACAGGCTTTGCACATATGAATTGTTCAACTCATCAAAATCTGTTTCCTGCTTGAAAGCTTTCCCTTAGCCCTACCTTGTCTCTTTAAACTCCTTCTGACTCACAGCAGCTACTCTGAGTTTTTGTCTTCTCAATACCTGAAGTAACTCTACACCCATTCCAAAGATTTCCTGAAGCCTCACCCTTCCTTGTAACCTAGTGGGTTACAACCCAAGCACAACCCCAAAGAGGCTTCAAAAGTAAAAATCTAACCAATTGTGAAAATTGACTTTGTACAAAAAAAAAAAAAATTCCTAACTTTTTCTTTTGAAATTATTTGGACTGGGAATTTTTAAAAATAAATTTACTTTGGGGGATGGGATTTTTTTTTCTGGTCCATCATGGTATCCACAGGAAACTCAGGATTGTCTCTGCTTTCTTGTGGGGCGTGTCATGTACTGGTACCTCTTTTACTGGCCCTAGAACCTGAGGCAGTAGACACATCTCTGAGGCTACCATCTCCCTAGGCAGGAGAGGGACACACATCCTAACTACCTCTAGATACTTAAACATCTGGGGAATTACAGGATCTCTTCTAAAGTTTGGCACAAGGGGGTATAGCAGGAATTCCACACTGACTTTTGACTTCCTGGTTTATTTTCCAGGTCAACTCTTCCCAACATGAATAGCCTTTAGATGCATCCTGACTCTATATATCCTTCAACTCTATTGGTTTTTTTTTTAATTAAATTTATTGGGTGACATTGGTTAATAAAATTATATAGGTTTCAAGTGTACAATTCTATGATACATCATCTGTATATTGTATTGTGTGTTTACCACTCAAAGTCAAATCTCCTTCTGTCATCATATATTTGACCCCCTTTATCCTTTACTACTTTCCCCTACCCCCTTCCCTCTGGCAACCATCATACTGTTGTCAATGTATATGATTTTTTGTTTGTTTGTCTTGTTTGTTCACCTGTTACTTTCAGTTTTATATCTCACATATGAATGAGATCATATGGTTCTTGACTTTTTCTGTTTGATTTATTTTGCTTAGCATGATATTCTTGAGATCCAGCCGTGTCGCAAATGGCAGTACTTCGTCTTTTCTTATGGCTGAGTAGTATTCCATTGTATGTATGTATTACATCTTCTTTATACAGTCCTCTATTGAAGGACACTTTGGTTGTTTCTTTGTGTTGGCCACTGTGAATAATGCTGCAATGAACATAGGGGTGCATATATATTTGCAAATAAATGTTTTCCATTTTTTCTGTGTCGGTGCCCAGAAGAGGGGTTGCTGGGTCATATGGTAACTCTATTCCTAATATTTTGAAGAATTGCTATACTGTTTTCCACAGTGGCTGGACCTGTTTACATTCCCACCAGCAGTGAATGAGGGTTCCTTTTTCTCCACACCCTCTCCAACACTTGCTGTTACTTGTCTTATTGATATGGTATCAACTTTAAGTACTAAAATACCCAGGCCCTAACAACTCAAAAGCCTTTCTCCTCAAAGCTTTTATCGTTGGGTATAAAAACTCATTTTGATGTTCATTGGTAGTTAAATGGCTTGTTTCTTTCTCTGAGCAGAAGCCTGTGCTACCACCAGAATGGTGGGACAAAGAATTGGGGTGAAATAAATTGCTGGAGAAAAACACCTAAGTTAATACCAGATTCTTACTCTGTTACATATGTTTGGCATGATATTGGAGTGACTTTCTGCATTCCATGTAGATGGGCAGTCACATACTCAGGGCATGTTGGACTATTGCTTGATAATGTTGGCACTGGTTGATATATAGCTAGCAAAGAGTTAAGAGTGCCTGTGGACAGGACACTTGCCTTAGAAAGGGGTCTGCAGTGAGGCAAGTTTTTGGTGGTTTGGTCCATTTCATTCTTGTCCTTAACGAAGGTCATCTCTCCTTGGCATGGAGGTGATTCAGTAACCTTCAGGTAGGGCCAAGAAACTGAGCATGGGCTTCATTGCTCTCTCATCTCTTCATACTTAGAACCCAGCCCAACAGGAATATTTCACAGCAAACATCTCTGAGGATCAGTGAAAGGAATCGGTTAAACTAATGAAACTGTTTAAACCAAACTACCACAGACTTTGCAGTTTTGCGATATCTTAATTTATTTTAATTCAATGTAAAATTTATTTAAAGAACCAAATCCACCAAAGATATTAACACATGCATAGGCCCTATGTGCTCCAAATGCAGGAGAAGGAATTTGGATTTGTTTTGATAAAGGCCTAATGATCAGGGAGCCCCTCTCTGCCATCCCCAGTCACTTTTTTCCCCAGTGGCAATGCTATTTCCTCATTCCCAGGGTCTCAGAGTGTTTCAAAAGCATGGAGGCCATCTTCTTGGAGGTAGTGTGTGTTCTCATACATGTATTCCTGTGTGCTGGGAACAGGAAATGGAGGGGTGTCTGAGAAAGCAGACAAGTGAGAGAACAAGAACAGGCCCTACCCTTCTCATCTCATCTCCTTTCTTCTTTCTCTACTGTTTGTTTGGGAGGAAGGGAAGAACACCCTCTTTCTCAATGCCCCCCCCACACACACACACATACTTTTAATGAGCACTATTTTCACTTTTTATTTACTGATCAGTAAACCCAAGGGTAGGTCTTGTCCGTTCCCAGAGATAAAGAACTGCATACATAACTGGTCTTTATCATGCTGAACAAGCACAGTTTCTCTTTGTTTTTCACAGTGTTTCAGAGAGATAAGAGGAAACCACCCAGACATGATGTGTTATTAGGGAGGTTTTGAAATATAAACTCATTCTCTATTCTGAGCTGTGGATTAGGGATAGAAAGAATGGGAGGGCGCACCACATATAATCTAAGTTAATTTTTTTCTGGATTAAAAACAAGCAAGTGAACACACACACACACACACACACACAGAGAGAGAGAGAGAGAGAGAGAGAGAGAGAGAGAGGAAGAGGAAGAGATATATGAATATATGAATACATGTTCAACTGAGGAAAGAATAAGCCAGTTTTCAATTATTGGCACAGGATTCAAACAGGGAGAATTTTATTTGAATTTTAATTCAAATGAGTACATACCCCAAAAATTCAGTGACCTTTTCCTATCACAAAAACTGCCTCTGTAACATGGATTCAAGACCAATATTGGCAGATGGGACCTACGTTCAGTTGAAGATCCAGATATATTAGATCCAGGAAAATATGGGATGGGACCAGATTAGATTCCTATTAAGTTCATGCCCTTCAAGGCTTTTATTAGCAGGTTTCTGAGACTGAGCCAGGATGGAGGGGTTGATATGAGACTGATGATGCCAGGTATTATGTAGAGTAAGACTAAATGTAAGATTAGTTGGTACTGATAAAGGCCTAAAGAGTGAGATGTTTTTAATAACAAATTAAAATTTTGGTAGCATTTTGAATAGATGCAGAGTAAAAAATCATTTAGGAGAAATTTGTTTTTCAGCTAAGGAAAGACCTGAGGTTGAGCCCTGAAATGATACTGGGACTGCATGGGAAGGTAGGGTGTTTGGGAATTTTAGGCAGAAAGGAGGAGTAAACACAAGAGACAAAATAGGTAGCAATAAAAGGAAATTTTAAGTCAAAAGCCACAACATAATTGTTTCTGAGCAACCAGTTGGAAACCAAGGAGACAGTGAAATCTTAGTGAAGCTCAGCAGTGCTTCATTGTCTGTGTGCTATACTCTGCATTACTGTTCCTTTCCACCCCTAGGCTCATGAACTGTAATTGCTGTATTGTAGACTTTTGTTTAGTTCTCATCTCCAGTGCTGCATAATAAGTTCCCTGTAAGGAAAAAATGTGTCCTAGTCTTTCTAGAATTTCCCCCACAATGACTAGTACAGGGCCTTACTGGAATAGTAGCTCAGTAAATGTTAATTGGCAGAACTAATTAATGAACAGCTTTCTCTTTATGTAGTTATTTTTCCAAATTAAATACTAGATTTCAGGAGGCCAAAACCTGGATTATATTTACCTTTCTAATGTTGGGTAAATCAGAGGAGCAAGTTATGAGTTAAGAAGTCATTAGTATTTCATTTCAAAATGAATTAGTGAGGCCCTGGCCAGTGTGGTTCAGTTGGTTGGGCTTTGTCCTGTGCACCAAAACGTTGCCAGTTAGATTCCCGATCAGCGCACTGCTCGGGTTGTGGGCTCGATCCCCAGTTGGGGGTGTGCAGGAGGCAGCCATGTTTCTCTTTCTTTCTCCTTCTTCCTTCCTCTCTCTGCAAAAAATCAATAAAATATATTTTTAAAGGAATTAGTGGGTCTAATGGCAGATATCAGGTAGAAAAATTTTATGTCTTAGGAGAGAGGCCAAAATCCAATAGACTTTTTTCCCCTTAATCCCAGATTCATTCATTCATGCTAAGGCTGAACTTTAGGTGATGTGTGTGTATGTGTGTATGTGTGTGTGTGTGTGTGTGTGTGTGTGTGTGTGTGTTTACTCTAACTGGTACTTTTCTTGTGCAGGTCTGCCTTTTGGGAAGATTGACTTTCTGAGAGTAGAGGTCTTGTCTATCTTGTTCACTGTTGTATCTCCAGCATCTAAAGTAGGCTTTCCTGGCATATAGTAGAGATTTAAGAAATAATTTTGGAAGGAAGGAAAGAGAAATGGAGGGGTGAGGTTAGAGAGGGAATAAATGAAAGAGGGGAGAGAGGGCTCTGTTTTCCATGCCAGTAAACATGGCACTTATTTACTCACTCATCAGTTACCAAAGACCCTCTCATTTTCTGTGTTAGGAACCAGGGATACCAAAATGATGAGATGTCACAGTCTTTGCCCTCAAATAACTGATTGTTTAGTAGAGAGAGACATAATACACCAGGTGGTAAGTGCTACACCAAGGAGTTGTGGTGACATAGGAGTGTGCCAAAGGGAGCATCTGATCCACCCAGAGGAAGAGTGGGAGGCAGAAAACATCGCAAACCTGAACATAATCCTAGTAAACTCACTGGTGCTTTATAGGCTTGAGAACATTTTAATCTCTATAGTCCTAAAAATTACTGTGAGTAGATTGAATAAAATATTGACAACTGGGAATCACTGCATTTTAACCATTCTCTATTCAGAGTCATTTTGATATTAAAACTTATTTTGCCTTGGTTTTTATTGGATTTTGGTTTCATTCAGGAATGCCAAAGGCCACAAGTAAGTCTGTCATGAAGCAGCTTGTCATAGAATTGTGGCTTTATGATCACTATCTAAGTGACACAAATTGAAGGCCCATTGTCTGAGACAGTCCTGCACTGTAGACCAGGAGTAACAGCTTTGTTAAACATTATCGGTTAGGACCAGTCTTTGTTCTTTTCTGAGCAATTTCTTGTTCCTGTGACAAGGATTAATGATATGACAACTGTAAGATGGTCTTTGCATTTTATAAAAGCCTATAGCAGTAAATGTGTGTATTCCTAACAAAATAGCAAAGAGAGAATCGGTGGTTTAAAAATAGTTATGGTTGGCAAAGCTTATTTACACCTAGGAAAAGGATTTGGGGGATATGCTGATGAACGTATTAAGCAAGAAAATCCAGTGTCTAAGGGAAAAAGATCCTGATTTGACTTCTGCTTCTTGATTTCCTTACACAGGTGCTGACCCCAGCACAGATCAAATCAATCTGCCAAGCAATTCTGGACTCTGGGAAGCAGTATGCCATGAAAAAGAGGAAACCATTCCCCCTGATGTATTCTTACTATGGAACTGAATACTTGGGTGAGTGAAGGTGTTGGCAAAAGATGAAGGGAGTCTCTAATATCATCATTGACAAAAGACTGGACGATTTCTTTTTGAGATAGCTTATCACTATTCATTTAAGTAGAAATACAATAAAATGTCATTAAAAACAAATAGTGATCGAGATTACAAATTACAATTTAATATTTGTTTCCACAGTCTACCTGATATAAATGTTGCTATTTTTTTTATTAAAATCATTTTTTCTTTGTTGATTTTAGAGAGAGAAGAAGGGAGACGGAGAGAGAGATAGAAACATTGATGAGAGAGAACATCGATTGGCTGCCTCCTGCATGCCCCCCCACTGGGGATCGGGCCCACAACCTGGGCATATGTCCTGACCGGGAATCAAACCAGTGACCTCTTGGTGCATGGGTCGACGCTCAACCACTGAGCCACACCGGCTGGGATAAATGTTGCTATTTTAACAGTTACTTTCCTTATTCTAAATTGTGAATTCATTGGCCTAATTTTGCTGAATTTGTCAACAGTTTACACACTCATTTCAAGTAGTGCCTCTGCACAAGAAAACATGATTCAGCCACTGACATTCTCAAGTTTTAATATTAGTAGATTAATAACAGACTGCTGAATAACAGTGGTGACTTTTGAGCTATGAGGCACATAAAGTGAAAATCAGTTACTCCCCTTACCCCTGAGCATGACTTGCAAGGCCCTTTGTAGATCACCTGCCTCCTTCTCCAAACTCAAACTTTATCTCCTCCCCCACTGGTCTGTCCAGCATAGTCTACTACAAGCAAAATGTCCTCATATCTTTGTAACCTTTGTGCTTGTTTCTTTCTTTTTCTTTTTTAAATTTTTTTTTTCCTTTATTGATTTTAGAGAGAGAAGTGACAGGGAAAGAGAGATAGAAACATCGATGAGAGAGAACATGGATTGGTTGCCTCCTGCATGCCCCCCACTGGGGTTTGGGCCCACAACCTGGGCATATGTCCTAACCGGGAATTGAAGCGGAGACCTTTTGGTGCATGGGTCGACACTCAACCACTGAGCCACACCAGCCGGACTGTGCCTGTTTCTTTTGCCTAGAATGTCTCGCTTCCCCAAACCCCATCATCTGTCTGTAATACTTATGTCCAGACTTCAAGACTCTGCTCAAGCATCATTAGATCTATTGAGAAACTTTGTGCTTTGGGAAAATGGGTTTATTGAGCTTTCTCTGGAGAAATATTCACCGGTTCAGATTTTGCCTTGAAGCAAAATTGGGTCTTATCATGTTACCCTGCCACACTTCTGTTGGAGCCCTTATCACATTGGGCTGTATAATTAGCGGCTTACCTGTCCAACTGCCTAAATGGACTCTGTGTACCTTCAGGATAAGGCCTTTCTCTCATTTATCTTTGTGATCTCTGGACATTTACCAAGAGCCTGTACATAATTAGGGTACCCAAATGAATGAACAAATGGGTGATGAACAATGAGCTTATAGACCAGCAGTTCTCTGAAAGTATCTTTAAGTTCCTATCTAACTTTCCTTAGAATCAGACCTTGAGACAAGGTGTAAATGGTTTATTTGGGAGGTGATCCAAGAAAGTGTTGATAGAAGAATGAGAAAGTGAGATACGGTAGACAAAGAAGTTAATAGAGGATGCAGTAATGAGCAATTGTGGATAACTGAGGCTCAATTCCACTAGGGATTCTTAGAGATTTTATAGAACATGCATCAGAATTGTCCCACTCAGGGGGTAAAAAAGCTGGGTATTTATCTGCCTACTCCCTACTTCGATCAATAAGGAAGGGATTTAGTCTATTTTGTTCACTGATCTGTCTTCAGCCCCTAAACAGTATCTGGCACATAGTAAGTGCTTAATTCTTATGTGTTGAATGAATGAGTGAGTGAATGAATGAATGTTTAGGATACCAAGATCAAATTATTTTCAAGCACTTTAAGAGCATTTTCATAAAAGTTATCAATATATTAATTATAAAGTTTTTTAAAAAATATTTTCCCTAAAACAGGGGTTGATTACTAAAAAATTTTTTGGAAAGGAATAAGTAATACATATTTTAGGCTTTTTGGGCTCTGTGATCTCTATCACAAATACAACTCTGCCATAGACAATAGACCAATGAATGAGCACAAAAACAGGCAGTGAACCAGATTTGGCCTGCAGGCTGTAATTTGCCAACCCCTGCTCTAACCCATGTTCCCCAGAAGCCTAGTTCTTTGGCAGCTCAATTATTATATCACTATGTGTGCTTGCAAGTAATTTGCCATTTTTAAAATTTATACTGTCATTGTCTTTTCACTAAATTAAACTGGCTCTCCTCCCAATTGTGTGTGTAAATTATGCTTTGTTTGTCAATATAGGAGCAGCTCATGGACTGTCATCCATTCTCCAGATGCTTCTTTCTTACTATGAGCACATCAAGCCCTCAGATCAGGAGCTGGTATGGCAGAGTGTGGACTTCCTCATGGAGCAGGAACAGAACTGCAACTGGCCACCTGAGCTTGGCGAGGCCATTGAGAGAGAGAACGAGCTGGTGCACTGGTGCCACGGGGCCCCAGGTCTCATACTCATTATTATCTGAAAACATTGCCTTTCATCAGTCTTAGCCAAAGAAAGGTGCCATTTCTGAGAAGTGAGGTTATTTCTCATCTTATGTCATTACTATATGAGATAAAAGGTCAATATGAAAATGTTTAAAGACAGGAAAGGCTTGATCTGTAAAAGATCTTCAGAAATGATCGTGTATTTAAAAAAATATATGACCTATATCTACTTGCATATGAATCAAACTAGCACTGTCCAATAAAATATATTATGAGCCACATATGAAATCAGAATTTTAGTAGCCCCATTGAAACCGTAAAAAAAAAGGTGAAATTGATTTTAATAATATATATTACATAACCCAATATGCCAAAATATTATTTCAACATGCAACTAATTTAAAAATTGAGCTATTTTACTTTTTTCATATTAATTCTTTGAAATCCAGTATATATTTTATATTTAAATTCCATTTTAATTCAGACTAGCCACATTGCAAGTTCTCTGTAGCTACCTTGGACAGTGCAGAACTGGACCCTGGCATTTCAACATGTGATCCCTGGACTAGTGGCATGGGCAGCCTGGGAGCTTTTTTAGAAACCCGGAATTTTAGGCCCCATCCAGACCCACTAAGTCAGAATCCGTGTTTTAATAAGATCCCTGGGTGACTGGTATGCATATTAATGTTTCAGATGCACTGTTCTACAATTCTTTTCCAAATGAGGATTTCCATCATCACCTAATAAAAAAGTCTAGAGAAATGAGAAGCCATCTGCAGTGAACTCTCTGGAACTGAGCCTAGAAACTTATCAGACCCCATCTTTTCCTTTTTAAAAATCCCATTACACTGCCAATTAGGCCTTCAAGGAAGGGGCAATTCAAAAGAAGTTAAATTCAAATAAATCAATTAATTTTGGTTGAATGGCCAGGTGAAAGATTTAAAATGCCAAAATAACACAAAATTTTTGGATTAGGAGTAGATTTAATTTTCAAGGCTATGCCTCAGTGCCATGAGCATAGCTATAAAATATATTTGGTTTTTCATTAGTTTGTTACCTGGTTTTTATTACCTCATTTCCCCTCCTTACCTAATTAATGTTCTTTAATCCACCTATACTTTCATTTTTCCCATGGTACAGTTTGAATTGATTAATAATACAAGTCTTAGTCCATTGGCCATTATTTCTCTGCCTGACACTTTTACCTAAAGAAGAGACTTCAAAGGCTCCTGTGTGTTCTTATACCACTGCCAGAGCATTGTGTATTATGTCTAAGCTAATTCTGCCAGTTATAATTTGAGCTCATTTCTTCTTGCTTTGAACTTTTGGGAGAAAAATAACAGTTATTTACCATTCTGGAAATTATAGCTCTTGATGTTATGCTCAACAATTCCATTTCCCATTATCTTTCATCATTTTCAGTGATGGTCTCTGGATACCCTGTTAGTACCCTAGGATCCTTGAATTTTAGAGATGTTCCAAGTTAAATACAGAATATTTTAAAAGGACTCGCTTGTACTAGTAAAAGCCCTGTAAAGAAAGGGAACATAATCTAGTAAAATGAGTGAATCAGTTAATTTTTGTGTATCTTGAAGGGTACTTATTCTATCCTTTTTGTACCCCATACTCCATCTGTCTTCGTAAATCATGTACCATAACAGTACAGTATAGGATTCATCACCTTGGAGACTTTATTTATCCTCATGTATCATTCATGTTCAGTATCTTGGTAAAATTAAACATAGGTTGCAAAGCAAAACCATTCAACCCATGTATTCCCTGGACTACCAAAAATAAACCAATTTACAAATGAATAAAGAACCAAATGGAGCCCATTATCTCTGCCAACCTGCACTCCCACCTCAAGAGTATTGGTCTTCCTTTTAAGAGGCAGAATCAAGAGTAATTATAAGTCTGGTAAGTGCAGGTCAAAGCCCATCTGAAGTTGACAACAGTAAACGCTCTAAAAATTATAACCAAGCGATGACCTAGAAAAATAATTTTCACTTGTTTGAGGAAAGTATTTTTTTGAGAGTAGATTTATGAACAGCGCAGATGGTTTGGGACAGCAGACTGATTTTCTGATTTAAAACCTGCCAGAGATAATCCACAATGTGGAACTTTATCAGTGATACTTTATTTTCTCCTATAATTGTTTCCTATTGACTTTCTTTCAACCCACCTCTACAGGTGACCGCCTTAGTTATCATTTATATAGTGTAGAAATAGTTCCTGACTCTAAGTTAATAACACTGGGTTGTATTTGTAGCTCTGACACTAACCAGCTACCTTGTGACCTTGAGAAAATAACTTTGTTTCTTTTGTGCCTTTATTTCTTCCTCTGTGAAATGAGTACATTGGGATGGAGTAGTGAAACTTAATATTTTTATCACCATAGACCCCTTTTATCCTGTGGACCTTTGCCATCCCTGAGGGATATATCCCAAAAGATTTGCATACACCACATATATAAATACTCAATATGCTGTATACTTTTTCTCACTAAATGCAATGAAGTATAGCAGGCAGACTCATATGACCTCGTCAGAGCCTTAATGATTCTGAAATACAGGACAGAAGTCATTTAAAAATCATTAAAACAAATGCTGTGGCTAAAATAAACTCTAGATTGCATTATGTTGCATCATCACTGTGGTAACACTGACAGTGCATTTCCTTTCCTCTGTGTGAAACACAGGTGTGGCTGTTTTTTGTTTTTTGTTTTTAATCATTCCACAAGGGCTCCTGGGTAGGTAACTTTGAATCAAGAACAACAAGGGCTTGTGCAGTACAAATGTTGTCACTAAGCTTCGTAGTGCACTCTGTGCAATGCGTGACTCCGTGAAATTACTGATCCCAGAATGGACCTGCCTGGTGATCCCCAGTATGTTGAAACTGTATGCACCAAGTGTGGCTGTCACAAGGCTGTGCTAGACTGAATGTTTTTAAAAATTTCGTCTCTAAAACCATAGTTCTTAAGTAATAATTCCTTTCACCAATTATCTTTGGCAAAGGCATATATCGTTGCTGACTCAGGTTTTTTAACATCAATGCTCCTAGCATTCCCATGATGAAATGACACAGTTCCCATCAAAATCAAAGAAATCCAACATTCCTTCCTTTTAGATTAACCAGTCTTATTGTGGATTTCATTAGGTCTGGTTAGAAGACAATAGATTTAGAAGAGTTTCAAGGTCCCTTCCATGTACCATTCTGTGATCCAGATTGTAGGAAGAGGCCTTTTCTCTCTTGCCAGAACCATAGGATCAATACCTATTAGCTGCCTGGGGTTAATGGCCTGGTATAGCAATTGGACCATCTCAGCACTTCTCCCTTCCACATATCTCACCTCTGCTTAGTGTTGGCCTGTGCTGGGGTGAGAAATGAGACATCATAGGGTCAACAGACACTTTTGAACCCCTTGCCATGTGTCAAACACCATGCCACAAACTAGAGGAGCAAAAGTGAACAAGATGGGGCCCCGCCCTTGGGTAGTTTGCACTATACTAGGGGGCAGACATGTACACAGATAATTTTAATATAATACTGTATAAGTGCTAAGGTTTGTATAGGGAGTGATGGGAGCTCAAAGAAGGGATTCCTGGTGTTCCTCCATGTTCAGGGAAGGCTTCCTGTAGGAGGTGATGCCTGAGATAACTTGGCTAGGCCAAGAAAGGTGGGAAATTTGTTCCAATAAAAGTCAGTCAGAGGCATGAGACCACATAGTGAAGGAAGGGGAACTGGTTTTACTGAAGTGGAAAACTTTAAGTAGGGAATAGAGGAGAAATGGCAGGAGAACAAAGAAGGAGCTGGGTCACAAAGGGCTTTCTGTGTCTTTCCTGGAGACTAGCTCTACCTGGATTTGAGAGGAAACTAAGAAGCACAGATTACACCACAGAATTGGTTTGTCTTGAGGCAGGGGGCTGACCTTTTGTACCCCCATGTCAGTCACTGGTGGAAATCTGCTAGGGTTTGGGTACATAGCCTAGCCTCCCCTTTGGCTGAGGGCAAATCTCCCAAGAAGAGGGCAGCTGTGAAATTTGTTATCAGCCAGCTCATAGCAACTGGGAGATGGGGCACTTGCTGGCAAGGTTAAGGGGATCCAGCAGAGCACCAAGGGTTTTCAATTCACTTGGCTAATTTCTCCTCATCCTTTGGTACTCAGACTAGATGGTGTCACTCCCTCTTGTGGGCCTTTCCTACCTCCAAGTGTGGGTGAGCAGCCTTCCTCTGTGCTTCCAAATAGTCTAATTAATGTCTCCAGTTAGGCTGTAAACACTATGAAGGCAGGGACTTTTTAAAACCTTAGCACCTGCTACTGTGCCTGGCATATAGTAGGTATTCAATGAATATCTAAACAGCCATCAAATCCTGTGAGCTGTCTCTTTTGTTAGCCTCTTTGCCATCCTTCTGCCAACATAGCTACCCCATTGCCCTTCTTTAGCTCTCTCTTGACACCAGTGTGGGACATTTTGTCTATAATACTGATCACATCATTAAAAATAAAAAGCAACCAATCCACAACAAAACACTCCCACTGGTTGGTTCCCTGTTGCCCATAGAATACAGTCCAAATTTCCTAATTGGACTTGTAAAACCATCCCTAATGTGAACCCAATCTACCCTTCCACTCCACTGTCCTTTTGGTTAGAACACTGCCCCACTGGTCTTCATGTAGCTTCTTTTTCCAGGCTCTGAATCTTTGCCCTTGCTTATGTTGATGCCTAAAATGCTGTCTCTCCCTAACCTTGGGCCTGGAGTTTCCTATGCATCCTACAAAGTCCTAAAGAAAGCCCTACTTCACTTGACTGTCTCCCTCAGGGAACATTCACTTTTCTGATCCCTCTAGTATAATTCACAGCACTGTTCATTTTATTCTCCAAAAGCATCATGGACTATTGTATGTCAGTCACATGTATATAATTTTCTCTCCCTTTCTAGACACAGCCTTCGTGAAGGGCAAAAATCATGTTTAGCACTTATATCAGCCAGTGCCAGGACTTGCTACATAATTTGGAGGGCCCAGTACAAAATGAAAAGTAGCCCTCTTTTAAAATAATGATTAAGAATTTCAAGATGGCAACAGCAGAGCATTAAACACAGCATCAGGCCCTTGTGACACTGTACGGATCACATGCCCATGAAACCAGCCATGCCTAGGGCTATGCATACAGTTAATAATCAATGAATACTTTCAAATGAATGGATACAGTGAACCAATGTGTGTGTGTGTATAATTTATATAATTAAATAAATTCATTTCTTTTAAAATCATCCTTTAGTTGGTGGGAGATACTTTGTTCCTAAAACTGAAGGGGGACAATGCTATAAGATGACTATTTTCAGTGGTTGACTGGAAAGCATTGACTGAAGTGAGCCTGCATGTAACTGTTAATAATAGGAAGTATTAAAGGATACATTTTAAAAGAGAATAAAGTTATGAGTCTCATACAAATACAAAATAAACATATGTGAATGATCTTTATTTGCTCATTAATTAGTAAGAGAACCAGAAAGATGTTACAACTGGTTCAAAGGATAATTCAAAGAGCAGATGTATTTATAGGCCATTAGGAATGATGACATGAATTTGATTAGTAGATACAAAACTTGCTGCTTCCACAAAGGCTGAGGGAAGTCAATACAACCTTTATAAGAACGCAAGTTTGTAAGGACAGGAATTCTTTACATTACTGTCAGTTTTCTACACAGTAATCCTCTTCTACATAGTTATAAAAGAGCCAAGTCAAAGACAATGAAAGGTAGAGAGAACCTTGATGAGTTAGTTATGATACTTACTAAATTGCAGTCTTTTTTGCTTTATATAGGAATAACATAGGCCATGCAGGAGAGAGAGTGATCTTGGGTTACTCATCTCTTTATGAATATGAGCACTTAAAACCTGGGGGAAATGTTTCTATTAATAGTTGTCACTTTTCTTGTTTCTGTTCCTGCCTGTGTAATTGAGATTGCCTTTGTTGAGAAGTTTTGAAGGAAAATGTCATTCCTTGGAACAATCAAGTTGGGAAGAACTCATTTCACAGCTGGAATAGAAGTCTTGGCCAAGTCATTTGGGATCATTATTGTTTTTGGCAGGACTCCCAGTTTTGCTCTTAAGAAAAGGTGTATAGTTATAAGTTCTTTAACATTATGAATTCTGAACCTTGGGGTGGTGGGGTGGAAGGGGCAAACTATAAACATGCAGCCATTCCAAATAGCCAGATATGCATAATGCTTACCAGAGTGTGCATCATTAAACATTAATTTATAAATTATGGATTTTATCAATCTATATGCTTGTTAATCTTTCTCCAGGGACCAACACCACAATACAATTCAAACAACTTAAATCTCACAGATAAAGTAAGACTCCCTTGTAGGACATTCCATAACCTTGCTAGTCAAAATGTGGTCTCTAGCTGGACACTTATTAGAAATGCATTATCTCAGGCCCCACTTCAGACCTACCAGAATAAAATGCATATTTTACCAATACACTGGTGAATTGTGAGCCTTCTACAGTTTAAGTTCTGCTCTATAGTATTAAGCCCTGAAAGTCACCTCTAATGTCTTTCATGTTTTCACAGGAATTGCCTATCTGTTTGCCAAAGCTTATCTGGTTTCCAAGAAACCACAGTACCTGGACACATGTATCCGGTGTGGGGAACTCACGTGGCAGAAGGGCCTGCTAAAGAAGGGACCAGGGATTTGTCATGGTGTAGCTGGCAGTGCCTATGTCTTCCTGCTGCTATATCGGCTCACAGGAAACTCTAAATACATCTATCGAGCCCAAAGGTCAGCCATTCTTCACATGTATTTTTTTTCTAAATGCTAATCTAATATTCTGAATAGGTTATAGAATCACATAGTTTAAAAAGTATAAAAATAATACATCAACTATGCACTGTAAGCAAATGTATAACAGTACTATGTATACTGTTTGTAGCTTATATTTTAAATATACAATTTTAAGGGATACCATTTCAGTTTGTATAGATCGATCTCATAATTTTAATGACTATATAGTTATTCACTGCAGATGTACCATGAAGAATTTAACCAATCTTTAAGTAACAGACACTTGTACATGTTCAGTCTTTACTAATACAAAGTTGATTGTCCTAAATATCCAGTACATACATTTCTATGCACTTGTGCAAGCATTTCTTGTAAAAGAAATTTCAGAATTGAAGTCATTAGATCCATAAGTATTTCTAGCTCATTTTTGCCCATTTTTCTCTGTTATGATATTTATATTGAGGATTGTAATTCTTTGTCAATATACGCTGTAAATATTTTCCTACTTTGTCATTTATCTTTCAAATTGGTTCATGGTCTTTTGTCAGACCAAAATTTTAAGTATTTTTCTTTTCAAAGTTGTGAAACTTACAAGATTTCTGGATTTTGTGTTTCGCTTAAAAAGATATTTCCCACTCTAAGATTACAGAAAAGGAGAAAATATTAATTTACATTGACTTTTAGTACTATTATGATTTTAACTTTTAAATCTTTGATTAATCTAGAACTTACTTTTTTGTTTAATGGTGTCAGATGGGTATAGATCTTTGTGTTTTTTAAGGAAAAGACAAAACTTTCCAATAACATCTGTTGACCAATTACCCTAATGATTTGAAATCCCAATTTTGTCATAAACTGAATTCATATAAATGTGTGGGTTTGTTTCTGGACTTTCTATATTTCATCATTCATTTATTTCTAATTTTTTCTAGCTATTCCCTCATTCTTCCAATTGTATTTTAGAATCAATTTTTCAAATTAAAAAAAAATCCTATGGCAATTTGATTGGAATTTCAGTGAATTCATAGTTCACTTTAGTGAGAGTTTACATCTTTAGAATACTGAGTTTTTCTATCCATGAACATGGTTAGTATGTCGTACTTTTAGTTTTAAAAGATGTCACTTGGTAAAGTTTTGATCTTATGAAGATCATGTGTATTTCTTGTGAATTTTATTCCTAGTATTTTATTTCTAGGTTTGTGAGGGGAATCTTTTCTTCCACTATATTTTGAGGTCATTTATTACTGGTATTTATGAAAGCTTTAAAAAACATACATATTATTGCAGTTTAGCAATCTCAGATGCACTTCTTTCATATAAATCTGCATTGCATCTTACAAACATCTCGTTTTGATAAGTATCATAATGATACATCTGCCCACCTTACTGAACTGCATTACTATTTCTATGAGATTTACATTAGATTCCAGTGGGTTTTCTTTTTTCTTTTTCTTTTTTTTTTTTTTTATCCTCACCTGAGGACATTTTTTCATTTTTTGTTCAGATAGAGTGGGAGGGAGAGAGAGGAAGAGAGAGAGAGAGAGAGAAACATCGACGTGAAAGGGACACATCGAGTGGCTGCCACCCGCACGACCAACCAGGGCCGGGGACAAACTGCAACCGAGGCACATGCCCTTAGCGGGAACCGAACCCAGGTCTCTCTGGACCGCAGGCCGATGCTCTAACCGTTGAGCCAAACCGGCCAGGGCTCCAGTGGGTTTTCTAAATAGACACTCATATTATCTGCAAATAATTATAATTTTGTTACTTCCTTTCTCATTTATATACTCTTTTTTTTTTTAATTTCTTATTGCATAGGTAAGAATCTCCAAAACAATGTTCAATACTAAGAGGGATAGTAAACATCCTTGCCTTTATACTGATTTCATTAGGAATGTTTTTCTGTTTCGCCATGATCTTTCTTTTTAAAAATTTTTTTTCTTTATTGATTTTAGAAAGAGGAAGGGAGAGGGAGAGAGAGATAGAAACATCGATGAGAGAGAATATCGATTGGCCGCCTCCTGCATGCCCCCAGTGGGGATCGGGCCTACAACCTGGGCATGTGCCCTGACCAGGAATCGAACTGGTGACTTCTTGGTGCATGGGTCGATGATCAACCACATGGGTCGATGGTGAGCCACATCGGCCGGGCTCACCATGATCTTTTATATGTGCTTCTTATAATGTATATCATGTCAGATGATGATATGCCTCTGTTCAGGATAATTCAGTGGCTTCGCATATGACTCAGAGTAAAAGCCAAAATCTGTCCTTTGAACAAAAGGCCCTCCAGGATTTTGCCTCCCATTACCTCTCTGAACAATCCCCTACTCTTCTTCTTGGTTCTTTTCACCTTTAATGCTCACTTTCTGCATATATCTTCCAGTGTCCTCACTTCATTCAGACCTTTGCTCAAAAGTCATTTTTTCAGAGAGGCCTTCCTAAGCCAACTTATTTAATATTCAGTGTTAAACATAAAATATCCTTTATGATATTTGTGTATATGCACTGAAGAAAAAGTACTAACATATGTAAGTCCTCTATTTGAAGCTCCATTGTTTAGGAATTCTGTTAACATATTTTGATTCATGGCTCCTTAATCTGTTCAGTTTGCAGCCTGACCCTTTATTTCCCAAATGTAGAAAAAGAAAGTCATTTTTTATCTTATCTAGGCTAATGCTGTATCACCTTTGGGATAAATTTTATCTGAGGTTGTCATGCCCTAGAAAGCCTATTTAAAAAGGTCAGAACAACCCCTTATTTTTCTGGCAGATGAGTGTTTGCTTACTGAATCGTAGTTATAAGGTTCTGGAGTCCAGGGCCCTTTAGACAACTTAAATTTCTCAGTTACATAATGAAAAGGTTCAGGTAATATCTGAATATTATGTGGACATTGCATTTAATTGTGTGGAGTACTAAAATTTCCATTTCATTATAATTCAAAGTTAAATATGGTGTGGCCCAAAGTAGGGAGATTTCCTTCATTTTGGCAGTTCCTAAGACAGTAATGTCAAACAGTATGTAGCTCTCTGAGATAAACATTACTTGGTCATTGCCTATTATTCTTAACGTACAGTTGGAATTGGTCACAGAAAAATATTTAACAGTCTTTTTAGTTTCTTCCGTGATTATTTAATATTTCAGTTTTTCCATCTCTTCTTGAATTAATTTTTGAAAGTAAATATATTCCTATAAAAGCATCTAGTTCATATGGATTTTCAAATGTTTGAGGTAAAGCTCTAACAGTATAGTTATATGATATTTTAAATCTTCCATATCTGTGCTTATATGCCCCTTTGAATTCCTAATCCTTTTCCTTTTTGGTCAGACACACCAGCATTTTGTCTATGTTGTTCAAGCTTTCAAGGAACTGGCTTTTGGTTTTGTTTTTAAATTCTTTTTGTTTTTCTCTTTTGCTTTCTAATGTATTACTTTTTGCCTATATTTTGACTTTACAGTGTTCCTTTCCTTTATTTTTTTAATTTTCAACAGTTTTTTTAAATGCTTAATTAGAATAGCTTCCATCTTTCTAATAAAAATAATAGTAATTAAAAACTCAGATCAATGAATTTTCCTCTGAGTTTAGTTTTGGTCATAATCAACAGGTTTTTGTTTTTGTTTTTGTTTTTGTTTTTAATCCTCATCCGAGGACATTTTTCCATTTTTGTTCAGATAGAGTGGGAGGGAGAGAGAGGAAGTGAGAGAGAGAGAGAAACATCGATGTGAAAGTGACACATCGAGTGGCTGCCTCCCGTGCAACCCCAAGCGAGGCTGAGGACAAACTGCAACCTACGTACATGCCTTTAGCGGGAACCGAACCCGGGTCTCTCTGGACCGCGGGCCGACGCTCTAACCGCTGAGCCAAACTGGCCAGGGCTCAACAGGTTTTGATATGTAATGATCTCAGTGTCTGTATTTCTTTTTAGTTCTATAATTACCATTCTGACATCTATTTTGACATAATTTTTTAGAAAAATGAATTTGCTAGTTTGAATTTTGCACTACAGAGTAGATTTTGGAAACAATCATTTTCACTTTAACATGATAACATACTATACAGATCAAAATACAATGAAACTGCTAGTCTCAAACATTGCTGGTACACTTGTAAATTGCTGTACATCATTTTGAAATTATTTTGAAAAGCACAAAAATGTTTATCAGATTATTTTTTTCTTTATGGATTTTTTTTAGAGAGAGAGGAAGGGAGAGGGAGAGAGAGATGGAAACATATATTAGAGAGAACACTGATTGGCCACCTCCTGCATGCCCCCCATTGGGGATCAGGCCCACAACCTGGGCATGTGCTCTGACCAGGAGTCAAACCGGTGTCCTCTTGGTGCATGGGTCAATGCTCAACAACTGAGCCATTTATCAGATTATTTTTAAGTAAAACAATGTATGATACCAAATATTATACAGAATAATTTCAACAATGTAATAAATCAATTAAACTTTGGGGGGGAAAGGTTGGAAGAAAGGAGAGCAAAATTAACTGTGGGTTTCTTCTAAAGTATGGTGAAATGTTTGTCTCTGTTATACAAATACTCTGCTATAACATGTTTATGTGAAAAAATGAAATTCACCATGTATCGAATGGCTATATGCTCAGAGCCTAACACGTAGTATCTTTAATCTTTACAGATAATTGTATGCAATTCTGCAACTTCATAATTTTAAAGTCAGATTAAGAAATTTGCCAAAGGTCATATAACATGACATTTTCAGAGTTGGGTATCGCAACTTCAAAGTTCTTCCTCTTTCTACTACACCAGGGTTTCTTAATCTAGGGTTTGTGAATTTACTTGAGAAAAGTATTACATCTCAAACTGAAATGTAACATTTCTTTCAATTCTGAATGTAGGTAATAAACCACAGGAAAATAACAGTAGATGTGACTCTGTCACCAATAGAAGTCACAGATATTCACTTGTCATAATGTTACTTTTGTTGCAGATATTGTGAAATTTATTTCACTCCCATCACTACTTAGAAATGTCCACAGTTATTAGCTCCGCTACTATTTAATGTGTTGATAAGGAATACATATATTATTATATCACAAATTTGGTTTTAAAATTTTGGCTAACTGTTCTATTTAATATAATTAATTTCCTTTGGAATCCTGTGTATTTTGTTTTATGTATTTGAATTTTTTTTCTGAGATGGAGTCCAGACTGCCATACGATGCACTGCACTAAAAAGGTTAAGATTCCTTGAAGCTATACCACAAAGTTTCATTGTATAATTATACATTTTGAATTAACTTTTAGGATGTATCATTATTCTGCTATTTAAAATTTTGAATTTTATTTAGAAATTGTTGCATATTCAGGAAAACAATTGATAAAAAATTTGCACCAAACAGAATTGCAATATGTGTCCTGCTGATTTATTTTTAAGCTGACACCAATAATTCCAAGAACCTTAAAAAGATCAAATAAATAATTACTCTTCATAAGACCCCCTATGTAGTAGCAATTATCTAAATTTATGGCAGTATCAGCTGTCAGGCCTTACCACCCTGTGAGCTCCAGCCTCTGAATTGGTGATTATTTTTGTTGCTGATGGGAATAAGGACAGCAAGTCAGTAAAGAGATGACATAGGTGACAGTACTTTAAATGCTGTTAACTACTAAAAATATTACTCATTATAAATAATTTGAATAGGATTTGTGGCAAATACTGGTAAGAAGATAAAGCTTTTCTCATAGAGAATTTAGAGGCCAGTGATTTATTTTTAAGGCAGATGTCCTAAAAACAATCTATCTTATAGCTGAGTTTGCTATTTGATGTCATGATTATAAAATGTGTTTTGCCTCTCCCCATTAATCTTATTCTTTTGTTTACCTAAAGCCCAGATTGTATAAAATCTTGCACATTTATTTTCACAGTCTCTGCTCTCTGTCACATATAAATGAAACCTAGCTCAGAAATAATATGCCTGTAGAAGAACAGCGTATTCACTATTTTTAAAGGAACAGTCACATATCAGCTTGCTATTCAAGATAAATAAAAGTATGGCTACTTAGCTGTCTTTCTTATTTTTAATTATTGGATGACAGAAGAAATGAAATCCTCAGAAAAAAACAGACTGCTTTGTTTTGCAAACGTTCAAAATAGTTGAATTTGCCTACCAACATAATTTGTTGTGAAACATGCACAACTACATAATGGCTCCTCTGCTTCTTTGTTGTTTTTTTTTTTAACAGAGAAAAGTCTTTCTTAAAATATTATATAATTCTGGAAAGAAAATGATGCTAAAACTTTACTTAGCACAGAGGAGGAGGAAGCAACTCAAGGCCAATAATGTGGAAATACTAATGTTAAAACTCTTCATATTTTCTTCTTCTTCTTTTAGGTTTGCTGAATTTTTATTTACTGAGGAATTCAAGGCCGGTTCTCGCGTCCTTGAAAGTATATACAGCTTGTATGAAGGCTTCTCTGGGACGGTGTGCTTTCTGATTGATCTGCTGCAGCCCAGTCAGGCTGAGTTCCCTCTCTTCAGCGTCTTTGTTTAGAAGGCTTCTTCTCCCACTGTGGCCCTGCAGAAGGTCCTTGAGATTTCCTGAGCCTATCCGAGGCAGTTTCCACACAAGCCACCTTCAGTGGTATCACAGCCATGAGCCTTAACATTGCCACAGGAAGGAGGGAAGAAAGGAAGGGAGGGAGGGAGGGATCAGGCAAGTGAAGGCAACATGATACCAGACTTAAGGGAGAATAGTTTGAGAACCTGCATACTAAAGACACCACAACTCTTCTAAAAACCATAGAAATTCAGTATTTCAGAGACTAGGAGTGAAACTAGAAATCAAAGGAGAAAAGGGAAGAGAAATTATTCATTTTTCAGTTAGGGAATAAAAAACAACTGAAATGTGGACAATGGCAATAAAATACCAATACCTTTGCAATTGGAGAGAGAATTTGACCATCTGTGGGTGCCCTCCACCCCTAAATTCAGAAATAAAGACAACCTAAAACTAAAATAATTGCCCAGCTGAAAGCTGCTAGGAGGGATGAAGTGTCAGGTTGCTGGAGGACAAAAAAGGAAACTCTTGGTTGTCCTATGCCTTTACTTACTGAAATTCTTGATTTTTACTGAGTGGAGAACTTTTCATATGAATCTCTACTTTTTATCAATACCCTGGGTACGTATCATAACTTTGCTTAAACCTTGAAATTTGAAGTTTCTTTAGGCCTTAGAGCATCTCTTTTCTTGCCCCCCCCCCCACTAAAACTCAATTAGAATAGTAAGTTCATAGGCTAGCAAATAACTGCAGCAAGTGTTGCTGTCGAATGTTTTCTCAATTTAAAGTGTGAGCTGTTATTGTCTATTGTAATTTTAAAATATCTATGTAGTTCCTATGAAGTTATTAGCTGAACTTTAAAATGTACTCATGGTAAAAATCACTCACGCCAAAGATCAGGGTAACCATTACAAAAGTGTGTCATTTCTGCCTTTGATGGAATACCATGTCCTCTAGAACAGGCAGACACTGGCAGAGAAAGGGACTAGTGATGGTGAAAAGAATGTTTCTGAACTTTATACTGTTAGATTAAGAGATGAGTGAACTCCCTGGCTGATTACCTTATCTTCCAAGCCACAGGCTCCACTAGAAATTGTCTATAATACCCACTGAGCCAAACTGTCATATTGAATTCAACCCTGCTGTAAACACATAGAAGTTGTAAGACTACTTCAAGTAAATAGTGGCTTTCAGAACACTGTAGGAGCTTTTGTCACTTCAATACTCAGAACACAGTTTACCCCTTTCCTAGAACTTAGTCAATGGCAATTTCACATCAAAGTGGAGGAGGAAGTTGTACTATATAAGATTTAACAATTATTAAATAGTCATTAAATATTTGGATATATGTAAATATTTTACATATATTCCCATGCAAACTCAAGCATTTACTTAGTTCAGTTGTTCTTAACTTCTTGATTCATAGATGAACTTTGGGAGGAATTGGGGAATACTCTGTTGCCTAAAAATATTTGAGTGTGTGTGTGTGTGTGTGTGTGTGTGTGTTGGCATGTATGCATGTGTCCATGTGCTTGTGTGTATGTGTGTGTGTTCATTTTTCTGGGAAAAGGATTTGTAGCATTCATAAGATTCTCAAAGAAATATGTGGCTGAAAAAATGTAAGAGCCACCTTTGTATATTTTATGACTGTTTATGTTTTCACTCATCAGAACAAAGTAGGACAAAGTGGTTTTGAAAAGCATGTACCTTTTTAGCTTGTTGTTTCATTTCCACATCCTTAGATATACATATATAAAATTGGCCTCAGTTGTTCATCTTTGAAAGTACTCAGGTTGGGGCAATGCCACATAAGTGGCAGTTTTAAGATGACTCCCAAAATTGGGTTCTAGAAGTTCTTTCAAGAATAGTCAAGGACCTTTCTGAAAGCCTTAAGGCAAAAATGCCTTCTACAAAGTAGTCTCTTTTTGAAGCAGTACCTTCTTCTCAAACCCAGGGTTTCCCTTCCCAAGTGTATTTATTCAGTATTCTAGACTAGATGCTAGGGATACAGCAGTGAACAAAACAATCCTGGAAGTTACCTTCTGTTTCTGTTTGCTGATCTTTCCACCATTCATCCATGAGACCTAAAACCAAAAGCACTAATTGATAATCTAGCTCAACATTATCAGTTTCTTTTCTAGGAACCTCAGAAAAACTGGACTGTTTCTTGCTCATCTGCCCTTTCAAGGTCCAGTAGGGTTACTAACGTTGTTATGCTGACCATTGTGAAAAGGTAACCCTTTTGCATGTCAAGTCCAAGCAAAGGCCATGTTTGAGTGTGTCTTTATAAATTGACACATCAGTAAATTACAAATAAGGGTAAGCTTGTTTAGCACTTAAACATGTTGTAAGTTTTCATTTTCCTGAAAGAGTAGAATTATAGGTTTGGGAAGGTCCTCTTCTATCTTGTTGTTTTCCCAAGAAGTGGGAAAATACCCATAAGTGTTGCTATAGAAAATTATGGTACGTCACTTCTTATTTAATTAACCAATTTGTTCCCTTCTATGTAGTAACATTATTGTTTGAATAGTACTTAAGCATGTTGTATCTTGAAGATTTTGGGGACAGTTTTACCGCCACTAGTATAGCTATAATATTATTTACTATATGTGACATGAACAATTATAAAACCTGAAGGTAACATTGGAAATATGTGAGGATAGATTGAAAGAATCTCTCAACAATAGGCAGACTGCATTATACTTTGAGAACAAGAAGTTTTGAGACATATTACAATTCTATGTATTTTGTTTCATTAACACAATTATGAACCTTCTCTTCTGCACGTTTCCCAAAATATTACATATCTTTATTTTGCCCAATCCCTTTTTAATCATTAGTTTTTACTTTTTGTTCCATTTGTAACATGACAGGTGAAAACAGAGATTTGACACCATATATTCCCCTGTGATTCTTCAGGTAACTGACTACACAATATTAAGAATAGTTTTCACTTTCTGATAACTCAACAAACAGTCATTTCTTTTTTTCTTTTTTTTTTTTTTTTTTTTTGGTCTATGCTAAATTGCAACTCTTCCATGGCAATTTATATCCTTAACTTTCTTTGACACATTAAGATTTTAATCAAGGTAGTGCTTAAATTGTTTCAATTTCTGTAGCGAGGAAGTCTCAATAATTTTAATGCAAAAAAATGTAAGTTTGTGATTTAATATTAAGGAAACACATGATTAGTAATGCAAATAGCCCTGTGTTGGAAAGCTTAAAGCATTTCTCTGCCACTTCCATGGCCACTATAATAATAACTATAGTCACTCTCTTCACCCCACAGTGTGTCATGAGGGTTGTTAATGATAAAATGGATACGAGTTTTGTAATATGCAGAAATGTCATATTTTAAAAGGGATGCTAAATTTTGAGTACCTATTACATGCATTGAAAATCATGCTCAATCATGACTTCAAATGAGCATTTTAACCAAATGAAATCTCTATGTGTGGATGCTGAACTTTCTGGATCACTTGATTTGTAAAAACAAAGTGTTGTTGTTGTTTTTTTAAATATTCTAGAACCAATCTTGACTCTAGCATTTGTGCCTCAGAAGGTTTTGATTTACTGAGGCTTAGTACATAGGAATAGGCTGGTTTAGCTTGCGAGCTCCTTTTAATGCAAATATTTATTTTTCTTGCTGAAACAAAGGATTAAAGTGCCAGTAATGCAAGAAAAGGAGTTGACAGTCTAGTTCTGCAGAGCAAAAATGAACTGGGCTATTTGCATAAAGTAGTTTTGGTTGAATTTGGTCTGCACTTTAATTCAGGCCTCAGAACTGCATGACATATAGTGATAGAAATATACTCTAGATTGTATATAAGGCCTTGCTTTGGGGACCTGGGTTATTTATTCAACATAGTCCCAAATTAATAGCTAAGTGAGTAAGCCTCAGATTCACCAAGGCCATGTGACTTTGGCATAAACTTGGCAAGGAAAGCAAATCAGAAGGCAGGCAGTAGGGTGGGTGGGGGAAAGCTTGCTGCAGCTCAACATCTCAGTGAGCTGTGGATGCTCTTTGAATGCCACCAAGAATCATTCATCTTACTCATTGGTTTTATTGCTTCCTGGGATCTCTTATCACCCACTTACCCCCAATTGAGCAACTTGTCCTCTTCTTCTTTAAATAGTTACATTCTGATATGTTCTTTTCTGTGTGCTTAATCACGTGACCTCCTTTCCCCTGGGCAGGCAGGTTTTCTTCTTATCTCTTCCATCCATGCCAGTTCTTAGCTAAGAACTACAGGCTCAATAAGACCAGACTTCACTCTGGACAGAAGGGCTGACCTTAAGGTCAGTAGCAAAAGGAATTGGGCTCATTCTGTAGCCAGATCGCAGGAACAGGACAGCCCACCCCAAGTACAGTGTGCGTGAGAGTAGAATGGCAGCTGCATTTATCCTGCTTTTCCTCCAAAAAGAAGTCTGGCCATTTTATTTGTACTGTGTTGGGGGAAAAAAAACAAAGTTGATGATAACATTAACTATCTGGGCCTCCTGCATTATCATAAATCTCGTACTGGGGGTGCCCTCTCCTGGTTTCTTTAATTGAAAGTGCTAATACATTGAGGCCTGATGGATGATGCCTTTAGGATTAAAAAAAAAAAGATTCTTTTTATTGTCTTAAAGTGTTGAATCTTGTCATTCTCACCTAGACTCTTCCACAAATGGCAGTCTCTTGTCTGCAGAATTTCCTGCGTCTTCTTTGCCTTTGTGTACCTGTTACTTATCCCTCTGAAATGAATTTGAAAAAAGTATTTAAAATGAAATCCAAATCACTCATATTTTTTTTCTTTGGGGTAGGGGTTGTTTGTGAGCAGTATGGTTAAAAGAGCAGACTCACTTTTCTTTTTCTTACATTTCTCCTCCCTGTACAATATGGAGGAAGAAGAGGGAGAAAAAATACAGAAGGCTTGACTGAAAACAGTTTGCAAGGACTTCCTGTTGTTTCCCCTTTGTTGTTGTTTTTTTGTTCCTGTAGGAAATTGCTTGCATGCCTCTGTGTGTGTGTGTGTGTGTGTGTGTGTGTGTGTGAGAGAGAGAGAGAGAGAGAGAGAGAGAGAGAGAGAGAGAAAGAGAGAGAGAGAGAGACTTGGAGTCAGTATCACAAGAAATAAAACTCAACATTTAACTATTAGATATATCTGAGTGAATGCATATATACAAACACACATTCATTAATGAATGGGTCTCCATTGTGTTGCGTGTTCTCTAATAAATTAGCACATAATTAATGAGGGCCCTAGTTACACTTCTGGTTGTCTATGTTAAGCATTCACTTTCATTAAAACTTCTGTCAGGTTAAAGCCATTAGCCATCTGTAGAAGATAACAGATGTGAGTTTCACAAATAGAGCTGCAAGTGAGCAACATATGTAATTTTTAAAATTTTCTAGTAGCCACATTAAAATAGTAAAGACAAACACGTGAAATTAATTTTAATAATGTACTTAACTCAATATGTCCAAAATATTATCTTTTCAACATGTAATCAATATAAAATTATTATTTTACACTTACTGCTCATCTCCAGTTGAACTAGTCACATTTCAAGTGCTCAAGAGCCACATGTGGTTTGGCTACTGTATTGGACAGCGCAGGGCTAGTCATCTGAGTATGGCAGTGTTTCTCCAAATGCAGAATATGAGTACCAAGAGCTGCCGTGTGGAAAAACATGTTCTGTGACTAAATAAGTTAGGGAAGTTATATTTTTTTTACCCCCTTTTGGAGATTTACATGCATTAACATATCACAGATTCTGAGAAAATTCTCCTGGGTAAAGAAACCTGTTTGAGGTTGGTGAGTTCTGTGTCTGTAAGGTTCAACCTCCTGAATGTAATGTTGCCCAGCTACCACTATAAAAACATGGTTAGTCTGGCACAGTATGTTTATGGTATGCTTATAATATTTACTTTTTTCTACAGAGGAGTTTTAACCCCTCCCCAGGCCTATTAAAGATACCATAATTGGTCAGAGCCTGAGTATTAAACCCACTAAATCTTGCTTTCACAGAGACCTGAGGTTATTCTTTACTACACTTTTGGGGACAAGAATTTTGGAAATTGCCACAAGTGTCTCTAAATAAGAAAAAACTTTGTGTCTTCCCCTCTTTCTCCACTCTTTTTGGAGCCTATCTCTACTTAGTCTTTGTATTCAGAATCACCCTAGAGCCAAGATATATCTTCTTGTTCTGGAACCACCTACTAAATTGAAACCAGCAAATGGCTTTAATGTCTTGCACATGGACATTTATCTTCAAAAAGTATCTAAATACACACCTTCCTCTCATTTCAGAAATTATGAACGTTCTAAAAAGATGAGGGGAGAAACATCTGGATGTGTATACCTATGTGTAAACACAGAATACAGTTTCTTAAGTAAAGTAATACTGTTCCTGCTGATGCTTTCTTTTTGTATTTTGTGTATGGTGTTAATTTACAATGCTTTAACGTGTACTGTTTTTGTAAAGTGTGTAAAGTAGCTGTAACTTAGCAGTCAGTTTAAAGAAGATATAGACTATACTTGACAACAGTCAATCTTTAGCAAATGATCTTTTGGCCTTTGTTTTTGTGAGACCTCTGATGCTGCCCCTGTTTTGTTTACGATCTGTGCTTATGTGGCAGTTACCAATTAAAAATCATTTCTGTTACTGAATTTGGTCCAAGTTGACTGTAGTAACCTTTATATGTGGATGCATTCAAATAAGAAGATTGATTTAAATGATCAGTTTTGTCTCTGTTTTTTTTAGGACTTTAGTATTTCAATATTAGGGATGTCTTCTAAAGACTGTAGCAGCAGTAGAATTCCTTTGTTCTTGAAAATGCAAAGTATATCATCAGTTTTATATAGAATGTCCAGGAGTAGGAGTGGAACATTCTAAGAGCAAAAGTTTGGTTTTAGAATATGTCTAATAAGGAAGGGCAGCCCATTCTCTAAAAAGGTATCAGCTTTCCCAGCTTTGAACGTTTGTGATAGTTCTACTTGTAAAGGAAGTCGGATATCTAATCTCATGGATTTAATGGCGCTAAATTAACAAACATTTTAAAAATGGGTTTTGTAGAATCCAGTGATTAGGGGAAACTTTGCAAAGCCATATACAGGAATAGTCAAGCACCACATGTTAGTTTCAGTATGTGCATTTCCCCAGACGAATAGAATTTACTTCACCAAAAAGATTTTTTGCACAATTCACAATACTTATAGAAATATAATTGTATCATGGAGGAAAAAGAGCTCACCTTCCTAATGATATATTTCATATTCACTAGTAAACTAGTACAATTCCTTAATTATTTTGGGGGATGCAAAATAATATTTTTTCAATAGAATATAATTGCTTATTCTTAATTATATCTAGGAATGAATATATACTATTAAAGTATTCTTGAATTTTGAAGAACTGCTCAATAAATTAGTATTATTTATAAAATTGTACTCTTTGTAGATTTGCCTCAGCACAAATGCAGAGTTAAAAATACAATTATGAAAAATATACCAAATAATAAGGATTTGTTATTATTACTTTAAAATCGTACTAATTTTCACTAGCATTAAATCCAACACCATTTATCTGTAGTATATAACTAAAATTTTGAAAGTCTTGCACACAAATCAAGAGGTTTCCTCAAAAATGCCTTTTTGCCAAAAACAGGTTCTATGACCTCTTGCTAGTAATTGCATTTCTTTAGAGGTACTGTGAGGCGCTTTCAAAGACATCTGTAGCAGTTAATCCAAATATAGAGCAGAACATTCTGTCAGATATTTTACTATAACACAAAATGTTGTAGTACTGTATTTTATAATAAAACCAAATTCTCGAGTATTCTGGTATGTTACATATTATTATACCAAAAAACACTTTCTATAAGTCTATTATTGTGTGCATAATATTTTTTTAAATGATGGGTATTTCAGTCCTAGCACGAAAGTGTAATGTAATAAATGACATCAAATTGATCTTTAGTCAAAATCCATTTATGTATTTGACAGGGTAACTAGCAATCATAAGCTCGAATGTATACATTTTTCTCAAAGCCAAAAAGGCAAATGACATGGTCACTGGGGCAAGTTAGCTGGTATGCAGACTGACAAGAATCAACTTGCAAATGATCATCAGATTTTAGCTTCTGTTATTGGTTGTTCCTGGAGGTGGAAGTGCTGCAGTCAGTTGATGTTGCCTTCCCTTCACATGGAGTTTTTGCTCACAGCCACTGCATGATGTAATGTAATCTCTTTAGAAGCAGGATTGAATCAGAAGCTTAGAGATGCACCTTACTGTTTTATAAAACTGCTGTTACGATGTACTAAAACACTGTGATCTTTCCAAATGTGTTTTCTGTATTAGTTTTCTACTGTAGAAAATAATTTGCCATAAACTGGACTCTATTTAAAGTGATGTTATTTATTGGCTTATCACCACTCCCATTTATGTACAGTCTACTTAATAAAATAAAACCTGTGACAATCCTTTGCCTTAAAATAAAATCTAATGCTAAATGTTAATTGTGCTTTAATGAATAAGTCTAAGCTACAAATTAATGTTTCCTTTAAAGTTTAAGACAGTGTCAAATAAAATATAAAAATACTCTGTGGAGTGTTGCTGCCTATTCTGTATTTGTGACCGTGTGTGTATCTTGATCCAGGACATGGTGGCCCACTGGGTTCTATAAATAGACATTAGTAATCCTTTTAGAGAATGGGCCTGGTACCTCTCAGCTGTTGGCTGAATCCTCCCCTTAACCCTTAAAAATAGATTTTCCCAGGCCACACAAGAATGAAAAAAAACAGCTCTTCATATTTTCTCCCTTTACAACTTTTGTCTCGATTCCCACCGCATCTTCACATTCCATTTGTGTTGAGGTCATTTTCCAAAAGAGAAAAATGCTAGAGATTACTGCAGATTGATGGAATCACTTCACTTCAGCAGGAAAAAGGACCTTGTCATTATTAAAATCTAATCCCTTGGAACAGGTTAGGACCTGACTTTTAGAGAGATTTAGTGGCCTGCTCAAACACTGAGGGGCAAGGTGGGTTGAGTTCATCCTGATGTCCAGAAGGTTGTCACAAATTCAGTGAGAGGAAAGGAATTGTGTTAAGTCTTGGGACTGGCACACACCAGCAAGGCTAGAAAAACGTTTCCTTATTAGGCCTTGGTCTTTGTCCTGAGTTAGTCACAGTTATAGAGGAATAAATATTGTAGGCAGTTTATCTGGGAGAGATGGTGTTGGCTCCTCAGGACTATCTCTGGTGTTTTTCATCATTAGTAGCAACGAAAGGCTGAGGGGCAGGCTTACTTGGCCCAGTGAAAAGGTAATCTTGGGCGCGTGACAATACACTTGTACTTTGAAAAGCAACTGTGTGGTCAAGTTATTTTTAAATAGTGGGAAACGCAGGCCCTTTGAGGAATTATGTATTCCCCAGGACCAGAAAATAGAGACTGGGCTGAAAAGAGTTCAGACCCTAACTCTGGGCCCCATTGGTTGCAGTTTTTCAAAAGGATGTGAAGGGTTTCAAACGCGAACGCCGGCCAAGGGGCTCTAGGACCCAGCGGCTGCGCGCGGGGCCAGAAGGACCTCGGGAGCCTTTAAAGCCCGGCGCGGGTTGTTGTAGGGCGCAGGTTCGCGACCCGCCTGGGGACTGTCGCCTCAGAGACGCCGCGGGCACTCTGGCGCGCGGGCGGCGCACGGCGCGCGTGGGCGTGTCCCAGCGGGGCCGCGCTCCCCGCCTCACCGCAGTCGAGTAGGTCGCCCCCAGGCTCAGCTCCGGCTCCCGGGCCCGGTGCTCTGGGCGCGCAGCGCAGAGCGCGGGAGCCGGCGAGGCCGGGCATGCCGGGAGCCCCTCGGGCCGCCGCCGCCGCCGCCGCCGCCGCCACAGCGTCTGCCAGCGGTGCGCACCGCTGACGCGCGAAGATGAAATTCCCGGGCTCAGTGCTGGCGTCAGTGTTCCTGTTCGTGGCTGAGACGATGGCGGCGCTGTACCTGAGTAGCACTTACCGCTCGGGCGGGGACCGCATGTGGCAGTCCCTGACGCTGCTTTTCTCGCTGCTGCCCTGCGCGCTCGTGCAGCTCACGCTCCTCTTCGTGCACCGCGACTTCAGCCGCGACCGGCCTCTCGTGCTGCTGCTGCACCTGCTACAGCTCGGGCCCCTCTTCAGGTGCGTGCGGGACCCCGGGCCCCAGGCCGCAGACCCCGGCCACCTCCCCAGCCCGCGCTGGCCCGGGAGGTGAGGGGCGGCCTTCCGGGAGGGACAGGTGGTGGTACCCGGGCCCGGGCCCACACCGGCCCACCTTGCCCCTCAGCCCCAGCGTCGCAGTCTCAGGAATTGCGACAGAATCCTGGGATAGTGGCAGTCAAGCTGGGCGTACTGCGTTCCTGTTAGGTTCTTGCCTATTAAATTGCCAACATTCGACGGAATTTGACTGACAAAAATGGCAATTGGTTCGACCTCCTAAAAATCCAGGGTCTCTCTGAGGTCAGGCGGGCTCTGGCAGGATTGGCTTGTGTCGTGACAAACCCTTAATAAGTGTGTTCTAAATCGCCATTGGAGCAAAAGCGAGGACAGAACATTTAATGTATTAAACACGTGGAGTTTACTGTGTGCCAGGCACTGTACTGAGTGCTTTACAAATACTAATTTATTCAGTTCTCATACAAAACTTTAGAAAGCCACACATCAGTCTTTTTTCTTGTGTATGGAAACATACGGGGTTGTAGAACCATCTTCCACCCCCGCCTTACTTATAAAGCTTGTCCTTGAAGCTGGAACAAAACGTGCCACGAAGACAAACACTTGCAGTGTGTAAAGGAAAGAAAAACTATGAGTGATATTTCTGTAAATTAGGTTTTATTAATACAAAGCAAGAGAAATACGTGGTAATGAAGTAGACTTTGGCTTATCCAAGGACCATGAGGATAGTTTAAAATGTGTTGTTTTGATGTCTTTCATCTCTGTAGGAAAAGCAAATCCAAGGGTTTCTATCTGGGTTAGAAATAAATTTATATTACTGAACTTTAGGCATAGGGGATAGAGGAATTAGAACTCATAGAAAGGCCAGAGAAGTACCTCAGCTGCCACAAAGTTCAGTTATTCAGCTAGCCAGGGACCTGTTCTACCAGGAAATATCTCCCCCTACAACCATCCCCCAATACACACACACACACATGTCAAACAAGATAGATTTTACAGAGCCCTATAATAAAACTTTGTACTTCATATTAAAGACAGCCATTCTAACTGACACTCAGAGTATGGACTTGTAGTTTACATACAGTCAGGACAAAGTTGATGAACAAATTTTCCAGAAGTTGCAGACTTCTAGAAAAGAAGAGAAACAGGTACGTTGGCAGAAGTAAGAAGTTGCTACTGACATCTTGAGAGCAAGGAAAGGGGAGAGGGAGAGGGCAAGAGGGAAAAGGAGTGAGAGAAATTTTAAAACTCCTGCAACCTGGAGCCATTTAGTGAGGAGAGAGTTCTTCCTCCCTAGCCAAGTAGGCCACAGCATCCTAATTGTATGCCTGCTCAGTATAATCAATGTGATCTGATTTGGGGCAAGCCTCTTATCATTTCTTAACCTCACCTGTGAAAAGAAAACCCATTGCTAGTGATGTTTAAGTAAAGTGACAGAGAAAAGGGAACTGACATTTGTCAAATGCTTCTTGTGCTAGATGGTTTGGTAGGTGCTTATATGCCTCAGTTCATTAAATCCTCATCATGAACTAGATATAATTGTCTCCATTTTATAGATGAGGAAAATAAGACCCTAGCCCACGTCCACAAGGCTTCTTAGAAATAGAGTAGGGTAAATCATGTTCTCTACACTCTGTGAAAGAAGGCAGAGGAGTGTGTAGTGCATTTTATCAGTAGTTCAGTCTTAAATTAAGAAAGTTTGGAAATCTTGGCAAAATTTAAAAGCACAACCTATGTAGTCTTCCAGGTACATGATAATACCCTATCATTTCTGCCATTTTAAATGTTTCTAAATACCAAGAGTGACCTAAGATAAAGGTAATGATATATTATGTATAAAACAGGATGGCACTTGTAAACCTGAGCTCAAGGAAATATACTAGGTTAAGAGTGGTAATTTCTGCATGGTGGAGTTATGGATGATTTTAATTTTCTCCTGAAAAATATCGAAAGTGCATCATTCTCTCCTTTATTATATACTTCTTTACATTTTTCAGTTTTTACAGTAAAATATTTTAACTTTATTAAAGACAGAAAAAGTTTGGTGCTTTGAAGAGATAACTAGCTATATGAAAAGTTTCAACCCCATAAAAAGACATATTTCCAGAAATTTATGATTGAGCCATTGTCTTCTTTCGGGGGAAAACAAAATAAAACATAAAAACAAAGCAACAAACAACCCCCTTCTGTCAGCAAGCACTCTGTCATTCTACTGTAACTGATTTATTTCAAGGAGATATCGGACCCATGATCTTAGAGCTGAGAAACACAAGATGCAGTTCCAAGCCTCTTAGCTTCCAGATGAGAAAAGAGCTATTTGATTTTGTGTATTAGCGTGACTTAATGTGTTATTGGAAGTTTTTCCTGTTGACTGTTTGATTCTATTTTAACTGAAAGATTTTACATAGGACCAACGTTATTTCCCCTGTACAAAGGAGAGTCATAGTGTGTTTGTTTATTTTCCCTCCTTATTGGTTGGACTTAGTAATATTTTGAAATTGTTTTGGAAAATTTAGCTCTATTTATTTTTGGGTGCACACTAAGTGGCCCAACACATATTCTTTTTAAGTGAGATACTATTTTTGAATTTACTCAGTTAAACTGCATTATACTATACCATAATGATTATAGGCTAAATACTGCAAACTAGGCAGTTTTTAGAAGCAAACTAGGCTGCTTCTTTCCCTTAAGGAAGCACCGGAGAGCACCACGTTTCATTTATATCAATCTTATATTTAAAACAAAAGTTGCAGTTTGTATGGTTGTTTTCTAATTAAGGCCAGGTTTCAATGATAAGAACACAGAATAGCCCTGGCTGGTTTCGCTCAGTGGTTAGAGCGTTGGCCCGCATCTACCTTGTTGCTGTTCCTCTCAGGTCCAGGCCCTGGTCGGGGTCATGTGGGAGGCAGCCAGTCCATGTGTCTCTCTAGCATCGGTGTTTCTCTCTCCCTATCTCTCCCTCCCTCCCACTCTATCTGAAGATAAATGGAAAAATATCCTCGGGTGAGGATTAACAGAATAATGTCTTGAATTTATTTTTGTATTTTAGGGAGTCTTATTGTGAATGATAATAGATATACTGAAAAAACAGAGGGGGGAAAATACCTCTTAACAACAACAACAACACAATTTGTTTATTATTTTACATTATTTTAATTTTATAAATTAATTGGGAGAAAGAATGAATATAAATGAGTTACTAGTTCAAGGAATTTTCCTCCATGTTCATTTACTGGTGTAATGAGGAAAAAAATGGCACATGAAAATCTGGGTTTATAAAATAAAAGCTAAGAAGTTACAGTAATAGTTTATAGAACATTGCAAAATGATTCACCATAGTATTTCTCTCTACTATAAACTTTTAAAAGACTTTAAAATAATAATAGCCTAAATTTGAAGAGCACTTTTTCTTTGCAAGCTGCTTTTACATATAATATTTAATTCCATCCACTGCAAAACCCTGTAAATTAACTGTCATTATCTTTTTATTGTTGTTGTTAATCCTCACCAGAGAATATTTTTCCATTGATTTTTAGAGAGAGTGGAAGGGAGGGAGGGAGAGGAGGGGGAGAGAGAGAGAGAGAGAGAGAGAGAGAGAGAGAGAGAGAGAGAAACATCTACATCTATGTGAGAGAGACACATTGATTGTTTGCCTCCCGCATGTGTCCCGACCAGGACCAGAGATTGAAACTTTCTGACCCTTCAGTGCAGTGAGTTGATGCTCTAACCACTTAGCATCACTGGCCAGGGCTTTTTTTTTTTTTTTTTTTACAGTTGAGGAATTGAGGCTCAGTGAGATTATATAACTGGCTTTTCAGAGGTCACATGGCACTTTCTGTTTAAGCAGCTTGATTCTTGTGTAGCCTCACCAAGCATGTGTGTCTTACAAAGATAATATGACATCAAAGAAATCATAGTCAGTATTTCTTTTGAAATGTGTTTTTATTAACTACCTTCAAGGCTTTCTGTTGCCACAGGTTATTCATGCTGACACCACCATGCATGGTTTCAGCTAAAGAAAGAACTCCTTCCACTATTGTGCTTAAAAATGAGATAAAATTCCACTGTTTTGGCTGCAATAAAATCGATTTTGAAATAAAAAAAAAAATGAGATAAAAGTTAAAAAAAAAAAAAAAAAAAGAGAGATCAACCTGCTAATTAAGTGTTGGCAAACTATACCCCACAGGCCAAATCCCTGCACTGCCTGTTTTGTAAATAAAGTTTTATTGGAACAGCCATGCTCATTCATTTATGTACTGTGTATGACTGCCTTTGCACTACAGTGGCACAGTTGACTAGTTGCAATAGAGACCATGACCTGCAAAGCCTAAAATATTTACTCATTGCAAACACTTTACAGAAAAAGTTTGCCAATCCTTGGTCTAGATAATACTGAAAAACTACCTCGAATGATTTTGATGAAAATATTTAATTTACGGCTATATTTAGACAACCTCTCCAGCAAAACAAAACAAAAAACAGATTTGAGGTAATTGAATGAGTCTTGGAGAATTTCAGTAAGAAATAGAAATTTGTTTCTTATCAGTTTCTTAACCAGTAGTGGCAAGTAGTGGAGGTCTTAGGGCCTTTCACAAATTTATTAAACACCTACTATATGTAAAACTCTGTATTAAGATAAATGTTTTTACTTGGGAAAAACCGTGGATTGCGAGGGCATCCACCTTGGCTTCGGTGCTCATTCTGGAACATTCTTTCATTTCCATTGGTAGACACTGAAGTTTCATTTCATCTACAATTTTGTAAGTTTTTCTTTAATGCCCCCTCCTCAGCATCAAGAGAATTGTTTTCTCCTCGAACATTTATTTAATTCATTCATCTCTTAGCATGTGCTGATGTTTCTTTTGTTTAGTCTTTAAAAATTCTAAGCTTGATTTAATTAAGTAAAACATTTGTTCGTAAAAACAACAGAAGAGCAAAAAATACATGAGCACAATTAAGAAATAAAAAACTCTCTGATTTGAGTGACTAAAGAGAACAATTCTTAACGTTTTGTTGTACGTACATCCTTATTAATATTTTTACAGTGGTAAGCTAATAAACTGTCTCTTGGGGGAAAAAGCCCTGATTTGCAGTGTTTACTGATTTATGTGATGTAAAATTCCCATCATGGCCTATTTCGAGCTGCCAGTTATTTAACAACTGGCTCACAAAATTCATAACTATTTAACAGTCTCTTGAGTCAGTATGAGTCAGCTCAAGCCCTCCACTGTTTATGCATATGTTTATGTGTGTGAGAGATTTGCATATATTTTTATACTTATGTAATTTTCTTTTTATTAAAAAATGGAATTTCCTATATGAATTATATTGTAATTTATTCTTTTCACTTACAAAATATAGCAAACATTTTTATATATCAGTAGATATATGTCTATACTGTCAAATTTAAGGACTGGATAATATTTCATTGAATATATATATTATAACTTATTTAATCATTGTTTTATTCTGGGATCTTTAGAGTATTCTCAGAATTTTGCTATTACAAATAATCTATGATTAAAATTCTTTGCCTGTCCAGCGTGGCTCAGTGGTTGAGCATCGCCCCATGCACCAAGAGGTCGCTGGTTCAATTCTGATCAGAGCACATGCCCAGGTTGTGGGCCAAATGCCCAGTGAGGGGCATGCAGGAGGCAGCCAATCGATGTTCTCTCTTATGGATGTTTCTGTCTCTCCCTCTCTCTTCCTCTCTCTCTAAAAAAAAAAAAAATCAGTAAAGAAAAAAATTTTTTTTTTTAATTCTTGCAGTAGGCTTTCTTTCAAAGTGAATTAATATATGAGAAATATTTTATAAGCTGAAAGTTCTATATATATTAGTTATATTTATTATTTATTATTTTTGTCATATATATGTCCCATTTTCCCTTTAGAGTATGATCACCTCTGAATAAGGGTATCTAGCTATCTTTGCATTCCCCACAGCACATAGCAAATTGCATCTCCATTCATCACATATTTGAGAATAGAGATGATGATCAGCCCTTGTTGTAGTCAGTGGTCCAACAGTGTGAAGTTGCTAGGCATCAAATAGTCCTCAGTCATAGATTTGAGTTTTTTCTCAGAATGAATTCAGTTGCATCCACTGGACTTGAATTCATAACCTGAACTTCATTATTTTCAGGTGAACAAATTTGTCCAGGCTGTTTTACATGTTTTTATGTAATATGTTAACATGTCTGTGACCCCATTGGACAAAATATAGCAGACAAAGCACACACACACACACACACACACACACACACACACACACACAGAGAGAGAGAGAGAGAGAGAGAGAGAGAGAGAGAGAGGAGACAGAAGTTGCTATGTACCTTCTTTCTCCCAGGAACAAATGAACAAAGGTGATAATCACAAAATATGTCCACTTTGTACTCACCAGAGAGGTTCCTGCATTTCTTCTCTTACATCAAGTTTTATTATTTCAAATCATGAATGTATTCTTATTGCCATAGTTGCCTCGGGGTGAGAGTACAAAGTTAACAACATTCAATAAAATAAGTGAAGCCATAAAAGCTTCCAACAGCATTATAAGGTTGTTATAAAAATGCATGTTTAGGGGAAAATGTCCTTTAATAATTTTAAAGCTAAGACCATGAGCATTTTTCTTATTCCTAGGAAACACTCAATTTCCCAGCATTTTATGATGAAAAAAATTTTTATTAAATTTATTGGGGTGACATTGGTTTGCAAAACCATACAGGTTACAAATGTATAATTCCATAAAACATCATCTCCACACTGCATTGTGCACCCATCACCCCAAGCAAAGTCTCTTTCCATCCCTATTTCTTGATTTTACTCCATTTTGCCCACCTCCATCTGCCCCCACCTCCCTTTACCTCTGGCTGTCATCACACTGTTGTCTGTGGTTTTGTGATATGTGTGTGTGTGTTTTTGTGATATGTGTGTGTGTGTGTGTGTGTGTGTGTGTGTGTATGTATGTGTATCACAAAACTTTCACCTTCTTTCATTCAGCCCCCCAAACTCCTACCCCTCTGACAGCCAGAGTTTTGAGCATACAGAAAACAACTTGAAAGAATCGTATGGTGAACATCCAAGTACTAAACACTTAGATTCTATAATTAACATTGTATTTCACACATCTACCCATCCCTTTGTTGATCTATCAATCCATTTGTGTGTGTGTATATTTCAAAGTAAATCAGACACATCAGTACTGTTCCTCCCTTCAGTATCCATATCATTACCTAGAGAGGAAATCAAATTTTAAAATCCGGGCACTCTGTCAGTGTAGAAAGGTGACTGGTTATAGCTCCATCCTCAGGGCAGGCTTGAAATTCCATAAAGAAGACATAGTTTGCAAGCCTCCAGGCATGATTGGCTTTAGTCATGTCCTGTAAGGGCTTATGAGAGCAGAGAGATAAGAAATATATTGTGGTCTTCCAGGGTAACACTAAATGGCAAACTGCTCTGTGCTTGGGGGAATCTCTCAACCATCGTTGCTGCTTTAACTGAGGAGATTTGGGGTATCTCTTGCATGTGGAAAAGAAAAAAATATAGAGATTTATAGATATAGATATCTGTGTGTGTGTGTGTGTGTGTGTGTGTGTGTGTGTGTGTGTGTGTGTATGGACATATATTCTATATTATCTCCATAACAATGTGGCAATTATCTTTGATTTATAATTGAGGGAAATGGCTCATGGGCTAAATGACTTGCCCAGGGCTGCACAGCTAATAGGTGTCAGGAAGGCAAATTGAATATTTTTCTGTGGCTCTACTTGGTTTTCTTGCCTCAGTGGGCTTTGATGTCACCTCTCAATTTGGTTTTCATTCAGTCCCAGTTGGCCTGCTGGAGGGACTCAAGAGGATTGCATGCTCAGAACTGGCCCTTGGTGTGGATGATTTTAGAGGAGGGACTACAGTCCAGAGTAATCAGGTCAAGGCTTTGAGAATCAGGCTAAGTGTAAGCAGGGTAACTGAGAAAAGAGAATCCTGTCTGCCTCTGATTATCATGACTTGCTGATTTGTTTGCAGATGTTTTGAAGTCTTCTGCATCTATTGTCAGTCAGGCCATAATGAAGAGCCATATGTCAGCATCACCAAGAAGCGACAGATGCCAAAAAATGGCCTCTCAGAGGAGATTGAGAAGGAAGTGGGCCAGGCAGAGGGCAAGATGTTCACCCACCGATCTGCGTTCAGCCGGGCATCGGTGATCCAGGCTTTCCTGGGCTCAGCCCCACAGCTGACCCTGCAGCTATATATAAGCACCTTGCAGCAGCACATCACTGTCGGAAGATGTATGTATATATATATATTTTTTCCCTCTGTCTGAATTTGGGGATCAACATGGGGAGCAAAATATAAAGTTTATTTCATTTTAGGTGAAATTCCTTCATATGTGCATTCAGTCCTTAGTTTGCATTCCAGTTACTAAACTCAAATCTTAGTGAGTTAAAACAATAACAATGTTTATTTACTTATGAATCTGCAATTTGAGCAGGGCTCAGAAGGGCTCACCTATGGTCTGCTGTGCATCAGCTGAGGCAGCCCAAAGATGGGAGGCTAGAATCCATTGGAGGCCCATTCACTCATGTTTCTTATTGTTGATGCTGGCTATTAATGGTGGTCTCAGATCTTCTCCATTTCATCTCTCTATTTGGGCTGGTTTGGGCTTCTTCATAGCATGGTTGCTGTTTTCAAGGGTCAGTGTCCTAAGAGGGAGGATCAGGCAGAAGAGTATCACCTTTTGTGATCCAGCCTTGGAAGTCATGTGACATCATTTCTGCTGTATTTTCTTTGTAGAAGCAGTTAGGAATCCTGCTGAAGTTCAAGGGAAGAGGAGGGAAAGAAACTGACTCTTGTTGGGAAAGCATAGAGTTCTGGAAGTTCACTGCAGTGACCATTTTGAAAAATACAACTTGCTGTAGGCCAAAAATACAGCTGCTAGAGGCCAGGCCTCTGGATTTTGCCTCTGTCTTTCAGTGATAATTGTAAACCAGCTGAGACAGTTGGTTGTAACAGCTTTTTTGTGGTAAATGATGGAGGCAAGAGCACTCTCCTGTCTTCTTGCAGTTCAAATAGTGTCTCAGCTTTTATTTATTTATTTATTTATTTATTTATTTATTTATTTATTCCTCACCCGAGGATATTTTTCCATGGATCTTTAATAGAGTGGAAGGGAGGGAGGGAGAGAGAGAGAGAAACATCTATGTGAGAGAGACATATAGATTGGTTGCCTCCCACACAACCCTGACCAGGGCCGGGAATTGAACCTGCAACCCAGGTAGGTACGTGCCCTTGACTGGGGATCAAACCCACTACCCTTCGGTCTGCAGGCCGACACTCTAAATGCTGAGCCAAACAGGTCAGGGTAGTATATCATTTTTTAAATGAACAGTTCTCTAACCTTTGGGCTACTTTCACATTATCAAATTAAGGCCAGGTTTAAAAAACAAACAACAAAAAACAATAAAACCTCCGTGTGAATGGATGCAGTGAAAAACCTTCATATGAGGAAATAGACCCTTTCAAACAATATTATGGGTATATGAAAACTAGATATTCTGATAAGTTTTACTATATAGATAAGCAAAAATGAGTTAAAAGCCTTAAGTTGAAAAATACATATTGAAGATAATACTGAAATTAGAAATTTTAAAACTAAATCACTCTTATTAATTTCACTTCCCTTAATATTATTCTCTTTCTGCCTATATTCCAAGCTGAATGATAGAATGTCTTAATTTATGGCTGGGTCATCGGGTATTTGCACATCACAGTTGTCTACCTCATGCAGGTTACCTCAGAGTGACTATGATTCTTAAGATATATCAGGACCTTAAGCTGAGATTTTTTTTTTTTTTATCCTCACTCGAGGACATTTTTTCATTTTTTGTTCAGATAGAGTGGGAGGGAGAGAGAGGAAGAGAGAGAGAGAGAGAGAAACATCGACATGAAAGGGACATGTCGAGTGGCTGCCACCCGCACGACCAACCAGGGCCGGGGACAAACTGCAACCGAGGTACATGCCCTTAACGGGAACTGAACCTGGGTCTCTCTGGACCGCAGGCTGACGCTCTAACCGCTGAGCCAAACCGGCCAGGGCTTAAGCTGAGATCTTGAACCTTGGTGGATTAACATTTATGTGAAAATACCTTTCACAGCCACAGGCAGATAGTAGGTGCTCAAAAAGTACCACAGCATCTTTGCTCTCTTAAGAATTTATAACTGGAATGGGTATTGACCAAGTTGAGTCTTGTGTATGCCACTATACTCTTTTCCCAGTTCATTATTTCTCCATGTTGCAGGCAAGTACACAGGGAGAGACCAGATGTGGTTATAGTCTGTTTGATTTTTACAAATAGACCCAATCTTTTCTCAAGTTTTTGAAAATGAAGATTTTCTTGGAGTTCAGAGGTCAGCAAGTGACAGCCCATGGTTCCAATTGAATACTGCTTGTTTTTGTATTCTGTTCAGGCAAATAAAACCTATCTTGTAAATGTTGGTGTCACAAAAAATATCTGTGAGATGCCCCCAAAGGACTTGGAAAAATATAAGCCCCCTGAGAGTTAAACAATAAATCAAATATATATGGATAAAGAAAATAGGCATGGTCCTCTTAAAAATTCAGATGGCTGCCATTTAGGCAGGTCTTGACTAATCCCAATCACTTCCTTAACATATCTGGAGAAGGAATTCCTCACCAGGAAGGAGAAGGACAGTTATAATTGAAATATTGATAGTGTCCATCATGTGATTAGGGATGCATTTGTTGCAAGGGACAAACACTTGACTACAGGGTTAAACACCTGAGGTTTATTTTGCTCATCTAACAAGAAATTGGAGGGAGGCAGTGTTTGCTGGCATTTTTTCAGCTGCTCACAATGGCAACGTTGATGTCCCTGAAGTTCCATTGGTCTTTTAGCCAGCAGTGCTTCTCAGGGAGTTGTAGAATGCTAAGAGGTGGAAGGGATCTAAGAGGTCATGTCTGACTTTGCATTTTATGTAGAAACCCCATCTTTGGTGTCTCCAAAAGGTAATCTATCAGCCTCTGCTTGACTGTGTTTAGCAATGGAGCTCTCAGAGTTCCATTGATAAAAAGCTTGCTAGAATATTCTTCCTTATATAATAAGAAGTTAAGTGATACTTTTCCTTTTTTCCCAGAAGTGATATCAGGTCTAAGTGCTAGATAATCTGTATTCAGAAAACAAAACAAAACAAAACAAAAAACACTAAGTATTGGCCAGATTTCCTTTTTCAGGATTTTACAAGTAATAAAGCAGCCCTACCATAATCAACTTCCTATATTCCCCACCCTCAGATTCTATAAGGAAATACCTGGGAACAAGAGGTGAGAGAATAGGGACTTCTATAACATACTATTCATGGTGAGAGGCCACTCCCTCCCCTTCCACAGGCCACCTAAAGTGGGGTTTCAAGATGAAAGGTACTGCCCAGCCGGTGTGGCTCAGTGGTTGAACATCCACCCATGCATCAAGAGGTCACTGATTTGATTCCTTGTCAGGGCACATGCTCAGGCTGTGGGCCTGATCCCCAGTGGGGGCATGCAGGAGGCAGCCAGTCGATGTTCTCTCTCATCGATGTTTCTGTCTCTCTCTCCTTCTCCCTCTCTCTCTCTCTAATATCAATAAAGAAAAAAAATATGAAAGGTACTCATAACATGGGTAGCCAAGTACTTCAACCCCTGCCTTCTAAGCTGAGAATCCATAGGCTTACTCCTTCAGAGATAGCTTGTTATATATACGCTGGAGTTTAGGAGCACCCATGAACATAGAGACTGAAGCCTGCTTCTTATTTGTAGATTTCTGAAGGAGGGAGTTTTGAGGCAATAGCCTGGGGTGAGTAGTGATTACATTGCCATATCCCTGGAACAGTGACAAGAAGTTGCCACTGTGTCAGCTAGCTATTTTGAGTAACAAACTACCTAAGACTTAGTGGTTTAAACAATAAGCATTTATTGTTGTTCAGTAGTCTACAGGTCAATCGGGAAGTTTTTGTCTGGTGGGTCAGGCTATACTGATCTTGACTGAGCTTGCTTATTAGCCTGTGGGTCAGTTGGGAATGACTTGCCCAGGGCAGTTGCACTTGGAATGGCTCACTTCCATGTGGTCTCTACTCCCGAACCTGTTAGCCTTGTGGTGGCAGGGCTCTGAGAAAGTCAAAGCATGCAGAGCTGCCGAGCCTTTGTGGGTGGTCTAGGCTCAGAACTGGGACATGTCACTTCTTTCACATTATTTCCACAGTTAAGAGGAGGTTGGGGGATAAAACAACAAATTCCTTTCATGATAATATTCCACCAAGTTGACCAAACTAAGTAGAGCATTTTCATTTATATTATATGGAAATCAGCCTCCTTTAATCTTCATTCTGATGGTTAGACTTGATTTTTCTCACTAAAGGCAACACACACATCTACTCCCTCTTACCACATGGGAGATCTCCAAATATTCACAACTACCCTGTGTCCTTTTTCTTTTCCATTCTATAGATCCTTCAATCATTTCTCCAATGGCATACTTTGAAGCCATCAAGGTCACTAGTTGAGATACAGTCTGACTTGTCACTTTTTTTCTTAAAACATGACATTCATAATTGTATGTGACTTTGCAGACTTATTTGGACAAGAGCTCTTAGCAGTGGGATTATGTTTTCTTTTCTTTTTTTGTTTTGCCTTAGGCTGAACTCTGATTTTATTTATGTGCCCAAATGTAGCTTTTGGAGGAGCTAAATCACACTGTTGGTTTATATTGATGAATGGTTCAGTAAATTCTCCCAGTTCCTTTTTTATACTGAGAGCAGCTAAACCAAAATGAACCCATCCAGTACTTTTACAGTATATTTTGAAATACGTATGTAAAGGTAGAGCTTGATATTTTTTCTTTTTATAATTCCTTTTCTTGGATTCAAGCCCAGGGTCTCAGTCTGTTGAGATAATTTTGAATCATGATTCTCTTCTCAGTTTTGTCCCAGCTATAATTTTATGTCTTCATCCAATAATTGGCAAAAATATCAGGCTAGGATAGCCCAAAGCCATAGCCCTGAGCATTCCTTGACAAATGCCCTTTAGCCTTAAAGGAAGTAGTGAAGAGTATGAGTACACGTTGCTTATCTAGTTACAAGTCTGACTGCACTCACATTAAAATACCAGTTCTCTGACTTGTCCACAAGGATACCATGAGAGAGCTTTTTTTTCTGGAGGCCTTGCTGAAAACCACACACAATATCTATAATACCCACTCACTAATTAACTGCAGATATTTTTTCTTTGTATATTAATTTAAAATATTGGTATTATAAAATATTAAAGCATATAGACAAGAGTAGAGAATAATATAACAAACCATGTATGTATGTCTTTGCCTATTTTATCAAATATTCACACGACATGTTTGCTTAAGAATTATTTTTTTTTTTCTCTTTAAGAAATAAAACAGTACTAGTACAATTGGGATACCCTGTGTCCTTTTCTTATTATGATTTCAGAGTTTATTATTCTTATGCATGATTTATAACCTAACTACAGATGCACTGTATCCATAAATATTATATATTGATTTTGTAGGTCTTTAAACTTTATCATACTGTAAATACCATTCTGAAATTTGTATTTTTTTGCTCAACATAATATTTTGAGAACTATGGATGCTGATGAATGTAAATGTTAGTTCATTCATTTTTGTGGCTTAAAGGTGTTCTATTGCAGGCAACAATTTTCTGCAATGGAACACATAGTAAATATTTTTTATTTTGCAAGCCGTCTATGGTCTGTGTCATATTGTCCTGTGGTTTTGTTTATTTTTACAACTCTTTAAAATGTACTAAACATTCTTAGCTCTTAGGCTATAAAAATTGGACTTAATTCGATTCTAACACTATTTCTCTATTCTCCTTTTGATTTATGTGACTTCCTAGTTCTAAGGTTTTTTTGTTTTGTTTTTTTTATATAGCAGAAGTGACAATGATTGTCTTGCCTACCTCATTAGGAGGGTAGGAAGATAAAGCAGATAATGAGTATGAAAGTGCTTTGAAATGTTTAAAATAAAAAGCTGTTTTATTCCTTCCTTCTCTTCTCACTTCCCTTTCCTTTCCTTTCTTTTTCACTCCCATCTTTCTTTTTGCTGTCCTAAGTAGGCTCTGAATTGAATTTGTATGAAGAGATGTGGGAACTCATTGAAAAATCGAGGTGGCCAGAGATACATGGGAAGACATTATTGGGCAGCTGGAATTGGGGAGGCCACAGCTCTGGGGCATCAGTGGCTGGGAACTTCAGGAGGAAGTCTCAGTCTAGGCAGCCTCTTAGCTGGAACACAGATATTCCTTAGTTTAAATACTCTGAGACCGAGATCAGAAGCTTGGGCTGATGGCCTGTTCCGCTACCCAAAAGCTATGTGATGAAGCTCACACACTTTTGTCTCTTCATCTATAAACTGCATCTGTCAACACAGGTTTGACAGGATTGTTGTGAAAATTAAAATGAGATAAGCTGAAAACATGGCATGTGGTGCAGGTTCTTGGGGAAATACTCACTAGAGGTTAATTTACTGTGTTATTAATTGTTTACTTATGGAAGGTCCCCTTTTAGGATCACTGTACTAGACAGCAATGCTGCATGGGGTATGTGCCTACTTTTGTGTGTGTGTGTGTGTGTGTGTGTGTGTGTGTGTGTGTATAGCATTGGTAACTTTAATGGATTGTAATGAAATCTGTAACCTTACAGAAGGCAATTAAAGTGAGCTTATAGTCTATGTTTTGGCTCCTTCTCTAGTCTTGATGCAAAGCAGTGATGAATTAATTTTTCTTCGTGGGAAGATTTTGCTAATCAATTTAATTCCTTTAATAGATAGATAGCTATTCAGATTTTTAATGTTATCTTGTGTCAGTTTGGGTAAGTTGTGTTTTTCTAGCAATTTGTCCGTTTCACCTAAGTTACTGAATTTATTGGCAAATGTTAATAATATTCTCTTATACATTGAATGTATATAGGACTGTAATGATATCCCCTCATTTCCGATATTGGTAATTCATATTCTTTTTTTTTTATGATTAGCCAGACAAGAGTTTATTAATTTTGTTTACCTTTTCAGTGAACCAAGTCTTTTATGGCTACTTTTAAAACTATGCCAAAATAGGTACTTTGAGAAAATATGAATAAATGATAGCATTCTTCATACATTATTGCAAATACCTTTTTTAAAATTTATTTTTCTTTGTTGATATTTTAGAGAGAGAGGAAGGGAGAGGGAGAGAGAGATAGAAACATCAATGAGAGAGAACATCGATTGGCCGCCTCCTGCATGCCCCCCACTGGGGATTGGGCCCACAACCTGGGCATGTGTCCTGACAGGAATCGAACCCGTGACCTCTTGGTGCATGGGTTGATGCTCAACCACTGAGCCACACCGGCCAGGCACAAACACCTTTTTTTAATGCCTTTAGCACATGTATAATAGGACCTAGCCTGATAATAGGCATTTGGACATACTAAAGACTATTTTCAAAATTGAATTGAATCCACATTTTTATGTCTCAGGTGTGACATACTCAATCTTTCCTCATTTGCTGCAGTCAAATATCACCCAGACTGCCAAGTGGGGGAATGAAAGGTTGGCTAAGTGCTGGAGATTTGCAGATGAGCAAAGGAGACATGTGGAAAGTGTCAAACTGGCTGACAAAGCTATGTTATAATATGGATAATAGTTGTTGGTGTTGCTGGCCTTTTTAATTTTTATTATTAAGGCTGATTCTGCAGTTTTTCAGCATGTAGGAAACTGAGAAAGAAGATTGAGAGAATCCTTATGTTTCCAGAAATAAGTAGGTTTTTTTTTTATTGATTCATTTGAAAGCAAAACAGAGAAACATTGGTTTGTTGTTCCACTTATTTATGCATTTTATGCATTCATTGTTGTTTCTTGTATGTACCCTGACCAGGGATCGAACCTGCAACCTTAGCATATTTGAACAACACTCTAACCAACTGAGCTAGCTGGCCAGGGCCCAGAAATAAGTAGTTTTTAATGCTTGCTTCATATTGGAAGTTATTTCTGGCATTTAAATTGTGCCTCAAGAGACCTAAAAGTAATTTGGACTCAGTGGATAGAACGAAATTGAATTTTCTCTAGGGAAAATAATATTAAATATAAATTCAAAGTACTTTATAACAAGGTTATTACAGTGTCATATGTTCACTATGTTTAGGAGAAAGTAAAAAAAAAAATCATGACTTAGGACTTCCAAGAATTGGCTACTTAAAGTTGAATTTAAGGACATGCAGTTGTTATCATCTGCTTCTTTTAACACTTTCTCGGCTCAAATGTCAAGGTTAATTAAAGGAAGTGTGTGTGTGTGTGTGTGTGTGTGTGTGTGTGTGTATGTGTATGTGTGTGTGTGTGTGTAATGATGGATATCTAGAAAGAATCTAGAAAAGTTGATAATTATTGTATTTCAAAGTTTTATTCATTTTTAAACCATATGGAATTATTTTAGTTAACCAATTTCTTTTTCAAAGTAAGAGTGACTGGCAGAACAAATGTGCCAACTGTGCCATGAAACTCATTCAGTTAGTACAAAGGGAATGGATATTTCTGGGCATTTGATTTTCTGGTAAACATGGCCCATACAGAAATATATTTTGCTTGTGTATTTTTCAGCCTTACATTTTTTATCTTTCTGCCTTTCTTTGAGGAGATCTCATACATATTAGAAACATTCTTCAAGGATTGAGGATGGTGGGCATTTGGAACATGTTTGTAGCGTATGATTTGGTAAATGAAGAAGATATGTAAACACTAGCTTAAATACAGTGTGTTTTATTTAATAATAAATCCTTGTTATCAATTAACAGATATCTATTGAACACCCACTATGTGCCAGGCACTGTACCTGGTGCCAGGCATCAGTGAATAAAACAAAATTTGTTTTTGTTGAGTTTCGATTTTATTAGGGGTATGAGCCTGACAAATTTCTCTTTTACAGAAAAGTAGAACATGGGTTAATCGGATAATTTGGTTAAATATGAGCTAATTGAAGTTTGTGGTTATTTTAGTTACTCAAATTTTACTTGCACATGTCCAAACTCATCAAATTGTACACATTAAACATTTTCAGTTCCTTGAATATAAATTATACCTCAGTAAAGCTGTAAAAATTACTGTAGAATGTTTTCTTCTTACCCTAAGGTTGATTTAGGTATATTGTATTGGTTTTGCTTCAATATAGAAGTTTCTCAAACCTCTGCTCCATGTTACATGTCTGTGATTTGGGTCCCACACTGCTTTCATCAACCTACATATAGGTGAGTTTATTTGACTATTGAAAATCCAAGAAAGAAGTGATTATATATATGTATAAAATATTTTTCTGTACCAAAGAGAATTTTTAGCTATACTCAGTATAGTATAAATCACTGCTAAACTATAGCAATCTAAATAATAGTCTGTATGTGATTGTGTAATGGGTGTATATCATTGTGCAAGACAATATGAATTCTGTAACACTTGAGGATGTGTCATATCCATTCCTCCTCAGTTGAGCTCACCTCCAGATGCACTGGGGGGGGGGGGGAAATGCTGCTTCTATATACCACCAAGACTTCATTCAGGCTTAGCTTTTGCCTGGATGTAGGCTTTAATGTTTTGCTTTGTTTTCTGGAATCTGTGGCTACAGCCAGTTGAAATTACTTAATGCTGCTCAGTGGAAAGACACACACTACCCCCCCTCCATATAAGAGTGTGTTGTCAAGAATGTGCTTGGGTTCCCTGGAGCATGGCAATGCTGCTTATATAGCTTCTCAGGTTTCCTTCTAGAGCCTGTGTTCGAAAGAAAACAAAAGAATACATCCTAGGACCTTCTAATTCCTCACCCATCTCTGTAAAATAAATAGGTCTTGGTAGTGCAGCTTAGAATTGGGGGCACTGAGCAGGTATGATTGCACACAGAAGGAGAACTGATGTCTTCTTTGCAAGGCCTAAGCCATTTATTTATCCATTTTTTAATTGTTTATATCCTACCTGTTTCTAAAAAGTTTTCCAGTTGTTTACAATTGTAAACACATGTACAGCAAGACCATTCATTAAATAAGAACAGAATAAAGCATTTGAAAAGGGAAGTGAAGGTAGTTTTGGGGAAAAATTATACTGAGAATTATTATGGCAATTGAAAGACAAGTGGAGGTAAGGATGTATGTGCAAATATTTGTGAGTGTCTAAGGCTCAAGTATTGGCAAAGGCAGAAAATGCAAGAGGTTATTTTAGTTGTAAGAGGGTCAGGTGGTCATGCCTGATTATTTACAGAGTTTACTGTACATGAGTAACTATGTTTTAAAACAGTTTGCCATTCCTTGCCATAGTTGAGACTCTGCAGCAGAATGCAGAACTTTGTCTTGGTGTTCCAAGTAGTCCCACTACCATTGCACTGCTAGATAACCTGACAGAGGGTCCCCACACATAGGTCAGTACTGACTTCCTTTGTCTGGCTAAGGAGGGCAGTGGTTTTCTCTAGCTCAACTCACTGATGCCTCTTTTCTCTGCCTGAGATGGGATAAGGAAGTTGGTAGGGCAGATAGAGGAGCTTGCCCCACTTCTTTCTGATCATTGGTTGTGCCTTGGGAGGCCATTACCAGAAACCAGCTTAGTGTAGTAAGGCTTACCCATTCCTAGGTGCCTAGACAGCATACTTTCGAGAAGCCTTTATATATAGAATACTCATGTAATTGAAAATATATATGAAATTTTGGCTCAGTGGGAACAAGGAAGAATTGGACAACTCCCCAATTTAACTCTGGGGAGATTACCCAGACTCCTTGAGGCCCTGGGCAATTTCAAGTGTGGCTGACTACTGCTTCTTGCTTCCTATTGATAAAAGAAATTAAAAAGTGGGGCTACAACCACTGCTAGGGAAATAGTCCTCATTATATTTATGTAGGCAGAGTTGCCTACTAGTTACAACTAGTTAAGACTCTAGAACAAAACTGCTTAGATTTGAATTGCAGCTTTGCCAGCGGAGTGATTTCTGCAAAGTTATTTAACATCTTTGTATCTCTGTTTTCTCATCTGTATAATGAGACTAATAACAGTATCTACTTTATAGAATTGTTATAATTAAGCATTTAGCACCTGTCAAGTGCTTACAATAGTCCCTGGCATGAAGTAATTTTTTTGAGCATAAGCGAGATGAACCAGAAGAGATTTTATCACCCAGTTTCCTTAGGCAAGTAATCAAAATATGTGTGGAGAAAAATAGCAAAATAATTCAGGATCTCTGGGGATTGTAGAGTAGACAGTAATAATCACATCATGTGTGCTTATTTTATTTGTCCTGAAAATTCTGAGTACTAAACAAATATATAAACATGTACTGAAAGGAAAGTACTCAAGTTCTGACTGAACATCTTGTAAACTGGCAGATATTCAGGAGAGATTTTGATGACCATAAGATCTTAGTCACTAGAACTTAAGATGTATTTTACAGTATTAGGGTACCATTCTGGTTACATCTGTAGAACCAGTTTTGCTATAGGGTTCTAAGTAGGGGTTGATACTATGTTTGTTTCCTACTTGGCATTTTCCAGGGTAGGGAAGGAAACTATTTCTGAAACAACTTCATTACAATAATGGAAGAGTAGTCCTTTGCCCTAAAAAATTCAATTAAACAAACATTTATTGAGTACCTAGTAAGTATAGTAGTAGTATACCTAGATGTTTTAAAATAAACATTTTTATTAAAGTGTGAAATGTATACAGAAAACTATACTCATCATACAGATGAAGCTTGATGAATTATCACAAAGTGAACACACCCATGTAGCCCTCTACCCAAGTCAAGAAACAGAAGAGTACCTACACTACTAGAAGCCTCCCCTGCACTCCTTCTCAATCACTTTACCAGCCTCCCCTCCCAAAGAGTAACTACTAAGCAGAAAACAAACTTCTTATATCACAGATGAACCTTTTCTGTTTTTCATATTTTATATAAATGGAATCAGAAATCTAACTTCTTTTATTCAACATTGTATTTGTGAGAGTTATCTATGCTGTGGCTTGTAGAAGTTTGTTCTTTAGCATTGCTGGATAATATTCCATTTTATGAGTATACCACAATGAATTGATACCTTTATTTCTTGATTAATATTTAGGTTATTTCCAGCTGGCGATTATTAAAAATAATGCTGCTGAAAATATCCTTGTACGTGCCTTTTAGCATACGTATGTATGTAGTTCTGTCACATCTATAGACATACCTTGAAGATATTGCAGGTTCTGTTCCAGACCACCACAACAAAGTGAATATCATATTAAAATGAATCACAAGGATTTTTTTGGTTTCCCAGTGCATATAAAAGTTATGTTTACACTATACTGTAGTCTATTAAGTGTGCAATAACAGTATGTCTAAGAAATGTACATCCTTAATTTAAAACTACATTATTGCTAAAAAATGCCAACCATCATCTGAGACTGTTGGAAAAAATAGTGCTGATAGACTTGTTTGATGCAGGGTTGCCACAAACCTTCAATTTGTAAAAATGCAATACCTGCAAAGCATAATAAAGAGAAGCACGATAAATAAGGTATGCCTGTACTCAGGAATAGAATTACTGGGTCAGAGGGAATGCCTATGTTAAGCTTTAAGAGAAACTGCGAAAATGGTTTTACCACTTTACATGCCCACAAGCAGTGTATAAGAGTTCCAATTGCTCCACATCCTTTCCAACACTTGGCTTTACTTTTAATAATGAAATGGATGTGTAGTAGTGTCTCGTTTTTGTTTGAATTTGCATTTCCTGATGAGTAATGAGCTTGAATTATTTTTCATGTCTTCAGTGGCCATTTTGGGTGGGTGTGTGTGTGTGTGTGTGTGTGTGTGTGTGAAGTGACTATTCAAATATTTTTGCCCGTTATAAAAATTGAGTTGTATTTATTCTTTTAGTCTCTATGCATACCTTTCTGTATCTCCATGCTTCCATGGGGGATCATTTTTGTTGGACCTGAAATACTACCTTTAGTATTTTCTTTAGAGCAGGTGTGCTGGTGACAAATCCCCTCATTTTTGTTTTGTCATAAAATGTCTTTTACTTTCATCTTTGGGTATGGAAATATATGTTAGAGGTCATTTTCTTTCCACTTTGAGGTATCATTCCTTTGTCTTCTGGATTTTATTATTTCTGTCGAGATGTCCTTGTTATTGTTGCTCCTTTGAAGTTAATTTTTATGTTTGTTTGTTTGTTTTAAGAAATGAGAACATATAACTGCTTTCAAGGTTTTCACTTTGACTTTGGTGCTCAGCAATTTTAACATAATATGCTTAGTTGTAATTTTCTTCATATCTATCCTATTTGGGGTTTAGTTTGATATTCTAACAGTTTGGGAAAATTCTTAGCCTTTATCACTTTAAATATTGCTTCTGACCTATTCTTTTTCTTCAGTGAGTCTCTTTCTCTCTGTCTCTGACATTTTCACTTTCCCATAAGTCTCATGCTTTTTGTTTCTCCTTTTTCTTCTAACTTGCCTTCTACTTAAGTAGTATTTATCTTTATAGCTATTTCTAATCTATTAAACCCATCTGTTGATTTCTTAATTGTACTTATTGTATTTTTCAGTTCTACAATTTTCATTTGAGTTTTAAAAATAGTTTTCAGTCTATGATAAATTGTCTATTTTGATATATAATTTTCTGAACATATTCATTACATATATATATATATATTTTTTTAATCCTCACCCTAAGATATTTTTCCATCTATCTTCAGACAGAGTGGGAGGGAAGAAGGGAGGGAGGGAAGGAGGGAGGGAGGGAGGGAGGGAGGGAGGGAGGGAGAGAGAAAAACATTGATGTGAGAGAGACACATCGATTGGTTGCCTCCTGCGCAACCCTGACCAGGGCCGGGGACCAAACTGCAACTGAGGTATGTGCCTTTGACCAGAATCGAACCCACAACTCTTTGGTCTGCGGGCCATTGCTCTAACTGCTGAGCATACTGGCCAGGGCTAATTACAGATATTTTAAAGTCCATCAGATAATTCCAATATCTCCTACAGGTCTGTTTTTATTATGTATTTTTATCCTTAGATTTTGATCTTTTTTTTTTTTTTTTTGGTCATGCCGTGTTATTTTAAAATAAATGTCAGATCTTTGTATTAAAAGTAGAGATAACTTGTAAAAGTAGAGCCCGTATGGCTCAGTTGGTTGGGCATCATCCTGTACACGTGCACCAAAAGGTTGTCTGTTCAGTTCCTGGTCAGGGCACATGCATGGGTTGCACGCTCGATCCCCAGTAGAGGGTGCAGGAGGCCGCCAATCAATGTCTTGCTCTCACATCGATGTTTCTCTCTCCCTCCCTCTCCCTCCCTCTCCCTCTAAAAGTCTATTTTAAAAAATAGAGATAATTTGAGTGAGTTATCTTTCTCCAGGAAGATATTACTTTTGTTTATGACAGGTAATTAGATTAGATACAGATCAACTTGACTCATTCACAACTTGAGTTGGTTGAAATTTGTACTTTAGTCTCTGGGATTGCTTATCTATTTCTGGTCACCCTTACTCCCAGTGTCTCGTCCTTTAGGTTCCTACCAGAAAGTTTTAGGTGTGTAACAGGACCATTATGGGGCTAGAATATTAAGGTTTGTTCCCACACCCACCAGGTTTGAGAGATTGCTGAAAGCTGGGTTTAAATTCTTAGTCCCTTAGTACCCACTATCATATGGGCAAATGTCCTGAGGGAAAAAAGCAGCTTTAGTATTTTTTCTTGGAACTTTTCTTCTCTTTGAGATCTTGGTCCCAGAACTACTCACTGCTTTCTGATGCCTTTGAATAGGTGTCTGTGCAGTTGTTCTTGGCAGAAATATTGAACCAAAAAAACTGTTCTGTCATTGCCAGCATGGAAATCTTTTTGCTCCTTGTTATATTTTTAGGGAATTAAGAAAGCATGAGAAAATTGAATTGTACTCACTTTTTTTTTAAGTTAAATGTTCATTGATGGCTGTGAGTAAGGCTAATATATTGTTCTGAAATTAATCTATGCAGATCTGGCCTTTGAATTTCGGAAAACTATTTTGGGATACATATGGGACAATGTGAAATCTAGTATGAGTTTATTCCATAGCTAATAATCAGAAGCAACTAAGGAAGATATATAAATGGCCAATAAGAACATGAAAAGATGCTTGATATCATTAGTCACTAGGAAAATGCAAATCAAAATCACAATGAGATATTATTTTATACCCTGTAGGATGGCTAGAATCAAAAAGTTAATAATAAAAATTCAAGTTAATAATAAACAAACACTGATGAGGATGTAGAGAAATTGGAGCCCTCATACACTGATGGTGGGAATGTAAAATGATGCAATCACTTTAGAAAACAGTCTGGCATTTCCTCAAACAATTAAACATGAAGTTACCATATGACCTAGCAATTCTACTCCTATAGACCCCCAAAAATGAAAACATATTTGTACAGGAATGTTCATAGCAGTGCTATTCACAATAGCCATACAGTGGCAATATTGCAAATTTTCATCAGGTAATGAATGGATAAACAAATGTTAGATATCTACATGTTGGAATATTATTTGACCATAAAAAAGAATGAAGGGAAGAACTTCTGGTCATGATGGCAGCGTAGGTAAACGCAGTACTCACCTCCTCCCACAACCACATCAAAATTACAGCTAAACTACAGAACAAACATCCTTCAGAACCACCTGAAATTGAGCTGAATGGAAGTCCTACAACTACGAAATTAAAGAAGAAGCCACATCGAGACTGGTAGGCTGGGCAGAGGCGAGGACAGGCTGATCCCACACCCACGTGTAGCAGATAAAACCCAGGAGGGCTACCTCGGCTGTGAAGGTCCTTCCTGAGGAGCAAGTGGTCCCTATCCCATACCAGGCTCCCAGCTCAGGGTTCCAGTACCAGGAAGAGAAGTCCTCATAACTTCTGGCTGTAAAAACCAGCATGAACTGAGGCTGAGGGAGAGGCCAACTCTGCTGGAGCCCCAGGCAGTTCCTCTTAAAGGGCACTATCAGGGACTTACTCTGACTTGCACACTCCAGGCTGCAGCTTGGAGGGGAGGCAGCTTGAAAGGCACCAGAGAGATACAGGGAAGGACTGACTTGTTTGGCATCGGGACAAGGGCTGGAGAGGCAGCCAGAGACAGATGTGCTGGCAGAGGCCTTTGTTCCTTAGGTTAGCCCCTCCCTCATGAGTCCAGCAGACTGATGCTGTATCTGGGACTCCAGCAACCTGGCTCACACTGTTTGCCCCGCCCTGGTGATTCCCTGAGGCCCTGCCCCACCCAGCTTTCAGGCCCACCCAAGCTGTTCCTAGTGGCTTTACCATAGGATTGGCCCGTGTTGGCTCCTGCTTCAGATTTTCCTAAATTCTCTCCAACAAGCAGCATCTGACAACAGAGAGCCCCACATCTCTTGCTAAGTGGCCCCAGGCCTGGCACTAGAAGCATCCAGACTTGGTTCACAGCTTGGCTTTACCTGGGCACCTCCAAGCCCAGCACAAGAAGCAGCCATCAGCAGATCACTTTGTAACTTATGCCTGGTGGCCCCATGTAGGACACAGGCAGTGGCTGACCTTGCCCCAGAGCCAGCACACCCAGTGGACAGCTTCAGACCACTTTCAAGCACCACCACCCAACCACATCCACAAGCAACACACTCAAAGTGTGGACTCAGTGGGTACCAGAGCCCTGCTGAAGTAAGTCTTGCTCTGTGTGGTGGGCCCCTGCACAGCTGATTATCCAAGGTAGTCAGAGGTTGGTGGTTAGTAGGCACAGCCAGTCCTTGCAGCTGATCAGCCTGAGTAAAACCCTCCCATTGATGTGCCAACAGCAATCAAGACTCAATTACAACAGAAGGGTGTGAAGTCCACACCAAGGGTGCACTTCGAGGGCCCAGCTGGGTGACCAGGGAGGCTGTGCCACTGGAGCCTACAGGACACCTACTACAACAGGCCACCCTAGGAAGCCTAGGAGACATAGCAACTCTACCTAATACATAGAAACAATCACAGGGAGGCAGCCAAAATGAGGAGACAAAGAAACATGTCCCAAATGAAAGAAGAGAACAAAACTCCAGGAAAAGAACTAAACAAAATGGAGATAAGCAATCTAACAGATGCAGAGTTCAAAACACTACTTATAAGGACGCTCAATGAACTTAGTGAAAATTTCAAGGAACTTTGTGAGAATGTCAAGGAACTTAGTGAGGACCTCAAGAGCGTAATAAAGGACCAGTCAAAAATGAAGGATGCGATAACTGAAATAAAGAATAATTTACAGGGAATCGATAGGTGAAGCCAAGAAGCAGGCCATCTATTTGGAATATAAGGAAGCAAAAAACACCCAATCTGAACAGCAAAAAGAAAAAATAATCCAAAACAATGAGGATAGTATAAGGAGCCCGTGGGACAACCTGAAACATACCAACATTTGCATCATGGGAGTGCCAGAAGGAGAAGAGAGAGAGCAAGAAATTGAAAACCTATTCGAAATAATGACAGAAAACGTCTCTAACTTGGTGAAGGAAACAGACATACAAGTCCAGAACGCACAGAGAGTCCCAAACAAGATGAACCCAAAGAGGTCCACACCAAGACACATCATCATCAAAATGCAAAAGGTTAAAGACAAAGAGAGAATCTTAAAAGCAGCAAAAGAAAAGCAATTAGTTACCTACAAGGGAGCTCTCATAAGGCTGTCAGCCAATTTCTCAAAAGAAACTTTGCAGGCCAGAAGGGAGTGGCAAGAAATATTTAAAGTGATGAAAAGCAAGGACCTACAACCAAGATTACTCTATCCTGCAAAGCTATCATTTAGAATCGATGGCCATATAAAGAGTTTCCCAGACAAGAAGGAGCTAAAGGAGTGGATCACCACCAAACCAGTATTATATGAAATGTTGATTGGTCTTCCTGAAGAAGATAAAAAAATATGAACAATAAAATGGCAATAAATACATATCTATCAACAATTGAATCTACAAACAAAATGAGTAAGCAGAACGGAAACAGACTTATAGATACAGAGAACTTCTTGTTGGTTGCCAGATGGGAGGGGGTTGAGGGGTAGGTGAAAAAGGTGAAGGGATTAAGATGTACAAATTGGTTGTCAGACTGATGAACCTCAAAGGGAAGGGGAGAGGTAGGGCAGGAAGTGAGAAACCAAAGAACTTCTATGCATATATGCATAACCAGTAGACACAGACAATAGTGTTGGGAAGGCAGAAGGGGGGTGGGAGTGGGGAGGAGGAGGCTAAGGGGGGGAAAAGGAGGGACATCTGTAATACATTTAACAATAAAGATAAATGTAAAAAGAAAACAAAAGCCAACTCAGACCTCAAAAAAAGAAAAAAAAAAGAATGAAGGCCCTGACTGGGTGGCCCATTTGGTTGGAGCATTGTTCCTTGTACAAAAAGGTTGTGGGTTTGATTCCCAGTCAGGGCATATACCTAGGTTGTGGTTTTGATCCCTGGTCAGCCTGTATGGGAGGCAACCAATCTATGTTTCTCTCTCTCTCTCACATTGATGTTTCTCTCCCCTCTCTCTTTCTCCCTTCCTCTCTCCCTAAAATAAATAGAAATATATCCTCAGGTGAGGATTTAAAAAAAAAAAAGGATGAAGGACTGATATATACTATAATGTAGATGAACTTTGTAAACATTATGCTACGTAAAAGAACCAGTCGCAAAAGATCACATATTATGTGATTTCATTCATATGAAAGACCAGAATAGGAGAATCTATAGAGACAGAAAGTAGATTAGTGGTTGCTTAGGGCTCGGTGGGGAAGTGGGGTTGGATAAATGATAGCTAAGGGTTTAGAGTTTCTTTTTGAAGTGATAGAAATGTACTAAAATTGGCCCTGACTGAGTAGCTCAGTTGGTTAGAGCATCGTCCTGATACACCAAGGTTGCAGGTTTGATCCCCAATCAGGGCACCTACAAGAAGCAACCAATGAATGCATAAATAAATGGTACAACAAATCTCTCTCTCTCTCTTTCCCTCCCTCCCTCCCTCCCCCTCCTTCCCTTCCTCTCTCTCTAAAATCAATAAATAAAAATGTACTAAAATTGACTATTTTTTCTCAGGATTGTTTTGTCTGTTTGGGGTCTTTTGTGGTTTTATATAAATTATTGGGTTTTTTGTTCTATTTCTATGAAAAATGCCATTGGGGTTTTGATAGGAATTGCATTGAATCTGTAGGTTGTTTTTGGTAGTATGGACATTAAAATTTTTTTTCTTTATTGATTTTAGAGAGAGAGGAAGGGAGAGGGAAAAAGATAGAAACATCGATGAGAGAGAACATTGATTGGCCGCCTCCTGCATGCCCCCCACTGGGGATTGGGCCCACAACCTGAGCATGTGCCCTGACCAGGAATCAAACCAGCGACCTCTTGGTGCATGGATCGATGCTCAACCACTGAGCCACACTGGCTGGGCAATAGTAGTATGGACATTTTAACAATGTTAATTCTTCCAATCCATGAACACAGAATATCTTTCTATTTCTTTGTGTCTTCTTCAGTTTCTTTCAGCAACGTCTTATAGTTTTCAGTGTACAGGTCTTCACCTCTTTTGTTAAGTGTATCCTGGGTATTTTATTCTTTTTGTTGTAACTATAAGTGGGATTTTCTTCATTTCTCTTTCTGATAGTTCATTGTTAGTATACAGAAATGCAATAGACTTTTGTATATTAATTTTGTATCCTGCAATTTTACTGTATTCATTTATTATTTTGAATAGTTTTTCTGGTGGAATCTTTATAGTTTTGTATATATAAGATCATGTTATCCACAAATACTGACAGCTTCATTTTCTCCTTTCCAATTTGGATGCCTTTTATTTCTTTCTTTATTTTTGCCTAATTGCTCTGACTAGGACTTCCAGTATTATATTGAATAAAAATGACAAAAGTGGACATCCTTGCCTATTTCTGGTCTCAGAGGAAAAACTTTCAGTTTTTCACCATTGAGTATGATGCCAGCTGTGGGTTTGTCTTATATGGCTTTTTTTATGTTGAGGTACTTTCCTTTTATACCCATTTTATTGAGAGTTTTCTCATAAATGGACATTGTATCTTGTCGGATGCTTTTTTTGCATCTATTGAGATTATCATATGATTTCTATCCTTTATTAATGTGGTATATCAAGTCGATTGATTTGTGGATTTTGAACCATCCTTGCATCTCTAAAAGGAATCCCACTTGTTCGTGATGTATTGTCCTTTTAATGTATTGTTGTATTCAATTTGCTAGTATTCTGTTGAGGATTTTTGCATTGATGTTCATCAGAGATATTGGCCTGTAATTTTCTTTTTTGTGATGTTCTTGACTAATTTTGGCATCAGGGTAATGTTAGCCTTGTAAAATGAGTTAGGGAGCATTCCTTCCTCTTCAATACTTTGGAGGAATTTGAGAAGGATAGGTATTACATCTTTAAATTAGAATACACCAGTGAAGCCAGCTGGTCCTGGACTTTTGTTTTTTGGGAGGTTTTTGATTACTGTTTCAATATCCTTATTAGTGATCAGTCTATTCAGGTTTTCAAATTCTTCATGATTCAGTCTAGGATGGTTGTATGCCTCTAAGAATTTGTCCGTTTCCTCTAAGTTGTTCAATATGGTGGCATATCATATCACCTTTCATAGTGTTCTTTTATAATCCCTTGTATTTCTATGGTACCTGATGTAACTTCTCTTTCATTTCTGATTTACTACAAAATATAGTAATCAAAACAGTACGGTATTGGCAAAAAAATAGACAGAACAATGGAACAGAACTGAGAGCCCAAAAATATACTCACACATATATGGACAACTTATTTACAACAAAAGAGCTAAGAATATACAATGGAGAATTGAAAGTCTCTTCAATAAGTGGTGCTTGGAAAACTGGACAGCCAAATGCAAAAGAATGAAACTGGACATCTTACACTGTACACAAAAGTTAACTCAAAATGGAATAAAGCCCTGGCCGGTTTGGCTCAGCGGTTAGAGCGTCGGCCTGCGGTCCAGAGAGACCCGGGTTTGGTTCCCGCTAAGGGCGCATCCTCGGTTGCAGTTTGTCCCCAGCCCTGGTTGGGGTTGTGTGGGTGGCAACCACTCGATGTGTCTCTCTCGTGTCGATGTTTCTCTCTCTCTCTCTTCCTCCCTCTTCCTCTCTCTCTCTTCCCTCCCTCCAGCTCTGTCTGAAGATGAATGCAAAAATCTCCTCGAGTGAGGATAAAAAAAAAAAATAGAATAAAGACTTCATTGTAATACCTGAAACAATAAAATACATAGAAGAAAACATGGGCACTAAGCTTCTGGATGTTGATCTCGGTGTTTTTGTGAATTTGAGTCAAAAGACAAGGGAAATGAAAGCAAAAATAAACACTGGGACTACATCAAGCTAAAAAGCTTCTGCACAGCAAAGAAAATCATCAACAAAACAAAAAGTCAACCAACTGAATGGGAGAACATTTTGTCTAATAATACTTCTGATGAGTTAATATCCAAAATATATGACGAACTCATACAACTCAACAACAAAAAACCAATCAGATTAAAAATTGGGCAGAGGATCTGAATAGACACTTTTCCAAGGAAGACCTACACATGACCAAGTATATGAAAATATTTTCAACATCACTAATTATTAGGTAAATGTAAATCAAAACCACAGTTAGATATCACCTCATACCTGTTAGAATGGCAATTATAAAAGACAACAAATAACAAGTTTTGGAGAGAAAATAGGATCCTTGTAAACTGTTGGTGGGGATGTAAACTGATGCAGCCACTATGGAAAACAGTATGGAGGTTTATTTATTTATTTATTTATTTATTTATTTATTTATTGTTAATCCTCACCCAAGGATATTTTTCCATTTATTTTTTTAGAGAAAGTGGAAGGGAGGGAGGGAGGGAGGGGGGAGAGAGAGAGAGAAAGAGAGGGAGAGAGAAAAAAAAACATCCATGTGAGACACCCGATTAGTTGCCTCCCACATGACCCCAACCGGGGCCGGGAATTGAACCTGCAACCCAGGTACATGCCCTTGACCAGTGATTGAACCCATGACCCTTTGGTCTGTAGGCTGTTGCTCTAACTGCTCTAACTGCTGAGATAAACCTGCCAGGACATGTAGGTCCCTTTAAAAATGAAGGAACCAGTCCTGGCCTGTGTGCCTCAGTTGGTTGGAGCATCGTCATGTACCAAAATATTGTGGGTTCGATTCCCAGTCAGGGCACATATGCAGGGTGCAGATTCGATCCCCAGTTGGGGTGTATATGGGAGGCAACCAATTGATGTTTCTCTTTCTCTCTTTCTGTCTCTCCCTCTCTCCCTCTCTCCCTCCCTCCCTCCCTCCCTCCCTCTCCCTTCCTCTCTCTCTAAAATCAATAAAAACATATCCCCGAGTGAGGATTAAAAAAAAAATTAAGGAATCAGTACATGATCCAGCATTTCCTCTTCTGGGTATTTATCTGAAGAAAATGAAAACACTAATTTGGAAAGATACATTCACCCCTATGTTCATTGCAGCATTATTTACAATAACCAAGATATGGAAACAAACTAAGTATTCATTGACAGATGAATAAAACAGATGTCTTATGCACAAACACACTAGAATACTACTCAGCCATAAAAAGATGAAATATTGCCAGTTGTGACAACATGGATGGATCTTAAGCACATTATGTTAAGTGAAATAGGTCAGACATAGAAGGACAAAAACCTTATGATTTCACTCAAATGTGGAATATAAAATAAAAAAGTAATACTAACAAAACAAAATAAAAGAATCCCATAGATACAGACAATAGAATGGTGCTTACCTGAGGGGAAGGGGGCTGGGGGAAAATGAGTAAAGGGAGTCAAGTATATGGTAATGAAAGAAAACCAGACTTTTGATAGTCTATACTGTAGCATGCAATACAGTATACAGATATCAAATTATAATGCTGTGCATCTGAAATTTACATAATGTTGGCCAATGTTACGTCAATAAAAAAATAAAAAAATAAAAGAAGAAAATTGACTCTCGTGATGGTTGTACATACCTCTGAATCTACTTTAAAAAAAAAACCTTTGAATTGTGTACTTTAAATTGTGAATTGTATGTTATGTGAATTACATCTCAATAAAACTGTTAAAAATAAAGTACATAAGCAGTATTTGTGGTTTCAACTGGGGAAGGAGAGTGGCAGATATGGGTGCAAGCTCATGGTGATGATGATATCTCTTGTTCCCAATGTCTTCATTAACAATTTGCTGTCTGGTTGTCAGGGCCTGGGTAGGAAGTAAAGCAGAACACTGGGTCCTAGAATAAGTGGTCAAGGATAACTGCAGGGTGTAAGGTGTGGAATCCAGCAAGAACAGTGATCTTGATAACTGGCCAGGAAGACACAACACTGCCAAGATAATCCAGGCTTAATTCTGGTTAGTCCTCACATCCTGAAGCAGTATTTAGACTCCTTAGTCACTCCTGTGGTCAGAGAATATTGCACTGTTCCTACATCTTCCTGTTTTGCAGGCTTATGTACTTTAAAGAAAATTTTTTTGGTAACAGAAGAAAACCAGACTTTTCTTCTGTTAGGGTAAGGGTAAGACTTAAATCTCAAAAACCCTTTTCTAATTTGTATATGTGCTGCCGAAGCGAGCACAACCCTTTTCTAATTTGGATCCTACTTCTCAGGAAATATTGGAAACAGGTGCAACTTTTTTCCTTAAAGTATAGTTGACATACAATATTGTATTTTCAGGTGTACAACATAGTGATTCAATATTTACATACCTTATGATATGTTCACCACAAGAAGTCTAATAACCATCTGTCACTACAAAGTTATTATGATATAATTTACTATATTCCCTGGCCTGTACATTATATCCCTATGATTTATTTATTTTAAAACTGGAAGTTTGTACCTCTTATTCCTCTTTACCTTTTTCACCCATCCCCCCACCCCAGGTGCAACATCTTAATTGAGAAAGGCACATGGAAGCAGATGTATTTGCATAGGAAGCCCATAACCCCAGAAGTCATCCTCTGGTAAGGGGCTTTGAGAGTTCTCATTGCTCACTTCAATTATGTCTGTGAGAGATTTGGAGCCTAAATATCTCATTCAGTGGTGAAAAAAGGCAGTTCACAGATTGTGCAATTTTTAATTCATTCATTTATTCAACATACATAAATCAGTAACCTACTTTGCACCAGTCACTGTGTTCAGTGCTAGTGATAAAAATATGTATGAACAGTAGCTACCATTAGGAGAGTGCTCTAAACCAAAGGTATCAAATGATGAAATTAAGGTATGCATAGGTGACTGTGAGATCCCAGTAGAGTAACAGTTAACTGAGCTTGGGAGAATCTTGGAAGTGTTTAGCACAACTGAATGAATGTGGTTGAATAAAAGGTTAGCAAAAGCATCATTGACGAGGTAACACTAACTAAACCTTGAAGAACAAGTGGGATTTATTCAGGCAGACAAAGAGAAGAAGGCTGTTGGCAGAGAAACAAATGGCAAGAACCATATGAAAATCAACAACTGACAGAACCAGAATGGGAGGAGGAAAATAATGTAAAACAGTACTTCTCCAACTTTAATGGTCATGCACATCACCTGGACAGTCTTGATAAAATTCAGATTCTGACTCAGTGGGTCTGAGATGGAGTACTTCTAACAAACTCCGTCAGTGACAGAGTTGCTGTTCCACGAGCTATGCTGAGTAGTAAGAGCTTAGAGATTTGTTTGGTTGTGATAGGAGAAGAAGGTGAAAAGTCCAAGTTAACACTTAGATTTTTGGATAGGAAGATCTGCAGTGATAGTGTCATGAGCTGCTAGAGGAAATGTAAGAGGATATTTTTCAGGGAAATATAAGTTTGGTTTTTGTTTTTGTTTTTTTGAATCATCTCTAAGGTATCTAGGAAGAGCTATCTATCTGGTAGGTCCTTGGATAGAAGGTGAAAATTAAACCATGGTACAGAATGAGAAGGGCTATAAAGAAAGTGAGAGGATAATTAGAAGAAAATTGTGTGATCACTTCTACAGGAAAAGTTTCAAGAAGGTGGGGAATGAACATAAAATGGTGCAAGACCAGAATCTAGACTGCAAGGAGTTGAGGATTAGAAAGTGGGTGTTTTGATTGGTGAAAACTCCAAAGGGTTGCCTGAAAAGTGTCAAGGAGAGTACAGTAGTGGAATGGACAGAAAGAAATGCAGAATGAAGAAGAGAGGGGTTCTTCCTCCCTCCCACCCTCACTTTTCTTTTTCCTTCCTTTTTTTCTTCTTCCTTCTTTCCTCCTTCCCTCCATCCCATCCTTTTAGAATTGTTATAGAAATTTTCCAACATGCAAACAAATTGAGAAGATGTAATGAATCTCCATGTATCTATCACATAGCTTCTACAATTTTGTACATTTTTGCTAACTAAGGATTTTTTTTTTAAATGCAGCTGACTTAGGCATATTTATACACTCAGGAAAAAAAGCCAAGACAGAGGGAGCAGCTAAAAATTTAGAAGAGAAAAATTTTAGTTGATGGAGCAAGATTTTTGAGAGGGAGGCAATAATGAAATATAGTACAAGTGGAAATCCTGGCTGCAGATAGTGACAAAGACATTTTGTCTACTCAGTTGAAACAAAAAGAGGTAAAAATCACAGGCCCTCGGAAATCTGGTTAAAATTTCAATTCCCAGTCCCACTGCACTCCAGATCCCTTCAGGCAGCTTCAGTTCCTTCCTTGAAACCATTCACAATTTTTTTTTTCAAAAATCTGTTGCACCCAGCCATTTCACAAGTTCAGTCATTGTATTGAAGATCCAGTGCCGATGAAGAGTGGTCACATTACAGAGAACAATCACTTACTACCCTCTATTTTGGGAGCAGCCTCTGTTCTCTCTCCAAAGCAACAGAGAAACTATTCCCGTTGTCCTACAAATAAAATTTCCTTCCTAAGAAATCCTGGGGAAGAAATTGTTCTTCATCACTTAACATGGAGATTAAGTTTTTGGTATCAAGTCAGGAAATGAGTGAATTCATGCCTAATAAAAAATAATTTCTCTGTGAAATATGAAGAGAATTCATTTGGAAATCATTAATTTGGCTGGAATTGTGTGGGAAGAAGCTTTATAAGTGTGACAAGGGTTTGGAATATTGCCGAAGCCACTTTTTTAGCTTTACCTAAAGTGATGTCTTGCCTTCTAATAAAAGATGAAAACGGCACATTGCACCCTCCACACACACAATCATAGGAAATGAGAATATAATTATTATGGGATATCAGACTTCTATGAAGTACCACTTAAATAAGTGGAAATGTCAACTGATCCCCTTTTGTGTTGACTATGGGAAGATAAGGTTGGGAAATGGTAACAGGGAACTTTTCTGCATTTAAGTCTGAATAAGTAGGTATTTGCATGAGCATCACCCTAGCCATTCATTAGATAACAACTTAATTCTACAGGTAGAAATGTAAATTCCAAGCATTTTCAACAAGCTTCTTATCTCACAAGTGTATCTCTTCCTGCCCCCCTTTCTATCTGACATTTTTCAGTAAGCACCCAATAGTGGGTTGTTGTCAGTGATTTCAAAATCATTTCTTTACATTCTCAGAAGGCTTCAGTTGTTGATTGCTACTAAGCATCAACTGGGTAATAATTGGGTAACTCTCTTGGTAGAGAAAAAGATATAATTTGAAAATAGTCAACTTAACAAGAGAAAAATGGGTAGATGCTTAAAAATTATTTGGGTTATTGCATTGTTAAAAGTAATAAATAATTTGGAGTTAAAGTACTATAGTACTGTATGTGTATGAATACATAATTTACATTTTAATTATTTACACTTAGCTCATCTGCATTTGAAGTATTTTTCTTATAGTGGAAAAACTGTAAGGGTTAAAAGAAAAAGATTAAATACTAGATTCTTAGGATATAGAAATTTGCAAGCATACAATATGTACTGCTTTACAATATTTCACGAATTAGCCGCTTAAGAAAAATAGCTCAGTCCAATTACCTCCCAGTCTACTCCTGTGATAGTATTTCTATCTTTTAATATGATTAGTAGATGGCAGTCTTTCCAGTGAATGATATTGATGATTTATATCAGTGCCAAAGACTGAGAAAAGTTGATGCTTTGAGTAAAATTGAGCTTCTCCCAGGCAAGTAAGTACCAAGACTTCAGAGTTTTCTGTTCGTTTGTTTGTTTTTAAATATGTTTTTTTCTTATTGATTTTTTAGAGAGAGAGGAAGGAAGAGAGAGATAGAAACTTGATGGGAGAGAGAAACATTGATTGGTCGCCTCCTGTACACCACCCCCCCACCAGGGATCGAGCCCACAACCTGAGCCTGTGCCCCGACCAGGAATTGAACCAGGACCTCTCAGTCCGTGGGATGATGCTCAATCCACTGAGCCACATTGGCCAGGCACTTCAGAGTTTTTATGCCCACCAAAGATAGAGTGTGTTTTTTTTCTAGTGATTCAGAATTTAAATAAGAAAACATTTTATTCCTGTGCATTTAAAATTATGCATTTAGGAAACTAGACCATCAGCTTACACCATACACAAGAATAAACTCAAAATGGATAAAAGACTTAAATGTGACTCATGAATCCATAAAAATCCTAGAAGAAAATGTAGGCAACAAAATTTCAGACATCATATGCAGCAGAATTTTCACTGATATATCACCTAAGGCAAAAGAAACAAAGGAAAAAATGAAAACATGGGACTACATCAAACTCAAAAGCTTCTGCACAGCAAAAGAAACAACCATCAAAGTGGAAAGGCAACCCACTACATGGGAGAGCATAATTGCCAATGATATATCAGATAAGGGATTAATTTCCAAAATATATAGAGTGCTCATACATCTCAACAAAAGGAAGACAAAGAACCCAATTAAAAAATGGGCAGAGGAACTAAATAGACACCTCTCCAAACAGGACATACAAATGGCCAAGAGACATATGAAGAAATGCTCAACTTCACTAATCATCAGAGAGATGCAAATTAAAACAACAATGAGGTATCACCTCACACCTGTCAGAATAGCCGCCATCAACAAAGCATCAAACAACAAGTGTTGGCGAGGGTGTGGAGAAAAGGGAACTCTAGTACACTGCTGGTGGGAATGCAGACTGGTGCAGCCACTATGGAAAACCCTATGGTGTTACCTCAAAAAATTAAAAATTGAATTACCATTTGACCCAGTGATCCCACTCCTAGGAATATACCCTAAGAAGCCTAAAACACTAATCAGAAAGAATATATGTACCCCCATGTTCATAGCAGCGCTATTTACAATAGCTAAGATCTGGAAACAGCCCAAGTGTCCATCAGTAGACGAATGGATAAAAAAGCTGTGGTACATATACACAATGGAGTACTATGCAGTTGTAAGAAAGAAAGATCTCTTATCCTTTGAGACGACATGGGAGGACCTGGAAACTATTATCCTAAGCGAAACAAGCCAAGCAGAGAAAGACAAATATCATATGATCTCACTTATTTGTGGAATATAATGAACATAACAGTCTGAGGAACAGGGTAGTCCCAGAGACATGGAAGTAGGGTACAGACTGACAATTGCCAGAAGAGGGGGTGAGGGAGGGGAGCAATGAACCACAGAACTTGTACGCATGTACTCATAACCAATGGACATGGACAACAAAACTGGGGACAGGGCAGGGAGGGAAGGGGAGGAGGGTGTCAATGGGGGGAAAAAGGAGAAACATCTGTAACAAAAGTAAATTAATAAAACAAAAATAATAATAATAAATAAATAAAATAAAAATCCACACATGAAACTCAAAATAAAATAAAATTATGCATTTAGGAAGATGTAGTTATTTTATAATGACATTGCATTTTAAGAAGCAGGCATGGAAGTTGTTATCTCAATATTATGGGTGAGAAAACAGAACCCAGAGAGATTGCCATTTCCCCAGTGTAGTCTGACAAGACAAGACTAAAACCAGAGCCAGATTCTTGGTTCCTAACTCTAAGCCCTGCCTTCCATCCATCCTTGTTCCAGTATTTGAAGTTGGTGGCAGCCTGTGTTAAGTGATTATGTTTATGTTTTCACCTCATAGTTTGTGCTCACCAGTTGGCAGCACATTTCTTAGATAGTATAACTCATAGCCAACACTGTTATGCTCTCAAACACGGTACTGTGCTCCATTTAAATGAGCCACATCTTGTTCTGCTGCTTTGTATAAACTTGGTTAAACCCATTAGCCATAACTCATTTTAAGAAATAAATAACTTAGAATTGAGACTTCTTGAAATACTAAAGTCTTTTAGGCCAAGACAAATTGACTCTCAGTAACAGTGAAGTTCTCATTTCTTTAGCAATCTATAGAATTTAAGAATATAACTGAAGGGTAAAGAAAAGTGAGCATTTTATAGTCAATGTATATATGTAAAGGGTCTTTCAGATAGGAACTCACTGAGCAATTTATTATTGAGCACCTTCTGTTTTTGTACCTACTACTGGTACATGTTGAGATCAAGAAGAAATATCAGACATTGTCACTCTTGACTCCTCAGGAACTTATAAGCCAGTTGAGGAAACCAAACACACCATGTAATGGACTCTACATGTTCAGGCAGAGCAAGATGGGGTCAGAAGGTGTTTTAGTTTGAGATGACCCTGAAGCAGACCTCAAGACAAGAATTAGAGTGCATGTATTTTTGGTGGAATGTGTAAGGAGCATGGGAGAAGGGAAAGGAAACAGGGAAGGGAAGACAGCCAATAAAGAGAGCATTATTAGACAGCTATCACCATGGGTGACTAGAAAGTAATCCTATGAGAAAATGCTGGTAAACAGTATAGAACACATCCCTCAGAGTTATTCTACTCAAAGGGTGAGGGCTCTAGAATGGTGGTTACATTCCAGCTCTTATCAGGGCTACAATTAGAGTATGGAGGGCTCTCTCAGAACTATCCAGCACCTGCCTTCTACAGCCCTGGAAAAAGCCCTCAGGCACAATGAGCAGAAACTGACAGGTGGAAGTCAGCCTGTGCACATAAAACAGAAGGGTCCAAGGAATATGGGTAGAGGACTGACAGAGTATCTGCCATAGTAGGATTCTTGGTGAAGGTGAGACTTGACAGTACTTTTTCTCATCTCTCTCCAGGTGTCTGCATGTTGCTCTCTCTGTTGTCCATTGTGTATGGAGCCTTGCGCTGCAACATCCTAGCCATCAAGATCAAGTATGATGAATACGATGTGAAAGTGAAGCCTCTGGCCTATGTCTGCATCTTCCTCTGGAGGAGCTTTGAGATTGCCACTCGAGTTATTGTCCTAGTCCTCTTTACCTCCGTCCTGAAGGCCTGGGTGGTACTGGTTGTACTCATCAACTTCTTTAGTTTCTTCTTATACCCCTGGATCCTCTTTTGGTGCAGTGGCTCCCCATTCCCTGAGAACATCGAGAAAGCCCTCAGTCGAGTGGGCACCACCATCGTGCTCTGCTTCCTCACCTTACTTTATGCCGGTATCAACATGTTCTGCTGGTCAGCTGTGCAGCTAAAAATCAACAGCCCTGACCTTATTAGCAAGTCCCAGAACTGGTACCGGCTACTGATGTACTACATGCTGAGATTTATTGAGAATGCCTTCCTCCTCCTTATGTGGTATCTTTACAAGACCGATATCTATATGTATGTGTGCGCACCTCTGTTGATTTTGAAGTTGCTCATTGGGTACTGCACAGCCATTCTATTCATGCTGATATTCTATCAGTTCTTCCACCCTTGCAAAAAGCTCTTTTCCTCCAGTGTTTCTGAAAGCTTTCAGCGGTGGCTAAGGTGTATTTGCTGTCACTGCCGGTGGCAGAAATCCTCAGATTCCTTAGGAAAGACAGATGTAAGGTCATCCGGAGACAGAGATGAGACACCTTCTAGCAGTAAAATAAGTTCTATGCCTAGCCAGATCTTGAATGCTGATGATCTCTGCTCTGCTTAATGGGATCTGAGTCTCTCGGGGCAAAGACATATTGTTTTCTGGGTTGATTACTGTTCTTCATACAAGAAATGAGCCCTGCACAGTTAACAAAGCAGGAAGTTAGCTCTTACCACCTTGTGAGTTGCTCCCCTTTAGAGAGCTCTTGGGTGTGTAGGAACTATGGAGAGAAGCCAGAGAAACTCCTGAGTGTTGGAGTAGCAGTCTAAGGCACCACCATTCAAAGAAAACCATGTTCTCCCAGGTGTTACTGGTTTTTTCACTGACAAAGTACCCATGATATCTGAGTTGAGCTGGTTAGATCTATCAGGTAGAATGACGACAGGGGCTCTCTTGTTTTCTAGTTTTCTGGACTTCTGATCTGGTAGCCTAATGTTTTATTATCCTTGAACATAGTTTTCACCCAAGATCTGGCTTGATGATCAGGGAAGTTTACTGGGATTTTGCCATTGACAACTTCATTACTGTTAGAGCTTTCAGAGAGGGCTGTTCAGGTTTGGTTTTTGAATAGACAGGTGTTTCATTTTCATTTCATTAGGGCTCTTTTTACATAACCAACGGTAGCCACCTTGGCCTGCTGTCTCTAATTGATTAAAAAGTCTAGATTTAGAGACTTTATACCCAAAGATCCATGGATACAACATCAAATTCTAAATTTGGTTATGGAAGCCCTAGAATTTTAGGAAGGTTGTGTGTTCCTTCAATATTCTGAAGAAGTTCTGGAACAAGAGAGTTGTTAAAACATCAAAATGATGTAGGCTTTTGTAAACAGAAGTCTTAACTTCTCAGGAAGGTTGAAGATGTGAATCCACTAGAAGGTAGACTTAAATCTCTTCAAGCTTCATTCCTGTCCTACAATTCTGGAAAATTTCAAGTAGAATTTGCTAGGATTTGCCTTCTTAAGAAAGAAGAAAATAAAACTCAAACTTTTTACTCTGCTTCTTCCTTGCCTATTAGGAAAGTTGCAGACAATAGTTACTTTGGTTAATTTAAAAAAATGTTACTTTGATTAACTTAAACTTTTTCTAGAAAAATCTCTACAGAGATCTTTCATCTAGTGCAGGTATATAGAACATTTCATTTTTTATTAGTTGAAGGAAAAAGGTGTGTTTTTTTTTCTTCCCACCAAATTAAATGTTGACTTCAGAAACTTTTAAATTATAGAAAGTGATTAAATGACCAGAAGATATTTGTCTTTAACTGAGAGCATTTTGATTTGGTGTGGTTGAGTTAATCTGTACAATATCTCCACTTTTATTCTTCTACACTCTCTTATCTTCAGTATAATTTCTGAACCCTATTTGTTTCATAAAAGGATTGTGTAGCATATCCTCAGTTGTCTTGGGAAATGCCTGGATTTAGTGCCATTATTTCTACCATAAGATCCTTGATAATGAAATACCTAAAAGCAGGTGACCTAAAAGCAGGCTGGACATTGCAGGTCAATCAGAGTTGACAGTCTAAATACATGGCCAAACTTTCTGACCCATCTAGTGATGGAGAGACTGGTACGTCTCAGCCTTCGTTTGGAAGCCTGTCTCAAGAACCATTATAAAATCTGAGTCTTCAGATACATTTTAAATCATTTTAATGTAGAAAATGGGTAAGCATTTTGAGTGACCTCAAATCAAACTAACAGTGATGGCCTGTCAATTTCCCAAAGCCCAATTATAAGCCCCTTTTATAAGGACAAAGAGGTTTGATAACTGAATTGGACATTTTGTCATCTTTAACCCTTGCTTTGGGGCCATGTGTGTCCATTCACTTTGGGGGAGAGAAACCACTGCTTTTTTTCTGCATGGTGAAAATTTGTCATGGTGAACTGAGAATTTTTGTTTTAAACTTATTTATATTATATCTCTGAAATGGTAACACTATAGCTCATACTGCAGATCTAGGTTTTTCTAAAGATAAACAAACCAGCAGATTCCCTCATGTGTTGGGAGTTAAAATGTGGTTTTCAATTAGAGTTCCAATTTTTAAAACTCTCAATACTTTGTGTAATTAATATATGCCATAACTTGTCATGACAGCTGCTTCACTTGAATTACTATCATTTGGCTGAATGAAAGTGAAGTATTTTCTCAAAATATATTGAAGATCACTGAACATGTTTAGACTTTCTTCATTACTGGAGACAGCACAGTATACCTGTTAAGCCCTACAAGTTACTTAACTGCTCTATGCCTCAGTTTTCTCACTCACCAAATTTGGATGATATACTTGCCCAGCCTACCTCACAAGGTTGTTGGAAAGATCAAATTAAATTATAGGTGTGAAAATGCTTTGAAAATATTTTTAAAGTGTCATGTATATTGAAGGAGTTGTTATAGTTATTCAAATCCATAAACAGGTTTATTATTATTTTTTTTACTGTTAGAAAAAGAAACAAGTGGCATCAGCCACATAAGTGTCTTGAGTGAATACAATGGCCTTTGGCCTTATGGAAGGGCAAGTGTAAGTTGTCTTTACTCTTAAGGAAAACTCAGCCCTTGCCCTTCTCTTACCATCAGTTGCTTACAAAATTGTGTACCCAAACACAGTTCTTGGAGGGAAAAGACCCACTGCAATCTGCGATTGCTTTTGATGGCAGATGAGTTTATCATTTTTGTATCTATCATCTTTCATAAAGGATATAGCAGCATCTTTTGGTAATTTATAACTTGAATGCCTGAGATCCTGCTATACTTTAACTGAATGTGGGTTTAATCTTTTCAGCCTTGTAAATGGGAAAATAAACATTAAAATTGATTTTCAAATGCTGCATTTCCTTGGAAACCACCTTGGAAAATTAGTGCTATGGTTATGTGTGTGTGTGTGTCAGTACTTCTCAGCCAGTAAATTGTGGATGTGAGTTTTTATAGGCTGCTTCTCTGCAGTCCTTGATGCTGATGTATATTGTTTATGTTTCTTCATATAATAAATTAATTTTTCAATTTCTCCTTGCTTTTCATTCCTTATACAGTCCTTTTTTAGCTTTTTGACTTCAGGGAATGTTTAAAAACAGAAATTTGGAAATTGTTTTGTTGTGATTGTGGTTTTGTAACCTCACCTGGAAATTTTTTCTGTAGTATGAGAAGTTTGAGCATGCTAGGATTCTGCCTTGTGAGCCTGAGAGTCCATGGAATCTCCTCTGATTGTTTTTTGTAAGCACTTACTCTATTTGTTAAAGCTGCACTGCTGGAGCCTACGATTCTGCTCAGCTGTCTGTTGATTGCTGTGTGCGATACAAAAGAAGACAGGCAATATAAATCTCTTCTAGACAAATATAAGTGGTATACTGATTCAAAAATATAAAATACTGAAAGGGTGACTTGATATTAACAAACAAGTAATCAAATGTAAATGATGATCCATGGTTGGAAAAACATCAGTTATTTATTAAAGGGGTTGTTTCAGAGCATGGGACAGGCATGGATTATTTCAATAATTCCTTTTCTTCTGAAGGCGGCCTTGCAATTTGGAAAGACTTAACCATAGGATACATCTTTTGAAAGAGATCTCTTGGTATTAAATCAATCCCTTGAGAAAACTGAATGTCTGTAAGTATAGTGTTTAAGTACATCAATCTAAAATTACTACATTTGGTGTTTTTAAATGTTTTATTTTGAAATAATTTCAAGGTAATTAATAGAAGATCATCAAGAATATTGCAAGGAATTCCTTTATATCCTTCACCTAGATTCACCTATTAACATTTTGCTATGTTTGCTTTATCATTCTCACTTTCTTTTACCCTTCTTTCCCTAAATCCTTTAATGTGCATTTCCAAGAACAAAGGCATTCTCTTCCATAGCCACAGTACAGTGATCAAATTCAGGAAATTTAACATGGATACAGTACTAGTATCTAATCTTGAGTCCTTATTCCATTTAACAATTGTTCCAATCACTTCATTTGTTTTCACAAAGCTTCCTCAACAATGTAAACCTACTTAGTTCTCTTCTATGGAGTTCTTTTAGTTTAAAGTTATCAGTAAGTTTTAACTTGCCTCTGAACGCTGGGAAAGCTACAGCAAACTTTGAAAAGTTATTTGAAGAGAACATATATTATCAGCATTGACTAATAACTTAAAACCATGAATTTGAAATGTTTACTGGTGAACTGTGGGTAATTCTTTTTCATGGATGTTCGTTTTAGGCATCAAGTGTTTGCTGCTTAGTATGTGAGCTTGCAGTTCTGTCACTATACTGCCCCACTGTTTTACAGAGTTTGGGCCCAAGTTTGTAAAAATTAGGAAGAAGATAAGGGAAGTATATATCATTCCTCTATGGCCATATTTCTCCAGGTCCCCCCTTCCAGGAGATTATATATTCTCTATGAACATCTTTACAAATGGGAAAGAGCTCAGAAATGTCAACTATATACTGTAATTAAACAAGTAATGTTTTGAACATGTTCTCTTTTTCAGAGAAAGGCCCTTTACAGCAGCAGCGATTTGTAAGAGCTGGGAATTCAGAAACATCCCAATCACTCCTTTCCCAGTACATAACACACCCTATCAGACTAGGCCCCTAACCTGCTAAGAAGGTGTGTCTGCCTCAGAAGCCTGCGTGAGGGAATTCCTCACTCCTCCTAATCACCCTATCTGCATGGTTGTTTCTCTGGAAATTATTAGGCCAAACAGTGTTGGATTAAGCCAGTTTTGTATCCCAGAGCAGTATGCAGTTGCATCTTTGTTGCAGGTTAGCAGGAAATTTCCCACCTGGAGTCCACTGCTGCATACACTTTCCTGTGAGGGAGTTTCAGGGTTCGGCCCCTCCCAAGGAGAGGTTCATCCGGATAGATTTTTGAGATTCTGCCTGTGCTTCTGCTCCCTCTCTATCTCCCATCCTGAATTAATTCTCTCTCTCTGAATGATGAGTTCCTGATTGAAGCCTGATTAGCCTGCTCCCTAGAGCCCTGGGAATATCATCCTCCATAGATATCTACGTTATATATACTGGTTTAATGTCTTATCAGTCGGCTTCCTATTTTAATTACCTAAACTCTAGTTAATGAGTCAGGTTTACAGGAATGATAGCACTCAAGAAACGAAACAGAGTTTAGAAATTCTATTTGGGGTGGTGCTTTAAAACCATTCCCATCACCACCCAGCAGAGAAGAGAATGGTTCCCTGGCATAACCTCCTAACAAGTTAACCTTCTAAAGTTGAGTGGCAAAATATTTTAGAACAATGGTGTCCAGCTATAGGGCTGTAGACCTCCAAGAATTAGAAAGTCATAATGCTTCTCTCCACTAACCAGAGATGTCTGGCGTACACTTTATAATCATTTTTTAAACCCATGGGGATGCTGTTGTGAGTGATAGAACAGGACTGATTAAAATTGTCACTGTATTTAAATTAACTTTGTCATTAACCACCCAACCTCTACCATGAGCTGTTGTTAAAAATTCAACCACTATTATGTGGGAGAGGACTTTAAAAGACACCCTTTGTCATTGGAAATGTTGGGAACTGCTACCCTGGAAGGTTTTTCTCTGCTGGAATATTTTCTCATGTGCGCTCATAGTATCCTTTTTCTTTTAAGAAGAGGGTTGCTCACATGCAAATCACGTGGCTTCTCTCATTTCCAGCTTGATACAAGAGTTAATGTAATATGAATGTGCTATCTTCAAAAAGTGAATTATCTACCGTCACACAAAGTATTATCATTGAAGCAAAATGCTTTTACAATTTCAAAGCACTAATAAATGTGTATTATAATAACCATCAAAATAATGAAGTGATTTCTAAGAATTAATTTACCTCCTTGGCTGTATTAGAAATAATATCAAGGTGCTTTCAACTATAATTTGTAGAACACGTGATTAAAAATAGTTTAAACAAAAGGATTTTGTTATTTAAATGAACAAGAAGTTTGGAGAGAGGTGATTGTAGTTTCCAGTGGTCCAAACATTGTCAGATGCCAGAGGCTTTCCAGCTTTCCTTTCTACCATCTTCAACCTGTTGCTTCTTCATTTTTGTCTCATGATTGCAAGATGACAACCTGTGCTGCAGGCATTACATTTGCACAACTGAATTGACAATTAGAAAAGGGATTTCCCTTTAATATCTATTATTTCAAGAGGAAAATATTTCCTAGAAGCCACCCACCCCCAACAGCAAAATTCCCCAAATTTCTTATTGGCCAAAGTTGAATCGCATCACCATCTGTAAAGCTATCCCTGGCAAGGAGAATGGAATTGCCATGATTTGCTTTGACTATACAACATTCACCCTTTGAGGCTGGCAACGGGCCACCATCCCTTAACTTATGGGAAGAAGAATATCCACAAAAATAGCATCCTGGAAGAAACAATGAGTGGGGGAAATAACCATTTGCAGGGCGACCTATAGTGTCTTCCATTGACATTAAAAAATAATAATAATAAAGACCCAGATAAGCTGACGAATTGGAGAAGAATGTGAATGCACCCTGCCCCCTCTTTCAAAAAAAATCCCATACTTACCGCATGTCCTCTTGTATTATATGTTGCTGGTTAAGAAGCTCTCTGGAAGAAGTCATATATTAAATAAATAGTGGCCTTATACCCAATTGTCCTGTGAGAATGCCTACTAGTGGGATTATTTTAGTGTGGCAGGATTGAAATTGTGAGGCTATGGGCATCTAGAAAAAGCAGGGAGGAGAATTCTCAGCTCTAAAGGATCAGGGTTCCCTGAGATTAAAGGGGGGAAAGCAGATATCCATTCATTAGTTCAACAGATATTTAAAAAGTCTCCTGTGAGCCCAGTGCTGGACTGGGCACTGAGGGTAGACTGGCATGCAAAAAACCAGCCCTGGTTTCCAGAACTCATAATCTATTTGAAAAGACAGACACTCGACCTGGCGATTTGAATGCATGAAGGTAAGAGCTATGATGAGACTGTAACCCAGGAGGTCCTAAGGACAAAGATAAGGTGCCCAGATCTGATTCTGGAGGTTCAGAGAAGACTCACAGCAAAAGTGACATAAAATCTGAGACCAGAGGTGAATTTACCCTGAAGTTTATAGAGCTTAAGCCTCAGGCCCCACAGTGAATACTGGAAGTTATGGCATGTTCCAGGTAGGAAGTAGAAGTCAAGATGCAATGTGAAAGCTCATTTACTAAGCATTTCTGCCACATTATCCAGAGATCACAGAAGGGACCTGAATCTCTAAGGCACCAGTAATATGTTGTGATTTCCTTTTCAGTCTAAATATTCTTTTATTTCATATCTAATGTTGAATTTATTATAAATTTTTTTTTCAAAGTCTCTTCCCAGACCAAATTGTCTATGCTGCAGGCCCCATAAAACTTAGATCTGCCTCTACTTGAGATATAAAGCATGAATAGACACTTGCCTGCTGAAGGCGCTGGAAAGAATGTTCCTGGTAAAGGGAAATGTGCAGAAGCCTGAAATTAGTAAAAAGGACTTTTATCATTAGGTAACAGCCTGTAGGTCAATGTTGCTGAACATGAGAGATAGGTGAGATTGGAGAGGTCACCAGAAGCCACATGGTGAGAGAGAGAAGAAAATGATAGTGTTGACATGAGCCAGGCACTATGCTGAGTGTCTTATACACATGATAACTTTTATTCCTCACCTCAATTTTATGTAGCAGTTGCTGCAATTGTTTCCATTTTACAGAAAACAAAGCTGAGACTAGTGAGATAAACAAGCTTTCCTGTGGTTGCACAGTAAGTAGCAGGGTTGAGATTCAAGCCCAATATCATCTGGTGCCAATGCCCAAGTTTTTAACCACTAGGCTCTCCTCACTCCTGAATTTTGCCTAATTTGCAGATGTGGTTAAGTTTGGTAAATGTCAGAGACTGAGGGAAGAAACAAGCCTTGTGGCATTTCCTGGGGTACCCTGCTATGAAGGGGACAGGAATGTGAATATTCAATAGGGAGAGTTGTTTCTGCCAGGGTGGAAAGCTGGGGGCTGAGGCAAGGTACCCTCTACAGTTCCAAGCACTAGAGCCATGCTCTAAAGAGCCATGAAGGGGCCACTGGGTTGAAACCATGACGGTCCCAGAGGAAAGAACTCTGGGATTAAAATCCTACTCTTCTACAACAATCTTTGTGCTCAGGGCTACTCTTCTCTTTTCCTAGAAAAATGGATAGGACTCACTCAAGGCCAACTAGTGAGTTAAAGCACATCTGAGCCTAGAACCTAGTTTGTTTTTTTTTTTAGCTAAAAAAGTTAACACTGCTTAAGTAGATGAATTAGAAAAAAAATATTTTCTTCAAAATTATATGTTAGGAGGGAGTCTATTAAGTGCTTTCACATTGTAGATGAAGACAGTTTGCTTAAGGGGTCATCGTTACATGACATTTGAAGGTGTCAGGCAAGGGACAAAGACTTCAGTCCCTACACAGACCATCCACTTTCTTGAAAGTCCCCAAGGAAAGTGTTTCCTGAGAGAAAGAAGCAAGATAGTTTATCTCCTTCAACTCTGATGCAGAACTCAAGTTAGTTGGTTGATACATCTAGAAGGGGTCTTTTCCCCACATTAGAAAGGTTTAAGTAGATTAAATGTTTAACATCAGGTTATAAGACCTAACCTATGTATTTTGTCTCACTGCCAATACTGAACTCTTGAAATTACAAACACCAATGGGAGGAAAAGTTCAACCACTTGTTCCACAGTACACATCTTTCACCTTTAAAGGGCTTAATGTGGACTAGTTTTGCCCCTGAAATCTGATCAATTGGCCTTGGACATTTTGAAGTATAGAGAGGGTCCCAGGAGTTGCAAAAGGAAGCAGAGTGGTCTTCAGCCTCTAGAGTCATAACAACTCTCTTAGTACCATGGGTTACAGAGGAAAAAAGTGTTCCTAATTCCTCTAAATGTTGACATCACTTTTTAGGTCTTAGACTAACTCCTTGGGATTGCTTTAAATTCAAGTCGCAGCCATTGTGGCTCAGTGGTTGAGCATCGACCCATGCACCAAGAGGTCGCCAGTCTGATTCCCAGTCAGGACACATGCCCAGGTTGTGGGCCAAATCCCCAGTGGGGGGGGTGCAGGAGGTGGCCAATTGATGTTCTCTCTCATTGATGTTTCTATCTCTCTCTCCCTCTCCCTTCCTCTCTCTCTCTCTAAAATCAATAAAGAAAAAAATTTAAATTCAACTCCCAGACTGAATTCATCCTCTAATTTCTCTGGAGAACTGATTCTGAAGGAAAGAGATAAGCAAGGTTTCCACTAGGTCCCAAAGAACTCAGGTAAGGCAGGACTCTTTGTGACCTGACAGGGCTAGCTGGGGTTACAAGAGGAAAAGAAAATATGCCATGCTCTGAGCCTTGATATCATATAAATGTTTCCAAAAGAAAATACATTTTATGCTAAAATGTCATCTCCTTAGATAGCACTGTGATTCAGCCTCTAATACCAATGAATGCCATCATGTCTAAACCAGCACTGTCCGTCCAATGTGGTAGCCACTAGCCACGTGTGACTACTGGACAATTTTTTTTTCTTCATTGATTTTAGAAAGAGGAAGGGAGAGGGAGAGAGAGATAGAAACATTGACCAGAGAGAACATCAATTGGCCGCCTCCTGCATGCCCCCCACTGGGGATCAGGCCCACAACCTGGGCATGTGTCCTGACCGGGAATCAAACTGGCGACCTCTTGGTGCATGGGTCGACGCTCAACCACTGAGCCACACTGGCTGGGCACTACTGGACGTATTTTAATGGTCCTAGTTTAAACTGAGATGTGCTATAAAACATATGATTTTGAAAACTTAGTGCAAAAACATATAAAATATATTTTTATATTGAACTGATAGTATTTTGAATATATTGGGCTAAATAGGGGGGTGGGGTTGTAAAGGGTAAAAATATTTGGTAACAGAAGATTTGACTTTGGGTGGTAGGCACTCAATGCAGTATATACAGATGATGTATCATAGAATTGTACACTCAAAACCTACGTCATTTATTAACCAGTGTCACCCCAATAAATGTAATTAACAATTAATTTCACCTCTTTCTAGTTACTTTTTCAATGTGGCCATTAGAAAATTTAATATGTCATTTGTGGTTTGTGTTGTATGGGACAGAGGTGCTCTAGACACTTGGATGGATAGATGCCCTGAAGACCTGCTTCTCTGTGGAAAACACTAAGTGCACCAGAAAACTGCAAGGTCTGCTCCTTGGATTGCATTTTCCTCCCCTCATGTCAGGAAAATTGTATTTTCAGAAAGAGCATGCACTTTTCACCCTATTGTTTCTGTATTCAGTGAGAATATCCTGAGCAACAGAGAAAATGTTTGAGAAAGTGGTTCTCAAACTTGGCTTCCCATTAAAATCACCTGGGGTGCTTTAAAGAATTCTGAAGTCAGGCTACACCCTAAACTAATTAAATGGTAATGCCTTGGGGTGGGACCTGGGATCTGGATTTTTTAAAGTTCCTGGGGTGATTAGAATGCACCCGAGCTCTCCAGCATTCCAGAAATCTCGCTTTATAAGCAAAGGCAGGTGTCAGGGGCTTAACAACAGGTAGACCTTTCATCAGATGTGTGTGTCTAAAGGTAGCAGAGTCATGGATTTCCATCATTGTGCTCAGATGTCTGAATCAATTGTAGGTCCTTTATATTCTAGAACAGATTTGAACTTCCTCATGAGTCCCTGTCCCCATTTGGCACCAAAAAACAAAACAACAAAAAAGCCTTACAAAGTGTGGTATCTCTAACTCAGCTAAATTGAATGGTGTCTTTGGAATAACTGGACATCTTGGACTTGAAATGCTCTGTCTTTCAGAATGCCTCCCCACTGTATTCCTGTACTAAGATGGGGGTACCCGGGTGTGTGGCAGAGGGACTGGAAAACCCCATGCCAGAGGGGCAGCTGGACCTCCTGGTCTGAGGCTGGTCCTGGGGCCAGGTCAGGCCAGTGTTCACTCACATCTGGGCCCTACACATTCTGCTGGAGTCTGCTCCGAGGTCTGCAGCTGGTGGGGCCTGTCCTCTGCTTGCTTCTTGGCCCTCCTTGCTCACTGTGAGCTGTAGACTCCAGAACCCACATCATCGCCTCCTGGAAGAGGGCACAGGGAGGGCTTTCGGCCTCAGCTACACATCCCACCTCCCCTGGGCAAGGCTGGTCTTCTAGGTCCCTGCCCTCTCTCTGTCTGCCCTCTCCTCCTCCTTAGTAACTTGTGATTAGGTAGAGCCCTGGACAAGTGTCCTCCAGAGTCACCAATGGGAGGAGGAGCAAAAGCCCCTAAACCTTTGGTATTCTCTCAGCTGATTGAATAAGCCCTTCCCCAGGCTTAGGTCAGGATGCAGGGGGCTCCCACTTCCCACCAACCCCAAGGGCCCACTGCCCACTTCCTCTCCCTCATAGCCCACCCTGTTCCTGATGCCCCATGCTGAAAAGGTGTCCTCTGCTCCGCAAGGGCAATGTGGCCTCAAACCTCAGGATTTGTTTTTGATGTGCTAACTTTGAGCCAAAAGAACTTAGGAAAGGGTCTCTTCCAGCAAAGCCTGGCTTTCAAGATCATGGTTTCAACTAAAAAAAAAAATATTTTTGCCAACCTCAAATGGAAACAATACCTTCTTCTCTCCCATTGTAGCCCAAATTACATCCTTCCATTCCCTCATTCCAGGCAGATCCTGCCTCAGGGTGAGTAGGGACAGGGTCCATCACATAAATGTAAAAGAGACAAGTTCATTAATATGCATTTTAAGATATGATTATCACTCTTATTACAATTGTATAGAACAGTTTATTGAGTGCCAGTACTGGTTCTGCGTGCCTTAAATGAATTAAATCATCTTAATCCTGATCACAACCTAATGAGGAAACAGGCACAGAGAGTTTAAGTAACTTGCCCAAAGTCACACAGCTGGCAAGATCAACCAAGGATTTGATCTAGATCAGCTTCAGAGTCTGTACTCTAGACCACCAAGCTTTCTCTCACCCCACTTGGCCAATTTCCCTCTGCATACTCCCCACTGCTCTTCTTGGGAGTCACAAAGATGAATTGCTGCAAGAAAGCATTCTTTTGCATTGGAAGGCTCAGGAGCTCTCACTACTGAATGCTTTTTGGAAGGACTTGGAGTACAATATTTAAAAAGTAAATGTTCCATATAAACTGTTGGAGTATTTGCTTTGGATATGTGAAATATGCCATTGGTACTTTAATAGGGGTTGCATTGAATCTGTAGATTGCTCTGGGTAGTATGGACATTTTAATGATGTTGATTCTTCCAATCCATGAACATGGTATATGCTTCCATTTATTTGTGTCTTCCTCTATTTCTTTTTTCAATGTTCTGTAGTTTTCTGAGTACAGGTATTTTACCTTCTTGGTTAAGTTTATTCCTAGGTATCTTATTTTTATTGTTGTTGCAATGGTAAATGGGATTGTTTTTTAGTTTCTCTTTGTGAGTGCTCATTATTGGTGTATAAAAATGCCATAGATTTCTGGATGTTAATTTTGTATCCTGCTACTTTGCCAGATTCATTTATTAAATCTAGTAGATTTTTGATGGAGTCTTTAGGGATTTCTATGTACAATATCATGTCATCTGCAAATAATGACAGTTTCACTTCCTCCTTTCCTATTTGGATGCCTTTTATTTTTCTCCTTGTCTAATCACTGTGGCTAAGACTTCTAGTACTATGCTGAATAAGAGTGAGGAAAGTGAGCATCCCTGTCTTGTTTCTGTTCTTAAGGGAAATGCTTTTCGTTTTTGCCCATTGAGTATGATGTTGGCTGTAGGTTTTTCATATATGGCCTTTATTATTCCCACTTTGCTGAACATTTTCATCATAAATGGGTGCTGGATTTTGTCAAATGCTTTTTCAGCATCTATTGATATGATCGTATGATTTTTGTCTTTTATTTTGTTTATGTGGTGTATCACATTTATTGATTTGTGAATATTGTACCAGCCTTGCATCCCTGGAATGAATCCCACTTGATCGTGGTGAATAATTTTTTAATATATTGCTGGATGTGATTTGCTACTGTTTTGTTGAGGATGTTGGCATCTATGTTTATCAGGGATATTGGCCTGTAGTTTTCCTTCTTTGTAGTGTCTTTATCTGGTTTTGGAATTAGAATTATACTAGCCTCATAAAAAGACCTTGGAAGTCCTCCTTCCTCTTGAAATTTTTTTAGAATAGTTTGAGGAGAATAGGTGTTAGTTCTTCTTTGAATGTTTGGTAAAAATCCCCTGTGAAACCATCCAGACCAGGGCTTTTGTTTGCTGGGAATTTATTCATTACAGATTCAATTTCCTTAGTTGTTATAGGTCTGTTCAAATTTTCTGACTCTTCCTGGTTCAGTTTTCAGAGACCATGTGATTCTAGAAGTTTGTCCATTTCACCTAGGTTGTCCAATTTGTTACTGTATAGTTGTTCATAGTATTTTCTAACAATCTTTTGTATTTCTGTGGTATCAGTTGTTACTTCTCCTCTTTCATTTCCGATTTTGTTTATTTGGGTCCTCTCTTTCTTTCTTGGTGAATCTGGCTAAACATTCATCAATCTTATTTATCTTTTCAAAGAACCAGCTCTTGGTTTCTTTGATCTTTTCAATTGTTTTTTGTTTGTTTTTTTTAGTCTCTGTGTCATTTATTTCTGCTCTGACCTTTACTATTTTTTTCCTTCTACTTGCTCTGGGTTTTTCTTTTTGTTTGCTTTCCAGTTCTTTAAGTTGTGAGGTTAGATAGTCAAGTAGAAATATTTTTTGTTTCTTGAGGTAGGCCTGTAATGCTATGAACTTCCCTCTAAGGACTGCTTTTTCTGCATCCCATAGATTTTGTGTTGTGTGTTCATTTTCATTGGTTTTCAGGAAGTTTTTTTTTATTTCTTCCTTGATCTCCTTGGTAACCCATTCATTGTTTAATAACATGCTATTTAGCCCATGTTTGAATGTTTTTGAGTGTTTTTATTGTAATTAATTTCTAGTTGTATGCCATTGTGATATGAGAAAAATTCTTGATATGATTTCAATCTTCTTGAATTTATAAATACTTAGTTTGTATGCTAACATGTGGTCTATCCTTGAGAATGTCCCATGTGCACTTGAGAAGAATATGTTTTCTACAGTTTTGGGGTGTAATTCTCTGTAAATATCTATTAAATCCATCTGATCTAGTGTGTCATTTAGGGTCTCAGTTTTCTTATTAATTTTTGTCCAGAGGATCTATCCAGTGATGTCAGTGGGTTGTTGAAGTCCCCTACTATGATTCTATTGCTGTCCATTTCTCCCTTGAGGTCCTCCAGAAGTTTTTAATATATTTTGGTGTTCCTATAATGGGTGCATATATGTTTACCAAGGTTATGTCCTCTTGTTGGATTGATCCTTTTAATATTTTGTAGTGGTCTTCTTTGCCTCTTGTTATAGCCTTCATTTTTAAGTCTGTTTTATCAGATATGGGTATTGCTACCCTAGCTTTTTTTTTTTTTTCATTTCCACTTGGTTGTAAAAATTATTCCATCCCTTCACTTTCAACTTGTCTGAGTCTTTTGTTGAGAGGTGGGTCTCTTGTTGACAGCATATATATGGGCTATGCTTTCTTATCCATTCAGCTACTCTGTGTCTTTTGATGGGAATATTTAATCCATTTATGTGGAACCAAAAAAGACCCCGAATAGCCACAGCAATCTTGAAAAGAAGGACAAAGTAGGTGGGATCACAATACTAGATATCAGGTTGTACTACAAAGCTACTGTAATCAAAACAGCCTGGTACTGACACAAGAACAGGCATATATATCAATGGAATAGAACAGGGAACCCAGAAATCCACCCAAGGCATTATGTGCAATTAATATTCGACAAAGTAAGTAGGAGCATACAATGGAGAAAAGGCAGTCTCTTCAATAAATGGGGTGGGGAAAATTGGACAGCTACATGCAAAAAAATGAAACTAGACAACCAACTTATACCATACACAAGAAAAAACTCAAAATGGATAAAAGACTTAAATGTCTCCCATGAAACCATAATAATTCTAGAAGAAAATGTAGGCAGAAAAATCTCAGACATCACATGTAGCAGAATTTTCACTGATACATTGCCTAGGGCAAGAGAAACAAAGGGAAAAATTAATACATGGGACTACATCAAAGTAAAAAGCTTCTGCACACCAAAAGAAATGATCATCAAAATGGAAAGGGAATGCACTCTCTGGGAGAACGTATTGGCCATTGGTACATCAGATAAGGGGTTAATATCCAAAATATATAGAGTACTCATACAACTCAATAAAAGGCAGACAAATAATCCAATTAAAAAAGGCAGAGGACTTGCATAGACATCTCTCCAATAGGACATACAAATGGCCAGGAAGCATATGAAAAAATGTTCAACATCTCTAATCATCAGAGAGATGCAAATTAAAACGACTTTGAGATATAACCTCACACCTGCCAGAATAGCTGCCATCAACAAATCATCAAACAACAAGTGCTGGTGAGGGTGTGGAGAAAAGGGGACTCTAGTACACTGCTGGTGGGAATGCAGACTGGTGCAGCCACTATGCAAAACAATGTGATGTTTCCTCAAAAAATTAAAAATAGATTTGCCATTTGACCCAGTGATTCCACTTCTAGGAATATATCCTAAGGAGCCTGAAACACCAAACAGAATGAATACATGCACCCCTGTTGTCATAACAGCACTATTTATAATAGCTAAGATCTGGAAACAGCCCAAGTGTCCATCAGTAGATGAGTGGATAAAAAAGCTGTGGTACATATATACAGTGGAATACTATGCAGCTGTAAGAAAGAAAGATCTCTTATCCTTTGTGACAACATGGAGGGACCTGGAGAGTATTATGCTAAGCGAAATAAGCCAATCAGAGAAAGACAAATATCACATGATCTCACTTATTTATGGAATATCATGAACAAAATAAGTTATCGATCAAAATAGATCCAGAGACATGGAAGTGGGAAACAGACTGGCAAACCTCAGAGGGAAGAGGGGTGGGGAGATTGGGAAAAGATAAACCAAAGAACTTATGTGCATATATGCATAACCAATGGACACAGACAATAGTTTGGGGAAAGCAGTAGCAGGTTGGAGGGGGTCAATAGGGGAAAAAGGGGGGACATCTGTAATACTTTCAACAATAAAGAAAAAAAGGAAAGGAAAAGTAAATAAATGTGCAGGAAGACAACTTCAGTTGGATTTATTACTGATCATTAAAGCTCACCTCCCAACAGTATTTAATTTCTCACTGTGGAGTCCAAGTTCTTTGTTTCAGGCTCATTTGAATTCTGCACACTTTCATCAACCTAGTGTGGCTTATTATACAGTGTTCCGCCGCCCCGCCCCCTCCCCGGGATTGGGTCCACAACCTGGGCATATTCCCTGACCGGGAATTGAACCAGCGACCTCTTGGTGCATGGGTCGATGCTCAACCGTTGAGCCACACCAGCCAGGCTGAACTCTTTTTGAGGGTGGAGGCTTTACCCCATATCAGACTCGCAGCCCCCACAGTGCCTAGCACAGTAAGGAGTGGAAGTTGTGGCTCAGTAAATATTTGTGGAGTGATTCACTTGGGGAAAGATACATTATCTCCATGTCTTCATTATTAATTCAGCTCCTTTCCCTACTTACTCTAAAAATATTTGAAACTTACACTTAATCTCTGGCTTCCTTTATATTTCAAATGCAAGCACTGGACTCTGGCTAAACTGCCAGGGTGGAACTTACAGCACTGCCAGTTCCTTGCTGAGTGACTTTGGGCTACATGCACTCATCCCTCTGTGCCCTAGTTTCTACAAATGCACTATGGGGATATAATTGTACTATCTCACACGGTGAATGTGAGGAGTAAATGAGACAATACACATTCAACCCTTAGACTAGTGCCTGGCATGTTGTAAATATTCAGTAAAGTCAGCTGTAAAGAAAGGATCATGTTCCTCGTTTACCTTTTAATCTCACTTCTAATACCCTCTAGTTTCCATACACAGCTCACATTTACATGCACATGGAAAACACACATTTTAAATTTTCTATCCATTCACCCATTTCATCACTTTTTTTTCAAAAATGTGGTTTCCAAACTGACACCTCAACAATCACACTGTCCTTGGCCACCAGAGGGCGATGTCTTCTCAGCCAGGTACAGAGTGTAAGCAATTGCCTTGCCCTGGGGCCCAGCCTGAGTTTAGGATGCTGTTTTAGAAGTTGGACATGTTCTAATTTTCTCCTTCCTGTTTACTTTCCTTATTTTGTGACTGCCTGTTTTTTCCTTTTCACTTCTTTCCTCCTCTACGGCTTGACCCACCTCCTTTATGCATGTAACCACTTTCTGAAATATGCACCTTACAGAAATGTGGTTGAGGCTTACATACCACCCAGCAAAGTGTCCATTAGAAATGATGTTTTTAAAAGAGCGACCTTGAAAATCCTGGAGAATTAAAGATTAAATCACTAAATATTAAGTCACTAAAGGGGCAGGAAAAGCAAATGCTCAGCTTGTCTCTCTACTCCAATCTCTCTACTCCTTGCCACACCAAGCTCACAGCATGCCAGGATGACAATCAAGACGTCTTTTGCCTCACTGACACATACTGTGGCTTCAGAGTCCTTCTCAGCACAACTCTCCTTGAAATTTCTAGTCACCCACAAGCCAACAAGACGAACCCCTGTTTGCTATCCCAGGTAGAGCAAGTTTCTGGGTTTGAATGTAGTATAACTGTCCCCCTTATCCATGGTTTGGTTTTCATGATTTCAGTTACTCATGGTAAACTGCAGTCTGAAAAAATTAAACAGAAAATTTCAGGAACAAATAATTCAAAAAAATATTTTGAGAGAGAGACCACATTCATATAACTTTTATCACAGTATATGAGTAAAATTGTTCTATTTAATTACTTTTGTTAATCTCTGACTGTACCTAATTTATAAATTAAACTATATCATAGGGAGAAAACATAGTACATATAGGGATTGGTACTATCCATGGTTTCGGGCATCCATTTGGGGTCTCAGAACATATCCCCATGGATAAGGAGGGAGTACTGTATATGTACAGTTCCCAGGCATTCCATCCTACATTTAGCTGCTTCCCAGAGATATTGCCTAGGCCTCTCCACCATTTCCTCTTCCCCAATATGATAACAGCAAAATATTAATAACAGCAGCTATCATCAGTGAGCCAATTCTGAGTGCAAGGCATTTAGTGATTCATGTGCATGGTATCATTTCATCTTCAAAACATGGCTGAGATGTGGCAGTTACACACGTGGAAAACATGGCTAATGCTAAACAATCAGTCAAAGTCATGCACCCAGGAAGTGGAAGAGTTGGGGTTGAGTCCAAGCCATCTGACTTTAAACCCTTGCTCTAAACCACCCACTCCCTTGAGGTCCTCCAAAACATCACATGATCTTGTTTCAGCAGCTAAAAGTAGAACGATGCCATCACCCTCATGCCCACACCACACCCATAATTCCCAGATGTCACTCCCCTTCACCACCTGCAGGTTACAATTCTGCAGAAAAATCAGAGTTGGAGACTTGACATGCCACCCTGGCAAGGCTGTGGCCCTTTACTCTGGGGTCCCAATTCCAGCTAGCTGGGAAAGAGCCCCAATAATACCCAGATAGGGAAGTCAACCTAATGGCAATGGGTAGTTGGGCATATGGTGAGGTAGGTGACACACACTGTCTGCAGTACTGAGAAGCTGGGTGAACTTGGGAATGTGGGAAAAACACAAAGGGTGGCTTATGAGGAGGCGTGTGTCCTCTGATTCAGAGCTGAGGTTAGGTTTCTCCTAGTCATCAGTAATTCCTCCACACCCTGGGGAAGGGCCAGCTCAATAAGGAAATGAAATTCTCCTCTGAGTAGCTGTTGAGGTAAACGAAAGGGTCAGCTCGTCTGTAGCCTGGATGAGATATGTGGACAAACCATTTCTGAGACACAAGGCTTCCTGCAGAGACAGGTCTAGATTCTCTCTGAGAACACAGGTGACAGATCCTGCATTTTGGCTGTTTCAGTTGTGTGCTGCTGTATTTATATCCCCATTCTGATGAAGAAGAGAGGGAGGAGCAGATTGCCATGACAGTTTTGGTTCACTGCATGGTTGATTTTGTTGGCCTGAAAAATAGGTAGTCATGGAAACTGTAGAAGGCTTGTCCTGGAAGGGCCCCTCTAGTCTAGTGTTGCCATCCATATCTTTTGTAACGCACTTTCCAGAATTCTACTACCTGTGGGTCACAATCAGAAATTTCTTTTAAAAAGGAACTAGATTAGACTAGAATACAAAGGAAAATATCAAAGTGACTTCCTTACATATATCAAGTCAGTTATTCTTTGGGAGAATTTTTGTTTCAGTTTTACACATTTATGAGTGTACTGGGTCACAATATAAGATGTATTCTTATTGCAGTTGTGGTCAGAAGTATTTGTAACCTGCTGCTAACCCGAGTTTCACTTTGACGTAAGGGAAAATCCTCCTTTTTTTTTCCACAGGACATTTGTAACAGTCAAACACTGTACACAAGTTAAATGGCCATCAACGGTAGAAGAGAAAAATAAATTATGGCATAATTATACAGTGAGAATGCTATATATACAGCAAAGAAGGTGAATGAACTACATACAGTATGTGCAACAACATGGATGAATCTTAGTAACATTGTTTTGAACATAAGAAGCAAGATGAAAAAAATGTCTACTTTATGATTAAATGTAAATAAGGTTTTAAAAAAGAAAATTAAACTCTATGATTTAGCAGTGTACCCATAAGTAATAAAATTATAAAGGAAAGTGATAATTATCTAAAGCCAGACTAACGATTACCCCTGTAGGGAAGAGGGTCAGAGTATGATCAGGAAGGGATACACCAAGTGAGGGATACAAGAGGACTGGCGGTGTTCTGTTTCTTAATCCTGCTGGTGCTTACATGGGTATTCACTTTAAAATCATTAGTTAAATTACACATGAGGTTATATTCACTTCTAGCTATGCATGTTTCATAATTTAAGAAATGATTTTAAAACACAGTGATCAAATTTGTACCTATCTACATTTTTATTAGTTGCTGTAAAACATCTAGTCAATGAAAGATTCAGAAAAGCGATTATACAATTCAATTGTCAGGGCCTGTTTGTTCTAGACCAGCAATGTCCAATGGAAATTTCAGTGACAGGTTGTTGGAGAAAGGAGAAAGGAAAGCGCAAGGAGCCCAGGAGACCAGGTCACCGCCCTGCCATGCCTTCCTGCCCCAGGCTCCCCGGTCCAACAACCTGTTAAAATATGGTGGATTACTATGAAGTTCTAGGCATGCAGAGTCATGCCTCAGTGGAGAATATTAAAAAGGCAAACTGGAAACTGGCATTGAAGTGACATCCAGGTAAAAATCTTGAGAATAAAAAAGAAGCAGAGAGGAAATTCAAACAAGTAGTTAAGGCGTATGAGGTGCTTTCAGATGCTAAAAAATGAGACATCTGTGACAAATATGGCAAAGAAGAATTGAATGGTGGCGGTGGAGGTGGAAGTCATTTTGACAACCCATTTGAATTCAGCTTCACATTCCAGAACCCAGATAACGTGTTCAGGGAATTTTTTGGTGGAAACGACCCGTTTTCATTTGACTTCTTTGAAAACCCATTTCACAACTTCTTTGAAACTCAGCGGGGCCCTGTGGGAGCAGAAGCCAGGGCCCAGGCTCATTCTTCTCTGCCCTCAGTGATTTACATCTTTGGTAGGAGGGTTTTCTTCTTTTGATACAGGATTTACTTCCTTTAGGTCATTAAATGGGGCCTCATTTCATTCTCTTCCACTGCAACTGGTAGTAGTGGGATGGGGAAATTCAAATCCATATTGACTTCTACCAAAATAATTAATGGCAGAAAAATTACTACAAAGAGAATTAGCGAGAAGGGTCAAGAAAGAATAGATATTGAAGAAGACAGGTAGTTAAAGTCCTTAACGATAAATGGTAAGGAGCAGCTGCTATGCTTACGTGACAAGCAATTCAACGCACACGTGTAGCAAAAATGTTAACTGTAACAAACATCATTTGAAGATTCATAAGAACATTTTTCTGAGGATTTCAAATGAACTCGACTTTCAGTATAACTGTATATAACTGTACCTAATCTAAAGTATTTATACACAGCTCATCGAAGCTCTGTTCGTCATAAACTTTTGAGTTTATTGTTGGGACCACATGATAGGACCTCTTTTATTACCACCATGAGACTTTAGATGGGGCACTTGGTTTTTCTAATCCTCAGTATACTCATCTATAGAATGGGGGATGGGAAGAAATACTTCTTAATCTTGATGGGAGTATTGTATTAAATTAATGAATGCAGACCAAACTATCACTGACCCTGACAGTAGTTGATATTCAAGAAATGTTGGTTTCCTTCCAAGACCTATGTGGTCATCTTGAAATTGTGTGACCTCCAAATAAGGACTGGATGAGAGAATTCAGATGATTTAGTAAAATCTGCCCTGCATTTCTAACAGCAATTTCAAGGACCTATCTGCAGGGCAGCAACACCATCACTGCTGCATTTTAGCAGAGCTTTTTCCATAACTCAAACTCCAGAAAAACATTGATGCCCAAGTTTCCAAGAAGAAACGCATATCCAGACACCAGCTCAGCCCTTATAAATATAGAGAAAGATCACCTACCCACATCTAATTTTATTGTCTTCTTTCTTAGACTCAAGTTTATACATTTTATCTTTAGGGAAAAGGATGCATTATTTATTTCTTCCATCAGTGAATAATTCTTCAGTTTTTCCCTTTTGGTATGAATGTTATATGTTAGATTATAATATTATATGTTATTGAAACTTAATTTATATTGGCTCTTAACCTTTTTTTTCTTTTTCTTTTTTACTTTTTTGTGTTTCTAATGAGTGTTAAGATGAGATGAGAAGGCTTGACAAACATAGTTTTTTAGAAATGAAATTTTCATTTACAACTGATATGGACTGAATGTGTCCCTCCCAACATTTCTATGTTGAAGTCCTGTCTCCCAGTACCTCAGAATTTGACTGTTTTTGGAAATAGGGTCTTTAAAGGGCAATTAAGTTAAAATGAGGTGATGAGGGTTGGCCCTAATTCAATATGATTGACGTCCTTATAAGAAGAGGACATTAGAACACAGACACACACAGAGGAAAGACCTTGTGAAGACAAAGGAAAAGATGGCCATCTGCAGACCGTGGAGATAAGCTTCAGAATGAAAGCAAACCTGCTGAAACTTTGATCTTGGACTTCTAGCCTCCAGAACTGTGAGACAATAAGTTTCTGTTGTTTAAGCCACCCAATCTGTGGTTCTTTTTTATGGGAGCACTAACAGACTAATATAACAACCCATCCTCCCATGAAGATTACATATATATATATATATATATATATATATATATATATATATATATTTTTTTTTTTTTTTTCCAGGCCAGATATTTTTATCAGCTACCCTGACTCAATTGCTGAAGTTTATATTAAAATGTTCTGGTAGTGGAAGTTGATTGCACATTTCTATGTGAGCCAATAATGTGAGGCAAGGGTAGCACAATATGTCTGTAATTGTGTCATAAACATGTTATCTCCACAATAATAGGAAGGCAAGATCTAGCTCCATGCTTGACCAGTCAGACCATACCTAGAACATCTTTCTCAAGGCTGTGGCCCACATTTAAAAAGATAGGTAAAACTCATGCATTATGCAGATATCGTGTTGAGCACTGTGCTATGTGCATTGTGTACCATTCATCATCCCACCACCCAACTAGGTAGGTATTAATACCCCTCTTCCATTTTACAGATGAGGAAACTGAGTCTAAAAGGTTAAATAGATTGCCTGTGGTCATACAGCTGATAAGTAGAGGGTCTGGATTCAAACAAATTCTATGTAACTTCATTGAACCTCTTTCCAATGATAGGAGAGACTTCATTCTGGGTAGCTTAAGTGGATCCTTGCCTCACTCTTCCTTTGCCTTCTAATTCAGGGATCTTCACGTTAACCATCCTCTCCCATAGCCACATTGTGGACTAGGTCATCTCTCAGAAGTGCATTTTATTTAAAATCTCCACCTCAGATATGCCCCCTCAGACCACCACCTCCTGCTCCTCTCTCTTCCTCATTCATTCATGCCCAAAATGACTGTCCTTCAACCTCATCAAGGCCTTTAGTTTCTTTTTGAATGTGTTTCCCTCTTGTGTTCACATTTTTGTGTTCTACCCATGTTAGATTCTACCAGCCATCACTTTAGTCATTCTCTTGCACATGTCCTGAATTCTCTCACACACTGTCCTTCTGTACCCTCTGCCAGGCAAATCCCAACCCCGATCACCTCAACTGCCTTATTCCTCTACCCTCACACTAAGGTTGCTAAGGAGAGCTATGAAAATTACCCACAGATTTATACCACTACCGATTTATGATCTCAGACTCAAATGGCTCCTTCGGTCTGTCTGGAAATCATTTTGGCTTCTACAGCCAAACCCCATTTCCCAACAGCAGAAACAAAACCTAAAAACTTTCTTCACTTTCCTGAAACGTTAACTACTTCATTTTTAACAAATTACCTTTTCTGCTCTTTCACAAAGAAAATGGAAACCACAAAGAGGAAGTCCCTCAACCTCCCACTGCCACCCCTACAAAACTTCCTGCATTTACTCTCTCTTTCCCTCCTTTTACAAGAGAAGAGGCCCGTCTGCCTGTCTAAGGCTTCTTCCATTTTTTCCATTTACTTCCTTACATGTGCTCAGGAAATTTGTTCTATCAAATATCCTCCATGTTTAGCCTCTTCCTTTGTCCTAGCTCCTTCTCAACAGTTATAGGCTCTTATTTAAAAAGGAAATGAAACCAAATCCCCCTGTTATCTGTATTTTGTTTTGTTTTGTTTTGTTTTGTTTTGTTTTATTCCAGCCAAGCTCTCTCTTCCCTATCCCAGCCAATCATTTTGAGGTAACTTCATTCCCTCCCTTCAACCCATTAACATCTGGCTTCCCTCCTTGCTGTCCACTGAAATCTCCTCCTGAAGTTACTAATAACTTCCTTATTGCAAGACCCCTTGGTCACTTATCAATTTGTTTCATACTTAAACTCTTGGCATCAAATGACTGGTACCCAAGACTCCAGTGGCTGCCAAGCTCCATCATTGTAGGTCTACCCTCTCTTCTCAGACTGCCTTCATTCCTCTTCATTTCAGATTCTCCCTCTTCTGCCATTCTTCAAAGCAGGATCTTCAAGAAGTGTTCTGCTCTGGGCCTCCTTCTCTCTTTTTGCTGCATTCTCTCATGACCTTGTTTACCTTCTACTTACTGGTGACACCCACACTTACATCTCCTGCCAGATTTTATTATTGAGCTCCACATCTGTATATCCAACTAACCAGCCAACACTTCCCCTCCGAGATCTCACCTTCCCAACCAACCTAAACCCAATCCTGTGCAAAACCCAGTTTACTACCTTCCTTCATATAATGGTTGTTCTTCCTATGCATTTTTTTCTCCTGGAGATGCCATTACCATTAACCCAGTTGCCTAAACCAGAAACCAGAGATCAGCTTTAACTCCTTCCCATCCCTCAGTCTCATCCTAGTTTATTCCTCAATCAAGAAATCCTGGCAATATTACTTATTAATCCTTCCATTTCTCTCACTTGCCATTTTTTCTAGTTCACATCATTACCCTCTCTCAGAGTGTTGGTACACTATATATTTGCTGTATTGTTTGAGAATATTCAGTTCTTCTGTGGAAGACAACAAATGGGATGAATGAAACTCATATGATGTGTTAGGCATAGATATGTGTCTTAGCTCAGGCTGCCATACCAAAATACCATAGATTAGATAGTTTAAACAAAACAAAAAATCATTTTGTCACAGTTCTGGAGACCGTAAGTATGAGATCAGGGTGCCAGTATGGTTGAGTTCTGGTGAAGTCTCCCTGGCTTGCATATGTCTGCCTTCTTATTTTGTCCTCACATGGCCTTTCCTTGATGTGTGTACGTGGAAAAGAAAAATATCTTTCTCTCTCTTTCTCTTATAAGGACACCAATCAAATCAGTTTAGAGACTTACCCTTATGCCCTCATTTAAACTTAAATACCTCATAAAAGCACTATCTCACAATGGGGATTAGGGTTTAGCATATGCATTTTGGGGAACATGATTCAGTCCATAGCAGCAAATAAGTTATTAACCTGGAAGACATGTGAGATAAGTAAATAGAGCATATATGTATAAACATTAACAGAAAAGGATGGAAGGAGCAAGGAAACACTAGTACTCATGATGTATATGATAAATTGTTATGAAGAGCCAGCGAGACAATCAGAGACGCACAACTGAATTGTAAATAAGAGGAGCGCTTTATTCACCAGCAGGCTGCAGGGACAGACATTACCCAAATATGCAGCCCCGATTGTTCTTGCTAGTCTGCTTTTAAAGACAGAAGCCACATTCCCTTTTGGCTCCCCCTCAGGGAACCGGTACAATAGTGGTCACAAAAGCAGTTATTACAGAAGCCAAGATAAGCATTAGTCACTGGGCTCATGATTTTTAGTTCCTGATACTCAGAAACTGTCAGGGTGGGTTTATGCAAGATACATCCCGTTACATAGATCAACCATAACCTTAGGCAAATTTCCTTTACTTCTAGGGGTAATCAACCTATTATTGGAAAAATACCGAGGAAGGTCCACTGCCAATAAAAATGGAGTTGCTTAGTCTGCTTAGCCAAGGGGCCTAGATAAGAATGGAGTCAGTCACCTTAGCCAAAGGGCCTATATCAAAATAAAGGCATATTATTTTTTATATCAGGATTATAAGGCACTTCATATTTATGAAGTCCTGCTTCAGCCATCAACTAGTGATACCCATCCTGGCCCCATGTGTCTTCTTCCTAAGAAATACAAATATAACCCTTAGCTGTTAATCAGATTTATTTAAAGCAACAGCTGTGGTTAGGGATACTTATCTCTGCACCTGTCAGAAGAGGTGTGTGCCATTGGTCCCAGGCACCTTCTGTCTGCAGATCCCTGACTCAAGCCTCAACTCTGGTGCTCATAACCATACCATCAGTAGGAAAGGCTGATGCAGGGGAGAGAGTGAGAGATGTAAGAAGTGTGGTCATTCTGCTTGCTTATACCCTGAATTCAATGAGCAAAATCTACCTTATCTCTTTCCCTTTGCCATTTTTAAAAATAGGTTTTTTAAAAAAACAAATGTGTTTTTTTTTTAAATGTGTTTTTATTGAATTTTTTTAGAGAGAGAGGAAGCAAGGGAGAGATGGAAACATTGATGTGAGAGAGAAGCATCAATCAAGGCTGCCTCCTGCATGCCCTCTACGGAGGATCAAGCCTGCAACCTGGGCATGTGACCTGACCAGGAACTGAACTGGAACCTATCAGTCCATGGGATGATGCTCAATCCACTGAGCCACACTGGCCAGGCTTAAGTTTATTTGTTTATTTGATAAACTATGTGAATCAAGCTTTTCATATGATCTGTGGGTCTGTCTTTCCTGTGACCTCTGGGATAGCTTGCCTGGTAGTGTACTTGGAGGTTAACATTACATTAAGGTAATTTCCCACCATTATATTAAGGCAGTTTCCTACATGACAAGTAGATTGCTTTAATGGTCTCAATTCTTCACCCCTACCTATATGCACAGCCTTTGTTATGTGACTTTATAGATTTCTCCCATCAAGGGACTAAATGTATTTCCCTGCTCTTTGAAATTGATCTCAGCCATGTAATGTGCTTTGTCCAACGGTATGTTAGCAGTCATGATGCTAACAGAGGCCTGAAAGAGTCCTTGTTCATTTTGGCTTGCTCTCTTGTGCCTCTTCCATCTCTAAGAGAAGAATGTGCCCAAGTTTGTCTGCTGTTCTTAGGAGGAGGATAAACACAGGGTATGGAGTCATGGCCAGCCAAACCCAGTCTGGATCAGCTGACTCCCAGATTGCCCAGCCTAGATTAGTCATCTATCAACTGATCCAAGTACTCACAAGAAATAGTATTGAATGTTGTTTTAAGCCACTGGGTTTAGAGAATTTTCTTATGCCACAGTAGCCAATTTATATACTTACCTAGACAAATTCTGTAACCTCCTAACTATTACTGCTTCCTACACTCTCTCTTCCAACCCATTTCCTACTGAAGTCATATTAGTCTTCTAAGACACAAATCTGATCATCTTATACCCCTTCTCCAACCATTCAATAAATATTTTATTTATCTTTAGGATTAATTACAAACTCCTGAATAATCCAGCCCCAGATTGTTTATTTAGCAAGCCTCACTTCTTGGCATTGCCCCCATCTTTCACTAAATTTCAAATACACTGAACTATTTGCAGTTCTCTGACTGAGCCCTTCTTTCTCTTGCCTCCAGGCCTTTGAACATGTTGTTTTCTCTACAAGGGGCATGTACTACCTCCTAGGACTGCCATAACAAAGTACCACAAACTGAGTGGCTTAAAACAACAAAAATGTATTATCTCGTGGTTCTAGAGGCTAGAATTCCTAAATCAAGTTGTCAGCAGGGCCATGCTCCCTCTGCAACATATAGGGGAGAATCCTTCCTTGCCCTTTCCTTAGGTTTTGGTAGTTGCCAGCAATTTTTGACATTCCTTGGCTTATAGCTACTGCACTTCAATTTCTGCATCTCTCATCACATAATCTTCTCATTATCTTCAGATCCTTTTCTTATAAGGATACGAGTCATGTTGGATTAAGGGCCTATCCTTCCCCAGTATGACTTTATCTTTCCCCTCCCAGCTTTACAGAGATTATAATTTATATATGTGGTGATTTGATATGCATATGTACGTATTGCAAAATGATTACCACACTAAGGTTAGTTAATACCTCTATCACCTCACATAATTAACATTTCTTTTTTGTGGTGAGAAAATTTAAGATCTACTCTCTTAGCAACTTTCAAGTATATAATACAGTATTGTTAACTATAATCACCGCACTGTATATTAGATTCCCAGAACTTATTCATTCATCTTATAGCTGGAAGCTTGTACCCAGTTTGACCTGTGCAGGTCCACTTATATGCAGATATTTTTAATCAACAATTTGGAAAAACTTGCAAATGAACCACTTAGTCTAAAACAGATGATGTAAGGTTATGGTATCGATAAATACAGTCCAGTACTAAATGTATTTTCTCTTCCTTATGACTTTCTTAATAACATTTGCTTTTCTCCAGTTTAGTTTATTGTGAGAATACAGTGTAAAATACACATAACATACAAAATATATGTTAATCAACTGTTTATGTTATCAGTAACTGTTATCAGTAAGGCTTTCAGTCAAGCAGTAGGCTCTTAGTAGTTAAGATTTTGGAGAATCAAAAATTATACGCGCTGACCAGAGTGGTCCAGTTGGTTGAGTGTCTCATCCTGTGCACCAAAAGGTTGCCAGTTTGATTCCCAGACAGGGCACATACCTGGGTTGTGGGTTCCATGCCCAGCCAGGGCACATATGGAAGTCAACCAATCATGCGCACTCACATTGATGTGTTTCTCTTTCTCTCTCTCTCTTCCTCTCTGTAAGCATGTCCTCCAGTGAGGATTTAAAAAACGAACAAACAAAAATTATATACGCAGATTTTTCTACTGCATGGGGAGTTAGTGCCCCTAACCCCCACTTTGTTCAAGAGTGAACTATGTAAATATATGTGTGTGTGTATATATATATATATATATATATATATATATATATATATATCACATTTACTTTATCCATCTATCTGGGCCATAATTTCTTGTTTCTTTTCATGCCTTGTAATTTTTTGTTGAAAACTGGATTTTGTAAACTTAGATTCTTCCCCACTCAGAGATTAGTTGTTGCTCACTGTGGGTCAGAGTTTTTTGTTTAGTGTGTTTTCTAAACTGCTCTGTAAAGACTGTATTCTTTGCCATGAGTGGTATATGAGGTCTCTGTTCCTTTTGCTCAGTTGTGAGCTGGTCAACTGACAGATATTTCCTTAAACACCTGGAGCCAAATTTAAAAGAAAGAAAGAAAAACATACTGTCCAAGTCCTTGAAGACTGACTTTGTTTTAGGCAATCCTTCAACCTTTAGCAAGCTCATTTGCAATTCTATCTTAACCTTCACTTCCTACTTGCTCAGAGCCTAAAGATCAGCCAGCCGTGAAAGCTTATGGTTTTCTTAGGTCTTTTCTGAGCATGTATCCTCCCCCAGACATGTGTCTGGCCTTCTAGTTTCCCCAGTCTACAGGGCAGCTTGTCAAAACCCTTATTCCCCAGCTTTTCCTGCCAGGCTGTCAATGTGTCTATTGTTTGCCCCAACTATTATTTTTTTACCTCATGTGGGAGTGGCTTTCCTTTCAATGTTTTTTTTTTTTAATCCTCTGAGGATATTTTTCCATTTACCTTCAGATAGAGCAGGAGGGTGTGAGAGAGAGAGAAAGAAACATCGATGTGAGAGAGACACATCGATTGGTTGCCAACTGGGGCCGGGGACAAACTGCAACCGAGGTACATGCCCTTGGCCGGAATCGAACCCGGAACTCTTTGGTCCGTGGGCCAATGCTCTAACTGCTGAGCCATACCAGTCAGGGCTCCTTTCAATGTTTCTGATGAAGGACCTTTGCATAGCCACATCTCCACTGTCAGGGGACTCTAATTTAAGGGGAACAAAGTCAACTACTTTTGTTGGTCCTTCAGGAAACCCCCACACAGGTCAAAACAGACACATACTATTCCTTGGGAATAAAGTCTGCTCTGGTCCCTTTAGAACCAGGTACCTACAAGTGGGAATGCAGGCTTCTGTCTTCCAGATCACTACTGCCACACTGGGGAGAAGGATGAGACAAGGCTAAGTAAAAATGCCACAAAGCTCTCCTACTGTGTTTTAGTAACCTTTCTCTTATTTAAGCATTCACTTAGTTGCTGTAAACCTTTCATTATCTTCCAGAGTTCTGATATGGTTTAACTTGACAGTTTCTCTCAGGTTTTTTGATGATTCTGGGATGGAAAGGCCCCTCGATATCTTTAGTTTGCCCGTATTAACTTTCTCAGGCTGCCATAACCAAATACCACAGACTAGGTGGCTTAAATAACTGAAATTTATTTTTTTCACAGTTCTGGAGACTAGAATTCTAATATCAAGTTGCCATCAGGGTTGATTTCTGGTGAAGCCTCTCTTTCTGTCTTATAGATGGCTGCCTTCTCACTGTGTCTTCATATGTGCACATGCAAAGAAAGAGAGGGCTCTCTGGTGACTCTTCCTCTTCTTATAAGGACACCAGTCCTATAGGTTATGGCCCCATCCTTATGATCTTACTTAACCTTAATTAGTTCCTTAATGCCCTTATCTCCAAATGCAGTCATATTGGAGGTTGGGGCTTCAACATATGAATTTTGGAGCAGAGAAATTCAGTCTACAACACTACCATTTTTGCTGACATAATTCAGACTTTATTATTATTGTTAGCTCAATAAAATAAAAAGATTTCCCAGTAATGCTTTATCTCCCTTCCACCTGGAAGAATTTTTTAAGGCTAGTTGTAAGAACATTTGGGAAGTTGAGAAAATTTTGAAGACCTAGTATTTGTTTTTTTAATATATATATCGGGAGGCAGCAGAGGAGAAGGAGTCTGAGAAAATCTTTGGAATAGCCTAAAACAATGCTGGTATTTCACAGGCTAAAATATCCTGGAGTATTGTGGAGTGGATGCAGACAGAGTACCTCATTTTGACTTCTGGGCTTTCATTACTCATGGTACCTCTTTGATTTCAGTAATTTCATTAATGACAGCAATTATACAGTCACCTGAGACCCAAGCATTGCTCATTGCTGGACTACACTGATAGATATTTTATGAGAGTTTTGGCATCTATAGTCACAGGGACACTTCCAGTTTTGATGAATATGTTTCATTTTTAGGCAAAATCAGTAATTTTAAAACTGAATCACATTGACAGAACCAACACTTAATCCAATTATCTATGTATGGATATAGATATTTAAATTTTATTTATTTATTTTTTCTTTTTTAACTTATCTTTATTGTTGAATGTATTACAGATGTTCCTCATTTTTCCCCCATTGCCCCGCTCCTCCCCATTCCTGCCCCCCTCCTGCCTTTCCCCACACTGTTGTCTGTGTCCATTGGTTATGCATATATACATATAAGTTCTGTGGTTTATTTCTTCCCACCCCCCAAACCCCCTTCCCTTTGAGGTTTGTCAGTCTAACAAGCAATTTGTATTTCTTAAATCCTTCACCTTTTTCACCCCTCCCCCCAACCCCAACCCATCTGGTAACCAACAAAAGTTCTCTGTATCTATGAGAATGTTTCTGTTCTGCTTGTTCATTTTGTTTATAGATTCAATTGTTGATATGTATTTATTGCCATTTGTTTGTTCATTTTTTTTTATCTTTTTCTTCAAGAAGACCCTTCAACATTTCATATAATAATGGTTTGGTGGTGATGAACTCCTTTAGCTTTTCTTTCTCTGGGAAACTCTTTATATGGCCATTGATTCTAAATGACAGCTTTGCAGGATAGAGTAATCTTGGTTGTAGCTTCTTGCTTTTCATCACTCTGAATATTTCTTGCCACTCCCTTCTGGCCTGCAAAGTTTCTTTTGAGAAATCAGCTGACAGTCTTATGGGAACTCCCTTGTAGGTAACTAACTGCTTTTCTCTTGCTGCTTTTAAGATTCTCTCTTTGTCTTGAACCTTTTGCATTTTGATGATGATGTGTCTTGGTGTGGGCCTCTTGGGGTTCATCTTGTTTGGGACTCTCTGTGCTTCCTGGACTTGTATGTCTGTTTCCTTCACCAAGTTAGGGACGTTTTCTGCCATTATTGTTTCAAATAGGTTTTCGATTTCTTGTTCTCTCTCTTCTCCTTCTGGCATCCCCAAGATGCGAATGTTGGCACGCTTGAAGTTGTCCCCGAGGCTCCTTACACTATCCTCATTTTTTTGGATTCTTTTTTCTTTTTGCTGTTCTGATTGGGTGTTTTTTGCTTCCTTATATTCCAAATCGATGGTTTGCTTCTTGGCTTTACCTACTCTACTATTGAATCTGTGTAAATTATTCTTTATTTCAGTTAGTGCATCCTTCATTTATGACTGGTCCTTTTTTATGCTCTTGAGGCCCTCTCTAAGTTCACTGAGGTTCTCACTAAGTCCATTGAGCATCCTTATAAGCAATATTTTGAACTCTGAATGTGTTAGGTTGCTTAACTCCATTTCACTTAGTTCTTTTCCTGGAGTTTTGTCTGTTCTTTCATTTGGGACCTGTTTCTTTGTCTCCTCATTTTGGCTGCCTCCCTGTGTTTGTTTCTATGTATTACTTAGCAAGAGGTATGGGGCTAGCTGAGACCAGATGCTGGTTGTTTGAAAGAGTTCAGGAAAGCTGAAGCAAGATCCAAGACAGGCCAATCCTGTGGTAAAGCAACTGGCAACAGCTTGAGTAGGCCTGAAAGTTGGGTGGGGCAGGGCCTCAGGGAATCGCCAGGGCGGGGCAAACAGTGTGAGTCAGGTTGCTGGAGTCTCAGATATGGCGGTGTCTGCCGGCCCAGGGAAGGGCTCACCAAAGGAACACAAGCCTCTGATAGCAGGTCTGTCCAGGAGAAAGCTGCCTCTCCAGCCCTCGCTCCAATGCCAAACAGCTCAGTTCTTCCCCATATGATTCTGGTGACTTTCAAGCTGCCTCCCCCACGCTGGAGCCTGGAGGGTGCAAGTCCGAGTAAGTCCGTGCACGGGCCCTTTAAGAGGAGCTGCAGGGGGCTCCAGCCGCTTCAGCCTCAGTTCCCACTGGTTTTTCCAGCCAGAAGTTATGGGGACTTCTCTTCCTGGCACTGGAACCCTGAGCTGGGTGCCTGGTGTGGGACGGGGACCCCTCAGTCCTCAGGGAGGACCTTCCCAGCCGAGGTATCCTCCTAATTTTTATCTGCCACACGTGGGTGTGGGACCAGCCCGTCATGCCTTTGCCCCTCCTACCAGTCTTGATGCAGCTTCTTCTTTAATTTCGTAGTTGTAGGACTTCCATTCAGCTTTTTTTCAGGCAGTTTTGAATGATGGTTGTTCTGTAGTTTAGTTGTAATTTTGATGTGGTTGTGGGAGGACACGATACCTTGTTTACCTACGCCGCCATCTTGACCGGAAGTCTAGATATTTAAATTTTAAAGAAAAATAAAGACATTTAAAATGTCATTCATAGTCATCGAACCTTTTTTAAAATTGTGGTTTTGTTTCCACCAAAATGTTTGCCTTTGTTCAAAATTGTTAATCCATTGATCCCAGGGAAGTTTAGTAAATGACATCAATGTGGTCTCTGAATTATATAAAAATCTGAATTGTATCTGAATATCTTCACTTCCTTGAACTGACAGCAATATTCACATTTTTAGCTGTAGTTTCAAGTTCAGTGAGAAAATAAAGCCTTATGATTAATTTGAACTCTTGTTGGTTGAGTTTCTTAGACTTTAATTACTTAGATATTAGTCTCAACAAAACAGTTCAGTAAACCTCACAAATGACCAAAAATTAATAATCTCACTATGTTAAAGTAAATATTTTTGCACATCATCCTTAAATTAGCTAAGTTTGAAAGTATACACATAGGAAAATTCTCATTCTTGAACCACCTCATCTGCATTGGATGACTTTTCCTTGCTAAATCATTATTCGCCTAATGATTATTGCAGTAAAAGGTAGGCACACCAACCTTCTTTTTTGGACTTGAATAAACCATTTCAACATTTTTTTTTTTTTTACCATTTATTACATGTGATCCAATATATAACAACTGAATTCTGCTTTCCTGTATGTAATCAAATTCTTCAGGGTTCTACAGTTTTCTTCCCTTTAATATCCAAATCACTACAATGCAAGCCCCAGAGAATGCCCAGAAGTACAATATATTTTCCCAAATATTTCCAGGGATTTTCAGACTGTTGATATCCTCCTGGTTGTCTCCTGCTCTTCCTTTGGGTCACCTCTGATTATCACATCATTACATCTCCTTGCTGCCTCAGCCCCATGGCCATCTTCTGCCTTATTCCCCAAGATGACCATTAATTGAAGATTGATGCTGTGTTGTACTGGTTAATCAGCTTTAGTGAAGATATACAAATAACACAAAGAATTACAATATAGGAAAGGAAAAACCGGAAATCATTATTGTGTATCCCTGTTCTCTAAAATCATCACCATAAACAGGGAAGTCCCTTATTGGCCATGTCCTCTCTTGAGCCAGACATTCTATCTTATTCTGGGGCCTATTCCTCATCTCTGTGAGAACCACTTCTATACATCATGACATTCTCTTCCACAATCTCCAGTGCAAGCCTCAAATTAGGTAACACTGTAAATTTCTCTACCCAAGGACAGTATAATTTCATTTTATTGCACTCAGCAGTTTAGCTTTTCTCCAACTCAACCTCTAACCTCTAGACCAGGTAGTAATTTTAAATTACCAAAAAGTATATCAAAGTGTCTTCCCTAACAAAAAGGCAGAATCTCCCCAAAACTAATCCATCCCCCAATTCCAAGAGCAATATGTACAAAATGAAAACAGCTTTTAATATATCAGACTTTTAAAAGCTGTGAAACAAATGCTTTTATTCTTTCCAAACAATGGTCACAGTGTTTAGGTTAATAAGATGCTGGACAGATGATTATCCAAAGAATGTTATAGAATAACAAAATCCCATCAACTATATATCAAATTTACTGAGACATTAAGAGAATATATGCTTACAGTTACATGGCTATAAATAAGACATTATTGTAGTAATAAGTCCATAAAACTAGGAAAAATGCTATATGAGAAAAAGGCCTTTTATAAGCTATTAAATGAGCATACACAATAAACAAACTAATTTTATATTTGAAGTAACTTATAGAACTTTTTTATTTTAAAATAATTTCAAGCATGCAGAAGAGTTACCAGGATAGTACAAAGAAATCCAGTGTGCTATTTACCCAGATTTATCAACTATTAACATTGGTCACATTTACATTACCACTCTCTCCATATTATTTTTTAATCATTTGAAAATAAGTTGTTTTCATTTATTCGTAAACACTTTTGTGTGCATATCCTAGGAGCAAGGACATCACCAGTTATGTGACAAACCAATATCATGTGCCTCCCAATATGATGTACTGAGAAGGACACAATAAATTCCAAGATATTACTGCCAAAAATGCATAACCTGAATCTAGTCATGAACATACCTCAAATGAGGGACAGCCTACAAAATAGCCAGTGTATGTTCTTCAAACTTGCCATAGTCATGAAAGAAAATAAAGGCTGAGAAACTGGTCCAGATTAAAGGAAACCAGAGATAGATGACAACTGAATTCCATGCATGATCTTAGATGGTGTCCTGGAGCAGAGCCTCCCCCCCAAAAAATCACAAAAAGTATATTATTGGCATAGTTGATAAACTATATATGAACTGTAAATTAGGTAATAATATGGTGTCCATGTTATATTTCCTAATTTCGACCATTGTACTATGGTTATGTATGTTAACAGATACTTTGCATGAGATACATGCAATTACATGAAACATCTTCATTTTCTCACTAGCAAGCAATCAGACCTTATTAGTTTTGTTAGACCAAAATTATTTGCTGAAAGTATCAAGGGAGCTAGACTTCAGGGTCATGTGAAATGAATATGCCTTTTCTCTTAGAGAGAATTCTATTACAATGCTGGCATTCCTAGAAGAGCTGACACTTGAATCTCTCACCTGGCTAACACTTAAGTTATTGATTAACATCTTCACAAGGATGAGATTTTGCTAACTGCCCCAGGTGTGACTATGAGCATTCAGATAGATCCTGGGACAAGGAAAAGTGATGGAGGAGACACAGAGACAGAGCTTTCTTCCTGCAGGTCCAGGCAAAATATGCAGAAACTTGTTGTAAGGATCTAACATTTGTTGCTCAACAAATTTCTTCAGGCTTCTTGGGCTGAGCTGGTTCTGCATGCATATGGTCACAGCAGGAAACTGTCAACAAAATCTAGGCTGTCATAAAGAAACTGGAAATCAAGGGTTCTTCAGATCATTGTTGTGGAGAAGAGTTATATTATGTGTTGCAAACCAAGAGCAAGTTAGCAGAGTTAAAATCTCATCCAGGGGCCTTGGAACAGTAACTGATGCTCATGAAATGATTTTATTATTTACGATGAAGCCCTAGCTTTAAAAATGGTTCTGGTGGCTCAAATAAACAATGACACAAAATACTGCCCAGATTCAAATCTCAGCTCTGGCATGAAGTAGCCTATGGGACTGGGCAAGTTATTTTATCTTCCTGGGGCTCTTATTTCTCATCTGTAAAATGGTGTATGTTTCCTATTGCTGCTGTAACGTGTTACCACAAACCAACTGGCTTAAAACAGCACAAATTTATTTTCTTACAGTTCTGAACACCAGAGGTCTGGAATTAGTTTGACTGGGCTGAAATTAAGGTGTCAGCAGGTCTGTATTCCTTCAATAGGCTCTAGAAGAGAACCTATTTCCTTTCCTTTTACAGATTCTAGAGCTGCATTCCTTGGCTCCTGGCCTCTTCCTTCATCTTCAAAGTCAGCAGCACAGAATCTTCTCTCTAATCTGTTTCATTCTTCACACCCTCTTTCTAGTCCTCTGAGCATCCTGCCTCTCTCTAATAAGGACCCTTATGATTACATTGGGCTTACCAGGAATAATCCATGATAACCTCCTCATTTCAAAATATTTAATTTAATCACATCTGCAAAGTCCTTTTAACCATGTAAGGTAATTCATATCTCTATCTCTATCTCTATCTCTATCTCTATCTCTGTGTCTGTGTATCTATCTATCTATCTATCTATCTATCTATCTATCTATCTATCTATCATCTATCTATCTATCTATCTATCTATCTATCTATCTATCTATCAGTCAAATCCTTCAGCTTTTCTTTGTCTTTCATGACAGTGACATTTTTTTAATTACACAGGTTCATTTTTAAATAGATTACATAGAAAACAAATTTCTTTTTTTGCTTAATAATTTATTTTTTACTTTTTAGTTACAGTTGATATACAATATTATATTAGTTTTGGGTTTACAACCTAGTGTCTAGACACTTATATAATTTACAAAATGATCACCCTGATAAATCTAGTACCCATCTGGCACCATACATAGTTATCACAATATTATTGACTATATTCACTGTGCTATACTTTAAACATTTAAAATTGTTGACACTATTGAAGATATCCCCCATTTTCCCCTTTGCCCACCTCCACCCAGCCCTTTCCCTCACCCTTCCCTAGCCTTCATCACACTGTTATCTGTGTCCATGGACTATATACATATGTTCTTTGGTTTATTTCTTCACCTTCTTTTGTCCAGTTGCCCCCCCAACCTCCTCCCCTCTGAGATCTGTCAGTCTGTTCCATGTATCCATGCCTCTGGTTCTATTTTATTCATCAGTTTATTTTGTTCATTAGATTCCATATATAAGTGAGATCATATGGTATTTGTCTTTCCCTGACTGGAATATTTCACTTAGCATAATTATCTCCAGGTCCATCAATGCCTTTGCAAAGGGTAAGAGTTCCTTCTTTTTTATAGCTGCATAGTATTCCATCATGTATATATGCCTCAGCTTTTTTATCCACTCATCTACTGATGGGCACTTGGGCTGTTTCCAGATATTGGCTATTGTAAATAATGCTGCTATGAACATAGGGGTGCGTATATTCTTTCTGATTGGTGTTTCAGGATTCTTAGCATATATTACCAGAAATGGGATCACTGGGTCAAAAGGCAGTTCCATTTTTAATTTTTTGAGGAAACTCCATACTGTTTTCCTAGTAGCTGCTCCAGTCTGCATTTCCACCAACAGTGCACCAGGGTTCCCTTTTCTCCACATTCTTGCCAGCACTTGTTTGTTGATTTATTGATGGTAGCCATTCTGATAGATGTAAGGCAATCCCTCATTGTTGCTTTAATTTGCATCTCTCTGATGATTAGTGACATTGAGCATTTTTTCACATATCTATTGGGCATATGTATGTCCTCTTTGGAGAAGTGTTTATTCAGGTCCTTTGCCTTTTCGTTTCTGAATGTTTCTTCTTTTTACTTTATTTTCTCCTTCAAACAGGAGATAGAACATCTGGACTCCATTCTAGCAGCCTTGTTCAACTTTTGCTAACCTTGGAGATTGTGGTTATGGAATAAAAGTGGGTTTCATTACAACATGCTTTAGTAGGAACCCTTCTAAGTATAAGTTATAGAAAGCCAACTGTTTTTTTAAAGCGGGAATTGATAAGGGTGGGAATTTATGACTTATGTAACTAAATTAGGTACTATGGTGTGGTGACCAGGTTGAACTTCAAGAATGAAGGACTTACTCCTCTACTGTCAGTACCTACAAGGGATTGTCTCAGTGAAGAGAGCCATCTTGCCTAAGATCATTCAGAGTCATCCCAGCTTCAGGTCTCCCCACCGTATTGCTGAGGCTTTATTGTGACCATATGATAATTCTACTTCTCCTTCTGCTTTCTTATCTTTTGTTACTTTCCATGGGTGTTTATCTGCAAAGGCACCCTCTAATAAATCTCCTGAACACTAATCTTCATCTCAGAGTCTACTTCCCAAGAAACCCAATCTGTGAGAATAACTGAAATGTCCAAGAATCTCAGGCAGATCAAACATGAGAATTCAAACATTGTCATATTTGTCTCTAAACCTCTTCACCTTTAACTAGCTATTGAAGGGATTTTATTTGTGTTGGTGTAATTCTTATGCAGTTTCTTAGCACAAGGTAGTAGAGTTGATCTATGGCAGCAGCAGGCACACATCATTGAAAAAGAGAGAAAGTCTTCATCATCTCTCCTCCAGCATCCTTAACAACTCATTCCTCATGCAAATAACTCTAATTGGCTTTTTTGGAGGGGGTCAAGTGCCCACCCCTGGGGCAATCACTTGTGTCCAGTGGGATAAAGTCCTTTCACTGGTCATCCTTAGGCAAGAAAAGTGGGACCACATAACTCATAGAAGCTTACAGAGTAGTAGCATGGCAGTTCTGGAAAGAACAGCATGTACAGTAGAGATTAAAGATACAGAAATCCATTTTTCCTCATCACCGGGAACAAGACTCATTGGGAATCTTGGTGTAGTAACACACCTCTCTTTCTTCAACAATTTCATGCATCCTTCTTAGAATAAATTAGGAGCCTAATTTTTTTAATTTGAGAACTCAAGAAGGAGTTATACTCAAGATGCAAAGTCAGGGAATTTCCTTGAGACTTGGGTTTGTTTCTCCCTTTTTATCTCGGCCAGACATGTTTAGGATTTTAATCACAAACTGGAGGGTTTGTGATTAAACCCTACTGCCACCTGGAAGGGGTGAGTACTTCCTTACATTCACCACAGTCTCACTTGACACTAACCACTTTGGAGAGAATGGAAGCCACAGCAGCTAGGAAGATAAATTGTTAGCTAATGCATAGAGGGTCAAATTTCTTCACTCTCCATGTCCTGTCAATACCAGTCAACCAACACCAGTTGCTCTTTTTTAAAAAAAATATTTTTTCTTCATTAATTTTAGAGAGAGAGGAAGGGAGAGGGAGAGAGAGACAGAAACATCGATGAGAGAGAACATCAAATGGCTGCCTCCTGCATGCCTCCCACTGGGGATTGGGTCCACAACCTGGGCATGTGCCCTGACCGGGAATCAAACCAGTGACCTCTTGGTGTATGGGTTGACGCTCAACCACTGGGCCACACCGGCCAGGCCTAGTTGCTCTTTTATTAAACACTCTGCCTGTCTTTCCAAGAGCAATGCACATTACAATTTACTAGAACAGTGTTCTCAAATGGGAAAGCACTTTCCATAAAATAAATATTTAGCTCTTCATTGCAACTGATCTCTCTTCCTCCAGCTGTGAAACTGATTGAGATTCTTATAGCTCTCAAGAAATCTCTACTCATAGCCCTGTGATTACTTTTATAAAGGAGGGGGAAAAGCAATAAGAGAGAATAAGGTTGATTACCCAAGGAAAATATTGTGGGTTTTTTTTGTTTTGTTTTGTTTTTTAATTTTCTTCTCGAATTGTGGAGGGGAAGGAAATTGGAAAATGTTCCAGTAATAGGTTTATGTGAAACAAAGAACATTATTTCCTAGTATATGAGTATTCATGGTCCCCTTTCCATTGCTTCTCCAGCAAAGCATAGGTCTCAGGAAATAGATGAAAAAAATGTGGGAGAGACTTGAAGATCTAGATTGGATAAGAGAAGATTGACCAGTAGTCTGGAAAGAGAAAAGAGGGGAAAAGTAGAGAGAAGAAGACTTGGATAAGTTTCAAAGAGCTCAGTGGAGCAGTAGTCATCCCTGTGAAAGAGTTTGAGAGTGCCCTAGATAGGGAGAGCATACTTTTAAGGTGTTTTATTTCTCATTAGGCATATATGCCTCACTTCTTTAATTACATGGGAAAATGAGTATATATCTGAATTACTTTTTGTTTCAGGCATAGTGCAGTCAGAAAACAGAAGCTACCATATTTCAACAGAGGGAATTTCATACCATGATTTTGTTACATGGATGATGAGAAAGTGGAGAATCCCAACTTGGATGTAGAGGCAACATAAATATTAACAACTATAGGAAGTGGTAACAACCCTTACTCAATCCCAGAAGCCAGTACCATTTGAAAGGAACTAGAACTACAGTGGTGATGGCCAGCAGGAGCTTATGCAACAGAGGGAAAGGCTGACTGGTGGGAGCTGGAGCCTCAGTGAAAATGCAGCCACTCCAGAGATGCCACTTGAAGCAGAAAGCCAGTGGAAGAAACACTCTGGCTTCTTTCCTGCTGTTCATTCTCCAGTTGGGCTAAACATGTCAGAAGCCAGAGGCTAAGAGCCTGACAAATACAATTCTCTCTGAAACAGAGCGGAGCAAGGAAAGAATTGGGAATAGATCTCAGAGTAAATGCAAATAACTAGCACAGGTTTTGCTTGTTCATGTTTCTTTGAATTAATCTGTGTGTAATGGAAGCATGAAGCCAATAGTCCTTTATGTTATATATTATCCAAGAACAATGGAGAAGGTCACATTTTAATATCTTTCTTTAAATACTAAAAAAAGCAAAATAATATTACTTTATTAATTGTCATAATTCTGGAGGCTATCTCAAGTTGTTCGTAGACACCAACCAAAAGATTTCATACCTCTCCTTCTCTTTTTCCTTCTCTCATTCCCTTTTGTTTCTCCAATTTCTTCTTTTACCTCTCGAGTAAGTATAGTTGTTGTATAACCACCCTTGTGCAATCAGTCAAGTTTGATCTCATAGTGGGGTTGCCATCCTGCCATCCTGCCATCCTGCCATCCTGTCATCCTGTTCCTTTTGTGTCCTGAAGGTTGGGTAGTAGTCAGGAAAAATGCTAAATCTGGCTTTTGGCATCTACCACATCTGACCTACTTTTGTTCTGACCCTGTTTACATACCTGGCCTAGAGGATGCCATCGGAGATACTATAATCATCCTAACATTTTGGTATATTTTTTATATTTTTATTTCCTATATTTGTATTTGGAGTAAATTTGGATGGGATTGTCACAGGCTTTTTGTCTGGTAACAAGGTTAATAGTAGAGCCAAATTGCTTGTGTTTCTAATTCTAGCTGCACTCTTTCTTAACTGCATAACCTTTGCCAAGTAACTTAACTGCCCTGGGTCTCTGGGTCTCAGGTTCCTCATCTGTAAATGTAATCATAATAATACAGCATACATTGTACAGCTTGAATTATTACAATTAAATGAATTACACATACTGAATTAACATATGTATATATCTTTGTGTGTGTATATATATACACATATATGTATCAACTCATATGCACATATATATGTGTGTGAATATGTATATGTGTGTGTGTGTGTATGTATACACACATATGTATCTTAGAAAATTGGCACAATATAAACATTTTATAAAAATCAACAATCACTATTGTTATTATTTTTCTCAACAAGACTGAAAATGCTGCTTCAACCTGTCAAAATATATCATACTTATTTAATGTTTTTTTAAACCAGCATGAAGACATGGTTAAGTTAGGTGACTTTAAAAAAACATTCTAGTTGTGCCTGGCTGGTGTGGCTCAGTGGTTGAGCATTGACCCATGCACCAAGAGATCACCGGTTCGATTCCTGGTCAGGTACACAGGTTGTGGGCCCAATCCCCAGTTGGGGGCACGCAGGAGGCGGCCAATTGATGTTCTCTCTCATTGATGTTTCTATCTCTCTCTCCTTCTCCCTTCCTCTCTCTCTAAAAATCAATAAAGAAAAAAAATTTCTATTTGATAACAGATCAGTCAAAAAGTTAATTAACTGTGTAAAATACATTCCATGAATTACACTTATTTGTCTCTCAATTGCAGAAATTAGTTTCATTCATATCCTACTATGTTTAGTTGCAATTGGATCATTATAGACCCCTTTTCTGTAGTTTTTTTTTTTTTTGTAGTTTAAAGATTGAATTTTTTTTTTTATGAAAACAAGCTTTTCAGTTGACCAATGATTAGCTAATTTCTGATTGTAGAAAAGGAAACAGATTGCCCCAAGGCGCTATTTTCATTTCCTCATGGGAGGAAGCACAGCAGAGAAGCAAGACAGACACGAAGCATTGAACCTCTGCCACCATGGGGAACTGGGCTGTGAATGAGGGGCTCTCCATCTTTGTCATAGTAAGTACCAATGAGAGATACATCATGAATTCTCTGACTTGTTTGGGTTCTGTTCGGAACTAAAATAGAGCAAAGCTTTTTTGTTTGTTGGTTTTATTTCTTTGATATATTGTGTTGAAACTAATTTACTGTGTGAACATGCATCCATTTGTGAGCCAACTGAGTCCATTCTTCCAAACTTACTTTTGGAAAGAATGTAACTATGGGCTCACTTCACCTAGTTTATTTCCTGAATTTTTAGTAGTACTGAATTATCCAGCATTTCACAGAGGGAATAGAAGACATTTCATGCTAATGATCACTGAGTCTGAGTTGTTTATTAATGTTTACTCCAGAGGAAAATTTCTACTTTTTATGTGTTTATACCACTTTAAAAATGGGCAATTGAAATTTTATATCATTTTCCAAATAACAGTACAAGACTGGCTCATGTGCAAGAAATTGACCTTTATTTCAATAAGTACACCAAAAATGATTGACATTCTCATTTTTAAAAAATGTGCCTTCTTATCTCTGAGGTAAATTGAGTTATTTAAAAGGTTTATAAAAATTTAAGGAAAAGGAATTGAAATTAGATATCTAGACTCATATATACAGTGTATATATTATATATTATATATTATATATTATATATTATATATTATATATTATATATTATTTTGTATATAAATCAATTTAACCTCTCTTGAGAATTAGTTTTTGTAAGTAAAGATATGGCTAATTTTAAAATAGACATGTTAATTTCTTTAGTTTTCAACATAGCAAAGATCAACTATTATTTTATGGTGGTGGGCTCAGCAAAGCAATCACAGACAATTGGGAAGATAGAAATGTGATTTTTAACTAGCCTTTCCAAATATCCAATGAAAGTATTATATAGATGTTAAAAAGAACTGATAAAGTGAACTTTTGAAATAATTTATCATGAAATAAATATTGAGTCTGAGTTTTCTAGGTAGAGAGAAATTTGTGGCACAAATATAACTGAAACAACAAATATTTTGTCATTTAAACATATGCCAAACCAGCCCAGATGGTGTGGCTCAGTGGTTGAGTGTCAATCCATGCACCAAGAGGTCGCTGGTTCGATTCCCAGCCAGGGCACATGGCCAGGTTGTGGGCCCAGTCCCCAGTGGGGGGCATGCAGGAGGCGGTCAATCGATGTTCTCTCTCATGGATGTTTCTATCTCTCTCTCCCTCTCCCTTCCTCTCTCTAAAAATCAATAAAGAAAAAAAAACTTTTTTAATGCCAAACCAACATTCTGATGCATATAGAATTCTCTTAAGGGCTCAGAGCTGTTAACTTGAGTTATCACCATTTTATAAACAGGTTACTCCTCTACAGAAAACAAGTTCAAATTATACTTTTAGATCCTACCACAATTTTCCCCAGGAAATGACCTCCTTCTAAATTATATACTCACATACTTGAAAGTGAAGGCACAGCTTGAAAAGCAATAGTAAGAATGACAAGGAAATGGAGAAGTTGTTTTAATGCCTTCTTTTTAAAGAGAGAGTGTTCTCAAGCATTTATGGGCATTCAATAGCTTCAAAGCACAGTTAAGAAAAGATCACTATGGAGCTAAAGGTAGAGGACTGGGCAGTGTTCCTGCTTGATGCAGTCAGTGCTTCAGATGAAATAAGCAGTCACAACCTAGAAGGGTCTCTTTAAAAAAAAAAAAATCCCATGTCCCTCACCTCCTCATTCATGCTCAATAATGCTCCTTCAAAATTTAAACAAAACTTAGCAAATAGAATTAAAGTAGCAATTTTCAACCTTTTTTATCTCATGGCACACATAAACTAATTCTAAAATTCTGCCACGCACTAAAAATTGTATCATATTTTTTGCCTATCTGACAAAAAAAAATAGGTATAATTTTGATTCATTTACACCAGATGGTTATTATTGTGTTGGCTGCTATCCTTTTTTTTTAAAATTTGACAGTCTAAGGGGAAAGAGGTCAGTGCTCCTGACAAAACAGGTATTGCATGGTTTAAAAATTCTTGCAGCACACCAATGGGTCTCTTGCGGCACACCAGTGTGCTGCGGCACATGGGTTGAAAATCGCTGAATTAAATACTTGACATTTTAGCTGATGAGACTTCCACTAGCTGGGGTGGGATGCTGTGTGGTAGAGGGAAGTGATGAGCACCTGTGAGAGCTGAACACAGAGTCCTACTGGTGTGGGGGACAACACAACAACATATTTCTTTTTCTTCTCTTTTTCTTTTTCTTTGGTTAATCCTCACCCGAGAATATTTTTCCATGATTTTTTAGATAGAGTGGAAGGGAGGGAGGGGGAAAGAGAAAGAGGGAGAGAGAAACATCGATATGAAAGAAACACATCGATTGGTTGCCTCCCGCACTACCCTGACCTGGGCCGGGGATCGAACCTGCAACCCAGGTACATGCCCTAGACTGGGAATCGAACTCACAATCCTTCTGTCCGTGGCCGACACTCTAACTGCTGAGCCAAATTGGCCAGGGCTCTTTTCCTTCTCTTTTTAAGAATAGTCACGTGCTATCTAAGGTTAAGCAGAAAAGAAGAGGAGAAAAAAAGGAGGGGAGATAGACTGATAACTTGGCATACCAGCCCAGTAATAAAACAATCATGTGGAACAACACAAGGTGGAAAGTTAATTACAGAGAAGTATAGTGTCACTGCCCTAAGAAAGAGCAGGCTCTAAGATGGTTACACCCAGCTTTGTAACCACCTGTGTCAAAGACTTGACTTGGGGAAGTCCTAACCCTGGTCTGATACCAATCTTGTGTGAAATCCACCTATTGAAATGTGAAAACTTCACTCAACTGTTTCTGTTTGTGCAGCTGGTTTGGCTGGGGCTGAACGTCTTCCTCTTTGTCTGGTACTACCGGGTTTATGATATTCCACCTAAGTTCTTTTATACTCGAAAACTTCTTGGGGTAAGTATAAGTTCCATCTCATACAATATTGACTGGCTCACATTTTAAAGCAAATATTCTTGTTCATTTTCCTTTTAACATTTTCAGTAAATATTCTGACCAACTCAAATAGCACCATCAGCCTCACTTCCTCCAGTGCAACCGCCTGGACAAGGTCTAGTGGGGGACAAACAAAAGTGTGGCAGGGGTCCCAGCAGCATCCCTCCCCTCCCAAAAACCACTGGACAAGTGTTGAGCTTTAAGGAGAAATCTAATTCTGGCTCAGGAATGGAAGGGCAGACTGGAGAGTAGTATCCAGGCATGACACAGTTGGGACAAGTGGGATTTTTCATATTCTCTAAATCATCTGATTCCTACCACTTTTGTGCATGGAGAGTCCTGCTCCTAGTGGCATGTTATGAAATGATCTTCAGGAAATATGAATTCCCCTACATATGGAGCCTTTGAGGGTTTTCCCAAAAGTTACATTTGTTGATTAGGCCCGCAGAGTGAAGCTCCCCAACATTCCTTGTGTCCATTAGCATTCTCAGATTCATTGAACTGCCAGGTCTCTTTTTCATCACAGATGAAAATAATTTCAACTATAGCTTCCCACAGAGGATATTATTTGCTACATCATGCTGAAACCATGACTTCATTGCTTAATAATAATACTAATTATAATATGTATTATAAATCATATGTATAAATAATTATATCATTATACTACATTATTATGGTTATTGTTAACTTATTCAGGTTGATGCTGAGAAGGATGAGTTCTCTTTGCTTTCCCCCTCCAAAATATGCAACTTCTTTAGGTATTTCAAAGAACAATTATAATGCCAAAGCATTATACCATACCAACTTAAGTTATTGTTGAGGTCAGTCTAAGTGTTAAGAGAACCTTCTTTAAAAACCCCAGTTTCTATACTGAAGTCTAGTTAATGATATACATTCTTAAGTATTTAAGGGGGAGTGAACTGATGTCTGCAATTTACTTTTAAATGCATCAAAAGTAAGATGCATGGATGGATGGATAGAGGGATGGGTAGATAGATGAATAGGTGGATAGATCTGTGATAAAGCAAGAGTAGTAAAAAGTAAAAGATAGAATCCAGGAGATGGAAAAGACGGAATCCTGGAGGTGGATAAACAGTATTCAATATGAAATGGTTTAAAATTCTCTATGTTTGAAAATTTACATTAAAATAATATTTGGGTGGGAGGTGGTAAGGGCCAGATGAAAACAAAGGTTCCCAGCAGGCCCTAAAGGTAAAACCTTGGCTCAGAAGGACCTTCCTTTCTAGGTAATTTGATGTCTCTGGTGTGTAGAACTCATGCTGGGAACCCTGGGGAATTGGGTGAGGTGTTTTGTGCTAACAGGCATCACCCTACTCCTTCTTCTGCCTCTTCTAGTCAGCGCTGGCCTTGGCCAGGGCCCCTGCGGCCTGCCTGAATTTCAACTGCATGCTGATCCTGTTGCCAGTCTGTCGAAATCTGCTCTCCTTCCTCAGGGGTTCTTGTACGGTAAGAGCAAACGTTTACAAAGTTTGAGTTCCTCAAAATTTCAAAGGCCATCAAGCTAAATGCCCTTTGTTAGGAAAAGCAAACCAATGGTTTGTGAGGATTTCAACCTCTGTAGAATATTTGGGAACCAAGCCATGCTTGATTCTGTAGTTTATTTATATATTATTTGTTGATGGAGCTCCCTGGGACAACCATTGAACCTGAAACAGACATTCAAACACACACACACAACCAATCAACCTATACCTCAGTAATAGCAATAAAGCCCATTTAGATGCACACATACAGATATACATAATATAATATATATGAATATGTATATAAACAGGGCTTTATGAGGCTGACGCGAAATTTGGGAATTAATCTTATAGTGTCATATTTTTCAAAGTCAGAGAAAATCTCTCTTACGGATAACATCCCAAGCTGATGAAATCAATGGGCAATGAGTCACACTATAATAAATGAGATTAAGAGGTGTTGGGGCTGAGGAACTGAGGAGTTCAGAGCTTCCCAATTGCCCAGGGCTCCTTTCACTTTCAACTGAGCAATTTCAAGAGCCCCTGAATGTACTATGCTAGAAGGGGGGGGGGGAAAGATTATATAGAAAGAACTTTTGTAACCTATAAAATGCTATACAAATTTCTTATTGATATTATTATACAAGGATGAGAAACAAAGAACTTAGACTCTACACATGGTACTCAAATAAGTGGGTCCCACAAAATGTTACAAATAAGGAGCTACAGGGAATCAAAGGAAGGGAAAATTATCAGGTGGGCAGAGGATGAAGAAAAGCTTCTTGGAGAAGGTGGCATTAGATATAGACATATAAAGATGAAATAAGCCTCTAAGAGATGTAAATGAGAGAAAAAGACATTCTACCTAGAAAACATGGCATGGGCAAAAACACAGGAAATGGTGAGGAAATCATATTCTTGAAAGCCCTGAGTAAGCGTGACTTCTGGCTCCTCTTTGGACATTTTTGCCATTCCTGATCACACCGGAATAGCTCTTCCGAAGTTAGGGATTGATACCCTCCTGGGACCTATTCTACTAGCTCATTAGCAACTACTTGCCTCTGGTTTTTCTGTTAATAAAATGTATGTTTCTAATATTAACTAGCTTTGAAAAATATTACCTATTAAGTAGAGATAATTTCTAGAGGAGAGTAGCCAGCAATCTACTTTGATGGGAATGTAGGGATTGTAAAGGGAAGATAGCTGAGATAAGGCTGATGTGGAAGCTGGAGCTTTGCTGGTAAACTATTGCCTTGAATGTATAGCTCAGGAGTTAATACCTAATTTGGCAAACACAGAATATTTTGGGGAAGGAAAGTAGTCTAAACTATCAATAACAAGGAGAGTTTCCTTGAACTCTGCCTCAGTTTTCCTAGTCATACTAGATTCACATTGATCCTAAGGGGAATTTTTTTTCTTTAAGAGCAATATAACACTCAGTTTACTAAGGATTAGCAGACTACAACTAACAGTAGACAATGATTACAAGAATTCCCAAATAATCTTTTCAACTGAAGAAACCACAGTGGTAAAACTCTATTTGCTTGAAAGTTTTATTGATGAGCCACCTGTAAAGTACAATGTCTGATATACCAAAGGTACCCAGTGAACATTTGCTAAATGAAGCTCATGCACTGTAGTTTTTTGTTTATAAGGAGACACAATCCATTTTCATCACCCCCCCTGCCCCCTGTTTGAATACTGTGTATTTAGAGGAAGTAAGTCCTGAGAAATAGGCAATGTTTTCACCAGAATGGCCGGTTAGGAAATCCTTGTTACCCCACAGACCCAAATCGCATTGCCGTTGAGCTGCCGTGCCCCATGACCAGTGCCTGTTGTAATGGCTGATTTTAGGCTTCCTGTGGCCCAGGATGGAAAATCCTCATGAGGGTCTCTAAAGACAGGGATAAAATGGGGTTGTTTTTCAAATTTCAGAGAAGCCCAGCTCTGTAATCAGAAAGCCCTATATGTAAAATAATATATATATTTAAAATTAGCAGCAAGCAACATTCTTTTACAGGTGGAGTGTGTCCCTCGTTCTGGGTTTCCCAGTCTGAAATGTGAACTTTGTAAATGAAACTTATTTTTCTGATTGGGATTAAAGTGAGTGAGTGTGCTGTGACTAATGTTGGAAACCATAATAGTTTCCATGTATTGAGTCTTCATAGATGCCACCTCATGAAATCTACATATCAAGCTAGTGAGGTGAGGATGAAATTAAATGGGAGTGTTGGGATTCAAACCAAGGTCATTGTGTCCCCAAAGCTCATTCACTTTCCTGCATGCCACCTAAACTCAAAATTGTCCTATTGTTGGTATTATGGTCTTAGAAAGTCCATCGTATATATAAATGATTGAGCATGCTAAATAACTTAAGCTAGAAATTGCAAGGATGTTGTAACTTTAAGGATTTGTTAGTAGGACAGTATGCAAATTAAACAGTCACAGAACTTCCATTCAGTTTCTAGGGGTTTTAATCATTTAGACTTTGCTTTATAATCCTTCTGGTTACCTGGAGAAAGAAATATGCAGGGTTAGCCCACCCCAGGAAAGATAGGGGTAAAAACTAATCCTGCTTTGTTGAGGAAAATGAGAAAGGATGGGGCTTAGCATCCAGAAATCCCCAAAGAGTTTCAAGATGATTTGTCAAGAAGTAGGAAAAACAACAACAGTGTGGCAAGTGTAAATATGCAGGTAAATACATCTCCATAGGTTTAGAATAATCATCTTAGATTCTAGGACCGTGAAAATGTAATTCATTTAAATAAATTATTATTAAAGGATTTTAAGAAGTACATGACGTATTGCTCTGCATACAGGAAGCTTACTTTCTAGCTGGAGAGCAAAGCCATACTAAATGAAAAGTTAAATGATAATACAAAAAAGTAAGTATTTATTAAATACTGCTCAATGTATCTATGAAAAAGACCTAAGAGGGAAGAACTATGATAAATATATAGATAAGGAAATTGGAAACTGAGTAAATTGTTCAACATCTCACAGCTAGGTGGTAGAGCTGGGATACAACACAAGTATCTCATGGCAAAAGTTGCTCTCTGAAATGTAATTCAGTGCTGCTTCCTGACCCTACTAATTTTCATTCTCTCATTCATAGAAGTCCAGTTATGTTCCAGCATGCCAATAAGGACTGTATTAATTATCTATTACTGTGTAAAAAATTTCCACAAACTCAGTGGTTTAAAAAAAAAACTCCAATATTTTAGCTCATTGTTCTGCAGGTCGGAAGTTCATCTGTGGTTGGGTTCTCTGCTCAGGGTAGCACAAGGCTGGAATCAAGGTGTCAACTGGGCTGAACTCTCATATGGAAACTCTGGGTAAAAATTATCTTCCAAGTTCATTCTTGTTAGCTAAATTCAGTTCCTTGCAGTTGCAAGACTGAGGTCCCTGTCTCCTTGCTGATAGTCATCCAGGGGCTGCTCTCAGATCTTAGACGTCCCTGTATTCCTTGTCATGTGGCCCTGTAACTGCAGATCCAGCTCAAACTAGTCCTATCCTGTTTCTAACAACACCCAGAAACAAAATTTATACCACTTATGAGTAACACTTGTGAACACCACTCACAAGTAACACTTGGGAACCCTTAACTGCTTTACCTCCAACCCCGCCACAGAAGCAAAGGACCAGGACATGACAGCAACCTGAGTACAGAAGTGAAGGGTCTATTGTCCAGGAAGATCTGGTGCTGAAACACCTTAAAATCCCACCCCAAACCCTGGATCAGGGACCCAGATTTGAGCCTTGCCTCCTGTTTCCTTACCAGCCGACTCAAAGATAAAACCCTTTTCTTTTCTCAAAAGCCAGTGCCATAGCATTGGCTTCTATGCACATTGGGCAGTGAGACCTTGCTTGGTAACTCCCCTCCATCTTCAAACCAGCAACAGTGCATCAAACCCTTCTTATGCCTCCAATCTCTGACTTCCTCCAACTCTGACTTCTAGGACCAGGTTTAACAAGCTTTTGTGATTGGGTCTTACCCACCTAGATAATCTCTCTCATACGGACAATTTGGGACTTTACATCCGTAAAGTCCTTTTTGCCATGTAATGTAACAAAATCACAGGAGTGACATCCCATCATATTCATAGGTCAGGTCCCACCCACACTCAAAAGGGGAAGATTATATAAGGTCATTGGGGATCATCTTAGACTTCTGCTTATCACAGGGACTCTAAGAAACAATTGGGAAATGGGAAAAAGATATTTCCTTAAAATTATAAATAATACAATGTAGTAAAACAAAGTACAGAACTTGAAACAAACACAAAAGGCAATGAGGCTAGCCTGGCTGGTGTGGCTCAGTGGTTGAGCATCAACCCATGCACCAAGAGGTTTGATTGGTATAAGAATGAAATGACTTGATGCATGTAAAACACTTAAAACAACTCCATGCATAAGCTCTTTGTAAATATTAGCTATTGTTATTTGTGCTACTATTATTTGATTAATGAACTCCCCTTGTGATGCTGTCTCTATCAACATAGACAGGTGAACTGTTTTTCTCCTCCCATATTGTATGTCCTAGAAGGGTGTTGTTCTAATACCCTTCACTTGTTCTAGAACTGTTCACTTGTCTGTGTCCCCATTAGACTGTCAGGTCTTTGAGGGTAGGACTGTCCTTTGTTAATTTTTATATCCTCTGTTTATTGAATAAATTAATCTGAACTAGAAACTATGTGGTTAGATTCATATTTTGTAAAATTAAGCAATGGATTCCAAGAGAAGCTTTTTAGGTCACTAGTAAGGGAACATAACAACATATTGGGAGGATGACTACATCAATCTGAACTTCAGTTTTCTCATTTATCAAATGTGTAGAATGACATAGTTCTCAGGATGGTTGTGAGAATTTAATGAGATTATATGTATCTAAAGCCTGGCACAGAGAAAATCTTCTTATTAACAATTACTATTTCATTATTTTCCCCTTAATCCAAAGTTCTGCTCAACAAGAATTGGAAGACAACTGGACAGGAATCTTACCTTTCATAAAATGGTGGCATGGATGATTGCACTTCACACTGGTAAGGTTATTAAGATATTTGAGATTGTAAAGAAACTTGGAACCAGAGATCCCCCTCTATTCTTAGATACTTTTAAAAATAAGAGGTCAACTTTTATAGGCATATTAGGTGGTCATTAGATATGTTGTATTTTTTTAATGAGTTCTGTTAAAAAATATCCACCTCTCTTTCCACCATTCCAATATTAGGATTTATTCCTTCATGTCTTAACACTTTTTTATCTTGGGCTCCCCTGATAGAATCTAAGTGTCTTCACCTTTTTTTTCACCCTTTTTAATATAAAAAATGTTGGTTAGTCCACATATGAGAGCTTTTATTCACATTTAAAAAATTCTTGTTTGAACGTGTAGATTCGTGGATTTCTTGTAATAACCTTAGAGGAGTCACAGCCTATAAATTGAGAATCACTTAAGACAAAGTTTATCAGCTGAACACTTTATTTACTATTATTGTATATGTATATATACATATGTATACACATATAATAGATATACATGTGTTTAGATATATTATATACAATGTATTATTATTAGAATTATTAAGGTGGTGGTGTTGGCACAAGAAGTGTATCTGGCATGGTGACTATAATTAATAATACTGTATTGCATACTGTATTTTTAAGTTGCTAGGAGAGTAGACATTAAAAGTTCCCATAACAAGAAAGTAATTCTGTAACTGTGTGTGGTGATGGATGCTTTTGCAATATATACAACTATTGAATCATTATGTTATACACCTGAAACTTATGTAATGTAAGTTAATTATACCCCAAATAAAAAGTGCAAAAACAGAAGGGATGTGTCTGGGACCCTTATCAAATCTCCATTACGTCACTTAAATAATTGATGTACTAGACAATAGGCATGCACACATACACTGTAATAAACAAAACAAACTTTTATTTTGCCCTTAAGGAGTTTGTCCCTGAGTAAAATAGACTTAGATCACAAATGTTCAACTGGGTTTCTCATCTCCTACTAGTAGATCATGCAGGTTTTCTGAGCTGTGGCAAATGAAATATTTCAAAAGTGAAATATATGATAAAATCTTGTTAGAAAGCAACATAGTGTAACAGTGAAGAGCACAGATTTTGTTTGTATTTTATTCTTAACCCTGCTGGTTATTAGGTTGGTGACAAGATTTTAAAGCAATCTATGCCTCAGTTTTCTCATCTGTAAGATGAGATGATAATAATGGTATCTAAATCATTGACTCATAAGGATTAAATCATTATAAAGCACTTATAGCAGTGCTGGGCACTTAGTAAGTCCTATGACAGTGCTTGTTAAGCAAAGAATTCAATTTTTTTATTTTCAAACTTATCTTTTAAAAAAATATTTGTATTGATATTTTTAGAGAGAGAGAAAGGGAGATAGATAGAAACATCAACGTGAGAGAAATACATCGATAGGCTGCTTCCTGCACACCCCCTACTGGGGATAGAGCCCACAACCCAGGCATGTGCCCTGACAGGGAATCGAACCCAGGACCTATCAGTCCATGGGACGATGGTCAATCCACTGAGCCACACTGGCTGGGCTAAACTTATATTTATTGTTGAATGTATTACAGATGCCCCCCTCTTTCCCCTATTGACCCCCTCCTCCCTGCCTCTGCCCTCCTCCTGCCTTCCCCACATTATTGTTTGTGTGCATGGGTTATGCATATATGCATATAAGTTTTTTGGTTTATCTCTTCCCACCCTCCCCCGCTTCCCTTTGAGGTTCATCAGACTAACCACAAATTTGTACTTCTTAATTCCTTCACCTTTTTCACCTACCCCTCAACCCCCTCCCATCTGGCAAGCAACAAAAAGTTCTCTGTATCTATGAGTATGTTTCTGTTCTTCTAGCTCATTTTGTTTGTATATTCAATTGTTGATAGATATGTATTAATTGCCATTTTATTGTTCATATTTTTGTTCTTCTCCTTCAAGAAGACCCTTCAACATTTCATATAATACTGGTTTGGTGGTGATGAACTCCTTTAGCTTTTTCTTGTCTGGGAAACTCTTGATATGTCCATCGATTCTAAATGATAGCTTTGTATGATAGAGTAATCTTGGTTGTAGGTCATTGCTTTTCATCACCTTGAATATCTCTTGCCACTCCTTTCTGGCCTGCAAAGTTTCCTTTGAGAAATCAACTGACAGTCTTATGGGAGCTCCCTTGTAGGTAACTAACTGCTTTTCTCTTGCTGCTTTTAAGATTTTTCTCTTTGACTTTAACCTTTGGCATTTTGATGTTGACCTCTTTGGGTTCATCTTGTTTGGGACTCTCTGTGCTTCCTAGACTTGTATGTCTGTTTCCTTCACCAAGTTAGGGAAGTTTTCGGTCATTATTTTTTCAAGTAGGTTTTCAATTTCTTGCTCTCTCTCTTAATTAATTAATGAATAATTCCCTATAAATTATTCTTTATTTCAGTTAGTGCATCCTTCATTTCTGATTGGTCCTTTTTTATGCTCGTGAGGTTCTCACTAAGTTCCTTGAAATTCTCACTAAGTTCATTGAGCATCCTTATAACCAGTGTTTTGAATTCTGCATCTGTTAAATTGCTTATCTCTATTTCGTTTAGTTCTTTTTCTGGAATTTTGTTCTATTTTTTTTGTTGGACATGTTTCTTTGTCTCTTCATTTTGGCCGCCTCCCTGTGTTTGTTTCTATGTATTAGGTAGAGTTGCTATGTCTCCTAGGCTTCCTAGGGTGGCCTATTGTAGTAGGTGTCTTGTAGGTTCCAGTGGCATAGCCTCCCTGGTCACCTCAGCTGGGGAAGAATACATTTTTTTTTAAAAGAAATTCATTCTTTTGGCCATTGGTTTGTATCATTTCCATATAATTTTGTCATCTCTCTCTGGAGTAATGTCAGAGAGTCCAGTGAACAGAACAGCCAAAGTTATGTCTTACATGAGAGACTTCGTGTTTGAGCATAAATATATCAGGGTAAGAGAGACAATGAAAGGACATCTAAATATTCTCAGAGACCAAGGTTATTTTGTAGAATCTTAGAACTTGGTTGGGTCTTTAGGATCATGTAGTTAAACACCTTCATTTTGCAAATTAGGAAACAAAGACCAGAGAGATTAAGTGATTTGTATACACTCACACAACTAGAGAATAGCTTGCTCACTAGAATTGCCTTGCCTCTCTGGTCCTGGAGACCCAGTTTTTGCGTATAAGTATACTGGGCCATCTCTGTGTTTCCCTGTAACTTATCATAGTCAGGGGCTATAGGCAAACCCAGCTTGCAGTAAAATTGTCTACATCCTTCACCCTTTTTGTTTCTCTTCTTTGCCCTCTTTAGCGATTCACACCATTGCACATCTATTTAATGTGGAGTGGTGTGTGAATGCCCGAACCAACAATTCTGATCCATACTCAATAGCACTGTCTGACATTGGAGATAAGCCTGGTGAAACTTACCTCAATTTTGCTCGAGAAAGAATCAAGGTAAGCCTCTTATTTCTTGATTCTGATATTCCCTAGACCATTAAAACTGAGGACTAGATTTCAATTAGTGAAGAACTTCACTTGGTCAAAACAACAACAATGAGAAAAGTTGGTATCAGACTAACAAGTCTATAGGTTCTAAGAAAGTAGGTACAGAGAAAATGCCTCCCACACTCCTGATCCCATGTGTGGAGGGTCACTTAGTGTTTATCAGTTTCTTAAGCTCACCTATGGGAATGTGTGTGTGTGCCTGGAGTAACTCAGGCTCACCCATGACAAGGCCCAACAGGAAGCCATGAATACACATCTAGACAAAGTTGGATTTATTACTTGCTGCAGCAAAAGAGACCTCATACCATGAGGAAGTCTGGAGCATCTCAGAAGGATGTTAAGAGAGGCTTATTATAGGACCTGGGCTTGTGTTACATGATCTTGGAGGGGCTTACACAGGCAAGGATTTGCCCTGGATCAGGTATAGTCAGGAATTGGGGTAGTGCTAGGATTGAGTATCTTAATTGCTTTCTAGGAGGCACAAGGGTATAGAATGGGGCTAAATGTTTAAAAGGTAAAGAAACAGCAGTCACCCATATTTTTATCTTGGTTCAGACATAATTTTAGAGTAGTTTTGTCTTTGCCTCACTCTGTAACAGTCACAGAATGACGCTGGTGTTCTATAAAATTGTTTATTTGATATAAGGAACACTCTGATCTAGGTGTCAGTACCAGGCCAGCCACCAGTTGACAACTGTCAGAGATACTTTTGTTCTTTCTCACCTTCAACATCTAAGGTGTAGCCTATGTCCACTAATTGTCATTCCTTGAGATACACAGTGTGCTGGGAGTAACTTAGCAGTTCTCCAGGGGCAGCCATTTTGGGTATCCACAGGAAAAGACTTCTTCCCTTCCAGCAGTTGTTGAAGCTTCCTACACTCAGAGGGAGAAGCTCCAAGTCATCTTCATGTGCCCAATGACTTGGGAGAATGGCCAAATCACATCACCATACACCAAATTTCAAACATGTTTCCTCTTGTTTAGAAAAGATTATAAGAAAAATCCCTCAATTCTGAAGAAATAATTATCCTTGAGCTTGACATGCAAAAATATGCCTGATCTACTTAAGGACAGAATTAAATAGCATCAAACAAAACAGAAACTCTTTTTCTATAATATGTTGGATGTTTTTCTTTTATATTGTTCATTATTTTATACAATGACATATAAGGGTGGCATTATGAACATATGAGGTAAGCAAGCCAACACTGCCATGTGCCCAGATCTCCTTGGATCATTTTTACTGTGTCTGTGCTTCCCCACCCTTCAGTGTACTTTCACTTCCAATTTCCTGTACAAGTGTGTCTTCCTCTTAGAACCACCTTGGGGCTATTGGAGTCCCTTTGCCCACAAACTCAGAGATCTAGAAAGGCCTGGATATCTACTTCTTTCTGGGCAGCACTTAGCCAGTACCTGATGGGTGCAGGCTATGAAAGCCCAGCTTCCTTGCCTTGAATCAGGATAAACTCTGAGTTGTAACTTACCCTTCACAGTTCCCCTGCAGCATCAGAATGAAGCTACCCTCTATAAGATTTGGCCTAAGATTACTCTCTAACTTGACTTGTTCATCTTTCCTGTCCTATTATCCATTCCCTTACCAGTTTCTCCTGAAACACAATCTTTCTAAATCACTTGCCCATGAGTTCTCACCTCAGGCTTTGCTTTGGGGAAATGCAGCCTAAGATCTTAGTTATGCCCAGAATTTGAAAACTAAGCACTGTGGCCTATTCTAAATCAAGGGGAGAAAGATCTTGAGCCCCTTTTGGGCCATCTTATAGTAGACTGATTTCCTTTATTTGATACTCCCTTAGAACTATTTCAGTGTATCAATTCATATTTCCTGTGACACCTCAACCACACAAGACTTTTTAAAATTGAGAAATATCTATTTGAAGTCTGTATCTCTCTGTGAGGGATGGTTAGGATTATATAAAGGGAGAATGAAAATACCTATTACCCTATACACTAGACACTTTATATATAGGTAGTCCTGCATTTGAGAGCCTACAAATAATGTGTGTATGTATTTGCATTTTATAGAATCCTGAAGGAGGCCTGTATGTGGCTGTGACTCGGTTGGCAGGCATCACTGGAATTGTCATCACACTATGTCTCATATTAATTATCACCTCTTCCACCAAAACCATCCGGAGGTCTTACTTTGAAGTGTTTTGGTACACACACCATCTTTTTGTGATCTTCTTCATTGGTCTCGCCATCCATGGAGCTGAGTAAGTGTTTGAACTCCAAGACCAAATACTTTATGTCACACCTTCAGTTTCCAAGTGTGATGCTCTGTTAGAGGCACAGTGACCTCCTTGTCTGTGTGTGGTCAACTGGTCTTCTGAGGGAATATGAGGGGACAACAGAGGTCAGTGTGGTAGAAACCACTCAGCAGCACTTTAGTTTCTTGCACTCAATTAATAACTATTCACAGTGCTGCTATTTATAACAAGCTTGAAAATACATCAAAGTTTGAGTATCTTTGCTAGCATATAAAACATGTTAAGAGTGCTCACATGGTCTTGAATGTCTGCTATAATATTTTCTGTGGCTTAATCACTCATATATTAGACAAATTCCCAAACTAAAAAAGTTAATGATTAATCAGTTGAAAGGGTTTGCTGTAGTTCAATGAGTTTTGATTCAAGCTAATCATTTACTGATTGCCTACTGTGTATGAGAACTAATCTGAGGCACTGTGAGGAATACTAGAAGAAAAAATACATGGTTATTGCCTTCAAGCATTCTAATATAATAAAAGTAACAGGTAACTTCTAGTGAGCACTTGTTACAGGCATGAAATGTTTCTTTTAATCTCCAAGAGATAGACATGCTCTTACTATCCCCATTTCCTGGGGAAATTGTAGACAGGATACCAGACTTATAAAAGGTAAGATATGTAGCCCAAGCCATCCAGTTTGTAAGTGGCATAGCTGGGATTAGAGCATAGGTGGTCTAAAGCACTTCAGAGACAGTGCCTGAACATGTGGTTGGAAGAGTTTGCCTTATTGGGAATCCTCTCAATACCAGATTTCCTTTTTCTACTGTTTCACACTAGTTGATTCCCCTACCTGCAAACAAAGGCAGATTTGGGGAAGTTCACTGGTGGAAATAGGGCTCCAAATAACTAAAGATGGAGGAAGTACATGCTTAAGGCTCAATGACTCTGCTCAGAGCCAAGTTGGCCTAGAAGTGACCCAGTAAGTATAAAAAGAGGAAGAGTGGGGAGAAGCATCATTGGGCAACCACTTGTGTGCATTCCTAATCGACTTACTGACTCTGACCCCTGAGCTACTCTTTCTGCACATGAAAAATCTGTGTAGAAAATGAATCTCTTGACTATCCTCAAACAATAGAGTATCTTGATTTTTAAAATATATATAATTTTATTTTACTTCTCTTAAAAAAAAAAAACTTAAAAAATGAAGTGCACCAACAACCAAATTATGTCTTTATCACCTAAGAAAGAATCCTAAAACTAGAACTTCAATAACTTGATCATCTTAAATGAATAGTTTCTCTTTGTCTTTTGTAATTTCAACCCTCATTTTGCAACATCTTGCTCATATTGCAAGATGCTCTTTGGGGGAATATTTTCTTTATGTTGTTGTTGTTGGTAATGAATTTCATTGATTTTTTTATTATGCAAAGGGAATTGCTACCTTAAACTTCAGCTTTTCAAAGTGCAGTTGAGTATCTTTAAATGGGACTTGATCATAATCCAGCTGTTTCAGAGAACCCTAGAGAAAATAACTGAATGCTCCCCCACTTGTTTAATAATTTCACCAGTGTACATTTATGTAGTTTCATTGATAAGCATTTTTCTTGGAGCAGGCAGAGGAGATATATTTACCCCATTCTCCATTTGAGGAGAATCTGGTACTTACACTGGTTGACTGATTGCTCACAGTCTTATGCTAGGTAATAGCTGAACTGGAATTAAAATCCAGACTTTATGATTTCTGGTCCTGGCATTGAGAAGGAGAAAAATCAGATTTTTTCTCCTATTTCTTCCTCCGCATGTGAACTTGGGCATTAAGAACTTAAATAGTTATCATTTGTTGGGTGCTTACTCTGTATCTGGCATTTGTTAAGCATCATGCCAATTGATTATTAAAACAAATATTTGATGAGGTCCTAATATATCTATTTTAAAGCTGAAGAAACTGAGGCTCAAAAGAAATTCAATAACTTACCCAAGTCACCAAACCAGTAAGGGGTGAACCTGGAATTTGAAACCAAGGCAGTCTGGCTTGGGTCCAGAACTGTTTTCACCAGCTCATTCTGCTTCTAGTTACCTAGTCTCTCTAAGCCTCATTGTCCTCATATGTGAAATGGGAGTACTAATACTTATCTTTCAGGCTTTTTATGAGGATTAAATGAGATAATTTGTATATAGTGCCTTTTCCAGGCCTAGTACATAATAGATGCTCAATACATGACAATATCTTCCCCAAGACCTAGGGATAGAAAAAGATGGTTAATAACCTTGAATTAAAACATTCTCAGAATATACCAAGTGGCACAATAAAATTTAGGTCCCCCAAACAAACTTCTAGAAAGGACTTCTGTTTCTCTTCTTAGTACATGTTTTGAAGACCCTGCTATTTATGTTCTTTGAGATCAGGGACATGACTTATTCAACTTTGTGCCTCCCTTCCTCTATCCCACTAAACTTTCATTGTCTTAAGTTTTAGTAGTTGCTCAATTAGTATTTATTGAAGTGAATAAGCACTGGGCACTCTAAGGGAGAATGTCTTAATCTCCACAAAGTTAAGTCTTCTTAAGTTGATTTCAACCTTTCGGTTTAATTAGACAATTTTGAAACAACAAATAAAGCACTTGTACTAAACCTCTTGGCCACTGTTTATGACTGTATGGGTTGTCAACTACACAAGGGTGCCTGGCCAAGGGGAATAAAATTAACCTATATTCTGCTGGCCAAGGTCTTTGCCTGTAGGACTGTCCTCACAGAGGGGGCATCTTGTTCTAAATTGCACAAAGGCACTATATGGGTTAGCAGTTGCTTTGTTAGATTTGCAGTTTTTCTGTTTGTTTATTTGTTTGGTTGTATATAAATGAAAATAATTCTAGAAACAGAAGCACAAATGCTCCCCTAAGAAAACATGTATTGATCTAAAACTTTTCCACTATAAGATTACATATATTCTTTGTGCCACTGTACATGTTTTTTCTACTGCTGAAGATCATATATTTTCTTTCCATTTCTTTAATCTACTTGGAGGAAACAATAAGATATAACATTTTAATGAAAAGTACAAGACCTATATTAGAATACTAAAATATTCCCAACCCTGGCTGGGTGGTTCAGTTGGTTGGAGCTTTGTCCTGTACACCAAACGTTTGTAAGTTTGATTCCTGGTCAGGGCACATACCTAGGTTGCAGTTTCAATCCCTGGTCAGGGTGCATACAAGAGGCAACCAATCGATGTTTCTCTCTCACTTTGGTGTTTTTTTTTTTCTCTCTCTCTCTCTCCCTTCTTCTCTCTCTAAAATAAATAAAAAACATATCCTCAGGTGGGGATTTAAAAAGTAAAAAATAAATAAAATAAAATAAAATATGGCCAGACTGTCAAAAAATTTGCTTAATTTCTTGCTACTAGATGATCTGTACTTACATTTCCTCCCCAGGCGAATTGTACGTGGGCAGACCCCACAGAGTTTGCTGGAGCACGATATAGCAAAATGTCATAAAAACATCTCAGCATGGGGAAAAACAAAGGACTGCCCAGTCCCTCAGTTCTATGGCAACCCTCCTATGGTATGTACAATTCATTGTTGTTATTACAGTTTCATTACCAAAATCTTCAAACTGTGTCTAGGAAATACATACAAATGTCATAGACTTGTCCATTACAAATGTCATGGAACTGCTCGAATGTTATAAGTACCTACGTTGTTTTTTTTTTTTGTTTTTTTTTTTTAACTAAACTTAGTATAGAATTATTTCTTAAAAATTAAGCTTTGCATTGGTCTTTTATAAAAGTCCTGATATAAAACTCAGAAAAGCATTGTTTTTGAAAGTGCTCTTTGAGTTCAAGAAGTTCTGTATTTTCTCTTCTGGATGTGAAGGTCACAATAATAGCAGTTAGTAATTTTCAGAGGGATTCCATCATGAGCTGAGTCAGGTAGCTCAGATAATCAGCTGTAAGGAGCGAGGAGCCTCTTCGGATACTAGGAAGTAAGACTTTCTATTGATAAGGTGACACACATGGTTGCCTTTAGGCATTGGGAGGTCCTATGAATGAGGCATAAAAAGGTTGGACAGCCAGGTTCATACTAACATGCAATGGCACTGCATAGTAGAGCAGGAGTGTGGCAAGGGTGACAAAGGGGAAACATACTGAAATCTTTACCGTTCTTTGTTGGTAGCTCCAAAGAACTCCATTTTGTATATTCCTTTTTATTATTATTATTGATTTTTTAGAGAGAGAGAGGAAGGGGGAGAGAGATAGAAAGATCAATGTGAGAGAGAAACATTGATCAACTGCCTCCTGCATGCCCCCTACTAGGGATTGAGCCTGAAACCCAGGCATGTGCCCTGACCAGTAATCAAACCAGGACCTCTCAGTTCATGGGACAATGCTCAATCCACTGAGCCATACTGGCCAGGCCATTTTGTATATTCTTAATATCTCTGCTCTACAGAGTGAGAAGTGGGCTCTGTGATGTTCATATTTCCCCCCCTTGGCAAGCAGTATGCTTTATTCTTATTATGCTAGCCAGTGGTATAAAGCTAGCCAAAAAAGTCAACATTTGTACAGGCCTTCTGAGCAGAATTATTATTTTTTCCTTAAGCACAGCATAATATAATGGTAAATTCCCCATCTCACTTTCTCCTTTCTTTTTCCTTACTCTACTAATATAGGGTTACTCTTCCTTTAGACACAGCACGTTCTCTAAGGACTTAACATCTTTAAGCATCCTTGTCCATTAATGAAAGAAACTAGACACCTCAGTGAACTGTCCCCACTACATGCAGACATCAACAGGAAGGATAAAAAGGGAACTGTATTTCAGGTTCTCTTTTAGGCTAGAAGAAGACACATTTCCTCGAAGACAGCTGGAGTCAGAGTAATACTATATTAACAGGCATCTACCTCAGAGGAGCTTCTGGGTTTTGGGGGATATTAGAGGCAATGTCCAAGACCTGGCTCCATTCAGTGGAGCCCCATGGTGGCATCCAGGAAACAGATGGATGATGTCATACTGTTTTAAAAACCTGTGCCATGAAAACAAAGGCCAGTAACAGAACATTACTGACTTTTAGGGCGGATATTCTTCAACTGTGGCTAGAGAGGGGGACATTTAGGTGATATTGCCTTCTAAATGTCTTTGTTACTTCAGGTATTGAACTAGGTGCTCTCAGTTTCCAATAATAAGTTTCTAAAAAATAATTTAATAGAAAGATCATATGTGAGACTGTGAGAAGCACTTCATGATTTTATTTCCTTCTTGGAATTCATTCTGGAATGTCATCTTTTAGATGATATTGCCTTCTAAAATTCTTTACTACTTCAGTTATTAAACTAGGAACCTAATTTACTGTCCTAGGATAGATCTCTTTGGATTAAGTGTTTTTATATAACCAACAATGCTACAAGATAATTCCAGTGTACTGAAACACCACAGATTCTGACAAGAGGGGAATCTAGAGAAATCGGAAAATATTTTGGTTTGTCCCTATTCAGCAAGTACATTGCATAGCTCCTAAGAACTTACCAGGATATTGGAGAAACAGCTAAATTTTTACATAAAATTTATCATCTTGCAAAATAATACATTTTGACTACATAACAATTGAAAGCACTTACAATATTGCCTTAAAAATATGGTGTTGCTGAAATGCTATCTTTTAGAGAAATGTTAATTCCGAAACCAACCTTGCTTGCTGTAGCATTATTGCAACTGCTGTTGCAACACTAAGAGGAAATCCCATTCTTGTGCACAGTTCCTCTTTGGAAAGTTTTATATTGTAGATATAGTTCCCCAATGTGGCCATAAAGAATGTTCAGTGTTATTGGTTCAAATTTTAATTTTGAGATAGTTGTCATGCATTCTGTTTTAGAAGACATTTACTAATCTAATATAAAATATTTAAAGCCTACAAAGATCAACTTAACTTCTAAAATGTTTTTGTCCCCATTAATCTTTTATTAGCTATCATGCCTTAATGCATTCTTCTTTTTTAAAAATATTTTTTTCTGATTACAGACTTGGAAGTGGATAGTGGGTCCCATGTTCCTATACCTCTGTGAGAGGTTGGTACGGTTTTGGCGATCTCAACAGAAAGTGGTCATCACCAAGGTATTGGCTGGTTTAGGAATTGCTAATAGAATCTAACGATAGCATGGAAAATTCTACCCAAGTTATCTATATCATTGGCCAGAGATCTCTTTTACTCAGTTCTTTTGATTAAACTTAGAGCAGAGAGATGACCTAGTTAATTTCAATGTACTTAGCTTGATAATCAAATGGTTAGGTCTTTTAACTGGGTAAACTAGAAGTTAATATTTTCTGTTGAAAAATGAACCCAAATGTTTTGTGTGAATGAATGTGGTGTGTGTGTGTGTGTGTGTGTGTGTGTGTGTGTGTTTGTGTGTAGAGGGGAGGGACATAAAGTGATAATGTAATTAGTTAAGAGTGGGGAAGCAAGAGATGAGTTCAAAAGGACATACATTGAGCCTTAAAATACTCAGATGCCAGTCTGTTCCCTGCTTCCATGTCTCTGGATCTATTTTGTCAGTTTATTTTGTTCATTATATTCCACACATAAGTGAGATGATGTGATACTTGTCTTTTTCTGACTGGCTTATTTTGCTTAGCATAATATTGTCCAGGTTCCTCCATGCTGTCTCAAAGACATCCTTCTTTTTTACAGCTGCATAGTATTCCATTGTGTAAATGTACCACAGCTTTTTTATCCACTCATCTACTGATGGACACTTGGGCTGCTTCCAGATCTTAGCTACCTCAGTGGGAAGAGGGGGTGGGAAGAGATAAACCAAAGAACTTTTATGCATATATGCATAACCAATGAACACAAACAATATTGTGGTGAAGGCAGGGGGGCAGATCAAGGAGGAAGGTGTCAATGGGGGGGAAAGGGGACATCTGAAATACTTTCAACAATAAAGATAAATTTAAAAAATAAAATATTCAGATGCCAAAAGAACCAGGGAACCAAGGGCAGGTTTGGTTGAAGTTGAGACAGTTTCCCAAGACCTCTTTACCTCCTTTTCTGTGCTTTGTATGTAATCATAGACTATCAACGTTAAAGTGCCCAAAGTCTCAAACAAGTTAATAAATAAACTGAGTCTAGAATTGAGTCTCGTAGCTCCGAGTATATAGTGGTTCTCTCCCCAACAATCTATGCTGCTTCTTATCATTAAATAAACAAATAAATAAATAAATAAATAAATATCCAGCTAAATAAATAGAAATACAAACTTCTTATTATAGTTGCAGTAAACACCAGACAAGACTACTTGTATCAAATTAAATTTAATTCAATTCAGTTCAGTTCAAAAATTATGTACCAAAATAATGGGTTATTTTTGCAAAGCACAGAAATTCTTCCTGTCCTTCACCCTAACTTTTCTTTTTTGGCATCTATGAAAGGTCATAGTAAAGACAGACCATCTGGCATTAGAAATCTGGAAATACAAAAAGCCACAAAAGTTCTCCTTTTGATACTTATATTGTACTGTAAGAAAAATTCCACAGATCAGCAAAAAGAGCTACCTCAAAATTAGCCTTACTAGCATAGAACTGACTAACCAGACAAGTGTTTCCTTTAAACATATTTCTAAGGCAAATTTGTTTTTATTTGAAGAAAATAGAGACTCATTTTCTTCTCATATAAGCACACATAAAAAACAGTATGATCTATAAGTATTCCAGTGATAATGCCGTACCCTAGTACTTTTTATTAATTTCAATCCCAATTTTGCCTGTGGTAGCAAAATTGCTATATGGTAAAAATTGGTTTCACCATATGATATTGCAACATGGTAAACATAACTTTCAAAATAATTTTGATAAACTTTTATTTTCTGTTTTTAAAGGGAAGCGTTACAACTCTAGTTACAGCTTTATCATGTAAGATATATTTAAATCGCAAGTTTTCAAAATGTTTGGCAATTTTTATTATAAGGACTTCCTATTCTATTCTTCCTCACTGGTGAAAAGAAAACTCAGCAAGATTTGTCAACATTAGGAAACTGCTACTTTTTTTCTACTGATTTTTCTCTTTTTTATATCTCTTGGTTTGTTTTTAGTTGTACATATGAAGTCCTTCTAGGCTTTTCAGGAATCATCAAAGAAACAAACAATATATTACTTTCTGTATTGAAATTAAAGCTTTTTATTGTGTTCTATTTCTAAAATTATTTACCAACTCATCAGTTGATGGACATTTGGACTGTTTCTCATTCTTTGCTATTATAAACAAGATGTTATCAATATCCATGTATATGGATAGATGGCAATGGCTTTCAGACAAATGGATGGTATATTCCCCAAATAGGGAGAAATGTACAAACAATGCAAGAAGTCAGACAGGTTTGAGGTGTGACTCAGGACAAAGGCAGACCAACGCAGCCTTGGTTTGGGAGATGTTGCTATAACTCGCCAATAGGGTCTTCTTCCTCTTCTATCCAGATGCTAAGGCTCTTGATCATTCCCTGGGGAGAAAGGAAGGCTGAGCAGGAAGCCATCTCTTCTTTCTGTTTCTAGCCCCTGCCTTTATTTCTTAGAGAAAAAATATGATAATAAGCCGATGTCTTAGGTTGAATTCCCTTGTAAAGACTGAGACAGAAAACTGCATGCAGAAGGTTTACTGAGGCATGTTCTCAGGATATGAACCTGTCAAAGAAAAGAAGGGCAAGACTGGGGAGAGGGAAAAGCTGACCTTCATTATGGTTGCAATTGCAGCCTCAGCTGATCCTATACGGAGTGTTGGAGTTAATATGGCCCCTCAAAGTTGTCCCAAATTGAAGAGAGGTGCCAGGCTTTTGTATCCCTGCATCAGCTCATTGTTGTCCATGGGCTACAGCCAAGGGCAATGCCCAATGAGAGACACATTTGTTGCAGGAAATGCTGTGTTGGCCCCGAAGAAGGGACCTAGGTGTAGCATCTTAGCTTGGCCCTTTATCCATATGGACACTGAAAAGGCAAGTATTTGGGGAAAGTGTAGTTTTCAGACATGTTTTATTCTGTAGGTGGTCACTCATCCTTTCAAAACCATCGAGCTACAGATGAAGAAGAAGGGATTCAAGATGGAGGTGGGACAATACATTTTTGTCAAGTGCCCCAAGGTGTCCAAGCTGGAATGGCACCCTTTCACACTGACCTCTGCCCCTGAGGAAGACTTCTTTAGCATCCATATCCGCATTGTTGGGGACTGGACAGAGGGACTGTTCAATGCTTGTGGATGTGATAAACAGGAGTTTCAAGATGCCTGGAAACTACCTAAGTGAGTACAAAGCACATATTACAAAGGTGTATGAGTTCAGGAAAAATGACACTAAAGAGCTCCCCTCCTCCCATCTTTCACTATCTCCTGAGTTGCAAAAACACACAGGTTCTACAAATATAGGTAGCTGTCTCCATGTTCCCCACTTTATGTGTGGTGTGTTTGTGCATATATTTATAAATCTTATATGATATGTAAAATATTTGAATCAAATATTATCAATGAATATTCCCAAATGTCTTTCAATATGTAAGGAGTCCAAAGTATATTAATTTTTCTAATAAACAAACTTATACTCTATTAAAGATAGTCTTAAAATGTAATTGGTATACGTTATTTGAGGGCAAAGGCCATATATCATATATCATATTCACTTTACCTCCTTTTTTCCACATGCCTAATGTTGTGTCAGGCACTTAGTGGATGCTGAAAAAAGTTTGTTGAATAACTCAGTGAATAGACAGATGAAAACTGGACATATTGAATCTACAAGATGTTATGATGTAGAAATTTCTCACTTTACTTCAATGTGCAATATAAGCAGAAATTTCAATCATGGAACACCATGGCAAGAAATACAGACGTGCATGTGTGTGTGTATGTGAGTGGGTTTTGGATGAAGGGGGATGAGGAAATGAACAAAATACCCCTGAGAATTACCAAATGTTTTCAGTAAGCTAAAAGTTCCTCTTCGTACTTCCAACCCCAGTATTGACACTAAAGTGGTTACTTGGAAGTTGTTTCACAGAATAAAGTGCCCCATAGATACCTTGTCATCGTTTGAAGTGACATACAATGTGTGCTCCATCCCACTCTGAAGAGTAAGACATAGCTCTAATCATACTCTCTTATGCTTCCCTCCAGGATAGCAGTTGATGGGCCCTTTGGCACAGCCAGCGAAGATGTGTTCAGCTACGAGGTGGTGATGTTAGTGGGAGCAGGGATTGGGGTCACACCCTTTGCATCCATACTCAAGTCAGTGTGGTACAAATATTGCAATAAGGCCACCAATCTGAGGCTCAAAAAGGTAGGTTCTTTTATTTTTCAGAGGGCTTGGAACATACATCACACTCTGATAAATGAAGCCTAAGAGAGCCTTCGTGGCTGATGGTGGCAGAGACCAAAGGGAGTGTAGGCAGGTTCGGGGTGGTTCCAGAGAGGCAGAATTCTCTTAAACGGGTTATTTGATTTTTTCTACCCTGTCTTCTAATCTCACACCTACCAGAATGGCTGCCATCAACAAATCATCAAACAACAAGTGCTGGCAAGGGTGTGGAGAATAGGGAACTCGAGTACACTGCTGGTGGAAATGCAGACTGGTACAGCCACTATGGAAAACAATATGGTGTTTCCTCAAAAAATTAAAAAAATAGAATTGCCATTTGTCACAGTGATCCCACTTCTAGGAATATATCCTAAGAAACCTGAAATACCAATCAGAAAGAATATATGTACCCCTATGTTCATAGCAGCACTATTTAAAATAGCTAAGATCTGGAAACAGCCCAAGTGTCCATCAATAGATGAGTGGATAAAAAGCTGTGGTACATGTACACAATGGAATACTATGCAGCTATAAGAAAGAAAGATCTCTTATCCTTTGAGACGACATGGAAGGACCTGGAGAGTATTATGCTAAGCGAAATAAGCCAGTCAGAGAAAGACAAATACTACATAATCTAACTTATTTGTGGAATATAATGAACAAAATAAGGTGATGAACAAAATAGACCCAGAGAAATAGAAAGAAGTAGGGTTCAGACTGACAAACTTCAGAGGAGGAGGGTGAGGGGAGGGAAGAGATAAACCAAAGAATTTTATGCATATATGTATAACCAATGGACATAGCCAACAATGCTATGATAGGGAGGGTGGGATTAGAAAGAGGGGGTCTATGGGGGAAAAAGGAGAAACATCTGTAATAAAAATTAATTAATTAATTAATTTTTAAAAAAGAAAAGAAAACTGCCAAACATTGGAATAAAACAACAACAACAAAAGGTTATTTGCTAAATTAAATGTCCTTCTATATAAGCAGGCCCATTAGTAAAAGTGATATACTATAATTGTATATTACTATATAGAATAGTATATTACAAGAAATTCGGAAGAAAAAAAGTTGGTGTAGAGAGAAAGTATTCACAACCCCAATCCAATAGCTGTCCTTATTTGTATATTCTCTTTCAATATTTCCCTACATGTTTATATATTTTTAGAAAGTTGTAAATAATGAGGCTGTACAATTTCATGTCCTGTTTTTCTAAAAACAGTGTTTTTCAGTGATATTGTAGGGTTTATAATAATCATTTTAATGATTCCTTCATGTTCCATTGAGAGGATATAGAATAATTTTTCTATCATCCTAAGTTAGTGATCAAGATCAATTTCATTTTCAGCCCCCTGATACTTTTGTTGTAGGAGGAGGGTAGGAGACATGTCTTTCATGTAACTTTAACTTTCTTATGGATATCTCTTTAGAATAAATTCCCAGAGGATTTTGTTTGTCCCATGTAAATTTGGTTCCATTGCCTGGCCAGTGTGGCTCAGTTGTTGAGCATCAACCCATGCACCAAGAGGTCACCGGTTTGATTCCCGGTCAGGGCATATGCCCAGGTTGTGGGCCAAATCCCTAGTAGGGGGTGTGAGGAGGTGACTAATTGATGTTCTCTCTCATTGATGTTTCTATCTCTCTCTCCCTCCCCCTTCCTCTCTCTCTCTAAAATCAATAAAGAAAAACAAATTTTAAGATTCTTAAAAATAAATAAATAAATAAATTAATTAATTAAATAAATAAATAAATAAATAAATTTGGTTCCATTGTCTATAAAGGACATCTTTAATAAAACTTGAGACATTCTAGTAACCCTAGAGATTACCTCTAATAGGAACACTAAGTTTACCATGACTTTTCATCCTCCCCTTTTCCTCTTTTCTATGTGAGGAAGGTGTGAGTAGAACTACTTTTTCCCCTAAGAACTCAGGAATGTCTGGCAGTAGCAGGCAGGGAAGTAGTCTTGTGGCAGCCACTGCTGGTCTAGATTCCAGTGGTCTTTCTGAGAGGAAGTACAAAGGAAGTCAGGGATTCTGGAAGGGCAAGGGCAGAGAAAGTGGTAGGCTAATATTTTTCTTAAACTATGTATTTTTGAGGCCAAGCTATTCATTTATTGCCTTGCCAATGTGAAGGTCAGAGCAGGTTCATGTGAACTAGCTTGTCAAATGTCTAGAGCTTTCTGAAAACTTCTTTCTAGACCTTCTGAGCAGCAAGAAAAAGTTAGGGAGAGTTAATAAATTCCTGTGTCATTGCTGACAGGTCCTATTTAAATATAATCTACTTTATGATCCGTCCTCTTTCAGATCTATTTCTACTGGCTATGCCGGGACACACATGCCTTTGAGTGGTTTGCAGACTTGCTGCAGCTGCTGGAGACCCAGATGCAGGAGAGCAACAACGCTGGCTTCCTCAGCTATAACATCTACCTCACTGGCTGGGATGAGTCACAGGTGAGGACAAGATCCCAAATTTCAGATCCTTCCCACAGTGCCCAGGGCTTACTGATTTCCCTTTGGCTATTGAAGTGTCTTGTGCACTGTTTTTACTATGAACACTTGATGGATTCCAGTGATTAAGCCCATTTACTCTCATTCAATATCCCCACATGTTCAGACTGTTCAGATTAGATGTAAAGTTTATATCTGTGGGACAAATCAAAGCTAAGGAGTCAACAAGGAATAAAAGCCATGACTATGAACTTAGTAAAGCAATGCTTCCACCAGGGGTCTCAAACCAGGTGGATCAGATGATCCACTGAGTAACAAGAAGAAAGTATCAGCTTTCTTTCTCTCTCTCTCTCTTTATATATACACACATCTACATACATATACTGTATATACCTTTAACTTTATGTTTATGCATATTTTACAATACACACAACATTTTAAAAGAGAGAACAAAGGAAAAAATAAACAAATAGGACTATCTCAAACTATAAAGCTTCTGCACAGCAAAAGAAACCAACATCAAAATGAAAACGGAACCCACTCTCTGGGACAACATATTTGCTAACGATACATCAGATAAGGGGTTAATTTCCAAAATATATCAAGTATTAATACAACTCAACAAAAGGATGACAAACAATCCAATTGAAAAATGGGCAGAGGACCTGAATAGACACTTTTCCAAAAAGGACATACACATGGCCAAGAGACAGGAAAAAATGCTCAACATCACTAACCATCAGAGAGATGAAATTAAAATGACTATGAGGTATCACCTCACACCTGTCAGAATGGCTACCATCAACAAACCACAACTGCTGACGAGGGTGTGGAAAAAAGGGTACCCTAGTACACTGCTGGTGGGAATGCATACTTGTGTAGCCACTATGGAAAACAGTATGGAGTTTCCTCAAAAAATTAAAAATGAAACTGCCATTTGACCCAGTGATACCACTTCTAGGAATATATCATCTTGAAACACCAATCATAAATTTATATGCACCCCTATGTTCATAGCAGTGCTATTTAAAATAGCTAAGATCTGGAAACAGCCCAAGTGTCCATCAATAGATGAGTGGATAAAAAAGCTGTGGTACATTTACACAATGGACTACTATGCAGCTGTAAGAAAGAAAGATCTCCTATCCTTTGAGGCGACATGGAGGGACCTGGAGAGTATTATGCTAAGCGAAATAAGCCAGTCAGAGAAAAATAAGTATCACATGATCTCATTTATATGTGGAATATAATGTACAAAATAAGCAGACGAACAAAATAGATCCAGAGACATGGAAGCAGGGAACAGATTGAGGAACCTCCGGGGTAAGGGAGGAGAGGGAGTGAGAAGAGATAAACCAAAGAACTTGTATGCATATATGTATAACCAATGGACACAGACAATAGTGCAGTGAAGGCAGTATTGGTGGAGGGAGTGGGGAGGAGGGAGTCAATTGGGGAAGAAAGGGGGTACAGTTGTAATACTTTCAACAATAAAGAAAAAATTTTTAATAAAAGTAGTATTTAATTGCTCAGAGTTATTAAGCATATACTATGTGCCAGATATTGTTCTTAGTGTTTATATAGTTTGTCTAATTTAATCCTCATAACAACCCTATGAAGTAACCACTATTATTATCTGCATTTTACAGATGAGGAAATCAAGGCCCAGAACAAGTTAGGTCATTTGTCCAAGGGCATCCAATTAGTAATTAGCAGAGTCAAAATGCTCCAGAGGTGCACTCTTAGCAACTCCCAGTCATTCAATATTATAATTTGTAAATAAATCAAACTATATCTAACAAAGGTGATGTGTGTGTGTGTGTGTGTGTGTGTGCACGCGCGTGTGTGTATCTGTGTATCCCCTCCCTCCAGGGATATTTAGCAATGTAAACATCCTACAATTCACAAGACAACCCCCCCACAACAAAGAATTATATAGTCCTATATGACAAAAGTGCCTCAATGGAGAAACTCTGAAACCAGTTAATTCCAAGGGGGTAACATATTTATAAATAAGCAAACATTAATGACTTGCATGGAAGCAGCATAAGCTGTCACTCTGAGAGAAGAGTTATGGCAAGAGTCTCTGCCTATTCCTGACAAGTCTCTCAGTAGCTCCTCAAGCCTGGGCATCTTTCCCATGCACCTTGTACCTGTGAAAAGTGACTTTTTCTCATTTGTTTTTTGGCATATTGTTTAACATAGATTCTCCACGTCTTAGAAGAGTCTTGTTGCAAATGTGCCAGGGACACATGACCATGAAAATTGCTACTCTGGAAAAGTGGTTTCAAGATGCAACTTCTGCAATTTAAAAACAAAACAAAAAGAAAAAATACTTGATAAAAATGGAACCCAGAAAAATATCTAAAATATATACATTTCTTTGCAGTTTTGTTATTTATAAAGCCAGATACGGTTTTTTAATGGGAAATTTATTTGTATTGGAAAATAATTATTTTGCTTTCAAAATTAGTCTCTACAGGATTATTAAACCAAAGTAACCACCCTTCTTAACCTCATTCATCTTCTGTCCAGAAGATTTAAAATCTGATTTAATTTTTAAATAAATTTAATTACCTACTTTTATGAAAAACATATTATTCAAACTGAGGCTCCCTAGAATAGTAGCAGACATCAATATGTGTGTACACACCCACACACACAGACTAGCTTTAGGTTTGATTTGATATTTCATTTTGTTACCAAAATATGAGTGCATTTTAGTCAAGCGTTGTTTAAATTCTTATGATTCTCCTAAAAGAGTGGGAGTGGAAGTATATTAACGCAAAGAGAGAAAGTCGTAGACCAGATGAGATACAGAGCCAAGAGAAAAACAAGTGGGACAGAATTTGAATCCTACCCACGCTTCAAAGCCTGAATCAAATGCTGCGAACCTGAAACTGTCCCATATCCTCCCACCCTAACTCCCTTCTTTGCTCTCATTGAGATGTTTGTGTCCCTTCCATGGCACTTATAATAATACTCTAGTCTACAAATACGATTATTCAAGTTGATACTTCAAGGTCTGCCCTTCTAGATTATAAATTGCATGAGGATACCTAGTTTGTTCATTTTTTTATCTTCTACCCTTCAGCATGCCTTGTTATATATATATATATATATATATATATATATATATATATATATATATATATATATATTTAGAATGGGTAGTGAGAGCTTGCTTTGCAAGATATGTAAATATATCTATGTATTTTTACGGCATATCTCTTTTTTTATGAATTCATTTCCTTTCCTGCAGGCCAGTCACTTTGCTGTGCACCATGATGAAGAGAAAGACGTCATCACAGGCTTGAAACAAAAGACTTTGTATGGACGGCCTAACTGGAGTAATGAATTCAAGACAATTGCGAGTCAACACCCAAAGTAAGGCATCTTCCACTTCATTGTGTTCTTGAGGCTCATGGTCTGCCTAAAAGCAGCAGCTCCCAAACTTGGCTAGATTTGTATATTGAAAACAAAATACCAAGATTCATATGTGTACACCCAGTGGGAGGTTATACATATCTTTGACTTCAAGAGGAGTCTTTTAATCACATTAAAATTACCTGGAGAGTTATTAAAAACAAAGATTCTCAGGCCCCCACCTCAGACTTTCTGAATCCTGCTCCTCCCAAGTAGGACCATAAGTTGGTTCTTTTTTTTTCCATCTTCTAAATTTCACTAGTGTCTCTACTTCTTTTAATTCAATACAATTTATACATATTATTAAGGAGACACTGTGCCCACTTTCAGTTTTAGCTTTTGGGTCTAAAATCATAAGTTGACAGACATTCTAAGGTCCTTTCTGCCCTCACTAAAGCTTTAGCCATCAGGGAACTTTGAGGGGATCCTTTATCTTGCTAGAATATATGATAAACTCAAGAAATCTCCACAAATATGCCCTTAAGCCATGGTTTATACTTTAATGAGCATATGAATCAGTTGAGGGATCTTTTAAAAATGCAGGCTCTGCTTTTAATAGGTCTGGGATGGGGCCTAAGAATCTGCATTGTTATAAAGCTGCTGCTGAGGCTATTGGTCTGGAACCACACCTTGAGAAGCAGGGCTTCAGACTGTAAAATGTAGAGGGATAAAGCCATACCAAGCTGTGGGAAGAGTTGGTATACCTAAAGAGAATTTGTTTGTGATTTCAGGGTGCTGGGGAGAGCTGGGAGGACACAGAGCCCTGAAGGGAAGTAGCCCATAGACTCACAAATTCATCACCATTTTTTCTGTGGTAGAAGTTTCCATAAACTTTGCTTTAATGTAATTTTCCAGGGAAGTTAACTACCATTTGAAGTATCCTGCTGCCCTCACAAACAGGGCTAAGCAGTCTGAACTGAGTCATTTGTGGAAAAGACAAAGGAGCAGAGGGGACTCTGCCCTGGGGCCTAAAATCCCCCTACATGCTGTGTAAACTTTCGCATCCCAAAGCCTGAAACTGTCTTTTCTTTCTTTCCCCAAAGTACCAGAATAGGAGTTTTCCTCTGCGGACCTGAATCCTTGGCTGAAACCCTCAGCAAACAAAGCATCTCCAACTCTGAGTCTGGCCCTCGGGGAGTGCATTTCATTTTCAATAAGGAAAACTTCTAATTGCTCTCTTTCATGAAGAAATTAATGTGGGTTATACTGCCAAATGCCCAAATAATGCTAGTTGACAATGTAAGTTCCTCCTTTTAAAAATGGATAAAAAGAAATTCTAATGTGAAAGCTTTCCCTGAAAAGAATGTTAGATTGTTTGATAGTGATAGTTTGCGTTTGACTGGGGCTTGATGGTTTTCAGAGCACTTTTACAAACATTATTTCATTTTTTTTTCTATCAGTCATGCCAGACAAAAGGTAGGGCAAGAATTCCTGGACTCAGTTTTTAGGATAAAAAAAAAGGAGGGGACTCAGATGGTGAAGTAACTTCCCGTTCGTTATGAAGCTGAGATGCATCTAGGCCATCTGACTCCAGGTTTGGTAGTTTTCCCACAATACCAGGCTGCCTGGAAATGGGTTTGCATACTCCTCAAAAGAAGAAGCAAACTAGAAAATAACTATTCATTTTCCATTTTGTATGATCTTTGTTGTCATTATTGTCATATGGAAGGAAATTTTCCAAATAGTTAAGAGATAATATATGCTGAGAGTGATTCAACACTTAGTAGTGACAGGATTGACATTTGTGCATACTCCAGTTTACCAGTATATCATGTTAATTGTGTCAGAGATTCTTCTTACAAAAGAATATTAGAGTATCTGGAATTGATGTATTACCCAGCATTTACAATCATGCTTGGCAGAGAGTAGATAATGAAAATTTGTTGAGTGAACGAATTAAAAGACATTTAGAACCATACAATGCCAGGGTAGAATCAATTTAAAGCCTTAAACATAATTATCTAAGGAAATAACTTCTGTTATTCTTATAGGCTAAGGGAACCTGACACTCCTGAGGGTAGGGAATAGGCTAAGGATAGTAACCAATAGGATGTCCTGTTTCTTATTTGAAGCATGGAGAGAAGGAAGGTGGAGGCAGAGAACTGACTTCCTTCCATAACTTTGGCTTGCTCCTCTAGTCTTGCTCTCTATGCTATGAAAGAAATGCAAACTGATTTACTGCCTGAAAGGATCTCCTCCAGCCAGCACTTATGAATTTGAAATTAAGAATTGTGACAAATATGTATTTGATATGTCCATCTGCTTAAATAGGGTCACTCCTTGTTTTAATTAAATACACACAAAAGTGGATCTTACTGTATAATTGTTTATTGTTTTATCATCATCATCATCATCATCATCATCAACATGAAATATATATCTTAGAAACTAAAATCCCCAGCTTACTGTGTAGGTATTGAATTCACACTCCATAGAAAGTTCTCAATATCTATGTGTTCAAAAGAGAGTCTCTAAATCACTGTTAATATGGCCAGAAACAGTTTTCTTTTTCTTACAACTGCTCTTATTTCCGGGAACTGAAAACAGCTTTATTGGCCCAACCCTCTGGAACCATAGATATTTAGAATTATTCAGCTTCAGTAATGAGGAAGAAAGAGAAGAAAGCAGGAGTAAGGGCAGAGACCAGGTTCAGAAGAAAGGGGCAGGAAGAAGGAAAGAGAATAAGATAATGAGAGAAAGTTAAAAAAGGTAAAATGTTAAAGTAGGGGAAAGGGGTCTCACATTGCTCAGTTTCTACCCCAGACTTGTATGTACTGAATGTAATTAAAGGAAGCATACACAAGTATAAGGAGTCTGGGAATCTTAGCCCTCACTAACCTATTATGGCATAAATAAAACAACTCCATTTGTTGCTCTGAAAATGTTTCTCCCCTTGACACTATCAAAGGGTTTTCTCCCTTTGACACCAACATGATTATCAAAATGTAGAGATCTGTCCTGTGTCATTCTGGTTATGAGACAAAAAAGAGTATAAAAGTGCTTGTCATTTTGAGAGCTTTCTTCTTCATGCTTCTTCCAAGCCACCAACGCAGCTTTTTTTTAGCATTTAATATTTAGCATTTAGTAGCAAATACTGAGATAATGACTAAGCATTGTTTTAATCTCAAGGCTTTAAAGGCTTTTCTTAGTTCTTCTGCTTTTGCAAGATTGTGTTTATGAAATTTGAATACTTGTAGGTGTGATATATGAATGTCCTGGGGATCCCTGGGAGACAATTCTTAGGAAGAACTATTAAAACTGTGTTCAAAAATTAAAATTAATGAACTCTTTTGGTGTCTGTGTTGTTGATCTTTGTATTAAAGGGTAGATTCAAATAGCAGAGAATTTTTTTCCTGCCCCAGTGAAGATGAGATTCCCTGTGTTTTTGTATATGACATTCCAAATACTGCACAATTTATGGATTGAGAAGGGAAAACTGAGTATTAAGTTCTGTGCTAATTATTGTTCTGGTGACCCTCACATCACTGGTGTAAGGGACAAGGAAAAGTATCACCTCACATTGTGGACCGAATTTAAAAGGCAAAGAAGTCCCTAGCATAAGACCTTTTTTTTTGTTTGTTTCATTTCCACTTGGTTCTAACTATGCAATTAGGTGTCATCAAATCAGACTATGAATATATATAGTCATAGTTCTGTGTTGGCCATTGTTCTAAATGACTCAGCCAGTTACAATCCCCACTGTCTAAGAAATGGATAGACACGTAGGCATATGTCTCTGTGGGAGTCAGCAAGTGCTGCCCAGTGGCAAAGGACATTACTTGAAACAAGTATCAATAATAGAAATAGCTAATATTTAGTAAACACCTGCTATGCCAAATATTTTACATACACTTCAACTAATCCCTCAGGACACTGCAAGGTCGCCATTTTATCCCAATCATGTTGATAAAAAGAAAACTGAGGCTGAGAGAGCAAAAATGTTAGGCATAAACTATCCCACAACTACTGGTTGATTGTGTCATCCTTCTGACAAAATCTACATCCTTCTGGCAAAAATGTCCGTGTTCTTTATACTACACTAACAGGTTAGACAAGGTATATGTAACCAAAGGTATTTTAAAAACTATCATGCTAGGTACAGATCATATATTAAGAGTAGCTGGGTATGCCGGCTGGTGTGGCTCAGTGGTTGAGCATTGACCCATGCACCAAGAGGTCACCAGTTCAATTCCCAGTCAGGGCACATGCCCGGGTTGTGGGCCAGATCCCCAGTGGGGGGCATGCAGGAGGTGGCCAATCGATGTTCTCTCTCGTCACTGTTTCTATCTCTCTTTCCCTCTCCCTTCCTCTCTCTCTAAAGTCAATAAAGAAAAAAAAAGAATAACTGGGTAACAGTGATGGTATAAACCTCTGTTTTATGCCATCTTGGTATCATATCTCAGTGTAGAAACACTGATTAAACCAATTCATGCTAAGTTTTACTGTTATTTATTTATTTATTTATTTATTTATTTTTATAATTTATTTTATTATTAATTTGTTTTTGTTACAGATGTTTTTCCTTTTTTTCCCCCATTGACACCCTCCTCCCCCTCCCCTTGTCCTCCTCCCCATCCCTGTTGTCCATGTCCATTGGTTATGCACCCATGCACATAGGCTCTGTGATTTATCTTTTTCCCCCGCCTCCCCCCCTCCTCTGAGGCCCGTCATCCCGTACTCCACCCTCCATGTCTCTGGGTCAATTTCGTTGTTCAGTTTGCTCAGTTCTCCTGTGTGTTGCCGGCTTCCTCCGTTGGTGGGGGGGTCGCCCGGCTCCCCCGCTCCACCTGAGCTCCCCTGCGGTGGGGGCGTCTCCCGGCTCCCCCACCCCGCCTGGGTTCCCCCGTGGTGGCGGGGTCGTGGCTCCCCCACCCCGCCTGGGTTCCCCCGCAGCGGGGGGGGGGGGTCGCCCGGCTCCCTCGCTCCTGGGTTCCTCCGTGGTGGGGGGGTCGCTCAGCTTCCGCAGGTGCCCCTGGCTGCAGGATCTCGTTTCCTTTCAGGCAACAAGGAGGGTCCTGGAGGGCAGTATGCCGTCTCCATTCTGCTGCTTCTTTAATTTCGTAGTTGCAGGGCTTCCATTCAGCTTGATTTCATGCGGTCTTTAAGTGATAGTTATTCTGTGATTTAGTTGTAACTTTGATGTGGTTGTGGGAGGATGCGGTTCCGCATCCACCTAGGTCGCCATCTTGACCGGAAGTCCTAAACCATTCTTTATTTCAGTTAGTGCCTCCTTCATTTCTAACTGTGTATCCATCATTTCTGACTGGTCCCTTTTTATGCTCTTGAGGCCCTCACTAAGTTCACTGAGGTTCTCACTAAGTCCATTGAGCATCCTTATAAGCAGTATTTTGAACTCTGCATCTGTTAGGTTGCTTAACTCCATTTCACTTAGTTCTTTTCCTGGAGTTTTGTCTGTTCTTTCATTTGGGACCTGTTTCTTTGTCTCCTCATTTTGGCTGCCTCCCTGTGTTTGTTTCTATGTATTACTTAGCGAGAGGTGTGGGGCTAGCTGAGACCAGATGCTGCTTGTTTGAAAGAATTTAGGAAAAGCTGAAGCAGGCTCCAAGACAGGCCAATCCTATGGTAAAGCAACTGGCAATAGCTTGGGTGGGCCTGAAAGTTGGGTGGGGCGGGGCCTCAGGGAATCACCAGGGTGGGGCCAACAGTGTGAGCCAGGTTGCTGGAGTCCCAGAAATGGCGGCGTCTACCGCCCCAGGGAAGGGCTCACCAAAGGAACAAAAGCCTCTGATAGCACGTCTGTCCAGGTCGGTCCAGGAGAAAGCTGCCTTTCCAGCCCTCGCGCCAATGCCAAACAGCTCAGTTCTTCCCCATATGATTCTGGTGCCTTTCAGGCTGCCTCCCCTGCGCTGGAGCCTGGAGGGAGCGAGTCCGAGTAAGTCTGTGCGTGGGCCCTTTAAGAGGAGCTGCCGGGGGCTCCAGCCGCCTCAGCCTCAGTTCCCGCTGGTTTCTCCAGCCAGAAGTTCTGGGGGCTTCTCTTCCTGGCACTGGAACCCTCAGCTGGGCGCCTGGTGTGGGACGGGGACCCCTCAGTCCTCAGGGAGGACCTTCCCAGCCGAGGTATCCTCCTAATTTTTATCCGCCACACGTGGGTGTGGGACCAGCCCGTCATGCCTCCGCCCCTCCTACCAGTCTCGATGCGGCTTCTTCTTTAATTTCGTAGTTGTAGGACTTCCATTCAGCTTGATTTCAGGTGGTTTTGAATGATGGTTGTTCTGTAGTTTAGTTGTAACTTTGATGTGGTTGTGGGAGGACGCGATACTGCGTCTACCTACGCCGCCATCTTGACCAGAAGTCCCCTGTTATTTATTTTTAATTTTTCAGCTTTACTGAGGTATAATTGACAAATAAAATTATAAGATATTTAAAGCATACAATATGATAATTCACTAAATAATGTTTTCCCAAACAACAATAACTTTCACCAATAAAACTACAATGCAATGAACCAGTCCAAGAAATTTAACACTGATACAAATTATCATTAAGTTTATAGTCATGTATAGTCATGTTTATAGACACTGTATTCTCAGTGCATTGCATTAGGAGATAGGTATTGTCAGTTTGTCCTGTTATTGGTGTTATGACGTTTAATCACCAGATTTCTGTTATAAATGTAAAGGTATTATTTTACTTTTGTAACTAGTAAGTAACATTTGGGGAATATTTTGTGACCATAAAAATATCATTTTCTCCAATAGCCTTTCACCCAGTCATTTTAGCATATAAAATCATACCATCTGCAAACAAAGACAATTTTACTTCTTTCTTTTTCATCTGATGCTGCTTATTTCTTTTTCTTGCCTGAATGCTCTGGCTAGGACTTCTAGTATTATGTTGAATAGGAGTGGTGAGAGTGAGTACCCTTGTCTCATTTCTGATGTTAGGGGGAAAGCTTTCACATTTTCACCACTGAATATGATGTTAGCTGTGGGCTTGTCATATATGGCCTTTATTATGTTGAGGTATGTTTCTTCTATATGCATTTTGTTTAGCATTTTTATCATGAAAGGATGTTGTATTTTGTCAAATGCTTTTTCTGCGTCTATTGAGATAATCATATGATTTTTATCTTTCTACTAATGTGGAATATCACATTTATGGATTTGTGTATGTTGAACCATCCTGCATCCCAGGGATAAATCCTACTGGATCATAGTGTTGTAGTGTATAACCTTTTTACTGTGCTATCACATTTGATTTGATAGCATTTTGTTGGAAATTTTTGCATCTATATTCATCAGGGATATTAGCTTATATTTTCTTTTCTTGTAATATCCTTATCTGGAGTTGGTATCAGGAAAATGCTAGCCTTGTAAAATGAGTTTGGGAGTGTTCCTTCCTCTTCAATTTTTGGAAGAATTTGAGAAGGATTGGCATCTTCTTTAAATGTTTGGTGAAATTCACGAGTGAAACCATCTGGTCTTGGGGTTTTCTGTGTTCAGAGGTTTTGATTACTGATTCAATCTCCTTATTCTGTTTTGGTCTCTTCTGATTTTCTATTTCTTCATGATTCAGTCTTGGTAGGTTATATATTTCTAGGAATTTATCCATTTCTTCTAAGTTATTCAATTTACTGGTATATAATGGTTCATAGTATTCTCTCATGATCCTTTGTATTTCTGTGGTATCAGCTGTATGTCTCCTCTATTTCTGATTTTATTTGAGTCCTATCTCTTTTCATTTTTATTAATTTATTTTTGTTATAGATGATTCTTTTTTTCCCATGGACACCCTCCTCCCAAGCCCCCCCACCCCGTCCCCAGCTTTGTTGTCCATGTCCATCGGTTATGCGTACATGCATATAAGTTCTGTGGTTTATCTCTTCCCTCTCCCCGACCCCCTCTTCTGAGGGTTGGCAGTCTGCACCGTACTTCCACATCTCTGGGTCTACCCTGTTCCTCAGACTGTTATGTTCATTATATTCCACAAATAAGTGAGATCATGTGATATTTGTCTTTCTCTGCTTGGCTTGTTTTGCTTAGGATAATACTCTCCAGGTCCCTCCACGTCTTCTCAAAGGCTAAGAGATCTTTCTTTCTTACAGCTGCATAGTACTCCATTATGTATATGTACCACAGCTTTTTTATCCATTCGTCTACTGATGGACACTTGGGCTGTTTCCAGATCTTAGCTATTGTAAATAGTGCTGCTATGAACATGGGGGTACATATATTCTTTCTGATTGGTGTTTCAGGCTTCTTAGGGTATATTCCTAGAAGTGGGATCACTGGGTTAAATGGCAATTCAATTTTTAATTTTTTGAGGTAACACCATAGTGTTTTCCATAGTGGCTGCACCAGTCGGCATTCCCACCAGCAGTGTACTAGAGTCCCCTTTTCTCCACACCCTTGCCAACACTTGTTGTTTGATGATTTGTGGATGGCAGCCATTCTGACAGGGGTGAGGTGATACCTCATTGTTCTTTTAATTTGCATCTCTCTGGTGATTAGTGATGTTGAGCATTTCTTCACATGTCTCTTGGCCATTTGTATGTCCTATTTTGAGAGGTGTCTCTTTAGTTCCTCTGCCCATTTTTTAATTGGGTTCTTTGTCTTCCTTTTGTTGAGATGTATGAGCACTCTATATATTTTGGAAATTAACCCATTTTCTGATGTATCATTAGCAATTATGCTCTCCCATACAGTGGGTTCCCTTTCCATTTTGATGATTGTTTCTATTGCTGTGCAGAAGCTTTTTAGTTTGCTGTAGTCCCATGTGTTCATTGTTTCCTTTGTTTCTGTTGCCTTAGATGATGTATCTGAAAATTCTGCTGTGTATGATGTCCGAAATTTTGTTGCCTACATTTTCTTCTAGGATTTTTATGGATTCACGAGTCACATTTAATTCTTTTATCCATTTTGAGTTTATTCTTGTGTATGGTTTAAGTTGATGGTCTAGTTTCATTTTTTTGCAGGTAGCTGTCCAATTTTCCCAACACCATTTATTAAAGAGGCTGTCTTTACACCATTGTATGCTCTTGCCAACTTTGTCAAATATTAATTGAGCATAATGTCTTTGGTCAATTTCCGGGTTCTCTGTTCTGTTCCACCGGTCTATATGCCTGTTCTTGTGCCAGTACCAGGCTGTTTTGATTACAGTAGCTTTGTAATATAACCTGATATCCGGTATTGTGATCCCACCTACCTTGTCCTTCTTTTTCAAGATTGCTGTGGCTATTCGGGGTCTTTTTGGGTTCCATATGAACTTTTGAAGTATTTGTTCTAGTTCTGTGAAATATGTCGTTGGTATTTTGATGGGGATTGCATTGAATCTATAGATTGCTTTGGGTAATATGGACATTTTAATGATGTTAATTTTTTCAATCCATGAACAAGGTATGTGCTTCCACTTTTTTATATCTTCCTCTATTTCTTTTTTCAATGTCCTGTAGTTTTCTGCAAATAGGTCCTTTACTTCTTTGGTTAAGTTTATTCCTAGGTATCTTAATTTTTTTGCCGCAATGGTAAATGGGATTGTTTTTTTAGTTTCTTTTTCTGTAAGTTCATCATTGGTGTATAAGAATGCCATTGATTTCTTGATGTTAATTTTGTATCCTGCTACTTTGCCAAATTCATTTATTAAGTGTAGTAGATTTTTGATGGAGTCTTTAGGGTTTTCTATGTATAATATCATGTCATCTGCGGATAATGACAGTTTCACTTCCTCCTTTCCAATTTGGATCCCTTTTATTTTTTCTTCATGTCTGATTGCTGTGGCTAAGACTTTCAGTACCATGTTAAATAAGAGTGGTGAAAGTGGGCATCCCTGTCTTGTTCCTGTTCTTAAGGGAAATGCTTTATTTTTTGTCCATTGAATATGATGTTGGCCGTAGGTCTTTCATGTATGGCCTTTATTATGTCGACATATGATCCCTCTATTCCCACATTGCTGAGCGTTTCTATCAGAAATGGGTGCTGGATTTTATTGAATGCTTTTTCAGCATCTATTGATATGATCATGTGGTTTTTATCTTTCATTTTGTTTATGTGGTGTATCACATTTATTGATTTGTGAATATTGTACCAGCCTTGCATCCCTGGGATGAATCCCATTTTGTCATGATGAATAATTTTTTTGATGTATTGCTGGATCTGATTTGCTAGTATTTTGTTAAGGATTTTGGCATCTTTGTTCATCAGGGATATTGGCCTGTAGTTTTCTTTCTTTGTAGTGTCTATTTCTGGTTTTGGAATTACAATTATGCTGGCCTCATAAAACGAGTTTGGAAGTCTTCCTTCCTCTTGAATTTTTTGAAATAGTTTGAGGAGAATGGGTGTTAGTTCTTTGAATGTTTGGTAAAACTCCCCCGTGAAGCCATCGGGGCTGGGCTTTTGTTTGCTGGGAGAGTCTTGATTACATCTTCAGTTTCCTTAGTTGTTATTGGTCTGTTCAAGTTTTCTATCTCTTCCTGGTCCAGTTTTGGGAGATTATGTGTTTCTAGAAATTTGTCCATTTTGCTTAGATTGTCGAATTTGTTACTATATAATTGTTCATAGTATTTGTTAACAATATTTTGTATTTCTGTGGTGTCAGTTGTTACTTCTCCTCTTTCATTTCTGATTTTGTGTATTTGGGTTATCTTTCTTTGAGTCTAGCTAAGGGTCCATCAATCTTGTTTATCTTTTTGAAAAACCAGCTCTTTGTTTCATTGATCCTTTGAATTGTATTTTTGGTCTTTATGTCATTTATTTCTGCTCTGATCTTTATTATTTCCTTCCTTCTACTTGCTCTGGGGTTTCCTTTTTGTTTGCTTTCTAGTTCTTTAAGTTGTGAGGTTAGATAGTCTATTAGAAATTTGTCTTGTTTTTTGAGGTAGGCCTGTAGTGCTATGAACTTCCCTCTCAGAACTGCTTTAACTGCATCCCATAGATTTTGAGTTGTTGTGTATTCATTTTCATTGGTTTCCAGGAAGTTTTAAATTTCTTCCTTGATCTCCTCGGTAACCCATTTATTGTTTAATAACATGCTATTTAGCCTCCATGTGTTCAAATGTCTTTGCATGTTCTTGTTGCCATTGATTTCTAGTTTCATGCCATTGTTATCTGAGAAGATGCTTGATATGATTTCAATCTTCTTGAACTTGTAGAGACTTAGTTTGTGTCCTAACATGTGGTCTAACTTTGAGAATGTCCCATGTGCACTTGAGAAGAATGTGAATTCTGTAGTTTTCGGGTGTAATTCTCTGTAGATATCTATTAAGTCCATTTGGTGTAGTGCTTCATTTAGAGTCTCTGTTTCCTTGTTAATTTTTTGTCTAGAGGATCTATCCAGTGATGTCAGTAGGGTGTTGAAGTCCCCTGCTATGATTGTATTGCTGTCAATTTCTCCTTTGAAGTCCTCCAGAAGATTTTTAATATATTTTGGTGCTCCTATATTGGGTACATATGTTTACCAAGGTTATATCTTCTTGTTGGATAGATCCTTTCAATATTATGTAGTGACCTTCTTTGTCTCTAATTATGGCCTTCATTTTGAAATCTATTTTATCAGATATGAGTATTTCTACCCCAGCTTTTATTTCCTTTCCGTTTGCTTGGAAGATTTTTTTCCGTCCCTTCTTTCAACCTATGTGAGTCTTTTGTTGTGAGGTGGGTCTCTTGTAAACAACATAGATATGAATCATGCTTTCTTATCCAATCAGCTACTCTGTCTTTTTATTGGAGCATTCAATCCATTTACATTTAAGGTAATTATTGATATGTACTTATTTATTGCCATTTTTGTTCAGTGTGGTTATATTTTTCTTCTTCCTATGTCCTCTACTAATTACAGCGGTCCTTTTAACATTTCTTGCAGTGCTGGTTTGGTGCTAATGTATTCCCTTAGCCTTTTTTTTTAGTCTGGGAAGCTCTTTATTTGACCTTCTATTTTGTATGATAGCCTTGCTGGATAGAGTAGTCCTGGATTCAGATCCTTGTTTTTCATGATTTTGATTGCTTCATGCCATTCCCTTCTTGCCTCTAGTGTTTCTGTTGAGAAGTTATCTGATAGCCTTATGGAGGTTCCTTTGTAGGTAACCTGTTGCTTATCTCTTGCTGCCTTTAGGATTCTCTCTTTGTCTTTAATTTTTGGCATTTCAATTACTATGTGTCTTGGTGTGGGTCTGTTTGGGTTCTTCTTACTTGGGGCTCTCTGTGCTTCTTGAACTTGAAAGCCTTCTTCCTTCACCAAATTAGGGAAGTTTTCTGTCACTATTTCTTCAAATATATTCTCTAACCCTTGCTCATTTTCTTCTTCTTCAGGGACTCCTATGATGCGAATATTATTGTGTTTCCAGTTGTCCTGCAGGTCTCTTAAGCTGTCTTCCTGTTTTTTAATTGTTTTTTCCTTTTGGTTTTCTGATTGGTTGATTTTTTTCTACCTTGTCTTCTAATTCACTGATCCGATCCTCAGCTTCTTCTACTCTGCTGTTTAGTCCTTCCAATGTGTTCTTTATTTCTGCTATGTCATTCTTCATTTCCACTTGGTTGGTTTTCAATGCTTTTATATCTTTACTCATGGTGTTGATGTCCTTACTTATGCTGTTGAGCTTCCTCAAGATCATGGCTCGGAACTCTACGTCTGTTAACTTGCTTAACTGCATTTTATTTATCTCACCTTCAGTAGAGGTCTCTTGTTCTTTCATTTGGGATTTGTTTCTTTGTTTCACCAGTTTGGCTATCTCAGTGGGTTTTGGAGCCTGCCAAATTTTCCCTGTGGGTGTTGGTGTTCTGATGTTTGTGGCTCCCTCTACTGGGTTTGGATGAGTGTGGGAGGACCCACGTTAAACACCACTGTCAAGTCTTACTTTCCTGGGTAGATTTGCAAGCCCAGGAATGGTTCAGTTTTCCTCTAGCTTTTTGCCTAGAGGCTATTAGTTGAGGTTACTTGAAGAGCCTTGGGTTCTCAGTTGAATGAAAAGCTCCCTCAGGTGTTCAGTGTAAGAGGATTTCCTGAGGGTGGGGCAGATGCTGGTTGTTAATGAGCCTCAATTTGCATTTCAATGGCCCACCTGGGTGGGGTTGAATCTCTGAGGGAGGGGCCATCGCCTCTACCCAGAGCCCTGGGAAGAAATAAGATGGCCTCCATCCTGCATGGCCGAAACTCAGCAAAAGCTCTGAGAGCCCTCCAAATCCCAAGTGTCCCCACACAGTTTCAGTCCAGTCCACCTTCCCTCTGCCAGAGTCCAAGGTGAGTGGCTGTGGCTATTTTAGCGCTCTGTCCTGGCCCTCTGCACTGTGAAGCTGGCTTGGGATTTTTACCCCAAGGGTGCTGCTCACAGCTAAGACTGCTGCTGTCCATGGGTTCCCAGCCCCCCTCTTACACCTCCAAAATCCTACCAGGATCAATTCAGTGTCCCTGGTTATATGGTCCTCGCAAGCTGCTTTTCTGTTACTTTTTCCTGATGATTTGTCTTTATGTTAGTTGTAATTCCAGTCTGGTCCTGGGAGATGGTCTGTGTAGCTTCCATTCACTCTGCCGCCATTTTGGAATCTCTTGAGTCCTGTCTCTTTTTCTGAGTTTCAACTAAAGGTTTGTCAATTTCATTTATCTTTACAAAAAAAAACACAGCTGCTCTTTGTTTCACTGATTTTTTTCTTTTTTTTTTTTTCTGGTATCTTCTTTATATCTGTTTTGATCTTTGTTATTTCCTTCCTTCTGCTAACTTTGGGCTTAGTTTGTTCTTTTTCTGGTCCATTGAGGTGTAAAGTGAAGTTATTTGAGTTGTTTCTTAATGTCAGCATTTATTGCAATAAACTTCCCTCTTAGAACTGCTTTTGTAGCATCCCATAGATTTTGGCATGTTGTACTTCCATTTTCATTTGTTTTGAGATATTTTTTTATTTTCCTTTGGATTCCTTCCTTTCTTCCTTCCTTCCTTTCTTTCTTTCCTTCGACACATTGGTTGTTCAGGAGTATATTGTTTCATCTCCACACAATTGTGAATTTTCAAGTTTCCTCCTTCTATTGATTTCTCGTTTCATACCACTGTATTCAGGAAAGATACTTATGATTTCAAGTTTCTAGGAGTTGTTTTGTGACCTATTATTTGATCTATCCTGAAGAATATTCTGTGTGTACTTGAGAAGAATGTGTATTCTGCTGCTCTTGGATGGAATATTCTGTAAATGTGTATTATTTTTATTTGGTCTAAAATATTGTTCAAGTTCAATGTTTCCTTGTTGATTTTCTGTCCGGATAATCTATCCATTGTTGAGAGCAAGGTATTGAAGTTCAATATACTATTATTTTATTGCTATCTATTTATCCCTTCAAATCTGTTAGTATGTACTTAATATATTTAGGGGCTCCAATGTTAGGTGCATATATATTTAATTTGTTATATCTTCTTGACTAATTGACCCCTTATCCTTTTATTATGATCATTTTTGTCTCTTGTTACCATTTTTGGCTTAATGTCTATTTCATCTGATATAAATACAGCTACCCCTGTTCTCTTTTGGTTTTCATTCGCATGGAATATCTGTTTTCATCCCTTCACTTTGAGTCTATGTTTTTCCTTAAAGCTGAAGTGAATCTCTTATAGGCAGCATTTAATTGAGTTTTTGTTTGTTTGTTTGTTTGTTTTTTATCCATCCAGCTAGTCTATGCCTTTTTATTGGAGAAGTCAATCCATTAACATTTAGAGATATTATTGATAGGTAAGGACTTACTATTGCCATCTTTTAAATTGTTTTCTGTCCATTTTGTAGTTTCATTGTCCTTTTCTTCCTTTCTTGCTTTCTTCCTTTGTAAATGATTTTCCATAGTGGTATGCTTTGATTCCCTTTTCTTTATTATATATATATATATATATATATATATATATATATATATGCATTGTACATTTTTGTTTTGTGGTGCCCATGAGGTTTACATAAAACATCATATACATAAAATGTTTTTAGCTCACTAATTCTGTCTTCAGCTTGCTCAAGTCTGCTGTTGAAACTTTCCGTTGAATTCTTTAGTTCATTCATTGTCTTCTTCAGTTCCAAATTTCTGTTTGATTCTCTTTATTTTCCCCTATCTTTGTAGAACCTCTCATTCAGTTCTTATATTGTTTTCCTGATATCATTAAATTGTTTATCCATGTTCTTTTATAGCTCTCTGAATATTTGTAGAACAATTATTTTGAATTCTTTGTTTAGTAATTCCTGGATCTCCATTTCTTTGGGACCAGTTACTGAAGTTTTACTGTATTCATTTGATGCAGACATGTTTCCCTGATTTTTTTTGTAATTCCTGTAGTCATACATAAGAGTCTGCACATTTGAAGAAGAAATCAACTCTTCTAGACTTTGTGGACTAAGTTCACTAAGGGAAGCCTTTCATCTGAGGCTGGGGGCACACTGGATCATGTTGTGACCCTTGGTCTAGTGGTACAGGGTGCCAAGTGTGGTGGTGTATGACAGCACCAGGTCTGGCGAAGTCTGATGTCCCTTCAGCTCAGGCCACTGGGGTCCACAGTATCAAAACTGTGTGGTCCTTGGTAAGCAAAATAGGGAGTCTGCAGTGACTACAAGAGCTGTTGGGTCCTAAATGGCACCTCCAGCTCTATTAGCTGGGCCTCATGGTAGGCAGTAGTGGTGGCCAGAGCTGGTGGTGTGCACACACTTGGCTGTGGGAGACCAGCTGCAAGTGCCTATATAATGGGGCCAGCTGCAGACATCCTCATAATCATAAGGGCCAGGGCAGATAGCAAGCAAGGCCAGGAACAACTATAGGCTCACTGGCAGCTACAGAGGACCTGACTATTGACATGTTCTTCTGTGGCTGCACACTCTCATTCTGGGCTAGCACACTGTAGTGGAGGCTGTTGGTGGTTTGGTACTAAGAGTATGCAGGTGCAAAGCTGGAGGGGCTAGCTATAGGTGGGCATGTTTGTGCCAGCCAATGACAGAAAGCTGGACCTGAAATAGGCCCACAGGCAGCTGTGGGGGTCCTGGTTATTGGTTGTTGTTGTGCTCACCTATGGTTGCACATTCTCCCTCGGTGCTTGTGGGCTGCAGTGGAGGCCAATGACTGGCAGCAGGCCAATGGCATGCAAGTGCACAGTTGGTGTCTTGTACTTCCACAGCTGCAGAAGCCTGATCTGGCTGTGAACATGGCCCCCAGGCTCTAGTGAGGGTGGAGAGGGACTCTGACAGCTGTCATTTTACACTTGCCCAGCTACAGAGACCTCATTGACAGCAGATGCAGGTCTAGGGCTCCAGTGGGAGTGGTGAGGGGAAGAGAGCATGGAGAGACTCAGGTGGCTGGTGCAGCACATGTGAGACAAATGCTGGTAAAATCTGCAGGGCATCTGCAACTGTGCTGGCCATTGGCTTCATGAGTGACAAGATATGCCTAAGTTTCTACAGAGCAGGTCTCTGAACCACAATCGCTTCTGCTATATGTCTGTTAATAATAGCCTGTGCTTTCTTCCTTGTTCCTAGCTGGCTTAGCACATCTCAACTTTGCAGGTCTAGATGGAAAGAAAGTGAAATGGGACCTTTGCACAGTATCCCAATAGGCTTGGGAAGCTGATCACTCACCTCACTCTTTTCTTCCTGGTGAGGGGATCTCTTTCTAGCTGGGAAGTTCCTTCTTGGTGCTGAACAATGCCAGCTTGGGGGATGGGATGATGCAGGCAATATGAATTCATTTTCATTTTCTTTTGTGTGATTATTTTTAGGATTTTTGTTTCACAATGGTACTAAAATGTCCTAAGTGGACTGTAGAGATCTCTCAGAGCTGTTTTGCTCATGGGAGGACAGGGAAGCTAGGTTCTCCTACCTCACCATTCATTCCATGTACTCTAATTTTTATGTTAAATTAAGATAAGATAGGACCTATAAAGAAGTGGAATTATTTAGCTGGAGAAAAGAAGGCTCTAAAGTGACTCAATAATATTTAATGAATCTACTTTTTAAATATTTATTTTAGAGAGAGGAAGAAAGATAGAGAGAGATAAGAGAGAAACATTGATTGGTTGCCTCCCATAGACACCCCCGACTGGGGATAGAACGCACAACCTAGGTATGTGCCCTGACAAGGAATCAAACCTGCCAACTTTTGGTGCATGGGATGACACTTCAACCAACTGAACCACACTAGCCAGGGCTAAATATTTATTTTATTTGTAAACTATTTCTATCTGGCAAAGAATGGTCAGTTAGTGGCCATACCATAGGTGTGTAGGTATATGTGTTGAAAATAAAATTACATAAAAAAGAAGCTAAGTTATAAAAGGACAGAATTTCTCAACTGTAAATGTTGTTGGGTAAAAAACAAATCGCTGACAGAGGCTAAGAAATCTGACCCTTAAAGATTTCTAAAATTTCAATAAAAGATCAACCAGGTGGCATGTGATTCTTTAGAGCTATAGTCTTTTTTATCTTGTTGTAGAGGTTGGGGAATGCAGTAGTCTCAATAATTGGATATTCCAGTTAATAATAATTATTGCTAACATATTAGTGCTTTTCAAGGAACTGGGGTACTATAAGGTATAAGAAGAAACTAAATCCAGATATATACTGTTTTGTGAACAAAATAAATTACAAGAAATATTGTACATGAATAGTGGCCACTGTGAGTTGATTTTGTCATACTCTGAGAACTGTACCTGTCTGACTTTTGAAAACAGCCCTAAGTATTATATTCTGAAACTTCATCCTTCAGAGGAGACTTCTCCAAATATAGTAAACATGATTTATATAAAAAACGAAGCTCAAAAGATCTTTTTAAATTTTAGAATTACATTAGAATATTAAGTAATTACCAAAATTGCTAAACATTGCTTCCTCTTTTCAGCCATGCAATTCTCAATTAAGTAACAATGAAATCACTAACCCACCTACTTGCATGGAAAAAACTAAATATCACTCTTTCAGGTCAGATGGGTGGAAATTTAGGGCAGGAGGAATGAATCTCCTTTGTCCTTCCAAAGAGATTTCAGAGCAAATGTCAGAGTTCCTTGAATTGGTTGATGAGGAAAAAATCATTCTATCTAAACATTTCCTGGGAATAATTAATGTGCAAGTATTGGCTAAAAATCACCAGAGCACACTACTGACATAGCAGTTATTACAGATCTAGCTACTGAAGGTCAGCAGAGCTATCTGATCATCCTGTTTTACATTTGAGGCTCTGTATCACCCATGGCCAAAACATTAAACTCAGGCATCTGTGTTGTGAACTTTTTGCTGCATTTATTACCCAGTGTTTCATTCTACTAGGGCAAATGTGCCTACAACTTTATTGAGCTCAAAGGCAACAGTGAGTTTGACCATGTCCAACTCACAATGGAAGTAGGCTGTAAAACACCCTTTAAAATGTACATTTTTGTAATTTTTTCCTTTGTAGAAAATATTCAGCAAACTTTACTTCCCATTTGAACAATATAAAAGTGCATTTTGAGAAATCTTCCTCTTTAAGACCTGGCCGGTGTGGCTCAGTGGTTGAGCATCGACCCATGCACCAAGAGGTCACTGGTTCGGTTCCCCGTCAGGCCACATGCCTGGGTTGCAGGCTTGCAGCTGACTGATGTTTCTATCTTTCTCTCCCTCTCCCTTCCTCTCTTTCAAAAAGTCAATAAAAATATATTTTAAAAAATATTGTATATCAGAGATTGAAGAAGAGAAAAAAGTGAAACGTAAATACATGGTATGAGCATTAACTAAAAAGAACAAAACAGGGTAAGGAATATCAAAATAAAATGAATAGAGTGATTATTAATTTTATTAACCAATGTCATCCCAATAAATTTAATAAAAAACAGTAAACAAATAAAAATATGTCTGGTCTACTTGAAAAAAAAATAATGCTTACATTTATTGCAATTTGCTACCAGTTTTCCACTTCTCTCTGTATCCATGTCCTCTGCAATTTGACTTTGCAGTTCTTTCCTGCAAGAGGAGTGGTCTATTTGCTCACCCTTTGAATCTGGGCTATTCTTGTGGCTTGCACTGACCAGATTAACCAAAGAACATATATACATATATGCATAGCCCACGGACACAGGCAATAGTGTGGGGAAGGCCTAGGGTGGGGTGGGGGCTGGGTGGAGGCAGGCAAAAGGGGAGAATGTGGGACATCTATAATACTGTCAACAAGAAATAAATTTTTAAAAAAGAATGCAGCCAAAGTAATGTGTGAATTCCATTCTAGTCCTCAAGAAACCTGGCATGCTTTTGTTGTATTTTAATCCTCTGCCTTTTCCATGACAGTATGCCCAGGCTAGCTTGCTCTAGGGTGAAACAGGTAGAGCAGAGCAGTCAGCATAGTAGTATCAGCAAAGACACCAGACATCTGAGAGAGAGACCAAGATTAATAGAATTTCTTAGGCTACCCACAGATGAATGCAGATGCATAAGTGAGCCTAGCTCAGATCCACAGAACCACCCAGATGACCTGTAGATACATGGGAGATGGTAAATAGTTCTTGTTTTAAGCCACTAACTTCAAGGTACTTGTTACACAGTAAAGCTACTGACATTTTTTAAAAAATTGATAAAAGAGATGAAAGTGTCCAGGGTGAGAGTTATAAGTGATTATACTTACGCTTACATTGCATGGCAAGCTTTTCTGAGGTGTACTATAAAGAACATATTAACTTTACTATGAGGAAAACACTATATTATCTGAATTCTCATGACTTATTTGTAGTCATACTTGTTTTAAATGTCCCTGGGCTTATGGAGTACAAAAGTGTTGTTATCTAGAATATAACAGGTAATTTATTTTAGACAATTTTACCCCAATAACTAGCAAGTTGTTCCATCCATGTAGAAATAAGCTATCTGGCAATCTTGCTATCTGGAATAGAAGCAAAAACAGGGAATGATGGCAAGAGGAAGTGTCTGAGCAATGAAAATGGAACTAAAAGCCACAAACAGTAGCATATTAAACTCTGGCATAACTAATCAGACATCCAATCAGAGCTTTTTTATACTTGTTATAACAAACTTAGTGATCTTGGTCCCCAATTCATTGTTGATGACAAATGCCAAGTTAAAACAAATGAGAATTAATGGAGGTAGGTGTACACAATGGTTACAAGTGACATCCGAGAATCTAAAGGGCAAAGAAAGAAACACTATAAGCATAATCAAAAATCTCAGAAGCATAGTAGTCTGAGGTCATTTAGTGTAAGGAAAAAGAGCTCCATATACCTCAACAGAACTTAACAGCATCATGTTAATGCATTTCTTAATTAATTAATTTTTATTAATTAATTAATTTTGTTACAGATGTTTCTCCTTTTTCCCCCATAGACACCCCTCTCCCGATCATTAATTTATTAAACAAATGCTATATATACTGTTTTTCTCTGGTCAGTCTACTGTCTAGAACCTAAAGGACTGAGATTATTAATTAGAGCTTACAACTTGGTACAATAACATGTGTAATGACAGTGATGTTTTTAATAGTCTATCACTAAAAGGTTAAGTCATGTTAAGTCAGCTAAAATATTCATGCAGAATGGTTAAAATTTTTGCCTATGTTTAAAAGGTAAATCTTCAGTTATCTGAAAAGTGCGCACATAGAGAACGACTCATACCAGAGTGTTCCCAGATGATTTAAGTTTTGTATTATTAGTATGCCTAATTTTTTGTAAGTTTTGCATAATTAGTATGTCTATACTCAGTACAGAAATATCCACATTTCTGTGGGAAAGGAAAAGAGAACTTGTGTAGATTGTGTGTAAATAAGTAAAATTTGCTTACAAATTAAAGACAAAAATAATTAGGTTGCTTTTAAAGCGGGAAGGGGAAATCAAAATTACATGATATTTAAGGCATTAAAAGAAGAAAAATAAAGTTTTATTCTTTTAAAAATAATTCCTTAAATATGCCAATAGTGAAAAATACAGAATTTACTAATACTTTTTTATGTTCTGCTTTCTTAATGGTATTTGAAAACACAGTTATTTTAAGAAATGAGGAAGTTTTGACCTCCAGTTTTAACCTCCCTGATGGATAAAGGACTGCTGCAGGTGGTGTTGATTGCCTGAGACAGCGGAAAACTATAAGCTCTTGTCTAAGTAAAGATTAAACTGACCAAATGAATCCAAAACATGCCTAACATTTAGGAAAAAACAACCCTGCTAAATAGTCATGAAACCCACAAGTCATATGGAAAAGAGATTCAGCTTGGTAATAAAAATTCAAATACTTCCAGTTCAAGACGGTGAACTGACCTGAAACAATTATCAATATTATATATACAACCAGGAATATATATATATACTTGATTTACACCAAACGTGCCATTGCAATTAAGTTGAGGAAAAAGATGGTATTTTCTATAGATGGTGCTGCAGCAATTATATGGCCATATGGCATAGAATAAACCTTGACTTCTACCTCACACCACACCCCAAACTCAGAGATTAGCATAGACCTAAGTGACCTAAATGGTAAAGGTAACAAACAACTTGTACAATAAAACATAGACTGTATTTATGACTTTGGAGGTAGGAAAATATTTCATAAACAGTACAAAATGAGCACTAATCATAAAAGAAAAAAATGTAATAGTGCTTTATAAAATTAGAAACTTCTGTTCACCAAAATATTTTTTTAATTTTTTTTCTTTATTGATTTTAGAAAGAGAAGAAGAGAGAGGGAGAGAGAGAGACATCGATGAGAGAGAACATCGATTGGCTGCCTCCTGCATGCCCCCCACTGGGGATCGGGCCCACAACCTGGGCATGTGCCCTGACCGGGAATCGAACCAGCGACCTCTTGATGCATGGGTTGACGCTCAACCACTGAGCCACACTGGCCAGGCAGATCGTTGACTTTTTAATGTGACTTAAAAGGGACTGTGTTGCTCTGGCTGGTTTGGCTCAGCGATTAGAGTGTCAGCCTGTGGTCCAGAGAGACCAGGGTTCGGTTCCCGCTAAGGGCACATACCTCGGTTGCAGTTTGTCCCCGGCCCCGGTTGGGTCACGTGGGAGGCAGCCACTCGATGTGTCCCTTTCACATCGATGTTTCTCTCTCTCTCTCTCCCTCCCACTCTATCTGAACAAAAAATGGAAAGATGTCCTTGGGTGAGGATGAAAAAAAAAGGGGGACTGTGTTTACTTCTTTGGGTTCACTTCTTCACTTCTTGATATTATACCTAATACCAAGGAACCTGGAAAGTGCCATCCTGCCACATGCTTACAAGTAATACCAGACATTTTTGGAAAATGGCACTAGCTCATGATACCTTTTGTATGCAAAATACACTCAGCCCTTGCCCAAGGTTGACAACCCCAAAGTCCACCCACCCTGTCATAACATTAAGCTCCAACTCCAGAAATGTTAGTTGATACCCGAGAGTTACTGTAGTTTCTACTTGCAAACCAGTCAACTCTCAGTTAACAGCCAACAACTCATTAGTAGAATTGTCTCTAACACTTGAGAAAGGAGAACCATCTCCCAACCCAGCAAGTATTAGACGTGGCAGAGAAGTCCACTGATGTCAGCAAGACTGTGAGGCAGGCAGCATCTGTAGCCACAGCTGTAGCCAGAAGGGATGCCATTCACCTCATTAGTGTGTGCCACAGTGGGTCACACCCTCCTCCTTGCAAAACTTTCTTCACTTGACTTTGAAGGACTCCACACTCTAATTTTCTTCTTACTTTACTGTCTGACCCACAGTCTTTCCAGTTGCAGTAAACAGAAACTCCAAAACCTTAGCCTATCCTTGTCTCCTTTTTCTCTCATATACCACATGCATTTCATTATCAAATCCTGCCAACCTTACCTTTAAAACATTTCCAGAATCTGATCGCCACTGCCTCTTGTCACCTTTACTGCTGTCCTACTCTGAGCCACCATCACCTCTCACCTGCACTTTTACAATGGCCTCCTAACTGGGCTTTTTGCTTCTGTCCCTGCCCACTTACAGTCTACTCTCAATGCAGCAGCCACCTTTATCACATCACTCTTTAGCTCAAAACTATCCATACTACATCATCTCACCCAGAAATGGTCCTGTATGATAGTCCCCTGTTATTTATTTGGTCTCTCCCTTTCTCACTCAGGTCCAGTCACATTGGTCGCCTTGCTGTCCCTCAAATATACCAAGATTGGTTTCACCTCAAGATTTTTACACTTATGGTTCCCTCTGCTTGGAATGCATCTTCTCTCACAAATGTGTGTGACTTACTCCCTCACCTCCATCATACGTCAGCTGAAAAATCACCTTTATTAAAGAGATCTGCTCTGACAATCCCACCTAAAACAGCAGCCCTGCCACTGACTCCTCCCTGAATCACCCCTTCCTTCCCTGCATTCTTTCTTATTTATTATTACTTCTATGTAACACTTATTACCATCTGAACATATTTGTTCATTATCTACGTCCCCACTAGAATGTAAGCTCCATGAGGTAGGAGTTTTGTTCATTTGTTTTCTCCAGAGCCTGGAACAGTGTCTGGCACATAGTGAACACTAAGTAAATATTTACAGCATGAATCACTGACCTCAGCCTGTTTTGTGTGGGGGAAGAGATCAAGGAAAGAGGTAAGTGTTGGAAGTTTGGCAAGAGGAGGCCTGGAAGGGCTACTGAGGGGTACAAATGAGACAGAGCTGAAAGACCTCAAATGAAACATCAGGATCTGGAATGTTCTCTGAGGAAGAGTTGCTATAAGCCAGACTGCTGCTATTTTTCCTGCTTATACTCAGAGGCCTGGGAAGTGTGGGTTCCAGTACAATGGATTTAGTATAACAGATTTTAACCATTTTAACAAATGGATATGTTTTATAGGAAAAGCTGGATATCTATGACTATCGTGGGTAAGGGATCAAAGCTAGCAGAGAGCCATCCTTTGAATCTAAGGGAGAGCAAACTTTGAAGTTCATACTTAAGTACCCAATCAATGGCATCCTTCTGTCCCCTGGTGGCAGCACAGCTCAACTGCACCAGGATATACATTCCTTGAAAAAGAGAAAGCAAAACAAAAATGTCAAGGTTATATATAGCTCTCAAAGCCTGTAGGAACCATAAGTGTGTGTGTGCATTTGTGTGTTTCCTTGGGATAAAGATTTCCCAAAGTTTTTCCTCATGAAATCTGGCCATGCTTCCTTATTCATGTGACTTCAGCATCAAAGGGGACCAGTTAAATGGAAGATACTCACCTGACATAGCTAGGTTTGTATGTATAACACAGCCCCCTATTCTAGGCCTTAGACAACCTCCTGCCATATACATCTGTCAAATGTATTTGTAGAAAGGATTTATGTTGTGGCTGGGAGGTTGGCACAGGTGACCTCAAAGTCCCCTCTTCAACTTAGGATTCTATGACTTTATAATAATCCTGTCTCACTCCACTCCCTTCTAGTCTATGAGTCTGAGCATCCTTAACTTTTCCACCCAGACTTGCACTTGCTGGAGACATCTACACCTCCCTTGGATCCCTTACTGTGTGCTTCTTACTTCTGCCTAACCATACATGTCTTACTTCTGGGTTTGTGTGGCTGGAGAGCTTATCTCTAAAATGTGTCCTGACTGCAGTTGACTCCCAGCCAATGGTTCTCTTAACTTTAACATGCATAGGAATCACCAGAGGAGAATGCCAAAAATGGAGAATTCCTATTCTTCCCCACCTCACCTTCCAACTCTGATTTAGAGCATCAAGGATGGAGCCTGGGCATTTTCATTTTAACTAGCACTTCATGTCTCCTCACTGTAGGCACTCTGTAGATGTCAGTTGGGAAACATGGCCAAAATGGTAGCATAACAGAAGAGGGTTCTGAAACCCCTCCTTTGACACTGCCCCAAACCCTTAAAGGCAAAGAGTCAAGCAATTTGCAAATGTCGTAAGTATAATTTGTCTTTCTCATATGTCTTGTATGCTGACTTGGTGACAAACATGATTCAATGTTGCAAAGACTTCTGTCTTCAGCTGCTGATCGTTCTCATTCTGTCTTCCTGCATTCAGGATCATGGCCAGCTTCAGCCAAGCTTCCTGCTTGAACCCGCTTCCTTGATTCTCTTAAGCACTAGATTTTCTATTTGTCCCGTTTTAGTTCTGTAACACCCTATAACACATATTATGAAGAAAAAATACCAGAGAAGTTCCTGGACAGATACAAAGGGTTAACTCGGCTTTGAATATGTGTTAGATGGATAAGCTCTTGGTTTGCATTATTTTACACCATAATATTAAAATAAAAAAGAACCCAATATGTCCCCTTCATTTTATAGATGAATAAAGTACAGCTTAGAAAGGTCAAATAATTTCTTCAAGATCACCTAGCCATCTGGAGGTAAAGCCAAAACTAAAATGTAGGCCTTCTTACTCCCAGTCAAGTTCCATTGTTGGCAGCAGAAAGGTGTAGCTGATCCTAGTGAATAGTGAGTGCTCCCTGTGATTTAGATACCTCAACAAACATTATTCAGCTCAAGAAATGAGAATCTAAACTCTATGGCATTCTTAGTTTTGCTCTTTGCCTGTTTCCCTAGATATACTATAAGTTCCAGAGAATTCAAACTCCATTATATCTCTTACATTTACCTCCTATTTCCACATTAATTGCTGTGGTTTAAGACAGTCATACAAAACAAACTCCACTGCAAGTTCTATGTAGCACATGCACACGTGTGTATGCACACATACACATACATGTACACACACATATACATAATTATAAATAAAGAACTGGGCAGGTATGGTATCCTGAGCATGACAAAAAAGGCAGGCCCAGTGTGTATGATTTTTGTGCTTCTTAAGGGCTGCCACAGGATCTCTTTAGCCATGTATATATACATATGTTGTATATTTGTACATGGGACAGAAGGTTGCTGTTTTGAAGAGCCTCAATTGTTTTCTCTCTTCTTAAATTACTATTACTATTAATTTTTTAATTTGTTTTTAATTACAGTTGACATACAATATTATATTAGTTTCAAGTGTAAAAGATAGTGATTAGAGAAATATATGCATTATGAAGTAACCACACCGATAAGTCTAGTACCCATCTGACACCATACATAGTTATGATAATATTATTGATTATATTCCCTATCCTGTACTTTACATCCCCATGACTAACTTTATAACTGGCAGTTTGTACTTCTTAATCCCTTCACCTTTTTAAAAAAATATTTTTTCTTTATTAACTTTTATTTAAAATTTTTTTTCTTTATTGATTTTAGAGAGAGGAAGGGAGAGGGAGAGATAGAAACATCAATGAGAGAGAACATCTATTGGCCGCCTCCTGCATGCCCCCTACTGGGGATTTGGTCCACAACCTGGGCATGTGTCCTGACCGGGAATCGAACCAATGACCTCTTGGTGCATGGGTTGACATTCAACCACTGAGCCACACCAGCCGGGCATCCCTTCACCTTTTTTATCCATCCCCTTATCCCCCTCCCATCTGGTAACCATCAGTTTGTTCTCTATATCTATGAGTGTGTTTTGTTTATTTTGTTTTTTAGATTCCACATATAAGATTAAGATGGCCATATATTTCAATAATGATATGACAGAGCATTTCTTTGTGGAAGGGTAGTGGTCACTGCTGATTGCTTACCAGCATCTAATACTCACCTCACTTTTATACCATTTGATTCATCAATTACACTCCTAGGCATACACTCAAGAGAAATGAAAACATGTCCACACAAAAACTTGTTCACATATGTTCACAGCATTTTTCATAATACCAAAATATAAAAATAATCCAAATGTCCATTGACTGATGAATGGATTAATTAAATGCATAGTATGTAAAAAAAAAAAAAGTACCCCGATTTTTGTTGAAATATTTAGCCCTCTACCAATAGCTCTGATATACTTTAGGCAAAGCTAACACTTCTCTGGTCTAAGTGTAACTCTATCCTTGTTCAAATGAACAATCCAGGAGCCCAAATTTAAGACAATCAACACATAGAATTTTCCAAATTAAGAGACTGGATGTTTACAGAGGAGCTTGGCTGCTCTGGCAGCCCACTTTTTCTTTTATGTCTATATGCAGGAGTGTATTATGGGGAGTGATGGGTGTGGTCTTCTCTGGTTGCAAGCAGTAAGGGGGAACATTGTAGAGAATTTAAAGACAATAAAACCAACCAAAAACTGATCTTTTATGTATGAAATTGTTTTTATTTCATCTTCATTTTTCATTGAAATTTTGATATAGTTACAGATTTGTATGCAGTTATAATAAATAATATAGAGAGATCCCCTATATGCTTTTCCCAGATACCCCCACTGGTAACACTTTGCAAGCCTATACTACAATATCACAACTAGGATATTAACATTGATAAATCCACCAAACTTATTCGTTTTTCCCCAATTTTACTTGTACTCATTTGTATTTAGTTCAACAGAATTTTATAATGTGTAGCTTTGTGTATCCACCATCACAGCCAAGATACTGAACAGTTACCACACCACAAGGATTTCTCATGTTGGACTTTTATACCCATACTCACCTCCCTGCCCCCGTCCTCCTCCCCCTTCCACTATCTCTAACCTCTGCCACCGACTAATCTGTTCTCCATTTTTTAAAATGTTTCAAAAATGTTAGCTGGAACCATACAGTGTGTATTCTTTTAGGAATGGCTTTTAAAAATTTTCTTTTTACTCAGCATAATTCTCTGGAGATTCATGCAAGTTCTTGTGTGTATCAATAATTTGTTCCTTTTTTCTGAGTAATATGCCATGTATGCACCACGGTTTGTTTAACCATTCAGCCATTGAAGGGCATCTAAATGGTTTCTAGTTTTCTGCTATTACTAATAAAGCTGTTATTAATATTTATGTACAGAGTTTTATTGTGTGTGTGGAGCGGGGGTTGGTTATCACCCTATGCTGGCGATTCTAAGCTGTCTGCCCAATCATTCTCATCAACCTACTCCCTGCCTAATACACCACTCTCTCTGTCACTGTTGCTGCTCTCACCATTCTCAGCAGTGCTGCTGCTGTTTCGGGTATTGGAGTTTGATCTGTCTTCCTTGGACTGGAGGGCAGTAGAGAGAAGAGAGGGAGAAGGCAGCTGTGGTGACAGTTCAGCCAATAAGAAAACTCAGATCAATTCTGGGCAAGACCTCTTCTTCTCTCTTCATCTGCTCCCCTTGCCTCCTGGTGACTAATGCTCTCTTATTTTCTGATACAAAATTCAGAGGGTAATACTCTTCTTGCCTTAGTTAATGTACTCCACCCACCTTCTGGATTAAAAATCAATCTATAGAGGAACCATCATTGGGTCAGGTGTGCATGCCTAGTGTAATTCATAGCCATTCCTGGATAAAGAACATCGACTTCCCTAAACTGTGGAGCAGGGTTATTTCATCTGTGGGCTGTGTAATTTCATGGGGTGTGTGTGTGTGTGTGTGTGTAATTTCTGCTAAAAGGAAGCACAGAATGGGCCATTACTGCCATGTCCAGTATGCATAAAAGATTCTCTAGGTGGACTAGATATCCATCTTATCCATCTTTAGCCACACAAGAAACAAGCAAATATCAATGAAACACAAAATGGTGAACTTTTAATAAAAATGTCTTTTTAAAAAAATATTTTAAAATATGCTTTTATTTTATTTTAGTTTTTTAATTTATTTATTTTTGTTACAAATGTTTCTCCTTTTCCCCCCCAGACACCCTCCTTCCTATCCCACCCCCACCCCACAAGCATTGTTGTCTATGTCCATTGGTTATGCATACATGCATATAAGTTCTTTGGTTTATCTTTAAAATAAGTTTGTAAAATGAGCTCCAATAAAATAAGGTTAAAATTATCTGCAAACTAGTAAAAAGTTAAGTGATATCTATATATAAAAAGGAATACTTTAGTTTGGATAAGTTGATTTGTAGCCCTTCCTTTTTTTTTTTTAATAAAGAGGTTACAGGTTTGGCATACTGATAAAGTCCCTCTGGGTCCAAGATAATAAAACACAATATATAAAAGTGCTTTGTGTTCCATTGTTTATAACTGAGAACAGTAACAAGAAAAGAGTTCTCAGATCATTAAGATATAATTTTTTTAAGTGGCTAGGAAACACTCCTTACTCTAATGCAGGGGTTGGTAAACTCTGGCCAGCCTGCCATCTGTTTTTGCAAATAAAGTTTTATGAAAGGACGGTCACACCCATTCGTTTATTGATCGTCTGTGGCTGTGTTCACACTAGGACAGCATACCTGAGTAGTTGCAAAGGCCTGCAAAGTCTCAAATATTTACGATTTGACCCTTTACAGAAGTTTGCCTTAATTTAATCTCATTATCAAGAGACCATTATTCTAATCCTGAGCATTTTGGGTATTCTGCATGAGCATTAATTATGAAAGCCTTTGTTAGCTCATGCAGTTTAACCCAAATTCCTAGTCTACAAAGTTAAAGGTTAAGGAAAGGTCAGTTAGTACATGTCACAATCTAATAATTTTTATGGAGATTTTCTCCATAAGGCATTATAGGGGAGGAAAATGAGTCGACAGAACTTTCATTAAATAATAATACTGCCTCATATAAAACTCTGCCCTGAGAAACCCAGATTGAAATACATCAAGTTAGAAGCTGGCATACTTAAAATGTATCTTAAAAGATTAAATATTCAGTAAAATAAAAAGGTATGTATTTTGGAATGAAAAAAAATATATAGAGAGAGTACTGGATAAATCCAGGCATCAAATTCCCTGACTTGATCAGGCAGAGCTGCGAAGAAACTTCCCCATATGGCCTTCATATTTAAAGGATCCCAGAGCGCCCGGCCAGTTTGGCTCACTGGTTGAGCGTCGACCCATGCACCAAGAGGTCGCCAGTTCGATTCCCGGTCAGGGCACATGCCCAGGTTGTGGGCCCCATCCCCAGTGGGGGGCATGCAGGAGATGGCCAATCAATGTTCTCTCTCATCAATGTTTCTATATCTCTCTCTTTCTCCCTTCCTCTCTCTCTAAAATCAATAAAGAAAAAAAATAAATATAAATAAATAAAGGATCTCAGAGTGAGGGGTAGTTGCCCACATTTTGTGTCCTATAGGAAGAAACATATCATAACAGTGGTGCTACAAATGCCTGTACAAAGTTGTAACTTTGTCCCCAAGATTCTTAGAAAACATTTTGGGAAGAGACACTCTACATTAAGCAATTAGAGGCCATTTCCAATTAGGTCTGGATTGTCAGTATACCCTACATATATCCAAGGATGATGTGGAATGGCGTTAAGTGGAACCATAGTGAGAAATACAGCGTTTACAATTAGACAAGGTGCGCTAGAATCTCCTGGACCACTGAAGTTAATGTATATTGATGGTGGCCATCTAAATCTTGTAAGGGCTGAATGCTAAAATTCTTTTATAAGGACTTTAATAAACATGCAAAGGTTGATTTTACTGAATTACTAGACATTGAAACTATAAGCCTCTTAAGCCACAAATATAGCTCCAACTCCTGGATTGTAAAACAAATTCTCCTTGGGGAGATTCTAACACATGGGGTAAAATTTTCAATTCATCTCTCAAACTTTGCTTTGGTATCTGCTATAAGAAAAACCTAGTTTCTTTGTTATAAAATGTCACAGATTTTTCTCCCACTTTTAAAAAAGCTGTTATCAAGGATAGATAGGTTTTATCATTTTTTTCAAACTTTGAAAATATAATCTGTAGCATCATAAAATTACTTTAAAAAAGTGATGATTTAGCCCAGCTGGTGTGGCTCAGTGGCTGAGCATTGACCCATGCATCAAGGGGTCGCTGGTTCAATTCCCAGTCAGGGCACATGCCCAGGATGTGGGCCCCAATCCCCAGTGGGGGGCATGCAGGAGGCGGCCAAATGATGTTCTCTCTCATCAATGTTTCTATCTCTCACTCCCTCTCCCTTCCTCTCTCTCTAAAATCAATAAAAAAAAATTTTAAGTGATGATTTATGTAGGCAGTGAAAATGCTTTTAGTGACTCATAATTAGATTACACCCAACTTGGAAAGAAGAGCAAAAGTACTTTTTACTAGAGAAAATGTAATGAGATGTTGTCATCATTTAGGGCAGCATATTGGTACTTTACAAACATAAAATTATAGCTTTACAAAAATCTGAGTTAGTACTTACATTTGAATACCTTAATTGTATATTCTTAAAGTCATTAATTTAAAAAACACAGTTCAATAGCATGTTGACAAATAGGACAAAATTCCTTGCCCAAAGTAGTCATTAAAAGCTAATAAATAGTTATAGAATATATTTTACACTGACTTTTTAAAATGAAATTTTGTACTAAAATCATAAAATAAAGGGCATAAAATAGAAGCCATTAATTATATTGTAAATGTGAATTCTGGGTTTGGGTTGCTATTTTAACAGTATTTATTCTGTATGATATATCTATGTGGTCTGACATATATTTCTCTTCCTCATTTCTCTTATTTAAAATTTCTTAGAGTAAGCACAATGCCATTTCTTTAACTATTCAATAATCATCAAGAAGCAAAAGTACAGCACAGTAAGATAATCTTTATTATACTGTAACTAGAAACAGAGCAGATAGCAAGTTCACAAGGTATTTTTGATTATTATTCTTTTAAGATCAGGCTTCAATAACAATAATCAAAACGAGTCTTAACTGCACAAATATTTTGGTCACTACTGTAATCTTCAAGGGCACAAAAGTCAGCAGAACAAATTAACATAAAAGTAATGACTATGAGAATTTCCCACGGGCCAAAAATGTACGTCACTGCATTAAACTTTACCCTTGTATTCTCTTAATATTCTTCTTAAACATTGAACAATTATTATTACTCAGCAAAATATCAAACATGCACATAGTATTCCTACAAGAATACTATCTTAATAGTGTCAGTATTAACACCAAGCTTTTCTTTTCCCCCAAATTCAATGAATCATGGTCCCATTCCCTATATGTATTAGCATTAGTGGTAATATGGAAACTTGATTTTATTTTCAAGGTTAAATGGCAGAGATTGACTTCGCATTTGGTGGCCAGCTGTGTACCTTAATTTTTAAATAAATTTAACTACATTTCATAAGCCCTGAGATTTTCAATACCTTGCCAATGATTGTATACTTTTAATTTATACTGCATTCCAATTAACTTGAACCCCACATAAGTACTTAAAAAATATTTACAGATGGTTGTAACGAAAGTAATGATAAAATTTACTACTTGTACAGTAAGACTGCTAATAAGGCCTTTAACTAAGAGCTGCATATTTTATGCGTTTTTAACTTGCTAAGAGCAATTCTTAAAATTACAGCTATGATTATCTGTCAGCAGTAAGTGCTTTTCACTTTGCTCACTTCTACATGGATAACCAGATTCACTTTTTCTCTTTCTTGTAAAGCAACTTTTTTTCTTCCCCAAACATAAATGTTAATAGTCCAACTGAACAGGTGCCAAAAGAAACTTAGAATTTGAACAGCAGATTGATAACTATAATGACTAGCAGAGAAATAGTCTCATAACAGGCATTCAATAGTGTCTGTTACACACAGAATGTGTGAATTGTAAGGCAGCTGTCAGTCAGATAGTTTTCATCATACACTTTAACTCACTTTGTTTAACCGGCTAATTCAAGATTACCAGATTTAATTCGCCCTCAAATGTAGATCCAAGATTTTGAAATTTTAAAAATTATTTTAATAGTTCTCAGAAAATATAAACAAGTTAATAGTAGTTGCTACACTGCAATATTAATTGAGAGAAAAAAAGAATTACTTTCTACTAAGCCGTATGTACAACTGAGGAGAAGAAATACAAACATAAGAAGTGTTAGCTAATTATTATTTTCTCCAGATTTATCCTTGCAGCATTTTTTGTTCATATATGTATCCCTGCTAACTTCTCTGAAGCTGAAAGATCATTTTATTATCTGAATGGATTTCCCTATCTCCTTAGGTACATAATGTTAGTGAAAAGCTGGTGTAAATATAAGGTTGTATTTTCATGTCATGCCATGTTTCTGTATTTGTTTTTTGCTGACATTACAGTTTTCCTATTGAAGTGATTCTGTATGTATAGAATATGAGCTAACCTGCCAATTTACTATGAGATTGCTTGCTTATAATATTCAGTTTTTGTTGATAGCTTTGAAGCATATTGCACACTTGTCATCTAGCATATTAATAAGTAACTTATTCTTTTTAGAAAGGATACACTGACAAATTCTTAAGTTAATGGCTTTGGCCAAACATTTTTAGTCTGTCACAGGACAATGGCAATGGCAAAAACATTGACGATACAGTTCATGGTTCGGTTCTCCCACCTTACGGTACAGGTTCCTGAAAACACACACACAAAAGGACTTTGAAATACCAGCAAAACATCAAAATTACCAGAAAACGTACATATGCATTTTCATAGGTTTTACTAGCTTGTTTCCTGCAGTCTGTTAAATGTTCACATTGCACATTTGTCTAAAGGCATACTTGTTTGTTTTGGTTAGGTACAAAGCAATACTGTTGATAAAGTCTTTTGAGAATTAATTAGAGATAAATAAAGCATTTGATAATAAGTACACTGTTTGACTTTGCTAGAAGTTGGATTTTGTTTGAATCAGCTTAAGGTCTCTTACCATCAGATGTGGTATCCCAAAAGCATGAGCTGGCTGTGTGAAAGCCATATGCACTTCTCTGGACCACTGCACAGGTCACTAAAAATAAAGTCACAGAGTGAGGATACTTATAAACAAAGGAAAAGATATCCAAGATTTAAGTGTTTAAGTTCACAGCTTTAAAAGGTGTAAAAATAATAGAAAACAAAGCATTTAACAAATGAATTAAAAAAATAATAGTCCCTCTTCTTGATTATCTACCATGATTTTGTCCCCACTGGATCCAGTCTGTTTGTTGCCCATTGCCATAACCACTGGTTATGTGCCCTGCCTCATGGGCATAATTCAGCCAAAGAAAATATTCCACTTCACAAACAATTATTGTGTGATACTTCATAGTCCTACATATAAGGAGGCATGGGGTTACTGAAAAGAAGACAGTAGTGCTCAGTAGGTTTCGGTAGAAAGAGCTAACTGATGTAAATGTGAAAAGTGGTACTACCAAGGAAAAATAGATGGTTGACAGAAGCTCAAACTGCTTTTGAATAGCAAAAGATCTCCCTCTTTTAAATATTATATTATCTTTTCATAAATAAGTCAGAAGTCCTTCAAACCCTATTAGTATCCAACTACAGTGTCTATCATTCATTTATTTTCTCTAAATTCGGAGAAAATCACAAGGGCAAAGGTGAGTGAACTTCTAAGGAAGGACAGTGGTACTTACCAATATATTTATAAGCTTTTCCCAACTTAACCAAATGTGCTAAGGATTGTTCCACTATGCTTGCAGTCCATTGGTTGATGTTGTTCTGATTATAATCTTCACCACCTAAAACTCCATCTATACACTGAAACGGCAGAGGATATTTAAACAAATTATACACAAATTGCAGCAAAAATGTATTCAAAACACAAAATGCATTTATAACCCAATAGAGCATCTTAGAAAATATGCATCTAGTAAGTACTTATTAAGCAGTGTCTCTAATTGTTTAAGAATTTTCAAAGCGTTTCTGCATGCATTATCTCACCCTATGAGATACTATGGGTCATGTAAAGATAAGTATGAGATGGCCTCTGTTGTAAAGAACTTAATCTAGCAAAGAAGGTAATAATTCCGTAACACAAGGAAGACAAATCAATGGTGATAAATTATATCATAGAAAGATTATGCGGGTAAAAATTGAAAAAGGGTGATGTCAACTGATTAAAGAATGGCTTTGAAACAGTTGGGATTTAAACTAGGTTTCAGATGCTAAAAGCAAAGGATGATACCAATTGAAAATGTAATTATCATGAATAATAATTATATTTTTATTCATATTATGGAATTGCTTAGCTATAAAACTAGCACACCTGCCACTAAATGTAAATCATCAACAAACACTATTTTCTGGATAGATGATCTATTAAGGGAAAATTAAATAATACTTCCATCCACTTGTGATATCTTATTAAAAGCACCTGTTTAGAATCATAGTCTTAGGTTTTAAGGTCACCACTGCCACCTACTCCCTGTGTGGCCTTTTTTGAGTGACTTAACCTCTTGAAACCCCTATTTCCCTAATGCTTAAAGTAGAGATATAACAGCCTCATCTCATCAGGTTGTTGTGAGAATGGAAGGAGATAACGAATGCCATGTGCTCAAACACAGTGACTGCCACAGAGTAAGCACAGTAAGTCATGTTAGATATTATTATTATCATCATTATCATTATTGCTGCTTCTTTTATTTTTTCCAGTTTGACTGAAATGAAATAGACATATAACATCATGGAAGTTTAAGGTGTACAATGTGATGATTTGATACACGTATATATTGTGAAATAATTACCATGATAAGGTGAATTAATGTACCCATCCTCTCACAGTTATTATTTTTGCATGTGTGTCAAGAACATTTAAGATCTATTTTCAGCAACTTCCAGGTATACAATACAGTGTTAACTGTAGTTACCATGCTATACATTAGATCCCCCCAAATTAAGTTTGTACCCTTTGATATACATGTCCCCGTTCCCCCTGCCCTCCAGCCCTCGGCAACCACCATTCTACTTTCTGTTTCTATGAGTTCTACTTTTTTAGATTCCACATATAAGTGAGATCATACAGTATTTGTCTTTCTCTAACTAATTTTGCTGCTATTATTTTATATTTGAGTAATAGAGCCTGGGTAATAAAGCACTCATTCAATTCATTTATAGAATCTAGCTTAATCAAACACACACACAAACACACACACACACACATGAGTGTATGCACATATGCAGCTTTCATTTACTACAACTGTAGTAAAAATTCATAAAGGCACAAATTAATATGAAATGTTAAGCTGGACATTATGAAATTTTCACTACTGATAAAACATAGAAAGAAAAGTTAAATTTAGAGGAGTTGGAAAAAGGAACGAGGCTCAAATTATTCTCCTGGAGAGTACACAATAAATAGCATGACAGAGGTAGGAGGGCCTGTGGCCCAAGGGTCAGGGCAACAGGGTTTTTTTTTATTAATTTATTTTTGTTACAGATGTTTCTCCTTTTTTCCCCATTGACACCCTCCTCCCCATCCCCCCACCCCATCCCCAGCTTTGTTGTCCATGTCCATCAGTTATGCATATATGCGCTTAAGTTCTGTGGTTTATCTCTTCCCTCCCCCCCACACCCTTTTCTGAGGGGTGTCAGTCTATACCCTACTTCCACATCTCTGGGTCTACCCTGTTCCTCAGACTGTTATGTTCATTATATTCCAGAAATAAGTGAGATCATGTGATATTTGTCTTTCTCTGCTTGGCTTGTTTCGCTTAGGATAATACTCTCGAGGTCCCTCCATGTCGTCTCAAAGGATAAGAGATCTTTCTTTCTTATAGCTGCATAGTACTCCATGCAACAGGGTTTTAATTCTGACTTTACTACCCCCGAGCTTAGGCAAACCTCCTACTCCTTCTAGACTGCCTTTCCTAAATGGGAAACTAAGAGCACTCGTTTTTCTTTCAGGTTATCTAAACAACAGAAAAACATCATGGGGCTCTGGATCCCACTGTAAACAGCCCTGCTAATTACTATTAATTAACATTTAGCCTTCTTAATTAGCATTAGCCAGGAGGCCCACTAGATAATGAGGTCCTTAACCTGTCTGTATTCCCAGGGCCAAACTCAGGAAGTGGGCACACAGCAGGCACTCAGTAAATGTTTGTTGTTGAAGTAATATTATCTTTGATATACTCTCTGGGTATCCTCAATCAAATGTACTTTCGACTAAGTTCCATGTTAATCCCATTTGTAACTCACTTTTTCTCTGAGAATTTATTTGGGGGCTCATTGTATTACTGACAAATGAAATATATGCATATCACTGATAAGTGAATGGCTCTAAAACTTCAGAGGGAAAAAATATTAGCATAGGAGCTGAGAGTAAGAAATCTAAGAAAAGAAAAGAAGGAGATTGGAAAGAGATAAGAAAAACAGAAATACCTGCTGAAACTGTGTGCTGAAATGTTTTAAAATAGTGCGCTCTCACTCTCTCAAGCCTTTCCATTGCCTCAGTAGCAAAGAGCTGATTCATCGGAAGAGAGGAGGAGGAAAGAGGATAGACTTGGAGCTGCAAGTCACCGGAGCAAACCTGAGATTTGTTTGAAGTCTCATATTTCATATAAAAACTTCAAGTGAAGCCTGCTTTTAACTCTATAATGTATGAGAGTTTTTTTTTTTTAATTAAAAATGTGTTTGGTTAAATTATTTATATTACTTAACTCCCTCTTGCAAGTATTTAAGTAAAACCAATGCTCTAAAACGCACCCAGGGGCTCCTAGCCCCACCTAGCCACTGCCAAGTTTGCGTATCCCAGTTTAAGAAGCATGGTTCTTTTAATTTAATAAAGCATCAAAGTAACACATGCACACGGTTTTAAAAACCCAACGGAAGAGATCTTTCAATGAAAAGTTAAGAATCCCCTCACCACCCTTTCCCATCCCCAGTTCCATTCCCTAGAGGAAATTCTGTCAGTGTCCAACTGTTTTTATTTCTTCTAAAAGAGATTACTTAAGCATCTCCAAATAATGTTCGTACCACCATTTCTTGATTTATGAATTATAGACAACAGCCTTAGAGCTCCTGCTATGAGAGATGAAAATTTAGTTCCCTCAGATCACCTGCTACCTTCCTTCCCCTTCCCTCAATAGTGAATTCAGTATTTTTACGCCAATATATTTACACTGTTAGAAGCATGTTTCTTTTCCACTCCTCGCGTTTCTTTCCACACAGAGGATTTTTCCCTAACATTCCCGGCCTCTTGTCTCACCTGTTATTATTCCTCCTCATGGAGGTGGAGTGAATTACTTGGTTAATGAGTGACAACCGCTGTTCCACCATTCTCGTTTGGGAGAGTCAATCTCCCAAATGCCTTGGACTCAAATATTTGGTTTCTCCTTCCCTCTCCACCCAGACCAACAAAAGGCACCAGCCTGGCTAAGTGTTTCTCTCTGTTGACTCAATATTTCCCTTGGATGCCTCTTCCAAGGTCTGAACTGAACAGGTAGGAAGTTAGCAAAACCAGCTCTAATCTCCAACCCAGTTTTAATTAAAAATAAAGATGATATTTTATTCTCTTTCTAGTGACTCTTGTCTTTTCATTTGGCTCAGAATGTGAGTAAAGAAGGTCTGTTTAAAAGGCTCCTCCTGCTCTGGCCAGTTTGGCACAGCGGTTAGAGCGTCGTCCCACGGTCCAGAGAGACCTGGGTTCGGTTCCTGCTAAGGGCACATACCTCGGTTGCAGTTTGTCCCTGGCCCCAGTTGGGGTCGTGTGGGTGGCAACCAGTCGATGTGTCTCTCTCACATCAATGTTTCTCTCTCTTTCTCCCTCTCTCCCTCCCGCTCTATCTGAAGATAAATGCAAAAATGTCCTCTGGTGAGGATAAAAAAAAAAAAAAAGGCTCCTCCTTGGATTGAGCATTGTCCCATGGACTGAGAGGTCCCAGTTCGATTCCCGATCAGGGCACATGCCCAGGTTTCGGGCTTGATCCTGGGTAGGAGGTGTGCAGGAGGCAGCTGATCGATGTTTCTATCTCTCTCTCCCTTCCTCTCTCTCTAAAAATTCAATGACAACATATTTTTTTAAAAAGGCTCCTCAAATATCCCAGCATCCTTTTCTTCATGTTCCATCAACTATGAACACTTTGAAAAAGGAAGTTGTGCCCTGGCCAGTTTGGCTCAGCAGTTAGAGCATTGGCCTGCAGACCAGAGAGTCCCGAGTTCGGTTCCTGATAAGGGCACGTACCTCGGTTGCAGTGTGTCCCTGGCCCCAGTTGGGGTCATGTGGGTGGCAGCCAGTCCATGTGTCTCCCTCACATCGATGTTTCTCTCTCTCTCTTCCTCCCTCTCTCCCTCCCGCTCTATCTGAAGATAAATGCAAAAATGTCCTTGGGTGAGGATAAAAAAAAAAAAAAAAAAAAGGAGAAAAAGGAGGTTGTTATCACTCCTGCCCTTTCCATGATCTCCATGCCCTCTTTCACCTCCCAAATGACCTCACTTTGCTTTTGTACTGTCAAGGTATTGAAAACATTTGCATTCTGTTTTAAAAATTAAATATTCCTGGGCTACATAGTTCTAATACATATTTCTGAACTATTAAAATATGGCAGGATTTTCAGGTGCCTGTCTAGGCCTCAAGTCGATCCTAGTTGTACAAGGCCAGCCCTGATTGAGTTCTGGGTGAGCTTGTGCCCCAGAACACTTAGGCAGATAAGGCACTGTCTCAGGACAGGATGGTAAGATGTTAAATGCCTAGTCTAAAGGTAGGTAGGGTCGGCGAGGACACAGGACCCAACAGCCACACCCACCAAACAAGCCTGCTTTCCAGGCCAGCCCATTTTTTCTAGGATTTGGCACAGTTAAAAATTACTCAGGACTATTAAAAGTGTTCATAAATATCTTACCCACAGTGTAGATGCCACTAGATTAATTCTTTGGTCAGAATTGATTCCCAAAGAGAACTGCTTGTCTATTTGCCTAACATGAGGGCCAGATTGATATTTCAAATATTGTTCTTAAGATTTTTATTTATCATCACACCTGTGTCTAAAGATGTTAAGTGATTATTTTTCTTTTTAAAAATATTTGTCTGTATTGATTTTAGAGAAAGAAGGGGAGAGGGAGAGATAGAAACATCAATGAGAGAGAACATCAATTGGCCGCCTCCTGCATGCCCCCCACTGGGTATTTGGCCCACAACCTGGGCAAGTGCCCTGACTGGGAATCAAACCGGCAACCTCTTGGTGCATTTGTTGATGCTCAACCAGTGAGCCACACTGGCTGGGCAAGTGATTATTTTTCTAATTATACTGTGCTAAAAAAAGAACAAATATAATGACCAAAGGTAGATATTTCCATGGTCTCTTATTTCTTCGATATATATGACATATATAAATGTATAAATTTACATATAAAAAGTACGTATATATGTATCGATAGTATTAACATTTAAAATAATATTTGGCCTACTGAGACAAAAGTTATTTTGTTCAAAAGACAGGGCATCAATTTTAGAAAACAGCAAAACAGTTTTCTAGACTCATACTTAAAATACACTTTCTGAGTAAGCCCCAGGATGCCTGGCAGCATACAACAAAACACAGAAGCCCTGGCCAGGTAGGTAAGTTGGTTGGAGAGTCGCCCCATACAGCAAAAGGTTGCAAGTTCAATCCCCGGTCAGGGTGGGTACCGGAGGCAACTGATGCTTCTCTCTCTCTCTCTCTCTCTCTCTCTCTCTCAATCAATAAAACCTTATCCTCGGGTGAGGATTAAAAAAAAAGAAAACATAGCCTGGCTGGTGTGGCTCAGTGGTTGAGCATCGACTCATACACCAAGAGGTCACCAGTTTGATTCCCGGTCAGGGCACATGGCCCAGGTTGTGGGCCCAATCCCCAGTGGAGGGCATGCAGGAAGCAGCCAATTGATGTTCTCTCTCATCGATGTTTCTATCTCTCTCTCCCTCTCCCTTCCTCTCTCTCTAAAATCAATAAAGAAAAAATATTTTTAAAAAAACATAGAAGCACTCCTATAAAGAGTTAGCAAACAAATATTAAAAATCTTGTTTTAAAAATAAGGTTTCTAACTTTGTACTGAAAGTTAAAACACAGCTTTTTAAAATTGCAATCAATGCAGCAGCCTTCAAAATGAACAAGATGTATAACTTACCTCTTTAACAATATTGTGGGCTTCATCCGAATTGAAGCCAACCTAAAGGGGGAACACAAAAGACAAAGCTGCTTTTAATACAGACTTCCTCTTATTGGTGGTAAACAGAATCCCCTAGGCTGACCTAGTCAGGTGTTAGTGACAGGAGACCATAGTGATAAGGGGAGGCTGCTAAACCTACCTCGAACACTTAAAGTTACAGAATGCTTTCCCCACCTATCTCCCTGGGGATTTTGATTCATTTTATCTGGGGCAGAGCCTGGGCAACTACTTTTTTGTAAAAAGTGCTTTACTGGTGATTCTGATGAACACCCTAGATTGAGAATCATTGCACTGCAGAGCACAAGAAACAGCAGGAGGTGGGTATAAAGATGTGTCGTCAGTATACAGGAGATGGCTGCAGTGAAGTGAGAATGAGGTGGTCCATGCTTAATAGATTACTTCAATTTTGTTTTTAACTTATGCTAGGCAAAAATGTGGCTTTTCTGAATTAAAGATTATGAAAATACTTGACCATTCTAAGTTAATGACCCTTTCATACTATATAATAGGTCTGGCAACTTAATCTTTACTTTGGAGTGACTTGATAGACTCCTGAATTAAAAGCAACTGTTAATGACATCCAAGTGTCTGTCCCAGAGTAGAGAACTAGGCTATGTAATAAGATTGAAATCTACACCAAAATATTTCAGGTTAATACATGATTCTTTTCCATGGAAAAGTTTTTAGGCGCTTTATGACATCAACATTTTTGCAAATCCCAGTATAAAACAAAATTGGTTTCAAACACAAGTAAATTCTGAAAATAAGTATTGTCTTGAATATAGATATAAAATATTTTCAACTCAATTACACCACAGAATTCCCCAATTAAGGAATAAAAATACCCTAAATTATTGGGAATATTATGAAAACAGCCTACACGTTTTGACTCTATTAAAATGCTTGTTTTACCTTAAAATAAGGTCCTCATCAATTTTAGAAAGTGGTGTACAAATTAAAGGATGTCCATTTCACTTTGATTTGGAAGGTCACCAAATATGTAATTGGGATGTATGGGGTGGCCATGGTGACACATATAATTTAATTTCTTTTTAAATGTAACTATTTAGGAAGTACTGCCATACAGAACTCTCTTAGGAGTCAGGAGACTAGCACTTGTTGGGGTATATGTCTGAGGGTGAAATTGCTTGTGGCTCAATTTCTAAAAATAAGAATAATTTACCATTAATCTGTAAGTATGTGTGCTACCTGCATCACAGAACTAATTAAAGTAGTTTTAGCTTCTATAGGAGACCACATTCTAAATATGAATGAACAAGAAGTCCCTTCCAGGGGTCTAATAATACATTATTTTATGCTGCCCCTGCACTACCTGCCTAGGTGCCTACTTTTTTTCACCGCAACATTCACCTGTGGCTACCCTGAACAGAAAATGTCTTTGTCTCTTCTGTCCTTGCTGGCTTGTTACAAGGTATGCTGGGATCCAACAGGCCTCATTCTCCTACTGGTTAATGTGAAGCAAAAGTTGTTGTGAGGTCAGAGGCCCGGGTTCAAATAGAACATCTGTCATTCCTGGCAGTTTTAACTTTGGGCCAGTCTCTTAGCCACCATGAACAGAGTCCCCATCAATAACAGGAAAACAACAACCGACATTATGGGGTTCTGGCGAGGTTTCAGGAAGCCTGAGTCAGTAAGTAAGGGCTTCTAATCCATGAAGTACCTCCTTTCAGCCCACCCAGGGGAGAGCGACAGGGAGCTGGAAGGCTCTGCAACCAGGGCCTCCTCGCTCACAGGGCGGCGGCACCTACCTACTTTGGGGGACGCCAAAGGACAGAGGCAGCACCCGGGAAGACCGGTTTCCAAGGCCTGTCCCTGCAGACGGGCGGTGCCCGTAACCCCATCCCGACCCCACCCATCCCGAGTCAGGCCTTCCACCCCTAGGTCCCGACACCACCGCCGTTGCCTCTGCCACCTAGGGCTCTCAGCCCACCCTCCGGGCCTCGGGGTGGGGGGACGGGGACGGGCAGGGTGGATGGATCCCCGGCCTGGAGGAGAAAACCCAAGCTCGAAGGACCCTGCACCCCAATTCTCGGGGCCTCAGGGAGCCGGGAGACCACCCAGCAGAAACCCGGGCCTAGCCGGGCAGGGGCGGGGGCCGGGGCGGGGGTGAGGGTCGCTCGAAGGCGGCCGAGGGGCGGTACCTCGTCGCAGTGGCGATGGTACTCCTCCATGGTGTCTCCGACTCTCCTGAGGGGCGGAGCGACGGGCGGGACGAGCTCCGCAGCAGCGCACTGGCCTCCGGGGAGACACCGCCCCCGTTTTTATTTCGGGGTGGTCCCTACGTAGGATCCGCCTTTGTGACTCAGCGGCGCCGCCTTCCTGCCAGCACTGTCAGAGTTCTAGGCGATCGGTCTCTTCCTTTCTGAAAACAAGGGATGGGTGTTAAAGAGCTGGGAATGTGCCAGTGTGGATCATTTGGGGTGTCCTGGTGTCAGTCACTCTAAACTCCACATTATTGTTTGAGTGCCCACTGCTGTGGTTATTTGTACATTATTTGTCCATCATTATCCAGCAAATAAGTGTAGTTAAGGCACTAGTGAACACACAGCTTTGATTTGTCCACTTACTAGCTATGTTACTTGGAAAAAATTAACCTCTCCACAGTTTCAGTTTACTTGTATGAAAACTTAAAATTATACCTATTTCATGGTTGGTTGTAAAGTTCAAATGAGATGCTGTATACATAACTCCTAAAGTGGATGCTCCTATACCCCTCCTCCTTAATGACTATGTAAAAAGAAATATTTGATTCATAGGAGAGAAGGTACAAACATCTAAATTAAATTATAAATGTTAGCAGAACAATGGTTATGTTTATTTAAAAAGCACGAAATCCCAGATGATCCTAAGGATTTCCACATTGAAGCACATATCAACCCAGCAGGTTTGATTCTCTTACCATCTTCCCATCTGTCTTTTCTTTTCTTTGTTTTTTAAATATTTTTTTATTGATTTTAGAGGGGAAGGGAGAGAGAGAAACATTCATCAACTGCCTCCTGCACACCCCCTACTGGGGATTGAGCCTGCAACACAGATATGACCCAGAATCGAATCCTGACCTCTGGGTGAATGGGAGGACATTCAACCACTGAGCCACACCTGCCAGGGCTTTTCTTTTTCTTTTTCCATTAAATTTACTGAGGTGACTGGTTAATAGGATCATATAAGTTTCAAATGTACATTTCTATGATACATAATCTGTATATTGCATTGTGTGTCCACCACCCAAAGACAAATCATCTTCCATCACCAGATATTTGGCCCCCTTTAACTGCCCTCCACCCTACCCCAACCCCTTCTCTCTGGTAACCACCATACTGTTGTCTGTGTCTATGAGTTTCAGTTTTATAATCCGCATATGAGTGAAATCATATGGTTCTTAACTTTTTCTGACTGACTTAGTTCGCTTAGCACAATATTCTCAAGGTCCATCCATGTTGTTGCAAATGGCAGTATTTCATCTTTTCTTACAGCTGAATGGTATTCCACTGTATATTTGTACCACATCTCCTTTATCCAGTCCTCTATTGAAGGGCACTTTGGTTGTCTCCATGTCTTGCCCACTGTAAATAATGCTGCAGTGAACATAGGGGTGCATGTACTATATGGATACATGTTTTCAAGTTTCTTGGGTAGATACCCAGAAGGATAGCTGGGTGATATGGAAACTCTACTCTTAATTTTTTGAGGAGCCTCCATACTATTTTCCATACTGGCTGTACCAGTTTACGTTCCCACCAGCAGTGAATGAGGGTCCACAACCTCTCCAACACTTGTTATTACTTGTCTTGTTAATAACTGCCATCCTAACAGGTGTGAGGTGATATCTCATCTGTAGCTTTGATTTGCATTTCCCTAAACACTAGTGAAGTTGAACATCTTTTCATATATCTGTTGGTCATTTGTATGACTTCTTGGGAGAGGTGTTCAGGTCCTTTGCCCATTTTTCGATTAGATTGTGTGTTTGTTTGGTGTTGAGTTGTATGAGTGTATATTTTGATATTAACCCCTTGTTGGAGCTGTTGTTTCCAAATATCATCTTCCATTCGGTCAATCACCTTTCTGTTTTGTTGGCAGTTTCTTTTGCTGTGCAGAAGCTTTTCAGTTTGATATAGTCCCATTCATTTATTTTTTCCTTTATTTCTCCTGCCTTTGGGATAAAATTCATAAAATATTCTCTATGACCAAGGTCCATAAGTTTAGTACCTATGTTTTCTTCTATGTAATTTATTGTTTTAGACCTTATTTAGGTCTTTGATCCATTTAGAATTAATTTTTGTACATGGGGACAAACTGCAATCTGATTTCAAATTTGAAAGCATTTTTTGCAAGTGGCTTTCCAATTTTCCAAGCACCATTTATTGAAGAGTCTTTCATTTCTCCATTGTGTGATTTTGGCTCCTTTGTAAAAAATAATTTGCTCATATACATGTTGGTTATTTCTGGGCTCAAATAGCCAAAGCAATCCTTAGAAAAAAGAATGAAGCTGGAGGTATCACTCTACTAGACTTCAAATTATACTACAGAGCTACAATAATCAAAACAACATGGTATTAGCAGAAAAACAGACACACAGACCAGTGGAACAGAATTGAGTGCCCAGAAATAAAACCACATGTATATGAGCAAATGATTTTTGACAAGGAGCCAAAAACACACCATGGGGTAGAGAAAGCATCTTCCATACATGGTTCTGGGAAAACCACATGCAAAAAAATGAAACACAATTACACTTTTTCCTTATCTACAAAAATCAATTCAAAATAGATCATGCCATTTTTCAAGATGAAAATTTAAGTAATTTGCCCAAGATTATAGATGTAGTAAGTAGTAGATGAAGGACTTAAACTCAAGTAGTCTGATAGCAGCACTCAAGTTCTTAAGCACTGTATTAGTTTTCTATTGTTGCTGTAACAAATTACTATAAAATTAGTGACTTGAAGCAGCACAAACTTAATATTCTATAGTACTAGAGGTCAGAAGTCTAAAATGGGTCTGTAGGACTGTATTCCTTCTGGAGACTCTAGGGGAGAATCCATTCCCTGGCTTTTTTTCAGCTTCTAGAAGTTGCCTACATTCTTTGGCAATATTTAGTTTAATGCTCACACGTGGTTGCAGTTCTGAGTTCACAAGGAATGAAGGTATCACATCCAATGAAGAAGATGAACATTGACTTGGGTTGATCAGTTTTTCTTGGGAAGGCAAATATTTCTTTCAAGTCACTAGGAATCTTTTCAGGTTCCAATGGCCAAAATTGGGCCACCTGATTTCTCCCTTGGCAAAACCTATGGAAAAACATATGTTTTGCATTTTCATCTTCTATGGTGAAAGGTGAGTCCAGCTAGAAAGGAAAAAGGGAAGGGAAATAATTGTTGGTAGGATAGTCCTTCCCAACTTTTTGATGCTGTAGTCCATGTGTAAAAGATATAATATTTACATGGCATATTGGGTGCATCTTTGGTTTTAAATATTTTCTTCAGATTATGTTATTATAAAGAAAAATAAAATAAAAATGTTAAAATTGAATTTTTAAAATCTTCCAAATGTTTAATGAGACCCTCAATCAGCTTTTATGAACATAACATTTTTTTTACTTAAAATAGCTATAAACAATTCTCATTTGAGAGTTTTTAGTAATTTTTGTTACTCCAAATCTTAATAGATTCTATTGTTGAGAAGTGTTCTTCATAGAAGTAACTGATAAAACATTTAGACCTGTTTTACAAACTTTTCAAATTATATTTAAGTGCTCCTGTGGTGGTAGTCTAAGCAATTAAGACCAACCCTTTCACTGACAATTAGGAAGGCTGTACAAAACATAATAGGCATTTGCTCAAAGTAATTGGAGCTTTAACAATGTGGGAGAAAGCATGGATCTAAGATGCAGGAGAAGAATGAAACCTGGAAGCATGAACAGCCCTGTTCATGCAGGACAACTTTTAACCTGTTTGTGAGAAAATTCAGATTCTATGGCCTGCCAAGGAGGAGGTCTGCAATAAGAATCATACTTTGTGTTGAGACCACAAGGATCACACCCTCCAAGGTAAGGGTGTACAAATTTTTAAAAAGCTTGGTCTTGCAGGGACTGAAGCTCAGTTTTAAATCACTTTAATCCTTGAAATTGACTTAAGGTTATCTAGCATTTCTAATGCCTCTAGCCAACCTCCATAAGCAAATGTAAATTCTTTCTGGAGGAAGAAAACATAATTCTAGGTCTCAAAATAGATATATAATTGTTCAAATACACCATAGGGTGTACAATAAAATGTAAGTAAGCACATAAAAAGACAAAACAACACTATCATAATCCACAGACAATGAGAACAGCCCAACCAAGGATCTAGATGGTGTAATTATTAGAAATAGACTTTAAAATAACTATGCTTAATGTAGTCAAGGAGACAAGGTTGAGAACTGGAGCTATAAAAAATATCCACATGGAATTTCTAGATGTGGGAAATACAATAACCAAAATTAAAAACTTAAAGAGTGGGTTCTATAGTAGTTTAGACAAAACTGAAGATTTAATTAGTGAAATTTTAAAAATAAGTCATAAGAAAATATTCATAATGAGGCATAAATGAACTAAAATGTGTGAGAAAGCATAGAGACAAAAGGAATAACTTGAGAATGTCTAATGTACGCAATTTGAGTTGCAGAAGGAGATGAGAGAGAATGGACAGAAGCAATTCTTGCTGAAATAACAGCTGAAGATCTTCCAAAAATGATGAAAGAACTTTATTAATCACGGTCTCTACTGGAAACAGATAGAACCCTTAAAATATATTAATTTATTAAGGTTTATTTACAATAATGTGTACTTGGGAGGAGGGTATGGAGGATCCATAAGGAGTAGTTCAGGAACCTGATATAGTATATATTTTTTGCCCCTCAACATTCATCCTCTTGACTAGCTACCCAGGCAGGAACTATTACAGTATTTTGTTACTTTATCTTCTCCTGCTTTTAACTCCACCATCTTCTATGAAGGATACTGATCATGGCTAATGTTTTTGGTTTCAGGTGGTTCTGTGACTAACTTGTTCTTGCATTAGAATGATACAGTAACTGATGAGTCACCTCTGAATGTCAAATAACACATTTTAAATTGCTCACTTATTATGTTTATATGGGCCCTGTGATTGTCAATATAATGTCACCAATGCGATGGATCAATGTCATGTTGTACCATTATGGGCGATGAAGGATTCCTTCAAACCCACCATGGAGGCTTTCTAATTTTTAATGCATGTTCTTAATTTTTCATTCACAGCTGTTAATTTATATGTTTCTATATATGTGCTTTCTAAAGTTATTATAAAATAGATGCCAGGTGAGTCTACAATCTCTGTTGACCCTTTTGTTGCCATTGAGGCCAAGTGCTATAGCCACTTGATTTCCAATGCCTTGCCCTGCACCTGCATTTCATCCTCTGGTGATATGGGAGTAATCATGATGTCATTTTATGCCATGAATTACTCATGCCTCATTGCTTCTTGTAAAGATTATCATTGTGCTCCTTGAGTATATGAACACCCCAGTCCCTGAGTGACATTTGAGGATCTATTTCCTGAGGGTTTACTTCTTAATACCCTGTATTAATCAGGGTTCTTCAAAGAAACAGAACCAATAGGATGTGTGTGTGTGTGTGTGTATGGGGAGAGAGAGAGAGAGAGAGAGAGAGAGAGAGAGAGAGAGAGAGATTAAGGAATTGGTTCACACAGCTATGGAGGCTTAGTGAGCCCACAATCTGATGGGGAAGACTAGGAGGCTGAAGACTCGGGAAAGGGATGCAGTTAAGTCCAAAAGCAGTCTGCTGTAGAACCAGGAAGAGCCCATGTTACAGACATAGAAGACTGATCTGCTGCAGAATTCCCTTTTGCTTGAGGGAGGTCAGCCTTTTGTTCTAGTCAGGCTTTCAACTGATCAGATTACCCTCCACCCACATTACAGAGGGCAATCTGCTACTCAAATTCCACTGACTTAAATGTACATTTCATCCTAAAATACCCTCAGAGAAACATTCAAAATAATGTTTGATCAAATATCAGGGCACCATGACCCAACAAAGTTGACACAAAATTAACCATCACAGGCTACTTCTGGTACTAGTTACTGTATCAATTGGGTTGCCAAGATAAGCAGATGGCACACTCAAATTGGCATAAATCAAAGTGGACTCATTTACAAAGGGACTAATCACAAATGTGTGAGAAAGCAAATGAGTGATATTACAATAACTTGGGGCTAGCAATACAGGAGCTGTCACCACTTCTAGGCCCAGAAGTTTGAGGGGGAAGCGGGCTTAGACAGTCATGTAGAAAGGGCCACTTTCAGAGAAACAGTGACCTTTTGTGGAGGGATACATCAAACACAAGGTGCCTTCCACAAAGGAAACCAGAAGAATATTTACCCTGACCTTTTCTCCCTCTCCCTACTGATGTTCCTCTTTAGCTAAACTCAACTGGAAACCAGAGGGCATTGGAGCTATTGTAATCCAATCAATGGGTCAGCTTCCCAAGGCAGAGAGTGAGATGGAGCATGGATGTGGAGAGGCAGAGGACACAAAGTACCGATCTCAAGCCACAGAGCCAAGAACCCCTAAGATTTCCCAAGCAGAAAGAATAAAATAAAAATCATATTTTGGCACATCAAAGTAAAATGACTGAAAACCAAAGGAAAAAGAAATATGTTGGGAGCGGTGTCACTGGAATAGCAACCACCACGGTTTGACATAGTCCCGGGTGAGCTCCATGGTTTGACATAGTCCCTGGAGATACGAGGACCACCACGGTTTGACACAGTCCCGGGTGAGCTCCATGGTTTGACATTGTCCCTGGAGAAGTGGATTCTCTGCGTGGCAGGAATCACGAAGAACAGTGACTGAAGATATAAAGTAAATGGGAAAATAAAAATGCAGGATGGCAACTGAAGGAGACTAATCTTTGCTTTCTCTATCTGTTAGCTGTCTGTTAGAAATTATTATAGAAGTAACATATAGATGACTAATGATGTAAATGGTTGAAAAGATTACAGGAAGAAAAGCAAGAAAATAAGATTTAGGACAGAAATGTGGAAGCTTAAAAGGATCTTAGATAGGAGGAAAGGTCAGGAGTTTTAAGAGGATGTCTGGATGAAGGGTGGAGATAGTTAGTAATTAACATGTAATATACTTAAGAGTTGGGTAAACAACCAAAAGAATGTCTGTACTTTTTTGCCTAAAAGGTTTGGGGGAAACAATGTAAGGTGTGGATCGATGTACATAATAAAAGGCTCTGCTAGTCTGGTGCAGAAGGAGAAGCAGAAGCATTAAGACCAAGCAGAAGTAAGATCAAGGATTTTCTGTCTCCCACATTGCGTGCGCGCTCTCTCTCTCTCTCTCTCTCTCTCTCTCTCTCTCTCTCTCTCGCCGACTCCGTCCACACCTTTGGGAACCCCTGGACCTGCCGAGGCTGGACCCCGGCAGAAATATAATGTAGCATCCCCCTCAAAGAAGACCAATTAACTTCAAAATTCAAACAAGAAGACTGTCATCTGACTCCACACAGAACCAGTAGAAACCCAAAGACAATATATCTGCTTTCAAAGACAATGTATTTTGACACCTTCAAAATAGTGAAGGAAAATTCTGTGAACTTAGAATGTGTACTCAGCATACATATCCTTCAAAAATGAAGATGAAATAAAAATTTAAAGCAAATAACTGAGAAAATTAATCATAAGCAGAAGTACACTTTAAGAAATACAAAAATCTATTATTTCGGTAAAAGGCAAATAATCTTAGATAGAAATTTGGGTTATATAGAAGAAAATGAATAGTAATTAAAGAAGTACATTTGTGTATCAATTTAATGATTATCAACTTTATAAAACAATGATGATAATGTTTAATGGAGTTTAATATATATGCCAAATTAAAATACAGGGTAATAGGATAAGTTGACAGGAAAATAAATTGAGTTGGTGTTCAAAGGCCCTTTCATTGTCAAGGAAGTGGGTAAAAATATCAAGTTATATTATGATAAGTCAAGGATGCATTTCATATATGGTAAGCAATAATGGAAAAGTTTTAAAAATGTATAACTACCAAACTAATAGAGTGGGGAAATAGAATAATAAATATATTCACCTGGCTGGTGTGGCTCAGTGGATTGAGTGTCATCCCATGGACTGAGAGGTCTGGGTTCGATTCCTGGTCAGGGCACATGCCCGGGTTGCAGGCTAGATCCCCAGTAGGGGTCGTGCAGAAGGCAGCCAAGCGATGTATCTCTCTCACATCAATGTTTCTATATCTCTCTCCCTTCCTCTCTCTCTCTCTCTCTCTCTCTGTCTCTCTCTCTCTCTCTCTCTCTCTCAAAAAAAATAAAAATAAAAACATATTTTTTTAAAAAGAATAATAAATACTCAACTCAAAATAAGGCAAGGAAAAAGAGGGAAAAAATAACATAGTATAGATGGTACAATGGGTACCAAATAGTAAGATTATGTATTTTAAACCAAACATCTAATTATGATAAATATAAGTGGATTATATGTTTCATTTCAAAGAACAAACCATAACTTACTCACATGCTGTTTGCAAGAGACAAATAAAAATTATCAGAGATGCAGAAAAGTTAAAAGTAAAAAGATGTAAAAGATATGCCATTCAACATTATCCAAAGCTAGTGTGTGTGTGTGTGTGTGTGTGTGTGTGTGTGTGTGTGTATCAGATAAAGTAGGCTCTAAGGCAAAAAATATTACTAGAGGAAAAGAGATACATTTCATAATGATAAAAGTGTCAATTCTTGAGGCAGACATAATAGTCCTATATTTGAATGCACTTAACAAATTGCTTCAAAATATGAAAAGTGAAAATTAATAGAATTAAAAGATAAAATAGATAAATTCATAATCATATGGGAGAATTTAATACCACTCTCTCAATAAGTGACATAACTAGCTGACAAAAACATATATCAGAAAGGGTATAAGAGATTTGAACAGCATGATGAACACATTTTTATCTAACTGACATTTGTAGAAATCCAAACACAACAACTGCAAAGTACATAGTCTTTTGAAGTACAAACAGAACTTTATAGGAACTAGATTATCTTGCATGGGGAATTTAATTAGCATATTTTTGTGAATAATGATTGCAATTTTGTGATAGATGGTATGCCTATTTCTTTTGTAGATGACAGTTCTTCTATTTCAAATCATAGATAAACACATATGTCCATAAGAAATCTTTTCCAGAATTAGAAAATATTTATTTCACTTCAGACCTATTTATCTTTGAGAACCAGGGTTCAATTTTCAAGTTACAACATATAATTTTGAGAATGAAAAACTTTGTGTACAGTAGTCCTCCCTTATCCACGGTTTCACTTTCTGAGGTTTCAGTTCCCTGTGATCAACTGTGGTCCAAAAATATTAAATGGAGGATTGTAAAGAACAGGATTTGATCCCTGGCTGCAAATAAGAATCACAGGAGGAGATTTTTAAAAATACATATGCTATCTCATTGTGGTTTTGTTTTGCATGTGTATATACCGATATCGAATTATAATGTTTTACACCTGAAAATTATATAATGTTATTAATCAATGTTATCTCAATTTTTAAAAAATCTATGCTATCCCCTATCCCCTGAGATTCTGATATAATCATTCTGGAGAGGGACCCAGCCTCAGTAGTTTTCAAAAGCTTGTCCCACCTGATTATAACATGCAGTCAGGGTTGAGAACCCTTGGTTTAAAATCCTTTTTCCCCCTCTAGATGCCATTAAAACAAGGTAAATGCACTTTGTGGTAAGCTTAGTTCTGCTGGAAGTTAGAACAATAAATTCTATTACTTCTTGGGATTTTTTTGTGACCTATAGCTTGGTCATTCCTTCCTTCATTTATTCAACAGATGTTTACGTAGCACACACAATGTGCCAGGCATTCTGTTAGAACAGTGGTTCTCAATCAGGGGTGATTTTGCCACCTCTTGGCCCTTGGGGACATTTGGCAGTGTCTGGAGACATTTTTGATTGCCATAACTCAGGGTGGATGTATATAATGAGTACAGGCCACAGGTGCTGCTAAACATTCTGCAATGCACAAGACAGCCCCCACAATAAATTATTTTGCTCAAAATGTCAATATTGTGTTAGATGAGGGTGAACAAGAAAAATTCCCTGTCTCCATGGATTTTACAGTCCAGTGGGGAAAAGCAGCCAATATGCAAATACTATATATGTGTGTATATACAGGTATGTATATGTATATAGAGTGGGGCAACAGTAGGTTTACAGTTGTGAGTACATGAAACAAAGTTTATTTTTCTATTATTATTTATTGTATTATTTTTCATACAAACAACTGTAAACTTACCCTGTATGTACTTGCCCCTCACCCTGTATGTACTTGCCCCTTACCCTGTATGTACTTGCCCCTCACCCTTACCCTGTACTTGCCCCTCACCCTTACCCTGTATGTACTTGCGCCTCACCCTGTATGTACTTGCCTGCAATGTTTTTACCAAAATTGAGCTGAAATATGTTTGTTTGTTTTTTAATTCCTCTCTAGAGCACAAGCTTCTTGAGAGTTTCTTTGTGTTTATTTTAGGGCTTAATGGCACTTTGCACATAATAGGTGCTCAATTAATATTATTACAAGAATATGTCCAACAATAAAAAATGAGAAATAGATAAATCATTTAAAACAATTTTGTCATTTTATATTCCTTCCAGAATCCAAATGTCCAACATCTTAAAGTATTATTTATCTGTATAGCCTTTCCCAGTTCTGTTAACCCCATAGAAACATTAGCCATTCTTATTATAAAACACTAAGAATTCATCCATTACCTTGCAAGGGCTTTTATGTTCTCCTGTAGAAATACTACAAAAAACAGACACTTATAATTTTTATTTTTGTGTGAGGAGGAATTAAGAAGTTTAATATCTATATTTTTACTTCTGGCTTTTTGTGTTCTCAGTTCTAACATGATATAAAAGATAAATGTTTGGGTAGAATGCTCATTTAATATAAATTATATATGCATAAGACAAGTCTCTGACCGTATTAGGTAGTCTGAAGATCTTTATTATACTTTAATGTGGAAAGAGCAAATGGGTTGCGTGGATGTTTACTCTGCAAGCAGATCCCCAAGATAAGCATTGCATCCAGTCATATCTTTTCTTGCTTTAGGAGTCTCTACTGAGAACTAATTGTAAAGCTTGGTATATCAGTTGAAAAAAAAAGTTCACAGACTTAAAACTTTAAAACAAGACGTACCCTTTACAAGAACAGCATTGAAGAAGGAGGGGCTAGATACCTCTATATTTCAATTCCTTAGCAAATCAAAAGTACAGATTTTCTTTTATAGTTGAGTACATTTGGTGTTATAATTTAGATTTCTCTGAAAGTGGAGCCAGGTATAGAGTTCTCTGTAGGTGGCTTCAACTTTTCAAAGCCCCTAGTCACCTGGGAATATTTTAGGTTTTAGGTACATTCTTAAATCCTGTATTATTTTTCTTCCTCTCAGTAATTCCTCATAGTTTCTGGAGGTACAAAGGGATCAGTTTCTTGTCTTCCAGCACATTTATAGATGTATTTATATTTTTATATATATTTTTTAATTTTCTAGGAACTAGACACAGGACAGGGAGCTTGTTTCATGTTCTCAGTCTACTATTATAAAATTAAATTGATAATTTTCACTAACCTTGTGATGGTGGATTAGACAAGCACTAAAGTCTCTATTTTGAGTTTATTATCATTTCTGCTAATGAACTACCAGCAAAGTGGATCTCAGTTCTAGAAACATGTCCAGGGCTTACTCTTCCACATGAGAGTGCTTATTGTTCCCCAATATGCATTGTGACCTTCTTTATTGTAATAAAATCCTTAAGTTATAGGTGGGCATATGGCCGCCAAGGTAGAGACTACATGTCTTAGCATCCCTTGCAGCCAGATGTGTCCATGTCAGTAAATTCTGGCCAAAGAGATATAGTAGGTGCCAGAGGAAGGAGTGAGGAAGCCATAATTTATAGCATTTGTTGATTTGTATGGTGTGAATACTCCCACCATGTCTGATTTCAAGATGCAATGTCAGTGAATGAAAATATTTTCAAGTAGCAAATGGTGCAGTAGCACTATTATATAGTAGTCCCACCATACTGATAGCATAGATGCAAACAACATCAGTAGCATAGATAATGTAGTAAATATAGTAAATGCAGTAAAAAAACTAAGGAAAGACAAGCTTTAAATATTTACCTTTTTAGTGTAACTTGTTTAATGGTAAATTTATATTACAATCTTTAATAATGGCTGTGTTTCACAACCAGCTCACAAAATTCTTGAAAATTTAACCAGTGCCTCTTTGGAGCTGGTAAAGCTGCTGTGAGCCAGCTCTGGTGCACCATTGAATGGAAGTAGTATCTGAAATCTCTGTCACATTCTTAAAAGGAAGCTTATTGCCTTCCACTTCCCCTTTTCCTGTTTCTGTAGTCCAGAAGCTGGATAAGTGGTGGTGAGCCACTTTTAACCAAACTTGAAGACCACATCCTTGAGGATAGTAAATTAAAAAAAAAGAGAAGAAAACTGAGTCTCTGGATGACTTTTTAAAATAGTTTCCCTATTCTTCAGTCTACCTCCAATTCAGACTTTTCTGTGAGAGTCATATAAATTGTCTATCTTTGAAAAAAATCATTGTATTCTGATCTCTGTTAAAGCAGCCAAACAAACTAACACCAAGTTTGCTAACAGAAGCAGGGCCAACATAACAGAATCTGAAATATGTGCTACTTGCTTTAGCACTTTGTTCAGCAGGCAGTGAGGAAACAGATAATGCAGGCTGGGTAGATGGTGACCCTTATTATGTCATAGTAAACATTTGGTAACTTTTTTCAGTGCATTTAAAGAAAGCCCATTTGCCTACTGAGCTTGAATCTCATGGAGAAGTAGTTGTTACAAAAGTCACTTTGTTGGTATATCATGACTTCATTTAGAAAAGTATTGCAGTCAAAAACTAAGCACAGGCAAGAAAGACTTAACCAGTTTGCAAAAACAAAAAAAGAAAAGGAAGATACTTCTACTAAGGGATGCTTTCAACTTGTAGCCTACAATCTAAATTGATTAAGAATTTGATCATTTAAGGTTTTTCAATTTTGGAAAAACCAACTGCTTCCATACTTCCAACACCTCAGGGGTAAGACTGTTGCTCCAAGCCTTTCTCAACAATATCTCATGCGATTGTTCTTGGCCAGGAGATAGGAACCAGACTAGCAGAAAAGTTTATATGAAGGGTTTTATCATTTCTCCCAAGTTTACAGTTTCAGGTGCCTTCAAGGTAGCCACCATTATACTGAGGAAGAAAAAAATAATCGAGTGCAAATTTAAGAACTACTGTTCCTGGTTACTTTTACATGGAACTGATTGAAAACAAATAAACTAGTAGTGTTCTAATTTTTTGATGGGTTTATAATGCCCAAATCTGTTTAAACTGTAATCCCTAGTCTTTCAAATCTGTACCAGCGGAAATTGTGCTATAAAAACTGTGCAACCCATTTCAAATGTGGCCCTCCAGAATAAGAAACAAAGGAGTTACTCCCAGAGTAGAACCAGTGGCCCTCCACTGCCAGGGCAGAACATTTTTACAATTGGTGGGCAGCAGAATTTGATAACTACAATAAACAACAAGTGTCATTTGTTTCTCACTCTTCCTTTTTCCAGAGGGGAGCTTTAAATGTGGTTATTCTATCCCTCCTTGCTATGGTATATTAGATGATGGGGAGGTTGATCATTTGTATTTAAACTTATAAATTGCCAGACCTTGAGAAGTCACATCCAAACATGATAGAAATATGCATCATCCAGAGATGTTGGGTTTTGATTTAGATAAAGTAATTGCATGGCAGTTTGAGTTGTTTGAGTTGGGGAAAATGGTATTCACGGATACTGGGTGGTCAGAGAGTAGACTGTGACCTGGACTGCAAAATGTTCCCAATATTCATTCTTTCCTTTTTAGTACTAGAAACCTCTGCTGTTAAACTGGGTAGTCACCAGCTAGAGACTACATTTCCCAGAACCCCTTGCAGTAATGTTTGGTTACCACGTACTGGTGTGCAACTCTTCAGTAGTATCTTTAAATGAAGATGCCTGGCCTCAATTTCATTTTCTCTTTTTTTCCCCATGGGTTTCAACATGTGTGATGATGATGAGCCTCCTTTGACTCTTAGAATGAGGAGGATCTGAAGGTTTGACAGAGCAACAGGAGGAAAGGAATGTAAGTCTCCTGATAACTTGGTTAAAGGGGCTTCTTTTTTTTATTAATTTATTTTTGTTACAAACGTTTCTCCTTTTCCCCCCACATTGATCCCCTCCTCCTGATCCCACCCCCACACCCATCCTCAGCATTTTTGTCCATGTCCATGGTTATGCATACCTGCATATAAGTTCTCTGGTTTATCTCTTCCCTCCCCTCCCTCCTGACCCCCCTTCTGAGGTTTGTCAGTCTGTATCCTACTACTATGTCTCTGAGTCTATTTTGTTCATCAGTTTGTTTTGTTCATTATATACCACAAATAAGTGAGATCATGTGATATTTGTCTTTCTCTGCTTGGCTTGTTTCATTTAGCATAATACCCTCCAGGTCCCTCCATGTCGTCTCAAAGGATAAGAGATCTTTCTTTCTTTCTTACAGCTGCATATTATTCCATTGTGTATATGTACCACAGCTTTTTTATCCACTCATCTATTCATGGACACTTGGGCTGTTTCCAGATCTTAGCGATTGTAAATAATGCTGCTATGAACCTAGGGATACATATATTATTTCTGATTGGTGTTTCAGGCTTCTTAGGATATATTCCTAGAAGTGGGATCAATGGGTCAAATGGCAGTTCAATTTTTAATTTTTCGAGGTAACACCATATTGTCTTCCATAGTAGCTGCACCAGTCTGCATTCCCACCAGCAGTGTACTAGAGTCCCCTTTTCTCCACACCCTCACCAGCACTTGTTGTTGGATGATTTGTTGATGGCAGCCATTCTGACAGGTGTGAGGTGATACTTCATTGTTGTTTTAATTTGCATCTCTCTGATTATTAGTGACATTGAGCATTTATTCATATGTCTCTTGGCCATTTGTATGTCCTGTTTGGAGAGGTGTCTCTTTAGGTCCTCTGCCCATTTTTTAATTGGGTTCTTTGTCTTCCTTTTGTTCAGTTGTATTAGTCTATATATTTTGGAGATTAACTCCTTATCTGATGTATCCTTGGGAATTATGCTCTCCCATAGAGTGGGTTCCCTATCTGTTTTGATGGTTGTTTCTTTTGCTGTGCAGAAGCTTTTGAGTTTGATGTAGTCCCATGTGTTCATTTTTCCCTTTGTTTCTGTTGCCTTAGGTGATATATCAGTGAAGATTATACTGCGTAGGATGTCCGAAATTTTGTTGCCTACATTTTCTTCTAGGATTTTTATGGATTCACGAGTCACATTTAAGTCTTTTATCCATTTTGAGTTTATTCTTGTGTGTGGTGTAAGTTGATGGTCTAGTTTCATTTTTTTGCAGGTAGCTGTCCAATTTTCCCAACACCATTTACTAAAGAGGCTGTCTTTACTCCATTGTATGCCCTTGCCACCTTTGTCAAATATTAATTGAGCATAATGTCTTGGGTCAATTTCCGGATTCTCTGTTCTGTTCCACTGGTCTATATGCCTGTTCTTGTGCCAGTACCAGGCTGTTTTGATTACAGTAGCTTTGTAGTATAACCTGATATCCGGAATTGTGATCCCACCAACTTTGTCCTTCTTTTTCAAGATTGCTGTGGCTATTCGGGGTCTTTTTTGGTTCCATATGAACTTTTGAAATATTTGTTCTAGTTCTGTGAAATATGTCACTGGTATTTTGATGGGGATTGCAATGAATCTATAGATTGCTTTGGGTAATATGGACATTTTAATGATGTTAATTCTTCCAATCCATGAACAAGGTATGTGCTTCCACTTTTTTATATCTTCCTCTATTTCTTTTTTCAATGTCCTGTAGTTTTCTGCAAATAGGTCCTTTACTTCTTTGGTTAAGTTTATTCCTAGGTATCTTAATTTTTTTGCCACGATGGTAAATGGAATTGTTTTTTTAGTTTCTCTTTCCGTGAGTTCATCATTGGTGTATAAGAATGCCGTTGATTTCTTGACGTTAATTTTGTATCCTGCTACTTTGCCAAATTCATTTATTAAGTCTAGTAGATTTTTTATGGAGTCTTTAGGGTTTTCTATATATAATATCATTTCGTCTGCGAATAATGACAGTTTCACTTCCTCCTTTCCAATTTGGATTCCTTTTATTTTTTCTTCACATCTGATTGCTGTGGCTAAGACTTCCAGTACTATGTTAAATAAGAGTGGCAAAAGTGGGCATCCCTGTCTTGTTCCTGTTCTTAAGGGAAATGTTTTTAGTTTTTGCCCATTGAGTATGATGTTGGCTGTAGGTCTTTCATATATGGCCTTTATTATATCAAGATATGATCCTTCTATTCCCAAATTGCTGAGCGTTTTTATCAGAAATGGGTGCTGGATTTTGTTGAATGCTTTTTCAGCGTCTATTGATATGATCATGTGGTTTTTATCTTTCATTTTGTTTATGTGGTGTATCACATTTATTGATTTGCGAATGTTGAACCAGCCTTGCATCCCTGGGATGAATCCCACTTGGTCATGATGAATAATTTTTTTGATGTTTTGCTGTATCCGATTTGCTAGTATTTTGTTCAGGATTTTGGCATCTATGTTCATCAGGGATATTGGCCTGTAGTTTTCTTTCTTTGTAGTGTCTTTTTCTGGTTTTGGAATTAGGATTATGCTGGCCTCATAAAAAGAGTTTGGAAGTCTTCCTTCTTCTTGAATTTTCTGAAATAGTTTGAGGAGAATGGGTGTTAGTTCTTCTTTGAATGTTCGGTAAAACTCCCCCGTGAAGCCATCTGGGCCTGGGCTTCTGTTTGCTGGGAGAGTTTTGATTACATCTTCAATTTCCATAGCTGTTATTGGTCTGTTCAAGTTTTCTATCTCTTCCCGGTCCAGTTTTGGGAGACTATGTGTTTCTAGAAATTTGTCCATTTCACTTAGATTGTTGAATTTGTTGCCATATAAATGTTCATAGTATTTGCTAACGATCCTTTGTATTTCTGTGGTGTCAGTTGTTACTTCTCCTCTTTCATTTCTGATTTTGGTATTTGGGTTCTCTCTCTTTGTTTCTTGGTGAGTCTAGCTAAGGGTCCATCAATCTTGTTTATCTTTTCAAAAAATCAGCTCTTTGTTTCATTGATCCTTTGAATTATTTTTCTGGTCTCTATGTCATTTATTTCTGCTCTGATCTTTACTATTTCCTTCCTTCTACTTGCTCTGGGGTTTTCTTTTTGTTTGCTTTCTAGTTCTTTAAGTTGTGAGGTTAGATAATCTATTAGAAATTTTTCTTGTTTCTTGAGGTAGGCCTGTAGTGCTATGAACTTCCCTCTCAGAACTACTTTAACTGCATCCCATAGATTTTGTGTTGTTGTGTGTTCATTTTCATTGGTTTCCAGGAAGTTTTTAATTTCTTCCTTGATCTCCTCGGTAACCCATTCATTCTTTAATAACATGCTATTTAGCCTCCATGTGTTCAAATGTCTTTGCATGTTCTGTTGCAATTGATTTCTAGTTTCATGCCATTGTGATCTGTGAAGATGCTTGATATGATTTCAATCTTCTTGAACTTGTAGAGACTTCGTTTGTGTCCTAACATGTGGTCTGTCTTTGAGAATGTCCCATGTGCACTTGAGAAGAATGTGAATTCTCTACTTTTGGGGTATAATTCTCTGTAAATATCTATTAAATCCATTTGGTCTAGTGCTTCGTTTAGAGTCTCTGTTTCCTTGTTAATTTTTTGTTTAGAGGATCTATCCAGTGATGTCAGCGGGGTGTTGAAGTCCCCTGCTATTATTGTATTACTGTCAATTTCTCCTTTGAAGTCCTCCAGAAGATTTTTAATATATTTTGGTGCTCCTATATTGGGTACATATATGTTTACCAAGGTTATATCTTCCTGTTGGATAGATCCTTTCAATATTATGTAGTGACCTTCTTTGTCTCTAGTTATGGCTTTCATTTTGAAATCTATTTTATCAGATATGAGTACTGCTATCCCAGCTTTTTTTTCCTTTCCATTTGCTTGGAAGATTTTTTTTTTCCATCCCTTCACTTTCAACCTATGTGAGTCTTTTGTTTTGAGGTGGGTCTCTTGTAAACAACATATATATGGGTCATGCTTTCTTATCCAATCCATTACTCTGTGTCTTTTTATCAAAGCATTCAATCCATTTACATTTAAGGTGATTATTGATATGTACTTATTTATTGCCATTTTTGTTTAGTGTGGTTCTACTTTTCTTCCTATTTCTTCTACTAATTACAGCAGTCCTTTTAACATTTCTTGCAGTGCTGGTTTGGTGCTAATGTAGTCCCTTAACCTTTTTTTTGTCTGAGAAGCTCTTTATTTGACCTTCTATTTTGAATGATAGCCTTGCTGGGTAGAGTAGTCTGGGATTCAGATCCTTGTTTTTCATGACCTTGATTACTTCATGCCATTCCCTTCTGACCTGTAGTGTTTCTGTTGAGAATTCAGCTGATAGCCTTATGGGGGTTCCTTTGTAGGTAACCTGTTGCTTACATCTTGCTGCCTTTAGGATTCTCTCTTTGTCTTTAATTTTTGGCATTTTAATTACTATGTGTCTTGGTGTGGGCCTGTTTGGGTTCTTCTTACTTGGTTCTCTCTGTGCTTCTTGAACTTGAATGCCTTCTTTCTTCACCAAATTAGGGAAGTTTTCTGTCACTATTTCTTCAAATATATTCTCTAACCCTTGCTTATTTTCTTCTTCTTCAGGGACTCCAATGATGTGAATATTATTACGTTTCCAGTTGTCCCACAGTTCTCTTAAGCTGTCTTCCTGTTTTTTAATTGTTTCTTCCTTTTGGTTTTCTGATTGGTTGATTTTTTCTACCCTGTCTTCTAATTTACTGATCCGGTCCTCAGCTTCCTCTACTCTGCTGTTTAGTCCTTCCAATGTGTTCTTCATTTCTGCTCTGTCATTCTTCATTTCTTCTTGCTGCTTCTTCATTTCCACTTGGTTGGTTTTCAGTATTTCTATGTCTTTGCTCATGGTGTTGATGTCTTTACTCAAGGTGTTGATGCCCTTACTCGTGCTGTTGAGCTTCCTCAAGATCATGGCTCTGAATTCTAGCTGTGTTAACTTGCTTAATTCCGTTTCATTTATCTCATCTTCGGTAGAGGTCTCTTGTTCTTTCATTTGGGATCTGTTTCTTTATTTCACCATTTTGGCTATCTCAGTGGTTTTTGGAGCCTGCCAAATTTTCCTGTGGATGTTGGTGTTCTGTTGTTTGTGGCTCCCTCTACTGGGTTTGGATGAGCATGGGAGGACCCACGTTAAACACCACCATGGAATCTTACTTTCCAGGGTATATTTGCAAGCCCAGGAATGGTTCAGTTTTCCTCTAGCTTTTTGCCTAGAGGCTATTAGTTGTGGTTGCTTGAAGAACCTTGGGTTTTCAGTTGAAGGAAAACCTCCCTCAGGTGTTCAGCGTGAGAGGATTTCCAGAGGGTAGGGCAGATGCTAGCAGTTAATGAGCCTCAGTTTGCATTTAATGGCCCACTAGGGTGTGGCTGGATCTTCGAGGGATGGGCTGCCACCTCTCCCCAGAGCCCTGGGATGGAGTAAGAAGGCCAGGCCACAGTCCTGCGTGGCTGCAACTCAGCAAAAGCACTGAGCGCCCTCCAAATCCCGAGCGTCCCCACACAGTTCCAGTCCAATCCGCCCTCCCTCTGCCGAGCCCAGGTGAGTGGCTGTGGCTATTTTAGCGCTCTGTCCTGTCCCTCTGTGCTGTGGAGCCGGCTTGGGACTTTAACCCCGAGGGCGGAGCGCTGCTCACGGCTAAGGCCGCTGCTCTCCATGGGCTCCCAGCCCCCCTCTCGTGCCTCCGCAATCCTACCAGGATCGATTCAGTGTCCCTGGTTGTATGGTCCTCGCAAGCTGCTTTTCTGTTGCTTTTTCCCGATGATTTGTCTTTATTTTAGTTGTAATTCCAGTTTGGTCCTGGGAGATGGTCTGTGTAGCTTCCATTCACTCCGCCGCCATTTTGGAATCTCCCTCTTTACCTTGTTTTGGAATTAGGATTATGCTGGCCTCATAAAATGAGTTTGGAAGTCTTCCATATTCTTGGATTTTTTGGAATAATTTGAGGAGAATAGGTGTTAGATCTTCTTTGAATGTATGGTAAACTCCCCCATGAAGCCATCTGGGCCTGGACTTTTGTTTGCTGGGACTTTCTTGATTACATCTTCAATTTTATTAATTGTTATTGTTCTGTTCAAGTTTTCTATCTCTTCCTGGTTCAGTTTTGGGAGGCTGTGTGTTTCTAGGTTGTCCAACTTGGTGGTGTATAATTGTTCATAGTATGTTTTGATGATCCTTTGTATTTCTGTGGTGTCAGTTGTTACTTCTCCTCTTTCATTTCTGATTTTGTTTATTTGGGTCCTCTGTTTTTGTTTCTTGGTGAGTCTGGCTAAGGGTCCATCAATCTTGTTTATCTTTTCAAAGAACCAGCTCTTTGTTTCATTGATCTTTTGAATTGTTTTTTTAGTTTCTATGTCATTTATTTTTGCTCTGACCTTTACTATTTCTTTCTTTCTACTTGCTCTGGGTTTTTCTTTTTGTTTACTTTCTAGTTATTTTAGTTGTAGGGTTAGAAAGTCAATTAGGAATTTTTCCTGTTTCTTGAGGTAGTCCTGCAGTGCTATGAACTTCCTTCTCAGGACTGCTTTTGCTGCCTCCCATAGATTTTGTGTTGTGTGTTCATTTTCATTGGTTTCCAGGAAGTTTTTAATTTCTTCTTTGATCTCCTTGGTAACCCATTCATTGTTTAATAACATGCTATTTAGCCTCCAAGTGTTTGAATGTTTTTGTGTATTTTTGTTGTAATTGATTTCTAGTTTCATGCCATTGTGATCTGAGAAGATGCTTGATATGATTTCAATCTTGTTGAATTTGTGGAGACTTACTTTGTGTCTTAACATGTGGTCTATCTTAGAGAATGTCCTGTTTGCACTTGAGAAGAATGTATATTCTGCAGCTTTGGGGTGAAATGTTCTGTAAATATCTATTAAGCCCAACTGATCTAGTTTGTCATCTAAGGACTCTGTTTCCTTGTTAATTTTTTGTCTAGAAGATCTATCCAGTGGTGTTAGTGGGTGTTAAAGTCACTTACTATGATTATATTGCTATTGATTTCTCCCTTGAAGTCCTCCAGAAGTTTTAAAATGTATATTGGTGCTCTCATATTTGGTGCATATATGTTTACCGGGGTTATATCCTCTTGGTGGATTGATACATTTAATATTATGTAGTGACCTTCTTTGTCCCTTATTATGGCCTTCTCTTTGAAATCTCTTATCAGATATGAGTATTGCTACACCAGCTTTTTTTTTTTTTTCATTTCCATTTGCTTGGAAAATTTTTTCCATCCCTTCACTTTCTTTCTGTGTGAGTCTTTTGTTGTGAGGTGGGTCCCTTGTACACAGCCTATATATGGGTCATGTTTTCTTATCCAATCAGCTACCCTATGTCTTTTGATTGGAGCATTTAAGCCATTTACATTTAAGGTTATTATTGATAGATACTTATTAGTTGCCATTTTTATTTTATGCCTGTTCCCCTCTGTCTCTGTGTTTTCTTCTTCTTACAACAGTCCCTTCAGCATTTCTTGCAGTGCTGGTTTGTTGGTGGTAAATTCCTTTAGCTTTTTTTGTCTGTGAAGCTCTTTATTTCTCCTTCAATTTTGAATGATAGCCTTGCTGGATAGAGTAGTCTTGGATTCAGACCCTTGTCTTTCATTACTTTGTATACTTCATCCACTCCCTTCTGGCCTGCAGTGTTTCTATTGAGAAATCAGCTGACAGTCTAATGGGAGCTCCCTTGTAAGTAACTTTCTGTCTCTCTCTTGCTTCCTTTAAGATTCTTTCTTTGTCTTTAATGTTTGCCATTTTTGTTATGATGTGTCTAGCTGTGGGTCTTCTGGGGTTCATCTTGCTTGGGACTCTCTGTGTGTCCTGGATTTGTGTGATTTTCCTTCACCAGTTTAGGGAAGTTTTCTGTCATTATTTCTTCAAACAGGTTCTCTATTCCTTTCTCTGATTCTTCTCCTTCCGGTACCCCTATTATGAGAATGTTGTTACATTTTGTATTATCCCAAAGCTCCCTTAAACTCTTCTCCTGCTTTTTAATTTTTCTTCCCATTTGCTGCTCTATTTGGGTGTTTTTTCTACCTTGTCTTCTAACTTGCTTATTCAGTCTTCAGCTTCTAATCTACTGTTAAATCCTTCTAAGGTATTTTTCATAACAGCTATGTCATTCTTCATTTCCTCTTGATTTTTATGCATAGCTTCTACCTCTTTTTTTAAGCTGATGTAGTTCCTACTGAGCTCTTCATAAGTTTTATTAAGTTGCTTGTAGTTCTCACCAAATTGAACACCCTTGTAATCATTGCTTTGAATTCTTTATCTGACAAATTCCTTTCTTCCATTTCATGTAGTTCTTTTTCTGGTGATTCCACCTTTTCTTTCATTTGGGTGTTGTTTCTTTGTCTCACCATTTTAGCAGTCAGGTAGTTTTAAGCCTGGTGAGGGATGTTGGAATGTGAAGGCAGGTTGGTGTGTATCAAATAAGGCTACTGTGCCTCCCAGACTATTTTGGTGTATGGCGCCTCTTGCCTGCTGTAGGTCCTAGAGGACTGACAACTGGTGGCTGGTATTGGTCTGTCGCTCAGGTCTAGGCTCCTCAATTCTTACTGCTGCTTGGGCTGGGGCATTGCTCCTGATCAGCCTCTGTTAATGCCTCTGGGGATGGGTCTCAGCTGCTGATCTGTGCTGCTGCTTCCTGGCGTGCATGGGTCCCACTGGTGTGCTTCTTGGGTATGTGGGTCCCAATGGTGTACTGCTGGGGTGCATGGGTCCCATTGGAACTCTGCTGGTGTGCATGGGTCCAGCTGGTGCGCTGCTGGGGTGCATGGATCCTGCTGGTGTGCTTCTGGGGCACACTGCTGCCTGGTGGGGCTCAGCTCCTGATCACTCGCTGATGGAGGCGAGTGTCAGCTTCCAGTTTGCACTGCTACTGCTGCTGCTGCTGCCAGGGGGTGCTCTCAGCTCCCAATCCTCTGCTGCTGTTGGGGGCTGAGGATGCTCCACTCCCGGGCCTTTGCTGCTGCTGGGGGAGGGGCTCCACTCCAAATCCTCTGCTGCTGTTGTCAGGGGCAGGTCTCAGCTACCAGAGTTGTTCTGCTGCTTGTGCTGGGGCACACTCCTGATCAGCCTCTGCTGATGCCACTGGGGATGGGTCTCAGCTGCCTATCTGTGCTGTTGCTGCCTGGGGATGGATGTCCAATCCTGAGCCCCTGCTGCTGGGGATGTGTCTCCACTCCCAAGCCTCAGGTACTGTTGGGGGTGGGGCTCCACTCCTGCCCAGCCACTGCTACTGTGGGGAATGGTGCTCAGCTCCCTGCCAGTTGCAGCTACTAGAGCAGGCACCTTGATAGTGCTGCTACTGTGCACTGGTCCACGTTGGCACAGTGGGGTCCACTAGTCTGTTGGTGCTAGGTTTTCTGATGGACTCAGGTCGCTCAGCTCTAGCTGCTCCCCACTGCCTCCTCCCAGGGAAGACCAGACATCTTCCAAATTGGTGGGGCCTCCCATATGCACAGAGAGGAGCACCCCAACAAGCCGCTTAACGCGGTAGCCAGCTGTTTTCAGTCCACAGAACAGGAACCTCTGCCCCATGTTTCTGCACTGCTCAAGGTTGGTCGTCGACACTCACGTCCACTCACACTCTCTCTCACACTCGCTCACACTCTCACGCACTCATTCTCGCTCCGGTCCTGTCCACCGCCATCTTCCAATGAAGGCTTCTTTATCCTTCTGTTCTGTCAACTTGGACTTTCATATGGAAGAGAAATACATCTTCCTTCTTGTTAAAGCCTTTGTCATTTAGTCTTTGCTAAAATAACTGAACTAATATATACAAGTTGCTTCCTTAAAAGTCCAGTTGTAATGATTATAAGTAATCATGTTACTGAGACATTTTATCACTCAATATAGTTTTTTTTTTTTATAGAAAAGCATTGTCCCTATGCAATCTCATATTCTCCACAAAATATGTTTTTAGGGGACTTCTGGTCAAGATGGCAGCATAGGTAAATGCAGTATTGCATCCTCCCACAACCACATCAAAGTTACAACTAAACTACAGAACAACCATCATTCAAAACTGCCTGACATCAAGCTGAAAGGAAGTCCTACAACTATGAAATTAAAGAAGTAGCCACATCGAGACTGGTAGGAGGGGCGGAGGCACGAGGGGCTGGTCCCACACCCGTGTGTGGCGGATGAAAATTAGGAGGATACCTCGGCTGGGAAGGTCCTCCCTGAGGACTGAGGGGTCCCTGTCCCACACCAGGTGCCCAGCTCACAGTTCCAGTGCCAGGAAGAGAAGTCCCCATCACTTCTGGCTGGAAAAACCAGCAGGAACTGCTGAGGGAAGCTGAGGTGGCTGGAGCCCCAGGCAGCTCCTCTTAAAGGGCCTGTGCATAGACTTACTTGGATTCTCACCCTCCAGGCTCCAGCGTGGGGGAGGCAGCTTGAAAGGCACCAGAGTCATATGGGGAAGAACTGAGTTGTTTGGCATTGGAGCGAGGGCTTGAGAGACAGCTTTCTCCTGGACAGACATGCTGTGGGAGGCCGTTGTTCCTTTGGTGAGCCCTTCCCTGGGCCAGCAGACGGCGTCGCCATATCTTGGACTCCAGCAACCTGGCTCACACTGTTTGCCCCGCCCTGTTGATTCCCTGAGGCCCTGCCCTACCCAAATTTCAGGCCCACTCAAGCTGTTGACAGTTACTTTACCATAAGATTGGCCTGTCTTGGATCCTGCTTCAGGTTTTCCTAAATTCTTTCAAACAAGCAGCATCTGGTCTCAGCTAGGCCCATATCTCTCATTAAATAATACATAGAAACAAACACACAGAGGCAGCCAAAATGAGGAGACAAAGAAACAGGTCCCAAATGAAAGAACAGAACAAAACTCCAGGAAAAGAACTAAGTGAAATGGAGATAAGCAACCTAACAGATGCTGAGTTCAAAACACTGCTTATAAGGATGCTCAATGAACTTAGTGAGAACCTCAGTGAACTTAGTGAGGACCTCAAGAGCATAAAAAAGGACCAGTCAGATATGAAGGAGGCACTAACTGAAATAAAGAATAATCTACACAGATTCAATAGTAGAGTAGGTAAAGCCAAGAAGCAAACCATCGATTTGGAATATAAGGAAGCAAAAAGAACCCAATCAGAACAGCAAAAAGAAAAAAGAATTAAAAAAAATGAGGATAGTGTAAGGAGCCTCTGGGACAACTTCAAGTGTGCCAACATTCGCATCTTGGGGGTGCCAGAAGGAGAAGAGAGAGAACAAGAAATCGAAAACCTATTTGAAACAATAATGGCAGAAAACGTCCCTAACTTGGTGAAGGAAACAGACATGCAAGTCCAGGAAGCACAGAGAGTCCCAAACAAGATGAACCCCAAGAGGCCCACACCAAGACACATCAACATCAAAATGCAAAAGGTTCAAGACAAAGAGAGAATCTTAAAAGCAGCCAGAGAAAAGCAATTAGTTACCTACAAGGGAGTTCCCATAAGACTGTCAGCTGATTTCTCAAAAGAAACTTTGCAGGCCAGAAGGGAGTGACAAGAAATATTCAGAATGATGAAAAGCAAGAAGTTACAACCAAGATTACTCTACCCTGCAAAGCTGTCATTTAGAATTGATGGCCATATAAAGAGTTTCCCAGACAAGAAAAAACTAAAGGAGTTCATCACCACTAAACCATTATTATATGAAATGTTGAAGGGTCTTCTTGAAGAAAAAGATAAAAAATATGTACAAACAAAATGACAATGAATACATATCTATTGACAATTGAATCTACAAAAAAAATGAACAGGCAGAACAGAAACATTCTCATAGATACAGAGAACATTTTGTTGGTTGCCAGATGGGAGGGGGCTTGGGGGAATGGGTGAAAAAGGTGAAGGGATTAAGAAGTACAAATTGGTTGTTAGACTGACAAACCTCAAAGGGTAGGGGGGTTGGAGGGTAGGAAGAAATAAACCAAAGAACTTATATGTATATATGCATAACCAATGGACACAGACAACAGTGTGGGGAAGGCAGGAGGGGGGCGGGAGTGGGGAGGAGGGGATCAATGGGGGGAAAATGAGGAACATCTGTAATACATTCAACAATAAAGATCAGTTTAAAAAATATGTTTTTATTGTTTGACAAATACAGTTATAGTAAAAATTACTACTTTATATGTTGCTGAAGGTTTTCAAAGAGTATGATATCTATGCATTTCAGTTTGGAAAGTTTCTACTGACCTATCTTTCAGCTCACTGATTCTTTCCTTGGCTGTAACCAGTCTACTGATAAGCCTATCAAAGGAATTTTTCATTTCTGTTACAGTGTTTTTGATTTCTAGCTTTTTAAAAACTTTCTTAGACTTTCCACCTCTCTACTTAAATTACTCATCCTCTGTTGCATGTTGTCTATTTTATCCATCACAGCCCTTAACATATTAATCATAGTTATTTAAATCTACTCCCTGAAAGTTCAAAAATCTGGTTCTGATGTTGGTGTTGTCACTTCTGATTGTGATTTTTATTGTCTTTTAACATAACTTGAATTTTTTGTTGGAAGCCAGGCATGATATATCAGATAATAGGAACTGTGGTACATATGCTTTTAGTGCAACATTTCATTTTAATATGGCTAGGAGCTAGGCTCTGTTTAATGTTTGCTATAGCTGTAGGTGCCAGAGGCTTCGAATTCTTCTAGTATCCTATTTTTGCCTCCGCAGTTGCCTTTGGGCTTCCCTAAGTATTCCTTCTCAGAGAGAGTATGCATCTTGCTACTCTTTCAGCCAAAATCCACTTTTATTACATTGAAGCCCTGTTACTGTGGTAGTAAGGGGTCTGGGAGGGAAGCATTCTATAACTTTATGATGATATCTAAGTCTTTTAATGGGCTTGTGTCCCTAGACTGTGACTTTCACAAATATTCCTTAGCTTTATTTTCCCCTGTTAAGGTGAGAAAGGAAGGCTAGAGGGGAATGGAGTAGGAGAAATGCCCTTCCTCAAAGTGGGTTATGACTCTGGTAAAGTCATTCACCCCTGGAGAGTAGCTTTTGCCATAAAGAATACTGTGGGCACATTTAATAATGGTTACTTTTCCCCTCTCACTGTCAGAGCTACCAAGGGATCTTTTTCAGCTCTTTACTATGAGAACCTGGTGGGGTGCTCAGAGGTAAATCTCAAAAAAAATATGAGCCTGCCACAAGACTTCATCACCAAAGGGTTTCTCCCTCTCATTCTAGTTCACATTCAGCCTCCAGCAATTCCTCAAAATAACCATTTAAGTGTTTTTACCGATTTATGGCTTTATTTACTTCTGCTACAGGTAAACAGATCTTAGCTGTGACTCTCGGGATTCACCTATTTCTCCAAATTTTGGGATGGTGGTTTCTCCTGCAGCCTAAGTTTTCTGATGGGTCCAAGAAAAATTCACTAATTATTTCAGTTTAGCTTTTTCTTGTCATAAGGTTGAGAGTGACAACTTCCAAGCTCTTTACACGTTGAAGCTGAAAGTAGAAGTCCGACAGTATACTATCTTAACTTTTATATTATGTTTGGGTGCCATATAGAATTTGAATGGTAATTGCAAAAGAGTTTTTTTTTTTTTTTTTTATTTCAAACTGAGAGCCCTGGCCGGTTTGGCTCAGCGGTTAGAGCGTCGGCCTGCGGTCCAGAGAGACCCGAGTTCGGTTTCCGCTAAGGGCATGTACTTCGGTTGCAGTTTGTCCCCAGCCCTGGTTGGTCGTGCGGGTGGCAGCCACTCGATGTGTCCCTTTCACGTCGATGTTTCTCTCTCTCTCTCTCTTCCTCTCTCTCCCTCCCACTCTATCTGGACAAAAAATGAAAAAATGTCCTCAGGTGAGGATAAAAAAATAAATAAATAAAATAAAATTATTTCAAACTGAGAGCTAGCCAAAATCATTCTTTACTCCAAGAGTAGTATCTTGGGATCTTCTGGAAAGCTGTTCATATAAATACCTGGGTGGTAGGCAGGGTCTACTATCTCAAAATCATGCTACATAGATGGGGAAACTCTGGGTCAAAGAATAGGGCTGACTCTACTAAAACTACTCAACAGGTTCCTAGCCTATTTCTGAGGATATCAAATAAATTTGAATTTTACCTTAGGCTAAGTGAATGAATTTTCAGTGATATCAGGGTGGACTCATGGTCCCTCAGAAATCTGAATACATAGGGATGGAGAACAGGGCAGGAAACCAAATGGGCACCCACAGTTTAGGGCCATAAAATTCAGTGCAGTCAAGAAAGATGTATTCTGGAAACTACCCAGACACCAAGAAACTGCTTATTCAGGACTTCCATAGAATAAGTAATGATGGCCACAGTGTAATGTCATAGTGACCAGAATGATCTCAGATCCCACAGTTTGGGCTAAGATTGTGGACTCAGCCATGTGACTCTGAGTTGGGGAAAATCTCAGTCTCCAAAGCATCCAAGATGTTTCAGTTTCCTTGGAATAAGGAGCCTGTGTTATTACCTTAATCCACTGTTGACTTGTATGAGTTCACTGTCCTGGACTTATTCATTCAATATTCCCTTTAGAGCCATACGCTGTTAGCACTGTTGGTTTCTCTTTCTGTGTCTAGCAAATGATCCAAATCTATTTCCACCCACTTGCTCCCTCTTGTACTCTTAGAGTGGGATGTTTCCACTAAAGAGAACCTGTCAGTGCTAATCAGGGAGGAAAGCCTATGTGGCAATGTGTAGGTTTAAAAGACAAGAAAATTCCCCACGGAGGTTCTGTGGAACACTTTGGATACACTGACAAGTTAATAAAAAGCTTGATTCAGTGACATTTTTAACACACCGGCATGGAAAGTACCACTGGAAATAAAGTGACTTTCAAGGGAAAAATTGTTTCATTGAACTGTGTGAAAAGCTATGATTGCTCTTAAATCTCTACTGTTTCATGGCTTCTGAAGAGACACATCAAAGAACAACTGGTAAGGGAGTTGAGTCCCCTCTCAAGTCCCACACCTGACAACAGCTTCTTTGTGGCATTTGAGAGAGTCATTGTTAGAGAAACTCACTCATCCAGAGAAAGCAGGCTGCGTCTTCCGCTTTTACTCTTTCCAAACCTATACTCACAGAGAGCTAACTTGGAGAGTGGGAAAGAGGAGAAAAGAAGAGAGAAGGGGAGAGAATGAGCCATACTGACACAGATGGATGTGTGTATGTTCTGGGTAGGGACAGAGTCAGGAGAACATTTGGTAGTCACAGATTTGAGAACACCAGGCTTGATATTGTTTGTTTCAGAGGTGTGAAGGATCACTGGATTTACAAAAAGTTCTCTTTTCTTTGTTTCATCACTGTCATTAAAAATAGTAGAAAGCTATCACTGCCTGCCTAAGCTTCAGCAGTGTTCTAACAAGTTGCTTAGTAAATCAGGCACATGATAGCCAAGCAATTCAATGATGAGTCTGTACATTGTTACATGGCTGGCAAGATGAGAGTAAAGTTACTATTACTGAGGTAGCACAAGAGCTTAATATGCATAGTAGCTACTAGGGTTAGCAATTCAATCTGAAAAAATAAAAAGCTATTCAAACTTCTAAGTGGCTTATGTCCATTCATATTTATGACTTCCATCTACAGACATTTCAAATCATACTATCTAAGTAACTTAAGAGAAGCCATTTAGTGAAGCTGTAAGCATGTATGCTTATTTTCATGATGAAAGTATAGTCAGACTTACCATGGTCATGAATTTCAACAAATGACTCAAGAAAATAAACAATGTGATAGATTGATAGCAAAAATGGCTCCAATTTTCCCCTTCCTATATCTACAGCCATTATATTGTGATATTTCAGCTCCTCCCATGAAGACATGGAGTCCTTTCCCCCTCTTTTTTAATGTTGACCAACCTTGTGACTTTGACCAATGCAATGAGGAAGAAGTACATTGCTCCAATTTTGAGACTAGATGGCAAGAAACCTTGCACACTTCTGCTTTCTTTCTTGGACTCTTTCCTCTGTATAAGAGTGACTTCAGACTAACCTGGTGGAAGATGAAAGGCCACAAAGAACAGAGCCCAGTCATCCCAGCTGAGATTATCCTAGACCTGCCAACAGTCAGCTGACTTGCCAGCTGAACAGAAATGTATGAATGAGCCAAGCTGAAATATACTGAGCCCAGCCCAAATCAGCAAAACCCAGATTACTCAGCCAATCAATAGACTTCCAAAACTTATAGATGGTTATTGTTTTAAGGTATTACATTTAGCAATAGCTAACTGGCATAGTCCATGAGTATTAAATTTCTCTTGGACCTGCTGTCTGATTTTCTTTGGAGTAATCCTGATTTCTTTCAGGTTTTAAACATGTTCAACAGGGCTTGTTTTAATTACTGATGTGATATACAGAAAAGAATATTGTTTTCTTTATTAACAACATTAACTTTTTACTTTACTCAAACCCCAAGTTATCCTGAGAAATATCCATATCCATATGAAAGATTCTTTCCTGTCTGATTTTTTTTTTTTTTTTTTTACCTTCTCAATTCCAAGCACCTTCATCCTCATGGCTCTTCAACAACCATCTTTTATTGTCTAAATTGCTTCACCCCAGAAATTTTAACCTTCAATATCCCTTAGCCTCCTCTCATTTCTCACTACACCTGATTTTCAAGTTTATTGAAAGTTTCTATCTTTGGTTCCTCCGTTTCCTTGCAATGAGTCAGCCCTCTCTTGATCTCACTTCTATGATAGACACTATATTGCCCTACTTAATTTCTAATATCAAAGCTCTCTTCCTGAGCCTCCCTGTGCAATAGAGTTTAGAAAATTAAGATCTTGAATTTTTGGTCTTTTTTGAAACAAAGGGTGAAATGGGACACAGTTCTGTTCAAAGATATTATGGGAAGTCCCAATGGAAGGCTTTCCTTCCCAAAGAGAACCTCATTTAGAGAAAGCTCTTGATTCTTTCCTCCTCCTTTGTGCCTGGAACTCAAGATGTGATGATGCACTTGTTCAGCAGTAATATAGCAACTATAAAGATCAAAGCCATGTGACAAGGGTGAAGAAAAATAATGATATAATGATGTTATAATAATGATATTATGGAGTTACAGCATGGCCCTTAGATTCCTTCTTCAGAATTTTTGTTGTATGAGAAAAATAACCTCTTACTTATTTAAACTGTTACATACTGTAGTGTTTTCCCTTGTTCATGGCTGCATAGAACAGTTGTACTGATAAAACTTCCTTCCCTAAATGATCCTTATATATTTGATATATCTTTCCTTCTATCACACTTCCCTGTGACATTCCAACGTAGACCCTCCAACTGCCCACCTTTTCCTAGACCTGACTTAAAAAGCCTATCTAGAGAAATCATACAATCATGTATTCTTACCACTATAAACTTGTCAGCTTTAGTTGGTAAAGCATCTTGAGCTTTACTCAATATTGGAATAAATCTTCCCTCTATTCACCTAATGGCAGCAATTATTTTTTATCATTCTTCTCACTCTTTGTGTTGTGACTTTGCAAAGTCACCTGGTGAATATCCTTTGTACTTTACACAGAGGCCATAATACAGGAATTCCCTGTTTCACTATTATTTATCCTCTACCTTCTTTTCTGGAAACTTATCTTTATCTATCCAATCCTTATTTCTGTCTCCCCAGCTCAGTGGAGAAATACTCCTTCTTCTAACCAAGGCATTTTCCTCTTCCTTTGCCCTAGTGGTCATCTCCTTCCACTTGCTCTGGGATCATTCTGCATAAGTCATTCTCCTTTCTTCTGTGTTTTTAACCACTCTGTTTTTGCTGGTTCTTTCTCCTAAGTATATAATGGTACTCATAGTTCTACCATCCTCAGATAGCACCATTTACCCATATCTTTGAAGCTATTGCCCTCTATCTCTCCACACCACATTCATAGTCTATCTCCATAAATGAGTAGACTGCCCTATCCTTAAATTCTTCAAATGCTCTGCAGTTGTGGTTATGAACCCACCACTTCATTGAAATTGCTCTGATTAAGGTCAACAGAAACCTTCTAATTACTTAATTCAATGTACTATTTTCAATCCTTATTTTCTTTCTCTGACATTTCACACAGCTGATCACTCTCTCCTTGAAGCTGTGTATATTAGTCAACTATTATTACATAACAAACCAACCCAAAACTCAGTGACTTCAAACAACAACCATCGATTATTTTAACACAGGTCTGTGGGTCAGGTGGGGGTTGGTGGAGTTAGGCTGGGCTCAGTTGGGGGTGGTTAATCCTTCTGCTGTGACCAGTGAGCTACCCAGGCTAATCCTTGTCATGGCAGAGATGCAAGAGTATAAGCCCAACTGTGCAAGCTACTTTTCAAATCTCTGTGTCACACCTTCTAACATTCCATTGGCTAAAACATGTCATGTGATCAAGTCTAGAGTCAGAGTAGGAAGGCACTGAAAATGTACATAGTAATAGGAGTAGATACAGAGAAGGGTGAAAAATTAAAGTCATTAATGCAATTTACCTATTCTATTACTTTGTGTGTGTGTGTGTGTGTGTGTGTGTGTGTGTGTGTGTGTGTGTGTGATTTTGCTTCTATAATTGTTCTTTCTCTGTCTTTTTGGGGGCTTTTCTGCTTCCTATCCCTTGGAAATGAGTGTTTCCTAGTATTTCAACCTCTGTGCTCTTTTTTCCCCTCACTCTAAATACACCCTCCCCCATCCCTGTGGTGATCTAACTATCCTCTATATATAAGGACTCCCAATTTTATATCTCCACAGGTACCCTTACTGTAGTCAAGTGGAAACATTTATAATTTTTTTCATGCCTCCATGCTTTTGAGTATGTTGTTACTTCTTCTTGGCAGTTTTACCTTCCTTAACCTGGTTAATTTCTACCCTTCTTTTGAGAATCAACTCAGCTAAAGCATCACTTTCCTTTTCACCCTTATCTTTCAAAGTCCAGGCTAGTGTTAGAACATAGCAGGTCATATCAACAAACATATATTGAAATAGTTATTTAAAATAAAAATAATATGTATTTAATTTTATTCTAAAATTTAAGAAAAATTATAGTCTACTAGGCAAAAAAATCATACCAAAATTTGTTTTAGACTACCTTAGATGAAAGGTGACAAAGAAACAGATTATGTACTGTTTTTCTCCTACTCTTCTTCAAGATAGATTCACAATGTGATATGTAATAGATTGGGAGTGAATGGTTCATTTTATATGGACCTCAAATATAACCTTTAAATGATAGGCCTTAAATAGTTTCTTTTTTTTTTTTTTTTCCTTTCTGGATGACATATTGTTTTCTGGAGTTGACCTTTTGTATCTTCACTTACATTTTATATGTAAAGGACTGAATGCTTTTCTTTGAGGGAAAACACACTAAGTTCAACCATATCACTGGTATCTAACACGAACATCTATTATGCAATCATCCAATAAATAGAATAAATAAGTATAATTCTATCAAAACATTTCTTGTATGCTTCCCCTTCTCAAGTTGAGTTTTATTATTTAACTTTCTGATAACTAATTCACTGGGAAATTTATACATTAGCAGTACCTAGGTAGCACAGCACAATATAAATGCCATAAACTTGAGAACTGGTTGAGGACATAGACTGTGTTGAGTTAGACAAGCAAATACAGATAAGTATTTCAATAGCACCACTGCTTTTTTGATGAAAGATTACCTATCAGTGTAGACGATCATAGCGGGTTTCAAAGGGAACAAACTTATTGAAATTGAACCATAAAACACTCTGGGTTCTCTAACACCACTCTGTCTCACTCTTCTCAGCTCTCAATCATTCATTATATATATATATATATATATATATATATATATATATATATATATATATATATATATATATAAAATCAGGTATTGATCTCTTCTCTAGAAATACTATGGGGAGCAGAATATACCAGTTTCCTGCCTTCATGGGGTTTGTACTTCAATGAGAGATACAAGACAGGCAGGTTGGTAGCTACAATAAACCCTAGAAGGAGTGGGATTAAAGCCAAAGGAGAAAGAAGCAGAAACATATTTTTCCATAGTTTGTGAGCAAGAAAGAATAAACATCAAAGAACCAGTGGAGGGATTGTTACTTTTGTTATGAGAAAAAAAGAATGGCTCCCATTGCAAGTGTGTTCTTACATTAGATGACAAGAAGTTAAAGGAGGTCTCATATGATGGATTCAGTTTCTTGGTGAAGCGAGAAACAATATGCTGATAGTGACAGGAATATTTTGGATTCAGAGGGTTGGTGAGTGGCAGAACATTTGTAATGGCCATGGTGGAGAAGCAGAGCTGAGCAGACCAGAAAATTATCAGAGGCTTCCCCTGATGCTCTGAAAATGCCATTGTGGAAGGAGACCACAGAGTTCCAGAGGCTGCAGTTTGTCCATTAAGTGACTTTTACTTCCAGCCTGGATTTGAGTAGAGAAAAGGCAGATGAGTTGGATTAATTCAAGTGTTTAGCTGCATTAAATTTTTAGCCAACAAAGAATCAAAGAAAATCATAGCTTTCTTTACTATATTATGATTTCTAAAAGAAATAGCCTAAAACCAAATTCCAAAATGACTCCAGGACAGATGACTCTAGTGAAAAGCCCCCCACATCTGAACAAATTCCTGCCACATCAACCTAATGCTCTTGCTGCAATGACTGACCATCTCCAGGCTCTGAATCCCCCATTCCATGAAACATTAACTAAGGGTGAAACAGAGATAAGACTCTCTGGGCAGAAACCCCTTTATAAAAAGCTGTTATTGTTCTCCACATCCTTGTCTGTTTCTGGGGGGAGTCAGTGGAGCCTTGAACATTTCAGTGAGTGCTGATTCCTAGTTTTTACACTTTGGAATAAAGGAATAAGAAATGTGTTTAATCATGTTGTTTCAGCACATTGTTTAACATCTGTATAATCCATGTCTTTACCTAAGGAGGATGGAATATAATGATAATTATTACAATGAGAAATCTAACAACAACCCTCCAATGTAGACTGATATCAATCTATGTATGTTTATATTTTATTATGCATTTGAAAACCAAGGCTGCATCACATACTGAGTAATCATACATGATTAGGGCTGGTGCTTAGCAAATGCTTTCTTATGGGAAACCATGACACAAATGCTCATTTTTGTTCATATTCAGTGTTATATTCTTCCTGTAAAACAGTTGCTTTGTTTTAAAATTAACCACTTTAAAGGTTCTCATCTGGCCTGTGAATAAATACTTATAATGTGCTTTGACTATGAAGAGGGTCATTAGCATATAAACTTGGACAATGAATGATTTCCTCTGACAAGCCTGCAGATTTTTGATGAGTAAAATGGCTAAACTTAATGAAGCGTTTTATGTCTGTAAATACCTTACTGCAGTCCTTCAAAATCATCAGGGAATGTCCTCCATGAGACATGGTTTAGAAGAATCATAGAAATTAAAGGGTGGGTGAGACTTAATGGGTCTCTCTACACCCGTTCTTTCCCTGAATCAGTACAGATCTGATTCGTACATTTATTATTTAAGCAGTACATAGTTCCCTTCAGTGCAATAAAGCACTATAATGGACAACAGGGTCAGATTATAGACCCTGAATCAAAAGGTCAGCATTTCTTTCCACTAAAAGACAGACACTAAATTAGAAACAGATTTTTTTCCTTTGTGATGGAAGGAAATGCAGGCATACTCCAGAGATATTGCAGGCTCAGTTCCAGACATTTTTGCTGGTGGAGGGTCTTGCCTTCAATTTGTAAAAAACAAATCATCTGTGAAGTGCAATAAAGCAAAGATCAATAAAACGAAGCATGCCTATCTTTTGAGTCTTGAGATTTGTAATTTGTGGATGAGATAGAACAGGGATTACCATAACACGAATAGAATCTGTAGTTACATAAATACTTCAACAACTACAAGCTTTGCTACAAATGACAGGAGCAGGAGGGACCAAAACACACAAAATAAATGAATCCTTCAAACTTTAGGCAAAAATCTTCTTATTGTTGTGCAATTAGGTGAACAAGCAGACCATACCAAAGACATAAATGTAATTTCACACTTAGTTACATAAATGAGTACAGGAAAAAGAGGAAAGGATATAAGATAGATGTGTTGCATAGAATCTATAAGTTTGAAGGAAAGGGATCAACTTATATAGAAGTCTTTTTCTCTTCTGGTGCCTGCTTACTTCTCCCTAGTCAATGTGCTAATTGTTTTCACTCATACCCCTAGATCACCCTATATATATCAAAAAGCCAGGGAAATACATAAGTAAGAATCATAAAATCTGATTAAAAAAATACACTTTTTTATTGGCGTCCCTTAGCCATGACACCAATACAAAGCTTCTTGTACTCCTAGTAATCCGCCCCTCCTCTGGCTTCAATGCCCACAATAGGATATGAAGCAGGCACCAAGTAGGAGAGGATCCTTCTTGCTCCTTAGATGTTAGCCTCAAAAATATGTTATTTTCAATCATCTGACTTTCTGATCCTTACTCTTTTCTTCCTATCTCACTTCTAAAATCCTCACCAAAGTAATTCTGTGATTCCATTTAGACCTAGAATACAATAACCCTATCACTTTTTCACTGTTCATCACTACTTATCCCCTTTAGGATCCATGATCTATCTGCACAATCCCTTCCCTGAAAATGCCTTCAAATCCCCTGATCTTCTCTTCCTCAGTTAAAATCACCTGGGAAAATCCCAACCCCAGTTGATTCTACTCTCCTGCACATGATTCCAAACGCTGAATATGGCTAGAACCCAGGACCTCTATGATTGGCTTCTTTTTGAAATTATGACCACAAAGCCCAATTGAGCTGCTTGAAGTCTTACCATACATGCTATTGTCCCATCTTTATTTTATTTTATGTTTTAATATGTTTTTATTGATTTTTTGAAGGGAGAGAGATAGAAACATCGATGTGAGAGAGAAACATCAATTGGCTACCTCCTGCACGCCCCCTCTTGGGGATCGAGCCTGTAACCCAGGCATATGCCCTGACCAGGAATCAAACCAGGACCTATCAGTCCACGGGACAACGCTCAATCCGCTGAGCCACACCGGCCGTGCTATTGTCCCATCTTTAAAACAGTGCTGTCTTTCTCAACAAGTTGGGAATGCCTAAGTTAGGAGATTTTTAATACTGGACAGAAAATCTGTATGTAATTCCTCAATTTCTTGATTATTCAAAGAGCACAGCCTGAATCCCCTAGTTCAGAGGGAGAGACACTTATAAAAAAAAATAAAATAAACCCACTTCCCCAAAAGGGGCTGCATTAGGAGAGGAAGGAGAGAGGACAGGACTGAGATAATTTTTCATAAACACTTTGAAACCTTGCTTTTAGTTATGACAGGAACCAATTTTAATAATACATGTGTATTTTCAGTCTTTTTTCTTCTTTCACCTCTTGAGAATCCTGGGTTGTTGGAGCATTGATGCTACAGTATTAAGTGGAGAAAATAATTGGAAAAAGTGAAAACGCCAAGTTGGTTACATATGAAAGGGTATAGCCCTACCTCCAAAAGATGAGAATAGTCTGGAGAGGTTGAAGAGCTGTGAGAAAGAGGCACTGGGGAGATTTATGAGAGAGGAGAGAGACTAGGAGATGCTACCATAAATGATTGAACAGAGTGATGCCTAAGAGAGGACCTTGGGGATGTCTTGCTCCGTGTTGAGGTATAGTTCTTTACTGCTTCATGAAGAAACATCAGAAAATGCTTACATGGCTTTATAAAGCTTTTTAGAGTCAGACTTGTGTGGGGGTTTTTGTGTGTGTTTCTGTGTATGTGTGTGTGTGTGTGTGAAGGGGAAGATTTGTTTGTTTTAGATGTCATTCCGCTACAATATGGGCCCTAAACAAGGGATAAGAATGGTCTTGTTAATTGAGGATAAGGGGAATGAATTCTGTCAAGCTGGAAATACAGTACCATTTACTCTGGGCAAAAGAGTGAAATTCTTAATATTTCTCTCTCCTTTTCCCTTCTTTTTTTCACTTATCTTTCACTTTCCCCATTCTAGTTTTGGGGGAGTGAAAAGTGCTGCCAACCAGGAACCAAGTGGTTCAGAATTGGAGTTCTTCCTTCCATTTGTTAGGCATGGTTCAACGCACTTCATCTTTCTGAGCCTTGGTTTCCTCATATGTAAAATGGGTGTGACAGTACTTGCTCTGCCTATCTTGCAGAATCTTTTGAGTTGAGAGTGTGAAACCTCCTTGCAGGGTATATGGAAATATAAGTGATTGCTGTTGTATCTTCCATTTTGTAAGGACCTTGTTGTAATAGTGTCTTCTAACTTATTAGTGGGTACAACCCTGCCCTTCCTTCCAACAGGTAGTTGCAACTTTATATGGCGAACTTCTAAAGATTAAAATTCTCTGAAGCACAAAGGAATGGTAGAATTTCGGCACAAAACAGATAGTGGTGTAGAAGTGGAAGTGGAAGCTGGTTTTCAAATATATCACATAGGTAGCTGCCTTTCTTACTTGAGGACAAAACTAAACACAATATATTATTCGGATGTTTGATCCTTCCATTTCAGATTTAATTTTACTTTAAAGAATGGTAGCCCGGCTGGTGTGGCTCAGTGGTTGAACGTCGATCCATGCACCAAGAGGTCGCCGGTTCAATTCCTGATCAGGGCACGTGCTTAGGTTGTGGGCCAAACCACCAGTGGGGAGCATACAGGAGGCAACCAATCGACGTTCTCTCTCATCAATGTTTCTGTCTCTCTCTCCCTCTTCCTTCCTCTCTCTCTAAAATCAATAAAGAAAAAAATTTTTTTTAAATACAGAATGGTAACAATTTTCTACTTGAATAACAACTCTCCTCTCTCACTTCTCCAGTCCTTATTTAGCCTTACATGGCAGTAAATTGACAAACTTTCTCAGAATTTAACTTTTCAGAGAATTATTCTCTGTAAGTATATAGAAAATTAACTTTGGCTTGTTTAAATTATGGCTTTCCAGCCAAATACCAGACTATTTATTGTCATTGAAATGGAAATTTCAAATCTAGGTGAAAACAGGTAGCATAAATTATTTAACCTTTTTTTCCTTCAGATTCAACAGTTCATACTGGACATTATAAAATCCAGGATTTTTATACTGGAAATGCTATTTAAAAAAAAAATAATAATATTTCATCTTGGGTGGTGTAAAGTAAATTAATGTTATAATAGATGGGAAAAGGAATGGGAAATTACTGAGGAAGAAGCCCAGAAAGATAAAATGTAAGGTGGTGGAAATTATAAGTGGTTTTTATTTTTTATTTATAGTTTACTGGCTTTAAAATGTAAGAATGTATAACTTAAAAAATTATGAGATAACTAATCCATTAAAATTAAATGTGAATATGAGATCTACTTTTATAATTTTCAGAGAGTTAACTGAAATGTCTAGGATTACTGTATTTAAGATTCAGCTTTAGTAACTGCTTGGGCCAATTCGTTCACTTTCTGGATGAGGATATTTCGGTCAGAGAGGTCCAGTGCCATGCCCAAGCTCACATAGCAAGTAAGTTGGCAGATCTAGATATGGAGTTCAGGTTTCCTGGTGTCTCATCTAATATTTATTCCAGTGTGCCCCCAAACAATTCCATATGTCCATCTTCACAGGCTATTAAAGACAAGAGATGTGATGGCTCTCAGTTAGTATTTTTTTATGTTGTTAAATATAGCTATATTTTGTAATGCAAACTATACTACACAATGATAAACATGTCTTTACTGTCAATGTGAAGATAGGAGATAGAAAAGCAGGTTGTGGGGCAGCTGTCTTGCTAGCCTAGGTGGTGGAAGCTCTGCCATGTGCCCTGGGAGATTTACTGGAAGCTCAGCATAGAGGCTATTTCTCTTACTCTTCCAAAGCTAATTCCATAAGCTTTCTATATTCATTTACAATTCCCTTCCTGCTTAAACTAGATTCTGAAGTCTGAAACCTAGAGTCTGTCACATGAATCCACCTAAAGCATCACAACCAGTAAAGGGCAGATCTAAGGCTTGAAATCAAATCTGACCCTCTGAGTTGACACTATGCTCTTTGATTCTAAGGTCTTAGACTTAGAAAGAAAGAGGAAAGGTCCACCCTGACCTTATTCCAGGGCAAATTTCTTCAGTTTTCAGAAGCAATTGTACCATAAATAGAGAGGCCTCAGGAAGTGAAAATCCCTAATCAGATACTTTATTGCAAGGTTTGTGGATTCCACTAAAAGAACTGTAGTTATGAGCAGGACAGAAGAGGACATTTGCTGGTTCCTTTGTCAATGCTACATCAAGGGAAACTTGGATGCCCTAGATGTTAAAGAAAAGATATGAGGTTGGCAGCAGATACTGAATTAACCATAACCCTGATTACTACTGCTAGTAGTGGGACTGTTTCTGCAGAGGTAGTCACAGGAACTGTAAGTGACCTGGAGAATACTCAATGTGGAGTGTTGAGATACCATCAGGCTCTGTGGGACTTCAGGTTGCAGCATTTGGCTTGTTGCAGTTTATTTAGTCAAATTATTTTCCTTTAAGCATAAAAATCCCTTGTGTAGGGTGTATCCAGGGCTCTTTTGGGTTGGGAGTTGAACTAACCAATGAGATGATTCTCTAGAGTTTTTGTTTTTTATTTTTTTGGAGGTTCATACTAAAAACGAAAAGAAGTTAAGCTGATTCTTCTACTACAGATATTATTAATTCTTCAGATATTTTAGATGATACATAGGTTTTAATGTTTTCATAGTAAGGTCATATGAAGCCAAACAACTTCTGGATGTGGGCTAGGTTTGTTTTTAGGGGTGATCATACAAAGAGTCTTTATTAGAAACATTGAAAAACAGACTTCTATTTGCCTAATACTAGTCCATCCAGTGGAAAAAAATAGCTTTAACTTCTCTTGGGTGCTTTAATCTCAATTTGGACAAAATGAACACCTATTGGCATTTTAACAGTTCCTTGGTTTTTAGCTAAAAGAAAATTGAATGGAGTGTTGCCAATGCTTGAGGTAAATGTGCAGTCTTGCAGGACTGGATTTAACATGTTTTCCAAATATATAAAAATATATCACAATTATACTTCATTTCGATTTTTTTCTGTATGATTATATTATATTATATTATATTATATTATATTATATTATATTATATTATATTATATTATATTATATTAATTATATTATACTGATGCCTGAGATTTCCAAATCTATTTGTATATTGACCTTGCCACTGTGAGAGAAAACTAAATGGGAATCACATGTCCTCTTACGTTTTGCATTTTTATTTTGTTCTGTGTAAGAATCATCCAAACACACTCCAATTAAAAATAGTTGAAGGAACCATGCTGGTGTGGCTCAGTTGGTTGAGTGTCATCCCATGCACTAAAGAGTCACCCGATCGATTCCCAGTCAGGGCACATGCCCAAGGTGTGGGCTTGATCTCTAGTAGGGGGCATGCTGGAGGCAGCCGATTGATGTTTCTCTCTCCCTCTCCCTCCCTCTCTTTAAAAAAAAAATCCATAAAAATAGTTGAAGGATCTAAAGAGACATTTATCCAATTTCTCCAAAGAAGATAAACAAATGGTCAATAAGCACATGAAAAAATACTGAACACCACTAATCATTAGAGAAATGTAAATCAAAACTGCAATGAGATATTACTTCACATGCACTAGAATAAATATAATTTAAAAAAAGATAATAAATGTTGATGAGTATGTGAAGAAATTGGAACTCTCATAGGTTAACATAAAATTAAACATAGAGTTAAATATATGACCAGTAATTTCACTTCCAGGCATACACCCAAGAAAAATGAAAACATGTCCACACAAAAACATGTACATAAATATTCATAGTAATATTATTCATAATAGTCAAAACAGTAGAAACAACCAAAAATGTCTATCAACTGATATATGAATAAATAAAATGTAGTATGTCCATACAATGGACCATTACTAAATAAAAGAAATGAATAAGTACTGACACATGCTACAATATGTATGAACTTTGAAAACATTATGCTAAGTGAAAGAAGCCAGTCACAAAAGACCACCCATTGTGTGCTTCCATATGAGATATAAAAATAGCAATTCTATAGAGACAGAAAATTGATTATTGAAGGACTGGGGGAAAACAGGGAATGACTTCTAATGGTTATGGGGTTTCTTTTTTGGAGTGATAAAAATATTCTAAAATTCATTGTGGTGATGGTTGTGATACCATTGTAATGCCTGGTTATTACTTAACAGGAAAGGAGCCGAGGGAAGGCCAAATATAGGCATGCTATTTGTACAGCATTGCCAGGAAGCTGCAGTTTAACACTCTCCAGGTCTATTCCCTGCAGATCGCTGGGGGAAGGGACTGGACAATAAATGCATACCCAGTAAGGTCTGGATGATATGGAAAGATGCTTGCCTATCAGTCACACCTAGAAACAGGTAATTGGCCAGAATAGGTGTGGCCACTGCAAGTGCGGGAAGATTTGATATTTAAACTCCTAAACAAAGAGAGTTCTCTCTCTTGCTGCTTGAACCCGAGTCCTGGCTTGCAGGACTCTCATGATCCTGTACTCACCCTCATGGCTCATGGCCATGTGGACCCCACACAATGGACTAATGGACTATGATTAGCCTGATGCTATGCTGGACTCAACTCCACCATGGAATGGAAACTCTGGACACTGGTTTCTTTTTTAAATTTTTAAAAACTTATCTTTATTGTTGAATGTATTACAGATGTCCCCCCTTTTGTCCCCATTGACCCCCTCCTCCCCAATCCTGCCCCCCTCCTGCCTTCCCCACACTATTGTCAGTGTCCATTGGTTATGCATATATGCATGGAAATTCGTTGGTTTATCTCATCCTACCCTCCCTCCCCCCTTCCCTTTGAAGTTCATCAATCTAACAACCAATTTGTACTTCTTAATTCCTTCATCTTTTTCACCCATACCCCCAACCCCTCCCATCTGGCAAGCAACAAAAAGTTCTCTGTATCTATGAGTCTGTCTGCTCTGCTTGCTCATTTTGTTTGTAGATTCAATTGTTGATAGATATGTATTAATTGCCATTTTATTGTTCATATTTTTGTTCTTCTCCTTCAAGAAGATCCTTCAACATTTCATATAATACTGGTTTGGTGGTGATGGACTCCTTTAGCTTTTTCTTCTCTGGGAATTTCTTTATATGGCCATCGATTCTAAATGATAGTTTTGCAGTATAGAGTAATCTTGGTTGTGGTTCCTTGCTTTTCATCACCTTGAATATCTCTTGCCACTCCTTTCTGGCCTGCAAAGTTTCTTTTGAGAAATCAACTGACAGTCTTATAGGAGCTCCTTTGTAGGTAATGGATTGCTTTTCTCTTGCTGCTTTTAAGATTCTTTCTTTGTCTTTAACCTTTGGCATTTTGATGATGATGTGTCTTGGTGTGGACCTCTATGGGTTCAACTTGTTTGGAACTCTCTGTGCTTCCTGGACTTGTATGTCTGTTTCCTTCACCAAGTTAGGGAAGTTTTCAGTCATTATTGTTTCAAATAGGTTTTCAATTTCTTGCTCTCTCTCTTCTCCTTCTGGCACCCCCATGATAAAAATGTTGGCACGCTTGAAGTTGTCCCAGAGGCTCCTTACACTATCCTCAATTTTGGGATTCTTTTTTCTTCTTGCTGTTCTGATTGGGTGTTTTTTGCTTCTTTATATTCCAAATCGATGATTTGCTTCTTGGCTTTACCTACTCTACGATTGATTCCCTGTAAATTATTCTTTATTTCAGTTAGTGCATCCTTTGTTTCTGACTGGTCCTTTTTTATGTTGTTGATGTTCTCACTAAGTTCCTTGAAGTTCTCACTAATTTCCTTGAGCTTCCTTACAACCAATGTTTTGAACTCTGCATCAGATTGATTGTTTATCTCCATTTTGTTTAGTTCTTTTCCTGGAGTTTTGTTCTTTTCTTTCATCTGGGACATGTTTCTTTGTCTCCTCATTTTGGCTGCTTCCCTGTGTTTGTTTCTATGTATTAGGTAGAGTTGCTATGTCTCCTAGGCTTCGTAGGGTGGCCTACTGTAGTAGGTGTCCTGTAGGATCCAGTGGCACAGCATCCCTGGTCACCCTAGCTGGGCCCTTGAGGTGCACCTCTAGTGTGGACTGTACACCCTTCTATTGTAATTGAGTCTTCATTGCTGTTGGCATGTCAGTGGGAGGGATTTACTAAAGCTGATCAGCTGCAAGGACTGGTTGTGCCCACTGGCCACTGGCCTCTGACTCTGTTGCAGGATCAGCTGTGTAGGGGCCCACCACACAGAACAAGACTTACTTCAGCAGGGTTCTGGTACCCACTGAGTCCACTCATTGAGTGTGTCACTTGTAGAGGTGGTTGGGTGGTGGTGCTTCAATGTGGTTTGAAGCTGTTCACTGGGTGTGCTAGCTGTGGGACAAGGTCAGCCACTGCCCGTGTTCTACCCAGAGCCACCCGGCATAAGCTACAAAGTGATCTGCAGATGGCTGCTTCTTATGCTGGGCTTGGACGTGCCTAGGAAAAGTCAAGTTGTGAACCAAGGCTGGCTGCTTCTAGTGCCAGACCTGGGGCCACTTAACGAAAGGTATGGGGCTCACTGAGACAAGATGCTGCTTGTTTGAGAGATTTAAGGAAAATCTGAAGCAGGATCCAAGACAGGCCAATCCTATCATAAAGCCATTGGAAACAGCTTGGGTGGGCCTGTAAGTTGGGTGGGGCAGGGCGTCAGGGAATCACCAGAGCAGGGCAAACAGTGTAAGCCAGGTTGCTGGAATCCCAGATATGGTGGCTGTCTGCTGCCCCAGGGAAGGGCTCACCAAAGGAACAACGGCCTCTGCCAATACATCTGTCTAGGAGAAAGCTGCCCAAATGCCAAACAACACAGTTCTTCACTGTATGTCTCTGGTGCCTTTCAAGATGCCTCCCCCATTCTGGAGCCTGGAGGGTGCGAGTCCAAGTAAGTCTGTGCATGGGCCCTTTAAGAGGAACTGCCTGGGGCTCCAGCCGCCTCAGCCTCTCTCAGCCTCATTTCCCGCTGGTTTTTACAGCCAGAAGTGATGGGGACTTCTCTTCCTGGCACTGGAACCCTGAGCTGGGGGCCTGGTGTGGGACTGGAACCCCTCACTCCTCAGGGAGGACCTTCACAGCCGAGGTGTCCCTCCTGATTTTTATCTGCCACACGTGGGTGTGGGCCCAGCCCATCCACACCTCCGCCCCTCCTACCAGTCTTGATGTGGCTTCTTCTTTAATTTCGTAGTTGTAGGACTTCCATTCAACTCAATTTCAGGTGGTTCTGTATGATGGTTGTTTTGTCGTTTAGTTGTAATTTTGATGTGGTTGTGGGAGGAGGCACGACCACATTTACCTTTGCTGCCATCTTGACAGGAAGTCTGGACACTGGTTTTGCTACTAGCTCTGCTACATCCCCAGCTGCATATTTTCCAGTACTGGCTTAAGGGAACTGAGACTTTAGAAACAAAGGGATATAACTGCATGCAAATAAAACCACCATATCTCCCATTCAAGTTGCCGCGACCTGCACGGCTAGTTGAACCAGACCTGAGGATGGGTGACGGGAGACTAAGAAAGACACAGAGACATTATAGAGAGAAAAGCTGGGGCTGGGTGGGACACTGCTCTCTGATGGAGAAACAGTGACCCCAAGCTAGCTCAGCCAGTTTATTATATAGCTAATTGTAGGGGGGAAAGTTCAAAAGCTTCATTGTTCTCAAACACTAAATGTTTCCCTCGGCCTCTGAGCTCAAGGTCCAGACTGTCGATACATTCTTGCCCGTGGTTCAGGACACTCCTGTGTGGGCCTTGCCAGCACACAGGAACAACAAGAGATCTTGGGCAGAATGTTTCTGCTTGGGCCTTGCCAGCACAGAGGATCAACAAGTGGCCTTGGGACTAAGGGCTCCTGGGTGGGACCGTGCAAACACCACAGGGCCTCATCTCTAGCACTGGAAGCTCCTGGGCGAGTCCGTGCAAACACCACAGGAACAAGAGACCTTGGCTCAGCCGCCCTCCACACAAGTCTCTTTCTTGGGATATTGAACGAACCTCACTCTCACTAGCAATGGAGAAAGGCAATCCACACAATTCTCCAATAACTGTTGCACAACTCTATGAAAATACTATTAAATTGCATACATTATTATTTTTATTTTTTTATGTTTTTATTGATTTTTTTTAGAGAGAGAGGAAGAGAGAGAGATAGAAACATAGATGTGAGAGAGAAACATTGATTGGCTGCCTCCTGCATACCCCCTACTGGGGTTCGAGCTCACAACCTGGGCATGTGCCCTGGCAGGGAATCGAACTGGGACTGCTCAGTCCACTGAGCCACACCAGCCGGGCTTGAATTGTACAGTTTAAATGGACTCATTCCATTGTATGCAAATTATATCTGATATATACATATTATATCTGATATATATATAATCCAAAGGATATTTTATAAGTTAGATATGCTTTAAGACAAATATCTCAAATTTACCTATAAAAAATAATGGCATGGTTCACTTTATCTTTCACAGGCTTCTTGGCAATGCTTTGCAACTAAATGTCTTTTAGCATCACTTTTCTTTTTCTCGGCATCTGATAGATGTAGGAAAAATTAAATCTTGGACCAAGAAATGCTTAGGGAGAAAAGTATGCATGCTAAACTTGTCCTAAATTGTTCATTTCTTTGTAGAAATAAGATGTGAATAAAATATATAAAGAAACTTATGCTGTGGTTTAATTCAACAACTATACTTCAGCCCCTTAATCAGCATTACAGTGAGGCAAGAATTGTAGGGAAACAAAGACACTTGAGACAGAGAAATTACTGTCTAACTGGTTAACAGTGCATAAATTGATGGAAGTCAACTACTAATCTGAGAGCTTAATGTAATACAAGCCATTGTTATACCAGGGATGAAGAGGGAGTTTAAGCAGAACAGTAAAGAATAAGATGTCTTCTGGCTAGATAAATAATACCAAAAGGGCATAATTTTAATCAGTGACTGTAAAGTACATGACATTTAAGCCAGCCACATGTTAAAGCAATTTCTCAGACAAATGTATTGCCAGTATTTGTCAAAGATTTTGTTTAAACTTTTAGCAAGTGAAGGTGAAGAACCTTTCTATATTAGGATTCTTAAAAAAAAAAAAAATTGGTAATCACCATACTGTTGTCTATGTGAGTTGTTATTGTTTTTATTTATTTTTTGCTTAATCCCTTTACCTTTTTCACCCAGCCCTCAACCCCCCTCCCCTCTGACAACTGTCAGTCTGCTCTCTGAATCTATGACTCTG